>OX235262.1:115810958-117076315 GCA_944472135.2 Trichobilharzia regenti
GTTTTTCTCAGAGTGATCATTTGCTAAACAGTAATCCGCAGTCCTAAACTAATAAATCAGACGACTGATCTCCACCAATCTGTAGGATATTTTTCACATCATTGAACTTTTCGGTTTCCGTCTTTTTGTCCTTAGCTTATCAATTTTAAATTTTTATTATTATAATTCGATAATTTATATATTTTAAAATATATAAATTATCGATGATGATAAATTCATCAGAAGTCATAAGCAAAGCACTTAAAAATTGATTTTTGATGGGCAAGTCATGCGTCTGAACTTAATTTTACCAGTTATGGCTTGACAATTCGAGCAGTGCTAATTAGTGAAAACAATAGAATGCAAATGAACTTTGAGTTGTATTCGTCTGATACATTTTTTAAAAATTTGATTTTTAATGGAATAAAAAACAGTAAATCTTTCAAATTAAGGCAGTAGTATTGGATTCCTGAAATCTCTGTAGAAGTGGACAAAATAATTAATACTAAGTTTTACGGAGAATTATAACATGAAGAATCATGTTTTACGTTTCATCACTTTTACTTTTTAGTGTGTGCTACGTTGACATTTTTAACACATGACTGACTGAATTCTTATACAGTTATTGGCAGTGTCTAATATTGATTCCGATAGGAAAGTGTTAAGTAATACTATGAATAAACACCATAATGTATAATAATCTCATTACTTTGAAGTTTTCGTGTTACATAAAACTATTCTCGAAAATGTATGTACAGTAATTGTTATATGAATACCGCACATCAAACACAAAAAGACAGTAAAATAATGCGTTGAAACAGTTATGTGGTCCAAACTCGATTTTAATCAGAATATGTCTATATTGCATCTAAGTGAAGTTTAAAAATTTAACTAAGTACCTGCTTCTGCTTTAGTTAGTATCAAGGTTGACGGTGATGGGGTTACAGAAAGGCATCATCCTTGAGAACATTGGACATTTAATGGTTCTTTTTGAGTACAAAGAATTAAACAGAAAGTGGCGTTCTGATGATTGAGTAAAAGAAATACTTGATATTAAATAAAACTGTACAGCATGTAGCTACGTGAATAAACTGCACAAATAATCTATGGATTCCAATCAACATACCAGGCCAAGACAGTTACATTGGTGACTATTCTACCAGCAGTTCACAATAAATCGATTTAATGATTTTATCGGACAAGTATAATGTAGAATCATTCTACAAAAAAGCAGGATTTATCGGTATTCTTTTGCTTTATATGTTTAATCATTCCTATGAAATCACTGACACCTAATGTGATGATTCGTGAATGTTCATACAGTCAAGCATTTAATGTATGCATGAATCAATGAATAATGCTTGTTTGATTAGTTATTTTCCAATTATTTAGGTAGGTACACTGATAGCCATATATATATATATATATTCATTTTGGTGGTTGACTGACAGTATATGGTGTTACTAAGTCATTCAAAAGACATAGGATTATGAGTGAACTGGTATTAAGACACGTTATTCTAACGTATTTGAATAGCCTAGCGACATGTTGTTTACTGTCAATCCTGATATGTGACAATGACTAATTGTACTTTCTGTCTGTCTGTTTTCGACATAGAACTTTGCACAAATGTGCGGCAGTTCAAGTCGCCACACTTCCTCCTTGTAGCACACAAAGCAAGAGAATAAAGCAGAAGAAATGCATAATAGAGACAGTAAACAGAAGTGTGAGACAAAGGAATATTAATAACGAAGAACAATATAGTTTCTTTGGAAATCATAAATCACAAGGAGTGGATGCATCTGCGCCATTGAGAACGATTTTGAGCCATATCACCAATTGTTTCCAGCCATCGGTTTTTACCGTCACGAGGACCCGACCGATAGCTGCTACCTTGACGTGGTGGTCGGGCTTGCACATCGCGATTACTCAACAAGCTACACTGGCTGGAACCAATATTCCTGCAGGTCCTACCATGCCAGGAAGGTTGTTAGTATAGCGATTAGACTAAAAGCAGTTACCGGTATAATGTAAGGATCTTTCTTACACTATGCTGGGGGTCTGTGGGCGAAGTCGTAGTCCTGGGAACAGGGATATAACAGCAGTAAGGTGTTTCCCTCAGATGACCAGCATGTCAGCTATGCTGTCTCTCCACTCTGGAGAAAGGGGGCTAGAAAAGGTCAACCTCAAAAATCGTACATCCCGACCGACGCACTCCCTTAATTCGCTAAGCCAAAAATAAAGCTGGTAAAATGGAAAGGTTGGACATGAGGCTAGCAACCCCATCCTGTAAAAATAAACACTGCTACAGAAACTTCAAGCCACTAGCTTGAAGCCCTATGTTCCACTGGGAACGTAAAGGTATAAAAAAATACTACTACTTACTCTTTTATAATATCAGCTGCATTTGTATTGTCTAAATGAATCTCGTGCGTTTGTATATTCACTGTGGAATTCAATCTGCATGTCACATAATTTAGAAGAAACTACATTTCAAAAACATACTGCTTACATCTGTCGGCCAGTGAATGAACTTTCGCCATATTTACTGTTGACTCTGAATGTGCAACTTGACGATGTAAATTATTTAATTCTACTTTATCATCATCAACTAATCCAATTAAGCCTACAACAAATAAAGAAAGTTCTGACATTATGGTGGGGATAAGTCCAAATAAAATGCAGTAGTGACAGCCAAAAAAATTTGACTATGTGTAATATAAAAAGTTACAGGTCTTTGTCTGCACTGTCATATTAGATACATACATAATGAATACACCTCTCCATTCTACATCACAATTCGCTCGACAAGTAAAACTGTGACATGAATCCGACTTTGCAATATATATACGGATAGAATAAACAAAACAGTGCAGTTTGTAAATTAACTCACCAACTCCAGCAGCAGCAAGATAAACTGCAGCTGGGCAACCGAGTCCACCACATCCAACAATGAGTACACGTCCAGAACGGAGTTTCAGCTGACCTAAGTTTTTAAAAATGATAAATTGTAATAGGATTTGACAGAACATATGATAAGATTATTTTCTTATTACTTAGGGTGAAAATTTATAGCTTTTTACAATTCAGGATACATTTGCCGATAAATATTGTTATAATCCCAAACATAAACTTGGGATAAACTTAGATACCATACATAATAGCACGACGACAAAGCATAAAAATGTGAATTAAGGTTGTACAATGAAAAAATTACCGAACAAGCAAATAAAAGACAGGAAAGGATAGATCGAAGTACAACTGTAAATGCAGGTGTAAATTGTTCGACATTTTCTGAGTTTTAGATTAAATATCAAAGCTCACAGAACAACAGTTCCCATCTTTATTGGTGGGCTTATCCTTATGCTTATCATGAGTCATAAATCTTTTCTGTTTTTAAACAGAACAACACCAGTTCAGTCTGCGGTGATCCTGTAAACTGCACATGAGAAAAAACATAAATATAAGCATGCTATGGTGTGAAATCTGAATAAGAATATACTTCAAAAGAATTATTTAATTCTCCTGTATTCCTTTCTAGTTGTACCTCTGGTACTCAATCCATGCAGATAACTTTCTGAGCTATTAAACTAAATGACAAACGGAATCCTCCAAACCTGGACTGGGCCAATAGAAGTGATAGGATAGCAATTATGACAAATACTCGAAAATAGGCTATCAACTTAGAAACCCTCCAATTCTGTTCTACAACAGTCCATGTGATCAATTTATCATTATTTTTGGGTATATGGGTTTGAATGTTTCCAAGTTAGACCACAAAATTACGTCAGTTAGAGAACCAGTGAAAACCAAAGAGTGCTGGACAGCTGTTCTGTCCCCGTTTGAGATTCTTCATCACTACTGAGTCGTGTTATCACCTTTCACACAATAAGTGGAGCTCATAATCTGGCAAAGAACGGACCTGTCCCCGATAAATGAGTTCAAATAACGAAATGTGGAACAAAAATTTCGTTTTGATAGAGAAAGACCAGATTTGCAGTATAAAATGATATCATTCTATTTCACAGGTTCTCATCAGCTGCAAACTACCTGAAATTACAATGGTTATAAATAATAACATTTCATACTTCATTGTTTGAAAGGTAATAGAGAAGACATTATAAGGTGAACGCATCTGGAATATAAGTATTATAATCTAAGTCACCATCAATTTATATACTGTCAAACTATGAAAAAAGAAAAAAGGGGTGGTGAGGGAAGACAGAAAAATCTAATAAACAATGTCAATATGGCAACTCAAGAAGGTCAGAGTTCATCAATTTGAAAACTTGCTTAGTGAGCTGAGCTCACTAGTGTGTATTACTGATCAGTGTAATGAAAGTGATATGGTTACCAAGGGAGTGAGAGATTGACCACACTCTCTTTCTGTATGCATAAGTTTGGTCTGTGACGTTTGATTGCAATTGCTTCAGCAAATCGTAGTAGATTCGCTGCCTTTTGTATGTTTAATATTTTGAAGGATTTGGAAATCTCGACAAAATGACCCGTATCCACAAAGTGCCTGGTAATTGCACTTTGTAAATATCTGCTTCCTTTTAGGCATAAGTTTCTTGGAATATGCTCTGAAAACCGGATAGTAGCCCTTCTTTCACAGACCAAACCTATGCATACAGAAAGAGAGTGTGGTCAATCTCTCACTCCCTTGGTAACCATATCACTTTCATTACACTGATCAGTAACACACACTAGTGAGCTCAGCTCACTAAGCAAGTTTTCAAATTGATGAACTCTGACCTTCTTGAGTTGCCATATTGACATTGTTTATTAGATTTTTCTGTCTTCTCTCACCACCCCTTTTTTCTTTTTTCATAGTTTGACAGTATATAAATTGATGGTGACTTAGATTATATTACTTATATTCCAGATGCGTTCACCTTATAATGTCTTCTCTATTACCTTTCAAACAATGAAGTACGAAATGTTATTATTTATAACCATTGTAATTTCAGGTAGTTTGCAGCTGATGAGAACCTGTGAAATAGAATGATATCATTTTATACTGCAAATCTGGTCTTTCTCTATCAAAACGAAATTTTTGTTCCACATTTCGTTATTTGAACTCATTTATCGGGGACAGGTCCGTTCTTTGCCAGATTATGAGCTCCACTTATTGTGTGAAAGGTGATAACACGACTCAGTAGTGATGAAGAATCTCAAACGGGGACAGAACAGCTGTCCAGCACTCTTTGGTTTTCACTGGTTCTCTAACTGACGTAATTTTGTGGTCTAACTTGGAAACATTCAAACCCATATACCCAAAAATAATGATAAATTGATCACATGGACTGTTGTAGAACAGAATTGGAGGGTTTCTAAGTTGATAGCCTATTTTCGAGTATTTGTCATAATTGCTATCCTATCACTTCTATTGGCCCAGTCCAGGTTTGGAGGATTCCGTTTGTCATTTAGTTTAATAGCTCAGAAAGTTATCTGCATGGATTGAGTACCAGAGGTACAACTAGAAAGGAATACAGGAGAATTAAATAATTCTTTTGAAGTATATTCTTATTCAGATTTCACACCATAGCATGCTTATATTTATGTTTTTTCTCATGTGCAGTTTACAGGATCACCGCAGACTGAACTGGTGTTGTTCTGTTTAAAAACAGAAAAGATTTATGACTCATGATAAGCATAAGGATAAGCCCACCAATAAAGATGGGAACTGTTGTTCTGTGAGCTTTGATATTTAATCTAAAACTCAGAAAATGTCGAACAATTTACACCTGCATTTACAGTTGTACTTCGATCTATCCTTTCCTGTCTTTTATTTGCTTGTTCGGTAATTTTTTCATTGTACAACCTTAATTCACATTTTTATGCTTTGTCGTCGTGCTATTATGTATGGTATCTAAGTTTATCCCAAGTTTATGTTTGGGATTATAACAATATTTATCGGCAAATGTATCCTGAATTGTAAAAAGCTATAAATTTTCACCCTAAGTAATAAGAAAATAATCTTATCATATGTTCTGTCAAATCCTATTACAATTTATCATTTTTAAAAACTTAGGTCAGCTGAAACTCCGTTCTGGACGTGTACTCATTGTTGGATGTGGTGGACTCGGTTGCCCAGCTGCAGTTTATCTTGCTGCTGCTGGAGTTGGTGAGTTAATTTACAAACTGCACTGTTTTGTTTATTCTATCCGTATATATATTGCAAAGTCGGATTCATGTCACAGTTTTACTTGTCGAGCGAATTGTGATGTAGAATGGAGAGGTGTATTCATTATGTATGTATCTAATATGACAGTGCAGACAAAGACCTGTAACTTTTTATATTACACATAGTCAAATTTTTTTGGCTGTCACTACTGCATTTTATTTGGACTTATCCCCACCATAATGTCAGAACTTTCTTTATTTGTTGTAGGCTTAATTGGATTAGTTGATGATGATAAAGTAGAATTAAATAATTTACATCGTCAAGTTGCACATTCAGAGTCAACAGTAAATATGGCGAAAGTTCATTCACTGGCCGACAGATGTAAGCAGTATGTTTTTGAAATGTAGTTTCTTCTAAATTATGTGACATGCAGATTGAATTCCACAGTGAATATACAAACGCACGAGATTCATTTAGACAATACAAATGCAGCTGATATTATAAAAGAGTAAGTAGTAGTATTTTTTTATACCTTTACGTTCCCAGTGGAACATAGGGCTTCAAGCTAGTGGCTTGAAGTTTCTGTAGCAGTGTTTATTTTTACAGGATGGGGTTGCTAGCCTCATGTCCAACCTTTCCATTTTACCAGCTTTATTTTTGGCTTAGCGAATTAAGGGAGTGCGTCGGTCGGGATGTACGATTTTTGAGGTTGACCTTTTCTAGCCCCCTTTCTCCAGAGTGGAGAGACAGCATAGCTGACATGCTGGTCATCTGAGGGAAACACCTTACTGCTGTTATATCCCTGTTCCCCAGGACTACGACTTCGCCCACAGACCCCCAGCATAGTGTAAGAAAGATCCTTACATTATACCGGTAACTGCTTTTAGTCTAATCGCTATACTAACAACCTTCCTGGCATGGTAGGACCTGCAGGAATATTGGTTCCAGCCAGTGTAGCTTGTTGAGTAATCGCGATGTGCAAGCCCGACCACCACGTCAAGGTAGCAGCTATCGGTCGGGTCCTCGTGACGGTAAAAACCGATGGCTGGAAACAATTGGTGATATGGCTCAAAATCGTTCTCAATGGCGCAGATGCATCCACTCCTTGTGATTTATGATTTCCAAAGAAACTATATTGTTCTTCGTTATTAATATTCCTTTGTCTCACACTTCTGTTTACTGTCTCTATTATGCATTTCTTCTGCTTTATTCTCTTGCTTTGTGTGCTACAAGGAGGAAGTGTGGCGACTTGAACTGCCGCACATTTGTGCAAAGTTCTATGTCGAAAACAGACAGACAGAAAGTACAATTAGTCATTGTCACATATCAGGATTGACAGTAAACAACATGTCGCTAGGCTATTCAAATACGTTAGAATAACGTGTCTTAATACCAGTTCACTCATAATCCTATGTCTTTTGAATGACTTAGTAACACCATATACTGTCAGTCAACCACCAAAATGAATATATATATATATATATGGCTATCAGTGTACCTACCTAAATAATTGGAAAATAACTAATCAAACAAGCATTATTCATTGATTCATGCATACATTAAATGCTTGACTGTATGAACATTCACGAATCATCACATTAGGTGTCAGTGATTTCATAGGAATGATTAAACATATAAAGCAAAAGAATACCGATAAATCCTGCTTTTTTGTAGAATGATTCTACATTATACTTGTCCGATAAAATCATTAAATCGATTTATTGTGAACTGCTGGTAGAATAGTCACCAATGTAACTGTCTTGGCCTGGTATGTTGATTGGAATCCATAGATTATTTGTGCAGTTTATTCACGTAGCTACATGCTGTACAGTTTTATTTAATATCAAGTATTTCTTTTACTCAATCATCAGAACGCCACTTTCTGTTTAATTCTTTGTACTCAAAAAGAACCATTAAATGTCCAATGTTCTCAAGGATGATGCCTTTCTGTAACCCCATCACCGTCAACCTTGATACTAACTAAAGCAGAAGCAGGTACTTAGTTAAATTTTTAAACTTCACTTAGATGCAATATAGACATATTCTGATTAAAATCGAGTTTGGACCACATAACTGTTTCAACGCATTATTTTACTGTCTTTTTGTGTTTGATGTGCGGTATTCATATAACAATTACTGTACATACATTTTCGAGAATAGTTTTATGTAACACGAAAACTTCAAAGTAATGAGATTATTATACATTATGGTGTTTATTCATAGTATTACTTAACACTTTCCTATCGGAATCAATATTAGACACTGCCAATAACTGTATAAGAATTCAGTCAGTCATGTGTTAAAAATGTCAACGTAGCACACACTAAAAAGTAAAAGTGATGAAACGTAAAACATGATTCTTCATGTTATAATTCTCCGTAAAACTTAGTATTAATTATTTTGTCCACTTCTACAGAGATTTCAGGAATCCAATACTACTGCCTTAATTTGAAAGATTTACTGTTTTTTATTCCATTAAAAATCAAATTTTTAAAAAATGTATCAGACGAATACAACTCAAAGTTCATTTGCATTCTATTGTTTTCACTAATTAGCACTGCTCGAATTGTCAAGCCATAACTGGTAAAATTAAGTTCAGACGCATGACTTGCCCATCAAAAATCAATTTTTAAGTGCTTTGCTTATGACTTCTGATGAATTTATCATCATCGATAATTTATATATTTTAAAATATATAAATTATCGAATTATAATAATAAAAATTTAAAATTGATAAGCTAAGGACAAAAAAGACGGAAACCGAAAAGTTCAATGATGTGAAAAATATCCTACAGATTGGTGGAGATCAGTCGTCTGATTTATATAGTTTAGGACTGCGGATTACTGTTTAGCAAATGATCACTCTGAGAAAAACCTGGAATTTTCACCGATCTCCGTATGATCAGACTATCACTTGAATGGGAACATTTGCCCACCTAGTGAATTAGGCTTTCCACTTTGTAAGAAAGACTTCAACTATCAACTATTTGTTCCACTAAGCTATTTTTTGCTGATCTGCGCTGTTAAGAAAAGTGTGGGTTGTTTGTTTCTAGGCCTTACGAAACACAGAGATTCTAGTCAATTGAACTCAAGATCAGTCGCCGCAGCAAAGAAGCAATCTTTGTAACTTTACTTTTATTCCGAATACTACATTTTTCATCTCTTTTACTTTTTATATCATGACATCATATAATTGTCTATGATTACAGTTTCGCCCCTTTGTTATCCTTGTTTTTAATGTGCGGATGCCAAGTATTGTGACTTTGATCCAATACTTAGTGACGCAAGGTTGTATGTCATTGCTATCTGCGCTACATATATCTCGAATTGAGAGAAATAGGATTTTATATGCCATTGGATCGGGCCCCAGTGGATAAATGGTCTAAGAGCTCGCCTAGTAACTGGAAGTTTCTTGGGTTTGAACCCCAGTGCGTTCATGCTGATGAAGAGTCCAAAACTAGGACCAGTCCATTGTCCAGTGCTTCCAGATCTTCCAGTGGTCAACTAGTGATTACACCTGTACTATCTTCCTATCACATGTTCCCAAAATTCGCCTCAAATTCGTTTTCATTCATCACCCAGCTGTAAGACTATCCAGCAGAGTCGTATTTAAACGGCATTTTCAAATAAAACTTTATCATGGTTAAACCTCACCTAACACGCTATGCTATTTGTTGTCGTTGTGCTTTACTGTTGGTACTTTATAGTTTGACTTAAAAACTTCTTTTTTCTTACCAACGACAGTTATGATGTAGTCATGGACTGTTCAGATAATTTAGCCACGCGTTATCTGGTGAATGAGGCTTGCGCTGTAACTGGACCTAAGCCACTTGTGAGTGGCAGTGCCTTACGTTTAGAGGGGCAGATGACTGTATATCTTACCAAACGAGTTCTTCGGCAAGAAGGCGATCCGTACGAAGATCATCCTGGTTCGGAATATCGAGCTCCATGCTTTCGTTGTATTTATCCTGTTCCACCGCCAGCAACCAGTGTTCAGGGTTGCTCCGAAGCCGGTGTTTTTGGTGTCGGTAAGTTCGTTTTCAATGCGTTTACTAACATCATTTTTTATTTTGAAATAACTGAATTGTGGGTGTCTATGCTGGTGTCAATGCAGTGTTCAGCCGTCTAGTTCTAAGTGTTTATAGAAACGTATCAATCAAGTTTGAAATGTGGCCACTAAGCTAATTGGCCCTAAACGTTTTACATATCTTGGTGCCAGATACTCTGCATTAGCTGGTAAGAAATTCCGAACCCGGGTTTCGTTCTATATGGTTTGAATTTTGTAAGGAACATATGTTTTCCATAGGTTAATGATACGTTCTGCTGTGTATTTTTAGGACGTACAAAAGACGTCCAAAGATGTATTGTACAGTGGTTAAAGATGTTTTTCACCAATAGGTATTGGGTTCGAACCCTACCCTGTTTATTAAGGTTTGGATGGTTAAGTATTATCACTGACTCTAACAGTAAGTTTGACTTATTGTCGCTGTTTCATTCCAAATCATTTATTCCTGATTATGCCTTATCAATGGCTTAGTTCCTTCATCTAGTTGTAGATTTCTGATTGTCGAATAACGAAAAATATCTGATCCCTTGATTGGTTGTGTTAACTTCGTTTAACTATGACAGTCAAACGTTTAATTAGCTGTGAATAATTAACTTAAATTTGTTCTGATAAACTCAAATTAACAGCGTATGGCTTTCGTTGTGACATACTTCATATGTGTCCAGGAACACTGTCCTGTATAAAACATGAAATCTCTAAGGTTCACATATAACTGAAGGTAAGACTGCAGAAAGTTACCGTAGTTTTAGCATTCTAATAGGTTTTGCGATTATTGGTGTTATGATACTTCTCTTCGTTTAGTAGGATAAAATCTCATATTTGTTTGGCTAGCAGCAACATTTTTGGTGTTGTATTCCCTGAGCGGACTGGTTTGATTATAAAGCTTTGATTATCCCTCTGGATAACATCTTCAGTGGTAACTTCGCGTTGCAGTTAACATTTAGTTGTTTCTGAATTTTGGTATCGTTACTATTAGAACGACAAGGGAAATTTTACGTAAAGACCCTGCACAGCATATTTTATTTACTTTAAAAGACTTGTTAGTAAGGTGTCGTCTTATAGTAACTGTGTCCTCATCGTTTCCAGTAATATTTTTCGTTGAAAAATAACACTTATATGAGGATATTATCGTATATCCTGGATTCAAAAGAATCTGTTTTCGATCTATCTAGCAATGTGAGGGTTTCGTCGATGTGTATACGTACGTGTTTCAGCTTTAATCTGTCATACTACATCTATTGTGCCACAAAGTCTTACCGTCTGTTGTTATGGCAATTCGTTGGCTTCCAATCCTAGTCACTTGTAGGCGCAATGAGAGTTTATTACAGGTAGTAGTCACGTGGTCGCAGATTCAAAATTTATATTCGGCCAACATTACAATTTACTTCATGGTAACTATTATTGATAGAGGCTGTTTCTATTTGAAATGTTTTGAGTTATAACGTCTAGTGAAGACTCAAACACATAAATAACACTATTTCACTTTTCAGTTCCAGGTATAATTGGTACAATGCAGGCGGCAGAAGTCATCAAGCTACTAACTGGCGTGGGTGGTGAGTTTTCATTCTTCGAAGTTTAAATTGTATTTTAAGAAATCTTTTGTGATATAAGCTCCTTCGGAAGTTTTTGATTTCTTGTGTTTCATAATTTCTTAAGATGTTCATACTGGTCGCCTCTTCCTCTTGGATGTGGAGCGGAACTTAACTCGTTCAGTGAAATTACGCGAACGTCGGCTTGACTGTCCAGTCTGTGGAGATGATGTATTGAATAAGAGTGGTGACAAATGTCTTACTGACTACGTCTTATTTTGTGGAGCGCCTAGCTGCGACAAGGTGGGTTCATTTCCTTTGCCAAGTTTATATTTGATTCTTTGCAATTTGAACAATGCTTTATGATTGTATTAATTTTGACAAGTTAGTGTATGGTAAATGCAAAACAAACCAATTAATTTATTCAGTGATTTGAAAGATTCTACGGGGAGGCGCTTTTTCAGAAACTTCATATATTTATTCCCCTTAATGAATTTGAATAAAGCAAGAACAACAATTGTTTTAGAATAGTATGGTACCATCATTTATTTCGTTGCGTTCTCGTCATCTCCTTTCAGCCTAAATAAATTATTAAGTTTGTGTACAGAAAAGTTTTCACAAACCTGCAAGTTTTACATGATGTCAGTTGACGGGAGGTTCTAGACTTGGTGAACAGTGCTCAGAAAATCACGCTTATATAGGTTTTGCACAGGAACCTTTGACTGCACCGAAGAGCACGTTGTCTGATAGACGGGAATCAACTTAGCTACGTGATGGGCTCTAGCTAGTGACGTGTTGAGCAAAATAGAATTAATTGAAGACAGGCTATTTTCCCACTGTGATTCGTTCGATGTGTAAGCATTTACTCCTCCATATTTGTTAATTAAATCTCTGCTGCTAACCTTTGTTTTTCAACATCCTTTCGAGAATCATATTTTCTTCCTGTAATTTCTCCGTAGAGCACATTCTCTTAGCTCTATAGTACAGAGTTTTGACTACTGCTCGTTTTAAGCTATTTGGACAAAAACCGTTGAAATGCAAGTATTGCCTATTCCATTTCAACTTATTGTAAATTGACCTATGAAGACTGCCATCTTCTGGGCGTTACATGGCAATGTCGAGGAAATGGGACTTTCCATCATTTTCATGTTCTATAGCAAATTCAATATTTGTATGTGCGTCGTTGAATAATCTGACTAGTTAGGAAGCGTAACTTTCATTGTTGTACACTATAAATGTGTTGTCCACATATTGACAATAAGAAGTTTCGTCGATTGCATGCTTCAACTCTATTTTCACAAGGTTGAACATGAAAATATCTACTAAAACAGGGCTAAATGGACTGTCTATAGCTACACCATCTATTTGGTGGTAGAGTGTTGTCAAACTGGAATTATACATTGATGGTACACATTAGCAGTAGGCGTTTGAATTCCAACTCTGGGAGTGGGAGAAGATAAGACTGATGATTTACCTACATAATCGTTAGAGAATCATGGTTATTGAAAACAATGTTTTGAGTAACATCGAATTAATAAGACCAATAAATTACAGTTCATAACATGTGTATGCAATCATATCCATCGGAATACCAACAGCACATCTGAAGGAATTACTACTGAGATGCAGTCTGAACGTACGGTTCACTTTCAATGACACTATCTGTGGACAGAAAGATGGTATAAGAATAAAACTTGTGCACTGTGGTAGATTATAATTCCATTATCGGTAAAATTTTACCCATAATGGAACAAAAGGATGGTATTGCAATGGGATCTCCGTTGGGTTCACTGCTATCAGCCCCGAAAAAGATTCATTAAAACCAAGCGTTGACAATTTACGACTGTATAGAAGATACGTAGATGACATATTCATTATTTGTGACAACAGTAATGACCCGAATCTACTGCTGCAAACATTTCACTTTTGCCATCCAGCAATAAAATTCACTCTTGAAATGGAAAACGAATCAAAAATCCTCTTCCTTGATGTGGAACTAACAAGGAGAACTGATGGGACCTTACGAAGATCGATCCATAGAAAAGTTACTTGGAATGGTCAACTAACAAGTTTCTATAGCTGGGTACCCATCCATCAAAAGGGGAATTTAATTAAATCCCTTGCCACTCAAATCCGACTCATCTGTAGTCCCGATGTCTTAGAGACAGAACTAAATCTTTTGAGAGAAATCTTCATCCAAAATAGATGCCCATCAAGGTTTATTGACAAAAATATCAAACCGAGAGTTTGGAAAAACGAAACTTCACTTCCGCCGAAAAAGGAACTCAACAGAGATTTAGCAAGCGATATTCTCAAGAGAAGGATCACATCATTTCTGAGAAGAACATTCTTTGCAGCAATGCTAAGAATAGTGTTCTCCAGTCGCCCACTGATTACAGAAGCCTCAAGGACAAGATCCCTCATCTGACCACTTCTGTGTGCATATATCAGTTCACCTGCTGCTGTGGAGCCAGGTACATCGGCCATTCAATGCGCATCCTGTCCAAAAGGATTCAACACCACTATGTATCATGACTGAGTAAAGGCGATAGTGGTGCTGTAAGGAGAGTGATTAGGGAACACCTGGTTAACACTGATCATTCCAACTCAATAAACGCCTCCTTCAAAGTAATCTACAGTGTCAAGAATAACCTACCAAAGGCAGTACAGTTTCGTCTTCTTTGTATTGCTGAAGCTCTGGCCATTCCCATAGAAAAGCCGGAGCTGTGCATACAAAAGCGAATTGCTCAACCACTTATATTATCATGGTAACGACTTTGTTGATTTTTGATGACTTAATTTTGTTTTTTTGCTTATTTTTCAAATTGCTTATAATCCTTCTATTCATATAGAACTTTTGCATAACTTCATATTCTCTACTTTGTTTCTATGTGTATCCTGAGTGCAACTCAACCATCAGACTATTCATATTATTACGCAACTCCTTTTTAACAACTGCTTGTGACGACTCACCACCTTTGTTACTACCCTAGTTACATTAACACTCAATTTTCTTGACCCAAAACTTGATGATCCCCGCGCTTTTAGTTAAAATAACCATAACCAATTGTATTTTTGTTTGACAAACTTAATATACACATACATACAAAATAACCCATATATATATATATGCGATTGTACAGCTAAGAAAATGAATTCTCCGAAAAGAGACTTCACTGAAGTACTTGTTTTGTTGGTTAAATGTCACTAATTGGAAGTCAATTAGTAGCTCTTCATTATTCATAGGTGGTTAGGACTATAGACTCAGTTGCTCTTTAAATTAGACACTAGCTTTTCACTAGTTGACCACAAGTTAGAACTTCCTTCTCAACCTATCGGAGTTTCGCCAACCAAGTGGTATTGACAGGATCCCACATATTTTGGTATTGACCGTTTAATCTTGCATATATGGTATGTTATCATTCTCACACATTTTGGTATTGACTGCTAATTTTGTATATATGGTATATTATCATTCTCACACATTTTGGTAGTGACCGTTAATCTTGTATATATGGTATATTATCATTCTCACACATTTTGGTAGTGACTGCTAATCTTGTATATATGGTATATTATCATTCTCACACATTTTGTTACTGACTGTCAACCTCGCACATATGGTATATTATCATCTCTCACGCACTTTGTTATTGGCTATTAAGATAAATTATTTCAAATGCTGTTAGCTGTCCATATTGTTGTAAAATGTATAAATACCATGGCTTTCAAATAAAGTATAATTATATTTTAATAGTTTACACACAATGATAAGTTTTGTTATTGGTAATATTTCGAGCAAAATTACTGCCCGTGTTCACACCACTGTTGGAATTGTTTTATTCACACATTTATGATTTGTATTCACATATATAGTTCATTATTATTATTTTGTTCATTCATGTTTTGTGTGTGCATATGTGTGTTCAGAATTATACTCCACATTCATTCATGTGTTTGTGTTTAGAATTATATTCCAAGTTGTTGATAGTTGTACTGAGTCACCCTTGTTACATGTATCCGGTGTGACTTTAATGAATATCGATTCTGTTATGAGTCTTTCTTTCCATTTGTTCATGTTTGTTTTTAGAATACACACATTCTCCCAATCGATATTGTGGTTTTTGTCCCATGCATGTGCAGCTATGGATGAATTTTTTTCAAGATTTTTGTAGGCTTGTGTCCCTGTTGGTTGACCTTTAGTTAGGCGTTTATGTTCATTCACTCTTATTTTGAGTGATCTGGACGTTTGCCCCACATATTTAGTTGGACAGTCAGCACAAGATATTTTATAAATCAAATTGATTTTATCCATCATTTTTATGGGATCTTTCAGCTGATTTATTTTATTTTTGATTAGATTTGTCGGTTTAAAGGTTGTTCGAATGCCGATATTTTTGAGGTTTCTTTGTATTGCCTCTGATGTACCATTTTTATATGGTATTGCGACTGTTTTTCTCCATTCTTCCTTCTTGTTATTCTCCGGTTTTACTCTCTTTTTTCTCTTTTTATATTATCTTTTATAAATTCTTTAGGGTAGTTGTTTTCGAGTAACATTTTGAATAGGACTTTTATTTCTTTACGCTGGTCCTCTGGTGCTGTTGTAAGTCTACGTATTCTATCTGCAAGACCCTGTATTAATCCTCGTTTTACCGAGAGTGGATGAGCTGAGTAATAATCAAGGAATCTTCCAGAATGTGTGGCTTTTCTATATATCGTTGTTTTTATGCTACCATCTGTCATTCTTTGTAGCTTGCAATCTAACATGGGCAGTTCTCCAATTTCATTCTCTACTTCCATAGTAAATTTTATTGAGTCGACGTGTTTGTTTATTTACTATGGAATTAGAGAATGAAATTGGAGAACTGCCCATGTTAGATTGCAAGCTACAAAGAATGACAGATGGTAGCATAAAAACAACGATATATAGAAAAGCCACACATTCTGGAAGATTCCTTGATTATTACTCAGCTCATCCACTCTCGGTAAAACGAGGATTAATACAGGGTCTTGCAGATAGAATACGTAGACTTACAACAGCACCAGAGGACCAGCGTAAAGAAATAAAAGTCCTATTCAAAATGTTACTCGAAAACAACTACCCTAAAGAATTTATAAAAGATAATAAAAAAAAAAATAAAAGAGAGTAAAACCGGAGAATAACAAGAAGGAAGAATGGAGAAAAACAGTCGCAATACCATATAAAAATGGTACATCAGAGGCAATACAAAGAAACCTCAAAAATATCGGCATTCGAACAACCTTTAAACCGACAAATCTAATCAAAAATAAAATAAATCAGCTGAAAGATCCCATAAAAATGATGGATAAAATCAATTTGATTTATAAAATATCTTGTGCTGACTGTCCAACTAAATATGTGGGGCAAACGTCCAGATCACTCAAAATAAGAGTGAATGAACATAAACGCCTAACTAAAGGTCAACCAACAGGGACACAAGCCTACAAAAATCTTGAAAAAAATTCATCCATAGCTGCACATGCATGGGACAAAAACCACAATATCGATTGGGAGAATGTGTGTATTCTAAAAACAAACATGAACAAATGGAAAGAAAGACTCATAACAGAATCGATATTCATTAAAGTCACACCGGATACATGTAACAAGGGTGACTCAGTACAACTATCAACAACTTGGAATATAATTCTAAACACAAACACATGAATGAATGTGGAGTATAATTCTGAACACACATATGCACACACAAAACATGAATGAACAAAATAATAATAATGAACTATATATGTGAATACAAATCATAAATGTGTGAATAAAACAATTCCAACAGTGGTGTGAACACGGGCAGTAATTTTGCTCGAAATATTACCAATAACAAAACTTATCATTGTGTGTAAACTATTAAAATATAATTATACTTTATTTGATCTAATCCACTATGCTCAAACTTTTTACTGATATTAAACCATGGCTTTCTTTATCGTTGTTGCACTTCAATACACAGTCACAGTCCAGCCTTTGTCTTTTGATATTTGCGTGCTTTACTAAGTCGGAAGGTACGACGAGCAGATAGACAGATTAGTTCAGGCGCAGACAGAATAAGGTGAAAACGTCTTCATTCAACTCCCTACAGTTATAACAGGTATCATGAACCGCTATTCAATATGTAGCTCATCGACGTGCCCATTAGTAATCATATTACTGTTTGGTAAGACAGTGTCGTAATCGCATAAGAGGATTTCTTATTCATCAATGTGTATCTTATAGTCTAATTGTGTGACTTATTTTGATAAGATTCATTGTATTTCATTGATAAATTTTGTTAATATGCTTGACCAGTGTTCACTGAACAGGGTATTTCACCAAAAATATATTTTACTTTTTAACAGCCACGTAATATGAATCTGACAATGAACAATCGTCGTATTACTGTTCAAGTAAATATTGTCCTTTTGTGTATAATAAGTGTTTATTGTTTAGCAATTGAAAAACTACGTGGACTCGCAAACACCACATTTAATTATTGATATACGTCCGAGGACTGAATTCGACATATGCCGTTTGAAGTCATCTTGGCGTGAGTTTATTCATCCTTATGCATACATAGCACTGTCGTTTACAATCAGACTATTTAATATCATCATGTTGATTGTTCACATTACGATTCTGAGATACAATTTCATGGGGTAAAGTCTTTGTTCCTATTATGCCCTAATTGACACGTCAGTTGTATTGCATTTTCAATTAACTATCAGGTTATGATAGGAATATATAAGGCTTAACTATATTTACCACTATCAAGCGAAGGACTCACAAATACTTAAGAAAATAAGTGTCTGTGTGATGTGGGATGATTGCTATTCGTTGTATCTTGTCGTTCCTCATCTCATCGGTGACACCTATGACTGTCAGATGTTTCTAACTGACGGTATGAAAAATTATTATGATGACCCCCAAGTAGGTAGAAAATAATTCATTTGATTTACCAACAAAATACTTACTAATAAATCACCAGTTCAACAGAAATGTAAATACTAGATAAATGTATTTTCCAGTTATGTTTGAGAATCAAAAGTATTGTTTTACTGAGTTACTATAACTAAGGATGATGGATTGTGTGTCATGTAAACAAGACAATGGGTAGAGACAAATTTCAGTATGTGAAAAACTAATAAACACAAGACACTTAGTTGTTCAAAGAGTCACTTTTCGGTGAATTCATTTCCTCAACAATACAATCACATTTCTATACATCTTTGGTCTCTTAAAAGTCGATAGTAAGATAAGGATGAATCACCATGAGAATAGTTGCCAATATTGATCAATACATATATGAGAAGTTGAATAAGGGTGACAGAGTTACGTAATGAAATAAATAATTTGATAAGTGAGTTGTAATCAGGGTAAACATAGAAGCAAAGTGAATTTTATGTCACTTACGAGTTCGAGAGGACAGATGACTCAGAAAAGGTATGAGAAATAAAATAATTAGGTTGAAAATGATAAGGTCCTTATCATGATAATATAAATGGCTTAAAGAGTTTTTTGTATTCACAGCTCCAGTTTCTCCATCTGGATAGTCACAGGCTTCAGCAGTGCAATAGAGGGAAGAGTAGGTCGGTCTTAGAAGCGTGTATATTTATATTATCATGATAAGGACCTTATCATTTTCAACCTAATTATTTTATTTCTCATACCTTTTCTGAGTCATCTATCCTCTCGAACTCGTAAGTGACATAAAATTCACTTTGCTTCTATGTTTACCCTGATTACAACTCACTTATCAAATTATTTATTTCATTACGTAACTCTGTCACCCTTATTCAACTTCTCATATATGTATTGATCAATATTGGCGACTATTCGCATGGTGATTCATCCTTATCTTACTATCGACTTTTAAGAGACCAAAGATGTATAGAAATGTGATTGTATTGCTGAGGATAAATGAATTCATCGAAAAGAGACTTTGTGGTGAACCACTTGTTGTGTTTTTACCAATGCCCCGGAAGGGAGTTATTCATGAATGTGCAAAAATTAACTAGAAATTCATTTTATGTTTGTGTTTCACTTTTTGAACCATCAACTAACGTTTGATGGTATCTTTTTCGTAGACATTCCTGTAAATGACCTTTTGCGCCATTCAACGATATCTAAAATTCGAGAAACCATTGATAATCGGATCATTCAAGGTGCTCCCGAACCTTTCCCTGGTATGCACACTTTTTCATTAAAGTCATTTTTTTATTGTGCTAGTTGATGAGTTTTCCTTTCAAATACAGGACATGACGTGTTTCATTATCATTCGCTTATATAATGTTGTTTCTTTTGAAAGCATTGTCTGTTAGGCTGTAATGTTGTTCGACTCTGTTCTTCTTTCCTTACCTTTTGAAAACGTTTCATCCACAGATGAAAATTATGATTTCATTCTTATTTTACATAAGATTATTGATTCCAACTGTTATATTACAGCTTCGGTTATCAAGTCGGAAAATAAGTTACCTGAAGTTGTTTCTGTTCCCAAGTTTTCGGACTTTATTGTTAAGCTAGAAATACCTGGAAGAGATTCACTATTAGTTTGTTTATTAGATATATCACACAGTGAAACAGTATAATTTACTGGATGATGTTTCGAACAAAATTTATTCTTCATAATCATATCAATTATAATCACACGACTTCGAAACTCAATTTTTTTAGTTTTCTTTGTTCTCTCTTATTTGTCATAGGGGTAGTAGAACTTTCCAGATATCTGGTACAGGTGTTGAATCATTCCTATTACACGTGTTTGTAGTTGATTCGATAAAAAGTGGCTGACATTCAAACCCACAAACTCAATTAGAAACAAGCTTTGTCGGTTAAATGATCCTGTGGAGCCTTTTATCCAATACCCTGCTTGCAATGATTGTCAAGTCAAAGTAGTAGAACAGGGGCAGTCAGGCTAGCCGAGCATAAAAACCCAGCAAAATCTAAATTAGTTGACCCGAATAAGATAAGAAATCTAGAGAATAGCACTCACTACTTGCAACTACACACAACCATACAATAGGATGGGATAAGATGACGATTTTAAAGTCTAATGTCACAGGGTATAGGGAGAGATTGATAACAGAAGCTTTGTTTATCGAATCAACTGCAAATACATGTAATAGGAATTATTCAATACCTGTCCAGTCGGATATCTGAAAAATTCTTCTACCCCAACGACGACAAATAGGAGACGACAAAGAAAACCATAAAACTCAATTTTCAAAGTCGTGTGATTACAATTGATATGATTATGAAGAATAAATTTTGTTAGAAACTGTGTCATCCAGTAAATAATACTGTTTCACTGTGTGATACATCTAATAAACAAACTAACATGGAATTACTTACTACCACAATGTCTAAGTTTTACACATATATTAATACCTGGATGAGAGTTGACATTTTGCGAGTGCCGGCAATGCTTGTCTTCCTATGGCAGTGGAAATGCTACACATTTTTCTAAAAATCTAAATCTTCTCTTCAACTCTTCCAACCAGTATCCTCACATATTTACGAAGATTTTATTGTTATATAAACCAGTAGGAATATTTCTGTTCGTATGGTTATCTAGACTTATATTAAGCGTAGTTTGGTTATTAGTGACATATCATTATAATAAGCCTTATAAGGCTTCATTACTGTACTGCCCAAATAGAATTATTTTAAGCAAATACGTGAATGAATTACTTTCAGTAACACAACTGTCAAGTCCTACTATACGTCATTGTATCATTTGTGGGTATGGGTATTATTTGGGAAATAATCCAAAATATTTTAATATGCATTTAAACGATTTCAAAATCGAAGTAAATCATATAGTCGATTTTTATGTTGATATTTTGATGAATATTGTTCAGCTGTATGTCACATTTCAACTGTCTTCTCTTTTTTATAATTTTTAGTGATACTTTTATGTCATCGTGGTAATAAATCCGCAGAAGCTGCACCACATTTGAGCAGCGCACTGTCATCATTTCGAAAATCAGATTCCGAAAGCAATATAAAAGAATTGGCATCAGTTGACGACGACACTTCTAATCATCCTGACTTTATAGTGTGTGACGTTGCTGGAGGTCTTTCTGCATGGGCTCTAGAAATTGATCCCAACTTTCCAACATATTAATTGATAACTCACTTCTTCAAATAAATTAAAATCGTGATTTGTAATAAAATCAATATTCTATTTGTATTCATATATATTAACTTAATGTGCATATAAGATTAACTGAAATGTTCTTGCTTCATTTGTCTATGCGGATGTACTACAGTGTCAGCAGTACATTTGTTTCAATTAAGGCATCCGTTACAGGTTACATGAATGACTTGCGTATAAGTCAACTGTTTAATCAAAATTTGTATATAGTGTGATTCACGCATCCCAATATTTCATACATGTCATGTTTCACGGTGTAACAAATCTGCCTACCTACTCTTAACAGTTGAATCATTCGCATTAATGTAAAACGCTTCTGTCTGTTACAAATCTTTTCTTTCTAGTTTATCGAATAATTAATTTGTAGGGGTTAGTTTTGTTCCACAGTAGGATGAATCAAAACTCTACATAAGGTAGTGTTCACTCTTGTTTTCATCGCTACATTCTCACTAGAATCTTTCAATGCAGTGTTAGGGATAAAAAATCACTGCAGTCCTCAATATCTTTCGAACGTACATGAGATAAGTGAACACTAAGTATATCATTTTTATATGTCATTGCAATGTGTATTCGGTCTGATTGTTTGAGAATATGTCAGTACAAACAAAACAGATGTCGTGATTGACCTATGAAAAGTCTTTGCCACGTAAATTGCAATGTTTTCCATAATATGTTTATATATAACCTATCGAATTCACCCAGGTTTATGTTATTTTCTAAGCTGATTGTTTTGGAACACTTTCGTTCTGACGATTTTCTCTTCAACTGATATTTATTCCGTCTACAGTGTGTGTGTGCTTTCGGCTGACAGGTGCCGAACCTTCGAAATTGCCTTCCAGTTATGGTGGGATCATTTTACGTTGACTGAAAGCCGTAAATCTGGTTTACCTAGAGGATGCTATGAACTCGTAGCCAAACTAGGAAATTTTGTGGGGTAGCTCAGAGTAAGCTGTCCATCATATCACTTCATCTATGACAGAGATCAAGAGAAGGAAACAGAAGTTTTGTAAAAAAAATATTTCCGTGTACAATTCTGAACATTTTTGTCTAAAATCCCTATTTAATTGATTTGATTGTTCTTCTTGATGTGTAAACTATTTACGTGAAAGTGGATAGTTCACACATCAAGAACAACCATCAAATCACCAGCCCGACAGATAACTGCTACCTTGCATATCGCAATAACCCAACAAGCTACGCTGGCTGGAACCAATATTCCTGCAGGTCCTACCATGCCAGGAAGGTTGTTAGTATAGCGATTAGACTAGAAGCAGTTACCGGTATAATGTAAGAATCTTTCTTACACTATGCTGGGGGTCTGTAGGCGAAGTCGTACTCCTGGGGAACAGGGATATAACAGCAGTAAGGTGTTTCCCTCAGATGACCAGCATGTGCGTCGGTGGCGCAGTGGCTAGGACTCTCGCCGACCATTCACATGGTTCGATCCCCTGCCGACGCACACCTGATATCTATGGTAGGCCTGCAAAATTTGGGCTACCTATATCCATGCTGAAAATTCCATACTTGTACCAAAAATACAGTGTAGAATTAAGCTGTAAATTAAAAATCAGAAAAAATCAAAAATGTCAGCTATGCTGTCTCTCCACTCTGGAGAGATAGGGTTACAAAAGGTTGACCTCAAAAATTGTACATCCCGACTTATCCTACGGTGGTCTGTAACCGGCGGTAAGTTTACTAATACGGAACCAATCCAAGAAACCAGTTCATACATGCCGTGTGTGACCGGCCTCAAGCAGTTGTCCCATGGGCTCTGCTGTCATGCAACACTAACCATCTTTCTGTTTCAAATACCCCGAAGAATCAATCAACTTCCACAGTGTGGGCAGCCGAGAAGTAACAACCGCCCGCACACTTCCAAAAGCACATGAAACCCTCCTGATCACCATCGTCCTATATCTCTGTCACCCTTATCATCTTGTTTCCGTCCTACTGTTAATACTATTCTGCAGGCTAGTGAGTCATCTTCGTTTCATTCCGTGACCACAAATAACGATGAGAACCATAGAAACATCCCTGGCAGCCTCTAATAGCCACGTCGCAAACTTGATATTGGACCATTTAACGTCAGAATCCTCTGCCAAGTCGGACACTAAGCATCGCTAGCCACAACTCTGCCATCTCGAGTTATAGGTGTATATTGTGTTTCGGAGACACACATACAGGACCCGGATGTGGTTATTCACTTAACCCCACCCGGTCAGTAAGGTGAATCTGTGCGTCGGTGGCACAGCGGTTATGACTCTCGCCGATCATGCACATGGTCCGGGGTTCGATCCCCTGTCGACGCACACCCGATATCTATGGTCGGCCCAAGAAATTCGGGCTACCGATATCACATACTGAAAAATCCATACCTGTACCAAAAATACGGTGTGGAATCAAGCTGTCATCAAAAATCAAAAACATTCACTCTAAGGGTGTTAGGAGACCTCTCAGCTAGTTCGCGAGGACTCGCAGGTGTAGGAGTAGCGTTGATTGTTAGGGCAGAAAAATCCCTTCTTGACTGGATCCTAATTGATAGTTGTATGTGTGCGATCCGTCTGAACGGATCCGTTAGAAGAGGGAAGGACAGTGTTACCCATCGTTGTCTTTTCGTAGTCTCCGCTTACGCCCCAGCCGACTGCAGTTCGGGTGAACTAAAGGATGGCTTCTACCTGAAACTGTCTAGTCTGCTGAAAAGCAAACGCGACTTCAATGCTCATGTAAGGAAGTTATTCCAGACTGAGAAATATGTAGGTTGTTTGTATGGAGTCCGCTGCCGCCGAACCGACAATGGTGATCGTCTTTTGCAGTTCTGCTCAGCTAATCATCTGTTCCTATTCAGCACTAACTTCGACACAAAGAGGGACACTCCCTAACTTGGCGACCTCCATCACCAAACGAACGTTGGACTCAAATAGACCACTTAGCGATAGTGTATCGTTGGCGAGGGTCAGTAGGACACTGCCGCTCCTTCTGCAACACGCCCTGGTTCGTGCAGGTTTATATTAGTATTAAATAGACATAAAAAGTTGTTGGCAGCGAAGCAGTTTCGTCCTCAAGTAGTTCAAGCGAAACAAGTATCTGAGGTAGACAGCAGGACTCCTCTTGAGGTAACCTGGCACAACATGCAGTTAGCTGTAGACACAGCTGTAAAAACTGTTAATGATCTGTAACTAATAGTCATTAGGAGCCATTGGATCTCTACTACCTCATCCGAATTGGTAGACGCAAGAAGACTTGTTCCGGCGAGCTCCGACTATGATGAGGAGCGAAAGCTATTTAGACGCAAACTAACAAGAAGCCTTCGTAACGACCGTGAACAGTGGTGGGCGACAAAGCAAAATAGATGGAGAAGACATCGGCGATCGGCAACACCAGACAACTATTTAGACTTGTCAGGGAAACAGGTGGCAAATGATAAGTGAAACAATCTCTGAGACAAATGGCACGATAATTAGCTCTCGGGATAGATGGCTAGAACGTTGGAAAGAACACTTTGAGGAGCGATTTAATTGGCATATAGCCACGCTCAACCTACCTAGCATCCAACACCTCCCTGAATGGGATATAAACACCAGTCCTCCTTCCCTAACTGAGACTGTCATTAGTCTGAAACGAGGCAAAGCACTGGGGACTGATGGAGTAACTCCAGTTATTTAAGGACGGTGGAGACAGCTTACTGTCTGCGTTAACTAAGGTTTTAGGCAGCGTCTGGATCAAACACGACAGAACCAAGCAGTCTTTAGTCTCAGTCGACCGAGAGGTAATATGGTGATGTTTGGCTGTGAAGGGAATGCCGGAAAAACATATTGCACTGATCAAGGCGATCTACTCGAACTCATGCAGCCAAGTCAGAGTCTACGAATAGTTGTCATCTGACAGCCAGTGGTGTCCGTCATGGATGGCCACTATCCCTATTTCTATTTTATTTCTTCAAAGATGTACTAGTGGACCCTAGCTGAATTCAGAGACTCAGGGATTGACTTGTTGCCAGGGGATAATCTCGTTGACTTAGAATATGCATATAACGTAGTCCTTCTAGATGAAGGCACTGACAAAATAGAGTAGTCTTCTGAAGAACTTGAAGGACAGCAATCTTCGATTATTCGGTATGCGATTTGCTCCCGTTGGATGTAAGGTGATGCTACAGGACTGGACTACATTGACTCACTCCTAGGAGGTCGGGGTGGCTGAGCGGTCTAAGGCGCCAGACTCAAGAGTAATCCTCTGGATGTTCTGGTCCACGATGTGGGCGTGGGTTCGAATCCCACATCCGACACACGCTTTGTGCGTCGGTGGCACAGTGGTTAGGACTCTCGCCGACCATGCACATGGTCCGGGGTTCGAGCCCTCGCCGACGCACACCTGATATCAATGGTCGGCCTGCAAAATTTGGGCTACCGATATCCACGCTGAAAATTCCATACTTGTACCAAAAATACATTGTGGAATCAAGCTGTAATCAAAAATAAAATAAAAATAAATAGATAGGGAGTGAAGTGGTTGAGCATGTTGACCACTTCACTTATATGGGAAGTTGCATCAGCAAACACCAGTGGGTTGATCGCTGACGAAATCTCAGCACAGATACAGAAAGCTAGTTTCGCATATGCCAGTTTATGCCGTCTCTGGCGTAGACGTGATATCCGGCTATTGACCAAAGGATGTGTGTTCTGCTCACCAGTCCTCTCTCTTTTTCTTTGTGGCTGTGAGACATTGTTATTGAAAGTGGAAGACATGAAAAACTAACTATTTTTGATCACAGGTGACTGCCTATCTGTCTCACGTGTGAAGTGGTGTAACAAGAAGAGCGAGATTGGGCTTAGGCGTCGAGTGCTAGGTAAGGAGGGGAAATCCATCGACGAGGTTGTTAAGTCACACCGATTGAGATGGCTAGGACATGAGTTACGAATGCACCCCTAGCGATCGACGGACGATGTCAGGTTAGAAAAGAATTGGGTACTGGTGGTCAAACCAAAACACGGAATCAGTCAATGAAATCCACAGCAGTTAGTTTTGGCCACGTAGCGGGCTGTAGACTTTCTGACTGACTGGTGTGGGTCCGCGGGTTGGTAAAAGCCAATGAAGGCTGGAGACATTTAGTGATATTACTCAAAATCGTTGTCAATGGCTGGCACAGATACTTTCACTCTTTGTGATTTATAATATCCAATTATATTGTATTGTTCTTCCACTATGCTATTCTTTTGCCTCATATTTCTCTTTTGAGTCTCTCTTTTCTCCTGCTTTATGTGCTCCGTGGAGGGAGTGTGGCAGCTCGAACTGCTGCACATCTGTGCATAGTTCTACGTTAAAACCAGTTAGTCAGGATCTAAGTTATCTATTTCCATCTGACACAGATAAATAATCATAGAAACAATCTGTGATCTATAGTCCTCAAAGGGCTTATTTATCTACTGTTGATTTGTTATATCTAAGTATTTTCAGTCATTCAGGATGCTGACTTTGGAAAGAATCTATCTTCTTTTAGTTACTTCAACTAATGTTTGACAAACACTATCCTCGGGACGTTGTTGTTTATATTTTCTTAATTATAATCTTTTGTCTGTTTAATTTATATTTTTATTAATTAACAAAACGTAGATAAAGAGGTGAGGATATAAGTTATTGCAAATTGAACTCGCTACTCTTTCGTCTCGGTGAACTCACATAGGTTGGAGGGAGGTGGTCAGTTACGACTTGAATTTCTTCAGTTAGTTGGTTTTGTAATACGTGGCTGGAAAGAAATTCTGTAATCAGATCAGATATTACGTCCGGCTGTTTCAAGAGTGTGAAATCAACTTTTTCACACAGCTGGAACATCTGTTGTAACATGTGTCAAACTATGGACAAAAGTACCTCGCGATAGCTTTTATCCTCACCCACAATGAAGATAGAGTGTATATTCCATTTTCTTTAAGGAAGTTTACGTTTGCGTCAACCGTAACAACTGCCAATTGTTTCCTAACAGCACTTCTGTTTAGCTCCTACAGTCGAACCAGGTGTGTGATCTTTCAAAATTATTTATAGATTGAAAACGCTGAAACAGATATCTTGAATGGACTTTTTGTTTGACAACTATTGCCATTCTTTTCAAACTGACGAAGCCTGTGTCAATACCACTTAAGCACATCTGATGTTATTTCTTGCCACTGAGTCTTTTGGCATACGTGACCGAAGCCATCATTGTCACTAGCTTTACTTAGTACAAAACCCTAAATATGATTCCATCAACCAAAAGAAACATTAGCTCGCCTCGGAAGTAAATCACTCTGATCTTATATTGCTATTCACATCAGACATATGACCCATCAAATTTGTGGTGAAGGGACTATCCGACATGACCGTGAGTAGTTATACAATACGGGATAATTTAGTTTCACGATGTAAATAAAGAATAGTTACCTCTTAGGGATTTTATGTCCTGCAGTGAGCATCAAACTACGTCCAGTACCCTCCAGCAAAATTTCGAAATGTTTCACAGAACGCGAGATCAAGTTAATAACTGGTTGGCTTCTATGCTTGAAAATGAGTCACAGTCTAGGGCTGTGATTACAAAGCTATTAACACTTTCAGGGAGTAGAGTTTCAAACACAATTTCATGCTCTTGGATATGTTTATAAGCAATAAAATATTGTCGAAAAGTCTTCAATAAATAATACTGTTTCACTGCGTTTTTTCCAAATAGAATTATTCTGTAGCGGTAAAACAAATCATAAAACAAGTCATTGGTCTAACTGAAAGGATCTTCGAACAGTGACTCTGTCTTCAGCCTTACTGCACGATTCATGATATCGTGAACAATTTCTGCTCAGTAGTGGAACCGCTAGCTTTAATCAGTTTGATCAAGTCTGGTCGTTTTCAGTGACAGTGTTCAGAATGACTAGCAGCGTCACAGATACGTTTATACCGTATCTTTAGTATTGTCATTAATATTTTATATTTCAAATAGTATTTTGTAACTTGATATTATTTGAATTCATTAGCGTTTGATACTATCACGCTTATGATACCAGTCATCTTTGAAAAAAACATCTTGTTTCTGTTACTCTTCAGTGCAATAGACAGTAAGACTACTCTGACGTAAAATTATTATGCGATTGTGTAATTGACTTTTCTTTGTTACACTATGCTTCATGCGGTTAGGCTTTCTCTCATAGTAGGACGCTAGCATATGATATGCTTTGAAAAGGAAATTATAATAATTTCACGCAACCACCAGTAAATTAATATAGTGACTACAGTTAGTATACACTAAAAACAACTCATTTTTTCTAAAGTGCAGAAAATTGTTTGATTACACTTTACAGAGTATCATTACTAAACTAAATGAAATACAAGTTTATACAAGCAACTGTTTCGGTTTATTCAAATATATTATAGAGTCTAAAATCCCTTCTTATATTCTTTTTACAGAAAAGAAGATTTGCATTTAGATGTATTATTCCACACAAGTGTTCAGTTTTATTAACCTATATCAGGATGTATAACATAATCTTTTGGTTGTCTACTCACTAAACGTAAGTAGTGAGATCCAGGATAGTCATATTTTACCAAATCTTTCGGAACTGTATAAGGTGGCAGATGGTGCCAACTGCAGTACATCCAATGATCTCGCCTTTCGTTTTGCGTCAATAGATTCAAGTGTTTCAGATGAGTTGAACCATTGCCACGAGAAAATATTGGATGTGGAGCTGTGCCTAGATTCCAATCGCTTCTGAAAAATGTGTTTAATTTGTTTTTATTATTATTGTCAAACAGAGCTGCTTATATCAACATAATGTAAATTTTTACAAATAACGAACTGTCTGCCAGTATGTGTCTTGTTGTCAAACAGTTTATGAATGACAGTAGTCTTTAATAGTTGTTGTAGTAGTGAATTATAAATTCAAGTTAGACAAGTAGAAGGTATTTCCCAAAGCCATGCATATATATATATATATATATATACCGTCATGCAACCTTAAGATTTTAAGTAGAGTAACAATTTCTGACGGACTGCTGGGTACACTTTACATTGATCTGTCAAAAAGACAGATTGAAGTAATTATTATCACTAAGTAGTCTCAATACTTACGTCGGTGGTATAGCGATTAGGACACTCGCCGACCATGCACATGGTCCGAGGTTCAATCCCCGGCCGACACACTCTTCCTTTACACCGCTGAGCCAGAAATAATGCTGGTAAAGAGGGAAGGTTGGGCATGAGGTTGGCAACCCCATCCTGTAAAATAAACACTGCTACAGAAACTTCAAGCCACTAGCTTGAAGCCCTATGTTCCACTGGGGAACGTGAAGGAAAAAAAGTCTCAATATTTGGGTCTGAAGGGTCTAAGATACCAGCGAATCAACGTGGTACACTTTTTCATGTAGTTGTCTATTAATTACTTCTGACATACGGTAGTTGGTTTTGTCAATCATTTGTCTAAAGGGAACGCAAATGGATTAATATTCACAACTTTTAAAAGAAATAAACCCGTTTGAGTTGTTACACTTTCGGACAACACATAAAAAGAATGATTAAGCACTTGTAAAACTGTATAGAAATAAACTAAAATGGATAATCTGATCATCAATAATAGTCGAATGCTTGACTTATAAGCCATACCTGTATAGTATTGATAATTGTCAAATATTCATTTAAGAGTTTTGTATATTCCCAGTGAGTGAATGGTATACGAGCTTGCCCTGTAACCGGAAGGTCCTGGGTTCGAACCCTGGTGGTGGGTGCGTACTGCCGATGATTCCCAAACTGGGATGAAACAGCTCTCCAGTGCTGATTTTCAATGGTTCTCTAACTGATATCACTCCATGATCAACTCGTAAAAACAAAACTAATCCTTACAAACCAACCTTAGGAAATAAATCAGAAATATTATCTGTTGTTACAGAACTACAATGAACAGATACAAGCAAGTGTTATGTATTTCAAGAAAGGCAGTTTTGAATAAATTTCAAAGAGATATCGTTTGAGATCTATAGAATTTATTTGTAAATGCAGCTAGTTGTAATTCTGAATAGACTGCAGTTCAACTGAAGGGCTTTATTTTACTATAATTCCATGCTGTGTTAATGCATAAAAACTTTCGAGTCTATTCTCTTGAATTAATAAGTAATTCAATCACAGTAGTCTCCTTCTTCCACAAGCCGTACTTCTTCTATAAGGTAACAAATTTAGGTTTTCAATTTAACCAGGATGACAAGTCTGGTTTCGACGATTTATAATATGAATTAATTCTAAATGTTAGGTAGTATTAAACGGCTTTCAAAATTTAGAGTACTATCTCCTCCAGAGACCTAATTTGTCCTCCCGTTTCTACTGTGTGTTTGAACAGCCTATGAGGAATCTAATATAACTCTAATTTGATGAAAGAGGGAGGGATTCTGTCCTAAATTCATTAACATTAACCTCAGTCTCTATAACTAAAGATAAACTATTCATATTAAACTATTTCAAGAATATCACAGAGTAAAATCTGTCCTTTAAATTGAATAAATAGTCGTACAATAAGTATGGTAAGTGTAATGTACTGGTTTTATGGTCGACTATAGAAGATACATAAACCAACTTGCTTCAACAGTCATATCATGAAAACTTATCCAATTATCACATCATCTCACTTCACAGTATTCTTCAAGAGTTCTTGGATTTGACGTTCACTATACTGATCTTGTTTATTTGTCTCTTGAGTGAGCTTATGTATAATCTTGAGAGTGGCTATACGTTCTGAAAGTAAACAAAATGAAGGAGGTTTTAAAAGTTACGTATGATGCTACAAAATCCTAACTCAGTAAAATGTCAAAGAAATACTTATTAGATTAGGTGGCGACAATTCTTTCGAATAATTGGTACATACATTTTTCTTTTTTGATTACAGCTTGATTCCACACTGTACTTTTGGTGCAAGTATGGAATTTTCAGCATGGATATAGGTAGCCCAAATTTTGCAGGCCGACCATAGATATTCTGGTGTGTGTCTGCAGGAGATCGAACCTCGGACCATGTGCATGGAGAAAAATTCTTGAAGTCTGTGAAAACTTATAAAGTAAGCTATTACTATTACTTATAATCTAGTCACTTAAATTAAGGAAATGGCTAAGCAATCCACAGTTACCTATCATGGTAACTCTTCGATTGTGAGAGTCAGATATATGATATCTAATGTGGGAAAAAAAAACAAGACCAATGGAAACCTTTAGTAAAAAGCTTATAGGAGTAAACGTCAACTCTTTAATAGAAACCATTTACTAGCAGTAGTCATAAAATAAATAAATTATTGGTGATCAGCTATTCACTTTATGTTTAAGGCAACTCATTTATTCTTATTCTACTTTCTCTCCTCATAATGATTAGTAGTAGTTACGACGGTCTCATAGCATCCGACATTATGGATGTGATTGGTAGAATTCATATCTATTACTAATTGGCACTCGTGGCCCAAGTGGTCTAGTGGATAACGCTTTGGCATTTGAAACTATGAGCACTGGGTTCTAGCCTCGGTGGGAACATTATCACTCACTGAGAAATGCAGGTACATCCAGGTGACGAGTCCCAAATAGGACGAAATGCGCATCCTGGATTCCATTGCTAGTCATCATCCACCAATTAAACACTAAGAATTCACATCTAGCTTAATAACTATTTTTATCAAATGATAGGCTTGAAGTAAGGCCAAATTAGAAAATCTTATCTCCTGTACGAAATTCTTTGTTTGTTCCTTGGCATCTATTTCATCCTATGGTAATCAGTTTATCCTATTCATTAACGTGACTGTGTCTCAACATTCTGGAGCGAAATAGACAGAATTCGAGGTAACAAGTTTTCGGCTCTTTGAAGTGTCGTCATCAGTTGGCCGTATAATGACTATTAATATTATAGCAGTCTGTGAGAGTTTCTCGACCTTCTTAAACATGTTCAGTCGAACAGCGGTTAAACGGCTGGTTTCTTAGATCCTTTCAAGAAGATCGCTTTTCACCCTTTGGAAACAACTGAGACAATAAGTCTCGGGAATCGGTTAATAAGGCATCTAGGAATCCCAGTGAGAATTTAATAATTAATTCTAATCATGTGGCATTAAATATGCAACTACTTGTATGTTCGATGTGTTTCGGAATGAATCAACACACACTAGATTGCTTAAATCCCTTTTATTCAGTTCGATATCAAATCTAGATATAGAGCTTCAAGTTTAAAAATGACAGAATTCTTTCTAAGAATTTCAATACTTTTCATCAGATGTCAGTTATTTGAGACACTGAGAAATCACAAAGGAGCTGTATAAACTGATGTTTACATCAGAGGAGGTATTTGATTTTTTGTAAGATAAGTTTTTTAACATAACATAACAATTTCGCTTTATTCCAGAAACAGTACTTGTGGTACAGTGTGGAATTTTCAGCACATATCTACAATATTGCATCTAATTTCATCGTACATTTAAAAGGAGTATTATAAAAAAATAAAATATATAAAAAAAACCAAAAAAAACCAAAAAAGAAACACAGAAATAACCAAAAAAAATGCAAATAAAAATACCAAGTAAAAAGGAAGATAAACACAAATAATGAAAAAATATTTCAGTATTGGTTAGTGGAAGCTACGATATGTGTATGCGTGGTGAACAGTAACAGCTATAATCATACGGGAAATTATGAGATGTTCTTAAAAATGTTTATAGCCAAGATGATCAGTTAATTTGATTGAACAACACTAAGCAATCATAAGATAAACATTTCAGGTTGTTTTTTTTTTATTGTCAGCACTAATGCGGTTGTTTGTAGTGGTAGTGTGAGGAATCATGCATAATACAAAATTTTTAAGATGGTGATAGTGGCAATAACAAACAAGATTGTCAGTTAAATAGTGCCGAACAAAGAACAACCACAAAACTAATGTTACATGATGGTTAATGACGGGACAATTTTTTAATAATCATAGTGATAATATAGTCGGACCCAGTAGATGTACAAAGAAGGAATAGAATAAAGAATAAAAATGTAAGCCAATGATAATAATTTTAAGCAGCTAAGTATGTTTAAGAAGGTTGTTCACTATAGAGTACAAATAAGAGAGTGTAAGGGGGAAATAACAAGGGCCAAAATTATGTTATTAACAACAAAGCAAGTCATAGGTTTCACGCTTAACATTGTCTCTGTCACTTAGAACACGGGCCAAATATGGTATCGTTGAGTTCCTATACTTGGTTGTACGAGCATATATTATTTTGTACTGATTTCTGGTTCTACCTGATGAGATGCAGGGAGAGAGTTGGGAATAGAGGGGGTGTTGGGGGTCAGAGAGTATGGTTTTAGACCATTTCTCACATGTATTCAGATGCTTATCCACTAATGTTGTGACGAGCTGACTGAGTTTTACACCGCTAGTCCTACTAACTACCTTCAACATCCTTCTCAGGATGGTATAATCCTTTTTCAGTAACCCAGGAAAGACTAACGGGGAACAGTAAAGTAGAATAGGTAGGATACGAGAGTTGACAAATTGTGAAAGCAGAGGTTGAGGGACTCCAGTTAGTCTGAGTTTCTTAATGTAGTAGGTTAGACGAAACACTTTCTTGGAAATCATTTGGATATGAGATGACCAAGTAAGGTCGGAAGATATAACTAATCCGAGGTATTTTGCATTAGACTTTGTTTCAATTATAGTCCCCTCAATTCTACAGACATCATGAGTGCTTACTAGTGTTTGTAGATCTCGTTTATGCCTAAAGGAGAAGTCGACAGTCTGGCATTTTGAGGGATTCAGCGTTAGGCCATTTAGTTTAGACCACTGACTGATGTCCGACAGGAAGCTATTTAATTTGAAGCAGTCTGACTGAGACTTAACGGGAAGCGAAACAGTCAGGTCATCTGCATATTTGACGAAGTTGATTTCGTCTGAGAGAGGTAAGTCATGTAAGAAGAAGGAAAAGAGAAACGGCGAGAGAACAGCACCCTGAGGAACACCAGCTTCAGTAAGCAAAGGAGAGGAAGCTACACCATTATATACCGTGTACTGCATCCTATTGGAGAAGTAAGAGTGCAGCCAGTTGATAGCCCAGGACTCAGTTTGTGTAAGGCTAAGCTTGTTTAACAAAAGGCCTCTAGGTACAGAGTCAAAAGCAGATGTGTAATCAAGGAAAGTACAACGGACATACTTGGCCCCTTTGTCTAAGGAGGATACAATGTTGTGATGAAACACAGCAGCAGCATCCAAAGTACTTCTACCCTGTTTGTAAGCAAACTGCTTTGGATCGTTTGAGAAGCTTAGGGAGGGAATGAGTTTTTGTAACAGTAATTTCTCCATCAGTTTCAAAAAAGGAGAGGTAATGGCAATTGGTCTAAACTTAACACTATCTCCAGAACCAGACTTGGGTACAGGGGTGATTTTAATATGTCACACAGCTATGCATTATTAACAACTGGATGGCGCTTCGAGCACAATTCATTGCTCATAATCACATCAATTTAGTCACAAAGATTCACAATTTGTCATATATATATTTTCTTTCTTTCTGTCTCTCCAATTTCCCTCTGTTATTTGTTGCCACTTTCCATATCTCCGGTATAGGCGTTGCGTCATTCCGATTGCACGTAAGCTGTGCTGAATCGATAAACAAAGCTCCAGTGATTAACCTCACTCTCTCCACCTAACTCTATTACTCTTTCATACTCTCACCCTGTCTCAAACTGTCACTGTGTGATTACATGCAAATGAATGCAGTGCAATGGTTGAGCTTTTTTCTAGATTATTTAACTTAGTAGGGTCAACCATACTAGGTTTAGCTAAACTTTTATGTGCCAAAAACCTAGTTGACCTCGGTCTATTAGTGTGACCTATGTAATTGACCTCACAGTTCTTACATGGTATTTGGTAAATTACATTATTTTTCTTAGTTAGATCTTTCAGGTCCTGAAGCCGGCAAAGGTTATATCTGAGAGACTTGGTTGGTTTAAATGCCACCCTAATCCCAGCTTTATGCAGAATCCTACGTAAGGCCTGTAACGTCCCTTCTTCATACGGCAGTATTACAGAGACTTTGAATTCTGTAATAGAACCTCAGGTGATGCATAGGCACCATTTAGTGCACTATCCCAAAACGTGAGTATTTAAGGCGAGATACCGAGGTGTTTTGAAGGTGCATTATACAATATCTAATTTGGTCATGCTCATTTTTAGTTGCTATTTGGTGAGAAATTCTATCGATTTATCATTTCCTTAGAAAACCAAAAAGTAGAATATGCTTCCTTTACAACTGTTCTACAGTTAATATAACGTATTGAAATATTTATCTTCACACATTTTGTGACCATTCTTTAAATAATTACCTCAATGTTAATCTAGTCATATTGATTAAAAACCATACCTGGTGGGTGAGCAGCTGTTAACCATTTGCGAAGATACTTTTCAGCTTTTTGTGACATAATTCTAGATAACTGACCATTGTACAATAGTTCGTCTCCACATACAAAAGGAGGGTATCTATACCTTTTATCATGTATTTTGCAGTTTTGATTCAAGTTCTCCATAGAACTAAATTTCTGTAAATTAGACAAGAAATGAGTTCAATTGAATTGAATTGCAGATATTAAGAAGAGAATTTTCCAACAAAAAAATTTCTGGTGCCATGTGAATTTAAACTGGTCTTGGTCACAGACATTTGATTTACATGTGGCTGATTATTGAGACGGTGGTTGGTCTTTACTTGAGTTTAACATACCTATACTTTATAACTTAAAATATTGCCTATGCTTGCGCAGAATAAGATGGGATTAATTTAAAATAATCTCACCGATTTAATATTTTTCATAAATCTAGTGGACATGTCGAATATCATCAATTATATGACATAATATTCTTGTATTTTAGACGTGTAACTTCGAATAGTGGTTAAATTACTTTTCAAACATCACAATTTCCAAGAAATTGACGCTTCATAGTATGGACTACTAACTAGTAAAAGTAGTGGAAAAATTAATCACATAAACCAGTGACTAAAGTTAGTGACATCAGGGTGGCATAATCACCCGACAGTCACTTTGCTCGTTGGAGAAAAACTTACAAGAAATGTATCTGAATTGATTCATTTGATCAGTTCTTGTCAGCTGAAACCAAATTCGATTTATGTTTCCAGCAAAGAATACTAATGATACAGTGTATGAGCTGACTGAATTTTTAAACTATGTGTAAATTGTAAGCATCAAAGCCATATCTTAAATTGACATTACCCATTGCACAAGACGTGACTGTAGTGGCCCAAGTAGTCTAGGGGGTAGCGCTTTGGCGTTTGGAATTACGGGCACTGGGTTCGAGACTCGGTGCGAACACCATCATTCACTGGGGAATTGAGGTACGTCCATCTGACGATTCCAAAATCGGATGAAAGTACTTCTCCTCATGTTAGATAACAAACTTATTCTGTTCAACTGTTCAAATTCCTTTTATTTCAAGTAAACTGGTGAACTGCCATCCCGGAATGAAGTGTAAAATGTGGCAGTAAACGTAAATTGTGAAATTCTTGTATCTCATATAATGGTCAAGACTCCAGAAACACTTTGTTTTAAACAGTCCTTTTGAAGAAACAAAATTTTAGCTACAAAGTCAACTAAATATATATCAAAAAGATAATCTTATTCAACGATGCATGCCAGAATGTGTGTGGTAAATTCAAGAGATTTTTGTGGATCTTCATAACTCAACGTATCATATTTATTACCTTGACAGCTTTTTTTAAGTTTTGAGTATTCTAAGGACAAAAGCGACATTTAATGATCCTTCTCACTCATAAGTTCATTCGCTGACGTCAATTTGTAAGAAAATTTGCCCTGATATTAATGAAATTTCCTCAAAATAATTAAATATTGATAAGTCCTATTAACTGAATGAATTCATCAGTAATCTTTTAAAAGTGATCTTGAGACTATCGGTTCAGATAAAATTTGGGTTGGCATATGAGCCATTACCAAAACAAATTTTTCCGTCACTTTGTTTTTCCCCTCTCTTCTAGGATAGAGAAGAGTCAGTCATTTAAAATTCGAATTTCCTAAGGTGGTTTGTGTTGTTCATGATCTTGTATACCTTTTTATTACGTGTTTAAAGCAATAGTGTAATCATTTCAAATGTTACGCTTGTCTGTCTCAAAAGTGTTTATCGATGTTTTATACGGTTGAAACGCCTGTTATGCCGTTTGTTGTATTATCTGTGAAAACACTTCGCAGTTGATTTTAGTCTCACCCTAAAGTTCTGCGTTAAATATGTAAAGGCTACTACGACTCAGAGTAGACCTCAACTCTAAACACTCTTAACAAACTTCTTCACCGTTTTACGCCCCTTAGCTGTACGCTATTCAACGTGCAAATACTGACGAACTGAATCAAGGTAAAAAGACTTGGTATGACAAGTGTATCTGGGACAATTGTATTTTACACAACGAAATATGAAATTCAATAAATAAAGAGGTTGTACAACTTATCTGCAGACGTCACTGGATAGGCTCGGAGAGTGTGCAGAGCGAAAGCACAACGAGAGAGCGAACCAATGAACGTACGGAAGAGTCACAACTCAAAAGCTCAAAAAGTGTCTCAAACCTGGGTGAGCTAGTCTAAACAAAAGTTCAAGGGTACAATGTGCACTACAAATATTTCGTACATGCTTAATTAAGAAGCAATACCGGAAAACCAACAATATTGAACATTGAATCGAGCAGAACAACCCTTTGAAACATTTAATAATCGGTAGATGAATCGAGTCACTTGTAACGTATGACAACAAACATGAAAGAAACTTTTAAAAATCGAACTGTCACTCAAAAAGCAACACTTGGTATGCTTTTAAGATTTTGACAGTTTTCATGAAAATAAATGTCATGAAATGAAATATCGTCTGGTTTCTCTTCTTTTCTAGTACGAAGTTTCTCATTTCACTAGCAGGTGGGGATAATCAGTAATTTCACTCTGAACTAACTATTCGTAATACTGTCCTCAACTAATAATTAAAGCGATTCAGTCTCGTAGAAAGGTTGAAAATGCTATTGAGCTATAAAAATACAAATATTCTAATTTAAACAAATTAACAGTCAAATAGTCTTACTTTTTTCAATAAATTTGTTTCATTCCTGTCTGTACAATCATTCTTCTTATTTAAATCATCATTCCCTTCTTCAGCATTGAGTTTAGACAGTGAAATACTCTCTGAATTATCTTTGGCAATAGCTAACTTCGCAGTTGATTTTAGTCTCACCCTAAAGTTCTGCGTTAAATATGTAAAGGCTACTACGACTCAGAGTAGACCTCAACTCTAAACACTCTTAACAAACTTCTTCACCGTTTTACGCCCCTTAGCTGTACGCTATTCAACGTGCAAATACTGACGAACTGAATCAAGGTAAAAAGACTTGGTATGACAAGTGTATCTGGGACAATTGTATTTTACACAACGAAATATGAAATTCAATAAATAAAGAGGTTGTACAACTTATCTGCAGACGTCACTGGATAGGCTCGGAGAGTGTGCAGAGCGAAAGCACAACGAGAGAGCGAACCAATGAACGTACGGAAGAGTCACAACTCAAAAGCTCAAAAAGTGTCTCAAACCTGGGTGAGCTAGTCTAAACAAAAGTTCAAGGGTACAATGTGCACTACAAATATTTCGTACATGCTTAATTAAGAAGCAATACCGGAAAACCAACAATATTGAACATTGAATCGAGCAGAACAACCCTTTGAAACATTTAATAATCGGTAGATGAATCGAGTCACTTGTAACGTATGACAACAAACATGAAAGAAACTTTTAAAAATCGAACTGTCACTCAAAAAGCAACACTTTGTATGCTTTTAAGATTTTGACAGTTTTCATGAAAATAAATGTCATGAAATGAAATATCGTCTGGTTTCTCTTCTTTTCTAGTACGAAGTTTCTCATTTCACTAGCAGGTGGGGATAATCAGTAATTTCACTCTGAACTAACTATTCGTAATACTGTCCTCAACTAATAATTAAAGCGATTCAGTCTCGTAGAAAGGTTGAAAATGCTATTGAGCTATAAAAATACAAATATTCTAATTTAAACAAATTAACAGTCAAATAGTCTTACTTTTTTCAATAAATTTGTTTCATTCCTGTCTGTACAATCATTCTTCTTATTTAAATCATCATTCCCTTCTTCAGCATTGAGTTTAGACAGTGAAATACTCTCTGAATTATCTTTGGCAATAGCTAACTTCGCAGTTGATTTTAGTCTCACCCTAAAGTTCTGCGTTAAATATGTAAAGGCTACTACGACTCAGAGTAGACCTCAACTCTAAACACTCTTAACAAACTTCTTCACCGTTTTACGCCCCTTAGCTGTACGCTATTCAACGTGCAAATACTGACGAACTGAATCAAGGTAAAAAGACTTGGTATGACAAGTGTATCTGGGACAATTGTATTTTACACAACGAAATATGAAATTCAATAAATAAAGAGGTTGTACAACTTATCTGCAGACGTCACTGGATAGGCTCGGAGAGTGTGCAGAGCGAAAGCACAACGAGAGAGCGAACCAATGAACGTACGGAAGAGTCACAACTCAAAAGCTCAAAAAGTGTCTCAAACCTGGGTGAGCTAGTCTAAACAAAAGTTCAAGGGTACAATGTGCACTACAAATATTTCGTACATGCTTAATTAAGAAGCAATACCGGAAAACCAACAATATTGAACATTGAATCGAGCAGAACAACCCTTTGAAACATTTAATAATCGGTAGATGAATCGAGTCACTTGTAACGTATGACAACAAACATGAAAGAAACTTTTAAAAATCGAACTGTCACTCAAAAAGCAACACTTGGTATGCTTTTAAGATTTTGACAGTTTTCATGAAAATAAATGTCATGAAATGAAATATCGTCTGGTTTCTCTTCTTTTCTAGTACGAAGTTTCTCATTTCACTAGCAGGTGGGGATAATCAGTAATTTCACTCTGAACTAACTATTCGTAATACTGTCCTCAACTAATAATTAAAGCGATTCAGTCTCGTAGAAAGGTTGAAAATGCTATTGAGCTATAAAAATACAAATATTCTAATTTAAACAAATTAACAGTCAAATAGTCTTACTTTTTTCAATAAATTTGTTTCATTCCTGTCTGTACAATCATTCTTCTTATTTAAATCATCATTCCCTTCTTCAGCATTGAGTTTAGACAGTGAAATACTCTCTGAATTATCTTTGGCAATAGCTAAGTACATGTATATAAGTTGGGAAAGAAAAACAAAAAAAATTTTCAAGCATTGGTTTTTGTAGGCATTTAGTTTGATTCGTTTCATCTGGAGCTGATATCAGTTAGAGAACCATTGGAAAATTGATATAAGAATAAAACTTGTGCATTGTGGTAGAGTGTAATTCCATTATGGGTAAATTTTGTTTTGATAAAGTCTCACAGTGTTATACAGTAATGTTTACTGATGACGTGATATGATTATGAGCAATAAATTGTGCTCAAAACGTCATCAGTAAACATTACTGTATAAAAGAAAAGAAGACGTTCAGCAAAGAGACTCTTTTCGGCGAATTCATTCACTGAGCTGTACAATCGCATATATATACAAATTTGTTTGTGTGCGTGTACATTAGATTTATAAAGTTTAGATAATTATGTAATGTAAGTAAAAATGTAAATAATACTTACATTACATAATTATCTAAACTTTATAAATCTAATGTACACGCACACAAACAAATTTGTATATATATGCGATTGTACAGCTCAGTGAATGAATTCGCCGAAAAGAGTCTCTTTGCTGAACGTCTTCTTTTCTTTTATATGACTGAATGGGGATTTTCAAATTACTGTATAACACTGTGAGACTTTATCAAAACAAAATTTACCCATGATGGAACCATTGGAAAACTTGGCAGTACTGGACAGATGTTTCGTCCTAGTTTGGGATTCTCCGAAGAAATTGCGAAGGGGTCGCGGTGTGTCATTGATTTCGCAGAAGTAAGAATTGATGGACTGGCCATTGGATCGAGTACCACTGGTTTAATGGAACGCGAGCTAGCTCGCGTTGTAACCAGAAGGTCCTCGATTTGATCTCTGGTGGGGATGTAATTATGAAGGGTCCCAAAATAGGAAGAAACAACTGTCCAGTACTCCCAGGTTTTCCAATGGTTCTCTAAATGATATCATCCCACGAATATATATATATATATATATATATATATATATATATATATATATATAAGAAACGTGGTTGTATATATGATTAGATTAATATCAACATCTAAAATTACAGTGTTGCTTAACATAAAAGAATACAGAAATAACTATAAGGGTGGTAATATCTACCTATGAAGATTACCATCCTAATATTCACTGAATTGTGAAATAATGTTAAGAAATTAGATGACACTTACACAAAGATAAATAAACAAATGCCATCTTACATAAGAAAAGAACGTGAAAGACGATGAAAATTAAAGCTATTGAAAAAAATACAATTTAAAAGCCCACAAATATATAAACTACCAAACTGCATTCCAGTTAAAAGTGAAGATGCTTAGCATGGGTGAACATAACTTTGATAGAAAATCAGTGTATCAAAGAAGTACTGATATTCCTACGGTTAAATACACAAATCCCTGCTTATATCACTACAGTGCATAGGGAAAATATCCATCTTCAAACCTTCATATTTATTTACACTCTGATTCGGCTGACAAGATGCAAATACAACTTAGTACACAATGTGGAAAATTAGTGTAACAAATATCCAATGAATTATTCAGAGACTCACATTCTTTCAAATTGTCATTGATCTGTTTTGTTAGGAGCGATGGAGGAATAGTCCACTTCATGAAAACCTAATAACAAAGTGAAGTAATTTCGATTCCTTCATTCACCATAAAATGTATAAGTGTACAGTAACAAACAATGTCTGAAGTTCTTCAAAAATATAAAGTGACTTTTATTAAAAGTGAAGTACAAAGTAAACTCAGTACTTGTGAAATTGAACTGAGAAAATGGAAAGATATCAATGACGTGTGGATCATTGAGATCTGTTTTAATCACATTACGGATGAGAGAAAGTTTGCATCCTGCTGATAATTTCCAAGATCCTATCACGAAAAAAAGTAGAACTGCCTCCTATGTAAGACAAAGCAATCGTCCGTGGGATAGTGCACACACACACAGACACATTATGCCTTATTTTCACTAAAGTGTGGATCAATTAAAAAAGGAGTCAAATTTAGGCATTAAAAGCTAAAATCACATCAAGAGCTACTAAATTTCTTTGGTAACACCAAATGCTACATTACAACATCCCACAGAAATAAGACAACAATGTATATCTCCTCCTGAGTGAGCTGGGAGTAGAGCTCAAGTTGAATTCTAACCAAATACTGATCGAATCAACGATTAAGACGAAATCAAGAATAACCACAAATGAATGCAAAATATTCATCTCCAAGAGAAGCAGCCAATAAGTCGCATTTCCTCATCGCTTGAGTAACACCAGGTATGGTAATACTCCTAACGGAATTGCTTCTTCATCTAAAACTACTACTTGAAGTAATAATCGACCACAGTATCGAAGTATGTCATTGTGTAACCGTTCCTCAAATGCATCTCCTTCAACAGATCAACACACCTAACTCATAGAGACGGCTTTTATATCGAGGGTTAGTGTGATCTCCCCATTACGACTAGACTTCTTTCTACACTACACAATTCTCTCTATCATTATTGTGCAAGAGTGAAGAAGCAGAAAAATGCATTTCTGAAGTTTGGTTGGATTCATCGAAATCCACGGATAACCACAGGGATAGTGAGAGATGGTACAGGTCATGGGCTTGTTGTTGTAGCTCCGCTGATATCTCTAGTGCGTGATTAATAGCTTATATTGCTGTGTATGCACTGGAATTCATCCAGATAAATACCTGATCGATTATCTAGAGATTATCCAGTGTTTGAAATGCCCTTGAAACCAAAAATCTATTTTGTAATTCAATCAACTGATTATTTGCAAAGTGCACAGTTCGAGGTGGAATTGTATAACAAATTTCATTTGGAAATACATATTTCCCTCATCACAGTATTCATCCGAGTTGATGAAATCAGCGTCATCAAGCAAACTAGTAACATAAAGGGCAATATGCATACAATATTCATATAAATCTGTGGCCTGTATCAACTCTCTCTGTATTCTCCCTATTGACACGGTAGGATAATCTTGTCTATAATAAGTTCATCGCTATGAATTAGTACTGTTACTCCCAGAACGTTCAGAAGAGAGTTACTCCAAGTTTGCATGTGTAGATGTTTTCGTGAATATCGTTGCGTATCTGATTTAATTTTTAACTACTTTATTTGTAAGACGGATACACGCACTGGAGAATAGGATGATTTCGTCATCTTCCCAATTAAATATCGTTGTGGAGAATGTAAAATCTATTGCACGATGCCAAGCGGTATGCTATGCGTTTAAGCAAGAGGTAGGGATGGATTGAAAGGAACACCTCTGTTAATTCATTTACTGAATCATCAGTGTGGAAATCCATAGTCAAGCTTACATGATATTTCATCTTGAGGTGTTGTATGTTACAGCTGTCTTACGATATATATAGCTAGTTGTATAGATGCAATTCTCAGCATTAAGGTGTGATTTCAGGCTTCAGAAACAATATTTTCAGATAGAACGTTGAGAGCTGCATAAGTATCAGTCTCTTTGTTATTCAATCATATTTCGCATAACATTAGGTGGTGTGGCATTCTATTAAAAGTTCTAACAAACATTACATTCTCTTTACTAATAATAAAGAAGTTGTACTCACCGTTTCGTCAGCCTTTGTTTTTAATGCTTTCAGCTAAATTATAATGAAAAAGTGGCAATTGAATAATTATAGTAAACATAATGAACTCTTAAATTATTTCATCCATCAGTCTACAGTTATATATAGTAATCTGAAACACTTCAAATTACTCCAGTATACTAATAATATCGCATAACATACTCTGTGAGTGAGTAAACTCACATAATAGCAGTCGCGTGATTTGTTGAAAACGATACCTGATTACTAGTCTGAATAGTTACACTGACTGCCTCAGTCATCAGTGTTTGTTGACACTGATGGTGCGCCGACAATCATGAAAGGTACGACCATAAACACCTGCCAACTTATGTCTTACATATAATGCTGTGTCAATTCACCTACCGAACACATTGTACACATGACTAACAGATCCTAATCAACATACAACAGAAAAAACAACTAGATTGGGAGGCATTCAGAGACAGACATTCGTGGGAAAGGGAAAATCCTTCAGGGGGTTAGGCGTCAAATGAACAACTAAATGATATAATCCTCAAAATCGTAGCCGGGTGATGTAAGCTTCAACCTGAGTCAGGGCATGAGTTGCTTCAATACTACAAGAAGTGTGATTCCTAATCCGAAATAAATCCCCTTACCCACTGACTCATACCCTATGAAACTAAATGAACAAATCCAACGGCAGGTGTTCTATAGTGGGAGATTAAGCTGGGAGAACAACTCCATTGTATAATAAGTCAGTCGATGCAAAACCCCAGAAATCGAATTTATGAATTGATTAATATGTGTCAGACTATGTTGTTCATACGTTTTTATAACAAGAATACGGAAATTAAAAATGTCAATACTATTTACATTCCTGAATATATAATCCTACTTATTGTAAATTATGAAATTGTATGTGTTGGAGTTTCACTGACAGACAGACTATCAACATTTCAAAGGGAGTTAGTTAATCAAACATCTTACCATTTGACTTTATTTCGATTCTCAATATGCGAGTTTTCGCTACTGCCTCTTATATGGTTATACTTACCTATGACTTCACGTGATACGGTTATTGCATCAAATCTTCTATTGATCATAGCATAGATTTGCACTTATTCAACCAATTGTAGGCATGATAACAAACTCACATTACTATCACCTGTTGAATATCTTGTGTAAATTGAAAGCTTTGTGCTTGTCTGATAACAGATAATCAATAAAAGCTGTTAAGATATCCGGCTAGCACAATAAGTCTGCATAAATACTATTGTTCATCATTCAAATGTCAACGAACTGGTTTATTTGTAACGCAACTCTGCACTTTCCTTTATTCTGACAACAAACAAATGGCATTGACTTTGGAAAGATTTGCTGAACTCAATCTGTATTGTTTACAATTTGATATATACGGTGGATTTTACACTATTTACACCTATTCCGCAAACAGACTGACTCCAAAAGACGGTCCCAAAATGAGGAATACTGTATCGTTTTAAATGAGGTTGTCGGTGACTCACATTGATTTGAAATACCGGTTATCTGCTTTGACACACACAGAATTCTGTAGGTAGCACTCATTAGTCCCATACTGAAATATCCAATGCATTATATATCCTGATCAACATTTTATTGTTTTATCGAATGTTTGCCTCTTCTATGGTTCAAACAAGCTTGCTAAAATTTTGCACGCTAAACAGCAAAATTCGATTTCGTATATGTGTAAATGTATTATGATTGGATTATTTTAGTTTAAAATCCAACTTCTTCTGAGTCACTTGGGTTGTATACTGTGTATTGAATGAAACAACATTTGGTTGTCATTATTCTCATGGATATTGTTTTTGTCTGAATATTAACTGAAAATCCCGAAAATTACTTTGCATCGGTCTTCTTGTAACCATCGTTTTTTATGTATAACAATGAGTTTAGCAGTTACCTCAAGTATTTGCATATTCATTTGTTCTTGTTGTTATAGTAAAAGTTAATTCCTCCTTACTGGGTTTGAATTTCATACCAATACAAGCTTCTTTTTTGACTTCCAGTTGTCACTTTCTTTTATGCTGTCTGATAACAAATAGTTCACCAGCTTTTGGGACTTTAGTAGTTTAAAGACTAGAGGATACTCTCTTCTTAACTTCTTACCGAATCTGTACACGTAAACAGTGTTTGAATAAGGCAGTAGAAAATAGAGAGAGAGGTAAAACACTAAAGTTATTTGATAGCAAGACATGCTGAATTAGACATAAAAAAACAATTCAGTAATTTATGAAGTGGTCTCATGTAATCACAGTACTAATATCACAGTGTGGAATTTTCTGCATTGAGTACAATATTGCATTTAACTATAACAAATAACATCAAAAATAATTATAAAGATATTACAGGACTGTTAATGGTGGTTCATATTTGGAATATTTAGTTACAGCGAAGTCTTATACCACAAGGATTGTTAATAATATTTGTAAAGTAAGTAGCTAAAATTGTCAGTTGACTGCGATAGTGTCACGACAGACTACAAATAATAGATAAAAAATAGCCAATAATTTTGATAACAACGTAGAAATTCATAAGTTTGACGATTCAAATTCTCTCTGTCCCTTAGCATACGGGCAAATACGTATCGTTGAGTTCGTACGCTTGGCAGTATGAGTATATAATATTTAGGGCTGACTTTAGTTTTACCAGAGGAGATACAACGGGAGACTTGAGAGAAGAAGGCGTGCTGAGGGTAAAACAGTATACATTTAGACATTTGCTGACACGAGTTTAGGTGTCTATCAAGTGATACGGTGACAAGCAGACTAAGTTGCACAAAAAATGTCCAAGATGGTTTCTAAAATTGAAAAAATTCAGGGATAATACATTTAAATGTATATGAAATCGAATTTTGCTGTTTAGCGTGCAAAATTTTAGCAAGCTTGTTTGAACCATAGAAGAGGCAAACATTCGATAAAACAATAAAATGTTGATCAGGATATATAATGCATTGGATATTTCAGTATGGGACTAATGAGTGCTACCTACAGAATTCTGTGTGTGTCAAAGCAGATAACCGGTATTTCAAACCAATGTGAGTCACCGACAACCTCATTTAAAACGATACAGTATTCCTCATTTTGGGACCGTCTTTTGGAGTCAGTCTGTTTGCGGAATAGGTATAAATAGTGTAAAATCCACCGTATATATCAAATTGTAAACAATACAGATTGAGTTCAGCAAATCTTTCCAAAGTCAATGCCATTTGTTTGTTGTCAGAATAAAGGAAAGTGCAGAGTTGCGTTACAAATAAACCAGTTCGTTGACATTTGAATGATGAACAATAGTATTTATGCAGACTTATTGTGCTAGCCGGATATCTTAACAGCTTTTATTGATTATCTGTTATCAGACAAGCACAAAGCTTTCAATTTACACAAGATATTCAACAGGTGATAGTAATGTGAGTTTGTTATCATGCCTACAATTGGTTGAATAAGTGCAAATCTATGCTATGATCAATAGAAGATTTGATGCAATAACCGTATCACGTGAAGTCATAGGTAAGTATAACCATATAAGAGGCAGTAGCGAAAACTCGCATATTGAGAATCGAAATAAAGTCAAATGGTAAGATGTTTGATTAACTAACTCCCTTTGAAATGTTGATAGTCTGTCTGTCAGTGAAACTCCAACACATACAATTTCATAATTTACAATAAGTAGGATTATATATTCAGGAATGTAAATAGTATTGACATTTTTAATTTCCGTATTCTTGTTATAAAAACGTATGAACAACATAGTCTGACACATATTAATCAATTCATAAATTCGATTTCTGGGGTTTTGCATCGACTGACTTATTATACAATGGAGTTGTTCTCCCAGCTTAATCTCCCACTATAGAACACCTGCCGTTGGATTTGTTCATTTAGTTTCATAGGGTATGAGTCAGTGGGTAAGGGGATTTATTTCGGATTAGGAATCACACTTCTTGTAGTATTGAAGCAACTCATGCCCTGACTCAGGTTGAAGCTTACATCACCCGGCTACGATTTTGAGGATTATATCATTTAGTTGTTCATTTGACGCCTAACCCCCTGAAGGATTTTCCCTTTCCCACGAATGTCTGTCTCTGAATGCCTCCCAATCTAGTTGTTTTTTCTGTTGTATGTTGATTAGGATCTGTTAGTCATGTGTACAATGTGTTCGGTAGGTGAATTGACACAGCATTATATGTAAGACATAAGTTGGCAGGTGTTTATGGTCGTACCTTTCATGATTGTCGGCGCACCATCAGTGTCAACAAACACTGATGACTGAGGCAGTCAGTGTAACTATTCAGACTAGTAATCAGGTATCGTTTTCAACAAATCACGCGACTGCTATTATGTGAGTTTACTCACTCACAGAGTATGTTATGCGATATTATTAGTATACTGGAGTAATTTGAAGTGTTTCAGATTACTATATATAACTGTAGACTGATGGATGAAATAATTTAAGAGTTCATTATGTTTACTATAATTATTCAATTGCCACTTTTTCATTATAATTTAGCTGAAAGCATTAAAAACAAAGGCTGACGAAACGGTGAGTACAACTTCTTTATTATTAGTAAAGAGAATGTAATATTTGTTAGAACTTTTAATAGAATGCCACACCACCTAATGTTATGCGAAATATGATTGAATAACAAAGAGACTGATACTTATGCAGCTCTCAACGTTCTACCTGAAAATATTGTTTCTGAAGCCTGAAATCACACCTTAATGCTGAGAATTGCATCTATACAACTAGCTATATATATCGTAAGACAGCTGTAACATACAACACCTCAAGATGAAATATCATGTAAGCTTGACTATGGATTTCCACACTGATGATTCAGTAAATGAATTAACAGAGGTGTTCCTTTCAATCCATCCCTGCCTCTTGCTTAAACGCATAGCATACCGCTTGGCATCGTGCAATAGATTTTACATTCTCCACAACGATATTTAATTGGGAAGATGACGAAATCATCCTATTCTCCAGTGCGTGTATCCGTCTTACAAATAAAGTAGTTAAAAATTAAATCAGATACGCAACGATATTCACGAAAACATCTACACATGCAAACTTGGAGTAACTCTCTTCTGAACGTTCTGGGAGTAACAGTACTAATTCATAGCGATGAACTTATTATAGACAAGATTATCCTACCGTGTCAATAGGGAGAATACAGAGAGAGTTGATACAGGCCACAGATTTATATGAATATTGTATGCATATTGCCCTTTATGTTACTAGTTTGCTTGATGACGCTGATTTCATCAACTCGGATGAATACTGTGATGAGGGAAATATGTATTTCCAAATGAAATTTGTTATACAATTCCACCTCGAACTGTGCACTTTGCAAATAATCAGTTGATTGAATTACAAAATAGATTTTTGGTTTCAAGGGCATTTCAAACACTGGATAATCTCTAGATAATCGATCAGGTATTTATCTGGATGAATTCCAGTGCATACACAGCAATATAAGCTATTAATCACGCACTAGAGATATCAGCGGAGCTACAACAACAAGCCCATGACCTGTACCATCTCTCACTATCCCTGTGGTTATCCGTGGATTTCGATGAATCCAACCAAACTTCAGAAATGCATTTTTCTGCTTCTTCACTCTTGCACAATAATGATAGAGAGAATTGTGTAGTGTAGAAAGAAGTCTAGTCGTAATGGGGAGATCACACTAACCCTCAATATAAAAGCCGTCTCTATGAGTTAGGTGTGTTGATCTGTTGAAGGAGATGCATTTGAGGAACGGTTACACAATGACATACTTCGATACTGTGGTCGATTATTACTTCAAGTAGTAGTTTTAGATGAAGAAGCAATTCCGTTAGGAGTATTACCATACCTGGTGTTACTCAAGCGATGAGGAAATGCGACTTATTGGCTGCTTCTCTTGGAGATGAATATTTTGCATTCATTTGTGGTTATTCTTGATTTCGTCTTAATCGTTGATTCGATCAGTATTTGGTTGGAATTCAACTTGAGCTCTACTCCCAGCTCACTCAGGAGGAGATATACATTGTTGTCTTATTTCTGTGGGATGTTGTAATGTAGCATTTGGTGTTACCAAAGAAATTTAGTAGCTCTTGATGTGATTTTAGCTTTTAATGCCTAAATTTGACTCCTTTTTTAATTGATCCACACTTTAGTGAAAATAAGGCATAATGTGTCTGTGTGTGTGTGCACTATCCCACGGACGATTGCTTTGTCTTACATAGGAGGCAGTTCTACTTTTTTTCGTGATAGGATCTTGGAAATTATCAGCAGGATGCAAACTTTCTCTCATCCGTAATGTGATTAAAACAGATCTCAATGATCCACACGTCATTGATATCTTTCCATTTTCTCAGTTCAGTTTCACAAGTACTGAGTTTACTTTGTACTTCACTTTTAATAAAAGTCACTTTATATTTTTGAAGAACTTCAGACATTGTTTGTTACTGTACACTTATACATTTTATGGTGAATGAAGGAATCAAAATTACTTCACTTTGTTATTAGGTTTTCATGAAGTGGACTATTCCTCCATCGCTCCTAACAAAACAGATCAATGACAATTTGAAAGAATGTGAGTCTCTGAATAATTCATTGGATATTTGTTACACTAATTTTCCACATTGTGTACTAAGTTGTATTTGCATCTTGTCAGCCGAATCAGAGTGTAAATAAATATGAAGGTTTGAAGATGGATATTTTCCCTATGCACTGTAGTGATATAAGCAGGGATTTGTGTATTTAACCGTAGGAATATCAGTACTTCTTTGATACACTGATTTTCTATCAAAGTTATGTTCACCCATGCTAAGCATCTTCACTTTTGATTTGGATGTACTCTGCATGGATAAGTCTTCATAGCCTTCTTTATTGACTTTTTTATTGGTTGTAAAATGTATCGATTCTATGTTTTAATTGCATGTAATATATCAATATCTTATTTATCTCTCAGTACGCGTCACCTAATAATCCTAACATTATTTGGTAATGGAATGAAGATCAGGATGGTCAACGTCATAGGCAGAAATTACTACGCTTATAGTTATTTCAATATCCTTGTATGTTAAGCAACACTTTTATTTTACATTTTGATACTTATAGATTCATATATACAACCGATTTTGTGTTATATATATATATATATTCGTGGGATGATATCATTTAGAGAACCATTAGAAAACCTGGGAGTACTGGATAGATATGTCATCCTAGTTCGGGACGCTGACAGAAATGACACACATCCAAACATCAAGTTCTCCATGGAACGTGAACAAAATAATGAGTTCAATATCCTGGATCTAAATGTAGATAGAACAAACGAAGGCATGTTCGAAATGTCCATCTATAGAAAATAAACCAGGACTGGACAATATCTTCACTATATCAGCTTTTGTCCTATAAGCTATAAACGTGGATTAGTGAGAACTTTGTAGGACAGAGCCAGGAAGCTATGTTCACCAAACAAGGTCGAAGGAGAATTAAATTTTGTCGAGAAATGCCTAAGAGAAAATGGATACCCTAAGGGATTTATACAGAAGTATAGCAGAGAAAAAGATAAGGAAGAAAAATACCCAACTGTAGAAAAGAAAAAAGTGTTTAGTTGTCTCCCATTCAAAGGAGATACAGTGTCACAAAAGATTGACAAAAGACTGAAAGGTGAAATAAAAAGAATCTTCCCGGCAGCAAAACTCATAACAGTATACAGGATCACTCCTTCTCTAAGCCACTCAAAACTGGATAAATACCCTGCTGATGTCACCTCCAACTGCTTTTATGAATTTACGTACAATTTCGGGAGCAAGTACATTGGAAGGACGGAAAGAAGTGTTTCTATCAGGTTTTCTGAACATATTCCAACAAACCTGTGCCTGAAAGGAAGCAGATATTCCCAGAATCCAATTACCAGACACATTGTTGATACCGGACATCTCGTAGAGAATTCTAAGTCCTTCAAAATATTAAATAGACAAAAGACAGCAAATTTACTACGATTTGCAGAAGCGATCTCAATCAAACGACTTAAACCAGACTGCGTCGGTGACACAGTGGTTAGGACTCTCGCCGACCATTCACATGGTTCGATCCCCTGCCGACGCACTCCTGATATCTATGGTAGGCCTGCAAAATTTGGGCTACCTATATCCATGCTGAAAATTTCATACTTGTACCAAAAATACAGTGTGGAATCAAGCTGTAATCAAAAATCTTAAAAATAAAATAATTATGCATACAGAAAGAGAGCGTGATTATCTTCTCACTCCCTTGGTAACAGAATTTTGATTTTGATTAGTCATGTAATTCAATGATCTCAACTCACTGAACAGATCTTAATCTCATAAACTGTAATCACTTTTGTTTTTTAGTTGCTATGTGAACCTACAAGCTAACACTGTTCTGTTAGTCAATTTTTCTGTTTTCTGTCTTACTCCTCCCCCTTCTTTTCAACTTTAAAAGCGTATAAATCGATGATGAAAACTTAAACTAAAAAACTATAATGGTTTCATTTTGGATGCGTCAATTTTATAGTACCTTTTCTCTACCACCACTCGAACATTAAAGTATGTTATTATCATCTATATAACAATTGTAATTTCAGGTAGTCTGCAGCTGATGAGAACCTGTGAAATAGAATGATATCATTTTATACTGCAAATTTCGTCTTCCTTTCATTATCGAAATTTATCAAGAGTACTAACTGTATAAAGTTATGTTCACCCAAGCGAAACGTTTTGACGCTGACTTAAAGGTCAGCGTCAACGTTGAGCGTTGCATTGACAAATCTTCATAGCATCACTGTTATTGCTGTTGGTGATATTTCTGGATGAGTTGCAGCTGACGGCTGTTTCAGGAGTCCTTTGAAGTTGGTAACCCATTGTTTTGTTTGTGTGGCCTATTTGGTAATCAGGTCCTCTTGAACATCTTTTATTGGTTTCATCATCTGAGTTGATTTCTTTCCGGATAACGCGTAAGATGGTTATCTGATATAATGTTCTGAGATCTCTTTTACCTGTCTGTTCGGCTTTAGTTGCCTGTCAGTGTGTCGTAGAATTGTCTTTTGTCTCTCCTAGCACTATTCTTCACCTTTTTATGCAATGCAGTGTATATTGAACTCAGCTCGTCCTTCTGTTAACCATCTCTGCATGGGGTCATCCTCTGTTTCACCATCGTCCTCTCTTCTATCATCAGCCCGCAGGTGTCCGTAGATAGCTATTCCTTGTCTCGCCTCTTATTTCTTCTGAAAACGGCCAAACACGTCTCCTTGAACATTTCCTTCAGAGAGTTAGTTACAACGCTATTATATGCAGGTTTGCTCATTGATAACACGTAGTCTCTGAGACTTTGCTCTGATCTGTAGTGAAGGTATCCATTATAGTTTTCTCTTTCATTTTCTGAATGTTGAACTTGAAATGTGGCATGTCTGCGATTGATCTGAAGGCTTTCACCATTGCAATTAATAGTGTTCTTTGAGCCGGTTGGTTGGCTTTCACCTTGACTCTGATGACCTGAGCCCATTTCTGCTCCCATTCTCAGCTTCGTGTCCATCAGGCTAACTGCATCTTCAGTTCCTTGGAGAGAATTGAGATGAAATCTATCTGGTTCGTGGTGTGTCCGTCAGGCGAAATCCATGTTGCTTTGCGTATATCCTTGTGCTTGGATACGCTTTCTCCGATTACCAAAACATTGAAAGAGCAGAAGTCTGTGAATAATCCCCCGTTCTCATTCATTTCTCCAAGAGCCTATCGTCTAGCTAACTAGCTTGCTAGTTTTCTAGCTGGTGTAAAATGGTAGGGTCGAACGACTCCACAAACATTAAAGCTATCAAACTACTAGAGAAACTTCAACGCACAAAAGATATGCTTATTTGGTTAGTTTTTATTCGCGTTTCTGGGTTTCGGTTGGAGGATTTCACCATGAGCTGATAACAATTAAAGAACTATTGGAAAACCTGGGAGTACTAGACAGTCCCAGTTTGGGACTCTTCATCACTATGCACCCACCAGAGTTCAAACCCAGCACCTTCTGGCCAGAATGCGAGCTTGCTCATAGCCTATTAAGCCACTGGGACCTCATCCAATGACCAGCCCATGAATTCTGACTCCCACCAGTTCATTCTGGATTTTGTTGACTTTGTAATTAAACGACTATAAGAGGCAAGAAAGTATAAACTATGATTGAACAAGTTCACAGCTGACATTTACTCGGATTTCAGGCATCACTAAGGTATATGATAATAGGTAGTTTTTCGCCGATGTGCTCATATGATTAAAGGCACCTATTACTGAGTGATTGCATACAGTATATTTTCACCTGTTGCAGTACTGGTGCCTAAAAGTGGCTTAAAAGCCAGGAAAATCAGTTTTCATTGGATGACGCTTGCAGTTGAACCAACGCAAAATATAGCATTGGATACCCAACTTGCACACGAGTAAGTTGGAAGCAACTTTATCTCAGGTCATGGTTACACCGCATTAAAGAGCTTTGTCTGCAAATCAAATCAGTAATTCGCAAATTAATTTACAATTTATACAGTTCTCTTTCGAAACCAAAATTATTTAGATCACAATATCTGACCTGCATGATACCGTGACAAGAAACCAGGCATCCTAGCATAAAACTACATACTACTGATTGACTGAGATGAGTAGTTGTGTACCACACACATCAACCAGTAGTTCTTGCTAGCTAGATTGACGAGCGTTTCACTCGTTCGGCGCCAAACTCATCAGTTCAAACCACCCGGATTCCGGTTGAAAACTTAAACTAGAAAGCACTACTGGCTCATATGAATGGGATACAACTACTTATCCCGATCAAGCAGTAGTGCATAGCATGCATTCATGCTTTATCTATACACCTATTTTTGAATTCCTTGTTTTGTTGGCTATCTGTAATCATTTGTCTACACCAGGAAACTGTCACCAAAAATTGCGTCAGGTTACGAACGAAATACAATCTCTGCTGGTCAAATGGTTAGTAACAAAATGAACAACAACTGGACATCACTAACATCAACGTTTCTGAGCACATGAAGCTCTTTGCCACTGAATTCGCGCACTAAGGAACAGAAACGCGGTATTACATTTTACGAGAAGCTAATATATAGAAAGAATATCGTTGACACAGACTGAAAATATATGAAGACTCAAAAAGTAGAGCTGCCACTATATACAGTGTTCAACTAAATTCGCATTCGATAAACGTTAACACTTGAGATATTACATGCTTATAATGAAATCTGTAGCCTACAGAAAGATTTAATTCTATCGAATATTTGAGTATTAGCGATTCGATTCACTAGAACTATTCTCAGACTAATGCAATTTTCTTACGAAACCCATATGACACCGATAACGAGAGTTTTAATTGGTGGATTGACTGAATAATATGAGAACAACCAGATATCAGAAATCATAGTTTGAGCATAGTTTATTATTATTTTCAGCGCAAAGCAAAGTCAAAGGTGGAAAATAAACCAACCACACTTCGGAGAGAAAAAAAACAAAGGAGCTGAAACTGTTGCGGATCCAGATTAATTATATGAATGAATACACAGGAAAATGTTTTTAAGTAAAAATTACAAAGCCTAGTTCCTCGAAAAAAACAAAAAAACAGACATATTACCAAATAAAGAGTCCAAAGACAAATAAATAATGACATCACAATCTGAATATAGGTATACTGATTTATAATACTACAATAAAGAAACCGCAATATCCGACCACAGGCTCATTACAGAAATCGAATATAAAAGTACGTAAACACAGCTAGCAAAAGAATGCAAAACAATACATATTTCACGTAAGCTGACTGCAAATTGAGAGCAGAGGCATCCTGACGGTATTTCTTTGACATTGAAGACAAATTGGATGCTCGAGCATCGAGGGCTATAAAATTAACAAATTTAGATACACATAAGTGAGAAATTAGCAAACTTAACAGACAATACAAACATTTAATTTATTTCACAATGCTGTGTTTAGGTGAATCCGATAATCACGTTAGATACCATCGATGTGATAGCAGTTATGCCAAAAAAAATCATTCAATCATAGAACAGTGACATATTTTCACCACAGAAATTCACATATTGATTCCATGAAATCTCCACATAGCGCTGTTTGTTAAAATAAAAATGAAAACTACGAAATAAAGTCAGCGAACGTTTGTAACGAGAAAATCTGTCTTTTTGACTGTATCTCACTAAACCAATATTATCCTTTCAAAAGTTTGAACAGATTAAGAGTAAGTACAACGATCAGAGTTGTTATAAACATTTGTTGTTAAAGAAGAGGAATGACTGACATAAAAACAAAAATAGCTGGAAGTTTTTTTTAAACTGTTATTTACAACTAGGTTACCGATTTCTTTTTCAAACATAACAAACCGAACTCCATTTCATCAGGTTTCTCAAACTAGATTCCAAAGAGCTTAAGGAATAATCAAATATGCCTGAACAACATATTTTCATGAAGCAAGTAATTGTTTTGTATTGAGCTTCGAATACTAGACTGTAGTACTAGTACTTAAGCAAACGAAAAATGAAATGATCGTCTAATTTGACGGAATTCCATTGTAACAGTTATATATCATGTGGGTGGTGTAGGCGAAATAGTGATACTTGAATACAATACACGTATTATCAGTTGACTGTTACAATGACACACTGAAAGTCAAAAGAAATCTGTCGTCATCTTGAATGTTCACTTTCGGACTAACTGCGGTTTGTATCTCGATTAGCAGATTTTTCATTCACTGCTGCCGAAAGTGCTGTACCACTCACTAATTAAGAGCATCTATTTAGATAGAATACATTCTACTTGCCTATACATCATTGGGTTTTCAGCCAAAATGGTTACTGAACATTTTCACCAGAAATTTTTCACCATCCCAGTTTTCGGATATCACTGAAAATACTTAGAAAGTTAGATTGACCCTACTAACCAAATCACTTGTATTGTATATCAGAGATTATCCCATTCGCAACATATTAAACATAACTAAAAGGCATACACCACCCACGCTACTAATGAATCAACAGCGCAAACACTACCCGAAGTTCGAAATCCCCATAAAGTTACATTGAGAAAAGGGTTTCATCGAAAACTTATCCCCTTCAACAACATCCTTTTCAAGATGTACAATCCCATGTAATTCGCAAATTTTCTTAGCAACAAAAGGAGTGTTTTCAAAGATGTGTCATTAGGATTGTAAATTTCACATGACAATTACGTTATACAGAAGACGTTAGTCGGATAGAAACCAAAATAAAACAAGACAAGTAAATTGCGTGACACACTACAATTTATGGAATTGACTAAAACTAGATTTGAAGGAGTCAAGTTGAGAACGATGATAATTAGAGTAGAAATGTAATATTTAGGGAAAGAAAAGGCAGGAAAATACTATAGTTAAAAAACAAAAAAGTTACGTATTCAGTGTTTAGAAAGATCAAGTCCAATGTACGTTCAGTGACTGAACGAAATTTTTCTATATGCAGAGTATGGGATTTAACAAGTGGATTACCATCGCTTCATTGGTTTGAAGAAGTTTGATTCGTACTCCCTTAGCAAGATTCCCACGTATTCTGTAGATGACTTTGAAGTTGGTTAGCAGGTTCGCTTGGTGTCCATAGTCCATCAAGTATTCCATAATACAGGTGCAGAGGGATCTTATTTATCCACTATAAAACCATGAGGGTAAGTGTTTGATGATACTTTTGGATAGCCAACGCTGAGTACGGCCAATATACTTATCTGCACAGGAGCAGGTGAATTGATTGATCTACACCGATGAGGCCAGCAGTGGGAGCTTATCTTCCACATTCATGAGAATCATTTGTTTTGTAGGGGAAGTGATTTGAAGTTCAGCTGTAAAGAGGGGTTTCTTCAATGACTAGGACAGCCGGTTTCTTAGAACTTCCGTTGATTAGCCTCCATTAAATTGAAGATTCAGATGCAGAAGTCACTTAAAGGCAGTGATTATATGAGGTTTTAGTGATGTAGGCTTCAAGGATCTTGTGGTGAAGGTTTCGGGCTAACCATTTTCAATGATAATCCTTTTCAAAATGTTCAGCTTCTCTTCCATAGTATCGGGGCTACACATGTTGCGGATTTTGTAACTTGATGGATGGATCAAGTTTCGTTTCGTGTAAGAAGGTACCTAACTTAAAAGTTTCAGAGTTGTCCGAAAAAGTTATTCATTCTACTTACACTTTAAGCGATACAATGGTTCGTTCGTTGAAAATATCATCAGTCTTCTATTCCGTACTTTATCTTTTCATTTCATCCCAAAAGCTCTTTGTTCCTAATAAGTAATGTCCTGTTTTCTTTAGTGAATCTTCGAATACTCATTACTTTGAAGCATATATTTGCAACAACTGTATCATCCTTGATGTTCATCGTCAGTCCTCTTAGGGAATTACTGAATAAAACTATTCTTCATGAAGGCATCATGATGAATGGACAATTAACTTTACAATTTCTGGCATAAATATCATCCCTTTGGATTACATATTCAGCAATCTACAGAACTCTAACCCATACCCTAAAATTACTTTTTATCTATAACCTAGACAATTGCATCAGTAATGAGAAAGCATGAAACTCCTCATTTACCTGTATGCTATGGTATTCACACGTTCTGATATACGACTATGCACGATCATGCTAATCAGAATGAACACAATACTTTTTGAAAAATCTCCTTTTTAGTCTTTTCTGACGATTCCTTAGCTAGTGCACTATATTTTTCGCAGGCGAAATATCTGCCACATCTGCTGCCTTATATTGAGAAGCCAATAACTTCTGTTCATCAAATATTGATTTTCTTCCAATGATTACATCTGTTGATTCCAGAGCATACGGTCATTCCTATTAATGCCTTACTTATTCCGTTTAGCTTGGCAACATCAACGATTTGTACAGTTAACTGTCTGCAACCGGTGAGCAACAATACATAAAGTTTTGGAGCTAAAATCCGCCCTTCGTACTAATCATTTAGAGTATGGAATGTTTGGCAAAGAATTATCAGCAAAAAAAACCAACATATATTAACCTCTTTGTTGCCTTATTCCTTTATTTAAATGCTGCTATATTTTTGACTGGCGGGAACTGACGAGGACATCAAAGCCAGAATCGGAAAAGCAAGACAAGCTTTCATTACTCTCAAATCTGTGTGGAGGTCAACAGCATTCAGCATCAAAAATAAGATCCGGATTTTCAACTCCAATGTGAAGTCAGTGCTACTATACGGATCAGAGACTTGGCGAGTCATAAAGAGCATCTCAAACAAACTTCAAACCTTCATTAACAACTGTCTCCGCTCAATACCTCAAGATCAGATGGCCAGAAAAGATCAGCAACAGGGATCTCTGGGAGCGAACCAATCAGTAACCGATTGTGAAACAAATAGGCAGAAAGAAATGGAGATGGATTGGCCATACGCTGAGGAAACCAACAAGTGACATCACTAGACAAGCCCTCGAGTGGAACCCGAAAGGGAGGCGGCGAGTTGGTCGTCCAAGGGTGACTTGGAGGAGGTCATGTGAAGAGGAGATGAAAGCATGTGGGCAGACCTGGAGCAGGGTGAAAAAGTTGTCAAAAAACCGAAGTCAATGGAGGTGCGCAGCTGAAGCCCTATGTTCCTCTAGGAACTAAAGGATACAATAATAAATAATAATAATAATATTTTTGACTGTGTTAATCAGAAATTCATTTTCCTTGTGTAACCAGTCTTCAAGTTGTTATATATCGCCCAATCGTTCCCTCCTACCAACTCCCACTAGCACCATCACTTTACCAGCCGGAAACCCACTAACTTCAATATCACTTAGGATTTCCTCAGGACACTATTGAAACATTATGCAACAGTGCCTATGCTTGATTACAGGCAGTGGTACTTCATTGAAAATACTGACTCGAAGAATTTCGTCGTTTCAAAGACATAGTAAAATAGCCCTCTACCGATAACTAACCAAATCAATCTTATATGCAAACAAGAGGACTCTTCAAGGGTCAACGAGTGCTAGATAAAGTCAGTGAGAAAGGAGAACTTTTTGCAAACCGAAGCATTCAATGGTTTTGTGATTGGAGGCAGCGTGTAGAAGCACAGGAAAATGTGGGTTTCACCGGAATGGCACACTAAAAACCACAGATTTTATCTCACTCTCAGGAAATTGGAAACGCAGCATGCTGGATGCAAAGTCGGGAAGAGGGTCAAATGTAGGGTTAGATCAATATCTAGTGGGACAAACCTTCAAAACAAAATTGAAAGCCTGCAAACAAACTGAAAATAGACCACGATTTAGGTTCAACACCCGAAAATTGAAGGATGAAGTCACATAGGACACAGGAATCACCAGGGAAAAGTTGGAAACTAAGGAACATCACCAAGAGAGATACTAGGACTTTCTGAAAGTGACATGGAACGAAACCTGTATAAACATGTTAGACAAGAAAGCGACAAGATAAGCAGTGACTCACTAAGAACATATAGAAGGTGATAGAGGAGAGGAGGGTGGTGAAGCAGAAAATGAACAACGAAAGAAGCTGTGTATAATCTACAGTGAACTGGACAAAAGAGTAGAGAGTGCCGAGAAAGACAAGAGACGCTTTTAAGACACATTGGCTACCGAAGCAGAACAGCCCGTAAGAGACCTCACAACACATATCAAATAGCCAGGTTGTTATCCAGGAAGAGATCAACATGTATGAAGCCAGTAATATTGAGGGGAACCCAATTACCAAACAGGCAGGATAGAGGAAACACTCACCTTATCAATTCAAAGCAGCTGTGAATCGACCATCACGTACAACTCGTTCAGAAATACCACCAGCAGATACCAACTCTTCAACAGAAGCAGAAACCTTGAAGACCATGTAGTTATTGAAAGCCACGGAAGCAGCAGAACCAGACTGGATAGCCCCAGAATTGAAGACAGCCCCGGAGACCTTGGAAAACACGCCCACACCACTACTGCAGATGTTGAAGGGAAGGTGTCTATCGGCGACTAGAAGAGTAGATACATTGTCAAACTACCGTAGGGCAATTAAAGTGTATATGAGAACTGGTACTACCCTAAACAAAATAATAAGTTGCGTCATTCTTGAGACTAGGAGATGTACCTTGCCCTAAACAGCCTGAACTCAAGAAAAACAAGTCATGTACTTATCAGATCTCAACATTATAAGCATCATAGAAAACAGCTAAGAACAATAGTCAACTACCTACCCTAACTTCAACTTCGAAAAACCTTTAACAATGTCGACTGTGAATATAGTAACCAACTGAACAATACGTAGTACATTAGTGCAAAAATTAACAAACCTAATCAATACCTACATGATGGTACCACATGTCAAATAATTCACGAAGGATAGCTAAGCGAAGCGTCTGAAGAGAATATAGAAGTAAAACAAGACTGACTACTATCCCTGATGATATTCTTAACTGTGGTGGACCATATCATATAACAAACTTTGGGGAGTGGCAAAACGGGAGTATATTAAACTGATAAAAGGACCCTAGAAGATTTAGTTTTCACGAATGATTTATGCTTCAAGTCGTACACACTTAAAGATTCACAAGCGACAAAGAACAGCGTGACAGAAGAGGTAACGAAGACAGGATTTTAAGCCAACACAGAGAAGAAAGGGGCGAAGAAGACACCCCAACAACAACAAGCACCATTTACCACAAATGGAAGTCGTCTCTTTCAATTACCTAGGCAGACAGTTTCAACTACAGATGAAAAAGATGAGTGTCAAGGTCAACCAGGATCGGAGCAGCAAGACAAACATTCATCACTGAAATCAGTGTGGGAACATACACCATACAAGACAAGGATCCAAATTATCAACAGTGACGTGCCTCTTTGTGGTCACCGAAAGCATTTTCAACATTTTGCAGACATCCATAAATAGATCGCTTCGCTGGCTCGATATCGAAGATCAAACAGCCTGCCAAAAATGATAAGCAACAAGTGACTCTGAAATAGAACCAGTCAGGAACCTTTACCCAACAAATATGCGGAAAATAGAGATAGACTGGACATACGCTGAAGAGATTTTTAGTGGACATTATATATGCTAGACATTCAAGTGAAACGGGGAACGATGAGTTAGGTGTGGATCCCAGGCTGACATGGAGATCATGTGAAACGGATATGAAAGCTTGTGGACAGTCATGGAGCCATGGGAAAATGACGGGAGGGAATATAGTAAAGTGGATACACGCAGCTGAAACCCTGTTTTTCATTTGAAACAAAAAGAATAATACTAGTGGGAATGTAATTAGTGATAGCTTCAGATCCTAAAAATACCGTCACCCATCTTCCACATAAATACTCAAATTGTATAAGTTTTTTCCACTTGAATAACTTTGGTCAATCAAGTGCATAAGAATGACAATATGTGATGATGCATTACGTAAGAACAAACTTCGAGATCTGGACTTACTTGAGAGAGCTTCACCGCGTTGTAAAACATCGTCGATGTTCTGTACCATGATTCTTTGGACATCCTGTAACGCAACATTTAGTTGGTTGAGATTTGATGACCGGCTGTCACTGTAAGTCTTCTGAGTCTTGTGTATGACATGATCTAACAAAATGAATAAACTAGGAAGAAAGTAATGTTACCAAACTCAAGGAATGCATATGGCCGTGATACTGTCTGAACTTGCTGAGAGTATTTACCGTAAAATTCTGCTTGAATGGCTTCTAGAAAAGCAAAAGCTTTCGTCCGATTGAATTGAGAGTCCGTAAGGATAATGTAGCAAACGCCTCGGTCTAGCAGGTAATGAAACAAGTAGGGACCAGCAATGAGAGAACATCTTGAAGGAGAGGTGGGAGTCATGCGACATACGAGTGCTTTGGCCTGATTTTGATATTGGAAGACCTCCCGGCTCAGCTACAGTATAAAAAAATAGGAATTTCACTTTTCCATTAACAATGCTGTTTCTTGAAAAAAAATTCTGCTTATAAGACGATAACTAATGACTTTCCTTAGGGGGTGCGATTTTATAGCAGCATAATTATTAACACAAGCTACATTTGTGCATATTTTGCACGCATTATTTGCTGATGATACTCAATTTGTTTTCCTTAATTCTGTACTAACAGAACAATACCTAATCCTCTAAAATAACAATACTAACTGCACCTTGGTGAATCTAAGATCCGAACTGAATACCAAACTGGATAAATCTCAATAGGAAAGCAGACAGACTGCAAGTATTCATCGTAAAACTTCAATCGAGTTGCTTCTCTGAATATTTTTACCAATTGTGACCAAGTGATTCAGTGAATGGGAGATGTTTTAGAAACTTCATGCATTCATTCCCCTTTTATGAACTGGAATAAGGCAATAACAGTTTGTGCATAATTAGATGGTACCATCATTTTTTCGTTAGTGTCTTAGCTGCTTAAAGCCTAAATAGATTATTAAGTGCATGTACAGAAAAATTTTAACATGCAATATTAAATGGTGTCAGTTGACAGAAGGTGCCAAACTTGGTGAATCCAGGGAGTCCGAGTTTAAGCCAAATTAAGATATACATATAGTGGTAGAGTAGTTGCGTTATGAAGACGAAAGATGCGCATGATGATGTGGTTATTAGATTGGGTAACAGTGTATTAAGCTCAACTCAAGCCATAGAAAAGTGACAAGCAAAATTACACTATATCTAAGGAGGTGAGGTTAGTGCCAAGGATTGTGATCAATTGAAAGAGAGTAAAGACATCCAGTTACCAGGTCAAGGAAAAACTGCTAACTGCTTCTTCATGACCACATAAATTTGGTTTTAGGAGTGATATAAATAGCCTTGGCTGATTTGGGCCTTTTTGTCCAATGAAAATTTCAAAGAATTTTACGATTTCCACTTCAGGACACGCATCAATGGGATGCTTGATTATGGCACTAATGGGAGCACTTGTTCAAATGTTTCTGCAGTAGTTACAATAGAACATAAAGAAGGGAACACCTTTGATCTTTTGAACACGTGCCGAAAAGCCTGCATTTCAAGAGAACAAGTGCTTCCAACACTGCCGAAAATAATAACGAAATTGAGTAGTTAGGTGTACCATGGGATATGTGCCACAGCATGAATGCGCCTCCTTTGTTACTGCTAACATCAAAGGGACAGTATTAAATAGTTAATGAGTAAAAAAGATTGTTATGAAGAGCGAACGTCTTACCTTATCATCTTCCTGAATAGTCGCAGCCAGCGGAAGGCCGTCAGCCACCCTAGCGATAAGGGTAAGGTATATCATGAATAGTTGATTCCCAGCACAGAAAGTGTTTGGAGATGAAGTGTCTGTGTAACGTCACTGTTAAGCAGTTAAAGCTGAACACAAAAATATAATAAAATATTGCTACCTGTAACTATGAAACGCATCCTCCACAGAAAAACAACACCCTACACGTGTAACGCCAACAACCTTATCAAAGGTCAGATACCTAATTGACTTAACACTAAACCGACTTAAACAAAATCTCGACTCAAACTCGGCAACGTTAATCGTAGAAGCAACCTATCTGTTTATGCCATCATCATCGTTTCCTGAAGTCGAAAGCTGTCTCAGATTTCGGGTGACCAATTTGATGTATTATTTGTCTCCTTTCTCAGCAGGTTAAATGCTTCGGGTGTTACTGTATATACTCTTTCGTCTAGATACTGAGTATCTTGCATAACCACTGACATCCTAATATTCTTAAGTCTTCTAAAATAATTCTTAGTTCGTTATTAAGTCTGATGGATCGAAATTCAAACCTTTTTCGGAACTGGAAATGACCCGAAGACAGAGAAGTGGAAGTTTCAGGAGTAATTCGGTTTCATTCAACTCTTCGACGGACGAAAATGGTGCTTAAGCGAACAGCGATGACACTGACACTTGGCTGAATAATTCGTGCAGATCCAGGAAATATATAGAATTTAAAGTCATATAGATGGCTGAGTTCAAGTATCATATAGTACAAAATGTATCCATGTTTGAATAATCAGGATGAAAACTAAGACATTTACCAAGAACGTATTTTGAGTACAGTAAATGCGGACATTCAATGTGTTGTACTTTCGTTCCAATATTTTGTAAATTAGATTTCGGAAATCGCTGATTTCAAGGTGACCAGCCATGATAACTTAGATGACCACTAAAATAATTTTTGGAGTTTTCACAGGTTGAGGCCTTCATCGTCTTTCATTTAGCAGTCAGAACCGGCCACCGAACTTTAGGAAACTAGGAAATGCCTTTAGACAGAATAACTGTCAAACAGACCGAGGAAGACGGTTTGCAATGTAAGTGCAGCAAGCCATGGTCAGATTTGGCCTCTAATTCAACATTAGCTGAAAATTCGAAGTCATTCCAGTACTGTGACTGCGAAAAACACCAGGTTTCTGATTTCAGGAAGCCATAGTTCCTTAACATACTAATTGGAAGGCAACCTGCAAATAATATAGGCTAACAAAAGTGAGATTTTTTTGGCAAGCTCATTATCTCTGGTGAACTGGTAGAGTCTCTACAACACAGGTTGCTGTGGTCACTCATAGTTATGGAATATGAGAGTTGCCAAGTGGCACCACAAAATTCCTGTGATTTGTGAGTTTAAGCTTACCTAGTGAAAGGGGAATGCTATTCTGTTTGACTAGGATACCCCCGATTTACTACGTCACTACAGCATTTTCAGAATATACGTTCAAAACTGAAGTAAGTTTGCAATAATAATAATATACTCTCATTTTTGTACATGAGGGACGCCAGATTACAGGCACCACCAATATGATAAATTACATATACGATTAGTAAGCATATTTAGTAATGACAATATAATATATATAATATACATAATGATAATATAATAAGTTACATATTTGTTCCTACCTTTGTAGGGTACACCAGTATACAGGCATGGATAAGTATTATTTAAATTGCATAAGTTTGGTTTATAGTTAAATTACATGGCTGCTGTCGTTTTTGTCTTTGGTTTGTGGGAACAAAGTGACAGCTAGTCACTCAACGGAGCACATCAAGAAATATAGAAATGCTTTCTTTGCATTAACAAATAAACTCAAATATGCGATAGTGTCAGCTGTCCGTCGGTGACATGGGTAATTACTTTCATAGAAACGTCGGTTTCTAAAATATAAGCACAGTATCGTCTAACATCAATGACAAGGATACTTACGGCGGATCTTCCGGTAGATTTTTGCTGGCTGTCACCAGAATCGCGAGACGGACGAGAGCATTATGTTTAGATTGATGAATCATAAGCTGTATGCTCACATATTATATGTCATTAGGGCTAATTGTACACAGTAAATACCATACAGCAGCGGTTTTTGAGCTATTTATTAAAAACAATCAACCTTTAGCAGAGGGTTACCGATAACGTGTATAGTCTATTCAACAATGAGAAATAAATCTGCGATTACGGAATTCGAAGTATCTGGACGGTCATCTCTGTGTGAAATATGTCCTTTATTATCTGGATGGTCCTGTAACCTTTTGTGAATATGATGGACGATGAATGCAGTTTGGCTTGTTTCACTTGTATTCTGCAGTGATCTGGAAATTCAAGTCCAAACTTCACGGCTGCTTTTTTAAACTTACGCGTTAGTGGTTGGTAATTTGGGTAACTCAATGGATAGGAGAGTCACCAGCCAATAGGAACAGTAGACTACGTCAAAAGAGTCAACAATAAGCCATCAACGATTCCGTCCCTAAAATGATTCTGGGGTTATGATTCAAAATTTGACAAAAATCTACGTAATTATATCCAGGACTACGCAGAGGATCCTGGCAAAATATGTTACACATTCGTGACGTACGACGAAGACCGGTGTTATTGAGATTACTCGTCTCCAAGTAACTCCAAACATGGAGGTTAGAAGATAGTGTCTGAAAGAATCCATAGGTTGTGACCGAATCTAATAAGCGGCAGTCAGACAATGTGTTCTATGTAATCCACGGGTACGGCGTTTGAGCGCCGATAGGGGAATACCAGCTAATGATGGATTAGAGGCAGGCTATTTTTTCTCGCTTGTTTTTGAAAGGGGGAAATGATAGAATCCGAAGAGCTTTGGATGAGAAGATTTAGTGCCTACAATGTCGAGGTATGTGTAATGCCCGCCGGATTATCGTAGCTTTCCACCTGGTGCTATCAGTTTTCTGGCAGTGCAGAATATAGGGACGTGGTACTGAGATCAGAATGGGCCGTCTACATCCTCTTTTTGGACTTTGAAAAAGCCTTCAACTTGGTGCTCCATGACGTCCTGCTCTGTACTACCTCCGAGACGGCTATTCGCAAACCGCTTTGATTTTAGATTGGAGCCAGCCTGTCGAGCAAAGAATTTTGTGCAAAGTCGAACTAAGTATTCAGTACATGCGGATAGGCTATCGTTAGGATATCACATGGATCAGTTTGAAGCACGCAGCTGTTAGTCCTCTTTATAAGCAATTTACTAAATAACCTGAGCTCTGTAATATACATTCACGCAGACGATGTAAAGCAAAAAACGACTGATGGAGAATCTATCGCGTTGCAGGTAAAACAACCTGCTGGAATGGATCACAGAAAACACTTTGGATTTACTTTTTTAATAAATGTAGAAGTGCTCGTTCGTACATCAGTTGAACGAATATTTTTATAAGTAGAAACTGTGCCATCGGGACTGCTACTAGCAGAAACAAGATACAACCAATATCTATGCAAAAGACGGAGCCGAAGCCAATACAGAGGTCTGCATCATGCATGAACATTTAGTAGCAAATACAAATTGTACAAAACACATGCACGGTGCCGTCCAGAGGTTCACAATACACAGCACATGCACTTTAGAAAGAATTTCGAGTCTCGTAGAAATACGCAGAAAGGCTACTAGAGCCGTCACCTGATCGAAATGCTGGCGGCAGCCAAATTTGTTTGCCCACGGACACTGCAAAGACACTGGCGAACTCATCATGTCATACCGAAGGTTGCATAGATTTTGCATTTGATCGGATATATTACCACGAGAGCTGTGTGTAAGCACTTGAAGTATCCTTAGTGGAATAGCTCATCATGAAACAGCAAGAAAAGTACCGTCTTAATTCTTTTCTGTTAACGTCTGTCACATGTAGAAATCACTGCTCCTCTGGAAGGTAATCTATTCATAAGATGGTAGCTTGTATAAGTTTGTTATTACGCGAAAATGAGAGATCAGCGTGCAGCCATAGGCGAAATAAACTAGTCGCAGTGGGCTGTGCTGTTAGAGAAAACATTCGACATGGTTTTATACTATCACCATTCAATGCAGTGTTACTATTACATCTGTATCGGTCTCCTCTTTTTTCTCACTTTATATATATATATATATATATGTTGTCGCTGTCACACCTGTTACCCCATTGCCTTGCATTAAATACAACAGGGCTGAAAGATTTGAAGTTACAGACTGTACTAGAGTCTTCTCAAACCCAGGAACAGTGCGAAGCACTGAGGAAACGCAAAGAAACCAAACAATACATACAAATCTGTCAAAATTGTTTTTGATGTTCAGCTACTTATGCAAGAAGTTGTATAATCTGCAATACTCTATTTTTGTAAATTTATTTTCTTTCCTCAAATGCATATACTTCGATATCTACCAAATCCATACTCAGTCACTATTTGAGTTGCCACAACTGAGTTTTGTTAGAATCTGTCCCACTTGAAGGTGACATGAGTGCTATAATAAGCGGTATATCTGTTAGAATGCGCTACCGTGTGGTAACTTTCTGTCATTGTTGTCCGTTACACGTAAGATTAGTTCCTTACCATTAGTTGTTAATTCTTACGATTGTCTTCATATAAATTTTTTCATATCTTTTAATCCTGATAAAGTTGTTATTTGTGAGTTGAGAGACGTTATCACTTCATGATGCATATATATGCATGACTAAATGTTGAAAACTTGCGCATTTCATGCTTGGTTTGCGAAAAATAGGAGCTTTGTCGCTTGTCAACTCTGAAATGGCGCACTGCCTATCTGGTTTTGAATACATACATCCCTAATCTCCATTACACGAAATTACTGATATGTTTTACTGGTGTTCATATCTGTGCACCTTGTTTGAAAACAACAATATAAGTATCAATGTCTCGCCTTTGTATACCACTGACTATGGTTCTGGGAGTTTTCATAGTTTGAAGGATGATGTAAAGAAATCAAAGCGGATAAAAAAGTGTGGTAAAGTAAAAATGGAGTATAAGTGCATCTACGCAACTGTGGGTTATTCTTTGCCATTTCACTTTAGATTTTTTAGCATGGTTTTGATTGTGCTGATCCTAGACATTCAGCGGAACTGAGACTGACAGTTAATCAATTGATAAAGTGGGACTACTAGTTATTTTTGTAACACCTATACTAGTGGTTCGCTGACGTAACTGGTGAGAGGACATTTATATATTATGTGTACATTCAGTGAAACGGTGTTTTCCTAATTTATACTTCCATTGTATAAGACTGTAGGGTTAAATAATACAACTATTGGCTTACTTAGGACTGCTATTACACGTCATTTGTGTCATAAGCGACGTAATTAATTTTAAGCCACTTTCATGGACTTTAAGCATTCAACTCCTATATCGTGAACATCATAGAACAGCAATTTATTTTAATGGCTCCAAATCGTCCAAATAACAGTAAACCAATCCATAATCCTTACTTTGTCAGCATATAAATTACTTACGTTCGGCATTTTACGTAGGGTTTCGCTGCCATAGTTGAATTCGGAAACCTGACTCACTGCATTTACAGTTCAAGTGTTTGTGTTTAGAAGATTTGTACTACGCTCCATTTTAATGTGAAATTTGTAAAAAGATTGATTCACTATGGAATAAAAGCAGGCAAGATTATCACTGACTGACGGCATCTCTGTAGGCAGCTGGGAAACTTGATGCACGCATTTTTTTCCCTGAGTGGTAGAAAAGACTACTATTAGACGGCTAACAGTAACTGTTACAACCACGTGATAAATAAATATGTCACTTTGGTTAGAAACATGTCCTTTATTTTCGAATATGATGAAAGTAGATCAAAATAATATTTCTCTTTTTGTTTAAAGCCTCTATAATCTGGTCATACCCGTTTGCTGACAGTTTCACCAGCTCCTGTTTGTTTTCAGGTGGCGCTTCCGACTCGTGGCGATTCTAGTAGAGTATTTCAGAGAAGCTAACTGATGGGAAAGATAGGGTATATTCTGATAGGCCCTAGATATATATAAGAGTTTGTTTGTAATCGATACACATTCTCCTCTATGATACTCAAATGCTACTGTTTCAATACCAAGCAGATGAAAAGTGAGCATCATGAGATCTGAACAAGTAACTTAGTCATGGTGCATAAAGAGGAGAATGGGAATTTTTATCAATTAAATTCAGGTGAACGTTTACCAATTTAATTTTGGTGGTAAAGAAAAAAGTGCTACACTGCGGTTGCCATTAATTTTGAACCTCTGATTGGCATCATTTAGTGAACCCCAAGTATATATTCGGGATGTGCCAAAAGATACCAGTTCAACACATCCGATTCATAATAAGTCTCCTAGCTTCTGCAACAGAGCGATGGTTGATTGGTCTAGGTGTTTGACTGTTAACCAGTGGATCAGAGGTTCGAACCCTGCCCTCCCACTGGAGTTTGGACAGACATGTAGTTAAGGAGCCCTCACAAAATAGGTGTGTCTCATTGACAACTGCTCGGAATCGCAAGTGGTTATAGAGTAAGGCTTTTGTTCTTTCATTTGGTTTCTGCCAGATATTATTAGGATTAACGGGACATCGAAGCTCAAGCCACCAAATCTGATGTCCCATGGTGGCATCACACATAGGCAGATGACTTGTGCATTTGTAAACATTTGTCATCATATTGTTTTGCAGATATTAACGGAAAAGTTGGCGATTTTTTAGAGATATGAATCAGCTGTTGAGAACTTTGTGAGTTGGGTTTAGCTCCTGGATTTATTATCATTAGCTTCTACCTAACTTGTTTCATTTTAAGTAATTTTAGATTCTAGGGTGGGTGACTAAATATAAAATATAACGGTTTTCTGAACCATATCATAAAGTGAATCTTTTTATAAAATTTCGACCGGTTTAGTTTTTTCTGATTTCCACCACATATGACCTTTAAAGATGATGTGTGAAAACTGTCTGTATAATTGTCCTAACTTCGTTTCACAATCGTGTGTCAGTATGGAATACACTACTGCACATATTCGGTCTTCCGGATGTATTCATGTATAACACGTGGAGCATTCGTAAAATAATTCAAATAAGGCTTTTTCTGATTGTGTCTACTTTCTCAGTGAGTACTAACTCATTGGTAAGTGCATAATTCAGTACACCAAATCTGTGGACTCACCATTATCAAGGAGATTATTCGTGTTAAGCAATCTAGAGACCTACTCTGTGTAGGTCATCTGGTAGATTATTTAACTTACAGTTATGTGCGTGCACTGAGTCATACTTTGAAGTCACTTATGTGATCGGTTTCCGCTAAGGTTCAACGCTGTTAGTAATGTGTTTGTTTTGGGGATAAAAGGTAAGCAAATTGTGAATAACTGAAAGATTATTTGACTGAATCAAAATGTTCTACCCGTCATTTGGATAACCACTACGAGTGCATTGTCAGTATATATGTATATATATATATATATAAATCAGTATCACATGAAGTCAGGTCGTGGTTGTATGTTTAGCAGTGGTTTAGCTGGAATCTGTTCCTCGTGTTTTATTTTGTTGAGTGTTTATGGGCTGGATGTATCTGTATTCCCATGTTTTGACAACATCATCACTGGCAGTCTAGCGGTAACTTCATAGCTTCTAAATATATAGCTAAAATTATCGTTCTATGTTATGAATATTTATGCGTAGTTTTATTACACTTGTTTTTAAACATTATCCTGTTTTTACTTAGTAGGATTTAAAAGGCCTAATCGCATATGTCTGAACAGTCCATGAGACAGCGTTTTCTCAGTCTTCCAGCTGAACAGAAGTTAAAATTAGACAGAGTGCCTTCTCCTCACTCACATTTAACACCTGTTCCAAGTTTACCTTCAATTGCGATTCTTGAAATCAATGATACTTCAGTGACTGTCACAGCTGATGATCTAGAGGATACAGGTGTTTTAGGTGAGTTCATTGCATTTTTCTTATATGATATCATAAACAAACTGCAGTCAAGGCTCGTTACGACCTTTTCAGCTCTAATGGAATTACCATTTACAGCAATATGTGTTGTAATCTGATACTCCTAAATTCACTCCCTATATGAAATGATGTTTAGTTATCGATGGAAATAGCATTCGGTTATTTTGTCTGCGAAATTCCATCATATTCAGTTACTCAAATTTAAACTCACTAATTAAAAGAGTTGATATGGGAAAGCTCGGCCTACTAATAGTCGATTTTTGAAATTTGAATATTCATGTCATCAACGAATAAGACATCAAGTTTTGTTTAATTTTCTAGCCAAAGAAGACTAGACAGTTTGCAGTTTTGAACCCGCCTTGATTCGTGCGTTTAATGCGCGTAGGCCACACTAATCCACATGTTTCTTCGTCGCGTGACTTTTATTAAAGATGTAGGTCGATCAGAGTTAAGGTTATTTGAAAGATGAGTCTACTTTATGAATTAGACTTATTAAAGAACCCGAAATGCGCTGTAGTTTTGATGATAAAAACGGGTGATTAGCTATCTAAGGTGGTATGACTTACGAAATATTATTAAGAACTTTAATTTTCTGTTGTCGCTTAGTTGATCCAACTATTCTATTCATCATGTTAACTCCTTTGTTTTTAGAGTTTTTATCATAAGTTAAGCGAAATGCAAGCAGTGTTCTTTGAATCTTTCTGGTCATTTTGTCTATTTCAATCTCTGAAATTGCGAAACTGTCAAAATACGTAGTGTCTAAGAAATGCCTAATATTTCTGTAGAGAAACGTAATATCTACTGCACAGCGACTGATAGCAACAGGTTTTAAGATATAAGTTAAAAATCTCAATACTCCTTACAGGCTTCTTTGAATTTCACCATTTCAAAGGTAATCCGTTATGTAAAGTGTTCAGTTTCTAGTCAGTGCATTCCTGGTTTAAAATTCCCTCCTCCTACTTTGTCATGGGAAACTCGGCAATATTATTACTTGCGCCACAATAAGTGCAGCTCATTGTCTAGTACACAAAGAGTTTGCACTTCATGAGTGAATTGTATCACTATTTGTTCATTACAATGATGTAGGTAGAGTTTAAACTAGTGAGAAGCTTGAAAATGCCACAAAGTATCTATCCATTGCTTTCAAGTATTTTCTAGGCAGTCTATGACAGAAACTGCCTTCAAAATACACACTTTTTATCTGAAGAAGTGTTAATTGTTAGTGTTTTTCAGCTGAGCTGAACATCTGTAAAATCAGGATTGAGATTAATGCAAAGTTTTCCACTTCCCATGAGCTATTTAATCGAGTGTGTCCTGTTTACGAGGAGAAGAAAAACTAAGGCTTAGAATGTGGTAGGAGCATACACTTCTGAATATATTCCATTTACACAAAAATTAGTGTTGCTACATTTTTACTTGTGTACTATGCTGAATTAAATTGTCACTTTTGAATCTGGTATTATTTTAACTCGGTGCCGAATAAAACCAGTATTATTTTGTTTGGAGCTTGATTTAATGTATGCAGAGAAATCGTACACCAGATTTTCAGGTCTCTATAGGGACAGAGTCACATAAGTAACATCTTAAAAGGTAATTACTAACTACCACTGAATATAGAATTTTTATAATTCTTGAATGTGACGCAAATAATTGCTATGAATTACACTATAGTAACAAACTTCTGTTTTGCATTTTTAATTACAATTTAATCATCTGCCTTCACTGACTCAGAATAAAGTTCTTTTAGATTTTTTTTCTGTTTAGATGATAGTTACATTTTAGTGGTAATGTCAATTAACTATAAACTTTAAAAAAAATATTTCTTGAATACTTTCTTTCACTAGGTGAAGGATTTTTTGGACGTGTTTTTAAAATGCGTTTAAAATCCACGAAAGATTCATTTGCAGTTAAAAAGATACCATTTTGCAATTTGGATCCGCATAATCCTGATATGATAGCAGATTTAGAAATTGGCAAACTACATCCGCATCCATTTTTATTACGATCGTATTGTGCTTTCACTCATGGAGATGCTGTTTGGATTCTATTAGAACTCATGGATATTTCACTTGACGTACTTCTAAATAAAGTAAATTCTTATTTTATAGTATTAATTTATATATTCGAGTATATTCAATGTTATTTTATAAATAAAAGCTATTATACGATGTGATTTCGTGAGTACAAGGCGTATAGTGTGTGAATAGATATGACTGTCAAAAGTAAATGTGCAATGACGGCGGGGGGGGGGCTTTGTTATGCTACTAGTTTGACTAAAGTCACGTAGTGTTCAATGCTGTATGAAGAAGCTGAATTAGTTGATGACTATGCAAACGATAATTCACCCCCTTTCCAAAACAGCAGTTTTAACTCATCTAGAATTTAGTTTTAAAACTATAAAAACGCTTAAACTGAAAGTGGTACTACCTTGTAAATTCTTCGATTGTTGATATGAACCATGTAGGTTAGTGTATGTTGTCTAGCTAAGATTATTATTATATTATTGGTCCCTTGGGTTCCTAGTCGAACATAGGGCTTCAACTGTACGTCTCCACTTGCTTCTGTCTTCTGCTGTACTTTTCACCTGCATCCATGTTAGTCCATATTGTCTCAAATTCTCTTCACATGATCTCCTACATGTCACCCTTAGACGTCGCACTCGCCGCTTTCTTTTCGGGTTCCACTCGAGGGCCTGGCGCGCAGTGTCACACAGCAGCCTCCTCAAATTGCTAAGATCCTCATAGCTAAAATCATTCACAATGATTCAGATATGATCAAGTGTTCTTGTTGACAAAATTTCGATTATTCGCACTAATATTCCTTGAATTACTACCTTTTTCTCAAGACACATATTTATCTATTCAAATAGCGAATTGATTCGAAGTTAACCTGCTTGTATATTCATATAGATGCATTATCGATGACTAATTCACAGTTTGAAGTTGGTAAATTTTTCAAAGTTTGTTGTAGCCCTAGTGTTGTGCAATTTCTAGCATTGATAAAACTGATGAGTGGAACTTTTAAATAAGTGCAGACTGTATATATAACGCACAGAGTATCTTTATTTTTTGCATTCTGAACCAATATTTAATGACTGTAGTTTGTGACAGTCATTTGATACTTTTCAGTATACTACTTTACCAGAGTTGCGTCGCTGACACAGCCGTAAAATGCACATCAACCACGCATTTGGTCCGGGGTTCGACCCCTGGCCGACGTACTCCTTTACCTCGCTAAACCAGTAATAAGACTGGTAGAAAGGGAAGGTTGGACATGAGGTAAGTAACCCCATCCCGTAAAAGTGAAAGCTACTGCTACCGAAACTTCAAGCCTCTAGCTTGAAGCCCTATGTCCAACGGAGAACATACCAGAGAATGGTTGATTATTTTGAAGTCACATACTGCTTAGACATCGTCATCACTATTTTTCTGTGACATTCTGATTCTTCCTAAAATATCCTAAACTAAAAAATTTCCTTTTGACATTTTATTCGTTGTGAGTACTTATCAGTAAAAGCATGATCGCCTATTTATTGTTGACTATCGAAAAAAACAATGTAATAGAGAAATTATCTGCCTAAACTGTATGTTAATGTTTACTGACTACTGAATATTCTTATGTCATACTATTTATGAGAAATATCTGTGAAACAAAACACCCAGCAACTCGGCCACTTTTTTTGAACTTATTTGATGACTGATAGTTTTTCAAAAAAAATTGTTTTTCTCATTCCTCATGAGTTTTTCGAAATACAAATCTCACTCATTTCTCCCCAGGGCAAAGGAGTGAATACATTTTGTATTATTAATTAATTAATTACTTGTGATTACAAGTTGACATGGGTGCGTTGCTGGTTTAGTAGTAAAATGCCCGCCCAACCACACACGTAGCCTGGGGTTCAGTTCTCGGCTGACGTACTCTTAGACGTTACCTAGTTTGCTAACTGGCAATAAGTCTTGGTAAGAGAAAAAGCTGGCTCTAAGGCTAGCAATCTCACCCAGTTAAAACAACACCATGACTGGTGAAAAAAAAGACTTCAAGCATGGAGGAGCCATATGTTCCACCTAGAACTCAAGGGAATAAAAAAGGTTGACAATTCATTTTCAACTAGCTGGTCCAGGGATTGATTCTCTACGCGTCTATTCTAGCCTTTGGCGCTGGATAGTTTTTACATGATATGGCTCATAGTGTGGTGCGTAAAATTCCATTTGAGCAACCGAATTCAAACTTATGTAAGGTTTAAAACTTTTAGCATTTCAACTCTTTATCGTAGAAAACTCGCTTTCCAGGATTTTATATTTATATTGACCTAATTAACTGAAACATTTTAAGGTAAAGTTATTTTTTAAAAACTCCTACCATGTTTTGTCTGTGACAAGTTTATATTTCGTGATTACTGAATGATTTAGTTAAGTTTCTTTTATAGGGTACTGGTAATGCTTAATATTAGATAAATTCTATTATCTTTACATTCACCAATCTGTAATGTAGCTTAATGTGACATATTAATGATGAGGTGAACCTGTTTTCTGAAAACTCAATAATGTGTCATTATATTTTAAAAAAAAGACATATTTCCACGTGATGTGTGTGACAGTGATCTGTCTGTTAGACATTATAAAGCCGCTCGTAACAGTCTTTTATTTTACACAAGTAGTTCAAGGTTAATACTCTAGCAGTCGGCACACATACATTTTTTCTAACCTGTAAAAATGAGCGTAAAATGGAATATTTAGATATAAGTAGATTTGGTTACGGAATCATGTGAAGAGTTTTTCAAACAAACTAATTGAGGTCATTTATAACAAAGACGTTACTGTAGATATTAATTAATATGGAGGTGAAATACGTGCCCTAGAGGTTCAGCCTCGTTTAACAGTATCATACTTTAGCAATTAGGTGATACGGGACACCATATAAATATATCGGAATATTCCAAGGTGGTAAACAAACAGAGTACTTTGACCAGTTTGAATTAACTAAGCTGTTACTGTCTGATGAGCGAAATTCAAATTACCTGTCGAAAAAAAGGATTATTAAAAATTCATTATTACGTTGGTAAGCATTGACTTCTTCTCTTGACCTCTTCCAATCTTCATTCTATTTTTATGATATAACTTGATATTCACCTTTATTTATTTGCATATCGGTCTATGCATCTTTCGGAGACATGCTTATTGATCTAGGTATTCGATTTTGAATTCGTGGATAGCGTATTTGAATCCTGGATTATTCACTAAGTTTTAGACAGTAGTAAGGCAGTATCATTACCCGCTTCCCCTTGACAGCTGTAACTAAGTTGGATTATGTTTTAATTGTGTCTGTCATAGTGATTGTTATTTCAAGTGATTTGATATACTAAAACACTGTCGTTGAAATAAAATGCACACACTACCATGTAGAAATTGACCTACTACAAATGCAGTGAATATTTTTGAGAGAGTTTGGCTTCCGCTATCACATTAATTATTTACTCACATATTTGTTTTTAGTATAATTCAATTCAATACGGTGATCATGTAGGCGTAAAAATGTGACTAAATTGTCGTTCCTTTACCGAATTTTCACTCCTAGGTAATAATGAAATGATTAAATTAAATCGAATATTTGTAGTATTGTATGTATTATAAAGGTGAATATAACAGTTACTTATTTATGAAATTAAGCGTTCATTTCAAAATGATTCAGTCATAAATGATGTTAGCGTTTCGACCACGACTGATACTCAGCAGCATATAGTACAGACTGACATGCGAAGTAGTATCTTTTCGTATATTTCTTTTTTCTTTTTATAATATTATCGGGAAGCACAAACACGAGAGAGCCAGGCAGGCTTTAGACCAGGAAGAGAGTGTATTGATCATATCTTCACCCTCCGACAGATTCTAGAGCATAGGAATTCCTACCGGCGTCCAACAGTCATTATATTTCTTGACCTAAAGGCAGCATTCGACTCTGTCGATCGGGAAGTTCTCTGGAGATGCTTGGCTGTAAAGGGAATTCCAAGAAAATATATTGCACTGATTAAGGCACTCTACTCGTACTCATACAGCCAGGTGAGGGCTTACGGCGAGCTGTCATCTGAACTGATGACGACCAGTGGTGTCCGTCAAGGATGCCCATTATCTCCTTTTCTATTCAACTTCATCATAGATGTGTTAATGGACTTAACCCTAAGTGACTTCAGTGACTCAGGGATTGACTTGCTACCGGGGAATAATCTCGTTGACTTGGAATATGCAGACGATATAGTCCTTCTAGGCGAAGACGCTGACGAAATGCAGAGTCTTCTAAACACCTTGAGCCGCAATCTACGAATGTTTGGCATGCGATTCGCTCCCGCCAAATGCAAAATGATGCTACAGGACTGGACTAAATCGACGCCTAGTTTAAAAATAGGAAGTGAAGTGGTAGAGCACGTTGACCGCTTCACTTATTTGGGAAGTACCATCAGCCCCAACGGGCTGATCTCCGACGAAATCTCAGAACGAATACAAGGGGCTCGTTTCGCATTTGTTAGTTTACGCCGACTCTGGCGTAGACGAGATGTTCGACTATCGACCAAAGGGCGGGTGTACTGCTCATCAGTCCGCTCCGTCCTCCTTTATTGTTGTGAGACCTGGTCACTGAGAGTGGAAGACATGAAAAGACTAGCTGGCTGTCTTTGATCATAGGTGCCTGCGTTCTATTTCCCGTGTAAAGTGGCATAATAAGGTGAGCAACATGGAGGTTAGGCGTAGAGTTCTAGGTAAACAGGGGAAATCAATCGACGAAGTCGTGAAGCTACAAAGACTGAGATGGTTAGGACATGTGTTACATATGCCAAGTCATCGCCTCCCTCGACGAGCAATGTTAGCGGATATAGGGTCAGGCTGGAAAAAAGCTAGCGGCGGTCAAACAAAAACTTGGCATCAGTCAATGAAATCCACAACAGTTGGTCTAAGCCACGTAGGAAGGTGTAGACTTCCAGGCTGGGGTCCTCGGGACGGTAAAAATCTATGGTTGGAAACAATTGGTGACATGGCTCAAAACCGTTCTCAGTGGCGCAGATGCATCCACTCCCTGTGACTTATGATCTTCAATGAAACTGTTTTGTATTTCTTTATTACTCCTTTGTCTCACACCTCTGCTCACTGTTTCTATTATGCTTTTCTTGTACTTTCTTCTCTTGCTTCGCGTGCTACACGGAATGTGGCGACTTGAACTTCCGCATATTTGTGCAAAGTTCTATGTCGAAAACAGACAGACAGAGACAGACAGATTAAAATTATTTGTTATTATTACTAATAAATACTGATGATATTTTGCTTTTACAGGTAAGAGCATGCAATCAATACATTCCGGAAAATGTCCTTCAGCATATAACTTTTTCCATCGTGTCAGCATTGTATCACTTACGGTATAATATGAATATGCTTCATCGAGATATTAAACCAGCCAATATGTTGGCTAACAAAAATGGTCAAGTAAAGGTGAGAAAGTTATATATATGTATATATAGTTTGTGCATATGCATGTGCCCTTATCACCTCTTTAAATAAGAAAGACTTTGAATGTGGCTTTTTTTCTATGAAATTATGTTAAAGAAGTGCTTTCGTTCGGTATGTAGTCTCTTCTGACAGGTCAGTGTGCCACTAAGATGTTGATTGATAAAAGGAGACTGATTCACAAACTCGATGTGTGATCCAGTGATATTGGGATTATTCATTTAGTAAACTATGGAACATCATTGCAGTCAACTTCTTATTTACCATTCGTCTGTATTATTCTTTCCTTTTTAATCAAAAGTGTGTTTCCGGTTGATTATGTACGACATCTTTGCTCTTAGTGTCGTGTAACCAGTTGGATCTATTCCTGACTATAAGTTCTTAGTGTTTTTGTAGTTGACGTATGTTCAACAGAACAGCTTTATACATAAAACTTAATAGCTCCCCACTTATCCAACAGGGGTTATATGCTTTCAACACTAAAACTAATTATATTTATCTAGAAACTGCTTAATGTCACAGTATTCATTACTTTCCAACTTCCCTCATATGTTCTTATTGTTTCTTTCATTCATAAACTCCATAATCCTACTCAAACTTAGTCATTATAGGCTGAAATCACAGTTCAGTATTATATTCAATAAAAATTCAGAATTCATGAGATAATGGATCCCATCCCAGTGGGTGAATGGTCAAACAGCTTACGTCGTAACCTTAGGATCGCGTGTTCAACCCCCATGATAGCGTCACTAGTGCTTGCTGATGAAGAGTCCCAAACTAGGACGAAAACGATTTCCAGTACTCTTCAGCTTTCAGTGGTTATCTAACTGATATGAATATACATGACCAAAGTTGAAACCAATCAAATTCTTACAAACTAACACTTGTAAATAAGACGTATTAAAATCATTTCAATTCGTAAGAATTCACAATTTAGTCATTGTCAACAAAATATGCTTACATTTTGTAAGTATATTTAGTGCACTATTATTGTCATTATTCTCTAATGTATTGTAAGATTGTTTTCTAAAAAACTTTTAATTTACTTATAATTTTTTGTATTCTTGACTAAATGCTTACTCGTTTACTACTTAGTTCATGCGATTTGTCTATGGAAGACAAAGTAATATTCATTGAAAAAGTGTTTACTAAAAATTCATTGTAATACCAAGTAACCATTCCCTGCTCAAACATTAAAAAAATTTTTCTTTTTCTTTTCTAAAGAAATATAAATCTAATAGTTTTATTAATTCCACTTTAAACAATAAAACATAAAATAATGTCCATTTTACAGTAACTATGATCAATTACAAATAGTTGGTGGGATGTATTATTAGGTAATCAATCAGATTTGCAGTGTGAAGGTACTATTCAGTCGCTTAAAGTGGAGTGCTTCCATAGGCGGCATTCGGCTCTAGGATATCTATGTGTTAAGTTCTTATGACTATCTTGGAGTCTAACACTAGTTTAGACTTGACATGTTGACATTTTTAGTGCAATATTCCGATGATCAGTTATCCTAGTGTGCTACAAGTAAACGTGAAAAAAAGGCAAAGGTTATCAGCGCATACTTTCACTATATCGATGACAACTGCTTTTCAACTGGTCTAAAGTTATAAAAAGAATGGACAACAGTGAACAACAAGAAAGTAGATGTAGGCAAAGTCCACAGAAACTTGTCACAATGTCAGAAGAGTTTTAAAATAAAGGGGTGAATTTTCATATTTCTTTCATGGCAAGTTTATTAACTTTCTTTTAGGGTTCTTATTTCAAGGTTAAAGAATAAAGCGTTGTATTTCAATTCTGAAAGGTATTGATCCTATGAAACCAAAGTTATCATCAGTATCTGTTTGTTGCACTTTGGAAAAATTCTGTCAAACACATAAAAACATGAATCTGAAAAAAAAACAAAAACGTAATTAATTACAGGATTTCATCATGAGCTGACATTGGTTAGAGAACCATTGGAAAACCTGGGAGTACTGGACAGCTGTTTCGTTCTAGTTTGGTACTCTCCATCAGTACGCACCCATCAGGGTTCGAACCCAGGATCTTCTGGTTACATGGCGAGCGTGCGTACTGCTGAGGAGCTCCAAACTAGGACGAAACAGCTGTCCAGTACTCCCAGGTTGTTTTACAATGGTTCTCTAACTAATGTTAACTCATGATAAAATCCTGTAACTAATCAACCAAATCCCTACTAATCAATACTTGAATACAAACATAATTGTCGAAAAACGATTCCACCATTTTCACTCTAATATTCTAGTATTTTATTTGTTTGTCGAAACTAATGAAGTATTCACAAGAATTATTTGTCTCATGTATGGTACTCAAATCCCAAGTTATAGGTTGTAAGTTTTATTTCACTGCATCTTTCAGGTTACTCGACTTGTTGACTAACTTATCAGAGTAGAATTCTGCATGAAAATTGAATTTGTCACACCTCTTGTATCCAGCTGCTAACCGGTCGATCATTAACTCCAATTCCGATACCACTTATTGTGGTTTTGATAGGCTGAATCTATCATGATTCAAAAAGGGATGCTTCATTGTTGAATATAAGAATACAAATTTACTACTGACTTGAAATTAACACTTGAACACAAACATGACATAGATACGATAACATGTAACTAATAATGATGAATTATTTTTGATTTTTACTTATTCCTTTTCATTCCAAGTGGAATATAGTGCTTCAAGCTTGGGCTTTGAAGTTTCAGTAGTAGGGGTTTTATTTTTACGGGGTCAAGTTGCTAGCTTCACACCAAATCTTCCCTCTTCACTGGTCTTACTACTTGCTAAGCGAGGTCTGGAGAGTATGTGTGCCGGGAATTGAACCACAGAGTACATGCGCGGTTGTCGAGCATTCTACTGCTGCACCGCCAACTCAAAAGATCAGTAATAGTTTGTTCAGGAAATCACAGAAGTGAGTTGGATTCAAATCGATCTCCTCACATGGCTTTTGTTCAAATCAGTAGCCTAACTTTTCTCCTAGCCTTATCTTCAAATTTATGATTAGTATCTTCTTTAAAACTATACTAACTGTTCCAAAACGCTGTTTATATTTCTTTCACTTCTTAGGCGCATGTTGACAGCTTTTTGTTCTATAAAACTTCCGTTCACACTTTAGTTAAATATATCTAATCACTAAATACCTATTAACCTCTTTTTATAGTTAGGCGACTTCGGTACCGCCGTTACCCTCTCGAATTGTGAATCTTTGGCTGACGTTGGATCATGGCGTTACTTAGCTCCGGAACGTGTAAGCTGTGGATCGGCTAAAAGTTGCGGAGTGAAATCTGATGTCTGGTCTTTGGGCTTAAGCATTTATGAGCTGGCTACTGGCACAAACCCATATGAACCCCCGAGGGATCCTGTAGATGCATTCAATCAGGTAAGCAGTATACACTGGTTTTTTTTATTCGTTTAGCATATTCGATAGTGAAATCGGCTGTTAGTAGTATAAATAGTTGCAGTAAAATAAAAATCCTCTCAATTTTAATTGCTACATTACAGACAGATTCTATCCACTGGGAATAAAGAATGCTTCATAAATTAATTCATTTTGCGTGCAATAGATATACGTACTAGGTACTAGAAAAACTGTTATCTTATGCTCTAATAAAAGCAAAGTGTAAATGAATTCGTCGATCGTGTTGTTTGTGATTGAGTGTTGACTTCACTTCAGAAAGGTATACATTTTTTAAAATTCTAATGTAATTAATTACATTACATTAACGAGTACACATTATAAGAATACCAACAGTACGAAAATTAATCTTTCTAGGTAGAAAAATACTCTAAAATTATTATGGTCTAGGTAAGAAAAGATACTATTGTTCTTATATACGCAAAGCTGTACCTTTAGTTTAGGATTCACTAAGCTTTCTTTTGTTGTAGACAAAAAAGATGCGGCATGCCTGAGCGAATTAGGTGAGGACTAAATACTTGCTAGAATTAATTAAGTTTGGGAAGTCAATCAAATTCTCTGGAAAAGGACATACGGCCTTTCTTGCAGCATTGGACTATGATCTTGTATCAGTGTAGAAACATTCTCTGGCGACGGTCTGTGTACTTTGTTCCTTGTGCGCATAGATGCTTAATCTTTATACAAGTTGAGAAAAATCTCCGGTGAAGAACTTTTAACTGTTACAAGAACAGAACGTGGACACTGTGGTAGAGTATAGTTCCATCACAGAGTAAATTTATTTGACAAAATTACATAGTGACACAGCACTATCTCCTGATGCCATTTCGAGCACAATTTACTGCTCATAATCATATCAGGACCTATCTTCGGTATCGGTATTAATTCACTTCTGTTGCACATTTTAGGTATAGATTCAATGAACAAAGGTTTATTAAGCAACCTCTCCCTCCACCTACCTACATTACTTTTTAGACCTTCCCCACTGTCCCACCTTATTGTGTGATTTTGTGTTAATACATGCATAATAATTGCTGAGATTTTGTTCTTATCTACTCATCCTTGATATGCTTATGAGCAGTGAAATGTGCTCATCAGTGTGTGATTTTATCAAATAAATTTACTCTACAATGGAAAGGTTAATTAAAGTTCATTGCGATGAGCATCCCACTGATTGACTAAAATGACGTTTTTAAGCATATATAAAGCCTGACCATCTACAGATTTGTGAAAATAATTTTCTTTGAAACTGAGCTGGTGATCGCTTGGAAATGTTTGTCCTTCATTTTTTCAGTCAATGAAATAGTTGGGTTAACCGTTTTCTGTTAGTATAAGCGAAGGAAGTTCTGTGATGTTGCAGTCTGAACTACAAATATTTCTTGCTCTACAAGAAATGTAGTTGTCAGGGTTTCCTTTTTAGAGCTAGGCAGTTAACAGTAGGAATCTGTTAGTTATCAATTCCATGGTACTATTCACTGGCCAGGTCTTTCAAGGGATCCATCTCTAATTCCAGAGAGAAACACTTAGAAAAAATATACTTTTCTACCTGTTTCTATAGGATGGTTTACAGGGATGAATGACAGTCATTGAATGAAAGCAGAAGGCAATGTACGATTATCATTTACGACAAATATGTCTTTCATCTATCCTTTATAGCTTTTAACACATCTACTGGTTTGACTCCTCTTTGACATGAAACGATCTACCCTTAATGATCCCAACGATAACTCCATCATAATGCTATTGTTCCGTTTGTATATCGCATCACTATAAATAAATTAGGCGTCGAATGTGCACTACAGTAAAAATTCCTTTAAGTGGTTTGTTAGCAACCGTACATTTATACTGTATGCGTTGAGCTAGTAACATGTATAGCAGACAGTTTCAATGAGGAGCGTATTAGTAAACATCGATGCCATGTTTAATGAAAAAAGCAAATTATTGCCTACAGCTAATTGGAAATTACCATGTATGGCAAACTTAGAGGCTTACCCCACAACTGGTCCCAATATTTCAACTATTGAGTAGTACCGTGGAAACGAAAAGCAGCCATATCCAGAATTACACAAAGAGGTAATCCTCTTTTCTTTACTTTCTTTAATTCATATAAACCTGGAATTATGAGACCAGCGTATCTGAAGCGTTCCTATGGCACAAAAGAAATTATTGAAATGTCGCTAACCTTTTCAAAGCACTCGTCAGTTGATTCTCAACTCATTGTTTTATCGATTCCCTATCCTGGTTTAAGTGACTTTATCTGACTAGAAAGACTTATTGGGGTTTTTTACCGATCCATCAAAGCAGTCTGCTATGGTTTGCCAAGGAGATTTATGACAACGTCACTGTCATCTTTCAGCATTTAAAGTCGATATTTCTCACTGTTATTCCGTGAATGAATTAAGCTCAGCTTGGAATTAATAAATTAACAACAGGACTCAAGGACAGTGTATTTAAAGTTGTAAAATTCTTGAAGGGCAGCAAAGATAAGGTCAACAACCAGGTTTTCAAATTTCTCTTGTTTTGCAGTCTATTGACACTGCTATGGTACTACAGACAAAGTGGAACAGCTTGTAACCCGGTTTTTGAAAAGAATAACAACTACATAGTGAAATAGGGAATTATCGGGATCGATTGAAAGCCTCCATTCGATTTCTACTAGCTTAAGGCTATCAAGATATTTAAGATTAACAAGCTGATACTATGTATGATATTCTGTGATAATAGAAATATAATCCTCAAATAATTGACATGCATCGGTCTGTGGTTCATAAAGAGCATAACCTTTCAAAGACAATCCTATTAACACAGTAACTATTTAGCATAGATATAATTCAGGGTTGGACGCCTAAAATTCGGATGGAAATTTTTTTTACTGTTGTTGTTTTCTCTTCAAAATGAATTTATTGCTGAAGATGTTGTCTTGAAGGAGGACAACCAAAGTCTTACACTTAAACGTCTCAGCTCAGATTACACAATGGCATAAAAAAAGTATCCATATGGGCTGCAAATAATATTCATCATTATACATGTGAAATCAAATTTACACCTTGCCCTTTTAATTCGCGACTTGCAGTTTAAATGGTTCGAGTTGGTGAAATTTTTGCCGTAGTTCCCTTTAGAAACAGAAATAATTCAGATCAGATTATAAATGACAAACAAACGCGTAACCGTAGAATCATAACGCAGTATACTACTGACTAATTGGCATGCGTAGTTGGACATCACTCACACCAACTAGCAGTGTTCGATAGCCAAATCAAAATGATCTAGGCACTGGACTACCGTTTCACTTGTTAGAGGCCGGTTAGTTAGCAGTGCGCCCAGTTCGACTTAGATCATCATCACTTGAAACCACTCCAATTCTCACTACCCGCTTGGTCAAGCTTGTAATAAGTTAAATTATACACGGGATACAATTACACTTTAGCTCTATCCATAACAATTTTAGACCTTCGCTTCTATCAGTGTAGCCTTTGAAAGAAGATGATCTGAACTTTCTCTTATTGTTGTTCTAGATTTCCTGATAGGATACTATTAATAAAAAAAAATCATGTGGATTAAAGGAATTTACTGTGTGATAACAAATTCCAGTGGGAAGTAGTGACCAGTAGGATGCAGCAGGTCGGGTGTGAGGACAAATACTCGCCGAAGACATTGGCTAGCGATTGCGCTATATCGTGAATTGGCAAAAGTTAGAATTCATGGGCTGGCCATTGGATCGCGTCCCAGTGGCTTAATGGTATACGAGTTCGCCTTGTAACCAGAAGGTCCTGGGTTTGAACCCCGGTGTGTGCGTACTGATGAAGAGTCTGAAACTAGGACGAAACAGCTGTCCAGTACCCCCAGTTGGTTTTCCAATGATTCTGTAACTAATGTTAACTCATGATAAAATCCTGTAACCAATCAACCAAATCCCTACAAACCAATACTTGAATATGATGATGAATTCGTTGGAGAAATTCTATTCATCAGTGAATGAATGCCTTATTGATTTTGCATATAGATAGATTTTGACTTGATTTCACTTTATTCAGGGTTAACTGAACAGCAGTATCATGTGCTATATTGTTGCTGTTGTTTAAGTCTTATGATTCACTGACACATTTTTATTAAAGGACTAGCGTGAAAACAAAGAAGAAGAAAAACAAAAGCAACAACAATACGTAACAATTACTCATTATACTTTAGTTACACAGAATTCATTTCTAATGCTTATAAAGAATTTTTAAAAATGAATATAGGATTAACAGTCATCATCATCATCATCATTAGTAAGAAATAAGAACCTGTTTTAGAGAAATACTTCTTATTTTTTAGGTTAGTACAATTAAAACTGATTGATCAATCACTCACTCACTCACTATGTGTGGTATTTGATTTCTCCAAAGTCTACTATAAATCATGCGTAGGAAGTTACGAGAGGTTATTTAATTACGTTGAGTTTATTGTATTGCATAGTTTATCATACATATGTCAGTGTATTTATTATCATGTGTACAGCATAGATGCACGTTTAAAATTTTGAAATTGTATAGAAGTCGGACACGATAAATCTGTACTTTATACTTCAACTTGCCACTAACATTCTATGTTGTTCAGTATAGAGATTTTTGTGTTTAAAGAGAATTTTTGTTCTTGTCAATACCTCTAATGTTTAATGCTTAGTAGAAAATTTGTATTGTTCGGATAACTTACTAGCTTGAAAAATATATTTAAAGAATATATTTTTGATAGATGCCTTTTTCTATTAGACCAATCAATCACATAAATATATGAGCTACAAACTGTCTACGCATGAAGAGCCCCCCTCCACTACGCGTTGCACTTTTTAAAAAATCCTTAAATTTAAGTTTGCTTTTTTTTCACCTCATGATTTGATTGCATCTCTTATGTTTTATTATTATTATTATTTGTTGTTGTTGTTTTTTGTTTTTTTCCCCTTGTAAACACAGATTGTAAATCGTGATCCTCCAAGTCTTTCTGGTGATTTACCGTATTCCAATCATGTACGAGACTTTTTAAACATGTGTCTTATTAAAGAAGTTGGTGAACGTGCAGATTACAATGATTTATTAGTATCAGATTTCATTCGATCAGTTGATGTTGAGCGTTGTATGGTTACAACTGCACAATTTTTAGCCAATTATATTTCATAAAATTTTCTTCTCCTCTTTTGGAGTAGAAAACGTAACACGAAGAAAACTGTTGATATATTTTTAACTAGTCAATTTCACTATATATATATGTCAAGGGAAGACTATTTGTAGGTATTTCTCTTTCTTTTTCTTCGAACCCCTCTTGCTGCCAACCAACCAACCAACACATATTGCCTTTTTTCAAATGTATAAACATTAGAATATTTTTATGCTTTGAAGACGACTACACATTTTTATTTTTATTCTTTTTAACATGAACAAAGAGAACAAGTGAAGTAGGCCGAATCGATTTCTCATATTTCTATAGTCCATATATATATATATATATTATATGAAAGGTTAATCCAAAGTGTTCTTCACTTTAGTTCTTCTGTCTTGCATTATGTACTTTTGTCTTTCCTTTTTTACATTCTGTGATAGTAAAGAGAAGTGGTCATTGTTTTTTTCTTTTTAAATTTAAAATTTTCTCTTTTGATATTATCTGTGTTCATAGATGATAACTAACTGAATATGCATGCCTCATCTGTGTATAATTCAGCTTACTACTTCACTACTTTTCGTTCAGTATTTATTGTGTGTTCCACTGTGGTTTTATATTTTATTTTTGTTTAAATGCATCATTTTGTAATATTTAAACTATTTTATTTTTCACCTCTTTTCTCTATTGTACATATCTTTGTGTATAACATCATCTGTTATAATAATCACTACTATATATAGTGATGATTCTCTTCAGGTTATACTGTCGAACATATAAGGTGTGTGTTGGCAGTCAACAAAATCAAATCACGTCGTCTAAAAGACTTTAGTCTTTTTTATTAGTATTATTATTATTTGTTATTATTGCCTATTCTATTTTCTATCCTATAAAATAACAGTTAAAAGAACTAGAAAGTTGATGCCCTCTTTTTTTTTTAAAAAAATTTTTGTTGTTGAATTATTCTTTGTATTTGTTTTTTACCCTTTTTATTACAGTCTGTTTCTATATCGTCTGTATGTACTATTCATCTTTTGTTATATTAAAAGTGATATTTTGTAATGAAATGTAAAATAAGGAATTGTTATATATGCCTTGTGTTTATTATTAAAATAACTTATTATAATAAAGGTTTTTTGTATTTCCCAATGAATGAAAACCAAAACGATATTGTTCTTATTGACGTGGCTCTATTTAATGCTAATAGCTTTATCAAAGTATTATTATTAAACCGGAATTTACAAAATCTCAGCATATGTATAACAGAGAGTTAAGGGGTGAGAAAATATACAAGTTAGGTCAAGTTAAAGGAGACATATTGAAAGTCGAAATAGTAATGAAGATCACTAAACCAAATAACAAAGGTAATAGTACATCTGTTGTGATATCAAAATAAAGTTTACTAACTTGATCATCGTTCGTCTGTCTGGGGTCATTTTACGTTGTCAAGTTGGTCAATTGGTAAAGATAACAAAATCAAGTGTGGATTGTTGGATTTGATCAGTGTGTAAAATTATAAAAGTAGTGTGTGTTTACATAGTGAAGTTGCTTATCACATTCGTGTTGATTTTGTCACTTCATGGGGGAGGGAGGTGTTGTAACCAGGTCAGATTCTCTTTTAGTCCATCATCCCTATTCAGTTCAGACAATTCGGATTCCACTTGGTATGAAGTGCTTCTGATATTAGACGTTCTTTGTGATTTCTGAAGTTTTTCTGGATTATTTCAATATTGTCAAAATCAATTTTGTGGCCCGATTCTATAGCGTGGAGACCTATGGCTGATGATTTTTCAAGTTTTTCTAGTTCAACTGGATTTCTCGGTGGTCGAAGAGATACTCTACGGTGTTCATTTCTTCTGATTTTGATTTCTGTGCGACGATGTTTGTCCGATGTAGATCGCATTACATTCCAAGCATTTTATTTTATAGACACAATTAGATAGAGAATCTTTAGGGATTTGGTCTTTTATATGGACATGGTTGCTTTGAAGTGTGTCTTATGTTTTGAAGAAAACTCTGATGTTGAACTGGTTGAGTACTCTTCTGATACCGTCTGAAGTCTCTGCTATATATGGAATGATGACTGTTGATGTCCATGTTTTCGGAATGCGTTTTCGGCCATACTTAATGTATGTGTTGATTTTGTTGATGAAGTTCTCTGGGTAGTTATTTTGCTTGAGAGTTTCAGTAATGTTTGATATTTCTTCTTCTTTTTCTTGATCATCTGTTATCAAAGAGTATGCTCGTCTAAGAAGACTTGAAACAACTGAAATCTTTGCGCTGATGGAGTGTGATGATTTAAAGTCTAAATATTTATTGGAGTGGGTTTTATTCCTGAATATGGATACACTAAAATGTCCGTTTTCCTTTCTCGTAACTAGGCAGTCTAGAAATGGTAGTTCACCGATGTCTGATTTTGCTTCCGAAGTGAACTGGATTTCGGCAGACACACAGTTTATTTTCTCCAGGAATGAAGTGTGTAGATCTCGTTTTAGTACTACAAAAGTATCATCCACATATCTTAACCATATTTCAGGAGTGAGTATGCTTGAAAAGATGTTATTTTCGAATTTACTCATGAAAAGGTCAGCGACTATCGAGGAGACTGGTGAACCCACAGCAACACCATCAAAATGACATTAGGAAAATATTCAACAAAAAGATAGTATTTTGTAGGGAAGGAGACTTGTTTGTTTGAGTATGCTTATTTCAATGAATGTATAAGTTAGTTTCGGTATGTATATAGGTATATCTCCCTCCAACAGGCTCACCTTTCTTACTACTACCGATGATCTAGTTCGACTTTTTTGACTCTTTTCGCTCAAACAATAATAAGAATCAAGAAAAAAGGTAACTAGTTGCCTTTATTTTGTTTTTAAAAATATCTCTTCCTTGCTTATGCTCATCAAAATGTTTGTAGACGATTATTCCCGTTAATAAATTCGATCGAATATATATATATATATATTTCTACAGAGATATTTGTTCAATAGGGGCAAAATACAAAATTAATTCCTATTTTTCTTAATTTAATTTAGATTTTAAAGTGGTAAACACACGGGTCAAACCGGTGAAATACTTAACTTAATATTCATTTAGACTTTATGTTGTCTTCGTATTGATTATGGTAGATTTGAGTATCAAGTGTGAACAAGTAAACAGTAAGCGTAAGTCGCACTGGTATCCACTGCCCCTACCGGGTTGAGAAATGGAGAACGGAAATGAATCGTTAGTAAGAAAACATAACTCTTTGTAACCCTAGAGCATTCAGCTTTACTTCAGAATCCCTTGACAGTTCTACACAGAATTCGCCCAAGCCTTTTAGATGGGAGGGAGATAAAGACATATGTACACAGGTGAAGGATTGGTGATGTATCTGGAGACACTGCGCTCAGCCTTCGTCTTTGCAATTACCATACTAACTGCCCTACTTCTTTCTTAAATAATATCACTGTTATTCAGTTCTTTCTTGTGCGAGCTTCTTGTACATTTTCTCATTATCACACCTACTAACTTCGCGCAATTTCATTACTCTATTTCGAACCCTGATTGGAAATGATTTTCACCGTATTCACATTTTCGTGCCACATGTTGACATTGTAGCTGATAAATTCATTGTAAAGAAGGACAGTGTCTTAGTGAAAACACTTTTTGTTTCCTTAATATGTAAATTTAATTGTTGAGCTCAATTAAAAAAGTGATGTCAAACACTGTGTCTTTCAAATCTCATACTAATGATTGCCAATAATGATCACTGTTCCAAACAATTTTTCCATACCGAACGGAATTTTAAGTATTTTCATTTGGCAACAAATTTACTGCTTTAACAAATTAAATCAAAAGACTTAAACATGAAACCTGCAGCTTTTGCAATGTAATTTAGAGATTTAGGCTTAGGTTCGTTGCTTGTTGCAATGAAGATGCGTACAGTTGCAATCCGACCGGCACATGCTTTGCTTTTCCTGAATCTAACTTGTTCCGGGCTGGCGTAGTTCTGCGTCCAGTGCATCTTCTATTCTCTCCAGGATGACGCGACTTAGTATTTTACCTGGTGTGGGCAAGAGAATTATTCCACGTTAGTTATTGCTGAGGCAAATCTAGCTCGCTCTTCCCTGGCAATTTGAAAAGGTAGCTAGTCTTTCTTCCAGTCGGTGGACACCTTTCCTATTCTCCAAATCTTGTGATAATAGTGTGAGCACATCTGCCGCAGTCTCTGGGTCCGTTTTCAGTGCTCCGTGGGGGAGTGAAGGAATCTCGTCTGGCCCTGCTGCCTTCTCTGGCTGGCCTCCGGTAGCTTGATTAAATTGAAGATTTCTCCTCTTCTTCGATGACTGATGTCCACTGGTATGTAGTTCTCTGTGTGTTATTGGTGTTAATGGTATTTCTCGGCGATTTTCAGGTGATGGTCGATTCAAGAGTCATTTGAAGTGATCAATACATTGTTTCATTTGTTTCTCTTCGGTAATCAGGTTCCCTTGAAAATCTTTTATTGGTTTCATCATCTGGGTTGATCTCTTCTTGTATCGAGACTTGTTTGTCTGTGGCTTGGTTGCCTCACTTACCAGACAGTGTGTTGCAGACTTGTTTCTTGTCTTTATCAGCACTCTTCTTCACTTCTTTACTCAGTGCAGTGTACATTGAACTCAGCTTCTCCTTTTGATGCCCATCTCTGCATTGACTCATCTTCCTTTTCACCATCCTCTTCTACCCTCCTCGATTAGCTTCCTCGTACTTGTTGAGATAATTTCCTTGTTTTGCATCTTTTTTCTTCTAAAAACGGACGGACACGTATCCTTGAACATCAAATTCAGAGAGTTAGTTACAATGCACTTTCACACAGGTTTCCTCATAGATAACATTTAGTGTTTCCGACTTTGCACTGTTTTGTGGTGAAGATGTCTTTTGTAGTTTTGTCCTTCAGTTTCTGAGTGTTGAACTTGAATTGTGGCCTGTTTCCAGTTGTTCTAAAGGGTTTAACCTTCACCTTGAAGTAGATGATGGTCTGAGCCCGCCCACATCTGCTCCCCTTCTCGACTTTGTATGCAAAAGGCTAGCTGCGTCTCCACTTCCTTCAACAGCATTGAGATGATGTCTGTCTAGTTTTGGTGTGTCCGTGAGGCGAAATCCATGTCTCCTTGTGTACTTCTTAGGGTTAGTACACGCTTTCTCCGATTACCAAACAATTGAAGGCACAGAAGCCTGCAAATAATCCTCTGTTCTCATTCATTTCTCCAAAAGCCTCTCGTCTAGTTAACTACCTTGCTAGTTTTCTAACCGGTGTCAAGCCTGTGTAATGTGGGTAGGTCGGGCAACTTCACAACCATTAAAGCTATCAAACTACTAGAGAAACTTCAACGCACAAAAGATATGCATATTTGGTTAGTTTTTATTCGCGTTTCTGGGTTTCGGTTGGAGGATTTCACCATGAGGTGACAACAGCTAAATAACTATTGGGAAACCTGGGAGTACTGGACAGCTGTTTCGTTGCAGTTTAGGACTCTTCATCATCGGACTTTGTAAACTATGTTAAAGGATGCATCAGAAACAAAGTCTTGCAATATAGATAAGTTAATGAATTCACACTCTTATTTGGTCAGCCAACCGGGGAGTGTTGTCGAAGATGGAGGGTTATGTTTCTCGACGAACTTCTTGTGCCTAGCTCCATGATAGCAGGGGATCATATAAATGCACGCAGAAATAGACAATCTAGATATCATCATCTTAACATTAAAGTGCACCTGTGGACGGCTAGAGTAAGTTATTCTCAAAGTAGCACCAAGAAATTTTTTCGCTGGTGATCTTGTCAACTGTTTTTTGGGACTTAACTAGCAATGTCGTGACGGTTGCATATCGAAACTGATCATAAGACGCTACAGTAGCTAAAGACTTCCAGAATCCAACGTGGGAAAATTGTCAAGGCGGTGTATGATTACGCGATCTTACGGGTCACAGGAGAAGAAAATGTACTGGTAGACCTTTCACCTAAGCTGAGTTTCATGAGATTGCATGTGTAGTACGTACAATGCAACAAGACCAATTTAGACATGCCCTCTGTTAAAAGTCGGAACCCGCCATGAACACTGTAATGCAGGTAGTTACTAAGGAAATGGATGTAAATCACCTTTGGCAAATAGGGAGCTAGCCATGTTACTCAGGTTAAAAATTCATTTAGGAGGGAGTGTCTGCGGAAATTCGATTTGTCAAGGGAAATGATAGGAGCTGGCTGGAGGTGATATATCAGTCTCTACACAATGAAATGGGAAAAGAACGCCACTACCTGGCAGACACAAGTGTAACTGGAATAATTATCCTCTTGTGACAAAACATGTACTGGCCAGGTATTCAAGATATTTCAAAATGTGTGAGGGGCTGTCCACAGTGTTAGTTTGTGACGGGAGATTAGTGCAAACGATTCTACAGTCATCCCTTTTACGACAGTAAGTGATTTATGGTCCGATAGTGTAAATGGGCCTTCACCGCAGATATCTATTTGCAGTTAGTGTCTGACCGTGATAATGGAAAGCACTACATGATATGTAGATTCCATCATAATCCCAGATGAACGCGCATAGACTGCAGACGATACAGTGATACGATATGCTGCAGCAGACTGCTGTGTACAAAAAGGTGCTTGTTATGAAAACGAAGAACTTGCATCTTGGTTGCAGTAGCTAGGCACTGGGAGGATAAAAACAACATATCATCCACAAACTGACGGTTTTACAGAGAGGAATAACCATGAACTGAAGAAGTGGCTAGCTTCGAAAGCAGTTGACTGAAAAACAGAGTTTCCAATGATGCTGCTAGCTTCCGTCCAGAAAATAGCGAATAAGTTAGTTTCAGTTGATATATGGTAGAAAACAACAACCACCAACACATAATAAAACCTAGCCTCACCGGGAAAAGTCGAATATGAAGAGATAAGAAGCGGAACAAAATGAATCTATGAGAAAAGTGAAGCATAAACAGAAGGTTGGTGCTGGGAAATTCGAACAGGAAGAAATGAAAAGCGTAGTGTGTGAAGTCAAAGTCAAGTAAGGTGTATGGAATAAACTTCACAGCTGAAGGCAGGCAAGGCTCAAGGGAACTCCTTCCAAAGTGGGACGAACTGCATACAGTCACCAGGAAACTTGGTTCTGTTCATACCATCAGAAGATGAGACAAACAAAAACGCTTTACCGGAAGCCAATTTCAGAGATGGGTACACTAGGATAAATACGTTTGTATCATGACAGAGAAAGGGTGACTAGCAAAAGAAAGGTAGGAGGGATTCCGTTTAAGACGTTTTATGAGGGACAGAATGTGAAACATGCTATCTACAGGAATTTGTAGGTAGTACGTTGTATGTGATGTGTTTTACGAGAATCTTTAATGACGGAGAGATGGATTAAGTTTCGAAGAAGGGAAACGAAAGATCCTTGTGAAATAATGTAGACAGCATGAGATAAATAACTTTCGGCAAATTTAAATTTCACTGTGATTTAAAACAAAGATTTCAGCGAAGCAAGTTGTCTTTTCGACGATCTCATATTACTGCTATACAATCGTCTCTATACTTGAACTATAGTAGATAGTAAAAAGTACTTTTGTTGTTATGTGGATTTGCCAACATTTGGCCAATATTAATATTATATGAATATTCCCTTGGGTTCCTAGTGGAATAAAGGGATCCACTAACACATCTACACTTTGTTCTTTTTGTCAATGTCCTCTGCATCCGGGTCCACGACTGAAAATAATCCCTCATCTCTTCCTCGCAAAATCTCCGCCATCTCCCTCGTACTGATGACTCAATCGTCGATCCCCATTTAGATTCCACTCAAGAGATGGCCTGCAGTGCGTGCGATGGCCTCAACGTGTGCCCGATTCATCTCTAATTTATCCTATCTATTTGTTGAGTGATCAGATCTTTGTTGGTACATTCCCAGAGTTTAATTCCTTGTTGCTAGTTCTTCCTTGTCAACTGGCCTTCATTATGCAGCCAGGGATGTCAGCTGTTGATAGTGGTCTGCAGTCTGTTAGAAATGCTTTCCGTAACACGCCAAATATCTCACCCATACAGAAGAAATGACTGACTTAACATTGGTGTGGAAAATCCGAATTTCGTTGTTTATGCTGAGTTCAGAAGATTCCGGAACTGATTTCAAAGTGATGAAGGTCTGTCTTGCTTTTCTCACTCTGGTTCTGATATTGTGGTCCGTGCTGTTACCTGTGGTTGAGATGGTGCTGGCTGTCTAGATAAGTGTAGGGAGTGACTTCTTTCAAATTTCCTCCACTGATGGTGATCGGTTCTGTTTGTTGTTGTAGTTGGTTGGTTGGTTGTTTTCATCACCTCCGTCTTCTGTATGTTCGTCACATGAATTCGTGTCTTTGGTGTTTCTTCTGAGAACTTGTTGGATTTCACCTGTGAGTCTTCAAGTTTGTATGACACTAGATATAAATCATCCGCGAAGTTGAAATCTTAGAGAGTCTATTTACTTGTTAGACGTATTCCTGTCTTTTCCTCACCCCCTAACTGTTCCGAATAATCCAGTCCACCACAAATGGAAATATCATCGGCGGTAGTGGATAGGCAGCCTTATCTTACTCATGTATCCACTTCAAACGCCTCACAGAGTTAGCTGTTGGGGATCGATTGACACGTGGCATTGTCATATAGCCAGCTTTTGAATGAGTTTTGAAGTAATATATACAGCATGAAGCGAATAATTTTCGGAGAATTTAAACTTTAACGTAAGTTTTGTTTCAACTTTTCCATGTCATTGCAATAGATAAACATTACTTCTGCAGACTGCTTTTATGTACTATTACTTCAATAATAGTTGTGATATGACTTCTGTCTGATGGACACTTCTCAACCGTACAGTCAGATTTCTGCATTGTGTATACTACATGCGAATCCCTTTTTGTATTCACTTACCTCGACGAAAGAATTTCGTATGGTATTCTTGTATATTAGAACTTATTGTAATTTTACGAATTCTCACTCGTATGATTTAAATGTTTGGAGGGAATATTGATTATTGCATTGAGGACTGAAATGCTAGTTCTACACTCACATCTTACACAATAAGTGTGTGTGTGTGTGTGTGGAGGAGAAGTTTTTTCAAATACTTTTTCTACTGCTTAATTTTTAGTTTGTTCTACAAGTGGTTTGAGCATATAAAGCAATGCAAAATGCTACTTAGTTGTAAGAAGCATGTTAATAATTTGTATATATTCAATCCGCATTAATCTATCACAGTATGAAATCCAGCAGATTCATTTTCACAACTATTAAATTCGTTAAAAGTATGCTGAGCTACGATAATCATCAAATGATTATGTTTTCGGTGATTAAATTTATATTTCTCATATAGACTGGGAAAATAGTACTTTGTAAGGCAGGGGTTACGTTTATTTCAATTCATATATTGCTGTTTCTACATTCACTAACAAAAGAATCGTGTTAGTGCTGGAGTTCAACAGTGGCTTCGAAAGCATATTCGATGGCAAGGTTTCTTCTGTACCAGCTAATCATATACTAAGAGGAAAGTTCTTCTTCACTCAACGATTGGAAAATGCAACAAGAACCTCGTTTGCGACTATTTCTAATTAGTGCTGTAAAGAGCAATCGACAATAGAAAATAAGATTGATGAAAAGCTCACGATCAAACCCCGGACCATGAGCATGGTCGGCGACAGCCCTAACTGCTGTACCACCGATGCCCTCAAAATTCTCACTGATACAGTCCAATGTAGATGAGTATCCTGATTACGTCAGTTCCAACCGTATTTGCCAGTTCATATGCTCTTGTAGTATCAACTACATGGGATGGACTAAGAAGGGAACATGTACTAGATGTTCTCAGCATATCCCCAACAGTCTACATATAAGAGTAAGAAAGTGTTTGCAAGTGCAATTGCTAAGCACCCGACTGACACAAAAATTCAGCGAAAATAATTCAAACCTTCAAAATAGTCAGCATACAGAGAAAGCCCTGGCTACTTCCCTTCACAGAAGCCATTGTTATCAAAAGACTCCTATCTAATCTCTGTATACTGAAATACATTTTGATTAATCTCTCACTATCTTGGTAACTGGAAATCTCTGTTCTGTGTCTGTGTTTCTGGTGCGTCATGGTTTTTGTTTTATTATAACCCACTGGATTGAAGTAGCTATTAATCTTCTAATTTATTTAGTCGTTTGCTCATGTAATAATTTTACTTTTGCTTACCATTTAATTCCTACTCTCTCCTCTCGAATGTTCCATTGTACTATGTACAAATAAATTGTGGTTCTGAGATGATTAACAATTTCATATTCATATCACTTGTTCCACTACTATACCCTTTAAGTTGAAGTGATCTTCGAAGTATATCATATATTTTTGCAATTATAATAACTTGTATCAATTTTTAGGCTGCCAGAAGATGATGAAAGGTCAAAAGTAAAAAAATATGGGCTTATTTTACCCTGCAAATATGCTCGTTCTGTCTTCGTACAAACTAATCAAGAGAACTGGTTGTATGAAATAACAGACATCAAATTGAATAAGGTAGTCAGTGTTAAATCCTTTATAAACATCATTTAGAACTAGAGGTTTTTTAATAGGAGAGACAACACACAGTATTAGCCAGTAATATAATCCCGGGTTTTATCCAAATTACAAGGGATTTTTTAATCTTCTAATGCCACTAAAATACAAATGACAATAGAACTTGGATGGTGTAACCTATGTATGCAGCCAGTCCGAGTTTCTTATTCCCACACATTTTAAATATGCATACCCGCTATCTCCTAGATTTTCAGCTAATAATTAGACATTTCTCTTTCTTGATGTCATCAAAATATAAATAACTGCTTAATCATAAATGATATTTGATTGACTGAATGCAGGCAAAAGTAACGTGATTTACTGGGAAAGATTACAGATGTCAGTCAAATCAGATACGACTATCTTGACATATATAGTTTGCCTACACTTATTTTGATGCTGACATATGAATTCTCTCATTCTGTCTCCGAGATGATTTGATCAGGTGGTAAATACTGTCTCTGTGTTGATAATAGTATATTTTAATAAGTCAATAAAATGCCTCTTATCTTAACGTTAGGAATCAAGGCAATTATTTCCGGTACTCAAATATACTACACCGTATTAAGTTTTAAAGTTATGTGTTTCAAATGTAAAGTCATGCTATAAGACCAATAGAAGATAACTCATAAATTAAAAATATTGACGATATTAATAGACAACCTTACACTGTAGGATGTTAAACCGGCCTTAACAAGCTGACAGTGGGAAACAAGCAGACAGGGATATCCTGGACCGACGTGAAGAACCTAGAAGACCTGGATTTCGCGCATGGATGATTTATGTTTGATGTTACGCAAAATCGAAGACTTACAAGCGAAAACCGAGAAACTGGTCGAATAAGCAGAAAAAACAAGACTCCAAGTGAACATAGACAAGACGGAGGTTATGAAAATAACCAGCCAACCAACAACGACAACAGCAGCGAAATCCAGCGCCAATCACCATCAACAGGAGGGATTGGAAAGAGGTTACTTCATTCACTCACTTATCTAGCATTGAGCATTGTCTCAACTACAGGAGGAGGAATGGACGAGGATGTCAAATCGAGCGAGGGTCGGGAAGGCGAGAAACACATTCATCTTTGTCACTCAGCCAACATCAACAAAATTCGGATTTTCAATACGAACGTCAAGTCAGTTCTTCTATACGGATCAGAAACTTGGCGGGCGGGTCACAAAGAATATTTCCAACAGCCTGTTGCAGACCTTTATCAACAACTGTCTTCGCTTTATACTGAAGATCAGATGGCCAGGCCAGAAAGAATCACCAACAAGAAACTATAGGCACAAACAAACAAAACAAGAACCAATCGTCCAACAACAGCAAATATGCAGGAGAAAGTGGAGATGGATTGGACACTGGCTGAGGAGGCCCCTGGGTGACATCGCAAGCGCGTCAGGCAATTGCTCGAGTGGAACCAGGCCGAAAGGGAAGCGGCGAGTGGGACACTAGTGCGAGGGTGACATGGAGGAGATCGTGTGAAGAGGAGTTGAAACAGTATGGACTAACGTTGATGCAGGTGAAAAGTACAGCAGAAGACAGAAGCAAATGGAGACTTGCAATTGAAGCCCTATGTTCCACTAGGAATCCAAGGGAACAATAATGATAATAACAGGCTGATAAGTGATCGAAGTTTAGTATGGATAAACAAGGCTCATTAGGCGTTGACGCATGTGTGGAGTCGAGATATTCTGCTATACATTTGATAATGGGTACATTGAATTTCAATACGCATTTCCTCATCTCATATCTGTGATGTACGATTGCCGAAACCAGAAGATAACGGACGATAAGTTTTAAACATGATATGGATTCCTTGGGTTGCTCGCAAATTTTGTCTCAAATTTTAGAGCAGCATTTGTATTTGCTACAGACACAAGTCTATTACCGAGGAATGGGTAGAAGAATCCCTTGGTCGCCAAGACTATGTCGATAAAGTGTTGTCTATCATGGCAGATGAAAACAAATTTTCAAAAGAAAGTAACCAGAAAGACCAAACGGAGCAAATTGAAGGGAAGATAACACAAATGCTGAATAAGATGAAGAATGAATCGATTATGAGCCCTGGATTATTTGGGGAAATAAGACCTTCAGGTTCTGCAATTTCCCGGTTATATGGTCTACCGAAAGTGCACAAAGAGAACATACCATTACGTCCAATCTTCGATATGCCAAATTCCACATATCAAGCTACTGCTAAATGTCTTGCAGAAATCCTCCTGTCTATCAGAAATAATTCTTGTCAGCATAGTGTGTGGTAATAGAAGCGAAAAAATTAGTCTGTCATGATCCAGAGATGTTGAAAATGAAATATGTATGAAGCCCGATAAAGGGATTTTTTAACTAGATACCAAGTATAGGAAAAACACCAAGTTTCATAAAAAAATTCTCAAAGTCTTCATAAATTTGATTTCCTTGATAAATTTCGACAAAGAAAGGAAGACGAAATTTACACTATAAAATGATATCATTCTATTTCACAGGTTCTCATCAGCTGCAGACTACCTGAAATTACAATGGGTATATAGATGATAATAACATACTTTAATGTTTGAGTGGTAGTAGATGAGAGATACTATAAAATTGACGCATCCAAAATGAAAGCATTACAACTTTTAGTTTAATTTTTCATCACCAATTTATACGCTTTCAAAGTTGAAAAGAAGTAGGAGGGGTAAGACGGAAAACAGAAAAAAATAATTGACAGAACAGTGTTAGCTTGTAGGTTCACATAGCAACTCAAAAAACAAAAGCGGTTCCAGTTTATGAGATTAAGATTTGTTCAGTGAATTGAGATCACTGAATTAAATGACTAATTATTGTAATCAAAATCAAAATTCAGTTACCAAGGGAGTGAGAGGATAATCACACTCTCTTTCTGTATGCACAAGTCTGGTTTAAGTAGTTTGATTGCGATCACTTCAGCAAATTGTAGTAAATTTGCTGTCTTTTGTCTATTTAATATTTTGAAGGACTTAGAATTCTCTACGAGATGTCCGGTATCAACAATGTGTCTGGTAATTGCACTCTGAGAATATTTGCTTCCTTTCAGGCACAGGTTTGTTGGAATATGTTCAGAAAACCGGATAGAAACACTTCTTTCCGTCCTTCCAATGTACTTGCTTCCGCAATTGCAGGCAAATTCATAAAAGCAGTTGGAGGTGACATCAGCAGGGTATTTATCCAGTTTTGAGTGGCTTAGAGAAGGAGTGATCCTGTATACTGTTATGAGTTTTGCTGCCGGGAAGATTCTTTTTATTTCACCTTTCAGTCTTTTGTCAATCTTTTGTGACACTGTGTCTCCTTTGAATGGGAGACAAATAAACACTTGTTTCTTTTCTACAGTTGGGTGTTTTTCTTCCTTATCTTTTTCTCTGCTATACTTCTGTATAAATCCCTTAGGGTACCCATTTTCTCTTAGGCATTTCTCGACAAAATTTAATTCTGCTTCGACCTTGTTTGGTGAACATAGCTTCCTGGCTCTGTCCTACAAAGTTCTCACTAATCCACGTTTATAGCTTATAGGACAAAAGCTGATATAGTGAAGATATTGTCCAGTCCTGGTTTCTTTTCTATAGATGGACTTTTCGATCATACCTTCGTTTGTTCTTTCTACATTTGGATCCAGGATATTGAACTCATTATTTTGTTCATGTTCCATGGAGAATTTGATGTTTGGATGGGTCTCATTTAGGCGATCATGTAATGCCGATGCGTGATCCATGTCGTTGCAAACAACAAATGTGTCATCAACATATTGGCGGTAGTAGGTTGTTTCATTGATAGCAGAACTCAGTTGTGTCTGTTCCAGGTAGCTCATGAAGATATTAGCCAGAAAGGGTCTCAGAGGCGAACCCATCGCGACTCTATTAATTTGTCGGTAAAGTTGATTGTTGAATTTGAATTGTATATCCCATGTGCAAAGCAGCAGTCGTCGCTTCATCTCTGTTTCCGGTAATGGTAGTAGATCCGTTTGTTTACAAATGATGTCAATTGTTTCCATCAGTGGTACGTTTGTAAACAAGGAGGTCACGTCATACGATACCATGTGTTTGTCTGATATGTCAATATTGTCAAATTCCTTGGAAAACTGATAGCTATTATTCAGGCTATGGGACGCAAATTTTATTCGAATTGGCCATATAGAATCAGCTAACCATCGAGCTAGCTTGTGGCATGGTGAGTCAATCATTGACAAGATTGGTCTTAAAGGCACATTTGCTTTATGAATTATTGGTAGGCCGTACATAGACGACAGGCGTCTACCTTTTGACTTCAGTTTACTGTATCTTTTGCTGTTGATTAGTTTCTTCATTAGAAGTTCTCTGAGACATTCATTTACTTTATTTTCAAATGATGTTGTGACATCTTTTTTGTTGTCTATTGGAATTCTTCTGTGTCGTTTAGAACTGTCACCATTTTATGTGTATAATCAGCTTTGTTCATTATAACAACCCCAGAACTTCTTTCAGGTCTAAATATGACGATTTCATCGTTCTAGTTTAGTTTATTCAGAGCTATTCTATGCTCTTCCGTCATCATCTGCTGCTTGTCCATTGGCGATATACGGTATTGGTTAGCAATAACAACAAGTTCAGACTTCAGCCATCCTCTTTTATCTTCGTCTAAGGGTTTCAGGTCGTAGAGTTAATGGTATAAGTGTTCAAATTGTGCTTCTGTGTCTATACGACTGATCTGCTTGTTGGGGACGTGAAACTTGAATCCTAAAGATAAGACTACTAATTCGATTTTGCTTAATTGTAATTTTGATCGATAATAAACGTAGAGTTCAAGTGCTTCTAGGAATTCTTCAATTAGCTTTTCTTTCACCAATGCATTTGTCAGCTGTGTTTCATAATCCTCGAATGTTTTTGATTGTAGTTCTTTGATAAAATTCATGAATTTAAGCCAGCAAATAATATTAAGCCCACTCAGTGGGGTATCATAGGTAGCCAGACGGGATTTCAATTCAGACAGATATTGGTATGAGGATTCGATGTGAGATTTTGTTATTCAACAGAGATTCTTTTGAGAAGGTGGGAGTTTAGCCGGTCGCACTTGTTTCACGAACTGCCGCGGGAATCAACCTGTTTGCAAATATTGTTCATAGAACCTGATCTGTGTTGGATTTTTATTCTAATATTTGTTCCTTTACCGAGATCGCTATTATCATATCCTTTAGTTCCTAGAGGAACATAGGGCTTCAGCTGTGCGTCTCGATTTCCTTCGGTTTTCTGCTAGATTTTTCACCCCACACCAAGTCTGTCCACACGCTTCCATCTCCTCTTCACATGACCTCCTCCAAGTCACCCTTTCACTGACGACCAACTCGCCGCTTCCCTTTCGGGTTCCACTCGAGCGATGGTTTGTCTAGTGATGTCACTTGATGGTTTGTTTTCTCAGAGTATGATCAATCAATTTCCATTTTTTCCTGCCTATTTGCTTCTCAATCGGTTCCTGCACTGTTGGTTCACTCATTGCCAGAGACTATTTTGAAGGTTTGAATTATTTTCGCTGAATTTTTGTGTCAGTCGGGTGCTTAGCAATTGCACTTGCAAACACTTTCTTACTCTTATATGTAGACTGTTGGGGATATGCTGAGAACATCTAGTACATGTTCCCTTCTTAGTCCATCCCATGTAGTTGATACTACAAGAGCATATGAACTGGCAAATACGGTTGGAACTGACGTAATCAGGATACTCATCTACCTTGGACTGTATCAGTGAGAATTTTGAGGGCATCGGTGGTACAGCAGTTAGGGCTGTCGCCGACCATGCTCATGGTCCGGGGTTTGATCGTGAGCTTTTCATCAATCTTATTTTCTATTGTCGATTGCTCTTTACAGCACTAATTAGAAATAGTCGCAAACGAGGTTCTTGTTGCATTTTCCAATCGTTGAGTGAAGAAGAACTTTCCTCTTAGTATATGATTAGCTGGTACAGAAGAAACCTTGCCATCGAATATGCTTTCGAAGCCACTGTTGAACTCCAGCACTAACACGATTCTTTTGTTAGTGAATGTAGAAACAGCAATATATGAATTGAAATAAACGTAACCCCTGCCTTACAAAGTACTATTTTCCCAGTCTATATGAGAAATATAAATTTAATCACCGAAAACATAATCATTTGATGATTATCGTAGCTCAGCATACTTTTAACGAATTTAATAGTTGTGAAAATGAATCTGCTGGATTTCATACTGTGATAGATTAATGCGGATTGAATATATACAAATTATTAACATGCTTCTTACAACTAAGTAGCATTTTGCATTGCTTTATATGCTCAAACCACTTGTAGAACAAACTAAAAATTAAGCAGTAGAAAAAGTATTTGATAAAACTTCTCCTCCACACACACACACACACACTTAATGTGTAAGATGTGAGTGTAGAACTAGCATTTCAGTCCTCAATGCAATAATCAATATTCCCTCCAAACATTTAAATCATACGAGTGAGAATTCGTAAAATTACAATAAGTTCTAATATACAAGAATACCATACGAAATTCTTTCGTCGAGGTAAGTGAATACAAAAAGGGATTCGCATGTAGTATACACAATGCAGAAATCTGACTGTACGGTTGAGAAGTGTCCATCAGACAGAAGTCATATCACAACTATTATTGAAGTAATAGTACATAAAAGCAGTCTGCAGAAGTAATGTTTATCTATTGCAATGACATGGAAAAGTTGAAACAAAACTTACGTTAAAGTTTAAATTCTCCGAAAATTATTCGTTTCATGCTGTATATATTACTTCAAAACTCATTCAAAAGCTGGCTATATGACAATGCCACGTGTCAATTGATCCCCAACAGCTAACTCTGTGAGGCGTTTGAAGTGGATACATGAGTAAGATAAGGCTGCCTATCCACTACCGCCGATGATATTTCCATTTGTGGTGGACTGGATTATTCGGAACAGTTAGGGGGTGAGGAAAAGACAGGAATACGTCTAACAAGTAAATAGACTCTTTAAGATTTCAACTTCGCGGATGATTTATATCTAGTGTCATACAAACTTGAAGACTCACAGGTGAAATCCAACAAGTTCTCAGAAGAAACACCAAAGACACGAATTCATTTGACGAACATACAGAAGGTAGAGGTGATGAAAACAACCAACCAACCAACTACAACAACAAACAGAACCGATCACCATCAGTGGAGGAAATTTGAAAGAAGTCACTCCCTACACTTATCTAGACAGCCAGCACCATCTCAACCACAGGTAACAGCACGGACCACAATATCAGAACCAGAGTGAGAAAAGCAAGACAGACCTTCATCACTTTGAAATCAGTTCCGGAATCTTCTGAACTCAGCATAAACAACGAAATTCGGATTTTCCACACCAATGTTAAGTCAGTCATTTCTTCTGTATGGGTGAGATATTTGGCGTGTTACGGAAAGCATTTCTAACAGACTGCAGACCACTATCAACAGCTGACATCCCTGGCTGCATAATGAAGGCCAGTTGACAAGGAAGAATTAGCAACAAGGAATTAAACTCTGGGAATGTACCAACAAAGATCTGATCACTCAACAAATAGATAGGATAAATTAGAGATGAATCGGGCACACGTTGAGGCCATCGCACGCACTGCAGGCCATCTCTTGAGTGGAATCTAAATGGGGATCGACGATTGAGTCATCAGTACGAGGGAGATGGCGGAGATTTTGCGAGGAAGAGATGAGGGATTATTTTCAGTCGTGGACCCAGATGAAGAGGACATTGACAAAAAGAACAAAGTGTAGATGTGTTAGTGGATCCCTTTATTCCACTAGGAACCCAAGGGAATATTCATATAATATTAATATTGGCCAAATGTTGGCAAATCCACATAACAACAAAAGTACTTTTTACTATCTACTATAGTTCAAGTATAGAGACGATTGTATAGCAGTAATATGAGATCGTCGAAAAGACAACTTGCTTCGCCGAAATCTTTGTTTTAAATCACAGTGAAATTTAAATTTGCCGAAAGTTATTTATCTCATGCTGTCTACATTATTTCACAAGGACCTTTCGTTTCCCTTCTTCGAAACTTAATCCATCTCTCCGTCATTAAAGATTCTCGTAAAACACATCACATACAACGTACTACCTACAAATTCCTGTAGATAGCATGTTTCACATTCTGTCCCTCATAAAACGTCTTAAACGGAATCCTTCCTACCTTTCTTTTGCTAGTCACCCTTTCTCTGTCATGATACAAACGTATTTATCCTAGTGTACCCATCTCTGAAATTGGCTTCCGGTAAAGCGTTTTTGTTTGTCTCATCTTCTGATGGTATGAACAGGACCAAGTTTCCTGGTGACTGTATGCAGTTCGTCCCACTTTGGAAGGAGTTCCCTTGAGCCTTGCCTGCCTTCAGCTGTGAAGTTTATTTCCATACACCTTACTTGACTTTGACTTCACACACTACGCTTTTCATTTCTTCCTGTTCGAATTTCCCAGCACCAACCTTCTATTTATGCTTCACTTTTCTCATAGATTCATTTTGTTCCGCTTCTTATCTCTTCATATTCGACTTTTCCCGGTGAGGCTAGGTTTTATTATGTGTTGGTGGTTGTTGTTTTCTACCATATATCAACTGAAACTAACTTATTCGCTATTTTCTGGACGGAAGCTAGCAGCATCATTGGAAACTCTGTTTTTCAGTCAACTGCTTTCGAAGCTAGCCACTTCTTCAGTTCATGGTTATTCCTCTCTGTAAAACCGTCAGTTTGTGGATGATATGTTGTTTTTATCCTCCCAGTGCCTAGCTACTGCAACCAAGATGCAAGTTCTTCGTTTTCATAACAAGCACCTTTTTGTACACAGCAGTCTGCTGCAGCATGTCGTATCACTGTATCGTCTGCAGTCTATGTGCGTCCATTGGGATTATGATGGAATCTACATATCATGTAGTGCTTTCCATTATCACGGTCAGACACTAACTGCAAATAGATATCTGCGGTGAAGGCCCATTTACACTATCGGATCATAAATCACTTACTGTCGTAAAAGGGATGACTGTAGAATCGTTTGCACTAATCTCCCGTCACAAACTAACACTGTGGACAGCCCCTCACACATTTTGAAATATCTTGAATACCTGGCCAGTACATGTTTTGTCACAAGAGGATAATTATTCCAGTTACACTTGTGTCTGCCAGGTAGTGGCGTTCCTTTCCCATTTCATTGTGTAGAGACTGATATATCACCTCCAGCCAGCTCCTATCATTTCCCTTGACAAATCGAATTTCCACAGACACTCCCTCCTAAATGAATTTTTAACCTGAGTAACATGGCTAGCTCCCTATTTGCCAAAGGTGATTTACATCCATTTCCTTAGTAACTACCTGCATTACAGTGTTCATGGCGGGTTCCGACTTTTAACAGAGGGCATATCTAAATTGGTCTTGTTGCATTGTACGTACTACACATGCAATCTCATGAAACTCAGCTTAGGTGGAGGGTCTACCAGTACATTTTCCTCTCCTGTGACCCGTAAGATCGCGTAATCATACACCGCCTTGACAATTTTCCCACGTTGGATTCTGGAAGTCTTTAGCTACTGTAGCGTCTTATGATCAGTTTCGATATGCAACCGTCACGACATTGCTAGTTAAGTCCCAAAAAACAGTTGACAAGATCACCAGCGAAAAAGTTTCTTGGTGCTACTTTGAGAATAAGTTACTCTAGCCGTCCACAGGTGCACTTTAATGTTAAGATGATGATATCTAGATTGTCTATTTCTGCGTGCATTTATATGATCCCCTGCTATCATGGAGCTAGGCACAAGAAGTTCGTCGAGAAACATAACCCTCCATCTTCGACAACACTCCCCGGTTGGCTGACCAAATAAGAGTGTGAATTCATTAACTTATCTATATTGCAAGACTTTGTTTCTGATGCATCCTTTAACATAGTTTACAAAGTCCGATGATGAAGAGTCCTAAACTGCAACGAAACAGCTGTCCAGTACTCCCAGGTTTCCCAATAGTTATTTAGCTGTTGTCACCTCATGGTGAAATCCTCCAACCGAAACCCAGAAACGCGAATAAAAACTAACCAAATATGCATATCTTTTGTGCGTTGAAGTTTCTCTAGTAGTTTGATAGCTTTAATGGTTGTGAAGTTGCCCGACCTACCCACATTACACAGGCTTGACACCGGTTAGAAAACTAGCAAGGTAGTTAACTAGACGAGAGGCTTTTGGAGAAATGAATGAGAACAGAGGATTATTTGCAGGCTTCTGTGCCTTCAATTGTTTGGTAATCGGAGAAAGCGTGTACTAACCCTAAGAAGTACACAAGGAGACATGGATTTCGCCTCACGGACACACCAAAACTAGACAGACATCATCTCAATGCTGTTGAAGGAAGTGGAGACGCAGCTAGCCTGTTGCATCGGGTTTCAGGCGTCTGATAGAGATTACTGCAGCAGACTTAAGAAGAATTGAAACATTTTGTCTATAAATAATTTCCAAGGAATTTGTGATTTTTACCTCATCACCCACATCAAGAAGTTGCCTGGTCATGGCACTGTTGTAAGCGTTTATTCCCTTGAGATATAGGCTTTTCGGTACATGTTCATAAAACTGGAGGTGTGCCCATCTTTCTGTTCTCCCAATGTAACTGCTCCTGCAGATACACATAAATTTGTTTACATAGTTGGAGTTAATATGAGAAGGGTATCTGTCGACTTTTGACTGCACCTAGGAGCACGTTGTCCGATAGACAGGCACCAAAGGATAGCTGTAGCTTTGGCTATGGCTAGTGACATGTTTAATTTTCTATTGATAATTCCTGTAATATCACTGCGTTTAAAATCACGTTGAATGAAGTTAGACTTCTTTCTCACTGTGATTTGTTTGTCATCAGAACCTTCACATCTTCCATATTTGGTTATTAAATCTTTGAGGGTAACCGTTGTTTTTCAACATCTTTTCGAGAATCATATTTTCTTCCTTTAATTTCTTTGTAGAGCGTATTCTATTAGATGTAGAAAGTCTTGACTAGTGCTCGTTCAGAGCTAATTAGACAAAAACTTTTGAAATGCATGTATTGCCTATTCCATTTCGACTTTCGGTAAATTGACCTCTGAAGACTACCATCTTCTAGGCGTTGCATGGCAATGTCGAGGAAGTGAAACTTTCCATCATTTTCATGTTCCATAACAAATTCAGTATTTGCATGTGCGTCGTTGAATAATCTGACTAGGTAGGAAGCATGACTTTCATAGTTGTACACTACAAATATGTCGTCTACATATTGATAATAAGAAGTTGTTTCGTCGATCGCATGCTTCAATTTTATTTTCTCAAGGTTGAACATGAAAATATCTACTAAAACAGGGCTAATTGGACTGCCTATAGCTACACCATCAATTTGACTGTAAATGATACTTTGACGACCCGTACGTTCCCGAAATCGTTTTTGTTACATTCATGTGATTCACGTTTTCGGCAAAATGAAATGAATCGTTCATGGTGCACAAAGCTAGCGGTTGACAAATGGACTTCAACTTCTCTGCAAACTAACGAGCGACTTTGTGCCGGGTCTTTGGGCTGTAAGCAGATGGTGAGAGGCTAACGAAATTCATAGTGCTACAAACTGTTGTTCTTGCCTTATTCAAATAATTTACCTAATTAGCTTATTGTGTAACGGTAGAAGACAAGAGACTAGGTAAAGGAATATTCAACTGGAATTCGGTATCTCTGTTTTAGAGAGATTATGTACACCTTCTCTAAAACCGTCATTTTCACAAATCTTCTGTGTTGTGTTAATTCTGCCCTTAATACTGGGTTTTTTGTCGTCTTTTTGTGTCTCCCATGTTTTGCCGCAACGCTTAATCATTCGCTCTCTTTGATGTCAAGTCTATGGCTCCACTGTTTGACATTTTTACGCTGATGAACGTCTCTTTATATACTACCGATAAATATCATCAGCAGTACACGTTACAATTATACGTTCCTGTTATCAATGTTAACCTAATAGGAAAAGTTCTGCATCAATACCATGAATCTCAAATCTTTTTTCGTTTCTCTATTTTTATTTTGAAATTATTTTCAGGTATTGGTTGTAGGGATTTTGTATGATTGCATGGAGGATTTCATCAGGAGCTGACGTCAGTTAGAGAACCATTGGAAAACCTGGGAGTACTGCATAGCTGTTTCGTCCTAGTTTCGGACTCTTCATCTGTACGCACCCAGCGGGGTTCCAACCCAGGACATTCTGGTTATAAGGCGAGCTCATAAACCATTGAGCCACTGAGACCCGATCCAATGGTCCTTGAATTCTAACTACTGCCAATTCACGAGATAGCGTGACCATTTCGCAATGTCTTCTTCGATGAGTTACTGCTTCATCTTCAACCTGTTGTACCCTACTGATCACGGCTCCCCACTAGGACCACAGGTTAACTGCCTGAATAGGGCTAGTTGCTAGTGAGCATCAGATGAATTTTTAGGTATTGTTTTTGTAGGGTATATCTTTTTTGAGTTACTTTGGTTGTTTCAACAGGGTGAAAAATTATGTAACTAAGGTTGTTTTTTTTTTGGATGCTGAAAACTTTGATAATTCATTTTCAAGTGTAACTATTTTTGTTGTCAAGTTTTCATCACTTTTATAATAAACTAATTTTTGTCTCATGTGTTTTACCTTGCGCGAACCATTATTACTTTTTATTACAATCTTTTTCTATAGTAATTTATGTACTTGAAATGTTATCCAGATGCTTTAAAATTTTGAGTTTATATTTAGAAGAACATTATTTTGGTTTACTAATGAAGATGAAGTGGTTTAAATACTGAACAGCAGTTTTTTTTCTTTAAGGACCGATATCCTGATTAGAGTTAGGAGTGTTCCTAAGAGCTGAACTATTTAAAAAATGATATTTCTGGCAGAACATAAGCAAACATGCACAAAATGCACATTTCAATGACTTATATATGACTAGAGAAAAGTACTATTTGATTTAATTGGCATCAGTTAGTAGTGAATTTCGTTCTACCCAACTGCTCCCAATTCTGAGGTCTACGAAGACATTATCACCTACTAGATTAGGAATTCTAGGCATTGTGATGGAATGTACATTGGACAAACTTCACGAGTAAGCGTCAAAAGAAGTGAACATCGCAGAGCTTCTACGTGACCATCAAGAAATCCTAGGGAATTACTAAAACTTGAAAAATTTGTCTACATACTATAGAATTAGGCCAAAAAATTAGTCTTGATAATATCAGAATCATCCGGAAAGATTTCAAAAATCACAAACAACGTTTCATATCAGAAGTGCTTCAAGTTAAATGGAATCCAAGTTGTCTGAAAATGAACTGTAACAACAGAAGACAAGGGCCAGGCAACAGATCGTTTATTAAGGAAATCAACACATATTTATAGATATTCATGTACATTATTATAGATTATTTAAGCACACAAACACAGTCCTCTGATTGGTTGTTTCTCACTGAAAGTTAATCTTTCATCTTTTTGTGGCTGTTTCTTGAATGTGAGATCATCTATATGCTAACTATATCCGCCCACGCAAAGTCTTTGTTCTCATTTTTCTCACGACCAATATTGGGGACATAAACACTGACGTAAATTACTGCCTACCAACTTTGGCTAGTAGCCAGCACTCACCACAGAATGACAAACAGATACAGAATATGGTCTTGTTTCAACTACCTCTCCCGCGCCACTCAATGAAGTGATAAGCGATTTCATCATGTAAACATATGCTGTCTTTCTAATTTATACATTTGTCTAATCTAACAATCTGTATATGGTTTATCATCTTTTCCTATTCACCTACTTGACAGCTTAGCGTAAAAGTTACCTCATGTTGAAGAAATAACCCCAACTTATATGTAGCTTTTTAGAATAATGCATTAAAATTATCCCAGCCAGCTGTTGACGTATTAGTCAATAAGAAATGCCAATTTTGAAGTATAGAAGGGGTGAAAATAATTACGGAAATCGAGGCTAGCAAATTTATAGAAGTTAGCAACAAGTTATTACCTATTTGATAATTTAGATAATGATAATTGAGAGGAATCTATAGATGAAATATTTAGTGTATTTTAATTGAATTTCAGATTTCCCCGTCGATTGATTGGACTGAAGGGCTTGGTCTCAGGTTGACATGTCGGCTTCTTGTACATGTCAACCTGAGACCGAGCACTTCGGTCCAATCAATCGACGGGAAAATCTGAAATTCAACTAAATTAATATGACCCATTGCACAAAAGGTAGCGCTCGTGGCCTAAGTGGATAACGCTTTGGTGTTGGAAACTATGGGTACTGGGTTCGAGCCTCGGTGGGAACATCATCACTCACTGAGAGATGCAGGTACCTCCAGATGACGAGTCCCAAACAAGACGAAATGAGCACCCTGGATCCCACTGCTAGTCACCATCCACCAATTAGAAATATTTCGTAATTGCGTAAGAAAACCAAGATGCAGAAAAGACATTTGAATTGCTTGAAATAGTTTTAATAAAATAATATTAATGTACGTAAATAGTTTCAAGTACATGATGGGAGGTAATTTGTAAGAATCTGCACATTTTGTGTGTAGGAATGCAGGGAACAAAGAGGCTCTGCAAACAGACTGAGCTGATTCCCATAAATTAAGATTACCTCCGATTTATATAAAAATAGTATTCATAGAACATGACAATAGTAAGATGAAATGAGATAGGTCACTTTAAAAGCTCCTTTTCTCTAGGACTACTATCTTGTGTCAATGAGGTGAACTGGTATAAAGAAACATATTGCTTAGTCGAGCCTTCACCTGTGACAAATAGTGTTCAGAAATTCGACAGAGGACTTGTCTAATCATGGACCAGTTGTAATTAATTGTACAGAAGCAGCTAATCTGGTAAATGCGCATAAGAGAGGTAAAATAGGTTAGTTTGTCTTCACTTTACCAAATGAATGTTAGTTAGCTCCATAATAAGCGTTATAACCTATCTGAAGTGAAAGTACTCTTGAGAAGAGTCTTCTAAAACGTTATGATACAATATTACTGGTAATGTCTCTCATGAATTCCAGTTTTGGTATGATGAAGAACTAATTGAAGAGGAATATATATATTGCCCCTAAGTTTAGTGTTTTGTTTTAAACAATAGGAATGCTTACATTCTTCAAGCTAAGAGTATGCATACAGTGATTAGGTAGTCCAAGATGCTAAAACTCTTTGTCATTAAAAGGATATCAGTTACAGAAACACCTTGATAATGAACTATAATAACAACGAAATCTAGAAACAGGATATTTTATCAACTTCATCTTACCGGAACATCATAAATTTGATATGTATTTATTTATTTAAACGCATAAAAACTTGGTACAATATGGCACCTAGAAGGATGCGCCACACAATAATAATAAAACAACATAGATCAAAAGAAAAAAATATATAAGTAGAGAACGGATAAAGAACTTCATCTGGAAGGAAAACAGTCATGCTTAAAAAGTTCAAACAGTATTCGTTAACTACTATCGGGAAGGGAAGAAAGAAGGAAATTGCAACACGTGTAATAGCACGCAATAAATTGCATTGATTGTTTATTGCTTCATTCAATTCATTGTGTAAGGGCTGTGATACTGCCCGAGCGCCCAGACCGAAGCAGGTGGTTTTATTAAGGGACCACCCCCCGAGAATTTAACTTGGAGTCTAATCCGTAAGGCAGCGGAGCAGCGTCAGGAGCTGCATTCCCATGGTTTCCGGTGACCCATATGGGTTCATACGCCATTTGATCCGATTGGATACTGAAGCCCATGTACCCCATGTTAACTGCTTTTAGTTTAACCGCTATCCAAACAACCTTCCTGACATGGTAGGACCTGCAGGGACAGAGTCCCAGTTAGTTTAGCCTGTTGGGTCATTACAGTATTCAAGCCCGACCACCACGACAAGGTAGCAGTTATCGGCCGGGAAATTTTATATGTACATATATGTGTCATACCTGTGCGCATGGATCCTTATTTGTCTATATACATATGATTATTACCATTATTATTATTGTGAATATAAAAATGTCTTTAATGTAAGCCTTATTTATATTTAATAACGTCACTACTTTTTTGTCTCGTCTAGGTGAAAAGATCTTTTTTCTACTTCTTGCTCTAATTCACTCTAATTTCTATATCTTTACCTGTTTGTCATAAAAAAGTATCTGTTTCTAAACTTAGACATTATCACCAGAAGGTATACATATTATCAATTACTATTCTTAGCTCATTAAAATGTATGTGAAGAATTCCTGGGTTTTTTTGTTTTGACTCCTGTCATTGTTAGATCATATTTCTTTTAATAGTATTAAATATAAAATAAAAGAGACAATTATAACCACTACCCACCTTTTAGTTATGATTCATTAACATTAACTTATGATTTGTCAAGAACTAAGAAAAATTGTTTACTTGTTTGGTCTTTACTCATGGATATATTTAGATATTATTTATTTTAAGCAAGAATGAAGTGATCATTGTCTTTCTCAACGAATAACACAAGTGGTAACAATTATAATAATAAGGACTGAATGAATGGGTAAATGAAACCACATAGTGTCTGTTTTATCTTCCTTTCTCCACCCACCCACCCACCCAACCCACCGACACACACACACTCACGCATATACCATCGCTCTTTCTGTTTATGTGTATGTATTTTTCTCTATGAATACAGATACTTCTGCATTAACTACTTAACAATATGAAAAGTGGTTAACTTAAATTTATTTATTTTTTGAAATGTTATATTGGGAATCTTTACTGCTATAGTACATACACTAATGATCATGTCATAAGCTAATTTTATCTTTCGTTCTAAGTAATCATGATTACCAATTAATCTGAGAGGAATAATTCAAGAAATTTAATTTCCCTTTGCATCACACCTAGTATATTTTCAAACAGTTGCTTGCTTTAGAATATGTTGTAATACTTATTGTTGTATAACATATTTTCTCGAGTTTATCAGACTACTGAATGAGCATAACGATTAGTGGATTAGGTAACTTTTACTACTACTACTACTACTATTAATAATGATAATAATAATAAGGACGGTAATGAAAACACTACCTATTAATTCTTACTGATTGATGTCTATTGTTCAGTGAACCACTTACATAATGCTATACACACACACACACAAATGTACACGTTAAATACTTAGTTATTTGTGTAGGAGTGTTCCACATACTTGTAATTGAGATAATGTACAGTGAATTGGTGCTGTATATTATTTTTAGCTAATACTACGTAGGAATACATCTTGTCTAGTCCTTAATAAATAAAATAAAATTAGAAGTAGATATTTAGTTAAGATGAAATCAAGTTTACGAGAAATAACCACACACAATGCAATATAAAGTCATTAAAGTAGATTCATAAATTTAGTAGTAAGTAGTTAATATGAGATTGCAAAACTTTCCGATTTCTTATGATATTTATGATAAATGAGAAATATGAATAAATTTGGGTGTATTCGTAAAAAAAATTAAGCGTAAGAAAATTTTAAAGAGAATTACTGATGTAAAGCAGGTGAAAAAACAAAACTGTCAATCTCTCTCTCTCCAATATATATATATATATATATATATATATATATATATATATATATATATATATATATTAAACTCATGAGAAAATAACTTCAAATTTTTAGAAAAAGTTTTTGAAAAAACTGTCTACTAATTCACTACGGTAAAAAAATTATCATCGTAAATATGTATTTTTGTTTAATCAAGTAATAGACTGTCTTGCGAAAAATCGTGCACTTTCAAAACTACATCCTTTCCCACCCCTCCCCATGTTCTTCCCGTTTTTTCTACATTATTTGGCTGGCTGTCGACAAAGGTATATTCACGCTTCAATATACAGGCTTCCAATAATCTATCTGTTAGCTAGCAATTGATCATTATGAAACGAACAATTGGAAGGAAACAAGTCTTTTGTTTACGGCTGCATCATTTATTTCAAAGGACGTATATTCTGTTCCTTTTATGAGGCTATATATATATATATATATATATATATGTATAAAGAGAGAGAGGAGTATCGGGTGTATCACATCACACTTGCAGATATGCTGATGTAGATATAATGGAGAAGATTTTTAGCTCAGATAGATGATTTTGATGTAGTTGTGTTCTCTGTGCTGGAGCGTTTAATCGTGAAGCTTTCATCGCCCTACTAGGGAACATCTTCAGCGCATACTTCATTTCGAAATGAGCTTTTAGATTTCTCCACAGGTCAATGAGTTATCTCTCCTAGTGACTTTGAACGCGATTGGTTGTTTTTGTGTGCCCAAGGTCATCAGAAGAGATGATTAACAAAAACTCGTGGAGAAATCTAAAAGCTTACTTCAAATCGAAGTATGCGCTGAAGATGTTGCCTAGTAAGACAATGAAAGGTTCGTGATTAAACGATCCAGCTCAGAGAACACAATTACATCAAAATATACTGACGGGTATCAACAAGTGTGAAAAGATGGGAAAATACTGCTTGTCATTTAACTCTTTCTAACATCCAATATCCAAGTATGATTATATATATCAAAATTTTATCAAGGCTATAATGTAAACAATTTATGAGTCGAAAAAAACAGTCAAATCATTCATAGGAATTACTTACTATTTTTTTTCTTTCCTTCACGTTCCCCAGTGGAACATAGGGCTTCATGCTACAGGGTTGAAGTTTCTGTAGCAGTGTTTATTTTACAGGATGGGGTTGATAGCCTCATGTCCAACCTTTCCTCTTCACCAGCTTTATTTCTGGCTTAGCGAGGTAAAGGAGCGCGTCGACCGGGGATCGAACCCCGGACCATGTGCACGGTCGGCGAGCGTCCTAACCGCTATACCACCGATGCGCACAATTACTTACTATAAGATAACCGAATTATAATTTGTGAAAGTGTCAGAGGATTGAAGTACCGACTGGGGTGAAAAATCTCTCTCCAAATATTATATCTATTTATTATTCGATTTTGAAATTAAACTAAACAAGTTGCACGTATTGAAAATTTTGGGATGAATGGGGTTCCGTTTCATTTAGTGGGCTATAAGTCTTCCAAATATGCACCAAATTGAGAAATTTTGTATAATTTAAGATGTAGTTGTCAGATGCGAATAATTTGATATAGTCTAGTAGTAAGATCAAGAAGAAAAAAAATTTTTTTCATACCTACCCAACAATACATATGGGAACAAAAATGGTACACTTCATGAACTGACTGAAGTACAAATTTCCATGACCAGTATTTAAGGATGATGAGAGGATGGAAGAAATAATGAAATAGTCAGTAAGGGAAGGACAAATTTCATTGAGGCAATTCAAAGTGGACTACAAAACCCCTCTGTACGCGTAAATTAGGTGTCGGATTGTTACTGCTTCTGTACACGGAATGAAGCTGTATTCAACTCATACCAAAATGTTTATCACTCTTACTTTACGAAAATTTTACCAAAAAAACTAATTGTAAGGGATATTTAAAAATTATTATAGTATACTAATCCCGATTAAATTATGAAGCTTGTTAAAACTAAAAAAGAAAGGTATGTTACTTATCTTACACAACCAGCAACACTTTAACTTGTTCAACTTCATATGTCTACAGTAGATGATTCAATCTGACCTATAATTCCTTTTTATTGAGTGTCAATTAAATTCTTCACATTTTTTTTCATCTAGGTCGTCTGTGACACACACATAAATAAATTTATCTCACGACTTATGCTACTTATAAGTAAGTCTTTTTCAGAAGCAAATAATATTACTGTTAATTATTTGTATTAACGTAGTGAGTATTACAATCTACTGCCTATACCTATTACAATAAAGGTAATTTTCCTTTATTCTTTCTTTAGTTATGCAATTTATTATATTATTATATCCTTTATTTCCTAGAGGAACATAGGGCTTCAGCTGCGCACCTTCATTGCCTTCTGTTTTCTGCCAACTTTTTCACCCCGCTCCAGGTCTGTCCACATGCTTTCATCTCCTCCTCGCATGACCTCCCCCAAGTCAGCCTCACATTGACGACCAACTCGCCGCTTCCCTTTCGGGTTCCACTCGAGCAATGGCTTGTCTAGTGATGTCACTTGATGGTTTTCTCAGCGTATGGCCAATCCATCTCCATTTCTTCCTGCCTATTTGTTTCACAATCGGTTCCTGATTGGTTCGATCCCAGAGATCCCTGTTGCTGATCTTTTCTGGCCATCTGATCTTGAGTATTGAGCGAAGGCAGCTGTTAATGAAGGTCTGGAGTTTGTTTGAGATGCTCTTTATGACTCGCCAAGTCTCTGATCCGTATAGTAGCACTGACTTCACATTAGAGTTGAAAATCCGGATCTTATTTTTGATGCTGAGTGCTGTTGACCTCCACACAGACCTAAGGGTAATGAAAGCCTGTCTTGCTTTTCCGATTCTGGCTTTGATATCCTCATCAGTTCCGCCTGTAGTTGAGACGATGCTTCCCAGGTAGGTGAAGGAGGCTGTTTCTTTCAGGTTCGTCCCATTTATGCTGATTGTTGTCTGTTGTTGTTGTTGTTGTTGATGTTGGCTAGGAATCTTCATCACCTCTGTTTTATCTATGTTCACTTGAAGTCCCATCTTTGATGCTTCTTCTGCCAACTTGTTGCTTTTCACTTGCATATCTTCCAGTTTGTGGGAAATCAGACATATATCATTAGGATATTTATGCAATTAGGAGATTTAATTCTGTTGATAATAATTTTTAACATTTATTTCTTCCCAAAATGGATATTATCACCAAGTATTGAACAAAAAAAATAGAATTTACATGGGTTATTTTTCTCAGCGTACTGCTTTTTTTTTAATTTAACGCCATGCAGAATAAAGCTCGTGTCAGTCGGTTAACAAAGCGAACAAGTTACAAAAGAAGTACTAAAATGAAATCCAATGATCCTTGATACCTAATTGATACTTGTCTGTTTTTCGGTAAACCACGTGGGTAACGAATTTTTAACAAATCTTATCAAAATCTATTGAAAAGCTAATCTCGATATCCAGTGTGCATTTGTTTTTAATAGTTCTTTATTTGTAACCCAGAAGATAACCACACGCACACCGAGGGCGTGGCTATCATGATGTCACCAACGGCAACGAAAGCCCTGATACAATGGGAGGCGATTTCGTCCAGGATAATGACCGCCAGGTTCAACTCCAAAGGAAGGAAAGTGTCAATCATACAATGTTATGCACCCACAAACAACGCAGACCTCGAAAAGAAAGAAGAATTCTACAGGCAACTACAGGCAACAATGGACAATACTCCAGCTGGCGACATGAAAATACTAATGGGAGACATGAACGCCAAACTGGGACCAGACAATACAGGAAGGGAACTCATCATGGGTAGAGAAGCTCTAGGAGAAATGAATGAAAACGGAGAACTCTTCGCCGACTTCTGCGCCTTCAACGAACTGGTGATTGGTGGCAGTGTATACAAGCACAAAGATATCCACAAGGCTACATGGGTGTCACCAGACGGGCAAACCAAAAACCAAATCGACTTCATCTCAATCTCAAGGAAGTGGAGGCGCAGCCTACTGGACACAAAAGCAAGAAGAGGAGCAGACGTTGGCTCAGACCACTATCTCGTACAAGGGACAATCCAAATCAAATTAAAAGCTTTCAGGGAATCAGGAGCTGCAGATAGACCACAAGCCAAGTTCAACACTCAAAAGCTGAAGGACCAGGCTACAAAGGACATCTTCATTGCAAGCATAAAGGACAAAGCCGAGACACAAATCAACACCAGAGAAAAGGTCAGCGTCGAAAAGCACTGGAACAACTTGAAAACGGTGTGGAGTCAAACCTGCATAGAAGTTCTAGGCAGAAAAAAGAGACAGGACAAACAGTGGCTCACTACGGACACTTGGAAACTAATAGAAGAGAGAAGGACAGTGAAGCAAAAGATTATCCAGTGCACTGACGAGCAACAAAAACAGGAGCTGAATGCAAGCTACAATACACTGAACAAAAGAGTGAAGAAGAGTGCCAGGGAAGACAAAAGAAAATATTATGAAACCATGGCAAACGAAGCAGAACAAGCTGCAGGCAAAGGAGACCTCGCCACACTCTACCAAACAACTAGGAACCTTTCGGGCAAACGTTCGACACAGATTAAGCCAATAAAGGACGACAATGGAAAGTCAATCACCAAAGAGGTGGAACAGAGAAAGCACTGGGTTGAACACTTCAAAAGACTTCTAAATCGTCCGCCACCTACAACACGCCCAGCAATACCAACAACGGAAGCAGAACTACCAGTGAACACTGACCCCCCGACGAAATCAGAAGTCCTGAATGCAATCAAGATGCTAAAAGCTGGGAAAACACCAGGACCAGATGGAATCCCAGCAGAAGCTTTGAAAATAGACCCAGAGACAACAGCGGACTTGATGACACCACTACTGGAGAAGGTGTGGAAAGAGGGCAAAGTACCCGAGGATTGGAAGAAAGGATACTTATTCAAACTTCCAAAGAAAGGAGACTTAAGTCAATGTAAAAACTGGCGTGGAATTATGCTTCTGTCCATTCCAAGCAAGATACTAAGTCGCATCATCCTGGAGAGAATCAAACAAGCCCTAGATGAAAAACTTCGTCCGGAACAGGCCGGATTCAGGAGAAACAAATCATGTATTGATCAAATCGCCACTCTACGGATCATCATTGAACAAAGCTTGGAATGGCAGTCACCTCTCTATCTCAACTTCATCGACTTTGAAAAGGCCTTCGACAGCGTCGATCGAGAGGTCATTTGGCAACTACTTCGCTACTACGGGGTCCCATCGACAATTATACATCTCATCCAACAGTTATACGACAATGCTGCATGCCAAGTAATCCACAACGGGAAACTTACGGAAGCCTTCGAAGTGAGGACGGGAGTGCGACAAGGCTGTCTACTATCACCAATGATCTTCCTGATTGCAATTGATTGGATAATGCGACAGACAACGGCAACCAACGAGGGAACAGGCATAAAATGGACTGACACAAAAGACTTGGAGGATCTGGATTTCGCCGATGATATATGTCTGATTTCCCACAAACTGGAAGATATGCAAGTGAAAAGCAACAAGTTGGCAGAAGAAGCATCAAAGATAGGACTTCAAGTGAACATAGATAAAACAGAGGTGATGAAGATTCCTAGCCAACATCAACAACAACAACAACAACAGACAACAATCAGCATAAATGGGAGGAACCTGAAAGAAACAACCTCCTTCACCTACCTGGGAAGCATCGTCTCAACTACAGGCGGAACTGACGAGGATATCAAAGCCAGAATCGGAAAAGCAAGACAAGCTTTCATTACTCTCAAATCTGTGTGGAGGTCAACAGCACTCAGCATCAAAAATAAGATCCGGATTTTCAACTCCAATGTGAAGTCAGTGCTACTATACGGATCAGAGACTTGGCGAGTCATAAAGAGCATCTCAAACAAACTTCAGACCTTCATTAACAGCTGTCTTCGCTCAATACTCAAGATCAGATGGCCAGAAAAGATCAGCAACAGGGATCTCTGGGAGCGAACCAATCAGGAACCGATTGTGAAACAAATAGGCAGGAAGAAATGGAGATGGATTGGCCATACGCTGAGGAAACCATCAAGTGACATCACTAGACAAGCCCTCGAGTGGAACCCGAAAGGGAGGCGGCGAGTTGGTCGTCAATGTGAGGGTGACTTGGAGGAGGTCATGCGAGGAGGAGATGAAAGCATGTGGACAGACCTGGAGCGGGGTGAAAAAGTTGTCAGAAAACCGAAGGCAATGGAGGTGCGCAGCTGAAGCCCTATGTTCCTCTAGGAACTAAAGGATACAATAATAATAATATTTGTAACATATGAATTAAACCAAGTCGTTTTCTTGTATTGTTAACAGAAATAAACTCAACTTACCAACAAGTTAAAAAATAACACTTATAATATCCAAAAACTTATACTGTTTACGTTCATCTTTAAAACAAATCTTTCTAAGGAAATAATTCCGACTTGAGAAGACTGAATGGAAAGATATTAGGAAATAATAAAGCTATTCCTAATCTACCTAGTAAAGCTGAAAGACTTTCTACAACACGAGATTTTGCTTGCCTCGTCAGTTCTAAATTCAGATGCAGACACGTCTTACTTCTTTCGGCAATAGTAATGAGCGTGAGAATCCCTTAACCTTCCCGCCCAGGTTCCAGACAAGAATCTCAAATCTAAAAAGACTTCCGAACAAGTCCAATCCGTTCCAAAGAAAATACTTCTGCTTAGTCTAGAATTCAAAGGTGATATTGAAGCAGAAATCCTTCGTAAACGCCTCTCCAAATCGCTGAGGAAAACATACTTCGCTGCGAGCCTACGACTGATGTTTTCCTGCAAGAAACTGTTCAGCCAGAACGCGAAAGACTAACTGTCACATTGGGCCACCTCACGTGCATATACCAGTTTACTTGCTCTTGTGAAGCTAAGTACATTGGCCGTACCATGCGCCGACTTGAAAAACGCGCTCGTGAACACTACCCAGCCTGGTTAGTAGAAGGAGACCATAAGCGTGTATATAGTCCAGTGACAGAACATCTGGTCAATTCAGGACATTCAGCGCCTTTCGAAAAATCCTTCAAAGTAATATACAAGATTCAATCAAACCAATAAAAGGGAGTGAAATCAAGACAACTGGGCATAGCCGAGGCACTAGCTATCCAAAGGCTCAAACCCACGCTTTGTATACAAAAGAAATACGTTCAACCCCTGTCCCTGCCATGGTCATCATAATTTTTTAATAATGACCATCCCATCGCCTTTCTTATCTGAACTTCCTGTTTATTCATGTTATTTTAAGTTTTTCTTAATCCCTGTTTACACTACCATATTTTCATACCCGAACTTCGTGTTTATTTTGTCATTTTACTATTTCTACATATTTAATCCCTGATTGTGTAAACAATTATTCATCGCATTCGTTTTTTTTTATTCAAGCGTCCTGTCTATTTTGTTATTTCTACATTTCTTACCCCTAATCGCGCAATGTCAATCTTCTTAGTTATTATGATGTTACTTTGTTTGTTTTATCCGCTCCCCCCCTGTTTATTATGGCATTCTAATTCCTAATTTTAATTTTTATTAATTTGACCCTTAACCGGAAATTATTCTGGAACTTTCCCATCCATTTGATATAAATACACGAATGTATAGCCTAGATGATGACTTCATCGAAAAGAAAATTTTCTTCGCTGCAATTGTCTTCCTTCTTAAAAAGGAAGGATTAAATAAAATGAAGATTAATTAAATATTATCTGAGGATAAATTATCTCCGATATTCTTGCAGGGCGCATAGCTACTATATTGAGCAGAGCAGTTGAAAACGGACAGACTGACCTGCAACTGCCCAATACCAGATTTAATACCTACTGAAATCCAAATGTTTTTTAGAATATAAAATCAAAACTGTGATGAAGTGAAGTTTTTTAAGATGGTGGTGACAAATAATTGTCTGAATTTAGGTAACACATAGCTTGTGAGGATCAGATACTTGCTTCAAACTGGTCAATGTTTATGATCACTCCATTGTATTATGGATCTACCGATGGTGATGAGTCTACTCACCTTGGTTATGGCTAGTTTGCTGAATCGAGACAGTTTCAGCAGGTAATTATAGTTAAACCATCATCTTAATTTATAACAAAATAGGCCTTAATGACCGCCGAGATTAGTTTAATTGACTGTAGAAGTTTTTAAGGATCGTGATGTTAAATTTTTGACTAAATTCAGGTAGCAAATAGTTAGAGTGAACCAGACACCTCCTTCAAACTCGTTCATATTTCAGTTTATCATAGATATACGGATGAAGATAAATCTACTCTCTTTTAACTTCGTAGAAGGTGAAGAATTTCATTGATTTAGGCTGTGGAATATTCGTAAGTAATCAGCAGAGACCTGTGTACGATTCTCTCCAGTAAAATGACGCTACATAACAGACATTCAAAGTCATGAAATGTACTGACTGCTTTTAGAGAAAGAGAATCAGCCGTGTATACAAACGCAGTAAGTCGGCAGGACCATTGTAACTTGGAATTCTACTTTACTACAGTGCTCACTTCTCACTCTTGTCTATATTACTATTGGTTCATTTTCTTGTCAGTTATAATGAGGACACTAAATCAATACAAACCGCCAGCAAGAAAACTGAATATTCTCCTTATAAATTCACTTGAAATACATTTCCTCCTGATAAATATAGCAAAGCATGAATACCAACGGATATCATTGAAATACGCACAACTAAAAACCTAAAACTTCACAGTAGTCGACAAAATCAATAACGATAATAACCAATTAAGACAAAAACGACATGTCATGTACAGGAGACCGAGATCCCAAGTGATGACACTAATTAATTATTCTCCATTTAGCATCTAGCTCTAATTCTTTTTCCGAAATTTCTACATCCTTCGTGAACTTCTTATTGATTTTAAAGAGAAAAGAGACACTGTTTTATCATTGAACGACCGTTTGTATATTCTCTGATGCGCTTACAATTCTATTAAGAGTAAGACTCTGGCATTTTATCCATCAATTACTATTAATGTTCTACTTTACTCCTTATAACGTATTCTCTGAATTTCTTAAAATCAGTAGATTAGAAAGGTGTGCATAAATGCCGGTTAACTTTCCAAAATACACTGTAGTCACGTGCAAATTTTATTGTCATGCAAGATTTTTTCATAACCATTTCTTGTCACTGTATAAATTAAAGATTGTTCTTCTACGTAATGCAGAGATATATGCATTGTGATCAATCAATCAAGTTGTTCGTGTATATCACAATTTGCATTTAAAAACTGCTAGAATAATTACAATAAAATTGATATGATTTCTTTGTTCATTTAGTGAGTTAGATGTCAAACGGATTTAATAAGTCAGAATTAATATAACTCCTGAAGAAATGATGAATATCAAAAAGACAGCTAAGAAACTCTCATGAGATTCCAGAAATTTTCTGAATCACGGACAAGAAATGAAATGAGACAGTGATATATGAAATATGCTAAGATTTTCAGTTCAACAGACAAAGTTAATTCATCAAACGGGAATAAACTATGGAAAAGTCCAGGTTTCGAAACTATCCCTTGACATCTTCTATGGAAGATATAGGTAGCCTGTACCTCAGCACAAAGATCAAAAACAGACACTGAATCCGTCCTTGGATTTGATTAGTTTTCAACCTGATCTAACAACAGTCAACATTACTTCATAGAACACAGACCGACAGCACGTGTCAAAGACAATAAAAAGGTAGCCGTTATTCAATGTTAAGAAAAGACTTATTACCAACTTTATATCAGAACCTTCAAATAATTGTTCACCAGTTACAGGTCTGTCTGTCTGTTTTCGACATAGAACTTTGCACCAATGTGCGGCAGTTCAAGTCGCCACACTCCATGTAGCACACAAAGCGAGAGAAGAAATGCATAATAGAGACAGTAAACAGAGGTGTGAGACAAAGAAATAGAAGTGACGAAGAACAATGTAGTTTCATTGGAAATCATAGGTCACAAGGAGTGGATGTATCTCCACCAGCAATTGAGAACAATTTTGAGCCATATCACCAATTGTATCCGATCATTGGTTTTTACCGTCCCGAGGACCCCAACCAGGAAGTCTACACTTTCCTACGTGACTTAAACTAACTGTTGTGGATTTCATTGACTAGTGAAGCCATGTTTTGGTTTGACCGCCGCTATCTCTTTTCCAGCCCCACCCTATGTCAGCTAACATTGCCAGTCGGTCGAGGAAGGCGATGACTAGGTATACGTAACACGTCCTAACCACCTCAATCGATGTAATTTCCCAGCCTCGTCGATTGATTCCCCTCCTTACCTAGCACTCGACGCCTAACCTCAATATTGCTCACCTTATTATACCACTTCACACGGGAGATAGAACGCAGGCACCTATGATCAAAACCAGCTAATCTTTTCATGTCTTCCACTCTCAATGGCCAGGTCTCACAGCCATAAAGGAGGACGGAGCGGACTGATGAGCAGTACACCCGCCCTTTGGTCAATAGCCAGCCGGATATCGGGTCCACGCCAGAGACGGCGTAAACTGGTATATACGAAACTAGCCTTCTGTATCTGTGCAGGTGAACAAGGAATATAAACAGTACAGAGGGTTTGGAAGGCAAGGTTGTTTATATTTAACATTGAATGAATCTAATAAGAATTCCGTTTATAGATAAGTGTTTTAGTAAAGCAAAACTAAGCAGTAAACAATTTCGCCGACTTATATTTAAAGTTCCTCACATAGGGTAAGATACACATTCTCTGTTCACATTTGAATAATAGTAATTGTTGTCACTACTGCAACAGAATACTAGAAATACTGTATATGTGAAGATTATTGCTTGGTCGCGTTTTCGTTATTTGATGACTCAGTCGTTAATAAATCGTTTACTCTTACGTCTAAATCTTCAATGTATCTAGAGTATTGTGTTTTGAGACAAATTCACAGTCAACAATACTTCCGCATTATATTACTAGTTGTCAGTAGGATTTAAGTTACTAAGAACACATTCTTCATGTACTAGACTGTGAGACACACTTATTCCACGAGAACTAACGATGCTACTCAACTGTCCAAGCTAAAGTAGGTGGAGCAGAATTCGAAACCAAAGACTTACTGACTGTAAGCGCCCAAGGCAGTGAGACATATCTCCCACATAAAACTAACAGATATATTAAAACAATCAATCCCTTTGATAAATTTGAATAAGGCATTAAGAAGACAAATTTCACGAGATGATATCATTTCGTAGTTTCTTTACAACCACTTTACAACTAACATCGTTAACAATAATAAAATAAAGACCATGACAATTACTCAGTTAAATAAAAAAACAAGCACATACTAATGACCAATCATATTAAGATACGTCATGTTGTCCATGGTAGGCGAAAATTTATGTCTATTGTTTTTTTGTACACACAGTCTAGGCTATATGTGATCAATCCAAAGTGCTTTTATCACCTTCAATAACCTTGAATTAGAGTTATGTGAAATAATTGTGAAACAGTCATTAATATTGATTTTGTGACCTGACATTAATAAGTGTTTTGCAATGGATGATGCTGGATTCCTATTCAGATTAATCGCGTTGGGATTTTCTATATGATTTAGTAGCCATTTTGGAACATGTTCTTTTCGACGACATTGGAACATTTTGTTGGTCCTCTGATTTAACTCCTTCTAGTAAAGATAATCTGGACTGGTTTAAAGTTAAACTGGTGGACTTTTCTCACCAATTTCTAAATGCTAGAATACACCAGAAAAATAGTTTGTCAAAAGAATACCACGCCGCACTTGGGGAATCAATCGAAAAAGATAATCTTATTATCCTTAAACCTGATAAGGGAGAAGGCGTTGTCATTATGGACAAATCGGACTATCAAAATAAAATGAATGATATCCTCAAAGATCAGTCCAAATTTCTGGTGACCAATGCTACTGAAAATGTGCTGCTTGTGGAAAAGCAGATCAATCGTCAGCTTCAGATTTTACTGATGCATGGTTTCATGAATGGAAAACGTTATAAACAACTTAAAGCAATTGGATCACATACTCCCCGGCTTTATGGCCTTCCAAAGATCCAAAAAACTTGGAACCCATCTTAGACATGTCGATTTCTCCATACCATGAAATCACAAAATGGACTACAGAGGTCCTTACGCCTGTAAGAGACTCATTATCTAATCATTCTGTAAAGTTCATTTGATCTGACAGATAGACACCTTGAACATTTAGGAAAAGGTTATGTGTTTAATTGACATAGAATCTTTGTTCACCAGTGTTCCCTTTAATGAAACTGTTGATTTCATTTGCGATTACATCACAAGCAATGAGATAAACTTACCTATTCCTGTAACTTACATCAGAGACATCATCTTAATGTGTACAGAAAATATTAGATTCACCTTTTCAAGAAAAGGCATACGAACAAATCGATGGTGTTGCGATGGGTAGCCCTCTCGGGCCCCTATAAGCAGATATTTTCATGTCGCAATTGGAGAGACAAATGCAAGGTATGCTTGGAGAATTCATGCTGTATAAACGTTATGTAGACGATACTCTCATTATTGGTAATAATAGTAAATCTTTTGAAAACTTTATAACCCTATTTAATCATATTCATCCAAATATCCGAGTGACTTCCGAACTAGAATCGAATAACAAACTCGGTTTCCTGAATATTACTATGACTAGGAGAGATGATGGAACAATTCAACGATCTGTTTTCGGTAAACAGACATGGAGCGGACAATATCTTCATTTTACCAGTTTTGTTTCTATCCAGTATAAACGTTCCCTAGTGAAATGTTTGTCCTCAAGGGCCCCAAAAATATGCACGAGTGACACATTGATCGATGAGTTTCCACATATACATTCAGTTTTATTAGCTAATGGTTATCCAGAGAACTTTATCACTTGTCACAGTAAAAAAAAAACCACATCTCGAAAAGACAGATTCTGTACCAAAGAAAGCTATCTTTATTAACCTACCATTCAAGGGCGACCAGATTACGCAGTTGACAGCTCAAAGACTTCGGTCAGCCATCAAACGCACATTCTACGCCGCATCTCTTCTCATTTGTCGAACATTTTCGATCCCTGTACCTTCGATTAAAGGACGAAATTCTATGGACTTTACTTCAAACTACATCTACAAGTTCACCTGCAGCTGCGGTGACACCTATATTGGTAGAACCAACAGAATGTTCCAATGTCGTCGAAAAGAACATGTTCCAAAATGGCTACTAAATCATATAGAAAATCCCAACGCGATTAATCTGAATAGGAATCCAGCATCATCCATTGCAAAACACTTATTAATGTCAGGTCACAAAATCAATATTAATGACTGTTTCACAATTATTTCACATAACTCTAATTCAAGGTTATTGAAGGTGATAAAAGCACTTTGGATTGATCACATATAGCCTAGACTGTGTGTACAAAAAAACAATAGACATAAATTTTCGCCTACCATGGACAACATGACGTATCTTAATATGATTGGTCATTAGTATGTGCTTGTTTTTTTATTTAACTGAGTAATTGTCATGGTCTTTATTTTATTATTGTTAACGATGTTAGTTGTAAAGTGGTTGTAAAGAAACTACGAAATGATATCATCTCGTGAAATTTGTCTTCTTAATGCCTTATTCTAACAGATATATATCTGCAAGTTTCTCATATATAACATTAGAGGATATTTCCATCTTTCAGTGGGAAAATTACAAATTAGAGATTGATAAGTTTCATCACCAAAAAACAGTGTACTCAATGATAACCCCAAACACTTTCAGTGCAGTACTGTACAATGGTATATTATTACTAAATATTTATTTAAAAATGAGTTGAACATAGGATGAGTATAGGAAGTAAGAATAATTACAAATATAATTGAGTCTTAGCTGGTCCAACTTCCAGGGCCAGGGCCAGGCAGGACTTTTCCGATAACACCATAGCCTAGAGTAATACCACTAGAACGGATAGTGAAACGCTGTCCAACTTCAAGAGCCTATAAAATAGATAAAAGACCAAGTTTATTTAGTAAGAATCGAAAATAAAATAGTATAAGAAATACATAATACGATGTGTGCATCGTTTAATTTGCTAAATACTACGGGGAATGAAAAAAGTTCCTACTTGTTAAATCCTCTAAATACTTTTTTTCAATAAAAGTTAATGGCTTACAAGGAAATAATTCAGAGATTACCATCCCATTGCAGTACTCACCCCGAATTTATTTTTAAATAAACAGTTTAGTAATAAAAAATCAGCTAGAGAGAATTTGAGATATGTCATATATCTCACATACTTAAAATGTATACGCAATACGTATCTTAGAGAAGCTATTCACAGATAAGCAATAAAAGATGCATTCTATTTCCTGAGTTAGTTATGCTCCTCAGATTTATACCAAAAGGAAAGTAATGACTATTTATTATACACAGGATACAACACAAATGGATAAGGCTACACACAAACCCATTATAGACTAATACTGGTATTTAATGAAATTGTAGTTTCACAATAAGAACGGCACTTTGTAAACCACAATGTAGTTAGGAGACGACCACAAGACGATGAGTTACTGGATAATTAATTAATATGCTCAAAAACAATAAAAAAACTAACCATTTTCTTTTGGAAATGCAGGTTAACAGCAGCATCTTCACCGGGCATAATCATCTCTTTACCTTCAGGAAGTACCAGAAAAGCAGAACAATCCCATGACTTGCTGAAGACATGAAGCTGATAATTATTTGTAAATGGTTTACTGCGTCCACCTTCCTTTTTGGAGAGCATATAAACCTAAAAGATAACGAGAAGGAATTCACCAATAGCGTAATAGAGCAAAACAGTCAGGTAACTATATGGGATACACACAGAATAAGAATCTTTTGTTTCAACAAAATACTTTAGGTTATTATGCTTATTACCTATTAAACAGGACCATAGGATTACAAATGCTAAGAGAAACACGATTTCTCAAAATTAAAGCTATGCCAAGTTTACTTAATGTTATTTCATCTCTGCACTTTTTCTCTGTAAACACTATCAAGGATCAGGTTTAACTGGCTATCTTAAAGCTAGAATTCAATTTATTGTTCCGCTACTCTTAAGGTGTTAGAATAAAGGTGTGACTGATAGGACACTAAAATGAAAAACGAAATAAACTCGTTTAGTACCATCACTGAGTTCAGTTAATAACTCTTTATGAAAGTACGTTAGAAGTATGTAAATAAACTGTCATGCTTCACAAAAGTATGATAAGATACAACTCACTTTCCAAATACAACTTAATTATTCACCATACATTTGTGTAAATGGTAATGACCTACACCTCATACTGTTTGGCTACTCAGACTGAATTTTTACACTTTAAATATTAGCTGAAAGTTGAGTGTTTAAGTCGATAAACCAGATACCAACCAATAGTTTGGGAAGACTTAGAAAAGTAATGAGAACTTTCCCAAGCATGTTTGATGCATACTCATGAGTCTAGGAAACATGGTGATTGTGAAGTTTTAAATAGGATGGAAATATTTGTGTAAAATGTGAAGTAACAAAAACAGTAATTTTTATGATATAAATTAAAGATATTCGACCATAGCTGTTTAACAAATATTATAAATTACATGAATTATAGAAACAAACCTGGGATTGGACGTAATCATGCATTGATAAAGACTTCGGCTCTACAACAAACTGACCCCGTCGTATATCATCACGTTTTACACCTCTCAGTAAAACTCCAACTTGATCACCAGGTTCTGCTTGATCCAAGAGTTGATGGAACATCTCAATCCCTGCAAAGTTAAATAATTAGTAAATTTAACAGTTCACTAGAGTTCTCCAAAGTTACATCACAATGACAATGAGAGACGCGTCTGTATTAAGACTGATCAGCATACATTACACTTATTACAGGAATTAGTACTTTCAAAGTAAATACTGCAAACTATTTTTCAATTAACATTAGATTCCATCATCATGCAATTGAATACAAAGATTGGTGTCTTTTACAAATATTTCCACATGACGTGGGTCAGGTTCAAGTAATCACTCAGTGCATTTGCTGGTCCAAGCTGCCACACTTTACAAGGTTCACAGAAGAACTATTAGAGTCGATTCGAAATGACTGAGTAACAGTACTAAGTTAGACAAAATGAAATGTATTAAGTGCATCAGAAAAGAAGTGTTATCCTTAACCCTACAGTAATCGAAAGAACTGTGCGATATCATGCCATACACATCAACAAGTAGAACTGTTCAAGTGTTGGTTTGCTGAGATTTGATTGGCTACGGGATTTCACCATAAGCTGACATTGCTTAGAGAACCATTGGAAAACCTGAGAGTACTGGCAAAGTTTAGAATTCATGGGCCATTGAATCGGGTCCCAGTGGCTCAACGGTCTACGAACTCGCCTTGTAACCAGAAGGCCCTAGGTTCGAACCCCAGTGGGTGCGTACTGTGAAGAGTCCCAAACCAAGATGAAACAGCTGTCCAGTACTCCTTGGAGGTTTTCCAATGGTTCCCTAACCAATTTCAGCTCAAGTAGAACTGTTATTTGGATTTATATTGTATGCTAACTATGTGGTAGACTGGATTATTCCGGAAACCGTATGTGGAGAGCGAGAAGACAGGAATATGTAGAATACGTAAAAAGACTTTACAAGATTTCAATTTCGCGGATGATTTATATCTAGTGTCAGACAAACTCGAAGACTTACAGGTAAAATTCAACACGTTCGCAGGAGAAACACCGAAGACACGAATTCAAGTGACGAACATACAGAAGACGAAGGTGATGAAAACAACCAACCAACCAACTACAACAACAAACAGCACCGATCACCATCAATCGAAGAAATTTGAAAGAGGTCACTCCCTACACTTATCTAGGAAGTTAGCGCCGTCTCAACTACAGGTGACACCAAGGATCACGATATCAGAACCAGAGTGATAAGAGCAAAACAGACCTTCATCACTTTGAAATCAGTTCCGGAATCTTCTGAACTCAGAATAAACAACGAAATTCGGATTTTCCACACCAATGTTAAGTCAGTCAGTTCTTCTGTATGGGTGAGATATTTGGCGTGTTACGCAAAGCATTTCTAACAGACTACAGACTATTATCAACAGCTGACTTTCTTGGCTCCATAATGAGGACAAGTTGGCATGGAAGAATTAGCAACGAGAAACTAAACTCTGGTAGTGGACTGACCAAGAATCTTTTGCTCAACAGATATTCCGAAAAATTTGGAGGTGGATGGGACGGCATGGAGACGGAAAGGTGAAATCGCGAGTGGAATCCAGATGGGGCATGGAGGAAATGAAAGGTTATGGGCACTTGTGGAGCTAGCTGAAGAGAGCTGCAGTAGAGGACGAAGTAGAGATGTGATGTTGAAGCTTTCTGCTCCATGCAAAACCCAAGGGAGTAATAATAATCTGTTATTTACTTCAACAAAAACCTAAGATTCCGGATTCCTTAAGAGCGAAAGTAGAACTCATAACGAATAAAGTTTGGAATACGAATTGTATTCTTTGACCACTGTTTATTCTTTATGATGATGAAGGCATTTGTGAGCAATAATACTTTTGCAATTTACCAGTTTTCAATCCGCATATTAGGAAAACAATAACCAATAATTCAAATAAACGTGATAATAAATGCTTCATTGCAACCTAAGGAAGAATACATTTCTGTATCATATCTTTTGTAATTAGTTTGATTACTAAAAAAGTTTGGATTACTAGGGCATTTCTTCCTACTAACAATGAATACGTAAGTTAAAAAACTTGTTTTGTGGCTGCAGTAACAGCTGCTTAGTGTGCAGTCGTGGCTGGATCCAAATCCCATTTTATTGCCAGAGGTTTGAAGAACCAAGGTAGGTTACCAGTAATTATCGTACATTGCCAGGTGCAGAAATCTTCATGGTGATGACCTTAGTGAAATTATTTAGTGAGCCACAACCAACTTAAAAAAACCGTGGATTTCATCAAAATTTATTAGAGAAACACAAAGATAATTTTAGATTTCTGGTATATCAAAATGAACCCGAAAAATAAATTAGAAACCCAGTAATTTACGTTACGTACATAGGAAGTGCCACATATCAAATTACATCATACCTGTGACAGTGGATTTTAAAATTTGACTGTAGCCGACAATTTCTACCGGAGCTTGTAGTTTCAACGTGCCACGCTCTATGCGACCGGTGACGACAGTACCTCGACCAGTAATAGAGAAAACATGTTCAACTGGTAGTAAAAATGGTTTATCTTTCTCTCTTTTTGGCAGAGGGACTGAATCAATTACATCAAGTAATTCTTCGATTTTTTCTTTGCCCAATTTAGGATCACGATTCTGCTTAATAGTAACTATTACAACAACAGCCTACCTCTAGTGCACAAAGAGCAGAACCACTGACAATCGGTGTGTTATCTCCATCAAATCCATATTGTTTTAGAGTATCTCTCACTTCAAGTTCTACCAATTCTAGCATTTCTGGATCTGCTGCATCGGCTTTGTTAATGAAAACAACCAATTTCTCGATTCCTATTTGCTTAGCTAACAATAAGTGTTCTCTCGTCTGCGGCATAGTCCCGTCTGTAGCTGCAACGACCAGGATGGCACATTCCATTTGATTAGCTCCAGTTATCATATTCTTTATGTAATCAGCGTGACCAGGACAGTCGGTATGAGCGTAGTGTCGGTTGGATGTTGTATAATCAACTACTGCTGCATTAATTGTTATACCACGGCGTCGTTCTTCAGGTGCGGCGTCGATTTCTTCATAGCTTCTATAAACAGATGAATTTTTCTCAGCGAGAACTAGAATACTCAGGGTTTTTGTATTTCTTCTCACCTTTAGTGATAGCTGCAGTGAGAGTAGTCTTTCCATGATCAACATGTCCAATAGTACCGATATTCATATGTGGCTTATCCCGAACATAAGCTGCTTTTACTCCAGGAACGGCATAGAAACGGACATTTTGAGCAATCTTGAAATTAAGAAAGAAATGTGCTTACCTTCAGTGGGCATGATATTGAAGCTGCAAATTTATTTAATGGTAGAGAACCTATAATATCAGGAAACAGAAATAAATAACGATTTTAACCTTGAAATAAGTAAATTAACTATGCGCAATACTTTACACACCCAACTAATTGCTTATTTGCTAGATAAAAGCTAAACAATACAACTTACTCTCTCACTAATATAAGATTTTCGAATTCTAGAAGAATGATATTTAGGGAGTTTTTACTAAAAATGACCTTGGAATCACATCTAATTAGACAATTAAAGGGTGAATATCAACCATTTCTAGCAGATGGTAAGACTTGGTAGCATCGCGAAACATGACTTAATTAAAGCCTCAATCAATTCGTTCTGTAATTACATTGTGATCGAAGAAATGTGGTGGAAACCAGCAAACTTATTGGCTCAGAATAAACCTTAGAGGTTAATTGGCACCAATAACTTACAAGTATATCACTTTTGCCATGTCAAACTAATAATATAGTAGGTGTACTGGATTTTGCATACACACTTAGAATTCTCCACGAAGTTTCGTCAGCAATCTGATCTGCTGCAACGTGGGAACTAAGCCAGACAGTCAACATATTCGACTTTTAAGTTTTAACCTTAAGCCAAGAATCACTGCAAACCAGTCGAGTGGCAACATCTAACATTTAAGAAAGGTGAAACGCAAGCCACAAAACAAATGTATACTTGGTGTTCAGGAATTCCTAGATTCAATTTTAATTCTACTTTTATAGGACTACGTCATTTCTGAACTGTATATGAAAGTGATGTTTCCTTGGAAGCAAATCACTAAACTGTCGACAAAAAAGATGTCAGTATCAGAAAAGCTGAATGATGGACTCAGGATCAACACACCCATTTGAAATATAAAAAGACCTGGTTTTCTTGTCCTTTGACTATGAACCCCATTAAGACCACCAGTATGTATCATATATTAGATACTTTACCGACTTTGATAATTCCATTGGTCATTATTGCTGATTTTCTTATAGACTAAGATGACGGTTTAACTACAAACACTTTTTGGGACTGTCCCTGGTTCGCACTGACTGAGTGACTGGTTGAAGATGTGCAGCAGTTCGAGTTGCCACAATGCATGTGGCACACTAAGCAAGAGAAAGGAGTAGAGATTCAAGGGATAATAAATAGAAATATGAAGCAAATAGAATAGTAATACGGAAAGACAATAGAATTCTACTGGATATTATAAATCACAAGGAGTGGAAGCATCTGAACCAGTTATTGACAATCGTCTCCAGCCATTGGTTTTTACCATCCCGAGGACCCCAACCAAGAACTCTACACCTTCCTAGTTGGCTTAAACTAACTGTTGTGGATTTCATTGACTGATGTCACGTTTTGGTTTGACCACCACTGGCTCTTTTCCAACCTGGCCCTATGTCAGCTAACATCGTCCATCGAGGAAGGCGATCGATTGTTGGGGGTACATGCGTAACTCATGTTCTAACCATCTCGATCGGTGTAACTTTACAACCTCATCGATTGATTTCCCCTCCTTACCTAGCACTCGACGCCTAACCTCAATATTGCTCACTCTATTACATCAATTCAGCCTCGCTAACGATACTCTAGCTTTGCGGTCTATTTCAGTCCAACGTTGATTTGGTGATGGAGGTCGCTAAGTTAGACAATGTCCTTTGGTGCCTAAAGTTGGTGCTGAATAGGAACAGATGATTATCTGAGCAGAACTGTAGATGATCACCGTTGTCGGTTCATCGCCATGCATACCACCTATATACCTCTCAGTCTGGCACAACTCCCTTACTTCGGCATTGAAGTCGCCTGCTAAAACAACTATATCTGAGCATTTTGCAGCAAATAAGACAGTTTATGGTAGAAATCATCCTTTAGTTCATCCGAACTGCAGTCGGGTGGGCCGTAAGCGGAGACTGTGAAAAGACAACGATGGACAACTCCGTCATTCCTTCTAACGGACCCAGTCAGACGGACCACACACATACGACCATCCATTGGGTTCCAGCCAAGAATGGATTTTTTTCAACCTAACACTGTGCTTTACCTAAACCTGTAAGTCCTCGCGAACTAGCTGAGGGGTCTCCTGACACTCTCAATGTGAATTTTGCAGATTTACCATGTCGGCTGGGTGGGGTTAATTTAATAACCACACTCGGGTCTCGTATTTGTGTCTCCGAAACATAACATGCATCGATGGCTCGAGATGCCAGTTTTGGGTAGTGATGTATATTGTCCCCTTTGGCTGAGGGTTCTGATGTTAAATGCTCCTATATGAAGTTGGTGGAGTGGTTTTAAGAGGCTATCAAGGGTGTTTTGGCTCTCGTCATTTGTGGTCACAGAATCAAATGAAGATGACTCACTAGCCTGCAGAATAGTATTAACAGTAGGAGGGAAACAACATGATAAGGGTGACAGATAAAAGAGGATGGTTACCAGGAGGGTTTCATATGCTTTAGGAAGTGTGAGCGGTTACTACTTTCCGGCTGCCCACACTGTGGAAGTTGATTTATTCTTGGGGTGCTGGAATAAGAGTTTGTGTTGCGTGACCTAAGAGCCTAGGGGACAACTGCTTGAGATCGGTCACACACGGCTTGTATAAACTGTCTTCTTGGATTGGTTCCGTAACTTATCGCCAGTTACGGACCACCGTAGGGTAAGTCGGGACGGACAATTTATGGGGTCGACCTTTTCTACACTCTTCTCTCCAGCATAGTCATCTGAGGCAAACACACCCTATTGCTGTTTCATTCCTGTTCCCCAGCAGTACGACTTCGCCCGCAGACCCCTAGCATAGTGTAAAAAAAACTTACACAATGCCGGCAATTTGCTTTAGTCTAATCGCTCTCCTAACACTCTTCCTGGCATGGTAGGAACTGCGGGAATACTAGTTTCAACCAAAGCAGCTTGTTGGGTCATTGCGAGATGCAAGCCCGACCACGAAGTCAAGGAAGCCGCTAACGGATGGGTTCAGATTCGCAAACAGGAATACAACCGATTTAGCAAACTAGCCACAAAAAAAAGTGGGTAGACTCATCACCATCGGTAGATCTACAATACATTGGAGTGATCATAAACGTTGACCAGTTTGAAGCAAGTATCCAATTCACACAAACTACGTGTTACTTGAATTCAGTCGACAATTTGTTATCATCCTAAAAAACTTCCACAGCTGAATCATCACATAGGTTTGCTTTTACATTCAAGACAATAAAATTTCACTAACATTTGGGTTGGACACTAGTCAGTCGGTCCGTTCTCCAAGGATACGTACAACATAGTTGTTCTCTGTCCTGAGAAACTCCTGGAATCCGTTTGTCCTCATATATCATTTCATTAATCGTGGTTTTATTCAGACAAACATTTATGAGGATGAATGAATTTTTAGCGCACTACCAGCTCAATAGGAAGTCATATAATTGTCTATGGTTGGAGGTAGTGTTGTTTAGGAAACCGAAATCTTAAAACAATTGTGAGAGGCAACTACTGTTTAGGTTTTGAACAATGTTTTGATTTTGACAACTTCCAGATTAAGTTACCATTACTGCCACCTTAATTTTTACCGGCAGTTGTGTGGGCGAAGACTGAAAATATATTTTGACCAGTGTCTTGAAAATAGTTTGCCATAGCCAAGTAAAAAAAGCTGCTCTCTTATACCCCATTTTCCAACGTGCTCTCTGCTCTCAAACGTATTCATATTTCCACATTGGGTCAGCAATAGTTGTCTTCATGACATCTTAGATTCGTTCCATGTGAAGTGAACAACTTTCGTTAAGGACAGCATGAGCACCTTTATGGAGTAAAACATTTTAGCAATAAAATGATAGTTTAGAACAGTGGTATCTGTCAATAAAGTTAGTTTGGGAGCATAATAATGGTATTTCGCAGGTCTGATTCGCCAGCAATAATCACAGGATATAAGGGAATTGCAAGCAACTCATCAGTGTTTTTCAGGCGGGTGTTGCAGAGGAAGAGGTCGGTGAATCAGGTATAAAATCAAGAGGGCACATAACTATGACGGTACATCTGAACGTAGAACTTTCGAATCAACTACAAACATTTTATGACAGCTTTTTTTAACCGTTGTTCGGTAGATTTCCAACACCACACCAAGCCAGTTGTGGTTTGATGGGGAAAGGGGGAGAATCTACTGGAAATACAGCCCCTTTATCAACTTTTCATTACAATGTAAACTATAGATGCTACTTACCCACTTGCTTTTAGTGCTACCACTATGCAGTATCATGAAGACCATGCATTGTCAATACTACCGCACAACAGCTCGACGCCGTCCAAGCAGTGAGCCAATTAAAACATACCCAAAACGTCATTATAGCACAATTATAACAGCAAAGCCCTATTACAGCATATGTTGGAGCACTAGATAGTTAGGAAAGAAATACTATTTTTTGGAATGCTGGGTGGTCGACAATTCATACCAACAGCGCTGTACTAACTTATACGGTCAAAACATCCTGACTACTAGTGACTCAATAAATACTACCTATCATCTGTCTAGTAGGCATATAAATAACGTCACTCATGTACACAGAGACAGAGCTTCGGTGATGTCAACTGCGGATTAGCTTGATTGCTGACCAAATTGTATATTGTTCTCACAAGTCGCAGTGAACCTTATTTAGACCTGTGGTCCACTGATCAGCAATACACTAACCCAGTTTTATTCCTTTAATATTTGATATTAGCCCAGCGTACGTATTAAGATACCTTAATATTAGAACATGCGTTACAAGAGGAATAGTGGTTCACCAAAAGCAATCGTAACTACACATCTCTTAACACAACCTATTCTGGACGTAAACTGTTGTCTAACGAGTCTTAATTAATGCTTACTTACTTCGTAGCATTTCATCGGTGTTACACAATGTTATTTGTGCTTGAAACTTCATCAGTACACATGACTGTATAACACTGTGAGACTTTATCAAAACGAAAATTACCCATGATGGAATTATACTCTACCACAGTGCACAAGTTTTATTCTTGTATCAATGGTTTACATAGTAAAAGTTAAGAGCTTAGGGAAGGCACGATGCACCTGACATTGCGTTTTTGCAGGTTATTATCAGTTAGATGGGGTGCCTGCTGAATGATAACAATATGAAATGATGTTTTTGTCAGAGGTGGCACCGACGACTAAGGGACCGAAATCAGTAGCCTTTGATGTGGTTTTGTTCTCTGAGCTGGATAGTAAGTTTGCGAAGCTTTCATCACCTTACTGGGTGACATCTTCAGCGCATACTTCAAATTGAAGTATGCGCTGAAGATGTCACCCAGTAAGGTGATGAAAGCTTCGCAAACTTACTATCCAGCTCAGAGAACAAAACCACATCAAAATTATCCACCTGAGCTACAAATCTTCTCTATCATATCTAAATCAGTAGCCTTAGATGAAATATGACGACTACACTGAACCTCGGGCAACTCAAGTAATTATGAGTAAAAATGCTAGGTTTGTATTCCATCAGTGTGAAAGTATACGATATGTACCATCTGATACTAAATTAACTTACACAATGACCGTAAACAAGTCACACTTAGCATGGCTTCAAGGGCACTAGAATTTCCCGCCCACTGGCTGACCAAGAGATGTGAACTGCGACCAATGCTGTATCTTCAAATTCGTTTGACAAAAATAGTGAACTAGATGGATCTGATGTCCGTAGCACTTTCAAAAACCTAATATCAAATGTCAAAAACGTCAATACAGCAAAGTGATACTTTTCAGTCTAGCTGTGCAGGCATGAACTAGGATCTTGGCACTGCAAGCACCATCAGTTATCATGTTTTCAGAGAGCCCTTCGAAATGATTTTGAACAAACTGGAATTGCGAGTGAGAACTGACGATAATAGGGGAGATAAGAAAGGGATAAACGAAAACAGACAGGAAAATAGACATAAGGGAAGCCAAAATGTATATGTATGTGAGTATAATTACGACAAACAAGCGGAAAATTGTGGTGCCATCGAAATTCTCCGTGTTGAAAGCTCAGCAATGAATGAACAGAACTTGTGAATCTTCATTTATTCATGCAGCCTACTTTAAAAGAAATTCACTGGCATAGAAGTCACTATGACAGCTCCTAGTTTTTCGGAGAAGAAACACATTCAGCGACACATGTGAAATTTATCAGGATTATCGTCCTCAAGTATGTTCATATTAGACCTAATTGGTTTGTTGTTTGGTTCCGAAGTTGTTTAGTAACTTCTAGTGCTGTGACTTTTAGGAATATGAAGGCCTAATGCTCGAAACCAGCTGATGGTTTAAAATGATTACCCCTTTCATCAGACGTTCCCTAAACATTTGACGTTTTTGAAATAACCTAAAGGTATAATAATAATAATAATAATAATAATAATAATAATAATATATTCTCATTTTTTACATGAGGGACGCCAGTTTACAGGCATCATCAATTCGATAATTTACACATAATATTAATAAGCATATTTAGTAAAGATAATATAAGAAGGTACATTTTTTTCCCTAGCAATTTAGGGTACACCAATTGCATAGGCTTGCATAAATATTGTTTTAATAATAATAATATATTCCTTCCTGTTTACGCAGGAACATACCAATTGTACAGTCATGGATAAGTTATTATATAAATTACACAATTTGATGTATGATGAATTTACAGTTTTGTTGTTCTCTCTGACATGAGAGTCAGTCGGAACAGTCTGCTATAAAGTCTGTGTTGCACATAAAGAGATATAGAAATATTGTCTTCGCATTAAAAAAAACCCAGACTTCAGATGAATGTAATACGGATATCTGGGAAAAAAAGCTTGAAGTCAATTCTCTTGTATAACTTTGTTATGAGCAACACCCTTGGCTTAAAGATTATTGATGTATTATGTTGAGACCAGTGATATATTTATTCCATTTTTCGGCAGTCTTATCGCAGTTTCATAACAGGAAAGAAATTTGATCGTGGAGGCGAAAACTAGATAAGGTCATGTTGGGTTGTTTTGCTGCATCAAATGGTGCCGAGGTCGATTCCGGAATTCTCCATTTGCGCCATTTGTGTCTGCATGGCGGACTGTACTCGTAAGTTGGGTGAGACGTTGAAAAACTATTTGAGGACCAGTTGCTTCTTCATTTCAGATCATGAATACTCATTAACAGCATGTTCGCCAGCGTCTTCAAATGGTAGAATTGGATCGTTCCTGGAATTTGATTGATTTTGATTCAGCAACCGGTGAATTTTATATTCTTTTCGATCTGGTATCAGAATAACCGCGGACCATTCCATTAAATATGTCGAATAAGGCATGCAGGAGTAGATCATTACCATCGAATGAATCAACTTGATCTGAGATGCAGCTTTCAGCATGTTTTCGTTATATCATAGATATCCAGGTTTATTGGCGCTGTATAGGCAGTGATTTGGATTAAGACGTATTCTACAGAGTCTCCGTGCCCATTTGAAGTATACATATGCTTTGAAAGGATTACTTTGTTGGCTCCTACCCCACTGAGTGTTAACAACAGCTGCTGTGGATTTATGTATTTCCTCGCCATTTTGGATAAAACATCGCCGCATTATTTTGGGAGAGACCAGTTGGTGGATTATGAATGATGTTCAAGTAACTTTTATCTTTTCATGTGGTGTTGCGGTAAGTTTCTACCTTGTTTTCTCATATTTCATTCGTATGTTGGTTATGGTTCGCCCTTTGTATCAGGTAGACATAGTTTGATCGACTCTTGATTGAATGGGTGTTATTGTCATGACTGCTGCTTTTTTGTCTGGAATTATAAATGGAGGCAAAAAACAACAGGTGTAGTCTCTGAGTTCATACATTAAATGGGCCTATGATTTCTGAAACTCTTACATGGGAATTACCACTGGTATCAATTACAAACTCACTTAGTGTGTCATTAAGTGCCTTTTCAAAGGAGGCCAATGTGCTTGCTAGTCGTATTTTCTCAGGTAGTTTGTTCCATATTTGGGCATACCTAATCAAGAAAAACTTTTGCCTGGTGGCTGTTTTACATGGTTCTATAGCCACTGTACCTTTAGTGTGTCTAAGGTTGTATCCTGTGTTACCTGAGAACCGAGTATAGTTAGCAGGGGTATACACTATTTGGTTAAGAAGCTTATAGAAGAGTATCAGATTTAGTCGCAGTCGCCTTAACCATAATGTTTCTAGTCCCAGGATTTCACATCTGGTAGAGTAGTTTGTGCCGTTATCGGTTCCGAGTACTTTTCGCGTGAAGTACCTCTGTACTCCTTCTACTTTCAGTTTGTCTTCTATGCGTGTACTACTGAATATGAATGAGCAGTAATCTAGGAGTGGGCGCACACAAACCTTGTACAGTAGTATTCTGGATTCGTTTCTGTAGAAGTTCCTGAGTAGGAAACCAATAAGCCTTCGTGATTTCGACACTTGATTCGAGATATGCTCTGAAAATGATAGATTGTGTGAATATTTCAGTCCTAGGTCTAGTACAGATTTGAGTCTGGGGATTTTGTGGCCCTGAATTGCTAGGTTGAGGTCAAGGTTGGAACAGCCTATGCAGAGCCATCCACACTTTTCAACATTAAACTCTAGTCTCCAGGTGTCACACCATCTATCCATTTTTGCTAATTCTTCATGTATGGAGTTCATAGTTGGGCCGATATCTGTATTTGTGCAGGTATATGTCACCTTCAAGTCATCTGCATACAGTATTGGCTTGCCTATACTAAAACATTCACATATACTGTTTATGTATATAATGAAAAGAAGGGGTCCCAATACACTCCCCTGGATGACACCACTGCTGATTGGTCTAGGTCTGGAGGTCATTGAGCCAACTTTAGTTGTCTGATTCCTGTCATAGAGAAATGATTTTATCCAATTGTAGAGGGGGTTGCGTATCCCTAGTGAGCATAGCCTACCGACTAGCAGACTGTGTGGGACTCTGTCGAAGGCTTTCCTTATATCGAAATAGAGGATTATTACTAGCTCTCTCCTATCTCTTCTATAGGTGACTTCGTTGAAAAAGTCTATATGGCAAGTGACGCAAGATCTTTTCTTGAGGAATCCGTGTTGTGACAGGTTGATGAGTTTATGTTTTAGAAAGTAGTCTGACATTTGGTCCTTGATTACTTTCTCCATGATCCTTGATATGACTGGTGTTATATTGATAGGCCTATAATTACATGCACTAGTTTTGGCCCCTCCTTTATGCTTAGGTAATATATATGTGTTTTTCCAAGTTTCAGGGTAGGTTTCGGTCACTAGTGAGATATTAAATATTCTAAGTAATAATACTATCATATCCGTACCACCGTTTTTGTATATGACGGATGGTATATCGTCTATCCCACAACTACTGTTAGCTTTTAATGTCCTTACCGCCGATGCTATATTTTGTATATTAAAGTTTATTTCACCTAACTTGTAGTTATTTTTGCAGGTTATGTCGAGAATTGGGGACGGATGTGCTTGTGTCGTGTTGGGAGGCGTACGCACTGCTTCCATCCTGCTACATCTATGGCTTCTAGGATCACCTCGTAGGTTCTCGGTCCAGTGCAGGTATCCCAGTTCACTCCAGGGAGGTTGAAATCGCCACAAACTAGTTTGTAGTCGAATTCCAGCTTAGGTACAACCTCTAGTATTTCTCCAATAACCGTATCAGTCGTTATAGGGCTGTTAGGGGCTCTGTATATACATCCCACAAGAATGTTATTTTCATTCGTGTGGATGCTTATCCACTTGGATTCTGGAAGTTTATCAATAGTTAGGTTTGTAAAGGTATTGGAGTTAGTGGATTTAGAGGCATATATTAGACAACCGCCTCCTCTCTTGTCTACTCTGTCATTCCTGTGAATGTTATAGTTATCAATTATCAGCTTTGTGTCAGGTATATCAGTAGTAAGCCAAGTTTCAGTTACCAGAATCAGTGTAGGCCGCTCCATGTATACCAAGCTGCGAAGGGAAGTTATTTTGTTAAGGAGAGATCGAGCATTTAAAAGCATAATTTTCAGAAAACCAGGGTTGTTGGGATAGTTAGTAGGTTTTCTTGTTACTATCCCTAACTCCTGGTTGCCTATGTTATGTTCGGAGGGATCCTCATATGAGACATTGTCAGCGTGTTTACTATTCCCTGGACAAATTGTGCTGCGAGGGGGGCTATTGTTTGCTGCAACCGAAAATAATCCTGTTGCATATAATCGTTTCTGGTCTCATTACGTGGGTATCTAGGATCATTTCTCTGCATAAAATAGTCTGTTTCACTGTTCACATTGTAATTTACAGGGCCATAGTAACCTGTTTTTAGGTTATTTTGAGGATAGTGCGTGCTAGGTCTTACGTAGTTGTACATTTGCTGACTCATCTCGTGAGTGTACCTAGAAGGACCAGGGGCCAATCTATACCCGTTATGCCGAGGGTTCGAGTATAAATTTCCGTTGATATGGTACCTAGTGGTGTCCCGTCTAGTGGCCCATGTGTTTTCATTATTGATTATGGGTCCCGTCCTCAGGTTATATGTGCCTACAGGCATTTTAAAACCTCGGCTATTGCGGAAATCGTGGGTATCACTCTGCTGTTTGATCAGCTCGGTGCCCCTTGCATATCTGCTGGTGTGTGATTTTGTGTGGGTAGAGCCATTTTTGCCGTTAGTTCTCACCTTGTGCAGTCTCTCGTCCTCAATTCGTTTACTACTTTTAGTTCGATGAGGAGCTCTTCCATTCACGTCTTCCGTCTCCTTTATGGGACCTGCCGCTATGCGTGCATAGTTATTTTTTAGGCTTATATGCTGCTTGTTGGGCTTGTCACACTTGTATTCACTGCGGACTTGATGCGTATATAATTAATGTGTTTGTATTAGTCGGATGTGTCCATTGGTCAGACCCTGTTTTCATGTTTTCCATCAGCCACAGACTGAAAATACAAAATTTCGAGTGGGCGGAAAAGCCTACGTCATTGTTATTGACATATATAGCCTCATGCTTATTTGCCTTAAATTCAGTCAAGTATCTAGGTTTTCATGCAGTCTTAACAGATTTCGCAGCTCCCCAGAGCCCTCCACAAACCAGTATCTTTAGTATGCAGGGTTCTATATATCAGCAAAGGTATTTTCCAGCAGAGAATTTCGCTATGATACACTGCCATATTCTTTTGCATATTTCCAAGATAGCACGTAGAAGGAATGTATTGATGATACCCAGTTCTACTAAGCTGTTAGGTAACGGACCAGTTTCTGCTTCCGAGATGTTCTTATACATGACGGTCGGCCTGACTACCCGTTACTTTGGACTTATCCTTTGGCAGCACTGTTAGCCTGAAACACTTGAGATTCTGAGAAGATAACGTATAGGACAGATCAGTGATATTTAAATTAAGGTGCATGTCTCCCCGAAGACTTACTTTAAAGCAGGAATGGCTGATAGCATTTAATGGGCTTGTGCCAGATAGTTTTTGGAATGTGTCGTTTTAGAAAAGGGTGGGAAGTGAAGTTTTGATTTAACTCACAGCTTTGATTCGGGAATATCCTGTAGTCCTCTTTCATTCAATTAATTTTATCCACAGCGGCTTCTTTTTTTTCTACGGCCTAATTATCGAAAACCGGGAACGTCTTGCAATGAAGCCGTACTTTACCGGCTCTAGGAAATTGATTACCTTACGATTGGTGGTTAAATGAGACTTAAACGAATTTCTAACGTGCAGAGGTAATTTAGACCCATCTCCACTACTTTTTTTAAGGGATGGTGTAAGCCAAAATGATTTTTCTTTGCTCGATTCTTGGTCTTCAAGTAAACATTTCTAGGCTTCGGTAGACTTCTGAGTAGTTCGTTCCGCCACTCTGCTGTCATAGCTTTGGCTTGTGTTATACCGTGTGTTAAAGCCATCTAGGTGCTGTTAAAAGAGCCACTGCTTCCACTCGTTAATCAACTGGTGTGGTTCGGAAGAGGTAATAATAATAAGCAGTGCTAATTAATATATTTAATGTCAAAAGATGGTAGAACTTGTTATTTAAAAGAATTATTGAGTGGACAGTTGGAGTGGTCAGAAGAGTGATACAAGGAAGGATAGGCGCTAGCAAGGGACTAGTTTAGACGACACAAATCCATGGAGTGCGGCGCGTGAGATTCAGGTAGATAGTTCCCTTGGGTACCTTGCCCGTGTTGATACATGATCATCCGCCCTGCACTTCCAGATCTTGATGGATGGCACACTAGCCATGGCGGCTTGTAAAGAGTCTCAGGGACAGCAAACTCAAAGCGAAAAGGAATAGGAGTTCACCCAGGTCTTCGTTCACCTAGCGAATATCCATGAGGAAATCCATGCTGACTTATTGACAGATTACTGTTTTCGGGGAAATCCTGGTTATTTGTAACTTTAATGACAGTAATCAAATAACCCCTAAGACAACAACGGTCGAATTGATAGAGCCTTAATTTCCTGAAACTCCAAATGCATGGATTCGTCAGGTGTCCTGTGTCATCTTCCACAGCCTGTGTAAGACTCGTCCCGAAAACCGGAAATCCCCAGCTCTTGCTAAGCCGAACCTCTCGTTGTCCCTCGAAGCCTTTCAGAAACGCTTAGTACGAACGGACGCAAAAACCAAAACACCGATTGGCGACTCGAGAATTCTTTATTCTAACACCAACATATGAGCGGCATAATAAACTAAGGTCTATGAACAAATATCACAGTAATAAATCACATTATTGTTTCTGACGGTTTTCTCCTGACTTCTTCCTGAACAGCGATCGATGAGACAATGACTGGCGTATTGATGCCTCCGTGAAAATATAGGGAAGTTGTTTTTGAGCAAACAACCACGAATTGATCGTTTGATCTTCAACTACACTGACACTCTCTGTCAAAAAATGGATCCATCCCTTTCTTCCATCACGACCAACACACGTTGACTTGGATGCCAGTGCGAGAACCTGGGTCACACGGACAGAGCTGAAATGGAAAACAAACAGAAAAGCCAACACACCACAAGCATACTCACAGCACAATCTCACACATTGACGACGACCTACGCCTTCCAGTTAAAGGTATCCTCTTGACATCTTGCAACACAATCTCCACTTGCTAGAATGACTCTTGCAGAATGCAACGTGACCATAGCACCACCTCATGATACTCTTCTCACATCCTCTTATCTACCCACTACCAATTACCACTGCAATCGCTTGTCACTCATTCTGCCTCAATTCTAGTAACGGTGACGTATGCGAGCCTCAGTCGTCTACACTCTCGCTCCCCGGCTTGTGGGACTGCAGCTAACAATTATCTCCGTGTGCATTTCACTCTCAGCACCAGCCTCCCCGGCGTACACGACCCATCTGCTGTCTTTAACATCAATCAATTCATTCACGGATGTAGAGGACTCGAAACAACTTCAGAAGTAAGCATGACAAACAATTTAACAAAACTATGCAATAAAAACAAGGTACGGAAACAACGAGTAAACACAATGAATCCCAAAACACCAATTGATATGACACACCATACATATATACAAACAGTACACACAAACTCGCAGATCGTGTCTCGATGGAATTCCTTTGAAGAATCGCAAACTTACACCAGTACGCCTACAACCCTTCTCACGTTGACGATTGTAAGTTGTGGAATGTACGGACACAAACAAGATTAACCAACGATTACAACAATTGGAACTCACACAACTATTTAACACAAACATATGTACAATCACTACATCAAATGTTGTGGATTCTGCCATGACGAACTACCCGTGAAGTAGACATTCCTCTCATCCCATCATGAACATCCAAAGACAAATGTGCATTATCATGATTATAAACACGAATATTCACTTTACCGTCAATTTCGTCATTTTCAAATTCTTTATTAAGAGAAGTAGGCACTTGAAGTTCTTCCTCACAAATCCTTAAAGGTTTCATATCTACACTCCGACTAGTAATACCTTGTAAACTTATGGAGTCACAACTGGACTCTGAAACTGTAACTCAATTCCGTGGCATTCTATTCAACAATGGCTTACTATTTGCAACTACAGACTTCTTGACCGCACCGTTATCGTCACACAATTCGGAGTTAGACCTAGATTGCACATTTAGCTAATCACTGAACTTGCTCACTGGTTCATAGTGCACAATTGTAGGCACCTCTTGCAAACGTGTAAGACACAAACGTGTTTGTCTTGCATCTTATATCGTATACCTACAACCACGGGATGAAAACGAAACGATGTCAGTTTTCCCGCGAAACCTGGAGGACAACTGTACAATTAAATAACTATACGGCCTGGTTCAGACAATCAGTGTAATTATATGTATATATATATATATATCAAATATTAAACAGTTGAAACATTATTAACTTTTAGACAATTTAAGATTTGACATTATACCATACTTGATCGTGCCCGTAAAAATAGCATGAATTTTCATGTAAATTTATGTTTATACGAAAAAAATTATTATTATTAAATCGTAACATATATGTTGAGGATGTACTACGAAACTTGTTACACATACTAGGTCTATATGCATTACTAGACATCATAGGGCCTTCTCGATATCCACCGTTCTGAGACACTTTCGTCATCAATGATTGCAGTTTGCTCTCCGACTGTTGTATTCTAGGGTTGAGATGCAGTATACTGGCAAACTTACTCACAGATAGATTGACACTATCTTCTACCAGTTTCATGATATCATCAAACCTTGGCTCGATACCCTCATCCTCCATACGAGAGCTTATCTTCACCCACTTTTTTGCAGCCGAGTAGGTAGGCGTCTTGCTATTACCTCTAAGACTGAGCTTGAGTTCAGATCACTCGTGCGATTCATCGAAATCAACGTAGTTTTGTAAGTCATCAGATTATCCAAAAACTCAGTAAGTGCCTTGGAGTCATCTTGTAGTTGACTACCGTTACCTTTGACAGCTTCTAATACGTTCCTTACAATCATTGAAGGTCTTCCAAACCTTTGACGCAGTATGTTCATAGCTTCAGAGTATCCTTCGTTAAAGGGCATGAACTTACAGCACTGTATAGCTCTTGAAGCAACTCCAGTGCAGTACCTCATCAAATACATCAACTTCATTTCATCGTTTAGTAAAAAACTACTTAACATGATTTCAAACTCTCTTACAAACTGTAAATAATCAGCCAGGTTTCCGTCGAAACACCGAGGTTCAAATTTAGGGAGTTTGACGTTCCTATTGTCCCTGGATGGCGAAACAGTAACATCAACCATGTCATGCTTAACATCAGACACATCGTTACAAGTAACAGACATGTCACCATGACTTACTTTCCTGTTTGCATCCAAGATGCTCTATCTCTTCTTTGACCTAGGCATTGTTGAACTTGACCCAATTCCAAAAACGTTCCAGATATTGTTTGTTCAAAGAAGACTTGGCCGGCAGTAGCAAAGACGTATGGAGTGTATCGAAACGTAAAAACTGTCAGAGTCCTCCCTTAAAACGTTAATGACCAGCTCTCGCTACGCCGAACCTCTCGCTCTCCCCCGAAGCCTTTCAGAAACGCTTAGTACGAACGGACGCAAAAACCAAAACACCGATTGGCGACTCGAGAATTCTTTATTCTAACACCAACATATGAGCGGCATAATAAACTAAGGTCTATGAACAAATATCACAGTAATAAATCACATTATTGTTTCTGACGGTTTTCTCCTGACTTCTTCCTGAACAGCGATCGATGAGACAATGACTGGCGTATTGATGCCTCCGCGAAAACTGGGGAATTTGGTTTTGAGCAAACAACCATGAATTGATCATTCCATCTTCAAGTACTTTTAAACAGTATGTGTGTTGTGATTATACATTTACACATAGCCCTTGATTATATAAACGCGTATCCTCTCCAGGAAGTGTCCTTATATGTCCTGTGCACTTGGCTGCTTGTTCATTTCTCTGCGGTGAAATTAATAATATCCACTGAAAGCGCTGCGCTAAATTCAAACGTGGTGCAATGGTAAGTATGATGAGAATAAAGGCTACCGCGATGTATTTTGGCGCACAGTATGGGTCATCGTGTTCGTGTCTATAGAGGTATTGTAAGCGTCAATTTTTTTAAAAGTGGCGTATATTTAATTACTTTTAGTCTTCTGCAGTCAAAGAAGTCGATGTTATTAGCATTATGTTCTTGTTAATGCGTTGAAGTATCGTGATATCTTCAGATGAATCACCACAAGGAGACGCATGCACTTAAAGAAGTTCTACATCGAGTATACTTTCATTTTGTTTTGGCAGCCTCAAACGTATGATATTTGCGAGTGATTTTAAATTTTCAGGCTGTAAACTGATTGAAGGCGATGATTAATGTCACAGCAGTCTTTCAACGAGATTCAGGCTTTTGGTAGAGAATAAGCCCACAGGCATGAGTTAGATATCTGTATTCCTAGGGTCTTGAGCTCTATTATATTTATCTGTGATGAATGAAATTCACAACATATCGAAAATATCAAACGACAAATGACACAAGCAGCTGAATTTTGTAGTAATTATGTCCATTTTGATTTAGAACATAGTTGAAGTTGTTCAGCGAAAGATTTGATACATGGTCACATGGAAATTCGGAAGACATTAATTGCTTATTGCATCAGATGGCGTCAGCTAATCTAGACATTGGTGTGCACTGAAATGAGAATACTGTAGATGGTCCAACTAAAACGCAGCACTCCTTACAATTAGTATTACCTCTCCGCCGAAAATTAGCCTGAGGTTGCAGCCTGCCACAAGCACTGTCAATGATCTAAAATGGCCTACATAAGGCTTTCTACGTGTTAATCAACTTACCCGTACGGAACAACCATGCAGTAACAAATGGAGGCCTTGGCTGATGTGGGTGCAGTAAAACAAATCTGCGGGACAATAATCAATATAATTCTGCCTTCAGAAGAATTCACATCTGGTGTTACAGAATCATACGAATAAATCACTCATTTCATATTAATACCCACTTTGAACATAAATCAAGAACAAGATACGATACCGCACACAACAAAGTTATATCGGGGAATTGACCTCAAGCTTTATTTTTTCCCAGTTATTTGCAATCCATCCAAAACATACTTGTGTTTCTATTAATGCAAATATTTCTATATTTCTTAGTGTGCTCCATTGATTGTACTCACAAATTAATGTCAAAAAGGACAGCAACCATGTGGTTTCACCATAAATCAAATTTATTTTATGTAAATAATATTTGTTCATGCCTGTACAACTGTTGAGTCTTACATAGATAGGAATAAATATAGTGCAAACGCGTGATGTAACTCGTATCAATCCTAGTGATCATTCAATTTTAGATCACTAAGGTATTCTGAGCTCCTTCTGTAATTATCCGTGACTATAAAGGATATAAAAGATGCTCTGATGACACAGACGGTTTACCCATTTATTACTAAACAGATTATCCAGAGAGACTTTGTGACGTTGTAGTAATTGTGCCATCCAATCAGACCACAAGTATAAATTTAACAGTACTTTTTTAGTGGTCCGAGGGGCAAAAGTATTAGAAAGAAATATACACACTAGATGAAAATTCTATATAATTTTCTCACTACAATACAACATCCCTCATTCTCCGATTCTTCCTCTAAACAGGAGCGTAGTGTGTGCAAAATTTCTACACTGTTAGCACTTCATAAGGTGCTCATTTCTTGAAAGTCCCGAAATGCATTCTCATCTTCGTCACTGAGATGAAAACGTCTTATTAGCACAATGCGAATGAAAATTTCAGTTGTATATTTGCTGCTTCAACTTGCACCGATTACTTGCGGTGAACTTCTGAAAAATGCTTCGTTATTGTTGGAACTTGCCACAGTTAGTTCGCAAGAGACACAAACTGATTGACCGAGTGAGTGAAAAACATTGACGGAGAAAATATTCTACTTATAAAAACAACCTAGTAAATGCACAGGAATCCAGGAGATGATAGTCGCTTATAACCATCAGAATGGCTAACGAACATTTTAAGTGTGTTCAAACAGTTAAAATGAGATGTGGCAACGAAGAATTTAACTTCCCTTGTAAGGCATTTATTCCCTTCTTTACAGCAACAACCAAGTAGAACTAGCACTGCTTCTAACCATTTTCCTCTGGACAGTTGTAAGAACAATCTTGTGATTGGGAAGCTGCAGAAAACCTCTCTAAAATGTGTGAAAATCCGGTAAGTTTTTCGGCAGTGATGTGGAGTGATACTGCAATCCAACTAATCCAGAAGCTATAGCGCAAAATCAGCTGGATATGCATCAACGTGGGATACACGAAAGCCAGTGAATTGCATTCTTCTCAATTAGAACTCCATCTGAAATAAGACATGATATTTATCTGGCAGTCTTCAACATAATTACAACGTTACTTTGCCTCAATTCAGAGCCGAAATCAGGCTAGATGGCTTTATCGGTCTAATTTCAAGAGATTAAACAGAAGCAGCAAGTGGCTGAAATCAATACGGTTGGCTCAACTCCCCACCTTCAGAACCTGAGTGTGTTTGACTAATATAATCTAAACTTGAGGATAAAATCTTGGCTGCGACACACGACATACCGTAGATGCCAAAGATCCACACCAGCCAACTATACAATTATGACTTGCCAGTACAGTTCGAGATTGAACGATCAATTCGTGGTTGTTTGCTCAAAACCAAATTCCCCAGTTTTCGCGGAGGCATCAATACGCCAGTCATTGTCTCATCGATCGCTGTTCAGGAAGAAGTCAGGAGAAAACCGTCAGAAACAATAATGTGATTTATTACTGTGATATTTGTTCATAGACCTTAGTTTATTATGCCGCTCATATGTTGGTGTTAGAATAAAGAATTCTCGAGTCGCCAATCGGTGTTTTGGTTTTTGCGTCCGTTCGTACTAAGCGTTTCTGAAAGGCTTCGGGGGAGAGCGAGAGGTTCGGCGTAGCGAGAGCTGGTCATTAACGTTTTAAGGGAGGACTCTGACAGTTTTTACGTTTCGATACACTCCATACGTCTTTGCTACTGCCGGCCAAGTCTTCTTTGAACAAACAATATCTGGAACGTTTTTGGAATTGGGTCAAGTTCAACAATGCCTAGGTCAAAGAAGAGATAGAGCATCTTGGATGCAAACAGGAAAGTAAGTCATGGTGACATGTCTGTTACTTGTAACGATGTGTCTGATGTTAAGCATGACATGGTTGATGTTACTGTTTCGCCATCCAGGGACAATAGGAACGTCAAACTCCCAAAATTTGAACTTCGGTGTTTCGACGGAAACCTGGCTGATTATTTACAGTTTGTAAGAGAGTTTGAAATCATGTTAAGTAGTTTTTTACTAAACGATGAAATGAAGTTGATGTATTTGATGAGGTACTGCACTGGAGTTGCTTCAAGAGCTATACAGTGCTGTAAGTTCATGCCCTTTAACGAAGGATACTCTGAAGCTATGAACATACTGCGTCAAAGGTTTGGAAGACCTTCAATGATTGTAAGGAACGTATTAGAAGCTGTCAAAGGTAACGGTAGTCAACTACAAGATGACTCCAAGGCACTTACTGAGTTTTTGGATAATCTGATGACTTACAAAACTACGTTGATTTCGATGAATCGCACGAGTGATCTGAACTCAAGCTCAGTCTTAGAGGTAATAGCAAGACGCCTACCTACTCGGCTGCAAAAAAGTGGGTGAAGATAAGCTCTCGTATGGAGGATGAGGGTATCGAGCCAAGGTTTGATGATATCATGAAACTGGTAAAGGACAGTGTCAACCAGGCGATCTGCAAATTCGCCAGCATTTTGCATTCTAAGGTAGAACCTAAAGAACCAGTGAATATAAAGAAAGCCTTTTTGGTGAAGTCTCAAGACACATCGAGAAAGGATTTGTGTATTGTTTGCCATAACATGCATCAATTGAGTGATTGCAATCTCTTTATTGCTATGTCACCCGTAGAAAGGATATAAATGTCAAAACAGAAGCGGCTGTGTTTCAGTTGTTTAACGATTGGGCATACAAAGTTGATTTGTAAGGCGACAAACAAGGGAAGTAGTGGTTTAACGGATATGCACCCACTTTTGAGGATAGTAAACGAACCGGGGAATTCGGTTAATTGTGATAGTATCTCTAGACCCCTTGACACCCCACAAGTTTTCTTAGGGGTATTACCAGTTAAGGTGAAAGGACCGAAATCTTCAGTAGAGACTTATGCATTGTTGGATAATGGTTCAGACGTTACATTCATAGATGCTAAACTGGCTGGTTGCTTGGGTATTATGGCCCCGAAGCAACCCTTGGTTGTAAATACTTTCAATTCTTCGAAGACGGTATTATGTGAACGAGTGTCATTTCAGTTAGAATCCTTGACTACTGGGGAAACGGTTGAAGTAGATACTGCTTACACTACCCCAAGTATGAAACTCGGCGAAGCTATAGTACCTAGTCGTGAAACGGTTGTCGGTAAGCCATACCTGTGTGACATACCGCTTCCAACACTGCAAGATGGAAGAGTGAGGGTACTCATTGGATGTAGTGTGCCAGAAGCTCACAAGGTATTAGAAGAGAGATTCGGAGGTAGAGATGATCTGTTTGCGACGAAAGCACCGCCGGGATGGACAGTGAGAGGACCTATACCCATAGTCCACATATCATCATTAGTTGCAAATGATGGGGACAAACGTGAGACTATGATTAAGAACACAGTATATCTAGGTTTACCTACACATACATAAGTATACGTATATGCTGCATCAAACATGCTGTTTTTATCATGATTAACCAGACCACTGTGTATATTATACTTATTTAAGGATCTTTGAAAATAATAGTCAAGAGATAATTGAAGTTGCTTGAAGTTTATACCTTTTCAGACATTGTTTGTATTCTTGACACTCCTGAGAAGTCCTTAGACCGTAATTTGGCATGAATTCGTTGAATTCAGCAAATAATTCCACCGGTATATCATTCCTCTCCTGAGCTGTAATAGTTTCTGTTATCAGTTATCTGTCCGACTTGATAAAACACTCCTGGAAATTCAGAACTTAATCAAGCAGCTAAATGATGTTTGAAATTACCTCAACTCGAATGACAAACTGGCCAATCACCTGCGAGCAAATCGTTTGTTTATCTCATTCGTGGTCACTCAAAATTACGGCCGTCGACAGGAAGCCACTTTAGACCCACTCTTCGCATTATTTTCAATACCTCCGACTCATATCTGAAACATCAGCAAGGTTTTTAGGCCACGTATTCTAAATTTTGATGAATTCTGGATATAAAATCACGCCAAGGCTTTCGACAAACCTCGAGACTACTTATACTGATCTTAAACACACTGAAGCTGCTACTCTGCATGCTATTGGAATTATGAGATCAATTGTTAATGTCATTCCTTAATCAGTCCTCTTTCTCTTTGCCTTCTAGCCTTGCGAAAGTATTGACCCGATTCACTGACCATATTTATTAGTTGGATGCTTGGTAAGAAACATTTATTGACTAGGGATTCATAAAATATATTAACAATAGATACTCGAGTTAAACTTTAGCTTGCCAAAATGGGAGTCATCAAACATGAGTGAGCTACGGCGAGACCATATTTTTCCCCGATAGAGAGCTAATTTGAGCCAGCAGGTATCGTCGAAACTATCTACTGTGTCATATTGTCCATATTTGCTTGTTCGCAATTATTCAAGTTTCAATTATGATGAAATCATTTCATGTGTAATCCAGAATTTAGGTTGTGGTATGAAGAAACTGAGCCTCAGATGTTTTCTCTGTTTTAGTCACCTATTTTAACTTCTTTTCCGGTAGTTTTTGCAAAAGACATGATGAAAGATGGGCTCTAGAAGAGACAAAAATGGAGGTCATATTGTAACATAGGTGTTTATTGCCTTACTTTCCCAAATACATTCGTGTTTGGGAATGAGCAGTACTCTCTTTGATCACTAAGTGAATACTAGTTTTGTCAGCCTTGCTAACAAGCATGAGTCAGCCAAGCTAAAGAGCTATCCACCCACACACTACGAAAATAAAAATTTTTCACTTGAAACCGACAATTCAACAGGGCCAGAGGTCTTCTAACGGATCAACTGACCAATCGTTACAACCAGCCATTCTGGACTTCAGAATCACTTGTGCCAGTATCTATGGCATTTGAACTCCAAACATTGAACAAGGATAGATTTGGAGTCTGACCAGTCTATAGTGTTAGACAGTAACACACTGTGATGACTAATATTTACAGAAGGGAAAATACGTAGAACATGAATATTCTGTGTAGGTGAAGTACACAGCAGGCCTGACAAACAAGTGCATAAGGTGGTTTTGGATCACTTGTTGCCTATGATCCTGCAAAAGACATTTGCAGAGGCTACCGGCAGAATATTTCTGCCAAATCTGGCAACAGATGAAGAATAGAAAACAATTATCCTGTATTTTTGAATAGCGATAGAGTTATCCATAATGTTACAGACATGGATCTGCTGTTTGAAAAATCACCTCAAACCTTCCCATTTGACAGCAGCAGGTGTTTCTAGGGAATACGGTCGCTCTTTTAGGGCGAGGTTTCTCCCTGACCGTATATGGACATTTCGAAATCACATCTCCCTTTTCCAGATAAACATCACTACATGCATGACCACGAGTTGCCATCAAACCTGTAACCATTAAAATCACTTCAAAACAACCTTTCTCAGCACATCTTCATTTCGTACCTCTGTTTAATCTGAGGTTCGTCTTCGCGCAGCCAAAATATATTGCCAGCCACGTCTCATAAACCGTTAATGTCCAGCTCTTGCTGCGCTCGGGCCCACGCTGTTCCTTGCAGTTTCTCAGAAACGCTTAGTAATAACGGACGAAAAAACCAAAACACCGATTGGCGACTCGAGAATTCTTTATTGTAATACCAACACATAAAAATAATGTTTTTACTAGGTCTGTGAACAAATATTACAATAATAAATCACAAGATTACTTCTGATGGTTTACTGCTGACTTCTTTCTGAACAGCGACCGATGAGACGATGACTGTCGTATTGATGCCTCCGCGAAAATTGGGGAAGTTGGTTTTGAGCAAACAACCATGAATTGATCGTTCAATCTTCAACTCCATTGACACTCCCCGGCAAAAAAGGGATCCACCCCTTTTTTCCATCACGACCAATACACGTTGACTTGGATGCCATTGCGAGAACCTGGGTCACACGGACAGAGCTGAAATGGAAAACAAACAGAAAAGCCAACACACCACAAGCATACCCACAGCACAATCTCACACATCAATGACGACCTGCGCCTCCAGTTAAAGGTATCCTCTTGACATCTTGCAACACAATCGCCACTTGCTAGAATGACTCTTGCAGAATGCAACGTGACCATAGCACCACCTCACGATACTCTACGCACATCCTCTTATCTACTCACTACCAATTACCACTGCAATCGCTTGTCACTCATTCTGCCTCAGTTCTAGTAACGGTGACGCATGCGAGCCTCAGTCGTTTACACTCTTTCTCCCCGGCGTGTCGGACCGCAGCTAACAATTATCTCCGTGTGCATTTCATTCTCAGCAATAGCCTAGCCTCCCCGGCGTATACGACCCATCTGCTGTCCTTAACATCAATCAATTCATTCATGGATGTAGAAGACTCGAAACAACTTCAGAAGTAATCACGACGAAAATTTTAACAAAATTACGCAATAACAACAAGGTACGAAAACAACAAGTAAACACAATGAATCCAAAAACACCAATTGATATGACACACCACACATATATACAAACAGTACACACAAACTCGCGGATCATGTCTTGATGGAATTCCTTTGAAGAATCGCAGGACTTACACCAGTACGCCTACAACCCTTCACAGGTTGACGATTGTAAGTTGTGGAATGTCCGGACACAAACAGAATTACCAACAGCTAGATGACAGATGGCATCAATTCAGTATATACAATATGAACATATGTACAAAATCACACACCGAGCACATTGGACTGCTCATTGATGCGCTACCCTTTGAAGAATTGTAGGACTTACAGCAGTACGCCTACAACCCTTCTCAGGTTGACGCTCTAGGTTGGAAAATCATCTAGTGTTTCATCCTCCGACTCTCTACTCTCAGCACCTTCCAGTAGACACAGTTTTCTGATATCTCGCACCAACATGCCACAACTTGTTCTCACCTCAACCGTCCTCACCAATCCATCACCACTACAGATCAGCCTTACTACCACTCCCAAAGGCCACCTACCTGTGGCACATTTATCTGCTACTAATACTATGTCACCAACCTTTAAGTTTCGGCACAACTTTTTCCACTTGTCCCTGGTTTGCAGTGTTAGAACATACTCCTTTAACCATCTTTTCCAAAATATATCTTTCATGTGCCTGGCTTGTTTCCATCTTTTAATCGTAGGTATTCCTTCCCCGCTTGCGTCCTCTATGCCAGGGTTGCCTCTCAATAACAATAATTTATTTGGGGTTAACACATCAAAATCCTTGACGTCGTCCCTCACAGGTGATAACGGCCGGTCATTTAATATTCGTTCAGCTTCACAAAAAAATGTCTCCAGCGTTTCGTCATTCAAACTCTGGTTTTTAATTATGGAGCTTAAAATACGCTTGATAATTCCTATAAGTCTTTCCCATAGCCCACCTCTATGGCTGGCATGTGGTGGATTGAAGTGCCACTCGATGTTCCTTTTCAGTAACTCTTCCTGAACTCTCGTTTGAGGACCTTCGAAGTACTCTTTAAGCTCGGCGTGACAGCCAACAAAATTAGTCCCTCTGTCGCTGAACATCATCTTCGGTACACCCCGGCGATTTATAAATCTATGTAATGCTAGCACGAATGAATCAGTAGTTAGCGTATGAACCATCTCAATATGCACAGCTCTCATTTTCAAACAGGTGAATAAACAGCCATATCTTTTACATAGGGTTCTGCCTCTCTTCACTACAAAAGGTCCGAACAAATCCACCCCAACGTACTCAAATGGATAATTCCCTTCAGAAGCTTGCCACGCTGGGAGTGGTGCCATCATCTGCTGTACTGGACGAGCATTTCGGAGTTTACATTCCATGCACTTATCAATTATTTTACGGACAGCAGTACCTCCCTTCACTATCCAGAACTTACATCGAATACTTGATAGTACTTGCGAAGTACCCAAATGACCTTCAAGAACATGGTAGTGTCTTATAATGAGATCAGTGACTGGATGGTAGCAAGGTAATAAAGCCGGATGACGGGTCTCATATGACGATTCTAACATTTGTAGACGTCCACCAACTCTAGCGATCCCTTCGGAAACTATCGGAGATAATCTATCTAACCGCACCTTGAAATCTGCGAAATCGGGACTATCCTCCTTGGCAATCTCACCCCACGCTTCCCACTGAGCAGCCCTCAAAATCGCTAACTCTGCATTTCTAATATCTTTCAAAGGCCCCACATTCATATTTTCGTATCCCGCAAGATGCATGACCTTTAAATACGTAACATATCGTGTCAACCACGCAACAGCTTTCAGTAGTTTGTACCAAGAAGAATAATATTTAAAAAGTGGATGTAAACCTGAATGTCTTTCTTGAGTAGATGTTAAACTGACACTTGTCTTCAACTCCAAGGCACACTCGTTTATCGGTGGTTCATCTTCTCTACGAGGCCACATACTATCAGCCCTTAGCAAGAACTCTGGACCTTTCCACCACTTATTTTTAACCACATTCATATCAATAACTCCTCGCGAGGCTAGATCAGCTGGATTTTTTCCAGACGGTACGTACCTCCACTGCTCAACAGTTGTTAGTTCACGAATTTGAGATACTCTGTTAGCTACAAAACATGCATATCTTGCTGACTCGTTGCGTATATAATATATCACAGACATCGAATCAGTCCAAAACGTTACGGGATGCTTGGGGTAATCCAACTCTTTACACAACGTTGTGAATAACTGCGCAGCTAGTAAGGCGGCATTAAGTTCTAATCTCGGAATCGAAACCGTCTTTAGAGGTGCAACTCTAGATTTACCCATCACCAGGCTAACATCTATATCATTCCTTAAGGTGGTTCTGATGTATACGGCTGCACCAAATCCAACCTCAGAGGCATCAGAAAAAACATGGAAGTCAATTATATCATGATTTCTCGACGGCTTAAGTGGACGTGAGACGGAATGTAGATTCAGCATTCTTAAACTGTTAACCCACCCCTTCCACTCTTCTCTCTGCCTCTCACTTAATGGTTCATCCCACTGTAACCCTTTCCTGCATGTCTCTTGAAATAACCTCCTAGCCGGAAGTAGATAAGGTGCTACTAATCCAAGTGGGTCAAACACGGACGACAACACAGAGAGCACACCTCTCCGAGTAACTGGCTTATCAATATCACCAACACTAAATCCAAAGGTATCAGAGTTCACATCCCATCGCATACCTAATGTGCGTTCAACTGGTAGAGTATCAACAGGCAAATCTCGTACGGTAGGTGCTCTGTCTTCTGGATCTATATGCTTCAAAACGTCTAGGCTGTTCGAGACCCACTTAGTTAGACGAAAGCCGGCCTTAGCTAACACTTCAGTAATGCTTGTTGCAAATCTAACTGCAGACTTATCATCATCGAAGGAGGCTAAACAATCATCCACGTAGAAGCAACAATCTATGACGTCCAGCAAATCATTAGAACCAAATGTGGACACTGCCTTTCGTAGAGCAAAATTAGCACAAAATGGGGAGGACGTGGCACCAAATGGATGCACTGTCATCCTATATTCTGACACCTTACCACAAGGACCGTCATCAAACCACAAAAACCTCAAGTGATCTCTGTCACTCTCTGGCACCTTCACCTGTAGGAACATTTCCTCAATATCCGCCGCGACAGCAACTGTAAACTTTCTGAATCTCAATAGCAGTCCCACTAATGAGCTCACGCAATCTGGGCCACTATACAGATTATCATTTAAAGAGACTCCTTCGTGTTTCGCAGAACAATCAAACACCACACGGAGTTTACCTGGCTTCCTCGGGTTAAAGACGGGATGATGGGGCAAATACCACTTCCCTGGCTCACTCTGATCAACTAGTCTTTCAACGTAACCCTTCATTATATGTTTATCGACGACTTCCTTATATTTGGACCAGAGTTCTGCATCTGACAGAAATTTCTTCTGTAAACCCATTAGTCTCTTAAGAGCAACTTTCCTATTACAAACCAACTGTCTATCTTTGAATCTCCATGGTAGGCCAACGCTGAAACGCCCGTTTTCGTATTTACAAGAGTCCTCGGCTATTTTAACTGCTTTTAAGTCTTCTACAGAACGACCCTTCCCTGGGACACCGCAGTCACAAAACTCCTTGTCATACATATTTTTAATCATAGTTTCTAGTTTGTCCCCATCGTTTGTAACTAATGATGATATGTGGACTATGGGTATAGGTCCTCTCACTGTCCATCCCAGTGGTGTTTTCGTCGCAAACAGATCATCTCTACCTCCAAATCTCTCTTCTAATACCTTGTGAGCTTCTGGCACACTACATCCAATGAGTACTCTCACTCTTCCATCTTGCAATGTTGGAAGAGGTATGTCACACAGGTATGGCTTACCGACAACCGTTTCACGACTAGGTACTATAGCTTCGCCAAGTTTCATACTGGAGGTAGTGTAAGCAGTATCCACTTCCACCGTTTCCCCAGTAGCCAAGGATTCTAACTGAAATGACACTCGCTCACATACTACTGTTTTCGCAGAATTGAAAGTATTTACAACCAAGGGTTGCTTTGGGCCTTTAATACCCAAGCAACCAGCCAGTTCAGCATCTATCAATGTAACGTCTGAACCATTATCCAACAATGCATAAGTCTCTACTGAAGATTTCGGTCCTTTCACCTTAACTGGTAATACCCCTAAGAAAACTTGTGGGATGTCAAGGGGTCTAGAGATACTATTACAATTAACCGAATTCCCAGGTTCGTTCACTGTTCTCAGAAGTGGGTGCATATCCGTTAAACCACTACTTCCCTTGTTTGTCGCCTTACAATTCCACTTTGTATGCCCAATCTTTAAACAACTGAAACACAGCCGCTTCTGCTTTGCCATTTTTAACCTTTCTACGGGTGACATAGCGATAAAGCGATTACAATCACTCAATTGATGCATGTTATGGCAAACAATACACTCATCCTTTCTCGTTGTGTCTTGAGACTTCACCACAAATGCCTTCCTTATATTCACTGGTTCCTTAGGTTCTACCTTAGAATGCAAAATGCTGGCGAATTTGCCCATCGCCTGGTTGACACTGTCCTTCACCAGTTTCATGATATCATCAAACCTTGGCTCGATACCCTCATCCTCCATACGAGAGCTTATCTTCACCCACTTTTTTGCAGCCGAGTAGGTAGGCGTCTTGCTATTACCTCTAAGACTGAGCTTGAGTTCAGATCACTCATGCGATTCATCGAAATCAACGTAGTTTTGTAAGTCATCAGATTATCCAAAAACTCAGTAAGTGCCTTGGAGTCATCTTGTAGTTGACTACCGTTACCTTTGACAGCTTCTAATACGTTCCTTACAATCATTGAAGGTCTTCCAAACCTTTGACGCAGTATGTTCATAGCTTCAGAGTATCCTTCGTTAAAGGGCATGAACTTACAGCACTGTATAGCTCTTGAAGCAACTCCAGTGCAGTACCTCATCAAATACATCAACTTCATTTCATCGTTTAGTAAAAAACTACTTAACATGATTTCAAACTCTCTTACAAACTGTAAATAATCAGCCAGGTTTCCGTCGAAACACCGAAGTTCAAATTTTGGGAGTTTGACGTTCCTATTGTCCCTGGATGGCGAAACAGTAACATCAACCATGTCATGCTTAACATCAGACACATCGTTACAAGTAACAGACATGTCACCATGACTTACTTTCCTGTTTGCATCCAAGACGCTCTATCTCTTCTTTGACCTAGGCATTGTTGAACTTGACCCAATTCCAAAAACGTTCCAGATATTGTTTGTTCAAAGAAGACTTGGCCGGCAGTAGCAAAGACGTATGGAGTGTATCGAAACGTAAAAACTGTCAGAGTCCTCCCTTAAAACGTTAATGACCAGCTCTCGCTACGCCGAACCTCTCGCTCTCCCCCGAAGCCTTTCAGAAACGCTTAGTACGAACGGACGCAAAAACCAAAACACCGATTGGCGACTCGAGAATTCTTTATTCTAACACCAACATATGAGCGGCATAATAAACTAAGGTCTATGAACAAATATCACAGTAATAAATCACATTATTGTTTCTGACGGTTTTCTCCTGACTTCTTCCTGAACAGCGATCGATGAGACAGTGACTGGCGTATTGATGCCTCCGCGAAAACTGGGGAATTTGGTTTTGAGCAAACAACCACGAATTGATCGTTCAATCTCGAACTGTACTGGCAAGTCATAATTGTATAGTTGGCTGGTGTGGATCTTTGGCATCTACGGTATGTCGTGTGTCGCAGCCAAGATTTTATCCTCAAGTTTAGATTATATTAGTCAAACACACTCAGGTTCTGAAGGTGGGGAGTTGAGCCAACCGTATTGATTTCAGCCACTTGCTGCTTCTGTTTAATCTCTTGAAATTAGACCGATAAAGCCATCTAGCCTGATTTCGGCTCTGAATTGAGGCAAAGTAACGTTGTAATTATGTTGAAGACTGCCAGATAAATATCATGTCTTATTTCAGATGGAGTTCTAATTGAGAAGAATGCAATTCACTGGCTTTCGTGTATCCCACGTTGATGCATATCCAGCTGATTTTGCGCTATAGCTTCTGGATTAGTTGGATTGCAGTATCACTCCACATCACTGCCGAAAAACTTACCGGATTTTCACACATTTTAGAGAGGTTTTCTGCAGCTTCCCAATCGCAAGATTGTTCTTACAACTGTCCAGAGGAAAATGGTTAGAAGCAGTGCTAGTTCTACTTGGTTGTTGCTGTAAAGAAGGGAATAAATGCCTTACAAGGGAAGTTAAATTCTTCGTTGCCACATCTCATTTTAACTGTTTGAACACACTTAAAATGTTCGTTAGCCATTCTGATGGTTATAAGCGACTATCATCTCCTGGATTCCTGTGCATTTACTAGGTTGTTTTTATAAGTAGAATATTTTCTCCGTCAATGTTTTTCACTCACTCGATCAATCAGTTTGTGTCTCTTGCGAACTAACTGTGGCAAGTTCCAACAATAACGAAGCATTTTTCAGAAGTTCACCGCAAGTAATCGGTGCAAGTTGAAGCAGCAAATATACAACTGAAATTTTCATTCGCATTGTGCTAATAAGACGTTTTCATCTCAGTGACGAAGATGAGAATGCATTTCGGGACTTTCAAGAAATGAGCACCTTATGAAGTGCTAACAGTGTAGAAATTTTGCACACACTACGCTCCTGTTTAGAGGAAGAATCGGAGAATGAGGGATGTTGTATTGTAGTGAGAAAATTATATAGAATTTTCATCTAGTGTGTATATTTCTTTCTAATACTTTTGCCCCTCGGACCACTAAAAAAGTACTGTTAAATTTATACTTGTGGTCTGATTGGATGGCACAATTACTACAACGTCACAAAGTCTCTCTGGATAATCTGTTTAGTAATAAATGGGTAAACCGTCTGTGTCATCAGAGCATCTTTTATATCCTTTATAGTCACGGATAATTACAGAAGGAGCTCAGAATACCTTAGTGATCTAAAATTGAATGATCACTAGGATTGATACGAGTTACATCACGCGTTTGCACTATATTTATTCCTATCTATGTAAGACTCAACAGTTGTACAGGCATGAACAAATATTATTTACATAAAATAAATTTGATTTATGGTGAAACCACATGGTTGCTGTCCTTTTTGACATTAATTTGTGAGTACAATCAATGGAGCACACTAAGAAATATAGAAATATTTGCATTAATAGAAACACAAGTATGTTTTGGATGGATTGCAAATAACTGGGAAAAAATAAAGCTTGAGGTCAATTCCCCGATATAACTTTGTTGTGTGCGGTATCGTATCTTGTTCTTGATTTATGTTCAAAGTGGGTATTAATATGAAATGAGTGATTTATTCGTATGATTCTGTAACACCAGATGTGAATTCTTCTGAAGGCAGAATTATATTGATTATTGTCCCGCAGATTTGTTTTACTGCACCCACATCAGCCAAGGCCTCCATTTGTTACTGCATGGTTGTTCCGTACGGGTAAGTTGATTAACACGTAGAAAGCCTTATGTAGGCCATTTTAGATCATTGACAGTGCTTGTGGCAGGCTGCAACCTCAGGCTAATTTTCGGCGGAGAGGTAATACTAATTGTAAGGAGTGCTGCGTTTTAGTTGGACCATCTACAGTATTCTCATTTCAGTGCACACCAATGTCTAGATTAGCTGACGCCATCTGATGCAATAAGCAATTAATGTCTTCCGAATTTCCATGTGACCATGTATCAAATCTTTCGCTGAACAACTTCAACTATGTTCTAAATCAAAATGGACATAATTACTACAAAATTCAGCTGCTTGTGTCATTTGTCGTTTGATATTTTCGATATGTTGTGAATTTCATTCATCACAGATAAATATAATAGAGCTCAAGACCCTAGGAATACAGATATCTAACTCATGCCTGTGGGCTTATTCTCTACCAAAAGCCTGAATCTCGTTGAAAGACTGCTGTGACATTAATCATCGCCTTCAATCAGTTTACAGCCTGAAAATTTAAAATCACTCGCAAATATCATACGTTTGAGGCTGCCAAAACAAAATGAAAGTATACTCGATGTAGAACTTCTTTAAGTGCATGCGTCTCCTTGTGGTGATTCATCTGAAGATATCACGATACTTCAACGCATTAACAAGAACATAATGCTAATAACATCGACTTCTTTGATTGCAGAAGACTAAAAGTAATTAAATATACGCCACTTTTAAAAAAATTGACGCTTACAATACCTCTATAGACACGAACACGATGACCCATACTGTGCGCCAAAATACATCGCGGTAGCCTTTATTCTCATCATACTTACCATTGCACCACGTTTGAATTTAGCGCAGCGCTTTCAGTGGATATTATTAATTTCACCGCAGAGAAATGAACAAGCAGCCAAGTGCACAGGACATATAAGGACACTTCCTGGAGAGGATACGCGTTTATATAATCAAGGGCTATGTGTAAATGTATAATCACAACACACATACTGTTTAAAAGTACTTGAAGATGGAATGATCAATTCATGGTTGTTTGCTCAAAACCAAATTCCCCAGTTTTCGCGGAGGCATCAATACGCCAGTCATTGTCTCATCGATCGCTGTTCAGGAAGAAGTCAGGAGAAAACCGTCAGAAACAATAATGTGATTTATTACTGTGATATTTGTTCATAGACCTTAGTTTATTATGCCGCTCATATGTTGGTGTTAGAATAAAGAATTCTCGAGTCGCCAATCGGTGTTTTGGTTTTTGCGTCCGTTCGTACTAAGCGTTTCTGAAAGGCTTCGGGGGAGAGCGAGAGGTTCGGCGTAGCGAGAGCTGGTCATTAACGTTTTAAGGGAGGACTCTGACAGTTTTTACGTTTCGATACACTCCATACGTCTTTGCTACTGCCGGCCAAGTCTTCTTTGAACAAACAATATCTGGAACGTTTTTGGAATTGGGTCAAGTTCAACAATGCCTAGGTCAAAGAAGAGATAGAGCGTCTTGGATGCAAACAGGAAAGTAAGTCATGGTGACATGTCTGTTACTTGTAACGATGTGTCTGATGTTAAGCATGACATGGTTGATGTTACTGTTTCGCCATCCAGGGACAATAGGAACGTCAAACTCCCAAAATTTGAACTTCGGTGTTTCGACGGAAACCTGGCTGATTATTTACAGTTTGTAAGAGAGTTTGAAATCATGTTAAGTAGTTTTTTACTAAACGATGAAATGAAGTTGATGTATTTGATGAGGTACTGCACTGGAGTTGCTTCAAGAGCTATACAGTGCTGTAAGTTCATGCCCTTTAACGAAGGATACTCTGAAGCTATGAACATACTGCGTCAAAGGTTTGGAAGACCTTCAATGATTGTAAGGAACGTATTAGAAGCTGTCAAAGGTAACGGTAGTCAACTACAAGATGACTCCAAGGCACTTACTGAGTTTTTGGATAATCTGATGACTTACAAAACTACGTTGATTTCGATGAATCGCATGAGTGATCTGAACTCAAGCTCAGTCTTAGAGGTAATAGCAAGACGCCTACCTACTCGGCTGCAAAAAAGTGGGTGAAGATAAGCTCTCGTATGGAGGATGAGGGTATCGAGCCAAGGTTTGATGATATCATGAAACTGGTAGAAGATAGTGTCAATCTATCTGTGAGTAAGTTTGCCAGTATACTGCATCTCAACCCTAGAATACAACAGTCGGAGAGCAAACCGCAATCATTGATGACGAAAGTGTCTCAGAACGGTGGATATCGAGAAGGCCCTATGATGTCTAGTAATGCATATAGACCTAGTATGTGTAACAAGTTTCGTAGTACATCCTCAACATATATGTTACGATTTAATAATAATAATTTTTTTCGTATAAACATAAATTTACATGAAAATTCATGCTATTTTTACGGGCACGATCAAGTATGGTATAATGTCAAATCTTAAATTGTCTAAAAGTTAATAATGTTTCAACTGTTTAATATTTGATATATATATATATATACATATAATTACACTGATTGTCTGAACCAGGCCGTATAGTTATTTAATTGTACAGTTGTCCTCCAGGTTTCGCGGGAAAACTGACATCGTTTCGTTTTCATCCCGTGGTTGTAGGTATACGATATAAGATGCAAGACAAACACGTTTGTGTCTTACACGTTTGCAAGAGGTGCCTACAATTGTGCACTATGAACCAGTGAGCAAGTTCAGTGATTAGCTAAATGTGCAATCTAGGTCTAACTCCGAATTGTGTGACGATAACGGTGCGGTCAAGAAGTCTGTAGTTGCAAATAGTAAGCCATTGTTGAATAGAATGCCACGGAATTGAGTTACAGTTTCAGAGTCCAGTTGTGACTCCATAAGTTTACAAGGTATTACTAGTCGGAGTGTAGATATGAAACCTTTAAGGATTTGTGAGGAAGAACTTCAAGTGCCTACTTCTCTTAATAAAGAATTTGAAAATGACGAAATTGACGGTAAAGTGAATATTCGTGTTTATAATCATGATAATGCACATTTGTCTTTGGATGTTCATGATGGGATGAGAGGAATGTCTACTTCACGGGTAGTTCGTCATGGCAGAATCCACAACATTTGATGTAGTGATTGTACATATGTTTGTGTTAAATAGTTGTGTGAGTTCCAATTGTTGTAATCGTTGGTTAATCTTGTTTGTGTCCGTACATTCCACAACTTACAATCGTCAACGTGAGAAGGGTTGTAGGCGTACTGGTGTAAGTTTGCGATTCTTCAAAGGAATTCCATCGAGACACGATCTGCGAGTTTGTGTGTACTGTTTGTATATATGTATGGTGTGTCATATCAATTGGTGTTTTGGGATTCATTGTGTTTACTCGTTGTTTCCGTACCTTGTTTTTATTGCATAGTTTTGTTAAATTGTTTGTCATGCTTACTTCTGAAGTTGTTTCGAGTCCTCTACATCCGTGAATGAATTGATTGATGTTAAAGACAGCAGATGGGTCGTGTACGCCGGGGAGGCTGGTGCTGAGAGTGAAATGCACACGGAGATAATTGTTAGCTGCAGTCCCACAAGCCGGGGAGCGAGAGTGTAGACGACTGAGGCTCGCATACGTCACCGTTACTAGAATTGAGGCAGAATGAGTGACAAGCGATTGCAGTGGTAATTGGTAGTGGGTAGATAAGAGGATGTGAGAAGAGTATCATGAGGTGGTGCTATGGTCACGTTGCATTCTGCAAGAGTCATTCTAGCAAGTGGAGATTGTGTTGCAAGATGTCAAGAGGATACCTTTAACTGGAAGGCGTAGGTCGTCGTCAATGTGTGAGATTGTGCTGTGAGTATGCTTGTGGTGTGTTGGCTTTTCTGTTTGTTTTCCATTTCAGCTCTGTCCGTGTGACCCAGGTTCTCGCACTGGCATCCAAGTCAACGTGTGTTGGTCGTGATGGAAGAAAGGGATGGATCCATTTTTTGACAGAGAGTGTCAGTGTAGTTGAAGATCAAACGATCAATTCGTGGTTGTTTGCTCAAAAACAACTTCCCTATATTTTCACGGAGGCATCAATACGCCAGTCATTGTCTCATCGATCGCTGTTCAGGAAGAAGTCAGGAGAAAACCGTCAGAAACAATAATGTGATTTATTACTGTGATATTTGTTCATAGACCTTAGTTTATTATGCCGCTCATATGTTGGTGTTAGAATAAAGAATTCTCGAGTCGCCAATCGGTGTTTTGGTTTTTGCGTCCGTTCGTACTAAGCGTTTCTGAAAGGCTTCGAGGGACAACGAGAGGTTCGGCTTAGCAAGAGCTGGGGATTTCCGGTTTTCGGGACGAGTCTTACACAGGCTGTGGAAGATGACACAGGACACCTGACGAATCCATGCATTTGGAGTTTCAGGAAATTAAGGCTCTATCAATTCGACCGTTGTTGTCTTAGGGGTTATTTGATTACTGTCATTAAAGTTACAAATAACCAGGATTTCCCCGAAAACAGTAATCTGTCAATAAGTCAGCATGGATTTCCTCATGGATATTCGCTAGGTGAACGAAGACCTGGGTGAACTCCTATTCCTTTTCGCTTTGAGTTTGCTGTCCCTGAGACTCTTTACAAGCCGCCATGGCTAGTGTGCCATCCATCAAGATCTGGAAGTGCAGGGCGGATGATCATGTATCAACACGGGCAAGGTACCCAAGGGAACTATCTACCTGAATCTGCCGATATCCATGCTGAAATTTCCATACTTGTAGCAAAAATACAGTGTGGAATCAAGCTGTAACAAAAAGTAAAATATAAATAACAAAAAATAAAATATGGATGTTCTGAAGGGCCATATACAGAGTTACAACGAACAATTTCATCTGTTGAAGCTTCCAAACATGGTTGAACGAGGACGTCTGTGGACTGTGGTTGAAGAGGACAGGTCTAATTGAACGCATTATGTTTGTAAGCCTGCTCACGTATCCGGCGTGATCTACCACCGGTGGGAAGATAAGGGGACAAACAAACTCGCCTGACAGCCGTATGATTGTGCCATATGATAGCTCATCAGCGGCACAACCAGCATCAGATAACAAGGCATTTCGTATCCCTGGAAGAACTAACGGCAGTAATTCAGTCCAATGTGCATTGTTTGCAGCTGACAACCCAGTCTTCCACTGTCGGTGTGGACATTCTACCGTAGCAATAGCTTGAGGATGGTAGGCTGTTGTTCTTAAACGCAAACAACATAGGAATTTAGCCAAGTCGAAGAATAGGCCGCTTTCGCAGTGCACCTGTAATCAGTTGTAATGGAGGATCGGCATCCAAAAATTTACGATTCATCACTTTACAAACAAGCATGTGATTGTTCTAGCGGATACGTCCCTGTGGAGCACTGCTTCAGGCCACTGCATAAAACGATCGATGAAGGTTAAGATATGGGTATATCCGTGACATTTTGGAAGGGGTTCAACCAGATATAAATGAACGTGTTCAAAACGAACATTAGGCATAAGAAAGGTTCCAAGAGGGCTCTCGGCGTGTCTTACTACCTTCACTTTTGGCAGGCTAGGCAAGCGTGAACCCATCCCCTTACTTTTTTACTGATACCAGGCCAACGAAATTCATTTGTTCTGAACTTTACGGTGGTTCGAGTACCTGGGAGAGAAAAGCTACGCAATTTATTGAAGACGTTACGGTGATAGCTATTTGGAACGTTGCGGATGGGAGTGCTCTTAGAAATATCACGAAGAAAAATGTCTCTTCCTATGCGTAGGGGTCCTCGGCTAATGGCAGTGTTGTTTTCGAAAACTCATGTTGAAGCTCAGTATCTTCTATCTGAAGACGAGTTGGTTTCACAAGGTCTCTGCCGTCTATTTAGACGAGAGAACAATTACGAGACATAGCATCTGCCACAGTGTTGTTCACTCCGGATACATGGTGAAGATCAGGTGTAAACTGTGAAGTGTGCTCCGGTTGTCGTGAAGTTCGTTTCACAGAGTACGTGACGGATTTGTGGTCAGTGGAAATCATGAATTCAAACCCCTCTTCTGGCTGTCGGGAGTAGCGTACAGCACAATACATGGCCGGCAATTTTGTCAAACGTGCTGTAATTCGTTTCTGCTAGTTGTAAACGTCTCGAGAAAAAGGCGAGTGGTTGCCACTCTTCGTTGTCTATTTGTTGCAGAATTGCGCCGAACGCATTGTCTGATGCATCAACCGAGATGCTCAACGGTGCCGTTGAATCCTGATGTGTAAGCGGTGTGGCATCCACGATAACCTTTTTAACCTGAATAGAGGCATTTTTAGAGGATGCATTAAGCTCGATGGACTTGTTATTCCCTCGAAGAAGGTCTGTTAGTGGCTGAGTCAGGGAAGCATAGTTAGGAATAAACCGTCGGTAATAACTTACGAAGCCATTAGCAGTGCGAAGGCGTTTCGTCGTCCTGGGCTCTTGAAAGTTCAGAAAAACCTCCACTTACTAGCTAGTAGGCGGATATTCCTGTAGTCAGTGGTGTGTCAGATAATGTTCAGTGGTTCCACTCCTGCCTGGCACTGTTGAATATTAATGTTAACACCATGTAGGCGTAACCTTTCGAGTGCCAAGACCAAGTGTCTAAAGTGAGTTCCCTTGTTTGGACTGGCACAGAGGCAGTCTTCGAAGTATGCGTATACAAAGTCAAGACCGAGAAATAATTCGTCATTGAAGCGTTGGAACGTTTGCGCTGTGTTTCGGAGATGGAATGGCACACTTAGAAATCCAAAAAGTTTAAAAGGTTTAATGTCAGGTGCTTTCGGAATATATTCTGTTGCACCGGGATTTAATTACACGCTTTAACCAAGTCCAGAATATAATAGCACTAAATAATGCCGTCGCCAAGTCATGCATGTGGGGCCAGGCATAGCGATCGGGGATTTTTTGGCTTTCACTAGCCGTAAATCACCAGTGGGTTGTCAGTTGCTGCTACCTTTTCAGGTGCTATGGGCCATTAGATCGCTGTATGATGCCAAGGGTGAGCATGAGGTCAAATACACTTCACCTCAGGCGTTGTTTGTCAGGAGCCTTTCGTCGTGCCTTAGATGTCACGGGTTGTCGTGTTGTCATGATAATGATAATGATAATAATAGTATATTCTCATTTTGTACATGAGAGACGCCAGTTTACAGGCATCATCAATATGATAAATTACATATACGATTAGCAATCATAATTAATAATAATGTTTTAATAAAGTACACATTTTTTCCTACTTGTGTAGGACACACCAAATATACAGGCATGGATAAGCATTAATTAAATTTCATAAATTCGGTTTATGGTTAAGTTACATGGTTGCTGGCGTTTTTGTTTTAATAATAATTATAATAATGTATATTCTCATATAAACATATAAATTTACATGAAAATGCATACCATTTTTTAGGTCTGTGGGAACAATATGATAACCAGTCATTCAATGGAGCACATCATGAAATATAGGAATATTGACTTCGCATTAACAAAAAAACCCAAGTAAGTTTTGGATGGATTAAAAATACTTGGGAAAAAATAAAGCTTGAAGTAATTCCTCAATATAACCTGGGTGTGTACAAATCCGAATCTCATTTTTGATTTGATTTATATCCAAATTGGGTAATAAGGAAGCTATTTTTACAGATACGATCAGTTATGTTATAAGCTACAATCGTGAAGTTGTATTACAAATTGATACTTTTCCATTGGTATAAGAGTATATTCCACAAATGTAATCCAGGTTGCGTCGTGGAGAAAGTTAATTCGTTATTAACCAGGCAACTGAAAGATACGGGACCAATAATGTTTGCAGACCATTTGTCATTGTAAATGGTCAAATATCCACATTATTCATTCTCATTCAAAAAGTCAAATGGAAGCTGAAATGGTGAGAGAAAAAAGAAGACAAACAACAGCAACGCAAAAGAAAGCAACGGGAGTCCTTAAGGAGTGATTAATAAATATATACATATATATTCTGTTTAGTAACTGTGGTTATTTTGGTACACAAACTAACTAGTCCCGTTATGCTAACTTTTATATTATGTGTGAACTAATATTACTGTCCTGTGTAGAAATGTTAATCATCTAGTTCCAATAATATTAAAGTTTATAATTGTAGTTTGCTGTAACTACACGTTTAAACAACTTTAAATATCTATGTAGGGTGAAAAAGAGGGTGTAAGAGTCAGACGTAGAAGTGCATTGTCATCTTTGAGCAGTCTGGTGACTGAGGAGATGAACACTGGAAGTGTGTTTGCATCGCGCACATTAGCTGGTAGTCTATTCCAAATGACTGAAAACTTATTTAAGAAGAAGTTGTACCGCACGTAAGTCTGACAGTGCTCTATAGCAGCTAGGTTGTGATGATTTCTAAGATTGTAACTGACGACAGCGGTAGGTTTAGTTATTGGCTCGGAGGAATGCAAGAGAAGATTAGTTAGCTTATAGTAAAAGATTAGGTTTAGCTTAAGGCGTCTTTTCCAGAGGGGTTCTAATCTTAGTCTTACGCATCTCTCATGGTATTCCAGACTACTTTCTAAACCAAGAGTTCTTGAGGTAAACTGCCGTTGCACTCCCTCTAATTTAAGCTTGTCATTTTGTCTTAGTCCGCTAAGAATAAACGTGCAGTATTCTAAGATAGGTCGGACACATACTTTGTATAATAAAACCCTAGTTTCACAACAAAAGAAATTGCGTGTTATGCATCCTATCAGCCTACGCGTTTTACGTCTGGCATAATCAGTCTGTTCAGCGAACGTTAGGTTACTAGAGTATCTAATACCGAGATCTACGACTGAATTGAGCTTAGCTAGTTTTCGCCCATTTATTTCAAGGTTTAGATCAAGCTTACTGTTGCCGATACAAATCCAGCCGCATTTGCCAATGTTAAAATTTAGGCAGGATTCAGCACACCACGTTGCAAGGCTACTTAGTTCAAGATGTATTTTATCTACCATATCGCTTAATTCATGAGTGTAGGCGTAACCTTTCGAGTGCCAAGACCAAGTGTCTAAAGTGAGTTCCCTTGTTTGGACTGGCACAGAGGCAGTCTTCGAAGTATGCGTATACAAAGTCAAGACCGAGAAATAATTCGTCATTGAAGCGTTGGAACGTTTGCGCTGTGTTTCGGAGATGGAATGGCACACTTAGAAATCCAAAAAGTTTAAAAGGTTTAATGTCAGGTGCTTTCGGAATATATTCTGTTGCACCGGGATTTAATTACACGCTTTAACCAAGTCCAGAATATAATGGCACTAAATAATGCCGTCGCCAAGTCATGCATGTGGGGCCAGGCATAGCGATCGGGGATTTTTTGGCTTTCACTAGCCGTAAATCACCAGTGGGTTGTCAGTTGCTGCTACCTTTTCAGGTGCTATGGGCCATTAGATCGCTGTATGATGCCAAGGGTGAGCATGAGGTCAAATACACTTCACCTCAGGCGTTGTTTGTCAGGAGCCTTTCGTCGTGCCTTAGATGTCACGGGTTGTCGTGTTGTCATGATAATGATAATGATAATAATAGTATATTCTCATTTTGTACATGAGAGACGCCAGTTTACAGGCATCATCAATATGATAAATTACATATACGATTAGCAATCATAATTAATAATAATGTTTTAATAAAGTACACATTTTTTCCTACTTGTGTAGGACACACCAAATATACAGGCATGGATAAGCATTAATTAAATTTCATAAATTCGGTTTATGGTTAAGTTACATGGTTGCTGGCGTTTTTGTTTTAATAATAATTATAATAATGTATATTCTCATATAAACATATAAATTTACATGAAAATGCATACCATTTTTTAGGTCTGTGGGAACAATATGATAACCAGTCATTCAATGGAGCACATCATGAAATATAGGAATATTGACTTCGCATTAACAAAAAAACCCAAGTAAGTTTTGGATGGATTAAAAATACTTGGGAAAAAATAAAGCTTGAAGTAATTCCTCAATATAACCTGGGTGTGTACAAATCCGAATCTCATTTTTGATTTGATTTATATCCAAATTGGGTAATAAGGAAGCTATTTTTACAGATACGATCAGTTATGTTATAAGCTACAATCGTGAAGTTGTATTACAAATTGATACTTTTCCATTGGTATAAGAGTATATTCCACAAATGTAATCCAGGTTGCGTCGTGGAGAAAGTTAATTCGTTATTAACCAGGCAACTGAAAGATACGGGACCAATAATGTTTGCAGACCATTTGTCATTGTAAATGGTCAAATATCCACATTATTCATTCTCATTCAAAAAGTCAAATGGAAGCTGAAATGGTGAGAGAAAAAAGAAGACAAACAACAGCAACGCAAAAGAAAGCAACGGGAGTCCTTAAGGAGTGATTAATAAATATATACATATATATTCTGTTTAGTAACTGTGGTTATTTTGGTACACAAACTAACTAGTCCCGTTATGCTAACTTTTATATTATGTGTGAACTAATATTACTGTCCTGTGTAGAAATGTTAATCATCTAGTTCCAATAATATTAAAGTTTATAATTGTAGTTTGCTGTAACTACACGTTTAAACAACTTTAAATATCTATGTAGGGTGAAAAAGAGGGTGTAAGAGTCAGACGTAGAAGTGCATTGTCATCTTTGAGCAGTCTGGTGACTGAGGAGATGAACACTGGAAGTGTGTTTGCATCGCGCACATTAGCTGGTAGTCTATTCCAAATGACTGAAAACTTATTTAAGAAGAAGTTGTACCGCACGTAAGTCTGACAGTGCTCTATAGCAGCTAGGTTGTGATGATTTCTAAGATTGTAACTGACGACAGCGGTAGGTTTAGTTATTGGCTCGGAGGAATGCAAGAGAAGATTAGTTAGCTTATAGTAAAAGATTAGGTTTAGCTTAAGGCGTCTTTTCCAGAGGGGTTCTAATCTTAGTCTTACGCATCTCTCATGGTATTCCAGACTACTTTCTAAACCAAGAGTTCTTGAGGTAAACTGCCGTTGCACTCCCTCTAATTTAAGCTTGTCATTTTGTCTTAGTCCGCTAAGAATAAACGTGCAGTATTCTAAGATAGGTCGGACACATACTTTGTATAATAAAACCCTAGTTTCACAACAAAAGAAATTGCGTGTTATGCATCCTATCAGCCTACGCGTTTTACGTCTGGCATAATCAGTCTGTTCAGCGAACGTTAGGTTACTAGAGTATCTAATACCGAGATCTACGACTGAATTGAGCTTAGCTAGTTTTCGCCCATTTATTTCAAGGTTTAGATCAAGCTTACTGTTGCCGATACAAATCCAGCCGCATTTGCCAATGTTAAAATTTAGGCAGGATTCAGCACACCACGTTGCAAGGCTACTTAGTTCAAGATGTATTTTATCTACCATATCGCTTAATTCATGAGTGTAGGCGTAACCTTTCGAGTGCCAAGACCAAGTGTCTAAAGTGAGTTCCCTTGTTTGGACTGGCACAGAGGCAGTCTTCGAAGTATGCGTATACAAAGTCAAGACCGAGAAATAATTCGTCATTGAAGCGTTGGAACGTTTGCGCTGTGTTTCGGAGATGGAATGGCACACTTAGAAATCCAAAAAGTTTAAAAGGTTTAATGTCAGGTGCTTTCGGAATATATTCTGTTGCACCGGGATTTAATTACACGCTTTAACCAAGTCCAGAATATAATGGCACTAAATAATGCCGTCGCCAAGTCATGCATGTGGGGCCAGGCATAGCGATCGGGGATTTTTTGGCTTTCACTAGCCGTAAATCACCAGTGGGTTGTCAGTTGCTGCTACCTTTTCAGGTGCTATGGGCCATTAGATCGCTGTATGATGCCAAGGGTGAGCATGAGGTCAAATACACTTCACCTCAGGCGTTGTTTGTCAGGAGCCTTTCGTCGTGCCTTAGATGTCACGGGTTGTCGTGTTGTCATGATGTGATGCATAACGTTGCTGATTATGCACGGTGGATCGTTAGACAGGCAATTTAGTTCTGGGTAACTATCAACAGTATGCTGGAAAGTTTGGTCAAAGATTGCCTTTTTAACGAGTGTTAAGCAATTGACTACTTACGTGATGCCTTTAAAAGACGGTCTATTGGTGCCGTTTGCCACTCGTTTTGACGTGTATCTACGAGTAAAGCACGGTAGTCAAGTAGGTCTATGCTAATGATGGCATTGTGACATCAGAAAGGAGGAAAATCTACTCAGCAGATTTGCATAAACCCACGTTTATATAGGCGTACTTCCTACCCAAGTTGCAATAGGTTCCTAATTCTCCGCCTGTGAGTTGAAGGTGGGTTCCTGCTGTCCACCTGATGCTGAAACAGCTAGGACGCCGACTTCCAAACCTGCGTCAAACAAGAATCATGTCAGGTTGACTACATCACGGGTGTATAGTGGGTGGCTAATAGTGCCAGTGACTGTTGTCACTAACGCGTGCCGGCGGGATAGTTTCCCATAGCTTTATAGTCATTGCCGAAATCGCAATGTTTTCGTCAATATTTCACTTGCTAGCCACAAGTATTGCGATACCAACAACAGTTAGGGTTTTTTAATGAACGTAGTTTGGATTTCCACCGACCACATGGGTTTCACTGTTTGGGGGAATTCTGTCGATGGTAGGAGGAAATACAGGGACTGTTTTACCTAAATGGTTGCTGAATGAGTTGCATAACTCTATCTCTGCAGTGTTCCTACCCAAAGTCTATTTAGTGACTGAGCACATTTCATTGACTGGCCACTGTGTTATCCTTAGGATTTTATCGGCAGAAGTAGCCAAGTCGTGTATAATGACACCTTGAAGCACAGCCTGCACTGACTGTGGTAATCTGGATAAGAACAGCTCTCTGAAGAGTCCCTCATCGAAACAGTAACTTCCTGCGATCTCGTTAGCAAGTTCACAGTCAACTGATTCCCTGAGTCGGAGTCGCAACATAGTTCGCCAAGACGCTGTCGATCCTTGTGGTCGTCCCTCTTAGGAGAGTTGCTTCAAGCACGTTGTAAGAGATATTACGGCTTAGGGTAGACCCCAATTCTAAACACTTACAAAACTTATTCACCGTTTTATGACCTTAGCTGTACTCTGCTTAATGTGCAAATCCTGACGAACCGAATCAAGGTAAAAAGACTTGCTTTGACAAGTGTATCTGGGACAGTTATATTTTACACAAACGAAATATGAAATTTGATAAATAAAGAGGCTGTACAACTTATCTGTTGATGTCACTGGAGGTAGGCCCGGAGAGTGCGCAGAATGAAAGCACAACGAGAGAGCGAACCAATGAAGGTACGGAAGAGTCACAACTCAAAAGATAAAGATGTGCCAAACGATGGGTGCACGAGTTAAGGCAAAAGTTCAAGGGTAAAATGTGCAATACAACCACATAGAGGGGTTCCTACTTCTGCGCTCATTTTATCCACAGTTACGCACTTGCCTAGAGTGAGGATATAGGCTGTCTCGAGGTGTTGTCGCGCAATGCCATCGGTTACCGCGCTCACGGCAACAGACGTTATAATCGCCTATTTTTTTGGAAATAGATTATATTTCACTAGTTTTAGACTTCTGTAGCCGGATGGCAGTAATTTGCTGTATTTTGTTCTTAGTAGAGCGTAAAATTGTATATTATGGCTCGGACGAATTATCAATGAAGAAGTCATCCTATTTAAGAGAGTTCGCATAGAAAGACTATTATTTGCATTATAGTGCGTTTGTTCTAATTTCCACATCAGAGCGTGGATAACTGTAAGGGACTGTGAAAGCTGGTCAGTCATCCTATGTTTACTGAAATCAGACTCGGCTATCTGAAACCGTGATTCAGTATTATTTGTCGAAAATCGTGCGAGCTGATAGTTGGGCGGATACCGATGCCTATAAGAGGCATGGCTACTCAAAAAGAAATATATACTTCAAATATTGTACAACGACAAATATAAAGTGAAACGAACCCAGCGGATTTGTCTGCGTGTTTACCAGACATGAATTTCGCTATGGGGCTCACCAATTTAGAGGCCGAGGGTGTTGACGTTCATGGATATTACGGTTTGTAATGACGCAAGATCTTATACCCACAACTTCCATAATATTCGTTTCGCACAGACCAATGAAAAAGCAGGACACCAGAACTGATCATCCAAAATATGAAGTATATTTCCGGACCAGATAGGAGTGTGAGATGATTGCTCAGCTAGTCAGGGATCGTGCAAGAACGCAATACGATGGCGTGCTAAATGGCTCGGATGCTTGACTACTAGCCTTCAGCTAAAGAAGTCGACTTAAACCGTGAAGGTCAGCATCCAGTGTTCACTGATGAGTGGTGTGGCCAATAATTCTGGGAAATTACCTACCGCTTTGGTCAGTATACTAGTTGGTAAAACTATGATTTGCTCAGCAGATGTTTACCGCACACAAGGGTGTGTGTCCTATATTTTTAAGTTGATCTCGTGCATAAGCCCATAGTCTTCCAAGTTAGAAAGAAAACAAACTCAGGCCTTTTTAACTTTAACATTTCACTCTCACAAAAAGGTATTCCATATTTACACATTTAATAACAAACTGAAAATAAGTTGGCTTATCTGCTGAAGTATTCAACTTGATTGTGAACTTTGAAACTAATGACCTGACTTGCAACGTATATACACGGGCAACGCATGTTTGAAGTCGTGAATAGATATGTTGATTGTCAATTTCCATAACACGCCGTCGTGTTACATTCGTGCGCGATTCATAACTACTTAAGCAATCATCTCGCACTCCTATCTGGTCCGGAAATATACTTCATATTTTGGATGATCAGTTCTGGTGTCCTGCTTTTTCATTGGTCTGTGCGAAACGAATATTATGGAAGTTGTGGGTATAAGATCTTGCGTCATTACAAACCGTAATATCCATGATCGTCAACTCCCTTAGCAGTAAATGTCATGGTGTAACGGCAGAAGGTAATGGCCAGGCAACTGATTGTTTATTGAGAAAATGAAGAGATATTCATAGTTTTTTACGTCCATTATTGTCAGTGGAGAAGCAACGTCTGTTTGTTGGTTGTTTTTTGCTGAAAGTTATTCTGTACTGTTTGTGACAGTTTCTTAGAAAGTAAAGCCATATATCTGCGAATCGAATTTGCACACGTTAAGTCTGCTGTGATTGGTTGGCGAGTTCCTCACGGTTAAGCTTCGCTTTTGTTTTTCTCATGACCTCGATTCGGGACGTAAACACTGCCGTAAATTGTTGTATACAGTTTTGGCTTGCAGACAGGTCTCAAAACAATAGTAATAAATATTTCTCCAGAGCGATTTAACGAATACATGCTGATTAACCGTGACCCAATATTTTGCCTCAACTTATATTACGACACATCATATACAAGTATATGATATCTTGGCTGCTCACGTCCTCATCATAATGTATATCCTACAGTTGCGGACCAACGTGTCTCTCATTTTTCTTTGGAAAAGATTTATGCTTTCCATTCCTAACCGATAATTCGTACTTTCATGAATAATTATTGAAATAAAGGCGACATTTAATTGTCACTATAATTCGGCTTAAGAAATAACAATTTTATGACGTGAGCGATTCTGCTGGTTACAAAAATTTGACTTTTCCTTCTAGAGTGGTTTACTTCTATTTGTTCGGATTCTGTGACAACAAATTCCCACATAATCATATTTTCAAAGAAGTTACACGTCTAGCTTTTTTATTTACATTTCGTTAATACTGAAGATTTAGTGATTGATGGTAATGTAACACACAGGGATAAAGTATTAATAACTGGATGACGTTTCAAGAGCAATTCATCGCTCATCACCGTATCACTGGTTTGCAAAATTCTGATTTTCTGTTTTGATCTACAAATGTATAACATTTAAATACTTCTTTTATGAGTGAATATTAATCAAATGCCTTATATTTCATATCTCGTTTAAGTTCACACCTAGAGAAACAGCTTGAATAACAACTTTGTAGAGATATCTTTATCAATCAACTTCCTCTAGAAAATATTTGACATATTAAAAAGAACAAAAATTTAATAAAAGCAATAAAAAGGTTTTATAGGAGTAATCAGATGTCCTTATGTTCATTGTACTATAATGACTGAATCACAGTAATCATATGATTATACCTCTATTGGTTGGGTAGATTAACCATCATTAATTGACACACTAACTAATGCATTTACTGGATAAATAGGCTGTGTTGCAGAGTATTCCATACTTGATATACCCGTGATTGTATACAAAATAATCACTAACTGATTTAGAATAACCTTACTGTAGGAAAATGGGGACTTTGGAACAATACATTAAAGAGATTATTGAAATTATTCACTTCTTTGGTGAATTATGCGAAACTGACTCTATATGTTTTATTGAGAAACGAATGATGGATAGTGATTTCAAATATGATCGATATAAAAATGATATATTAAAACTTTTAACAAATAATAGACCTAAAATTCATTCTCAGAATGATTTAAAAACACCTATTTTGAAATTGTTTGATAAAATTATTGTGTTTGATTGTGTGGATTTAATTGAGAAAAAGAAAAACTTTTTCCAACAAGCTTTAAATCATCTTGAAAAGACAGCTGGAAAGTTAATAATCATTAAAAAACTTCGGAAATGGACAACAACGTTCGATGAAGAACAGAGTGGAAAATTCAATACTGAATGGACATCTATTTTAACAGATTTATTGGATGCAGGCTTTAACATTCAGTGGGACGTAAGTAATTTACTTGCTTTAAACAAAAATTTAATATGATTTTCAACCTATATTCGATCATACAGCACAACGACTTCGATATATTTTTGGCGTCAAAGACCACTTATTTCTAACTTAAAATCTTGGATAGGAAAAATTCTATACTATCATGTTTGTTCATTTTTATTGGTATGTAAGACTTGCAGTAACTATTTGACAGATTACATTAGAGCATGTATTATCAAGAATACGAAATATTCTGCCATTAATTTTTACGGGAACCCTACTTTGCTAACTTTCATTGGATGTTTTAAAATAATAATAATAATAAAAGGTTGGCTTCAGAATGAATCTACCTAGAAAAGAACAAGTGACTTAAGCCCTCATTCTGAAATAAAGATTTCACATTTCATACCTGCCCGAATTCTCAACGTTAATTCACCTAGGTTATAAGGATACCTTCGGCTAGAAAAACAAAAATGCCTACAGAGACTACAGTGATACTATTTGTGACTTATTCCATAAAACATCCTTTAATATACTGGCGATAATGTCGCCTATGCACGGCTCACCACTTGTAAATTCTTTTTATCCATTTTATCCCAGTCTAATTCAGGTTAGTTTCGAAAGAATGACTATTGAAAGAGTGAATCCGCATCATATGATAATGACAGAGTAAACAGTTAACTGATACTGTAGCGACAGAATATAATGGCCAGGCAACAGATTGTTTATTGAGAAAATCAAGACATATTCAGATTTTTATGTACATTTTTATTCATTATTGTTAACAGAGAGGTAACGTCTTCTGATTGGTTGTTTTCCTGCTGAAAATAATTCTGTCATCCCTTTGTTGCCGTTTCTTAGACAGTCCGTTGATATATCTTTTAATCGTATCTGCCCAAGCTAAGTCTGCCGTGATTGGTTGTTGAGTTAGTCTTGGTTCTTGTTTTTTTCTCATGACAAAGATTTGGGACGTAAACACTGACGTAAATTGCTGTCTACCAATTTTAGCTAGCACACAACTCTCATCACAATACAAAAATACCTCTTAAAAAGTGTTGACAAAAGGTTAAACTTGACCATCATATTAAGAATGAAGGTGACAATCTGTTAATATTATTTACTGTATCAAACTTACAGAATTCCTGAAGTGAAAATTGAATACTATGATCAGACACTTGATATTGGTATACATCAGATAAACGACATAGTTTTACTAGTATGTGGACTTTCATTTAATGCACATCATTTCAAATCAATTTTATAGGAAATAATTGCGTGTTAAGTCTTACAGTCTGGGTCCATGTATTTAACTGTATAGTGTGTTCAAGTATTAAGTAAATAAATTCATTGATTGCATTGACTTTAGATGTCAAATAAAAAAGCATTTATTGAGATAAAGAGATATATTTTCTGAAGGTCCAGAACTCTGTCAACACCAAAATGTCATTGATGTAAAGGAATTCAGTTATGTGGATATAATTTGCTTCACAGATTTCTTTCATCCCATTTTAGAGACTGTTAGCCAAATCAGTGATGCCCATCTAACTGTCCTAACTTATATGCTTATGGACATGTATCTTATTTTAAGTAAACAACTGATTGTAGTTATTTCATCGGATGTTAAACATATTCATGTACAGTTTTCTCTTTGTCTGTATACATGGGTAGTATCATTCTTTGACTCCTTAACACTATTTTACAGTCACCATATTTGATAAGGGGAAATACAACTCACGCTAATCATAATGCTGAGACTAAGGATCGATACAAGAAGACAATAAATAACTCATCTGAAGACAGAATACACAATACTGATTCTCAATTATTCCTGAGCTCTAGAGTCCACACAGATAAATACAGAAGACAGCTTCGTCCAAGCTGGTGGGAACAATCGACATTTGTTATACAGAAATACAAATACTAATCCTTTTTCAGAAAGTTAAACCATAAATAACTAATTCACTAGTTATATAAGTTTGGGGCTTAATATTTTCCAACCACATTATAATGAATATCACGCCTAGCCCCTATCAACTGGTTTTAAAATTAGGCAAAATCATGAGTATAAAAACATTTCTAACCGGAAATATTTCCCAATTCAATAAGTGATTTGACATATTCAGAAAAGTTGACAAAAATACATAACTAGGCATTAATATAAGTGGAGAACTAGAACACTGTAGTAGTATGTAATTTTCTATCAGTTTGCTTATTGGAAATGTTACACAGTATTATTTATTGAGTGATGTTTCAAAAGTAATAATTAATTATTAAGCCTGTTAAACCAATCAGTAAGCAATGGTAGTGGGTATTGATGTACGTATAATAGATTATTCAGCTTAATGAAATAGACTGGACTGATGGAGACAGGCGTTTGAAATTGATATGTATCCACATATATATTTATGTGTGTGTGTGTGCATGTTGGTCTCTCTTTCTGTTTGCTCGGTTAGTCTGTGACCACTTCACTTGTATGGACTTGTCTCCTTTATCAATGTATATTCCATATTATATTATATATAATATGAGTGTTTGTTGACAGTCCGTTGCTTGGTGACATATATCCATATATGTTTGTTGGCATGTCTGCTATATTCGCTATGTATAATTGGATCGACACTCCATTATAATTAGCCATTCATGTTAAGACTGTCTAATGATTTTTCCCACGCTTGTCTGAATTATTTATATATTCGCATTCACAATTCTGTGTGAACTACTTTACTTTACAACTACTTACTTACTTATCACTTTGGTGTGAGACCATTTATTTTCGTCTCCTTGTGTTTGGACAATAGAAGTATCATCGTAAACCTAGTGGTCTTCTGATTTCCGCCTTCTCGCGTCAGGACTATTAATTTCTCGACCAGTCCATAACAATAATTTAGCGACGAGTACATAACAATTTGGCGACGGGGAAAACTAGTACATAACAATTTGGCGACGGGGAAACTAGTACATAACAATTTGGCGACGGGGAAAACTAGTCCATAACAGAAATGGAGCGACGATTGCTACCCAGCCGAGAAAACAAACTTGTGTTACGATTCCAAGCTGCTTTAGTCAATATGGCTCATTGTCAATAAAAGTGATGTGTGCATATGATGAAACAAAGCATTTAGACTAAAAAACTGGTCCACTGTTTTCGTGGTGATCAAGTATAGAGACTAATTTAGAACACCATTTTAATTCATAGTGAAATAAACAACAAGAAGTAGGAGGTATTGTTTCGTGCATTTCTGTATATTTGGAAAGGTAGAAAACACTTGCACACCAATCTGATGCTCATTAGTGACAGGCCCTATTCAGGCAGGTAATTACATGGGTGATAGTGGGAAGTCATGACTACTGGGGTACAGCAGGTCGGATGCGAGGACAGATACTCGCCGATGATATTCGTTAGTGGTCGCGCCATATCAGTAATTGGCAGAAGTTGGAATTCATGGGCCACTGGATGAGACCTAAGTAGCTTAATGGTCTACGGGCTCACCGTGCAACCAAAAGGTCCTAGGTTCGGAAATCAGTGGGTACCTACTGTTGAGGAGTCCCATATTGTGACGAAACAACTGGCCAGTACTCCCAGGTTTTCCAGTGGTTCTCTAAGCGATGCCATTTCATGATGAAGTCCTAATGACGTTTTGTTCTGTAAGGAAGCACAAACAGAATTCACAGGTCAGGAAAACAAAGTGACGGCCCTGGTTAGGTATGTTCTCAGGGAATCAGACATAGCGATATTGCATATAAAACACCTGCTATCGGTAATTTCACCTAGAAATTAAAAGGTGCACTAATTTACCTGAACCGAAATAACTGACCAACTACCTACGATGTAGGTAAAGCAATTGGAATAATGAATAATAGGATTATTAAGAGAATTATATGTTTCACTGAAAATAACTGTTTTATTCATTCAAGCTCATTGGAATAAACAGTATACGCGAATATTGAAATGAAATCAGTTTAGTATGTAGTCAATCCTCTATTTCTTTTATTGATAGATGATCCTATTATATATATATATATATATATATATATATATATATATAATTTAATTTAATCTGAAAAGTTATGGAATTTCTTCTCATTCTGTATACGATGGAAATTTTAAGAGTTTGCATTTTTTGTCTACAAAAACTTTTCTTATTCAGTCAATGGATCAATGTCTTTCTTTTTCTTTTCAGGTAATTGATATACCTATCAATGTGAATTGTAATCAGTGGATGGATAGTATGAACAATTATTCTGAAGGTTTAATTCAATATATGCACACATCTCTCAGATACATCCCATTAGATAATGAACAAATTAGATTAAATGAACAACTATTAATAATTGTAGCCTTTCCAAAACTTCAAAGTGACTATAAATTGAATTCAATAAAACGATCAGTACAATCATTCCATAAACAAAATAATAATTCGAATTTATATCACAATAAAGTAAGTACTTTAATCGGTGATTTTCCTTTGTAAAACGAAAACTTGTTCATCCATCATTAGTAAAATGTTGGATTATACTCATTATCATTGTGAAACAGTAGAAAACGAAAGAGATGGTAGAGGTTCGAATCCTGTTCCACCTAATTCAATCTAGGCAAGTGTGTAGTATCATCAACCCTCACAACACGCATGCCTTGTAGCATGGAACATCAAAGATCTGTTTCAGTAAGTCAGTTCAAACAAATATAACACCTTAAAATATTATAAGAACAAACACAAGTGTAAAGAAGTGTGGCAAATAATGAAGGAAGAGCATAAACACCAATAGAACTAACAAGCTGTGGGATATAAATTTGCATGTAGTAGGCTGGAAGTTTGCAGATCAAGTGTAGCCAAGAGAAGGATACACATTAAGGTGTATAAGAAGTCAGCATACTAGGAGGGAGAAAGAAGGGACTAACATCTGAAGTCAGTAATTAAGATCAAAGCTAAAGTGAGAATTGAACTACATTATTTGGCACAAACAATTCTAGTCTCTTTATGATTAGAGAGAAAACTACCACAAGGCAAAGAAACATACCGCTTCCGAGAAACCTCTTCTCACTTTGTAAGTGTGCTCTGACTTTAATTAAAAAGTGGTTCTCGCACTTATTACTAACGAGAACTTCTACTCAAAGATTTTACAAGGAGATCAAAGACTGAAATTTTAGTTTGAAGTATAATCAAGAGTTCAGGCAATTCAAAAACCATCAATGCAATTAACTAAGATCCAACCATAAATTTCAAAGGTGTGGATAGCCACACATACAGGAATAACGAGTAGTTTCATGATGGTGGGATTTAAAACACAAAATAATCGAGCAAAGAATATTCTTTTCGATAAATTCCTCTTCCGGCTCTACAACTATATGTGTGTTTATATACACAGAATATTCTAGATTAGATTTTTTTAGATTTTAGATTTACAGCTTGATTCCACACTGTATTTTTGGTACAAGTATGGAATTTTCAGCATGGATATCGGTAGCCCGAATTTCGCAGGCCGACCATAGATATCAGGTGTGCGCCGGCGTGGGCTCGAACCCCGGACCATGTGCATGGTCGGCGAGAGTCCTAACCACTGTGCCACCGACGCACCAGTAGTCAATAACAATATTAGTGTTCTTTAAATATTATTATCGACTTGTAAAGGATGATCAATGCAATTACAGTTCATTAAAGATGCTTAAATATATGATGGGATTTATCACATGTACCCACATAATTGATTGATGGAGAAAACGTAAACCACAACTTCGAACGAATACATGGTTTAATTATTGGACTTCTGACAGAACTGCACTTCCGTGTAGCCTGGTAAGACAGTGTTCTTGAAAGAGTACTCATTGAAGACAAGTTGACATACACGAACCGAATTGATCACATAGGAAAGCTGTAGCTTCGGTCTAGTGAAATGTCTAGAGTGACCAGAGAATACTATCTTCAAGGTTGACTTGGAATAGTTCTCCTAAAGCAGTTAGGTCTATATTTTTTCGGTATGTTAAGCACGGATTCACTTCTGAAACGCAAGTTCATTTATAGCATCTCCTTTTGAACTTCAGTAGATAGCTGCTGTTGGTTTTATCTTCCTATTCAACATTGAAGATCTATCTTCATAACCCCTACTCTAATTGTGAGTCTCTGATTTAATAACCCATCTGACTGGTCTAGGCGTCCCACTTCCGAACAGAGGATTACACGTTCGAATCCCGCTCCATCTACTGAGGTTTGTTCACTCAGGTAGTATCACTAGCCCACACATAATAGGTGTGGCTTATTGCCAACTGGATACAATCGTTGCTGAGTAACGTTTCATTTATTTTGTATTGATTGCTTTTAAAACAATTTGCCTTTATCCACCCAGAAGAAACACAAATGCACATCCTGTTTTAGAAAATAAGTTGTGATAATCCCTTATTTGTTTACCACCTAAATAAATATCTTCAGTTTGGTCAACTAATTTGAAGTGATGAGGTGGGCAGCACGATACACTCACGGATAGAGTCCTTACTTTAGCTTGATTGCGGAGAATACGACCGTGTCATGGGAAGAGTATGGTTATCTGAACAATTAATGCACTGACAGCGAACAAACATTTATCTGTGACACAAAAATATCCTGTAATAATTTATCCTTCCATCTTCACGGTCATTTACCACAACACTAACAGTGGTACTAAGACAATTTGATAATACGGGAATTCATGGCGATAACTAGCAGTTAATGTATACTTACTATGGAGAGTTAAAATACCGTCTGGTCAGTAAATCTAGCGTTTAGGATGAAATTCAATACACATGTAGTGAATATGGCCTAAGCCTATTAGTAGACGGCATTTGACTGTAACAATTATTAGTAAACAATTTAAGTCAATCATACGTGTCTTTTTTGTTCCATATATTTAGACTCATATAGTACCATTAGATGTAACACAAATGCAACATATACTGGACGAGAAACTGCCTGAAATTATTGCACACTCAATTAAGTCAGTTAATAAACAGCACAGAAACTACAGATCAGAATGGTGGGGAACAGTTGTAGCGGATAAATGGGTAAATACAGACTCTTCCAGAATACCTAGTAAACGTTTAATCTTTTTCTAACATTTTATGCTTTGTACGATTGGAATTTAAACATATGTCTGTGTTTATTTGCCAATTCACTAGTAGTCTATACATAACTTGTCAAATATTGGATATATGTTCTTAACGAATGTCTTTTCAAAGTATAAACTAACTGTTATCTTTAATGATTTTTTATATCTTGATTATTGTTAACGATACTGTTATATGATATATTTTGAAGCTTTACATCGTGCATTCAAAAAGCTGTACGTGCATAAACTTTCAGTTCGTTTGTGTCAAGTGTTTATACTTTAACTTGGTCACCTGACTTTAAGATAACAGATCGATAAACAAATACGACAAAAACCCTGACATTTTTCGAGCAAAGGAGATTAGAGTACACTTCAACTTGATGACGCCTAATCTGAGTTCTTTACCTACGATCCAAGGAAAAATTCACCCTAAAAGATTAACAAAGGTTACCTATAAAAATTAATTGCTTCGTCTACTTTTCAAGTGTTTAACAACATTTTTCTGCGGAACTCCACAACTAAAGTCGTTCTCCTTAGACTATACTGAAGTAACGGTCTATAAAAGAAGAGCAAAACTTTAACGGAAACATAACACTCGTGTTTACAATCAAGTACTTCAGAAATCAATTACTATTCAACTGAACCGGTTTTAAAAGAAAACGAATCATATGAAGTAATTCAATCATTAAGTAACACCAATTACGGTTCATATTTTAGGAGTAAAAAATTTTCTCCAAAACATAAAAGAGGTTTATCAACATATTTTGTGAAAACAAAGTTACAAACAGTAATTAAGCTATTTGAGCATCTTTAATTTTAAGCGACTTAATTACAGCATTTGGAGAATTTTTCAGCTTCCATGGAACATTTTTATATACAGCAATCCCATTATCATTTACTCTAAGATCAGGTTTAACTTGTTCGAAAATTTTCTTCTTAGGGTTTAGTTGTTCATCAGGATCATCTAAGAAAACAGTAAAACAAATAAACGAATAAATAGTAGGCGAAAGCAGGATCAAGTTACATAATTATATCGCACATGATGTCAGAACAAGGATAAAACAGGCATACAATTATACCTAAAAGCTGATTTGGGTTACTGAGGCTGAGATGGTTAGGACATGTGTTACGTATGCCAAGTCATCGCCTCCCTCGACGAGCAATGTTAGCGGATATAGGGTCAGGCTGGAAAAAAGCTAGCGGCGGTCAAACAAAAACTTGGCATCAGTCAATGAAATCCACAACAGTTGGTCTAAGCCACGTAGGAAGGTGTAGACTTCCTGGTTGGGGTCCTCGGGACGGTAAAAATCTATGGTTGGAAACAATTGGTGACATGGCTCAAAATCGTTCTCAGTGGCGCAGATGCATCCACTCCTTGTGACATATGATCTCCAATGAAACTGTTTTGTTCTTCGTTATTACGCCTCCTTTGTCTCACCCCTCTGCTCACAGTTTCTATTATGCTTTTCTTATACTTTCTTCTCTTGCTTCGCGTGCTACACGGAGTGTGGCGACTTGAACTTCCGCACATTTGTGCAAAGTTCTATGTCGAAAACAGACAGACAGACAGATTTGGGTTACTGCTAACTCTGTATAACAAAACGCGATCCTTTTCCTTGGTAATTACTTGCAGGTGAATAACATATCAAAGGAATAGTCTATTCAGTAAGCCTACTGTAGTTTTAACACTTATTTTACCTATAATAACCATTTTACAAGCATAGAGTAAACCACACAACCTAATGGTCACGCGTGCATGCTCACTTAACTAAAGGTTATAGAATGGTATGTGGAGACTCTATGCCACTTCTTTATGAATACTAGAAGATGTGGAATCTGACGGCACCACCAGTGTTTGGTATTTAAAGTATTTATATCACTAATTCGGGAGTATGTTATATGACAGAGTCGAATGCTCAGATTATATAGTTGTATTCTAGAAATGCCTAACAAAAACTCTCGAAATATGATGTACAGTATCAAGAAACCTTACAAATAAATAAGCTCAACAACGAAAACCACGTATACACAATTGAGAATTGGGCATTTTACCTGGTGACCCGAACTTCAAAGGGAATTAGAATCCTTATTTCTGAAAGCTTTATATAAAATAATTATGGATGAAAGGACTGTAACTGGCTATTACTGAACCTAGACTGACAAAAAACAACTTTAACCCAGTAAACACCCTATGATACTGGGCCACTTCCCAGCAGGAATACCAACATTCATTGGGATGAGTTAATTTTTTTTAAATTTAATTTTTGATTTACAGCTTGATTCCACACTGTATTTTCGGTACAAGTATGGAATTTTCAGCATGGATATCGGTAGCCCAAATTTTGCAGGCCAATCATAGATATCAGGTGTGCATCGGCAGGGGATCGAACCTCGAACCATGTGCATGGTCGGCGAGAGTCCTAACCACTGTGCCACCGATGCACTCAGTTCACTCAGTATACAAGTTCTAAAACAAGATGTACGTCCTGGAACCTACTACTAATCAACATTATATGTGACGGAGTATAGAACATCAACTATCAGTAAAGTATGTCAGAAGAACTACAAAAACATTTAGACAATACAGTTTAACACTGCTACCCACTTGATACTGAAAGACGTAAAATTAATTATTGGGGAAAATCAAGAAGCATAAGTTACTAAAACATTACTTTGCTATTGCAAATGACACTTAATAATTTTAGTTTTCAAATCAGAACACTGTAATTACTTACGTGTAAAACCATCTACTATAACTGAATCACCCAAACGTATATCCTGACATTCAACTATAAGAGGTTCAACTCCACTAGTCTCAGGAGCACTTGCACACATTAGCATTGCTTCGGATTCGACACCACGCATTTTGGCAGGTTTAAGATTGCACATAAATATTCCCACTCGATTTTGTAGTTGCTCGATTGGGACAAACTTAACCAAACCACTGACAACAGTTCGTATTTCATTTCCACCTAAGTCCACCTAGAAAGAACAATAAGCAATCAAATGATAAAGTACATGTAGACGTCATACATGTTAATGTACTAGATAATAAACCACATGAAGTGGGAGTTAGTTTGAGCACGACAGTAACTGGTCGAAAGTTAGGTGATGGAAACCAACAAAATAGGTCCTCACAATATGGCATAGTAGAAAACACAAAAATATGAGTCACACAACACGTGGATTGGTATATTATGCATTCATGGTAGGATCGGTAAAGTTTCGTTTATCTGAGATGAATTGGGAAATAAAAATGACTAAAAATACACGTAACTCACCTTCTCTACATATAACGAGTCAGCATCAGGATGACGACTGACATCAATTATTCGACCAACACGCATATCCAGACGCCCAATATCAACTGGTTTTTCAGCAGATTGAGTTTTATCCTCCGGTTTCTTACGTTCGTTTGCACTGGGTTTACTTTTCACAGGATCTTTTTGCTTTAGCAATGTTTGATCTGGTTTTACAGAACCTTGGAAATGAAAATAATGAGTTTTTAACATGATGTCTGAAACCTAGTAAGAAAGACTATCTTTATATTCTTAATAAATACCACTCTTATAGTTCAATGATAAGCTGAATTATAGTGTTATACACTGAAAACAAACTCAGTGCAGTATGAACACTATGAAAAGCACTCAGTAACAAAATGATCAAAGAATACATAAAAGTAGCAATCAGACTAAAAATTCAATTGAATAATATCACGTCTGCTCATTAGTCTAGGCGCTCTACTTCCAACCAGAGCCTTAAGTTCAAAACCTACCAAGATTATGGCAGCCAGGTAAAATCACTAGCACCCAAAAAGTAGGTGTGGAGCACGGAATTGCAAGTGGTTGCCGAGTTGCATCACTTCATTTTTTCGCTTCAGGTCTGTGTAACGGACGACACAAACAATGTGAAAATGTCTCAGTTACTCCTGAAATATACTTAATCCAGCAGTCTACTAGCAACATTGATTGTTAGGGCTTGTGATACTACTCAGTTGCCTCAGTCAAAGTAATTGGAGTGGGATTCGAATCCCAGGCCCACTAGCTGAAAGTCGAGTATTTAAGCCACTGAACTTTCACCACGTTATTATCATTGTTATGGGGTTGGTTTATATTATTTTATTCACACGACATCCAAAGCATTTTACGACATCAAAAAAAAACAATCGTCATAGACAAGTTCAACGTGATTTTCTAAGATAATAAGGGCATTAACAACCCCAGAGAGGAAATGCAGACATTTGCAGCTTCACTGGGAATCAAGTTCATTTCAATATGTGCCTGAATCTCTTTTATATACTATCTTCCAATTCATACTTAAATATCCTGACTAACTGGTTTTAATACAGAACTTAGCACAGATGTGCAGCAGTTCGAGTACTCGCACTCCCTCCATGTAACGCACAAAGCAAGAGAAGAGAGTAAACAGAGATTCAAAAGAGAGATAATAAACAGAGATATGAGGCGAAAAGTGTAGTAGTATGGAAAAAAATTGAGTTTTATTGGATATGATAAATCGCAGAATGAATGCATCTGCGTCGCTGAGAACGATTTTGAGCCATATAACCAATTGTCTCCAGCTACTGATTTTTACCATTCCGAGGACTCCAACCAAGCAGGCAATCTACACCTCCTTACGTGGCTTAAACTGCCTGTTGTAGATTTCATTGACCAACGAAGCCAGGTCTTAGTTTGACCCACCACTGGGTCTTTTTCAACCTGATCTTATATCAGCTAGCTAACGTTGCCGGTTGACGAAGGCTACGGCTATCCATGAATAAAACATGCCCTAACCATCTCAATTGGTGTAGCTTTACAAACTCGTCGATTGACTTCTCCTCCCACCTACGTAGCACCCGACTGATGCCTAACCTCAATATTGCTAACCATATAATATCCACTAAGACGGGGAGATAGAAAGCAAACACCTGTGATGAAAGACAACTAGCCTTTATATGTCTCACTTTCAATGGCCATAACTTACAGACATAGAGGAGGACGAAGAGGACTGCTGAACAGTAAACACGCCCTTTGGTTGACAGGAGAATATCCCGTCTACCAGAACCAACTAACTATGAGATCTGCTTGGCTAAAGAAGTCTGAGCAACAAGATATCCAAACCAACACAAAGTCAACATTTTAACTTTGAGTGAGGAAGATTTCGCCTTATTTTATTTACACATTTATTACACGCATATATATATATATATATATATTCATTTGATGATATAAGATAGTTGGAGGCAATCGGCTACAGGAAGCCTTCATATTCATTTGCGTAGTTACTCATATGAATGGATCTCAGTGCAAGATAACAGTTAGGCTTGAAATTTTATAGTGTCTGGAACTCAGAAAAGACGAAATCAAAGAACTTGGCGTATTCGCCTAGAAAAGATAAAATTCACTGCACATTGTTGTCAACTGCATTCACTTAAATGGCAATGCTTAATCAGGTTGTATCTTTAAGGACTTTGTCTTCACGAGTACAGGGGTACCATATTGTAAAATGTGATTAAAAGTAGTGCACATGTGAGTTGTTTCATTTGCAAACGATGACACTAGCATTCCGTAACACACCAGTCATAATAATTTATATACGCTATACAGATGTTTTGTAAAATGACACAATAATTGAGTAATCAATTAACCTTTATAAACTGTGAATCTTACGGATAAACACAATGAAAAGAATATTGTTAACCTACCTGTATGTGGTGTTTCACTCTCCGGTTTGGCATTAGTTGAAGACAAATTGTCACCCGTGGTAGGGGCGCTTGACATTGCCTTACGGTTTTCATACTGATTTACTATTTATAGAAGATATTTATAAATTAACTTAACTAACACCCAAGTAATAGTTCTTGTTGAACAACGGCATCTTTCAGAGACTTTATCTTGTTAATCAACTCTTCATTTCGTACTTTGAGGCATTCTGCAACATACTGTATTGCTTCTGGTGTGGCAAGTGACTCCAACTGTTTCAGTTTGCTATTGATAGACTGTATCAGTTTCTCCATCTTCAAAAGAATTTTTTTTAAATAATGTAGCAGAATTTGGTCTTTTTGTAAACTTTGCAATTTGGCTGTAACTTGTTTTAAATTACAATATTCAAGAAAATCGCAATTTCTTACTGCAGTCAGCTGGAAATGACTAACTAACTACTCGGATGCAGAGGATTTAAAACATTATGAAATATACGCTACGATTCTGAGAGACTCGTTTGAAAAGATCCAATGTCATATCTCGAACTAGAATTATGAGATGAACCAAAATAACCATTCCAAATTCATTTTCATAATAACTCATACTAGGGCAATAATTGTATCTCTCTGTCACGTTCTCAACATTAATACTAGCTCACTTGGAAACACTAATCACAAATAGATGACTCACGACAAATTTCGCAGTCTTTCTGACACTTAAAGGTTGTGTTTCAGTGTACTTATGAGCTGATATAGGTGTAGTGTATCATCGAAAGGCAAATATAAAACTACTACGCTTCGCACCTGATTTTTCCGTAGACCCCACACATGTAAGTCCGGGACGTAAAAATTATGCAGTTCACTTAATCAGAATCCTAGTGAGTCTTCCTGGGGTATGACGTAAACCCACTTAGAATTATCTTTAATTTTATGAGATCACCAACAGAATAATGGTGGTGCAGTGGTAATTCTGAAAGAAATAACAACGACCCTTGTTTTTGTTACATCACACCTGCGTTATTTTCCATTCATTTGACCCAGGGTGAAGTGAAATAATAGCAGCTACCCCGATCGAATTTTCTAAAGACCTTGAGAAACTATTTAGACCAAACGACATAAAATGAGGGGATACAAAGTTGAACTCAACAGAATAAAAACGCGAAGTAAAAACCGATATTCGACTGTAGTTTAAACTATGGAGAACTACCGATGTTTGCCCGAAAAACACTACTTACACAAACCCAAACGACAGAAATTTCACAAGCAACCCAGTGGTGTTTTTGAACTATTCTCCCTACGACACACGTTACTAGCTAGTCAGTGTAGTGTAATGTTACGAACAGTGACTTTAATGTGATGCAACCCACTTCCTACATGGATTACAGTAACACGCCGCCTCACCTGTTGCGTCATATTCTATTGACGCGCCCGTACGCATGTTCGCGAAGGTTTGAGTTAGGTTTTAGGTTTCTTGATTTCAGTTTTTTGTATTCGTCATATGTTTCTAATTTGTTGACTAAATAGGTGGTTTGTATTAAATACCTCTAGCTACATACTTATTAGAGACTTGATTCGCGAATTTCAAACATGTTACAATGTGAAAACAACTCCGGAATTAATAAGTCTTTCATTGGTCAGCGGATGCCCAAAAAAGATGCTGAAATAGTGCAAGTTTCTTACTGCATGGTTCTCTGAGCTTGAGTTCAGCGTATAATTTCACTTTCTTAGTTTCACTACAGCACTTAACGCTTCGCTTCACAAATGACTTGTACTGCAGCAGCAATGATATACATTTTCAACGCGTTCCACGACTGCTGTTGAAATAGTTGCAACTTGTTTTATTTTGCGTGGCATAGAGTATGTAGGGCCGGCTTGAGCCTTATGTGTAATACACATTTGATTAGAAGGGAAACTCCACAAGATTTGAAAATTATTCATGAAAAATTAAGATATTTCCAATATGATTTTTCACTATATTTTATTTAAAAGCAAGAAATTTGCACCATTTCCCCGTAGATCGGTCGTGCCTACTTCAAAATGCCTAAAAATAAAAGACCATCAAATTCCTCATAAACCACAAATTTTACAGTCATATCAGTATGTGTCGTAAAATTATCCACTTGGCTTTCTTCTTAATCTACGATATTTCAAGCCATAGAATTTGGAACCTCTATATTTCAAACCCCTGTAGGTGACAGTAGTTTCTTACAAAAGTTTTAACTACATCGGCCGACCTCATGTCAAATTAGTTTAAAGAAGCTTCAGGTCACAGCACCGAAATTATTCATAGTCACCTAAGATGATTACCTTTGACACATCCTGAGACTTATGAGTAATTTTAATTACATAAATTCCAAAAACGGGTCAGCAACTCACTGAAAACCACGTTTGAGGGCTACTTAATCAAGTATACAAAAATTTATAGCTTTTCCTGATGTATAGAAACCGTTTCAAAATTCCTGCATTTGTAGGGAAATAATCCAGTTTGACATTTTTGGAGCACTTAAAGGTATTGGCGTTTGTTGATATCAGTACATCCAGGTAAAGGAAACAAAGTCTTCTTTTGTCTTCCTCTTAGGATTTTGTGTCACACTTAAACCGACTTCACAAGTGGCTACTTTGATATCAGTGAACCTGTAAAACACTCTAGCTTTCTGGTCATCTCCGAAAAGTATCTCAAACTTTTGAAACTATAGTCAGTTTAATAGCCTTCTACTTTAGTGTCTAGATTATCACTTTTTCTCCAAAGCCTCTGACAATCACTGCAGACTTATAAATATTTCGGCTTACTCCACTCTTGACGTAGATGGAAAGTAAGCAACGACAATCCTCGTTGAATAAACAGGAAGTCTGTAGGACTCGCAGTGCTTAAGCATATCAATAACGCACAGGTTTAGGACAGAAAACGTGCTGAAACCTTCCTCAAATTGAACTTAAGGTATTTCCTTCGGGAGTTGAAATAATGATTTATATTTCTAATTAGCGAGTAAGTTTACATGAACTTCACACCAGTTTTACGAGAACTATCAGATATTTTATAAATTTTGATGATGAAGTTTCATAAACTAGCACCTTTTCAAGAGTTTAAACTGTTGGATCATAGTATGAGCAACCAGAGCAGGTTCGTATAAATGTTAAGTTGTAAACTATTCACTAAGGCCACCATTCGAAGTTGAGCACCAACCCAAACTTCGTTCCATTTTCTGATGCCAGTTATGGCCGAACGACAAACGACCCTTTTTGCCAGAACTGTCGTGATCCAACATAATTTTCACTTTGATTCCTAGTATACCTTGTGAAAGCTGCACGTGGCGAACAGCTTTGTCAATGTAGTAGTTGACGGGGTCACCAGAATGAATCATTAAACCATCACAAAACTTCATGGCTTTAGCTCTTTGACCCTTTATTTTACCGGAAACAACCACCACTGCACCCCTTGCTCCGGATTCCATAATGAAACGCAAGATACCGTAACACGCCTTCCGAACAGGCAGACCGTATGTAAGCTTGTATCTGAGAGACTCTGCTTGTGCGATAGCACTCAGACCGCAGAAGGTCATTTTTTCTGCAAATAGTCCTAAAGTTCCATCAGGGAATCCAAAACGCTTTTGCAAGACTGATGTGAGCTCTCGGATGCGTCTTGAAATCTCGCCGAGAACACCTTGTGTTTTCGTAGCTAGTATAATAACTTCTGTGTATTTACGGCTTTCGCGCACTTGGAAACCGCTGTATCCATCATCAGCCAATTCACGTTTTAGGAACTCATCCAACTCAGCCTTAAAAACTCCGGCTTTTATGAACTTCCGCTTTAGAGAAATTTTCGCTGTATTAGCCATGATTGCAAAGCACGCTGAACCAACAATTCCCGCTTACACGGCAGACTTAAATGGCCGCCACGTGCCTGAACGCCATTTCAGGAAAAGAAGAAAATCTTGCGCAGCTGAAAAGTGGTATAAAACGCAATCATGAATAATACATTATTGTTAGCATATTTACAAGATAAAAACAAGAAGGAGCTGTTCAGTACTTGAAATGATAGCACATATTAGCAATATATGATGCTAAACATATTGGTCTTACCATGGAAAACTTTGACGTTTTCTATGAAAATATAGTTATTCGCAATCATGAGTGCTGTTGTTTTTTTTTTCTCCTATCAAAGCGAACAGGCCCTATGCGAGAGAACAATATGAAGGAAAAGTGTAATTTTCAGCTTCATTAAAGACTTAAGGATAAAATAGAGTATAATAGTAATAAGATTAAAAGACTGTCGTGAAGCATATAAGTGTCATTTCAGAGAAGTGGCTTGAAAGATTAGAACCTGTTGGATATGGTGATCTGTAAGATATCTGGTGATCTTGTGTATGGCCGATTGGTTAGCACCTCGACAAGAAGCTGGGAAGACTTGTAGATGTTGGGAGGAAAAGCATATTTTTTATATTTTAGATCTGTGCAGTCATTACTGCTTTGTTTTTTTAATTTTCCGAGTTAACTTTTTTGTAATGATGGTCCAAACTCATGTTTAATTCTAGAGATGTCAACAAATGCATGTTACTTTCCTACAGGTCACAGCGATTCACATTTCTGAACACTGCTATGTCTGCTGATCACCTCTGAGAACTTTCGCAATTACTGAAGCCGTAATATTGTATTCCGATGGTATATAATACCCTTAAAATCGACTCAGAATAGAGGCTAACAAATTCTTAGGATGTGAAACATAGATGGGATAATTTAAACTTAGATAATGAAGAAAAATGGTTAGTTTTGACAGTAACTTTATATAAACGTACAGCTATAAATATGACGATATAGGCAGTCAGAAACCAACTCGTTTCTGAACAAGAACTTGAACTTAGCACGAAGGTGCCACTCAAGAACATAATGCTTGGAGTGAAGATTTGCCTAAATTCCACAGTATTTAAATTCCAAAGGAAAATATACAAACAAATTGAGAGAGTTGCCATTGGGTCATTAATATCCCAGGCTGTCGCAGATATATTCATGGATAGTTGGGAAAACGTAGCGATTGAAATGTTCAAACCCACCACATAAGTATTGTGGAGATATGTAGATGACACATTCACTGTACTCTGAACGCAAGATATAAATAGATTTTCGAACAAATTGACCCAAAAGTGGAGGCACTTCAATTCGCTTATTGATTGGAAAATCAGAAACGGAAGCTTTCAGTGCTAGGTTTTAGCGTAATAAGGGAAGAAGATGGTAAGTAAAACTCCACTGTTTACAGCAAACCCACACATTCAGACAGACATTTGAACTTCCGATCATCCCATCCCATGCCAGTGAAAATAAGATTGGTGAAGTGGTTAAATAATAGAGCACAATACATGTTTAAAATCCGTATCCTAAAATATATTGATAGCAGCAGGTCGCAAGGAGAATTTGGGAGGTCTTTGGTTACCATTTTGACGTCTTTTGCCTCTTTCATTGGATGAACTTTTATTCCTATCGGACCGGAAATTGATTATTCTTCTAGGAGAACGCGGATGGACAAATTTATATGGTTCCGAAGCTTGACTTTCAATAATAGCATGCATCCCACAAAGTTCACTTGATGAATGTTGGGATAAAATAAAATTCTTCCATGAAGCGCAAAATGGACTGAAGAATGATCGGTATTGTGCTAAAAACCTGTTGAGAATTTAAAACAACTGAACAGCATGTCGAGGCCAGGACACTCTAGGCCATTTCTTGTTTTTAGATCTAACAAATACTCTAGGCTCTGTGCTCTGGAAAGATTTCAAAATAATATCCAGTAACTCAGTGCTACCTTAGATTGCAGCCTGCCCTCAGTGCAAGTTATCTCCTATGAAGGTGAACTGAGTACTCTTTACATGAAAAAGGTGGATCACCATAGCATGGCAAGCAGCAGATATTTGTACACGGTTTTTCTCTCTTTTCCCTTACTAATCGCAAAATCACTGGAGTCTTCGAGACGGTGTAGAACTATGAAACAGCCAGAGAAATCAAGACAACTCTATTAAGTCACAGGAAGACATGATAGAAATGCATAATCTGATAAAATAGAACGGATCAACCTTTAACATCACCTGATTACGAGCAGTTATTGTACACAAATAGACAGAACAAATAATCTCCATATGTAGAGATGGACTGTTGAATGTAGAGAGATTTTCATTCCGGTTCACCTTCTGTACAATAAGTAAGATACAACAGCCTAATATGTTAAGTGACTTCGGGATTACATTTAATCTGCCTCCAATAAGGAGAGATATTTATGATTATTTGATGACTGCAACTGCCATGCCTTTTACTTCAAGGTTGGCCGAAGTTGCTGAATGTTTAGAGGCTTGCCAGGTTCCAAGGGGAAATTTGTTATTATCAAGAGACAAATCTAAAAGAATCAGTTTGAACCTGCTCCCGAAAAAGCATTGAATATTGAACGTTGTTAGAACTTCTAACCACTAACAACTAGAAGCCGTGAAGTTTTGAAAGTAAGTGTATGTAAGATTTTGAGTTTAGTTTCCCTTGATGAACGTTGGTGATGTATTTTGCGTAAAAGATGCTACGTATATTTTTACTTGCTTTTTACAAAGAGTCAACTCGTATTATAGCTCACACAATTAAGTTTCTGAGGATGCTATACGTCTCTATATTTCGTAAAAACTCTTCACGAATCAAATTAGCTTGAGTTTTGTTTTGCGCCATATTTGTGACTCAACAGAATTCACAATGACGTGTATGCGAATAATACATACATATATTCATATACTTCACACATGTAGGCGGGTGAGTGTCTTACATATCGAACAATATTTTGCCAGCAAGTTGCGAAACAATTTACAGAGTACCATAGTCTAGCGGCTCCACAGATATCCATGGGAGACGGTTTAAAATGGTTTCATAATGGAAAGTATATTATTATAAGTAACGTATATATTTTTTCTAGGCAGATTTATAAATCTCTGTAATGTCCGTAACATCTTATAGCTATTACTTGTTGTGAATAAAGGTCAGTAGCAGGTATTTTTGTTTCTCTCCCCTTTTTCACTTGTTTTAACCAGTTCCATTCTGAAAAAAGAGAATATATTATCATACTTCATCAGTAAGTTTTCAACTTGCTCAATAGGTTCTGCTTAAATCGGCACATAAAGCTCTACAAGGGAACCAAAAGTATTATGTCTTTATATTTTGTGGCCTAAAGCTTTCACTGTTTTGTTTTGCTGCAGTGAAGATGCTGATGAAACAAAATTGTCATGAAACATTCATAGGCCACAGGGTGTCTGCTTCGTCACTTAGAACTTTATCAGGTAAACTGTATGTAGGTGTGTTTTGCTTCGCATTTAAAGACAAAAGCAAAGCTTGGCTACTGAAAAGTCTTATATCATAAAGTTATTAAGTATTTTCGTTAGTGCATCTTTATAAGTGGAATGATTTTTATCCATATCTAGAAGTTTTATTGTTCTTTTTCAGTCAAGTATTCTTCAAATATCCGTCATTTTCGTAATCAGATATAAGCTTTCATAATGTACAGATATATAAAAGGAATCGTTTGTAAATCCATAACAAATGGATGTGAAAATGACCACATAGTGGTTGGTTTTAAATAACTCATCATAAGGAAATTTTGATTACCTAGGTTGTTGTCTTTCGTTCAGTTTTATTTAGGATTTTTGGTATAGACCAACCAATCTCCTTCAATGGTACGTGTGAGTTTTAATGAATAGATATTTACAGAAAATAAGACCAGAAAGACTGCTATTCTTATCACAGGAATTAAATTATTTAATGAAGAAATAAATATTATTTTTGCACACTAAAAAGTCTGGTCACTCACCACCGTGGTGAATACAGACATATATATGTACATTTATATGTATTGTTCAAAACTTTTCCTGTACACAAATAAAATCCTAATACTGGTTTTGTTACATGACCACAAAACTTAACCTAATAGGACGCAGTAAGAAAGGATGCACTGGGTTCAAAATGACTTATGGGACTGTCTTTAGTTTCTACCATTTTATTCGATTAAAACTAAGATCAACAAATTAGGTGAGTCTTTGCAAGGTTACATTGGTATACCATCTTAAATTTATATACTTATGGCATGCAAATAATTATTATTAGTGCTACAGAAGGCACTGACCAACTGTCGTTTAAAATGAGATGGTTGTGTATGTTGTATGAGTAACAAACCATTAAGTCATCAAATGTCTATTATCATTGTCATAATCATAGTTTAGGAGAAAATTCAGCCATCTAAAATGTCTGTTATTTTAAGTGACATGATGTTGAAGTAACTTTTATTTGAAATGTTATTGAATTTAATTTATTGCACTGTTGGAAAATATAGGAAGCAACACCTTCGTTTTATGAATGTGTTGACTTGGCTCTTCTATTTATTGTGCCATCTACTTCCATAGATAATATGAAGATTTAAAAAGTGTTGACTTTCACAATGAACATAAGAAGTCTCAAGTATAACATTCTGGTTGTCAGTATAGTACTGTATGGTTTTGAGGAGGAACTATTACTAATATTTTGTTTACTGCTTGTGTTTCTCGCTTAGATAAATCACAACTGGAGGATTCGGCGGATCTGATTCTTCAGACATCCGACTTTTTGAAGTTTACTTCTACTCTTCCCACCCTTTTCCAATATTAACATTGCTAGAGTACATACAGAAACTTGGAAGATGCATAATTTACATTATTCTGTGAAACCATGTCAAAACAGAACACTTCAGTATAGATTTGACAAAAGATATCAGGATGTACACAGAAAGGCAGTAAGTTTCAAATAAGAATACTATATGTAATTAATGGGAGTAATCTGGTATTTGGTTTTCAAAGCCTAAATGGATGTATAGCTTCTGTAAATTGGTAGCAAACACAAAAGTTTTCAAATCAGGTGAAAGTGTTTAGAGGGAACATAAACATATCAAGGGAGAATCATGAGCATACATATATAAATAAAGTGATTCATTAACAGCATGCACAGTACAAACGATCAACCGATATCTAGTTCTATTCTGATGTCGTCAAATCGTTTTACTCAAGCTTCTGTGGTGCTGTTCCTCATTCAAAAACACATATATTGACAGCCTGAAATATCCTTCCAACTTTTGTTGTATACCTTCTGGAAAAAATAACAACTAATAATTTTCAGAAAGTCTAAAAATAACTCTGTTCCCTTTTGCAATCCTAAAATATTCAGACCAGTTTGTTACCATGAACGGAAATCGATAGAGCAAGCACACCAGCAGGATGGTGGAAACAACTATTAGTGTTTCCTAACCAAATCGAGAAGATATTCATACACATTGAAGTTAGATGTATTTATTTATCAATGACTAACACTGAACTCGGGAAACCGGAGGTTATGTGATATTAATATCTATGGTTTGTGGAAACTTTGATGAATAAAAGTTTATAGACATCCTACTGCTCCTCCTAAATAGGTTTTAATACATAAAGATACTTCTAAATTTTTGTTATACAGCAGGAATTGCATTATGACTCTAAATAAGTGATCACAATTCATAGTGTAGGCCACGAGTCTGAAGTTTCGAAACCTCAGATGACTAAATCACCGACTTCCAAAAGGTAAAAGATTTAAATATTCATTATTATTGTCATCATCAGCATCAATAGTAGTAATAGTAGTCGTATTGATAGTAGCTGTACGTTCAATGTTAGAATTTTACTTTGTTTTAACCACTTATTACTTGACATATTTTTCAAACACTTTAAAAGATAAAGCGTTACATTCAAACAACTAATTCGTTCATTCTTTTTCGTTACTCTTGTTTAGCTGGCTGAAATGAAACCAACGGTGGACACGACCGCACCCAAAACATTCCAGTTGATTCATTTCCATTCTAAAACTCAAAGAGTGAGTGAATTAATTTATTGTTAGAAATAAATCATTGAATAATTGAACAAATGACCAACTTTTAAATTTGTGTAATTATTTTATATGCTCAGTCAAATAATACTTACACGCATACATATATTACGAAATAGATTGAGAAAGAGAATTTGAACAGAATAGAAGAAGAGAATAATCGACTTTTGAAGAGAATGCATGAAATTCATAGAAGTGGCTATACTGACAATCGAAATAATTACGTTGCAAAAAGGTTAGGTTGGTGTGTGTATTAACAGTGCTTTCTACACATGTGCAAGCATCTGCAAGTGATCCTTTTCTTTTTTTCTTCTCCAAAATCTATGTAATAAATTTAGCTTAAATAAGAAACAAAGACTGAATGAGGTAAAACGCATTACTCAGGATAATGAAGAACTTGCTAAAAAACTGAAAAACTGTAAAAATGTCTACAAACGGGAGGATTGGGAAAATGATTGGGCAAAGGCGTTAAACTATATGACAAATATATCAAAATTTGGAATGAATTCTCAGAGATGTGTATGTTTGTTTATTTCTTATTATTCCCTTGATTATCATATTCATATGATTAACAGTAAGAATTATTCGTAACTGTAAGGCCGTTTAATTTCTTCAGTCTCCACAGTGTTATTTATTTTGTTGTTAAATCCTTTAGAGTGGCTTGATCTTATTGCTTTATATTCTGTATGCTTGTCATGTTTTGATACTCTTTTCTGAACTGACATTGGGCTGATATTAGGAGAAATATACATTTATTAGTTTCCAAATGAAGATCATTAATGCTATTTCTGAAGGTAGTTTTACAGATGTTACTTCGCGGAAATTAATAAATAATAGTTGTAATGAAATTCGCTTTGTATAAGTGCAGCACTAGATAATGGAGAATTTAATAGTATTTGAGTACATTTACTTACCTACTACTATTAGTCAATTTTGAGAGGATATGATTGAGTTAAGCTCACCTTAGATTAACTGTACACTGGATGATATCTGACTGTAATAATTATTAATAAGGTGCCTTGATAAAATGCTTCAGTCACCACAGAGTGAACTAGTATCAATTAACGTGGTAGTTTGCTTTGACAAGATATGTCACGCCATTTTTATCAATGAACTCACTTGATTACCGTAAAAATCAGGAAATTAAATTCTTGGACTGAGAAGAAAATCTTGTAAAGGTGAGTTGAATACTATTAGGCTTGAGGCGCAAAGTTAGTTTTGTAATTAAGAACTCTGCTCATTGTGTGTGTCTGCAAGTTGAATATCTTCACGCTGCTAATTAACTAAATTGACTCGTATATACCGAATAATTTAGTAAACTTTCTATATATATTCTTTATGAAAAGAATGAATTTACCTTGCCTTGTTTTGCAACTGGTAGCCTTCAACTAAACAGTTATTAGAAGGTGAGTATTGTTTGAAAGCACAATGACGACTTCTAAAAACATCTAATGTTGTTTCTACAGACCCTAGTTTGAATCATTTGTCAACTGAGAAATATTTATTTATTCAGCCAGTGTTCCAGACATTTAATTAAATTGTGAATGTCACTTTATGACAAGGCTGTGAACGGGAAGAAGCTGTCAGGAATGTGAAGCGTAAGCAGAAGAAAGACGCCATGAAATCAGAACAGGGAGAGAATATACGATGCAGAGCCTTTGGGATTGGCGATCAAGTAAAGTGTGGAGAAAGGAAGGACGCTGTGAGATGTGGGCCAGGTTCACAGAAACTCCTCAGGAAGTGGGACGGACCATATACTGTCACCAAGAGATGTGGTCCCGTTTATTCCATTAAAAGAGGAAATAAACACAAACGACTTAATATCAGCCAACTGGAGAAATGGTTTCAGTGGGATAAGAAAGCTCGGACAAAGGTACAACAGGAAAAGGTAGAACCAAGAAGGTCGGAACGGCTCCGTTCGAAACTATTTGTTTAGGGGACGAGTGTGGAGAGTACTATTTATAATATTTATCAGTAGTATATAAATGCATATTCATTGGCATAAAACATCAAATAGCAAAGAGATACATTTGATTATAAAGAAGGCAAATGATACAGCATTCTGGAGATACATTGGAGAAGTGAAAGGAACACAAAGCAACACAACATGAGGTCGAGAAGTACCATAACACGAAGCTCTGTGCAGATGGTGTGTGTACATAATTTGACTATATAGAGATACCACCTTCCAAGTAAACATTCCTTTACCAAGTCTTCGTTTTGTACCGTTTCAATTTGACCAAAACCTTCAGGACCTTAACCATCTACAGGGTTTATGTGAATTCAATCAATTGAGAATCTAGTTATTATTTGTTTCTGCTCAGGTTTTACTACCATCTTAGTAAACAAATCATACTTATACACAGAAACGTATTGTAGCTGTGTCTGCCTAGACCGGTTTTGACATTATCTCATGTTGAATAATGATTTCACTTGTCTCACACAGTAAACAGACTAATTTGAAGTATATCTAATTTTACGTCAAACACCTGTTCCACAGAAGTGAAAAAAATGCTTCAACTTATTTCTATTACCAAATATGTTCAAAGATAATTTTGAATTTTATGGAGTATTTTTATTTATTTATTTTTGATTACAGCTTGATTCCACACTGTATTTTTGGTACAAGTATGGAATTTTCAGCATGGATATCGGTAGCCCGAATTTCGCAGGCCGACCATAGATATCAGGTGTGCGTCGGCAGGAGGTCGAACCCCGGACCATGTGCATGGTCGTCGAGAGTCCTAACCACTGTGCCACCGACGCACAAACATAATTTACTGAACTCAATTTATGAAAAGGCATTCAAAAATTAAATCTGTTTTTCATTAAAAATAGGCTGTTTTCAAAATATAAGTAGTGTCTACACTTATTTGTCATTGATGATTCGTCTAAGAAGTAATCGCACAAACATAAATGCTCTAGTTATGGTATTTTAAGTTATTTTCCCACTTACAGACCACGAGGGATCATTATTCCATCAACGGAAGTTCTTTTCATGAATAAAATAGAGATTCAGAATATTTTTGCTTGTCAATCCTTATATTAATAGTCATTTATTCTGCTGGAGAGAATATTTTGTTACTTTACTGTAATACACAAATATATAGCTATAAAGTGACTACTTCATTTTGTTTTTCAGAGTATAAAATGAATCAACTAGTTTCACAGAGAATTCTTTGGAAGCGAAGAAATTATTTGGTAGCCAATGCATCAACAACTTGCTATTTTGTCAATACAGTATCCATGACATTAGAAAATAACGATTTTTCGCCACTTAATCATTTAGAACAAATAAATCAGTCAGTACAATTGTTTATTTGTAAAGCCTACTGTATTATTAATACATTGTGTTACTAATAAAGTTAGAAAGAAAAATCCTTTTGAAAACTGAACAGAATGTTATTCTTTTCATTATATTTAATGGAAGAGTGAACTGTTGATATTTTGATTGTCTTGTTTTATAGTTTCAATCTATTGAATGGTGATAAATTTCAGTAATTTCAGCGTATGTTTGTTGTTTAACTACATAAATATTAAAATATATAAAATTATTTAACTGACTGTATTATACATCACTGATATTTATTAGTAGTGTTTTGCTGAATGTTTTAATTAGTTTTATGCATAAAGAAAACAAGGCTTTTCTTTTTCTCATTTTTCAGGAAACATTTGAAAGTTCAAATGACAAGAAGGAAAACAAAAGCCCAAATAAGTCAATGGACTTGATAAAACCATTTGTCGATTCTGTTATTGAAACAGCTCTCAATGAAGTACAACATGTAGATGTTAATAGACTGAAAATTGATACTAATGATCCAAGTTTTAAAAGTGATCCACTTTATTGTGAGACTATGCGGTAAAGTGACTAATGTTATAATTTTTAAAAATATTTATTCACGCAATACCAATTTCAATAAAGCGCCATTAGCTAAGCATGACATTAAATACATTAGTGTGTTTATTGTAGTGAACTTTTGCTAATATTGTGTGTAATTTCCTAAATATTAGTGATAGTAACTAAGTAAAACAAACAATAATGTTTTTATTCAGGATTTTTGTTCTTTGTGCTGCAAAAGCAAATATTTAACCTGTACAGACATCTTGTACCAAATGGCTTTATAGGTTAAACTCATCCGATATCATATTCGAGTGAATATTAGTCTCAAAATGGTTCATTTTTATGAGCTAAATGTGTTGAGTCAAATTTTATTTTGACGAGGTTGTTTCTTTTCTATTCACACTGTTGGAAGTTGAGTTCATAAAATAAGTAGATGGTACAGTTGTTAAGATGATCTCTATAGTCATCTCTTGATTAACGAAACAAAAATGTGAACCTCCTTATTCTGTCACACAAAATAGAAAACTATCAGCTGTGGCTGGTAGATCACAAAAGCCCCACCAAATTTTTTGAAGTCTATTTTAAGTATCACCAATTTGATATTAAAATTAATTAGATGACATTCTATACTTCATTATGAGTAAATTTAAAGACCTTTTTAAAACATTAAACTTCTTATAGATAACCACCTAGCAAAATGATTCGCTTATTTCATTTGATTCAACCATAAAGTACTTGGGTTCGATTTATGATGAATTATCATCAATTAGATGTCATGGCCTTATTGCTCAAATTAACAATTTTATATTTAATTTAAACACTTTTCTCCAACTTATCTCTACTCAAAGTGAGTAAAATAAAGATGTTATTACCTTCCAGTGGGATATGACAGGCCATGCCAGAAACTACAACATCGTTACAATGCAACTCATAATTCTAAATAATCCAATTATATCTCACGCCGCATAAAGCAAACAGATGTTCGATACAGTGTTAGTCATACCGCTGTATGTATATCTTCTATGGTTACCTTAAAAATGAGTTTGTGAAAATTGGCTTCTGAAGTTATGAGTATATTATCCAGAATAACTTTTATCCCTCAGCTATTCGGCATTTTGTTCCCTTAAGTAAAAATGGGAATACCTTATAAAACAGTTAGCAAAATTACAGTGTGTAATATTTACACATCTGAATAGGTTGGAGAAGCTCTGTTTAGAGATCTGAAAACAAAAAGAAACACTCGCTAGAGTTTCGGTATCTAGAACTTAAATAATGATTGAATGAAAAGCGCAATTTTGTTTTTATTCGCTAGTATATGTTGCATAGTATGTGTTTACTTTTCAATTATCCAGTGGAATATTTGTTAGTAAGTATGTAGTTTTATGAACCTACTTACAATGACATACTAAGGTATTCGAAATATTCACTTTTTCTCTTATACAGTAATTTGAAAGATAGTGTTCCAGATGAACCACCGGTGTCAGTACGCGGCCTGGTAGCTTCAATTATACAGTCATCATTATATCGTGTATATGAAAAGGATTTATTGGACAATAGACAAAAGTAAGTATCAATTCACATAATAGTCCGTTTGATTTTTGCATTACTGAATAAACTGTTTACTTCGTCTATTGTTCGCTTTACTTAGAAGTGTGAAGTATTTTAAATAACCTGAAATATGATATTATAAAAACCATAGATTTTATCTGTCGGTTAGTGGATTGAAGGTAACACTTCAGTGAATATTTACATCACAATGCTTCAAATTAAAATAGTGATTGTTACGTACATCAAAATATAAGGCATGAAGGTGATTGGAAAGATTCAGAGATCTAAGAGTCTTCAAATAGTACTTTCATCAATGAAATAATCATATATAGTGGCTTGCATAATATCTCTTGTCAGCATTAAAGACTATTTAAATTAGATTTATCAGTTTATATATTCTTATAAAGCAATATATTATTCAATAGGAATGAACTTTAATGCTCAAACAATAAGTACTTCATAAGTATTTCCACTAAAAATAATCAGCATTAATACAGATTATTATGAATGTTGTTTATTTTCAGCTAATTGTGAAACAGATAAAGTTGGATATGAATAGGTGTAGTAATTTATTGTAGTCGTAGTATTAGTATTTCAAGATGACCGAATTACACGAATCTAAACAAAACACAGAGAGGGCAGAATTCAGGAATTTGTATTTAGCGGAATTATTATGCAATTCATATAAGAAACATATTAACAATCAACAGTAAGTATTGAAACAATACAGAGATAGAAATTGTCAATCACCACAATAGGGCTTTTCTGATATTTGCTCAGTCAAAGGAAACAGTTTTCATTCGATTAGTTAGATTTCTGATGAAATTTTTAGAAAGGTATTCACCTTCTGTGCATTATATCAATTTTGTTCAGTGGAATTTAAGCGAGATTTTAATTATGATAAAGCTGAAATAACCAAACAGTGCTTGGAAGAGATCATGTTACAAGAATAAAAATGACTAAAATACTGTTGAATGTGATATGAAACTTTAACTCAGGTTTCAAATGTCATACATGGTTTGATTTTACTGAATTGCTTTCAATGAAGATTGAAAATATCCCACTAAGATATTTAAAGGTGCATATTTCTGCTTCAGTTTCACTACTGTACCAGTGTTTACTGAGAGAGTACATCTTAGCTTTTTTCTAGTTTAAATCATTCTACTAAGTGCCATTTCAAAACCGGGAGCGGAATAGTAATTAAAGCTAGCATGCAGAGAACAGGCGACAGTAACTTTTTCAAAATAAAGAACAATCTTAGAACCCAAATATTTTGATTAATTCCCCAGGAATAATGTAAAATATTCTGTTATAAACTCTACATGTGGACGATTTTACGGTATTATTGTTTACAAAAGATAAGGCGCATATAATCTGGGAAGTTAATCTGAGTTTACTTCCTACGAACTCAATGCACCAAGTACCAAGTCTGTTTGAGTGGTATCGCGATAAATAAAAACCTGTAACTGCATGAATAACTCTTTTTAGTAAAAAAATTTGGCGGGAACTTTCATTTCTGTCAATGATTATAGTAGTGAAACAACTGACTGACTGACTGATTAACAAATACGTTTTCCAGTAGTATATGCTTAAGTACTGAATGGACACTAAATGACCGGTACGTCTATTTTAATGACTTATACTCAGAAATGAAAGTATTCGGAAATAAACTGACAGAAAATAAAGATGAAATTTAAGCGTTAATTGTTCTTTTTAAATTTCCGTTTCTTTCGCAATGAGTAAAAGTGTAAACATTTGTTTGCATCGATCAACAACACCCTATTTCTTTTATTTTCAAAAAATAGTTTTAAAGTCAGTGATCAGGACAGTTTATCGGAAGCTTTATCTCTTGACGAAATCTCCGACGACTGGGAGCAGTTGCGCAGTAAACCTGAAACTGCACAAGAAATCACCAATAAAATTGTTCTGACAGATACATCTCAACCATCTCCTAATATACAATGGCCTACTATTGGAGAGTTTACTTGTGAATTGGGAGTTAAGAAAATTGAAGAATATATTAAGGTAAATAGTATTCGTATTCGGGGTTTTCTCTATTACTTTATTAATAGAATATCTACACATTAAGAATCTAGTCGAACTACAATCCTGAATATCCAGTGAAAATTTGATCTCACGATGATCGTATGCGATGAAACAGGGATCTGGCTGGATCGTTGTCCTCTAGTTTTGTTAACAATGTATTGATTTCAAATTTCAAAGTATATTTTCCAGCTGGACTATATGTTTTTCTTTGTATCCTTAGAAGTCATTTTATAACGGTTTTCCTACTTATGCACTGAAATGCGAAAAAGTTCGTTTTCTTTTATTGTAAATATCAGTATTCAGTGATCTGAACAATGATTATTGTTAATTATTTAAAACAGGGTTGGGAAGTAAATAAAAATTGGCTTTACTGCATCGACATTTTACCTAAAGTGGAACTAAAGTATGAAATTCAGTATAAATATCGGGTGAAATGGAGCATGCCATGTAGACGATCGCCTATACCAAAAGCTACAACATCTGTTTACTTCACTCTTCGAGTGTCTCGAATAAAACCAAAGGTAAGCAAACATAGATTTCAAAAGAATGGATACTGAACGAAGAGTAATCTTTTCGATAACGTCATCATCAGGCTCTACAGTTATATATATATATATATATATATATATATATATATATTATAGTGAATGAATGAATTAGTGTTATGAACAACATTAATGCTTAAATAACATAGAATCAATAATATCAACAGATTACAGCTCAATAGCATCAACATAAAATAAGCCGAATGTCAGAAAAATTAGGAAAGATAATATTATAAAATTCATTAATTTATAGTGTCTGCTGAAGGTCAAGGCAGTAGTAGGGGCTGGACTTGCTTCTTTTGAACACAGAGCACTGGTTGTTTGAGGTGAATTGCAATGGCCTCTTTTGTTTGGAGCATGCGGTGCTTCGATGATTTTCGCAATTTATTAGGCACCCGGTAGATTATAGAGAAGGATTCTTTCACGTTGGCTTTGTGGCCGGTTCGCACCAGATGGTCCAATATTGAACTGTTAATGGTTTTAACTACTCCTTTACTTAGCCATGGTGGAGATGTTCTCGAGCACGAAAAACCAAGTTCCTACAGCAAAGGGCCAATATAACTCGCCCTACAAGCGCAGTTGAATTAGTAGATACAATTTGAAGTGGCTAGTCTAGGTACTTCATTTTTCAGTCGAGGTAGCACCATCGGTCGTGTAGAGAATAATGCGTGTAGTTTGCCAGCATTAAAAGTTCTTTAAACTGATTTTCTTAATCTCCTCGAAATTAACTCACTTGGTATATCGCCCTTAAATTGTAGTCGTATATAAAGTGGCTTCCTGTTTACACATAGTGAGTAGTCCTTTTCCCTTTTCTTTGTCACGTGTTTCTTGATAAATTTGTCGGGATAGCCATTTTCGATCAAAGTATCATATATAATGCTTAATTCATCTTCAGTTACTTCTTCTAAGCATATAGCTCTAACTCTGTGGCTGAGGGTCTTCACTAAATTTTTTTGGTACTTGATACGAACGAAGCTGTGAAAATGTGTATATTGTCCTGTCGAAGTACTTTTTCTATGCAAATTTCTTTTTATGCTACCATATGGCTTCCTTGTAAGTAGGACATCCAGGAAGGCAATTCTGTCTTGGGATTCCTCTTCGCATGTGAATTTTGTAGCCGAATGTACTTCAGTGAATTCAGTAATTATTGTACTCGCATGTGAAAAAAGTTTAATGGGCATTTTTAATAATTTAAAAATAGATTTTGTTTTTCTGATTTTCTAAAATGGGCTCTTTAAATTAAAAAAAAACACTGAGTTATATTAATCAACCTGTGAGTTACAATGAAACATAATAATAAGTACAGACTATCTAAAAGAATTTGAAAATAATTCTAAGGTGTAGTTAAATGGTGGAATTAAATAAAGTAGCTTACAGCGTTGTGTGGGACGTCCCGAAGTAATATGCTGGCATTTAATTAAGTAAATTATACTCCCACTGTAACTATAAGTAACACTAAACTGGACTGTAATACATGTAATTTTGGAAATGGAGTCGTTCTACGCATCCATCTATGTAAGAAGTAGTCAATGTCATAATAGATTTTGAAAATCAGAATACACGTTTCTTTTTGTTTCAAATAAGTAGATGAATGTACTATTATAAGCAAATATCTGATAATAATTTCTGAAATCAAAAATTATGAATAATATGTACAATTCGTAATTTTATACACTCAACACCTAAAAACACGCCAATATATTTTTCTTTTCTGAATACAGAATACTATGATTGACGTCTATTACCAGATTGAAACATTTCGTTCAGTACATATGTAAGTCCTTTTTTTTTAATTTCACTTTCGTCCATTTGGGAACACGTTTAAAAATCATTTAGGATGTAAACTCTATCAAATAAACAAAATCATAATCTTTTTCTTGAATCTAATTTAGTGTTTGTAAGAAGACGGAAAATAAAATCTATCTCACCAAATAAACACTAGTAATCAGAGTCTATTAACCTTGAATGTATGTATTAATGGTGAATAGTTAAACAACACTTGTTTAGGCTGATTACCACTAGGTCACTAATCAAGTCCATTTGTAACTTTCTGAGGCACATCTGATTCCCTCGAAGTTGACTTTTTCATGATATACTACCAATCAAAAAAGTGTCAAAAGACAAGGGGGAACGGATAGCTATTTCATTCTGTTTCTGAGCTCATCTGCAGTACACAGTCATCATTCTGTTCACGAGTGAGCAAAGGACTGTAAGCTTACCCACTGAAAATTTTATTAATCATATGTCAGGTAGAAATACAATGGCGAATGGTTACCGAAGTCTGCTAACTAGTGATGCAGTATAATTACAGAAAGTTTTCACACAACTATAGTCACTCAACTTCAGCTCAGCATTTGAATGATACTAAGTCAAACTCCAAACGGGCTGATTTCTGGTTTAAATTCGTAAGGGATTTTAACTGAGCACTACCGATAGGTCAGTGAACGGCACAAAACAGTCATTCTTTTTAATTTGTTTTTTCAATTTCCTCCACTGATTTTACCTCACGGCTAAATGTACCTTTCAGTAATGAAGTCAGTAACATACGTCTTTATTGATGATATATTCTTCATATTCCCTTGTTTTTTTCTGTAAATAGGAAATGATTAAAACAGTTTTTAGCATTTTGAGTCCCTAGAAACACTTATAAAAGTTGTCTAGCATTTATAACTTTTCAAACAACTCTGATGTTCTTACATCCTTCAGATGGAAAGTCACTAATTACGAAGTCTAAAAATACCAGCCTTAACTTGGATTACTGTCCTCAAAATATAATTCTTAAAACTTTAATTCCTCCACTGCATAAATAAGTGGAAAGTAAAAATTTCCCCAACATTATTAAGTATAAGTAGAAAGCTGTATATTTGTCAAGTTTCGACGTCAGAAAATCATTTTAATGACAAGTAGTCATTCTTCTTCTTTTGGTATTTCCACCTCATATTTTATCACAATATACTGTATCATTAAAGGGTTATTATTTTGTAGTATTTTTGTATACCTACAGTTGTTTGAATCCAATTTATTACTCTGATGAACTGCTACTTGGAAAATTCAACAAAACAGTAGAACGTTTATGATGTAAAATAATACAGTATGTGATGATAGTGTCAAAAAGGCCTTCAACAGCGTTGGCTGAGAAGTAATTTGGAAACTTCTTCAACACTACAGCCTGCAGTGGCCAAGTCTTTATCAACCTCATTCAACAGCTGACTAGATGACAATGTCACGTGTCGGATGATCCACAATGGGAAACTCAGTGAAGCGTTCGAAGTGAATACAGGAGTTAGACAAGACTGCCTATCATCACTGATGATGTTCCTAATTGTGGTGGACTGGATTATGCAGCAGACTGTCACAGGGAGTGAGAAGACAGGTAAACTTTGGAACACCGATAATAAGGCTTTAGAGGATCTGGATTTTGCCGATGATTTATGTATGGTATCACATACTTGAAGACTTGCAGGTGAAAACCTACAAACTGGCTGAAGAAGCAGGCAGCGAATACAGGATTCCAGGTTAACATAGAAAAGACGGAGGTGATAAAGATAACTAACGAACCGCAACAACAACAATCAGCACCAATCGCCATCAGTGGGAGAGATTTGACAGGCGTTACTTCCCTCACTTATCTAGGAAGCACAGTTTCAATCGGAACGGATGAAGATGTCAAAGCTAGACAGGATTGGAAAGGCAAGATATACCTTCCTCAATCTGAAACCAGTTTCGAAATCTACTGCACTCAGTCAACATAGAGAACAAGATTCGGATTTTCAACACAAATGTGAAGTCAGTCAGTCACTTCTTCTATACGGGTTAGAAATTTGAACTGCATATCACGGAAAGCATTTCCAACAGTTTACAGATATTTATCAACCTCTGCCTTTGCTGCGTCCATACTGAAGATAGAATGGAAGTCCAAAAAGAATCAGCAACAAGAAACTCTAACTGGTAATAAACCAACTAGGATCTGATCTTTCAACAAATCTATAGGTGATTTCTGAGTTGAAGTGGGCATACATTGATGAGGCCATCGAATGACATCGCACGCAATGCAGGCCATCGCTAGAGTGGAATGCCAATGGGAAGCGACGAGTGGGTCGTCGGTGCGAGCGAGACATGTTGGAGATTGCGAGATTATTGTCAATCGTGGACATTGACACATAGAACAAAATGTAGATGTGTTGTTGAAACACTATGTTCCACTCAGAAATCAAGGGAATAATAATAAATAATATGATGACTATGCGGACATTTCGATATCAAAAACACTGACTATTTCAGTCATTCAAATGATTTGAATACTTATCTGGGAAAAGAAAACATCATCTGTGACCACTTGAGAAATTCTGTCAGATGATTAAGATCGATTGGCATGCTAAGATTAAGTAGCATGAACCATTCATGGTTTAAAAAGTCTATTATCCTGTTTCATATTCCCAAAGTACCATTGAACTATGAGATCTATGACTGGTAAGAGTGAATAGTTGAAGCTTGAGCAAACCAGTTATATTCCTTTACCGTGAGTTTTCATAAGGCTTTAATCACTTGCTGTTTCTCCTCTCATATCACTTTCAATGTTTGAATATCTGTACATCTGTTGAATACAAGAGTTTCTAATAAATGTATACACACTAACATATTTTATTGTTAGATACACTTCTTCTGAAAATACTCTCCGTGATTACATTTAGCGCTGAAAATTTATAGGTACAAATTACCAGATGTTTATCGAGTTTGTGATTGCTCCCTTTTTCTAAGTTAAGTATTTTGTTCAGCATTTAGTCAATTTTTTTTGGTGCGGTTACCATATGCCAAAACTCTTTACAGTTCTGTATATTTAAAATGTTGAAACTATTTTATGATTTTGTGAATCACTGCAACTTAATATTTTACATAATAATAAGAATATTTTGGTCAGTTCAAAGTGATTGCATTTTAGTTTAATTGAAAGTCCTTTAGCTGCATTAAAAATTTAAACGCGGAACATAAGAAAACAATAATAATCAAATCAGTAAGTGAATCCATAAAGTAAAACACTGATGATTATAATAATAACACTAATAACAGTACTATGCAAATTATTGGATATTAACACTTTAATTTATCCGTCATTTCATAATTTTGATGGTAAGACAAGCCAAAGTTGACCGATGAACTATTCTTTCTTCCTCACTTTCTCCAATTTTATTTACTTGTAGACCTGGGAAATCTCGATTTTCTGAAAGATGGTTAAGAGATGTAATCAACAGCAAGGTGCGGCTAATGTCATATGTTAATTTCTAGATCTTTATTTAACTTGATTTTTCTTTGGTTCATCGTAAAACAATATCTAAATAAATAAAATAAATAATAACTAAATCTAGTGCAGTTAAATATTTGTTAATGTATATACCTGTTAGACTAGATATCATGCACACAAACAACACCAAGGGAATAATAAAATTTATTGCAGAATAATTTGACGAAAACCGAATACCGTAAATACTTTCATGGGGACTGATTACTTCAAACTCAGCAGAGAGTTTCGAATTGGTTGCAACGAGATCTTGTAATATGCGGAGTAGGCCAGTTTGGGAGTAATTATTGTCTGATCATAACAAAGTAGATGCATTGCATTGTCCCTATTTGTGGACACGGGTTTCCGCTAGCATAAAAATACAACTTTACCCCAGTGATATTACTGTTCGGTCACAAATACAGTTTATTTTGCATGACATTACATACCTGCTAGGTAGAACGAAGTAATTAAACACCCGGGAGCTATTTCTCTTATTTGGGGCTGTTTGATGTTTAGAACACTTTGATCTGGATAGCAAGTACTACTGATTGGTTTGAATGGTATGGAACTACGTACATAAATCAATCATTAGTGTGCAGGGTCATGTACTTATACTTGCTTCTTGATTTCCACTTATGGTATCAAGGGTGTCATACAAAGTTATCTGAATAAATTCAGTTGCCAAAGGAAACTCTGACGAGATCACACATCGGAATGTTCGAATTACACACCCCTCACTGATTTGAAATTGCGAATTTGATTTTACAGTTTATTTTATTGGGCAGTTTATGTAAAACGTTGGCTATTAGTAATATCTAAGGAAATAAGAAATTTAAGGAAAGTCTGAATAATAGGAAGGCAAGTACCCAAATACGATAGGATAAGACGTTATCAGTAAAAACTAACTAAGCAGGTTGAAAAAATCTCGTATCAGGGTCACTCAATAACTTTTTCCAATACTTGGAAAATTGTATTACCCTTAGGAAAACAAGAAGTGAAATGGAATTCTAAAACTCGTCAGTCAAAGTTGTGACTTTGAATGATAAATTATCTTTGAAATATCACGAAATACCTTTGTTTGGATATTAAAGGTTGACGGTGTAGACGTTCGCGAACAGTACTGAGTATATTAACGCAAAATCTTATACCAACAACTTCTATCTTATTTGATTCTGGTGTACCAAAGGCAAAGCAAAACACCACAATTGATTGTCCAAATTACGAGATATATTTCGGAACCAAATCGCAGATTGAAGCGGAAGCTAAGCTAGCTAGTTATCGTGCACGACAGTGACATGACGGGGTACCAAATGGTGGGGATGCTTGACGGGAAGCCTTCAGCTAAACAAGTCGACTTAAACTCTAAGGGTCAGCATCCAATGTTCACTGATGATTCTTATGGTCAAGATGTAATTCTTCTCTTAGACATAATCTATTTCTGTGGTCAATAATTTTGGGGAATTATTTACCGCTACAGGATCATTCAAGTCATTTGTAATCTTATAGGCACTAATTATGTCACCCCTGAGCCAACGATAGCCAAGTGTGGGAAAACCTAATTTGTTCAGCCTTTCCAGAAACCCACTGACCCTTTTGTTGTCTGTCTTTGGACCCTTTCCAAAACACTGACATTCCTTCTGAGTAACGGGCAAGCAGTGAAATTGTGCGCTTCAAGGGGTAGTCCTGCGTATGTTTTGTACAACCGTAGAAAGAGCTCAGGAGTGAACTCACCTGCCTATGTGTAAAGCCTGTAACTGCGCACACTCTTGTCTCATCATCTGTTTGACTCACTCTCATGTTCATTTTTTTAGAGCTAGACCTAAGTCGCACTCTGACGTTGCGGAGGACGGGTTTTCATTACAGAGGAAGTGACTTACACTCCGAAGCCTACAGGTATGTGTTTGCACTGCATACATACACACACTACATACACTTCTTTAGAGTTGGAAGTCATACCATTCACTAGTACCTGGTCCTACAGAATATTTGCGTCCGCCTGTAGCCTATTTGAGTCTTCCGAAAAGTTTATTCCTCTCCAAATCTTCACATCGTCAGCGTAAAGAAGAGCCGATCAGTTTAGAACGCATCGCAGGTCACTTACAAAAGTCGGTAACATCAGTGGTCTTAAGAAAGAACCCTGAGATACTCATTATGACCAACTGTATCGGGATGATCGGACAGGATTGACTATGGGTGCAGAAATTCCTCCCAGCTAGGCAGTCCCCTAACCACTACAGAAGTGACCCACCTATACCTGTCTGAATTATTATACATAGAAGATCATGATAAGCTCTGTCAAATGTCTTCTCAAAGTCTAGGAAGATCACATGGACTGGAGCATTGATATCCTAGAATTATGTCCAATCATTCCATACAGCATCTACTTCTCCTGAAACCATGTTGTGCTTCATGGAGTATGTTAGTTCTAATGAGGACTTGCCTAGTGTGATCATCCGTAATACTTTCCACTACTTTTGATACCACTAGGAATAGCGGCGGTGGCCTATAAATAGTGACTTTTTTGCCAATCCTCACCTTTGAAGATAAGCAAACAAATAGCTGTTTTCCACTCCCTTGGTAGTTTCCCTGAATCCATTGAGTGTGGGAACGGGTCACATAAGAGCCTGCAGACAGCTTCAGCACACTGTTTTAGAAACGATGGCCTAGTGCCATCACTGTCTGGGGACTTTAAAGATGTGAGTTTCTGTAAATTCCTTAGTACCACATTTGGGTTTCTTTGGAGGATATTCGATGGGTTTTCCCTGGCCTATACCGATAATATCTACAATGTTATTTCAATGCCTGGTAAAAGCTAAACTTAATGTTTCAACCATTTCAGAACTAACTAGATATTGACCGCTAGGACCAAATAAGGTGCATGCCCCTTGTTTAGTAGGTTTTCCCTCCAACGTGAGTAGGGTTTGCCAGCATTTTTCTGGCAGGATTTGTCTTAAATAACTTATCACTTCTGGCTCGCGTAGCATCTGTTCATGTCTCTCAGGCATGCCTAGTGGTCACTTGACTCTTAAGCAGTAATCGGGTAGACCAGGTCCTCCACTTTGCTTGCCGAGTATTCCTCGATCCTCTTTTTATTCATGAGCATCGCTTCTTACGCCGTAGTGTTACTAGAGGGACGGTGTCAATGCAGTTGAAGGTTGAACGATCAATTCATGGTTGTTTGCTCAAACCAACTTCCCCAATTTTCGCGGAGGCATCAATACGACAGTCATCGTCTCATCGGTCGCTGTTTAGAAAGAAGTCAGCAGTAAACCATCAGGAATCCTAGTAAAAACATTATTTTTATATGTTGGTGTAACAATAAAGAATTCTCGAGTGGCCAATCGGTCTTTTGGTTTTTTTGTCCGTTATTACTAAGCGTTTCTGAAAAACTGCAAGGAACAGCGTGGGCCCGAGCGTAGCAAGAGCTGGGCATTAACGGTTTACGAGACGTGACTGACAGTTTCTGACGGTAGAAACAGATTCTGGCGGATTCAGACAGTTGGTGAAAGTTTGGATAGTCACCGTTCATTTTTCCTGGTGCCGGTCAAGTCCTCTTTGAACAAGCAATATCTGGAACTTTTTGGAATTGGGTCAAGTTCAACAATGCCTGGGTCAAAGAAGGGACAGAGTGTCTTGGATGCAAACAGGAAAGTAAGTCATGGTGACTTGTCTGTTAATTGTAACGATGTGTCTGATGTTAAGCATGACATGGTTGATGTTACTGTTTCGCCGTTCAGGGATAATAGGAACATCAAACTCCCTAAATTTGAACCACGGTGTTTTGATGGAAACCCAGCTGATTATTTACAATTTGTAAAGGAGTTTGAGATCATGTTGAGTGGTTTTTTATTAAATGATGAATTGAAGTTAATGTATTTGATGAGATATTGCACTGGAGATGCTGCAAGAGCTATACAGTGCTGTAAGTTTATGAAGCCAAAAGAGGGCTACTACGAGGCTATGAGCATATTACGTCAAAGGTTTGGAAGACCTTCGATGATTGCAGGGAAATTATTCGAGGCTGTTAAGGGTAATGGTGGTCAATTACAGGATGACTCCCAGGCACTCACTGAGTTTTTAGATAATTTGCTAATTTACAAGAATGCAATGATTTCGATGAATCGCATGAGTGACCTCAACTCGAGTTTTATACTAGAAGTAATAGCAAGACGCCTACCTACTCGACTGCAAAGGAAGTGGGTGAAGATGAGCTCCCGTATGGAGGATGAGGGTATCGAGCCAAAGTTTGATGATATCCTGAAACTGGTAAATAATAGTGTCAATCAATCTATGAGCAAGTTTGCCAGTCTATTGCATCTCACCCCTAGAATAGAGCAGTCTGAGAGCAAAATGCAATCATTGATGACGAAAGGGCCTCAGAGAGGTGGATATCGAGAAGGCTCCATGATGTCTAGTAATGCATATAGACCTAGTGAGTGTAACAGGTTTCGTAGTACATCCTCAACAGATAAGTTACAAGATGCAAGACAAACACGGTTGTGTTTTACACGTTTGCAAGAGGTGCATACAGAAGTGAACTGTGAACCAGTGAGCAAGTTCAGTGATAAGCTAAATGTAAACTCCAGGCCTGACTCCGAATTGTGTGACGATAACGGTGCGGTGAAGAAGTCTGTAGTTGCAACTGGTAAGCCATTGTTGAATAGAGTGTCACAGAATAGAGTTACTGCTTCAGAGTGCAGTTCTGACTCCACAAGTTTACAAGGTATTACTAGTCAGAGTGAAGTTATAAAACCTTTTATGATTTGCGAGGAGGAACCAAAATTGTCTACTTCTGTTATTAAAGAGTTTGAAAATGATGAAGTTGACGGTAAATTGAATATTCGTGATAATGATCATGATACTTCACAGTTGTCTTTGGTTGATCATTATGAGATGAGGGATATGCCTACTACTGCTAAGTTAAATAAAGGTTCTGTACAACTACAACGTGAAGTAGAATTGAACGCAGATGCAGTTCCAGAAGGTGTGCATACTTGTGAGACAGTCAGTGTAATTGATCAGCGTGTAGCCCACCTATCATCAGATGATAGTGCTAAACCCGAACTAGTAGTGAAAGACAGCAGTGGTGGTAATCTTGCAGTTGGACAACTATCTGAGAGCCGAACAAGAACAGCTTCTGATCCACCACTAAGTTCATCACCTTGTGTCACTCAGTCATCGTTGGTGTTTTCATCCACAATGAAATGGACGTCCATCAACTCAAGTGTCTTATGCAATGACTATGATAGTATTGGTGCGTTTGAAAAGACGAAAGATATTGGTCAGTTTAGTGAGGATAAGCCAAGTGTAAACGAGAGAGTAATTGTTAAATTGACTTGCATGAATAAAGGCATTTCTAGTTTCAAGTTACTAATTGAATGCTATTATCTTTGGTGTAAATTACTCTGTTTCTACACTTGGTTGATGAGATATGTCGTGTGTTTGTTCGTCATCTATATTCTACGATACAATGACATGGGCGTGTTGCCGTTCAGATTTGAGGATATAGCTGATAGAAGGAAGTTAGCAAATGAACTCTGCGACGATTTTCCAACCTAGAGCGTCAACCTGAGAAGGGTTGTAGGCGTACTGCTGTAAGTCCTACAGTTCTTCAAAGGGTAGCGCATCAATGAGCAGTCCAATGTGCTTGGTGTATGATCTTGTACATATGTTCATATTGTATATACTGAATTGATATCATCTGTCATCTAGCTGTTGGTAATTCTGTTTGTGTCCGGACATTCCACAACTTACAATCGTCAACCTGAGAAGGGTTGCAGGCGTACTGGTGTAAGTCCTGCGATTCTTCAAAGGAATTCCATCAAGACATAATCCGCGAGTTTGTGTGTACTGTTTGTGTATACGTGTGGTGTGTCATATCATTTGGTGTATTTTGGATTCATTGTGTTTACTTGTTGTTTTCGTACCTTGTTGTTATTACTTAATTTTGTTAAAATTTTCGTCGTTCTTACTTCTGAATTTTTTTCGAGTCTTCTACGTCCGTGAATGAATTGGTTGATGTTAAGGACAGCAGATGGGTCGTATACGCCGGGGAGGCTAGTTCTGAGAATGATATGCACACGGAGATAATGATTAGCTGTGGTCCCACACGCCGGGGAGCGAGAAGGTAGACGACTGAGGCTTGCATACGTCACCGTTACTAGAATTGAGGCAGAATGAGTGACAAGCGATTGCAGTGGTAATTGGTAGTGAGTAGATACGAGGACGTGCGTAGAGTATCGTGAGGTGGTGCTATGGTCGCGTTGCATTCTGCAAGAGTCATTCTAGCAAGTGGAGATTGTGTTGCAAGATGTCAAGAGGACACCTTTAACTGGAAGGCGTAGGTCGTCGTCAATGTGTGAGATTGTGCTGTGGGTATGCTTGTGGTGTGTTGGCTTTTCTGTTTGTTTTCCATTTCAGCTCTGTTCGAGTGACCCAGGTTCTCGCAATGGCATTCAAGTCAACGTGTATTGGTCGTGATGGAAAAAAGAGGTGGATCCCTTTTCTTGACGGGGAGTGTCAATGCAGTTGAAGATTGAACGATCAATTCATGGTTGTTTGCTCAAACCAACTTCCCCAATTTTCGCGGAGGCATCAATACGACAGTCATCGTCTCATCAGTCGCTGTTTAGAAAGAAGTCAGCAGTAAACCATCAGGAATCCTAGTAAAAACATTATTTTTATATGTTGGTGTAACAATAAAGAATTCTCGAGTGGCCAATCGGTCTTTTGGTTTTTTTGTCCGTTATTACTAAGCGTTTCTGAAAAACTGCAAGGAACAGCGTGGGCCCGAGCGTAGCAAGAGCTGGGCATTAACGGTTTACGAGACGTGACTGATAGACGGCGTCTGAGAGTGCTGTGTGAATAATCTCTTGTACCACTTTACAATGTTCTTCTATGGCTATACCAGCCCAGTGTGTGGGCGATTCTGCGTTAAAGTGATAGTAATCAGCGAAGTCCCTCTTCCTCTGAAGCCTAACATCAAGCAAGTTTTCCATCCATTCTCAACTTCCTGTTCTGTATCAACCATAATTGTATGGACATGCGGGTAGCCCTAAGTTTGGTTTCATGCGACCAAATGGGGGGAGGTACAATGAGAGAGATATGAAACAGGTTTCTGCCACCTCATCATATGGTACCAAATAATTTTGCCTCGAATAAGTTATCTCTAGCAGGAACTGCTTTCGGAGTAATAATTAGACTTCCCCAAGGCGATTTGAAAAGAAAGTCGTACACTCTTGCGACGGGGTGTGATAGGAATCTCCTTAAAACAGTAGTCATAATATGGTTCATCATATGATTCGTGTGGTTGCATAGCTGTAAAATTTCATCATCTTTTTCTTATTTCAGTCAAATCACCAACCAATCGGAATATATATTTTTCGCTGAGCTAGCCAAATCCCCTTGTCAGCCAAGTCTCGTAAACCGTCAGTGCCCAGCTCTTGCTACGCTGGGACTCACGCTGTTCCTTGAAGTTTCTCAGAAACGCTTAGTAATTACGGACGCAAAACCAAAACACCGATTGGCTACTCGAGAATTCTTTATTCCAACACCAACATATAGGCAGCTTTAAATTAAGTTTTAACTAAGGTCTATGAACAAATATTACAATAATAAATCACAATATTACTTCTGACAGTTTTGGCCTGACTTCTTTCTGAGCAGCGACCTATGAGACGATGACTGCTGTATCGATGTCTCTGCGAAAATATAGGGAAGTTGGGTTTGAGCAAACAACCATAAATTGATCGTTCAATCTTCAGCTACATTGACACCTCTACTAATCAGAACAATCTATTTCCACTGCCGTGGACTTATTTCAGTGGGGTTGAAAACGTATAGATATTATGCGCTTTTTCTACATGAAACTTTATCCTGACAGTCACAGGCCAGTCTGTGTCTATTGATATCTACGAGGCTCACTGTATCAGAAGGTAACACAGACGAATAGGCCTATTAGCATACGATTTGTGTTGTTCATTACGTCAGTATCATTATACCCACGCAGAAATCCACTCGGTCGTATCAGCTGTGGATACGATCACTTTAGTTGACAACAGGTGCGAAAAAAATTGGCGACAAGTTTGTTCTAACTGACGACATAGATCATAACACAGACAAAAGTGGTCGGGTTTCGGCGTAGTCGGCTTTGCTATAGCAAAGACGGGGTCGCTTAGCATCTCACTGTAAGCGCTTACGAAGATTGAGATCAAACACTATGACCATATGGTCACTGTTACTTACAGGAGTCACTATATGATTGCTTTTGGCTAGCAGTTGATCAATTGCTTGGATATAATCCAGCGCTGATGACTTTCCACTAGGGCCTATCTAGTGTAGTCTTCAACGTTCTCATTAAGTCCCGAACTTCTAATTGTGTATAGCAGATTTTGCCCAAATTTTACCTGAGCATGCCCCTTGCCACTGTTAAGGGACTGAGCATTGATCATAGCCAAAGTCTCATATTCCTGTAATTGTGATGAACCGCAGCTGATTTTGTTCTGGTTCACAGGTCCGTGAAAGACAGACGCCGCCCAATAAGTGGTTAGTGTGGTCTATGGTGAAATGACAGCATCTAGAGTCTGAGAGTTCAGTAATTGGTGACTGCGTTGCGTGTACGCATCTAGGCTGCTTGTTAAAGTAAATGAAAGCTGCCCCCTTCCTTTTTGTCCTAGTACCGGCTGACCGAAATCACATCACATATACTGATTTCATTTTCTAAATGGCAGGTGTCTGCCAGCTTTTAGTCAGGATTTTGTCCGAGGATTAGATGTAACCGGAGGTTTCTGAGTTCACCTATTGTTCTTCATAGTGCCTTTACATTGCTATATAGGCAACTGACAGTGTTGTAGTGACGTTAAAGCTGCGTGGACTGTTGGTTGAGGAGTTAATTCTGGAACTAATTTGCTGATTCCAGTGCGACTAACTTGTCATAGATTTTTTCCTCGGGATCCGTCAAGACATTCAGTGATAGTGGTTTTCTTTCTCAGTAATGCGTTGCTGTAGCATCACCAAGATATGGGGACTTGTCGTGACCTAAGTCTTCTGCTGTCTTAGGGTCCAAGGTCGGCTTTCGCTGAATCGGGTGTGTCCTCCTAATTCAGGCTTGTTCTCATACCACTACTGAAGCAGCGTAGCCAACCGCTGTAGGAAGATGATTTAGACAGCCAGTAGCATTGGTTTGCTGATTAATTTGAGATGAGTGGCACGAGATAGTCCATAAATCGAGAATGCGGAAAAAGCACCAAGGGCCATCTGAGATGACAGCCATCTTCACTGTTCTGCGTCATGTGTGTGTCTTTCACAAGCAGTATCAGCTTCCAGCTCAGAACATGGAGTGTGATTATGGAGGTACAGCGCATTAGTCCCGGTGACTCCGGCGTCATTTGCCTGTATGACCGTGGCCTGCCAAGTCTTATTGTTACTTTAGAGCTCCTGTCTATTGCTAGGACTTGCGACGGTAATAATACCCTTTCAACGTCTTTGGTAGGGGGTCAGTGTCATCCTCAGCGGGGGTGGCATAGTCTAAGGTGTCTAGACACTCCTGTACAATGTGCGCAAGTATGCTAACTTGATGCCGCACAAGGTAGACCACTGTTCCTAATCAAACGATGCCCTTTACTCAAGCAAACATTATTACACACTGGTACGTTGAGCAGAAAAAGGCAGTTTAATTGAAGACCCGGGAAGGAGGTTTTATTCACAGCTGCTTTTCATTGCTTCGCAAATTGGTGAACTTAGGCTGCATCAGGGCTCGATCAATATGTGTGGCGCTGGTTGAGGATACGGGTGGTCCTTCAGCGATTTCAGTGTTCCCTGGGGCTCCTCCCAGCTTGTTTTTACAGAATTTAAAATAGTAGAATGCTTACCGAGGGCGAATTTAGGTATCTTAGACTTATGCGGACTGCTACTCATTGCCGGTTCAACTGAAGCAACAAGTCTGCGACTTTTGGTTAGTTTCGGTCATGCGATGTTTTCAGATGTAGCTCCGAATTAGAATGTGTCAGGATTAAAAACTGGGCACATTCACCAGAGCCGTGCGCCGGGGTTACTTCGCGTAAACAAAGAGCATGGCTTCGGCACTCCTCTGTCGCAACATCAGTCCATCCAACGTTAGCAAAAGCTACATCCGAATTCTGAGTCGCTCTTCGCAACAACAGCATTAAGGACCTTACAATCGTCACCTTTTCTGGAAAATGAATTCGAGGTCTTGTGATGCCTAGGTCTTGTGTGTGAAATATTGGCTTCCTGTGGATACAGGTGTATTATCGAGTCTACTAGGTTCTACCTGTACGTTTCCAGCACTGATCTGTGGCAGGTAGGCATAATATCAGGGCAGGGGATATGTACACTGGTCACAAGAACCGGCCTGCATGATGGCCTCAGTACAGCCAGATCACATTCTCCTCTGGCTGAAGGCATATCGCTACAGAATTTAATGTCTTAGTGGTCTTCCTGAGGTCAGATCCAACTGTTTTACGGCCAATTAGTACTAATTATGATTAAACATAAATGAAAGAAATGGCAGCTGTGTCTGACCAAAAGAGCAAGAACATAAGTACTAATTAAGTATAAGAAAATGGGTTTCTGACTTTACTCAAAACTTTAAGTCTATTCCTCTTTATTGCAATCACGTGGCCCACCAACAAGTCTTGTCTATTTGATCAGGTGAGAAAGATGCTGCTACAGCAATAGTACCCGAAACTTTGACAGTAATCCATGAGAGCTAGACTCACCAATCGGAAATCCAATGTGGAAGTGATGGTTTAATTTGACTCACCGCCTTGAAAAATAAGGTTTCCCAATCGGACAGTTCACAAGTAGGTATTGTGTGGTTAGAGTGGAAAGTGCAAGTCGTACTCAGAGGGCGCTTTGTCATCAACTATGTGAATATGAAACAGATGAATATCATCCGACATACAAAGGTTATGTTAACATTTGTGGAATAGTCATATCCAGTGTGCATCTGAAGAATTCGGATGTGACATGGTGAGCTGAAAATTATTATAAGGATTTCGAATGTAGAGCATTACTTATTGAATTTATGTTATGTCTTGATTCATATTCAGTATTCTGTCATTAACAAAAGACAAATTTACCGCAAATATCGGGCAGAAACCGAATTTATTCAAGAAAGCGTCATATGATTGCAGCTGTGGAGTGGTGACGCTTTAAATCTTAAACCAGTGTTTATATTCCAGTTTTGAATGCCCACACTTTCCTACAGAATATGGGCGCGCCTTATATAGAAAATGCGATCAGAAGATGCGTAGAGGTTATCCTTTATTTCAGAATATCGATAAATCGTTCTCGAACGCCAGCCCTTAACTGAAAGTTCGAGAAGGTGATGGGTGGAAGAATCGTGTTTCTGTAAGTAAAGGCTCACGTCATCAGTTATATGGTCACAAAAATAATTCCATATAAACCAATTTCATAAGTGTGCTCAAGTCTCCTCGATGTAATCTATGATATTAAGATGTTCATTTCACCCTAGCATTCCATGTAAAGAGGTTGCATACAGTTGGTGAAAGTGATAAAAGTATAATAATTGCTGTTATTGACTTTAATAAGAATAGAACTATATGTCCCGAAGACAGCGAACAAAACGGAACTGTTACTGCATATCTTTAATAAAGAAGCTGTGTCAACGTAGTTGAAGATTGAACGACCAATTAATGGTTGTTTGCTCAAACCCAACTCCTCCATATTTTTTGCGGGAGTCATCAATCCATCAGTTATCTTTTCACCGTTCGCTGTTTGTTGGAAGAGAGAAAAACTATCAGAAGTATTATTGTTATTTATTGTTACAACATTTACTCTTAGACCTTGTGTATAATAACTTTATTGTTGGTTACATATTTACATAGGAATAAATGATTCTCGAGTCCCCAATCTGTGTTCTGGTTTTCGCGTTGGTTAATACAAAGTGTTTCTGAATGTCTTCCAGGGAGAGCATGAGGTCCAGTGTAGTAAGAACTGGACATTGACAGTTTATGATAGTTGGCTGACAAGCTGTGATTTGCACGTTGGTGATGAGCAGGTTGGGAAAACGCATTCCGCCTAATACTTTCAGTTCTGTTGCAGACTTGGACCGGACTTCTACACAATACACATAAGTCCGTATATGAGGCACTTACTTTAATCCTACAGACCTCCCAGCCTTATGACAGTTTTTAAACAAAACGCATGCATACAGATTTGAAATCGCATTTTCACTTTCCAATATCCTCGGAACCACCTTGTACAAATTTTTTCACGCTTCGGGACAGTTCCAGACATTCCGTAAACTCAGGTCCAGGATATCCACCCCATAGAATGCTGTAGCTCAGATGAGCATAATAGGCTCAGAAGTATATATTGACTTAGAGAAGAATGTTTGGTTTGTTTCATGCTACCTAGCTGCAAAGTCTTACTTGTGTTTAAGCGTTAAATTTTCTTCAGTGATCACAGTGAACAATACCACTACTCAGTCACTGATGCCTAATTGCACAGTCCTATGGCATTAGATGCCGTCTTACATCGGTTTGGGCAGGCCAGTCGTTTTGATATATTTATCTAACCTACCGTCGTAGCTATCAAGTGACGGAAATATGGTCAGGTCGAATGACAGAAATTCCACAGGTGAAGCCCTGACAGGCAAAGGAATATGGACTACCTGGGTGTTACTCGGATCTGTTTGACCACAGTATTTTGACTACCCAGAGGGATATCACCGTACATTTCAGGTTTCTTATCCCCTTTTTGATCGCTTGTATTCCACCTAAGCAGTGGAAGATTCTTTGCTTTGCTTGTGTGCCGATCCACCATATTCTCCTCGCTGCGGTGCAAGCCCTGTAATTTTCTGGCACTCGCCTTGCTTCTTTTCGGAGTGCTTCTAGGATTTTGGTGGACTCCAGTGAATATGCTTTTTTAAGAGAATATACGATTTTTGTAAATGTAGTGCAGCTGCTATGGCTTGCGAATTTCGTTCCACAGAGCGATTCTCCGGTAAGGTTGACAAACTTCCATGAGGGAACAGCATTAAACAGTCTGAGTCAGAATGAAAGGACCGAGTGGACAGAAAATTGTAAAGAAGGAAAGGAGCATTGTTTGAAACAAAACATAGATGGTAAGAGAACCTGAAGACACAAAAAGGAATTAGACTGATAAAGACAAAGGTGGTAAAAAGAGGGCATTCAAATAGCGGTATGTATAGAAATAGGTGGAACGCTTTCAGCACGAGGACAGCTCTCTCAAACTAGCCTTCGTTATCTATGTATCCTTTTGAACATGTTATTTTGCGTGGTGTTACAGCCGTCTTTTGAAGCTACTGACTGATGCAGCGGCTGCTACTTGGGCAGGTAGTTAATTTTATAGGTGGAGACTTTTTAGAAAAGGACTTTGTTTAGTGTTTTTGACACTGATATCTGGTGAGTAATTCTGTCAGCGTCACTCTGAAGTGTACCATGGTGCTTTTCTGTTAATTTGCCTCTTATTGGGTGCCCAGAGTTTTGCACTATTTTATATGTTGATCGTGCGGTAATTGAGAGTATACAGATCCAGCTTTCATAGTTGGTCCTAAGAGAGATTCACATCATTTTCGGCAGTAAAGCGCTACGACATTATGCTATGTTAGAGTAGCCTGATACGTTAGACTGCAAATGGCGTGGATGATTGACTGTGCAACTATTTGATTGACGTAACCGGTAAAGGTCAGCACTCAGTAATGGATGATTGAATCATTCACCACCTCAAAATCAACTCAGCGACAATTTCGACTCCTCTCCTAGTGCTCGACCACCCCTGGTCAATGTTATTCATGTCGCCAAGACATCGAATCTAGAGCTCCAATCATAAGTTAAAATTTTTCTTAACTGCGTTGGAGAGAAGAATTAAGCCAGGATATCAATTCCTTAACAAGTAGGCCGAACAGTATCACTGCCCCGTCGCTGATGTTTAATTGTGTACTTTGTAAAAGTTATGGAGATTATGGTAAAAAACCAGTTTAGCAGGAATAGTAGCCTCCCAGCATCCTCCGTCATTAATGGCTTTACTTCACTCAGCAATCATGACCACATTCACCAGCTTCCTACAAAAAGCTTTTTTGAATGTGTGATTCTCGGGTGGCAGTTTGTTCAATTTACAAGCGATGATGCATTTTGGTGTAATGATATAGTTCAGGTATAATGTAGTGTTTCGATGATCTGTAGCTTGTGATCCACTCCACTCGTCAGGAATGTACAAGCTCCCTCACTCAGCAGCTTGCGCAGTATCAGATTGGCTTTAGAATTTCGGTGATTGTTGCCTTAGTAGCTAAGACTTTTTTGAGAGCACTGCCTAAATATATCGCTACCACTCTTCAGCCCATTTTTTCTCAATACTTCAACGTAAACTTCTAATAAACACTACGAGTTTTATCGACTCCTGCTGATGACAATGTCTCAAATAGAATGATGGCTGATGGTGAGTGATGCTGGTATTAAGACTCTGGCTCAGTAACATGATCTCCAGGGCATCTGAATTCGCAGTAAAAGCATTTTTTGTTTCCTCTCACTACGAACTTGTTAGGCTTGATGAACTTGGACAGTATCATATACAGTTTAGGGTGAAGTTTTGCAGGTCATCGAGTTCTGATGGAAACATCATTGAAGCGTCGTCAGGTTAGACGTCAAGCTTTCGTCAAAGAAAACACAGAATAGGGTTTATAGAATTTCGCTTCACTTCTGTTGCCAAATAACTCGGTATCATTTTTTGAAGTGTCCTACACTCATGCTCACACTGTTTTCAGCTGAATACCTCACTTGAAATATGGCATTGTTATTTCGAGTATATTTACCTATTAGCTGACAGTGAACCAGAGCAATGGAGTCTTCCTACTCAAAATCTACCAGGAAATATCAACATAAATCACAACAGTGCTTCTAATAGTTTTTCCCAAGTGTTTTGCCAGCCAGAGTACTATTAGTACACGGCTGAAAAGTATGAATCAATACAAGTAAACAAACCGTATGCTACTTCTCACTAATATTGAATACCTGAAAAAATGTGGTTCATCGTCAACGGTAATACTCAAACGTGGATTATTTGGGCTTGGAATGGTTTGAAAACTTACGTTCCTTGAAATACTCACTCAACCGTAAATGCAACAGAAATAAAATAACATATTATTTGATCTCGCTTCAAGAATTAAGAATCTGTTTTAGTTGGAATCAGGACGCAGCAAAGCCAAGAAAGTTATCGTAAAAACCAGCGTCATACCACATTTTTGTTCAGAAATCCCCGCCTTGATTGCCTTGCAACAGCCCGTGGAGGCTGCGATAAAGAGAGTAGAAAAAGATGGCGTCAAAAATCTAGAACCTGAGGAGCTCCTGGAAAGAAACGGACCATCTGGAGCCAGACTTCGAAAATATCTTTGTCAGTAGGACTGTGAATGTACCTGAAGAATGAACGACCAATTAATGGTTGTTTGCTCAAACCCAACTCCTCCATATTTTTTGCGGGAGTCATCAATCCATCAGTTATCTTTTCACCGTTCGCTGTTTGTTGGAAGAGAGAAAAACTATCAGAAGTATTATTGTTATTTATTGTTATAACATTTACTCTTAGACCTTGTGTATAATAACTTTATTGTCGGTTACATATTGGTGCAAGAATAAACGGTTCTTGAGTATCCAATTTGTGTTCAGGTTTTTTTTTTGAGTTGTTATTACGCATAGTTCCTGAAAGTCTTCTAAAGACATTGTGAGGTCCAGCGTAGTTAGACTTGGGCATTGAAATTTATGATAGTTCTCCTGGAATTATTCGCCCTATTAGAACACCAAAACGCTCAGACTCATTAATACACATTATGACACTAAATAAACTCGAAGACTTCGCATAAATACGTGAAAACACAACTACAATATAGGTAAATGTTTACTAAAGTATAATATACAATCGACATAAACATTTATATATGCATGTAACATTAATGTACTTTTCATGTTCACATACTTTCTTTTTCTGGTATTGTGATGCTGTGCATAAACTCCTATTAACCTTCTGGTCGAGATCGAACAACCCTGCATCTAAACTGAAATGAAGATTGGTTCCAAACCATTTAACTCATAACCACTCAAATTCCATGAACGATCCAATTCTACCATTTAAGACGCTGGCGAACATTGTCAGCCACGTCTCGTAAACCGTTAATGCCCAGCTCTTGCTGCGCTGGGACTCACGCTGTTCCTCGAAGCTTCTCAGAAACGCTTAGTACGAACGGACGCAAAAACCAGAACCCAGTTTGGCGACTCGAGAATTATTTATTCTAACACCAACATATAGCCATTGTACAACTAAGCTTTACAACTAAGGTCTATGAACAAATATTACAATAATAAATCGCAATATTGTTTCTGACGGTTTTCTCCTGACTTTTTTCTGAACAGCGACGTATGAGACGATGACTACTGTATAGATGTCTCCGCGAAAATTGAGGAAGTTGGCTTTGAGCAAACAACCATAAATTGATCGTTCAATCTTCAACTACATTGACAAACATGCTGTAAATTAGTATTCATGATCTGAAATGAAGAAGCAATTGGTTTTCAAACAGTTTTCAACATTTTACTCAACTTAAGTATACAGTCCTCCATGCAGACAAAAATGGAGAATTCTGGAATCGACCTTGACACCATTTGATGCAGCAAAACAACTTAACATAATCTTCTCTAGTTTTCGCATCCATGATCAAATTTCTTTCCTGTTATAAAACTACGATAAGACTGCTGGAAAATGGAATAAATATATCACTGATCTCAACATAATACATCAATAAACTTTGAGCCGAGGGTGCTGTTCACAACAAAGTTATGTAAGAGGATTGACTTCAAGCTTTATTTTTCCCAGATATCTGTATTGCATTCAAGTGATGTCTGGGTTTTTTGTTAATGCGAAGACAATATTTCTATATCTCTTTATGTGCTACACAAACAAACTTTATAGCAGAATGTTCCGACTGACTCTGATGTCAGAAAGAACAACCAAACTGTAAATTCATCATACATCAAATTATGTGTGATTTATATGATAACTTATCCATGTCTGTACAACTGGTATGTTGCTGCATGAAAAGGAAGAAATATATTATATTTGTTGTCAATTCGTCTCTCATCGTGTCCGCAAGTGTTATTTGGAACATTTCTGGATTGTTTGGTCGAGTTCAGTAATGCCTGGGTCAAAGAAAAGACAGAGCGTCTTGGAAGTATACAGGAAAGTAAGTAATGATGTGTGTGATGCTATGCATAATAAGATTGATGCCCATGTTTCGCCGTCTAGGGATAATAGAAATATTAAAATCCCCGAATATTAGTCCCGTTGTTTCGACGGAAACCCAGCTGACTATCCACAGTTTGTAAGGGAGATTGAGGTCATGTTGAGTGGGTTTGGAATGAACGAGGAAATGAAGTTAATATATGAGTTGAGGTACTGCACTGGAGTTGCTGCAAGAGCTATACAGTGCTGTAAGTTCATGCCCCCAAATGAAGGATACTCTGAGGCTATGCTTATCCTGCGTCAAAGATTCGGAAGAACTTCGATGATTGTAAGGAACGTATTCGAGGCCGTTAAAGCTAATGTTAGTCAATTACAAGATGACTTCAAGGCACTTTCTGAGTTTTTGGACAATCTGATGACTACAAGAATACGTTAATTTCGATTAATTGCATGAGTGATCTGAACTCAAGTACCGTTCTAGAGGTAATAGCGAGACTCATACCTACTCGACTGCAAAGGAAATGGGTGAAGATAAGCTCTCGTATAGAGGATGAAGGTGTTGAGCCAAAGTTATATGATATTCCAAAACTGGTGAAAGATAGTCTCAACCAACCTATGAGCAAGTTTGTCAGTATACTGCATTCCGCCTCTAAACTGGAGAAGTCAGAGAGCGAAACGCAGCCATATATGAATAAGGCGTCTCAACAAAGCGGATATCGAGAAGTTGCGGGACAAACACGGTTGTGTTTTACACGTTTGCAAGAAAAGCATACAAAAGCGAACTTTGAAGCAGTGAGCAAGTTTAGTAGTAAGCCAAATGCGAAGTCAGCGTCATCAAGCTCGGACTACGAATTGTGTGACGATAACGGTGCAGTGAAGAAGCCTGTGGTTGCAATTGGTAAGCCATTGTTGAATGGAGTGTCACAGACGACACCGCAGCTTGTGCAGGAGAAGGGAATTAGAGTTTCAGAGTCTAGTTCTGATTCAACAAGATTTCAAGGTTTTACTAGTCAGAGTAACGGTATGAAACCTTTAGGGGTTTGTGAGGGAGAACCGAACTCATGATGAGATGAACGGAATGCCTACCACTGCTGAGTTGAACAAAGATTCTGTACAACTTGAACGTGAAGTAGAGTTAAAGGTAAATGCGGTTGCAGAAGGTACGGATACTCGTGAGGCCGTTAGCGTAAATGATCAGCGTGTAGCCCACGTATCGACAGATGGCAAAGCTGGACTGCACCTAATAATAAAAGATGGCAGTGGCGGTAATCCTACGGTGAGACAACCTTCTAAATGTCGAACAACTATAGCTTCTGATGCACCGCTAAGTTCATCGGCTGGTATCAGTCAGCCACCATTAGTGTTGTCATCCACATTGAATGTGACGTCCATGAAATCATGTGTCTTGTGCTGTGACTATGCTAGTATCGGTTCGTTTGAATCCACGAAATTTGATGTATTGTTTGTACGTGTGTTTGTGTTAAATAATTGAGTGGGTTCCAATTAATGTAATTGTTGGTTAATCTTGTTTGTGTCCGGACATTCTCCAAACTACAATCGTCAGCCTGAGAAGGGTTGCAGGCATACTGGTGTAAGTCCTGCATTTCTTCAAAGGAATTACATCAAGACATGATATGCGAGGTTATGTGTACTGTTTGTATATATGTGTGATGTGTCATATCAATTGGTGTTTTGTGGATACATTATGTTTACGTGTTGTTTTCGTACCTTGTTGTGTTGCATAATTTTGTTAAAATTTTCGTCGTGATTACTTCTGAAGTTGTTTCAAGTCTTCTACATCCGTGAATGAACTGATTGATCTTAAAGACAACAGATGGGTCATATAAGCCAGGGAGGCTATTGCTGAGAATGAAACGCACACGAAGATAAGGATTAGCTGTGGAATCAATGATTGAGAATGAATGTTTCTATTTAGGCCATGGTTCCACACACCGGGGAGCGAGAAGGTAGACGACTGAGGCTTGCATACGTCACCGTTACTAGAACTGAGTCAGAACGAGTGACAAGCGATTGCAGTGATAATTTGTAGTGAGTAGATAAGAGGATATGCGTAGAGTATCGTGAGGTGCTGCTATGGTCACGTTGTATTCTGCAAGAGTCATTCTAGCAAGTAGCGATTGTGTTGCAAGATGTCGAGAGGATGCCTTTAACTGGAAGGCGTAGGTCATCGTCGATGATTGAGATTGTGCTGTGCGTATGCCTGCGGTGTGTTGACTTTGCTGTTTGTTTTCCATTTCAGCTCTGTCCGTGTGACCCAGGTTCTCGCAATAGCATCCAAGTCAACGTGTGTTGGTCGTGATGGAAGAAAGGGATGAATCCCTTTTATGGCGGGGAGTGTCAATGCAGTTGAAGAGTGAACGATCAATTCATGGTTGTTTGCTCAAACCCAACTCCTCCATATTTTTTGCGGGAGTCATCAATCCATCAGTTATCTTTTCATCGTTCGCTGTTTGTTGGAAGAGAGAAAAACTATCAGAAGTATTATTGTTATTTATTGTTAAGACATTTATTCTTATACTTTGTGTAGAATGACCTAATATTTGGCTCTGTATTGGTGCAGGAATAGAGGATTCTTGAATATCCAACCTATGTTCTGTTTTATCGCGTTAGTCATTGTGCATAGTTCCTGAAGGTCTTTTAAGGACATTGCAAGGTCCAGCGTAGTTAGACTTTGATATTTTACACCGTATATTCCCCTTGGTGCTCATCGGTTCTATAGTAATAGCTCTGCTCAAAGCAATAAATTGTTACTGTGGATGGCATTGAACATTTTGTGTGATTCGTTCGTGGTTCGTTGTATATTTGCGCATTTTGTCGTTTTTTAGTTTTGCTTTGCTGTTTTCTTACTGTCCTGCAGTCATTAGTGGGATACCAGGTTACCTCATAACTCAAGGTTATCGCTACGGTTATCTGAAATTTTGCGTTCAATTGAACAATATATCTTACGGCTACATCATTATTTTTGGATTTAGTTTATTTATTCATATATAGTTGCCTTTGTTTTGCATTTTGGTGGAAGACTGTGATTCTGTACCATTAGAGGGCACTCTTACATTGACTGTAAAATATGTCTTGTCGGGAAACGGGTTAGGGCAGATTTCACATATGTGATTAATATCAGAGGAGGCCCTCATATAGCGGTCACTATCTTTCAGCTCTTTTTTTCAGCTTGACTAATTATGCGAGGAATTTTCAACCGCTTCACTGCTTTTCTGTTCCCACTAATCTATGATAAGTGGGTCTGCTGTAACTATTTCTAATAAGTTATATTAGCAACCTTACTTTCAATAATTATATACATGTATAATATATATAATACAAGTATTTTTCGTAGAAATGATTACCTTCAGTCAGTCGCTACCCGTTTTCTCATTCTTTTCTAAAACATGCAATGTGTGAACATTCCTTAATATTCAAGTGTTGGTTTTTGGGGATTTGATATTCTTTCCATAATATAAGTCGGCGAGCCACTTTGTAACGTCTAACGCATACCACATAAAAGGGGGTCATGGAAATTCTTCAAATCAGTTTCTGCCGACTGGCTGATTTTCTGAGGACCATTTCATATAACTTTATCACCAATTACTCCAATAGCTATTTCAATCTAATAAGCAAACTATTACTTAATTGCTGTGGTGTTGACTATATCGGTGCTTTATAATGTTTAAGAGAAACTTAATTTTATGCTCTTCTGTGATATCTTATTTAGACATATCTATGCATATATTAAGATAATCCTGCTAAGAGTGTCCCTCAGTTTCGATGTGTCTTGTGACCTAATGGAGAGCACTTGTCATGGAAAGCATTATTGTGAAATGTATTGCATAATTAAGATGGGTCTCATACTACGCAGGGTTACAACTGAAGTCATTGAAAAAACTTATTGGCTTAGCATAAGTAAATGAGGGGAGGTGGCGTATGCTGATCAGTAGATACGGTCCAGAAAACACTCATGAATCGCTGCAGTTTTCAGGTCAACGAAATGCATTGTTATTAGCTATAGCTTTCAACACGGGACCAGTTCCCCAACATAGGAAGGATGACGATCGTTTTGGTCTGAATGTTTATAATAGAAATGTTTCCGCTCCTAGCATCTACAAGCCTGCTCAGTTATTTGTCAAGCTGCTACTTCATGGGCCCTTCAGAAATTCGTGAGAAATCTTACAGGCTAGCACATCATTCAGGTTTAAATCTTTCAGATCTATGACTCCACCTCTCACTGAAGTATAACCTATACAGTTCATGACAATCTTCTTATCTACGTACAATTGTGCTCTGTTTATCTTAACTAAATGGGCCTTTGATCAGGCCAATTTTGCCTTTTCGTTTGTATTCTTCACTCGCCCAAAGTCTGGTCGTTCTGATGAAAAAACATCACCGAAATTTGAACAGCACTATATTTTAATCGAAAATTTCATAGTTTTCATGATAAGACGTATATGGTGAGTATTATACATTGAAAATGCATACTATCACTCCAAGGACTCTTTAGCTCCTTTTCGTATTTATCTTGTCAATGTACTTTCAACGATCTAATATACAAGACTTTTTTATTATCCCAGGACATTCTTCTGTCAATGAAATAGCTTTCAATCACGCGGCAGCATAGCATTTACCCAAATACAGATTGTTCCTTATTTAACCATAATTATCAGCAGGAAGCGTGGGGATAAACGTCATAGCGTGTCTAAATTTACCGCACTTCAGGTTTTCTCGTCTTTCTTTGGCTAGAACAGTGGCGGTCAATAGGACTTTTGATTTGTCCTAGGTTGGTGCTACCGTGTGCCGTTTCGTGTGGTTGTATTATGCATGGTTTGCAAGCAACTTTGACGAATAAAAATGTAATATTTGACTGTTCTAACAATGTTTCACTGATTTTTATACGGATAGAGCGCTCTTTTCGATGTAAATTCCACTGGGACTGGTTGACCATCATGGTGGTTTTCAGAGGCTACTGTCCCGTGGTTCCCAACGAATTTCTGCAGTTGTGGTTATACATACAGTATTTTCTACTTCAATATTTTTCACTCAAATAGTCTGTTATCCTGTGTTTCTTGAGAATTAACTGTGACAGGCTGTTGCAATAATGTGATTCGTTAACGAGGCCTTCTTCTAAAATTTCATCGCAGGTAATCAGTGCGAGAGGAAGCAGCACATGTAAAAGAAGCTGCGAACGCATTAGAAGATTTTCAAAAGGCGAGGACTTTATATACTGCTAACAGTGACAACCCTTTTCACATATCAATATATGGCTACGTTTACATGCAGATTAAAAATCGGTGAATGAGACATTGCATAGTAGTGAGACAACTTTGTGGAGCTTTCGTCTAGCCTGTATGCTTCGCTGCAATACTTTTGTCCCTCAGACCAGTAACAAAGCATTGTCAAATATGTTCTTGTAGTATGATTCGATGGCACAATTACTGGTAGTTAATAATATTACAAATGAGTAATGTTCATGATATTTTCTGCACCACTAGTGTGCTACACATTTCAAAAGAAGTGTAAATTCTGATGATTGAATTTGTTGAATACTCAAGTCATGCATAATAATTATGTAAGCGCTCAGTTCATGTAGGTGAATTTGATTTGTATCAATTTTAGCAATGTTGAATCGTAATGAGGCCTATCGGTTAATCAAATTCAGTAGAAGCAGATGTAGTCACGTTCGGACAAAGACATCCGAAAAACACTGACGAGTATTTTACGACTTATGACCATGTACATTTGCATAGTCAGTTATGGAAATTGATTCTTCACATATCATCCAGTAAAGGTGAGTTCGCTTGTTCACATACAACCTTGAAGATATTCTTTTTTCTAGTTGGTGATACTTGACAACTTCGAGTGTTGGCAAAGAGTTCTGTTTACTTGAATTGCAGAAGAATTTAAACTTAACACATTTTGGACACTGGGATGTTTCCGTTGAATAATGAGAGATACTTTCCAAACGAAGACTTTCATCTTTGACAGTGTACAGCCCAGAAATGTTTATTAGTTTGTTTGCGTTGCAGCGAAATAAAATTTTTATCTAATATTCCTGTGTTCCATTTGTTCTGCATGCGACGGAGTACGGCATGCTAGACCGGTACTCCTTGGGATATGAACTCATTACTATACGTAAGTGTATTTGTGTACGAGCACTCAATAGACATAAGTGGTGATTTATAAGTACTTTGGCCAAGCCTAAAAGATTGCCCAAAGTTAGGCGAGTACGTCCCCTAGTCATAGTTAAATCTGTAGGAACCAATGACAAAAATACCTAACTTCAGTATTTGAAAAATAAGAATAGAACATACGCACTGAAGTTGAGTTCGATTTCGTATAAGGTTAAGTGTATTCAAAAGTAGTGCATTACTACTATTTCTTTTAAAGCGTTATGTAAATCCATTTGATTACGGGTGCTAACGTATAGTGTAAAATGAAGTCTACATGAGACCTTTGATTGGATAGGTTGAGCTGTAGCAATCGTAGTAAGATTTCTCTTACGTTGAATTACACCAACAATTACTCTCTCAGTTCGCATTAATAAGTCAAACCTCCATCTCGTCATGATGACAAATTTAGTTTCACTCAGATAGAATAAGAAAGTATGGTAAACAGGATGTTAAATATATTTAATGAAAAATAATAACAAGCAAATGTCTTTACACAATTGTTTTTCGAAATTATTTCGGCAATGTCGAATTGACTGAAGTTACCGGACATCTGCAGATAAGTGAATAAAGTGTACTTTTATAAATTGCCAAAGTTAAACGCTTTATTTTTGCCTACCTTCCTTATCCTTTGGTCATGACAGCATTCTTTGTGGCTTTCACTGTCACACACATTTTTCACCATCTAAAGTATAGCACCAAGCAAATAATGATAATTTATTATGTCAAATGCAAGCTATTTCTAGAGGCGCAATAAGTTATGTTATAAATCGCGATCGTGAAGAATCACAAATTAATGATATTTTCAAAAATTTAAATTGTTCAGTCATTGCACAAGAAATTAGAACAGGTCATCATAAATGTGAAACGGTAAACCCCTCACAATGAACACTGTACATTTGAGTGAGTGCTATTCCCTCACGTAATTAAAGGCTATTCCAGGAGGAAAACAAAGTCCTAAGAAATTACAAAACGGCATAAAATACAATCATCGACAATGCGTCATTGAAGGTCCACCTACAATATATTTACGGCAATGGGCTATAGAGTCCTTGAAATCTTAGTATACATTTGCAATGTTTAATGCTAACCATATCGGCGTGAGCAAGAAACTATGAAGTTTTCGATGAAAGTACAGCTTCGTTCAAAGACTGGTGTTGTTTTGTTTCTAATCAAAGCAACCAGACTTTAAGCAAGCAACTAATAGGCAAAAAGAGCAAGTCTCAGTTTTAATAAGGGCAACTCTGGTTAAGATAAAATGGTGTGTAATAGTGCGTTAATCAAAAACCTACAGTGAAGTATATTTGTTACATTCCAGTGACAGGTAAATTGAAAGATCTGCAAGTTTAAAATTCGTAAGACAACCTGGCACGTAAGATCTCTCACGAATTTCTGTAGGGCCTATAGGATAGCATTGATGTTTTGGCATCATTCTGAACTTTGGAAAGATGATTTACAAATGTAAAAGGTAATAATCGTCGAAACTGCTGGGTCGGAAATTTTTCCTTTGATGCAGTTTCTTATCAACAGTTCGCAGTATTCACAGTCAGTTTTTAGGAAACTTTATTCTATTTTCATTTTCACCAACTATCCCTTCACGCACAGTAGCATGAAGTCATTACACACACTTGAGCACTGTAACTCGGACATCACAAAATCCCTACAGATAACTTGTTTAATAAAAATGCTTTAAAGTTATGAGCCATAAGTGCCCCTGTCATATCCTCCATAGCCACAAGTAATTCATTAAGGATCTCACGACATCTTCTGGATAAAAGTTGGCGTGGTTTAGCAATAAATCGTCTGAGATATCAAGACAATTTTACCCATTATTACGGATATAATACAGAAAATATTTCTTTCCCTGACTACAGAAGCCTAAAACTGGTCAAATATAATTTATTTTCGCAAAATTGAACGATTATAATGCCTCTATAGGCATGAACGCGATATCCCATACAGCGCGCGAAAATACATCACGATAGCATTTATCCTTAGCCCAGCAGGAAACGGAGAGAAGTTTGATTTAACGCTTAATCTCGTTGGTGACCTTAGTGAAGTATTTACAGTTAACATTTGAACAAAACTGTTCTAGATGCTTATACTATTACTCAACAGTGTACACTTTTGAAAAAAGCTAGTTTACAATACTTTACCAATATAATTTATAACATATCTGATCGTATCTGTAAACGTGGCGCGCATTTCATGTAAACATACTCATTTCAACGAAATACAAGACTCAGTCTCTCTGATGGTGAGTTCAGAAAGGTATCTGATTGATTAATCGCCTGTGAAAGTGATGAACATATAACGCCCCACTGAATGTTACAGGTGGCATAAAGCCTATGGTCGAGTCTTCTCGGCTGATAGAGTTGTGATTCGTCTTTACCATCTGAGCTGACCTGGGGAAAATGCGAACGTCTACAACCGTTTGCTGATCTACTGTCATAGAACTGTGCTAGACGTGATGTCGTTTGCTTCAACAGAGATCTGCCGGCGGTGAATTCGAGTTTTGCGTTTAGGAACGAACTGCCGACAATAACGCAAAAAGTTATTCAAGTGCAGCTTTCCAGTGTCCGTTACACCTGGAAAAGAAAACAAAAATACTCAGAACCTTGTTGAGGAAAATGAACTGAAAACAACGTTTGGAAAATGATATCCATCAGTAAAATAACGCGAAAAGTAGAATATCGGAAAATGTATATATCTGATACACTAGTGGATGTAACATGTACGGTTATATATACGTTTTTTACTCGTGCTGCGAGTTGCAGTATGAAATTCATGTGTCCGAGATGAAAAATAAATAACACAAGCAAATAAAAATTGGGTGAATCACATCACTTAGTTATGTGATATAAGTGAGAAGATGTTCTGTGGATCTCATGTTTCGTCCAGAACGTGTTTTCTTTCGGGCCCGACAGAAGGTTCAGTGGCTTTTGCCATGCTTGTGTTTTCTTCGAGGACTAACGGATATTCGGCTGCTTGAGTATTATTGGGAATGCTCGGCTCTAGAATAATAGGATTGCCTTCTAAGTAGGCCAGTTTCAGACGGTCGATGATGACCGTTTCTTCGCGGCCCTTTTTGTCTGCGACAAAGAATTTAACCGTATGTTTAATTACTTTATATGGTGCGTCGCATGGGGGTTCTAGGGGCCATGCACAGAGTCATGACGAACAAATACATGTGGGGAAGTTTCCAAACACAGGTGAACAAGGACGTCCATGGACTGTGGTCAAAGAGGAGCAGATCTAACTGAACGCATTGCGTTTGTAAGCCTGCTGACGCATTAGGCGTAATCTACTGCTGGCGAGAAGCTAGATGGATAAACGAACTCACCTGGCAGTCGTAGTGTTGTGACATCTACAAGGTCAGTGGTAGTGCAGCCAGCATCAGTTTACAAGGCGTTTCGTACCCCTAAGAGAACTAACGGTAGTTATTCAGTCCAATGTGCATTGTTTGCAGCTGATAGCCCAGCGTCCAACCGTCGGCGCAGACGTTCTACCATACCATTAGCTTGAGGCTGGTAGGCTATTGTTGTGAAACGCATACAACCTAAGAAAACGCCACTTTCGTTGTGCACCTGTGATCGGTTGTTATGGAAGATGGGCATCCAAAACTTGCGATCCATCGTTTCACAAAGACGCGTACGACTGATTCAGCAGATACGTCACTCGGGGGTACTGCTTTAGGCCACCGCATAAAACAGTCGATGCTGGTTAGGATATAGGTATATCCATGAGATTCTGAAAGGGGTCCAACCAAATCTTTGTGAACGTGTTCGAAATGTGCATCAGGGGTAAGAACGGTGCCAAGAGGGTTTTCGGTGTGTCTTAATACCTTGCACTTTTGGCAAGCCAAGCACGTGTGTTCCAATTCCCTTACTTCTTTTTTAATGCAAGGCGAACAAAGCCGACTAGTTACGAGCTAGACGGTAGCTCGATTATCCGGATGAGAATAGCAGTGCAACATATTGAAGACATTACGGCGATAGCTTTTAGGCATAATGGGGCAAGAAGTACCCGTGGTAATATCATATAGAACAGTATCTCTTCGCATACCTAAGGATTTCTCGGCTAATTGAAGAGTTGCTTTTGGCAACTAATTTTGAAGCTCAGTATCTTCTATCCTGTCTATTTCAGTGAGGAAACGAATACGTGACAAAGTGCGTCCCACAGTGTTGTTCACTCAAGATACATGGCGAATGTTTGATGTGAACTGTGAAACATAGCCCAGCTGTCATGATTCTCTAAGTGAATGCTTATCTGAAGTTGAGTTCAAACAGTACGTCAGAGCTTTGTGGTAGGTGGAAATTATAAATTTGCGACTCTTTGGTGAAGGGCAGATGTGGCGTGTAGCTAGAACCCACCGCCAAATGCGCTGTACTTCGTTTCTTTTGGTTGTAGACGCGAGTGGTTGCTACTTAACGGTGTCGTTGGATTCTGATGCATAAGAAATGTAGCATCCGCGATAGCTTCCTTAACCTGAGTGACAGCATTTCGAGCAGACGTGTCGAGTTCGATGGACTTGTTATTCCATCGACGAAGTTTCGTTAATACCTGGGTCAGAGAAGCGCAGTTTAGAATGAAACGTCGGTAATAACTTACCAAGCCGTTAAAAGTGCATAGACTTTTCAATGTCTATTGCTCTGGAAAGCTCAGTATCGCCTCAACTTTACTAGCCAGTAGGTGAATACCCTTGCAGTCAAAGGCGTGGCCCAGGAAGTCAAGTGTGTCAACGCCTATCTGACAATGTTGAATATTGATGGTAACACCATGTGGGCGTAAACTTTCAAATGCCAAGTCTAAGTGCCTCAAGTGAGTTTCCTTGTCTGGACTGGCAATGAAGCAGTCGTCTAAGCATGCGTATACAAAGTCGAGACCGCGAAATACTTCGTCGATGAAGGGTTGGAATGTTTGTGCTGCATTTCGGAGACCGAATAGTATACATAGAAATTCAAAATGTCCGAAAGGCGTAATGATAGCCGTTTTCGGAATATCTTCTGGTGCCATAGGGATTTGGTTGTACACTTTGGCTAAGTCTGTTTTCGAGAATATAGTAGCGCCATATAATATTGCCGTCGAGTCGTGTGTGAGGCGTAGGATTGCAGGCAGGGGTTGATTTGGCGTTTACTTGCGGGTAATCACCAGTGGGTCGCCAACCGTTACTATCTTTTTTCAGTATCCTATACAGTGGGGATGCTCATGGGCTATTCGATGGTCGAATGATGCCAAGGGCGAGCCTATGGTCGAATTCATTTCTAGAGAGTTTTAGTTTGTCAGGAGAAAGTCGTCGTGCTTCAGATGTCACGGGTTGTCCTGAGGTTACGACGTGATGCATAAAATTGCTGGTTGTAGACAGCAGATCGTGAGACAGGCTGTCAATGTAGTCGAAGATTGAACGATCAATTCATGGTTGTTTGCTCAAAACCAACTTCCTCAATTTTCGCGCAGGCATCAATACACCACTCATCGTCTCATAGGTCGCTGCTCAGAAAGAAGTCAGGCCAAAACTGTCAGAAGTAATATTGTGATTTATTATTGTAATATTTGTTCATAGACCTTAGTTAAAACTTAATTTAAAGCTGCCTATATGTTGGTGTTGGAATAAAGAATTCTCGAGTAGCCAATCGGTGTTTTGGTTTTGCGTCCGTAATTACTAAGCGTTTCTGAGAAACTTCAAGGAACAGCGTGAGTCCCAGCGTAGCAAGAGCTGGGCACTGACGGTTTACGAGACTTGGCTGACAAGGGGATTTGGCTAGCTCAGCGAAAAATATATATTCCGATTGGTTGGTGATTTGACTGAAATAAGAAAAAGATGATGAAATTTTACAGCTATGCAACCACACGAATCATATGATGAACCATATTATGACTACTGTTTTAAGGAGATTCCTATCACACCCCGTCGCAAGAGTGTACGACTTTCTTTTCAAATCGCCTTGGGGAAGTCTAATTATTACTCCGAAAGCAGTTCCTGCTAGAGATAACTTATTCGAGGCAAAATTATTTGGTACCATATGATGAGGTGGCAGAAACCTGTTTCATATTTCATATTTAGTGAACGTGGCTTGAATTCAGACAGGTCATAGGGTTTTCGCCGTCGAAGGAAGTTCGGACGACGATAGGAGGAATTTTTTAAATTATTTGTTATAGCTTGACTCCATACAGTATTTTTGATGCCGGCACGAAATTTTCAGCATATGATACCGATAGCCCAAACTTAGCAGGCCGACCATTGACATTGGGTGCGCATCGATGGAAGATCGAACCCCAGACCATGCGCATGGTCGATAAGCGTACTAACCGCTGTGCCATCGACGGGTTATATTTGACCTAAGTAACTGTTGAACAGAGTTGCATAACTCTACAACTGCAGTGTCCATACTCGAAGTCTGTTCGACAAATAAGCATGTTTCAGTGACTGGCCGTTTTGTTATTTCTAAAATTTTATCTACAGAAGCACCTAAGTCATCCATAATAACACCCTGAAGGGTTACTAGTACAGCCTGTACCGACTGTGGCAGTTTGGTTAAGAAAACTTCCCTGAAAAGTCTCTAATCCAAATGACATTGGCCAATAACTTCCCTCCATCTCGTCAGCATGCTCACAGCCGACTGAGCGCCTAACTCGAAGTTGCGAAATATTTCATTAAGATGCCGTCGATCCATAAGAAATTTTCCCCTTAGGAGGGTTGCTTAAAACAATTTATACGAGTTATCCAGCTCTGAGCCCGACACACTCACTGTTACGAATTTGCTGAATTCCTGCGGTAGGGCGTGAATAAGTGCGAAGAACTGTGAAGGTTAACCAGTTGACCGATGTTCGCTGAAATCAGACTCAGCCATCTGAAACCATGATTCAGCATTATCTGGCAAAAATGGTACAAGTTGAATAGTATTGGTAGTTATACGAATACTCATGAACTTAGGAGTATTTTCACTCATCGCGAAATACACATAGCCTAAAACTGGTACAAGAAAATATACAAGATGGAAACAACCGAATTTGTCGGAGTATTTACCAAAAATGAAGTCCGCGGTGGCGCTCACCATTCAGAGGTTTAGGGGCTGAGGATACTGATGTCCACGGAGGGAGGCCGACCAGTACGCGAAGTGCATTTAGATGGAAGGGTAGATATTCACCTAAAAACTGCCGACGCTCTTGCTCATTATAAAATGAGAACCGATAGAGAGCCAGGTAGGAGAATTAGATAATTCAAATATTCAATATCGCTTTTACGAGCTAGTATAAACCAATTTGATTTCTTTGTGCTCGCTTCTTGATTGCGAGGTATAGGTTCCTGATCTTCGGCAAACTTCTGCGTAGCTCGTCCCGCCACTCGACTGTCGTAGCTCCGGTTGACTCCGAAAGGAGTAGTGCTGGGATTAATTATGTGTGGCTTGTAGTATGAGGTGTGTTAAGACTGTTACTACTGTGAATGGAGTTGATCCTTTCACCAGTTAGTCCTCCGGTATCATTGTCAAAAGAAAAGAGATAATAATAATAGATATAATTAGTGAAGTTATTCAGACTAACAGACAGAAAAAGAAATAAGAAAACGTAACAACAGTCAACTGATTAAATTTGAAGAATGATATGAATTATATGTATATATATACATATTGGTAATAATGATAATAATAGGTGTATTTAGGGTTGTCAGAAGAGTAAGACGGGAGAGAATGTAATGAAGTAAAACGACAAATTTAGTTGTCTACTCCTGAGTGGCGTATGGAATTTTAAGCGAATAGGCCATTTGGATGCAGTCCTTGTGTCGCTGCATGATTGCCCAGTCTTCGCTTAAAGGCGTCCACAGGCGGTGCCATAGCTACATCTGCCGATAAGGAATTCCAGGGACGGAAATCCGCTGTGAAAAGAAGTTGGAGTGCACCCGAGTCTTTGCCCTCTGATGAGCTATCCTTCTGTGATTTCCACGAGGGAGCCTATGCCTACTCAATGGCAGAACAGCTTTGTTCGGGTGATTCTCGTCATTTGTTATTTTGTAGGCAGTAATTTAATCCCCCTCCTAAGACAACGGTAGCTAAGTGTGAATCGGCCTAATTTCTTCAGCCTTTCATCATATGGTTTGTTTCGGAGACCAACCACTCCTTTTGTCGCTCGTCGTTGAACACATTGCAAGAGGTGGGCGTCTCTTTTAAGCATTGGGGGCTCAATAATATTATGCACTTCAAGGTGTAGTCTGACGTAGGTTTTGTACAACCTAAGAAAGAGCTCAGGAGTGAGTGCACCTAACTGTCTATGTGTAAAGTGTATGACCGCATATGCCCTCGCTACATCCCCCGTGTAATTTACGCTTGTGTCCATTTTTTCCATTAGAACTAGACCTTAGTCGCGTTCCGACGTTTTGCAGGACAAGCTTTCATTGCACAGGGTGTAACTTGCATTCTGCAGTCTACAGGTGCGAAACTTCACTGCTTTGCACCTTTTCAGGTTGAAAGTCATACCACTGACCATTGCCCAGTTTTCCAGAAAGTTTAGATCTTCCTGCAGCCTCTGAGTGCTCCGGACAATTTATCGCCCCCCACATCTTTACGTCGTCGGCGTACAGAAGATTCGGGCAGCTTAGACGGCGTGGTAGATCATTAATAAAAATCAAAAACATCAGTGGTCATAGGACAGAGCCGTTCGACACTCCTGATGACGAGCTGTGCCAAGATGATCGGACTCGATTGACCTTAATGCGAAATTGCCTGTCAGCTAGGTAGTCCTTTAACCATGACAGAAGTGGCTTGCCTATACCTGCCTGCCTAATTTGTGTAGGAGAAGGTCATGGTGAACAGTGCCAAATGCCTTCTCAAAGTCTAGGAAGACCACATGGACTGGAACATTCATATCTCAGAATGATGTCCAATCGTCCCAAGCTGATAGTAGGTTAGTAACATAGTATCTGCTTTTCCTAAAACCGTGTTGGGCTTCATGGAGTATATTAGATCTATCGAGGTATTCCCTGATGTGTTTGTCAATAATACTTTCCAGTACTTTTGATATCACTGGGAGTAGAGCTACTGGTCTATAACTAGTGGCATTTTGCCTATCCGCGCCCTTGAGGATCGGAGCAAAGATGACTCTTTTCCACTCCCTTGGCATTTTCCCCGAATCCATCGAGTGTTGGAATTAGTCGCATAAGGGCCTACAGAAATCTTCGGCGCACTGTTCCAGAACAGATGGCCCGATGTCGTCACATTCTGGGGACTTCCCAAGTGTGAGTCGCTACAGCTTCCCTAGTACTATTGCCGGGTTTATTTCGGGAGTAGCCACTAGGCCTTCCTCCTGTGAAATACTAGTGCCGCCATTTTGGTCCGTACCGGTTATACCCATACTGCTGTTTAACTGTTTGATATTGGCTAAACTGAATGCTTCACTCATCTCCAGACTAGCGAGTTATTGACCATTTGGGCCTTCTAAGGCGCATGCCCACTGATTGGTTGGTTTTCTCTCCGACATGAATCGGTACAAGTTTTTGGAGTTTGCCGGAGTTTTGTAGCAAGGTTAGCCCGGGATGACTTCCTGTCCCTCCTGACTCTTGCATTATACCAGTTCCTGAGTTCCGGATATGCATCATGGTTGATCTGACTCTTAGATACGCGCCACGTAAACCAAGCCTTCCGCTTTGCTTGCAGGATACTTTGCCTGCCTCTCTTCAACCATGATGACTTTCTTTGGGCTGTGTTGTGACTAAAGGGACAGCATCCGAGATTACTGTCTGAACAATCTTTTTTCCAACTTCGCAGTGTTCATCCACAGATAGGTCATAACATGCTAAGGGCCAGTCTGCGTCGGACAAGAGACTCCGCATTTCAACACAGTCAGCCTTGCTATAACACAGACATGGGCGCGTAACGTCCCACTGCAAATGCTCACGGAGAACAAGATCGAAACCTATGACTGCATGATCACTACTTCCTAGAGGAGTCATGATCTTGACCTTTTCGACGATTGGTCGGTCTTTAGTTAGAATGTAGTCTAGGTCTGATGACTTTCCACTAGGTCCCCACTTAGTGCCGTCTCAGTCAGTCCCGTATTTCGAATAGTTTGCAGTAGATTTCGGCCAAATTTTCCCACTTAGCATACCCCGAGCCAAAGTTCAGTGATGGGGCATTGAAATCTCCAGATATGGTGATTTGGTCATAGCCCAGGTGTCGTATCCCTGAGATAGTGCTGAGTAGTAGCTGATTGTGCTCTGCCTCCCAGGTGGGAGATCGATAGATGCCACCCAGTAGATGCTTGGTGTGACCAACCGTGAAATGACACCATATGGAGTCTGGGAGTTCAATAAGTGAAGGGTCCGTTGCGCGTACACATTTAAGTTGCCTATCAAAGTATATAGCAACTTTCCCTCCTTCCTTATTATCGCTGTATCTCCTGACCAGAACCATATCACCTATACTGATGTCATTGTCCGCGATAGTGAGGTTTAGCCACGTTTCAGTGAGAATGATCATTTTCAGTTGTAGGTGTGCTAGGAGATTTCGGAGATCACCTACTTTTCCTCTTAGCCCCCTCACATTGCTATATAGGCAGCTGACAGTGAGTCTAACAACCTCAGAGTGTTGTGGGGTAGTTGACTTGAAACTGTCTGCTGGTGGGGGACTTGATGTTGGAACCAGTTGGCCGATTCTGATAGAACCGGCCCGTTGTAGATTTTTCCATGGATTTAGGCAGGACACTTGGGTGACAAAGACTGTCATTCTCAGAACTGCATCTCTCTAGTGTCACTCAAGCTTGGGAACGGATTAAAGCCTCAGTTTGCTGCCTCCTTATAGTTCGGGGTCTGCTTCCGCAGCATCGGATGTGTCCTCCTATTTTTCCCTTGGTCTCATACCACCATTGAAGTGCTATGGACAACTGCTCCGGGGAGTTGAATGTGACACTTAGTAGCTTTGGAGGGCTAATCAATGTGAGATGAGCGGGGCGAGGTAGTCGGAAAATGGAGATGGCTCCGGAAGCGCCAAGGGCATCTGAGATGGCAGCCATCACCACTGCTGTACGTCATGCATGTGTTTTTCACAGGCAGTGCTCGTTTCCAGCTTCGGAACAACGTGTACCACTATAGAGGTAGAAGGCATCAGTTCTGGTGACTCCCTCTCCATATGTCTGATAGCCCATGGTCTATCTTGCCTCACCCTTATGTTCAAACTTCTGTCCATGACTAGTACCTTAGCCATTAATAGTACTCGTTCGGCCTCTTGGGAAGAGTCCAGTGTAACCCTTAATGAGGGTGGCACACCCTGAGGCATGTGGACACCCCTGTACAGCCTGCACAATTTTGCTGAACTGATGTTCAGACCTAGTTTATTTCACAGGTTGGACCACTGTTCCTGATCAGACAGGGCCCGTTGTTCAAGCAAGCTATAGTTCATATCAATTGTGAAAAATATTTCTATACGAGAAACATAGGGTGGAGGTCTCTGCTTAGATAGATAGGGCCTATGTTAAAACAACTGAATGTAACATAACATCGTGAAGAATATATGGATGACTCACCTTCGGCCTAACTAATCGACGTAAACAGTCAAGGTCAGCACCTGGTGATGAATGATGGAGGCTGAATACTAGTAATTTTGAGGAATTATTTGCCACCTCTTTCTCCTACTTGGTTAGTCTTCTATTTCATTACCCTCCTCCCCTCTGTCATCTTCAGTGTATACTCAGCAATTCATTCCTTGTCTTCTTCCGGCAAGAGTTTTGCACAAACATTTTCTTCTACAACGCTTTCAGAGAAGTCTCATGTTCTTCTACACAGGTTTCCTCGGTAATGTTGCTCAGTGTCCCAGACCTTTTGCTAATGCGTGCAGTTGGTGTGTCCTCTACAGATTTGTGCTTACGTTATTGACTGTTGAACTCTAATTGTGTCTATCTGCAGCTTCTTTGAAGGCCTTCAGCTTGATTTTGAAAGTTCCTTTTGTAACAACGGAAGACAAGGGCCGGCAACAGATCATTTTATTACGGAAATCAGAACGTATTTATATATATTTCATGTACATTATTATAGCTTATTCAAGCAGAAAAACACAGTCTTCTGATTGGTTGTTTCTCATTTCTCGGAAAGTTAAGCCACATATCTGCGAATCTTATTCGCCCACGTTAATTCTGCTGTGACTGGTTGTTGAATCAGCCTCGTTCATATTTTCTCACGGCCAATAATAATGACCTAGACATTGACGTAAATTAATGTCTAGCAGTCGGCTAGCAGCCTGCTCTCACCACATTTATACCAGGTAGTGGTCTGTTCCTATTTTTACGCCTGTTCAACACCTTATATCCAGCAGAGTGAACCTCCACTTACTTCAGGTCGCGATGACGCTGTTCGACTTTTGCTGTGACCATCACATGAACCCGACGTCGTTGTGTATATCTTTGTGCTTGTATATGCAGCTTCCAATCATATAATAATTAAAGGCACGGAGATCTTCACAGGATTCTTCATTCAAAATCACCTCATTGAGAACAGTTTCAGTCATGACGAGTTCCCAAGCTGTGAAGCCCGCTTCTAGTTTGGATGACATTCCGGCCCCTCGCCGGAATTCTGATGTTACCATCCGTCTGGGGTCTTGTCCATCATTATTTGCAGCTTTCTGTGGAAGTTCTTCTTCTCGTTGTATGCGTGTAGCATTCATTGAAAGTTCTCTTTATTTAAAAAAAACTTGTTCTTATCATGATGGTGAATCTTCGTTCACACTACATGAGAGCATTGGACGATTTTGGTGATTGCTGTCCAGTCGACAACAGTAGGCTATGTTGTTTATAATTTTGAGAGTCCACTTCTGTTCTTTCTGTACTAATATATTAGTGGCGTTTTTAGATTATGCCTTCTGAAATTCGTCTTCACATATTCTGGCTATTTCATATCTTCAGCTTTACTTTTGGTTTCGTTAATTGATTGGTTTATTTACTCCGGCTTGACTTGCCACCATTTGAGGAGTGTCCTGTATCTCAGCGGAGTTTCTGTGTGCTTCGATGTTGCAGTAGTGTCGAGATAGCTGCTCACCAAGTAGAGTTGCTAGCTAAGAAACTAATTTTTTCGACTTAGCCGAGCCAAGGGCCGCTACACTAGGTCAGATTATGACATTTCCTAACCGTTGCATTTTCTTGCATCGCGCAAGCATCAGCACTTAAATCTTATCCGATATATCCACATTTTTTCTGAGAAGTTCTCATGGTTGTAGCAGGCGAATTTTGTTTCCTTCATTATTATTCCTAAACGTTCCCAGTGTAACATAGGGCTTCAAGCTAGAGCTTTGAAGTTTCGGTAGTAGTGTTTACTTTTACGAGATAGGTTACCAGCCTCATGTCCAACCTTCCCTCTTTATCACTCTTATTACTGGCTTAGCGAGGTAAAGAAATGTGTCGGTATATAAATAAAGCTGCTGTTGCAAAAACTTGATTTGATGTGTCTGTTGTTCGGTAACACTTGGCTTTGTGATTGTAATACACCACCAGAAATCAAAAGCACCATTCCACTTAATCCAAGACACAGCACATAGTCGTAAAGCCCCACAAAGAAAGGTTAATTTGAATCTTGATGCAACAGTGATATACGTGGGGTTTATGATAAGCCCACCAAATATTATGTTCACTAAGACAGCCATCGCATTTCTAAATTCGCTGTGGAAATTTGATTTGTGCAACGCTTCTTTTATACATCTACCTTCTATGAATGACATGGTGGACGTTTTGGCAGGAACGTTATCACATTGTGGTGAGAGCAGGCTGACAGCCAAATTGGTAGACATTAATTCACGTTTATGTCCCAAATATTGGTCGTGAGAAAATATGAACAAAGACTGATTCAACAAACAACAACAGCCGACTGTGCGTAGGCGGACACAGTTAACATATAGATGATCTGACATTCAAGAGACAGTCACAAAGAGATACAAGGTTAACTTGCAGTGAGAAACAACCAATCAGAAGACTGTTTTTCTTCTAACAATAATCTATAATAATGTACATGAGAATCTATAAATATGTGTTGATTTCCTTAATAAACGATCTGTTGCCTGATTCTTGCCTTCTGTCGTTACAACATCACCATAAGATTTGCAGGCACGTATGAGATGTCACCTTACGTTTTTCATGAATATATTTCTCAGACCATTAAGATAGTTCATTATGCGTGAAGAATCTATCCATAATTAACGTATCGGAGAGGACGGAATCAGCCTTACGTTAGTCAACAAGGTTAGATCTTAAAAGTGTGTCAAAAAAGGAAATTCACGTCATATGATTTAAGATCACGTAGTAGTCTTGAGCGTGAATCTCACTTCCCCCTATCCCGAAATCGATTCAGTGATCATCCCTTTTACACAGATAAACCTTGTAAACTACTCAACCTCTAGTTTTCCATATTGAAAAAAAAGATAAAATTATTCATTAAGAACACAAGATATCCTGTGTTTTATAAAATCACATTAGTGGAAATAATTCATAACATACAAAAAAAGAAAGAAATATAAGCAATTTAATTATCACATTGCTTTATACTCTTTCTCTCTATATATATGTGTGCTAAAGTTAGTGCAAGATAAAGTAAACAATTAATTCAATATTGTCTAAATTAAATCATTTCTGGTAACCGAAAGATAGGAGAGAGCTAGACTGACTGGCTGGTTGGCGGTCAAGCAAATAAGTAAATAAATATAAAGTGATATCGAAAATTTACGAGGCAAAAACAAAGAAACAAAAACAACAAGAAAAAACTACCAAATAAAATAAAAAGGCAATAATCACATTTAACTTCTGGAAAAGATAGAGAGTAATAAATAAAATACAATGAAGTATAATCATTTTTGAAGCATTTAAATACATATGTCTATATCTATATATCTGTACAGAGATATATCAATTGTGAAAAAGTATTTCCTATATTCTATATAATAACAAAACAAAACATAACTGTACACTAATTTCAATAGCTAATTCATTCATTCATTCACAAGTAGAAATTCAGACAATCTCTGCATAATCACATAATACAACAAATCTCTCGATGGAAAAAGGTAAGAAATGGCAATTGACACAAGTCTTCGATATACAAAACAATCAAAAAAACAAAATCATTTACAATAGAGGTTATTCTTTTTTTTTATATCCTGAATCCTTGAATCACAAAGAAGTAACACTAGCTAACACAACAATACAGTGAAGAAGACAAGACTGCATGAATTCTGAGAGGAGAAGAGGACGAGGCAGACAACAACAACAACAACACAAAGATAGAAAAACAAACGATGATATTAAGTAATATACACAATTAGTTAAATACAACAAACTACTAATTAACTGTAAGCTAAATTCAAACTTATCATATTTCCATAATATTTTGTACATAAAGCAGAAATGAAAAGAGTTTCAAGATTATTGTGCATTGAACAGGTAAAAGTAAAAAAAATCACCTTAGAAACTATCGGTATTTCTTTATCTATAAAATAGAAAAATTAGAAAAAAGAATGAAACAGTTACCGGAATGAAGTAAACAAAAAAAAACAAAATGAACAATCATGCTAAATATGTAAACAAATCTGTCGTTAAAGTTCAATAAAATGTCAAAATATGAGTGAACTTTCTTACCACCATTATTGAATGTTTATATCATTTACTAGATATAAAACTAAGCACACGTACCGGCCCTCTATTGTACTGACTAATAAAAATAGTTTGGTCTTTTGTGAAGAATAGTTCAGATGACTTGAATGATATTCAATTAATAACTAGTTGTACTCTTAAAATCATTAATCAGAGTAAAAGCTTAAATGAATAAACTTATGAAATCAGGTATAGACATCAAGGCCTCCAAAGCCTCAGAATGATCGCGGGTGGGTGCCTTGCGCTGCGGGTTGGCCACCCCTCCGTACACCTCTTGAAATGCTCCTATGTGACCGAACGTCTTACATAGCCTCTCCTGAGGAAGTCCTACTCACTGCCTTCACGTGGCGGAGGTGTTTTTCACCAAAGTGAGAGGGCAAAAACGGATGCCCGGCGCTCTTCACCGGGTTGACTGTTCATTGGATGACAGTCTAGGGAGATGGCTAAACCCTGATTCCAAACCTCCAACGACTGGCGTATGAAGCTCACCGGCAGACGTATGGACAAAGGGCTTATTGGATGTCCTGGATGTCTGGCCCCATTCAAAAAGGCGTATGAACCGGACTCCGGTCACCGGCTGCCAATGGATAGTGGACTCCCTACTCCACTCCTACTGCCTTGTAGGTCACACTTGGTTGTGTAAAGGCTAGAGCTGCACTCTCAAACAAAAGGCCGAGCGATTCTGGGGACATCACTCGTACCTAATTCCCATGAAACTTCATGAACTCTGTTCATGAAGCCGGCTCAACCTCCCGTAGGAGATAGCCGAGGTAAACAGTAAACATCAAGTGTAACATATTTTAAGAGGGTTAGCAATACCTGTACAATGCTATTATTTCCTTATTTTTTTATACAACAATGTAGTAAGTTAACTTCTACGCGCAGTTATTTTTATTTTCTCCAGAAACGCTTTGGTCTGCTGCCCTCCGATAAACCTAGACAGTTCAGAAATCATATTTACTTTAAAAGGGAATGTTCATATAATGCGTATATATAATGAAAACAGATGAAGTAAGGAATACAATGCCCACTCTAATATTAACATGCGATTCGCTCACGTCAAATGCAAGATGATGTTACAGGACTGGACTACATCGACGCCTAGTTTAGTAATAGGGAGTGAAGTGGTAGAGCACATCGTTGACCGCTTCACTTATTTGGGAAGTACCATCACCCAACGCCAACGGGTTGATCACTGACGAAATCTCAGCACGGATACAAGGGGCTCGTTTCGCATATGCCAATTTACGCCGTCTCTGGCTTAGTAGACGTGATATCCAGCTATCGACCAAATGGCGTGTGTACTGCTCATCAGTCCGCTCCGTCCTCCTTTATGGTTGTGAGACCTGGCCACTGAGAGTGGAAGACATTAAAAGACCATCTGTCTTTGATCATAGGTGTCTACGCTCTATCTCCCGTGTGAAGTGGTATAATAAGGTGAGCAATATTGAAGTTAGGCCTCGAGTTCTAGGTAAACAGGGGAAATCAATCGACGAAGTCGTGAAGTTACAAAGACTGAGATGGTTAGGACATGTGTTACGTATGCCTAGTCATCGCCTTCCTCGACCGACAGGGAATGTTAGATGACATAGGGTCAGGCTGGAAAAGAGCTAGCAGTGGTCAAACCAAAACATGGCACTAGTCAATGAAATCTACAACAGTTAGTTTAAGCCACGTAGGAAGATGTAGACTTCCTGGTTGGGGTCCACGCGACGGTAAAAACTAATGAAGGCTGGAAACAATTGGTGATGTGGCTCAAAATCGTTCTGAATGGCGCAGATGCATCCACTCCCAGTGACTTATGATTTCCAATGAAACTATATTGTTCTTCGTTATTACTACTCCTTTGTCTCACACCTCAACTTACTGTCTCTATTATGCATTTCTTGTACTTTCTTCTCTTGCTTTGTGTACTAAATAGAGTGTGGCGACTTGAACTGCCGCACATCTGTGCAAAGTTCTATGTCGATAACAGACAGACAGACTAATATCAACATGCTTTATCATTGGTTTGATTCAACGTATAATTTGGAAAGATTAGAAATTAACATAAGTAATTGCTTGTTTTGAATACTTTAATAATCATAGTGAATGTTATGCGTTGGCCTCGATTCTGTTCATGTTGTTTATAATGGTACTGTTAACCTACATTTTTTCGTTTTATTGTGTATTCCTCAGAAATGCAACACATAACAATACAATACTTGTTTATTAAAGTTTACATACGTCTACATTTTTATGCCACACTTTCAAAATGAACAGAGGAGTATTGAACTGTATCGTTCACTTAACTTGCATTAAAGTCTCCAGTGTATTATTGCTATCACAAAACTCTTCTTCGCATTTCACGATGTGCAGTGCAGTGTATTATATCTACTTGAATACCCATCTTGGAACTAATCTACTGTTGAAGGTTCAACTTCACTCTATTGTGTCCGTATAGAATGGGTGCTGAAAGTAGGATGAATGTATTTTTGATTGCACACTAGTCAGTCGGTATTAGATGATTGGAGGCAATCGGCAGGAAGCCTTGGACCTAGGTTTCGTGCTAGTTGCCACTCATCAGCAAAGCGTATCTGCAGCCTTGAAGGAACTCATATCCCCTTCTGAGATTCGAACCCGCGTTACCCAGTGCTGCAGTCAGAGACGTTACCACTGAGCTATTCAGGCTCGCTAATACCAGCAATTCACAGTGCACCGTAATGGCGAGCCACCTAGTGGCATGGTGGCCACATTGCAAGCTTGAATGATAGAAATCAGTCTGCAGTGAAGATAGGACTAGACACATTACACTGGTTACTGACTAGTGTGCAATCAAAAATATCGAATACAGTCCTACAGGAGGTCAATCGCGAGCCTGAATAGCTCAGTGGTAACGTCTCTGACTGCTGCAGTACTCGGATCTCAGGAGGGACATGAGTTCCTTCGACGTTGCAGATACACCTTGCTGATGAGTGGCAACTAGCACGAAACCTAGGTCCAAGGCTTCCTGCCGATTGCCTCCAACCATCTAATAAGGTGAATGTAAAAGATGCATACACTGGATCACGGTTACCAGTGAAGCATTGCTTATATCTGGCGAATTCATAAACAGAATGATCACCTTAGGGTAAAATACCAGATGATGGATGTAAGGCCTCGAAAGGTAATGTTCATTCTCAAGCAAAAATTATTCTAATTTGGTTTTACAGATACAATGAGGATAAAATCTTGAGTCGAAATCGTACGAATTTACAAAGAAGTAAACGACTGATTGTGCAGGTATTTCAGCTAAAAGCTTGCTGCAGGAAACAAATAAAATCTTACTATCTAAGCAAAATGAAGTAATTTCTTACATTGGTAATTTATAAAACGAATTCCTTTGAAAACAACTAGAACAGTTGCTTTTTTCTGACATAATATGAATAATGTAGATTAGTCAACAAAGTAATTATCGAATACACTTACACAAATCACTTATGGATGATCATATTTTAAAGTATTAAAACTTTGTGCGGGAACGACTAGGTCCAGCTAAGCGATGGAAAAAGCCACTTGTTATAGATTCTGAGGTACGGGAGGAAACAGATACAGCTGGAGGTGTACACGGCAATGTGGCAGATGAAGTAACAGTCTGAGAACAGTTTGAAGGATGATTAGAACTCTGAGGTATATTTTGATTTGATATTTGTCTTCGCTGAGAACATGAATGAATAGGGCAACTACATGGTCTATTGGAAGTGGGAACTGACGATGCGTTAGCATTTGTGGAAGAATTCAGATTCGGTGCTGTGGATTGCTGTTCAGAACTGCTTCCAGATGATGAGCAAATTGATGGAAAAAGAGAAACAGCTGCTGTTCCAATAACACCAATATCATCTGCAGCACGATTAATATTTGTGTAATCCCTTCCAGTACGACGAAGATCCTGTAGGTATATTTAGATAAAAGAGAATAAGAAATTATATATATATATATATATATATATATATATATATATATATATATATATATATATAACACAACAGTTCGTTGAAAAAGGGTCCCCAAAACAACCTGAAATCTAAAAATCGCATTTTATTATTTGTAAATGTTTCAAAATGTGATAAGATAAACGGAATTATTCATGGGAAAAAGGTTTAAAGTTTCCAGGATGTGTTATAAACAGGGACTCAAAGTTTATTGGCTTAAGTTTGATTAATAGAAGTTAACATGTCTAACATCGACGTACGACTGATGAACCAGCATTACATGAAAAACAAAGTCAATGTGGGCAGTTATAATGCACTGAATACAACTTCTGTTTTACATTGATCTAAATGATATTCTAGCCACCCTGCCCGGAAAATCAGTCTAATAGATACAAAAACTTCAAAGATCAACAAGACTTCAGAAGGTGTGGATTTCACAAACGATTTATGTCTAGCGTCAAATAAATTCCAAAACTTATAGAAGAAATCCAACAAGTTTGCAGAAGAAGTAAGGACAGGTGGACATGGAGTACACGGAGGTGATGAAGATAACCAACCAACCGAGCACAAGTACCATTCACTACCAACGAAATAAATCTAAAAGAGGTCACTTCCTTCATTTAAATACGCAGTACCGTTTCAACTATAGAGAGAATGGTTAGAGATGTTAAAACTAGGACCGGAAAAGCAAGATAAACCTTCAATACCCTGAAATCAGTTTGGAAATCTTCTTCACTCAGCCAGCATAAACAATGAAATCCGCATCTTCAATGTTAATGTTACGTCAATTTTTCTATATGTGTTAGAAGCAGTGTCACGAGAACTATTTCAAACAGGCTACTGCAAGCTTTTATCAACAGCTGACTTCTCTCCACATTGGATATCAAATGACCAGAAAGAATTGGCAACAAGAAACTATGGGGACGAACCAAACAAGGACCTATTGTTCAACAAATGTGCCGGAGAAAATGGAGATGGGTCGATCACATGCTGAGGAGACCGTCGAATGACATCGCGTGCCGGACCACCGCCCGAGTAGAGCCCGAACGGAAAGCGACGAGTTAGACGAGGAGATGGGAGAATATGCGCAACTGTTAGGCCAGCTGTAGAGGATTGCATAGAATAGGACAAAGTGGAGATGTACTACTGTTGAAACTCTATATTCTACTCAGATTCCAAGTGAATAATAATAATGTGTGTGGTAATTAAAACTGAACATACACCAGAAAGGGCTTATTAGCAAACACTGTTTTCTTGTTAACTCTGTATTACTTAAAAATGCCCATAGAAACTTATCCCCAAACAACCATATCTATATTTATTTTGATAATACAGGTCAGATGGACACACTTTTCCCTCACTTCAAAAGACGATGACTGTAACCACCTAAAACAGTTAAAGTAATGTATATCTTGATAAATGGTCTGTTACTATTTGCGAAAAAAACATTGTCAGCTATCACATAATTCACAGGTTGAAAAATGTTCGAAAAATTAATCTGCCAGAAGTAGGTTACGGTTTTGTTGACCACCGGAACATATGGTCCAAGAAGTGGCTATGAATAACACCTGTGGTGAGAGCGGGCTGCTAGCCAAATTGGTAGACAATTATTTACGTCAATGTTTGTGTCTCAAATATTGGTCATGAGAAAATATGAACAAGACTGATTCAACAACTAATCACAGCAGGCTTGGTATAGGCAGATACAGTTAACATATAGATGAACTGACATTCAAGAAACAGTCACAAAGAGATGCAAGGTCAACTTTCGGGGAGAAACAACCAATCAGAAGACTGTGTTTGTTTGCTTGAATAACCTATAATAATGTGCATTAAAATATATAAATACGTGTTGATTTCCTTAATAAACGATCTGTTGCCTGGCCCTTGTCTTCTGATGTTACATATCTTGGATAGACCCAAACACTTTTTATTGGTTTCAGTTACAAAATTTGTATGCAGGATTTTCCTTATCTTCGTCATAATTTATGTTTGTTTAGTCTGATATACCCATACGATGTATGACAATTTTTCTTCATATGGAGGATCCCAGCGATAGCAGGTTGTTGTGTACCTTAAACAATGAATTGGTGATAACATCTGAAACTTTAGCACTGGGTGGGGCGGCTGGAAATCAACCTCCAAGGGTACACTAGTTCCTTCGAGGCTACAGACACGCTTTGTTGACAACCACCGGATTCATAATCAAAGGAGAAAGTTCCAGTTGCACACATATTCATAAGTTATACGTGAAATGACTTAAAATGACGGAAGAAGAAAGAATACACTCAAATAGTTATCGAAAAACCTAATTAACGACATTTAGATAAAATTAGAGTATCGAGAGGTTTACCTATGTACGCGGTATAAAGCATTTTTAATGTAAAAGAGATATTTGTGACATATTTTTGTAATGTATTTTGTACAATTTTGAATCTTTCTTTTTACACTAAAAAATTCACTTTCTTCTACTGACCAATTAATCCTTTAGTCTGACGGTTAGACTATTTTGAAAAATATTGAATCATAATCTTAAAAGAATACTACAAATGTATTTATACTTTTAAGAAAATTTAAAAAATCACCATTAAATGTTTGAATCTTCCGTGTTAGGTCCGTTATCCTTCGATAATTCTCAAAAACTGGTATGTACATAAACTCAAAGTCGAATCTACCAAATGTTGGTATAGTTTAATGTCGGTGAAATTAAACACTATTGCGAACATAAAATGAAGCCTTAAAGTTTATAGTACTCCTTGAATTTATTAGTAAGACTATGGTTATTATTAAGACACAAACTCGATACATTATGAGCGTCAGCAGATGCGAAACACAAAATGTCAGATTGTACGAAGGCTGAGGTGCTGCCACTGATGACACGCTAATGCTTAAATATCTGGTTAGATCATCATCGAAACCACTGACGACGTTATTATTACAAAAACATGTATTGACATGGATACGTGTATTGCAGACCAACGATCGTTGTGTTTCTTGATATTAGGGCTGTCTTCGATTCGTTGGACAGAACTGTGCTCTGGAACTATCTGCTAGAGATAGGTGTACCTGAGAAATTTGTTAACATCTTGAAAGCACTATACAGAAACACCTCAGGCAGAGTGAGGGCATACAACCAATTCTCATCACTGTTCCCAACCAACAGTGGGATTAGACAGGGTTGCCAAATCTCTCCATTTCTCTTTAACTTTGCCATCGATGTCATTTTGGAGCCAGCTCTGAAGGATGTGCGTGAAGGTGGTGTAGATCTGCTACCTGGAGATAGACTTTTCGATCTCGAGTATGCAGACGATATAGTCTTACTGTGCGATAGCATGCAGGCTGCCCAAATCGCACTTTATCAGTTGGCAATCAGTGTCTGTAAGTATGATATGTGTACTTTGCGCTTAGAAAGCGCAAAGTACTGTTACAAGATTGGCAGGAGCCTGTACCTGCACTCACTCTAGCGGGTGAACTGCTTGAAGTTGTTGATAAGTTTGTGTATCTGGGTAGTTGTGTGAGTGCTGGTGGAGGGGTGACGGATGAGATTTCCAACCGTATAATGAAGGCTAGGGTGGCATACACCAACTTGAGCTAACTATGGCGCCGTCGCGACGTTAGCCCGGCTGTCTAAGGTCGGGTATACAATGCTTCGATGCGGGCTGTCTTGTTCTATGCCTGTGAAACCTGGCCTCTCCAAAGTGAGAATGTGCGTGACACTAATACCACACCAAAAAATATAGTTAGTGTGCTCTCTCCTCTTACTACACATAATGAAATTACTGGGGAAAATCGGCCTCAAGAAATTGTGTAAATGACTGGAATAACAAAAAATTTCCAGTCCATCTTTGCATCTCTATACATATATAGATAGGCAGTTACTAACTTCTGAACATCAGGCTGAAAATTTGTCCATATAAGTCCCAAATACACTAGATAAGTGAGGAAGAGAAATCACCAGCCTTAGATTCCTTACTCATGCTATTCAAAAATAACACTTGATTTTGACTTGACAGAAAATGCGTCTTTAATCATTCATTAATTCATTGTAAAGCTATGAACTGTGAAATAACTATCCAACGCCTGTGAAAACTATCGCAACTTCATCTAATGCCTACAGAGTTGGAACAATTTCAAACAGGTTTTCAGAAATGGGCATGGTCGACGATAAACATTTTTTTAATTTAGAGCAAAATGATTAGCTAAACAACTCACATTATCCATTTGTATACGTTTGGACATAGTGTTCACATACTGTTGAACAGCTTTGTAGATAAACCTGTATTGTGTTTCGGTTTGAACCATTCCAGAACGTTGTTCCCGAACAGCTTGTATTGTACGAGATATATCTATATCACAATTAAGCCCCATCGTTTTGATGTAATTGATAAGCATGTCAATTACAATGAATGCTCCAGTGCGTCCAATACCAGCGCTACAGTGTACAACAATTGGTCCAGAGCCAGGAATACTGTCCTATGAGATTAGAAGGCAAAAGCATCTTAAGGGATTAGATACATCCATTAAAAAAATAAATGACACGTAAAAACGATAGTCTCCATTCGTGGTGGTGTTACTGAGGTAGTACTTCGCGCGCTACCATTTACGTCGAGTTGGTACATAGTGAAATGAGGCAAAATGAGCTCGCTAAGCAATCTAGTTGCTTAGCACTAGTGTAATGTGTGTCACTGATAAGATTTATCAGTAGTATATAAAGAGACGTTCATCAGCATAAAAATATCAAATAGACTAGAAATGCATTTGACGTCAAAGGGAGCAAATGAACTAGCGTTGTGGCAAAACACGAAAAGAAGACAAAGTAACACAATACGAAGGTCAGAAGTAGTGTGGTGAGAGCTGACTGTTAGTCAAAATTGGTGGACAGTAATTTACGTCAATGTTTATGTCCCCAATATTGGTCGTGAGAAAAATGAGAACAAAGGCTTTACATAGGCGGATGCAATTAACATATAGATGATCTGATATTCAAGAGACAGCCACAAAGAGATGCAAGGTTAACTTGCAGTGAGAAACAACCAATCAGAGGACTGTGTTTTTCTGCTAACAATAATCTATAATAATGTACATGAAAATCTATAAATATGTGTTGACTTCCTTAATAGACGATCTGTTGCCTGAACCTTGTCTTCTGTTGTTACAGGAGTACAACACGGAAGAGCTGTGCAAATGACGATTTTGACTATATGGAGATACTGAATTCCAAATAAACATTCCCTTACAGAGTCTCTTGTCTTCTACCGTTACACTCGTGGCTAATATAAGTAATGTGTGTAATTGTGGAAATTATAAGCATAATACAGGGTGACTATATGAATAATATTTATGGTACCCATAAAAATAATATTGTGATTCACCGTATCACGAGACTTCGAAAGAAATATTATTCTAATCCATGTACCGTGTCAGTAACTAATTTCAATCATGTGGTATTATGACAGAGTAGACATTAAGATGAAATAAATAAAGTTTTATAATGTGCAGATGAATAATGAAATTAGAATAAACATCTCTTCTTAGTGTTTATATTCTTGAGATTTGAGTGGCATGGGAAAAACATACTTGTGCTGTATCAGAATGTTACTAAAATTATCTAACAATTTGTCTTATTTGAATCTTATATAGTCCTTGATAATAAACACACCACCTATTACTGAAAACAACGGACTACTTAATTTCTAACTACCAATACTCACTAAAAACCAGTAAATGAAAAATTAAGCGGTTGAAGAATAATGCACGACTCACTGGATCAAACATCAGTGTGTGGGCTTCATCAACAACTCAAAATCAGTTACTGAAACTTTATTCGAAATCGCTTAATTGTTGTAAGTTAAATTATAATGCAAGCCTTCTTAAGCGAATTGTTCTAAGTAAGACTGGATGTATTTAAATGAACATTACTGGGTTAGAAAGAAAGAAAGTATCTTGCTAATGGACTTAACTCAAAGCTGAAGGTCATGAATCATGGGTCACGTCCATCAAAATTCAAAAAACTAGAGAAATAAAGGGGGGAACCTTTATGATAAAAGGACACGATGGTCCTGACATGACTTTTCCAACAACTCTGACCGGCAATGTTTTCAACTTCGTAGTGTTCTTTTAGATATAAAATGAGAATTTTGTCACATGCCTCAGAGTTTTGTTAAACTTTTAAGAGGATGAAAGGATATCTATTTTGTAGCTAAGTGCTTGTCACTTCTATTTCTTCTTCACTCCAGCCATCAGAAAATACGAGCTTTTGTTTGTACTATATCTCTATGAAGCCGTAGAACTGAACGTATCAAACATTCCCGGAAAAATTCCTTTCTATAGAGATACGTCAGTCCTTTGAGTAAGAAGACCATCGAAGAAGTTCTATCATGATATTCTTCTTCTCGAGTAAATTTAACAAACGGAAAGGAAGGAAGAACATCGTAGAGAAATTGGATCTTTCTTCATAGGGAACAAGACTGAGTCACATGATATGGTGCTGCTGATTACTATTTTTAATTGTAGATTCTACATGAAGAGGAAATATTTTACAACTAAGCACACTGAGAATTTCTGTACTATGTGTTAACATATTTATTGTCTTAAATAAAGCTTTTTTAATATTTGTAAGAAAAACTACATCCACTGAAACTTAACAACCTGTGAGAAGGCTAGTGGTGATGTATCCCTTGGAAAATTCGTTTAAATTCATGGATTTAGCATATTCAGTGAATACAACTGGATAAATCATGGCTTCAAAAGACGCAGTTTTTCTTACAAATATTAAAAAAGCTTTATTTAAGACAATAAATATGTTAACACATAGTACAGAAATTCTCAGTGTGCTTAGTTGTAAAATATTTCCTCTTCATGTAGAATCTACAATTAAAAATAGTAATCAGCAGCACCATATCATGTGACTCAGTCTTGTTCCCTATGAAGAAAGATCCAATTTCTCTACGATGTTCTTCCTTCCTTTCCGTTTGTTAAATTTACTCGAGAAGAAGAATATCATGATAGAACTTCTTCGATGGTCTTCTTACTCAAAGGACTGACGTATCTCTATAGAAAGGAATTTTTCCGGGAATGTTTGATACGTTCAGTTCTACGGCTTCATAGAGATATAGTACAAACAAAATCGGATTCACAATCTCCGTCAGAGAAACAAAAGCTCCTATGTTCTGATGACTGGAGTGAAGAAGAAATAGAAGTGACAAGCACTACAAGCTACAAAATAGATATTCCAGCAACTTTCTTAAGCAGTGACTGATAAAATAAAGCAAGATGTGAAGAGTAAGAAGCTTTACCTAAAGATATAGTTCAAAGGCAATATATATTCAATAGCATATTCAGTTAAAGGATAAGTACATCTATTTTAAAAAATACTTAAGGCCGCGAAATTACTTATCAGTTACTCAGACAGATCTATGCTAATAGTGCATTAAAGATGACATGATAAAGATAACTATAACTTTTATTTATTTTATTTTTGATTACAGCTTGATTCCACACCGTATTTTTGGTACAAGTATGGAATTTTCAGTGTGGATATCGGTAGCCTAAAATTCGCAGGCCGACCATAGATATCAAGTGTGCGTCGGCGTGGGATCGAACCCCGGACCATGTGCATGGTTGGCGAGAGTCCTAACCACTGTGCCACCGACGCACAAACAAAGTGCGCAAGCACGTTTAACTGGGCTACATAGATCGCACTCAGACAGCTTCATTCTCACACAATTCGAAATAGGCGGTAGTTCGATGGAGAAATGGATCAATTAATAGAATCATCGTGTTTCATTTTGATGGACAGTGAACACTAAATCATTAATAGTAATATACGGTGTGATTTGCCTAAAAGCACAAAATTAAATCAACTATCCACAGCTGAAGCTACAGGAATGAAGAGTATGGGTTAGTTTCCTTGGTCATCTAAAAAGTCACACATTCAAGCATAGTTATGTCTCTCTGCGAATTGCCTTTCCTGTCTTGTTTACTTCCTTTCATGATATCGTTATTGATATTATTATTATTTCTATTTGTCATCCCTTTAGCGTATTCACATTATGTCTTATTTCACTGATTATTACTCACTTCTTGAGATTTTCCTTTTTATTGATTATAAATTCACTAACACGTCATTCAAGACAACTGTAATAAATAAACGTAATTACCTGTCGAGCAGATATATCGTGCATAAAATCTAACACACAAGAAGGATCACTTGGAGTCCCATGATCAGGCCATACAGTGAAATGATAATGATAAACTGTGAATCCATCTTCTGTATTTGCTTGATTAGAACCAAAATCAGAATTTACATTCGTTGCTGTTGTGCTGTCCAAATGATGCATTTTTGTACTGTCCGATTCACAACCATTCTGGTCACATAAAGTGTCACATATAGTACTAGGACCAGTAGGTTTACCAGCAGCAGAAGCATAAGTCTGATTAACAGTGTTCTCTGATTTTTTATTCGTTGTAGTAGACTCTCTGGTTAGATAAAGTTCTCGTAGTGTGTAATTAACGGAATTTCTTTCAGATAGATGTCGAACACGAATTGTACCTCCGTAACTTGGAAATTCACGTGTACCTTCCTCTGCAGTTGGCCAATAACGGATGCATTTATTCTGTATTTTGAAAAACAATATTAAACAAACATAAGGCTATCTTAAAAGTCTTAAGAACGTATTCCCATAGATAAAATACAAAACACTAATACAACTATGTTTTTTTTTATTCCTTCACGTTCCCAGTGGAACATAAGGCCTCAAGCTAGAGGCTTGAAGTTTCTGTACTTTTACTTTTACGGGATGGGGTTGCTAGTCTCATGCCCAACCTCCTCACTATGCCATCATTTTATTACTGGCTTAGCGAGGTAAAGGAGTGGGTCGGTCAGGGGTCGAACTCCGGATCATGTGCATGGTCGGCGAGTGTCCTAACCGCTGTGCCACCGACGCACTGAAAACGTATTCCCAAAGATAAAATACAACTATGTACTAGTGATTTATTGATATGAGTGGCCGCACACCAATCATTTCAACCAGATAGAGATGGTCTAAAACACCGGACGGCCGTTTCGTCCATTTACGGCCGAGCTCGTCAGCGGTGTGCTAGGTTTGATTTAGCTCAAAGAGCCACTTGATTTCCACAGCTAGCTGCTTAGGGTGAACTAGTAATACCTTAAACCAAATTCGCAATTTTCAGATTGATTAATAACTTGCAATTTGCATAATTCGAGTTGGTGAAATTTCACCACGGTTCCCTTTTGAAAACCAAAATTATTTAAATCACAATATACGTTTAGACCTCTTTGATCTCACTTAGCACGCATTATTAGTTGATATGACTGATATACAACTTCTCATCTCAATCAATTAGCAGTACCTAGTTTTTTTTTAAATGAAAATACGCTTGCTTTCTTAATTACTATTTATAGTATCAAACAGATCCTATACTGTGATGTTGTGATATGAATAATTTCGGATTCCAAAAGAAACTGTGGTGACATTTCACCACCTCAAAGTACGCAAACTGAAAATTTATTTGCAAAATGTGAATTTAATTTATAGAAAAATAATGTTTTAGAAAAAATAAAATGCCACAATTATTAATTATAATCTACGAAGTTACTAAATATTTGAAAAAAAGAATGTTTACTGTTTCAGTAAACACAATGCAAATGCTACATCAGATAAATTAACTGGACACGAAAAGTACATCAGAAATTGATCGAAAAATCTACGTCATTTTTAAGGCTAAGTGAACGACACGAAATACCTTTAAACAGTATTTACTTCCAAGTTTGGGGCCAGTGAAGCATATGTATTAAACTCGTCTGCTGGTCGTGAATCTCTTGGCTCAGTTATGCAGTACAATTTTTAATGAAATAAGATTGTGAGCCACATTATAGACACGAATCCTAATGATCTCGCTTTCGCTTTCGTTCAATGTTGAAACTGATATCGAATTGGGAGTGTGGAGGTCTGTATCATTGGCTAGGGTAATTGATTTTTAGCTGGAGTTAGGATACTGCTGCAGTTACTTCTCTCTAGACCATTTCAGTTCATTTGTTACCACCAAATGATACAGACCTCCACACTCCCAATTCGATGTCAGTTTCAACACAGAACAAAAGCGAAAGCGATACGTCAGGAATGTTGCTATGTCCAGATATTTATGGTGTCTAGGAAAACATCAAAGTCGAAAAACAGTGAAAACAAGCCATTTTATTAGTGGCGACTAGCCAAAACATTTGAGACCCACGTTCCCTCCTTATTAAAATGTACTGTTGTTCCGTTACGTCATGTGCCCCATCAGACTAGAATCTAATGCCTATCTCCAAAAAGCCACAGCGTTGTCCACTAAATGACTCATAAAAAATCACAGACGAATGGAGTAGACGACTCCTAAATGGGACTAAAGATACGTCCACCCCACCTCCCCCTCTCGGATTCCACAGTAAGTCATTACTAAAGGTACAAAATAAGAGAATCTTAAATGACAGTAACATGGACGTCATACAAGAGTTCCCGAGGGAAACTAACGGAATTCTTTAACTAATTTCCAAACATAAGAAACGGCAAAAACCAACAGTAAGGATAGAATACTTCTAGAGTCATCATAATAACAAAAAACAACCCAAGATTCATCATAAGTGAAATACCGATCTTACTATTTTACGTGTCCTATATTTATTCTACCTTAAGACTTTTATTACTTCTTTTCATTGTGACCACCTGAAGTGATTTATAAAAGCACCAAGTTTTATGTTTTTATTTATACATTTCCGGTGATGTTTCAGCGGTAAAACGCCCGCCCACGTGGTCCGGGGTCCGATCCTCGGCCAACGCACTCCTAAACCTCGCTAAACCGATAGTTAGACGGGGAGAGAGGGAAGGTTGGGTGTGAAGCTAGTGACCTCACCCCGTAAAAGTAAAAATCACTGCTAGTGAAACTCCGAAGATCTAGTCTGAAACCCTGTGTTCTATCCGGGATGTTAAGTAATACAAAAATTTGTCCATTTGCTGAATCATAGGAAATTTTTGGAAAAATTAATGAATTGCTATTAGACCTATTGAATCTTTCGTTGACTAGATTTGTTTAAAGTGCATTGAAGTGAAAACAACTGTCGCTTATTAGAGCCAATGTGTAAACATCAACTCAATAACGTGGCGAGCTGGACAGAGAAACGGATCAACCAAGGATACATCAAATGTTATCTAACAACGTACAGAAATTTGCATTTTTAGTATATTTTAGCTCTATCAGTTAGACGAAAATCAGATATGAATACATCAGATTTACGAGATATATATAAAGTTGGAGAAAGGTAAATTATACTTTAAGATTTTAAATCGTCTAGCAGTTGAAATATGGTGATGACTTACTCTGCCACGCTCCATTATCTTCGTAATCATAACTATGACAGAGCTTTTTTCTTGCCATATCATACGCCAAAACGCATCCTGTGAATTAGCAACCGCTCCTTGCGTGGCTATGTAACGTGGCTTTCCGTTGAAGAAGAAAGCAGCACAATTATTCGGGGTCGGATGAGGAACAGACGAACTAGTGACTGCACTAGTACAATGCATATTGTTATTTAGATCAAAAACCGGAGAGTTCGACTGATACTTTATATTCAAACTACCGCCGAAAGGACAGTTTCCATTAGACAGAGATTCGGTTAGGTGAACCTAAAACAAGTACGTTTTAAGAAATACAAAAATGTTAGTTAAAAAAGATGTTTAAAAAATCTGAAGAATGTGGCTTATTAGCTATATGTGCCACTTTTTGTTGTTATAGCACATTTATATTCTTCACTTCATATATGCATATTAGTTCATTGAATTTCTTTATCAAATGCTTTGCCTAAGACGTGAACCATACCTCAGAACTACGTGAAATCACACCAGATAATGGATAACTATTGCAAACACAGTTTGGAAAAATGTATAAATTAATAACTAGTCAGAACAGTTGACATAAAGAGAAAACAAGTGCTCTCGCCACTTACGCAGCTATTGTACAGTTAGTGGGATAAAAAGAATAAGGCTAATGGCAAGTAACTGCAGTCATTACTACATTAGGGACAGTAACGCTTTGGTATCGTCTCATTAAAAATTTAACCCAAATGATACATGGCCAGAACTGAAACGCTAGACTAGAAGCTAAAGGAGAAATATCTCATGTTCAGTGGATTCTGAAGGGTTATAAATTCAACTATTAAAATGCGGGAACCGCTTATTCCACACAGATATTTAATCTTATTTAGTTGAGGTGAAGGATATGATAAGCTCAAACTACAGTTGACGTGAGGTTACAAACCTATCTCTTGAAATTCATATCTTTAATGGTAGGTCAGACTTCCACAGTGCTATTACTTCAAATGTATTAGAAGAAAATGCAAAAATAAATTGGCTGCAGGAGGCATGGAAGAAATTGAAACCTTCCCCGTTAGCCATATCACAACATAAAAAAGACTGCGTTATTATTTGAATTCATGATACCACTTTTCAGTACAACGCCAAATATAGCAAGATATACAGATTGTTTCCTACAAAATTTCGCCTCATTCAGTTACCAACTGCAGACAACTACCTTTCATATTCCTTTCTACAATTATCGATTCTGTTTCACTCTTATACTTGTCAAACTCTATTGATTCTCTTCACTCATCTTCTTGTCTACCTCTGTGTGCTATTTGAAACGTGGCAACTCGAACTGGTGCACTTCGGTGCCAAGTTCTATGTTGAATCCAAACAGACAGACAGACAACTACCTGCTTCGGTCAATTGGGTGTCACATATGGAAGCTGTATGGTCTCATGAAGGCACATAAATAGGAAAAGTCGCTTAGACCAGCGTTGTCCATAGTGAATTCTCCATATCATAAGTTGGCACAGTAGCTACACAGAATGTTGAGTACTCTAAGAAAACAGTTTTCAAGATACATCCTTTCAATTCTCCCGAAAAATTGCTGACTTGGATGCTAGTGGTCTGTCTATCTGTCTGTCTGTTTTCGAAATAGAACTTTGTGCCGATGTGCAGCAGTTCAAAAGCTAGTGGTAAGCACTTTGTATCGTTTTCTGCTGCTTCACTTTACACGAATGTCCCCTTCAAGGAAACGATCGACTTTATTTGTGATGTAGCGAATGATTGTCATATACATGGGCACTATCTAAGGAAGTTACTGAATATGTGTACTAAAGAGGTACATTTGATGAATAACGGACATTTTCAAATAGATGGTGAAGAGACGGGAAGCCTACTGGGGTCCCTATTTGCAGATATACTTTTGGTAATTCTAGAATATACTGTCTTAAAGGATTATAAAGATGAAGCTGGAATATACCTATGGCTTATGTATAACATATTCCCAATAAGCAAATATAAGACTGAAGCCAAGATAATGTTAAAAAAGTTTAATTCACGTGGTGCTAGTATAGAATTCAAATGAAGATAATGACACCATACACTTCTTGGATAAGAATCTGCTTAAACGAATTGATAGAAATATAGAGAGATCTATAGGTCTGAAAGCAATATCGACGGGAAAATTCGTACATTTGCAATAGCTTCGTCTTAGTCCAGGACAAAAGGAGTCTGGTTAGCACATGATTGTACAGAACAAGGAGAATGTATTCAAGTAGCACACTAGGACACGGAAAAAGTTTTGTGCGAGACACTAGTGGCAAATGGTTATTCGGAAATACATAAGTATGCAAAAGATGAAGTAATATCAGAGACTAATTCTAATACGAAGATAGACGTAAAGTTACCATTCAAGGGTGAAGACGCCACCCAACTAGTGAAACGTCGTCTGGAGACAGCAATTAAACGAATCTTTCATGCAGCTGATATGCTACTCATAAACACGACAAGGAAGGATACTGTTAAGCATGGGGAAAGATAAACTATCGATCCTCGCCATATGAAATGTATACAGTAAGTTACATGTGTTTGTAGGAGCAAATGCATTGGGAGTACGGAAAGATGTCTATCGATTTGCTTTGCTGAACACTGCCCCTAGTGGCTTACTAGTACTTAAGATGTCATGCCGAGGAGCCTAACCACACGATATTATTTGGATTGTGATCATAATATTAAGTTGAACAAAAGCTTTGAGGATATCAACAAGGAAAGTGATCAAAAAGCTTTTGGTTTTGCCGAAACCTGTACAATCAGATCAGGAGGCGGATGCATGTGAACAGAGAGCGGTTAGTTCAGATCTGTCTAACTTGACATTTTTTACCTTTATAATTCTCCGTTTCTTCCTTCTTTTCGTTATAATGGTGTTTATTTTATTATTATTATTATGATTATCTGGCATACTGTTAATTTTCATTCGAGATATTTGTAAATCGAAAGTCATAGTTGAGTATCAGTCCTGATCAAGTGTTCAAACTATCTTTTGAGTTTACCTTGGATACGTTAAAAGGTTGTTATACAGTCCTATGAGGTTTACATATGTTAAATTTATTTATTTTTGAGAAGTTTCTTTGTATTTCAACATTATCAAATCTAGTCCTTAATTATATTATTTCTACCACCGTAACTACATTTTATACGTTAATATGTACTTTGAGGAATATTATTTACTCCTTAATAATAATAACACTAACAAATTATCACTGTCGCACTTATCAATCATATATTTGTTGAAATTGATAATTATTTGCTGTCACTATGTCGATGCATTTATCTGTACGTTTTATTATTATTATTAAAAACATGAACTTGGTACATTAATGGGCACGAAAAGATGCGCCACATAAAAATAATAACAGAACGACAATATGTAACAAAATAAACATAGAATAAATGAGGAAAGTGATTCTGAAAGCCAGCAAGGAGGCATACTTTTCAAAATCATACAACACTCATCACTTCATGTTACTTTCGGAAAAGGAGGAAGGAAAAAAATTATAGAACGCTCTCCAGCGATTGAGACCCTAGGACATATCTGTTAAAGTCTCGAGTCACCGACTGGAACTACCTCTTGGACCCCACCCACGAGGTCATGATGTACCAGCAGATGCGGACCTAACACATATAACCCTCGCCCCAAGGCGCCACGTCATAGGCTAACCACCTCCGCCTTTCCAATACAGTCCCAAGGCTAGTAAACAGTAACCGGTTTGGGAGCCTCACGGGATAATATTCGTAGCACATCTCTAGGCCACCGAAGGTGACCACAATCAATAAATGGTGACCTCCACAGTGTCCAGACACGTTGTCGGACCTCAGAATTACTTACACAGTGATGCCATCGGACACAGGAAATTCTACCGAGACAGAGCTAATCGAATACGTGGAGCCGCCACATAGCTCGGACAGGCCAAATTTCACAGGTGTATAACGAGACTGAGTGCGTCGAAGCATTTTAAACCTGACGTTTGACAACCAGACTGACATTGTGATGACGTCAGTGGTGAACTAAATCGGCATATGCAACCCTAGGTCTCATTATACGACTAGAGATTCAGTCCGTCACACCTCCACCAGCACTCGAACTTGTCAACAACTTCAAGCAGTTCACCTGTTAGGGCGAGTGCAGGTACAAACTTCTGCTAACTTTGCAACAATACTTTGCTCTTAGACGGAGCAAAGTACATATCACACTACTAGCCAATGATCAACTCATTAAATACTATTTAGACATTCTGCTAGATATTGCTCAGTAAGACGATATCATCTGCACACTCGGGGTCAGAAAGTCTTTCTCCAGGAAACACAGACTAAGCAACAGCGTCTAACCTGAAATCAAGTTGGGAGCAATGTTTGTGTACAGAGGATTCAGGATGTTAAGAAACTTTCCAAGAACACATCTCTCTCACAGATGGTTCCAGAGAGCAGTTCTGTCCAACAAAACGAAGGGAGCTCTAATATCAAAAGACGCAACGATTGCTGCCCTGCAGCACACGTAATGGTGCTCTGGCGAGTTCCGAAGGGTGAACACATGATGAATCCATCCACAGCACGAACGAAACCCAACCTACTCCTCACATGTTTTGTACAGCTTGCGAAGCAACACAGTAGTCAACATTTTAGACGCGACTAGTAGCAAGCTAATGCCCTTATGATTGCCACACGTACTGCGTAAACCACTTTTGGAGATCGGCACGATTGATAGTTTCATTCCATATCGATGGAACACTACCACGTCCATACACTTTTTTGAACAGTCCAATCAATTCCTTGACAAAAATCTTGTCACCGCCATTCGAATCTCCAATTCGTTTGGTGAATCGGTATTAGTCAGACCATGGAGCACTGTAGATGGTGACATTGGATGCCGGTGCTATTGGCCAGATAAACTGTTTCTTATAACACTTCTGCCAGCGTTGCAGGCTTTTTCTTCAGGTTTTCAATCAGCGTACTACCTGCATCACAGACTGTCTAGCTGAGACCATGCTTCTTTCTATCTGTGGCTCAGATGAGCTGAGATAGCTTCCGGCTGCAGCTGCCGATTCCATCTCACAAGCACGTTCTGAGCAAAAAACTTCGCGGTTCTTACTTAAATACTGTTTGACCTTACACTTGGAAGCGCTCTACATATGCGTATACTCTCTGTCTACCAAAATGAACTGACGGGGGGCCGGAATTCGCAAGAAACTCGCAGAAACGCAGCAGAACAAGTGAATGTAGTCACCATTTTCATAAAATCTTGCACGTATAACTAATATTCACCTATACTATTTCGACGGTTACTAAGTAGTCTTGAATTTAACCCATAAATGCGTAAAACTCTATGCTACTGATTGATTGAGATTAGTAAATGTACATCACTAGAATCAACCCCTACTACCTGCTAGCCAGGTCGTAATGATCTATACACCTGATCACCGTTTCTCTAGTTTGACACCAAGCTGATCAGTGGTGTACTCGATTCGACTCAGCTCAGGTAGCCGAATCAGTTGAAGCCACCTGATTTATAGCTAACCACTTGGGTGAACTGGTAACACCTTAGGTCTAACTCGCATGTTTAAGACTTACACAGTTCGAGGTGAAATTTCATCACAGTTTCCTTTGGAAACCGAAATTATTCAGATCATAGTATCTGATCAGTTCGACTTCATAAATGGTATTCAAGAAAGCAGACATATATGCGTAAAACTGCTTACTACTGATTGGGCTGAATCAAACCGAGTACATATGCCACTCGGCGAAACGGCACTCCCGTGATTAGATCGCTTCTGTCTGACTAGCAAGCACTACTGGCTGATTTTAAGTGCTCATTTCAATCAATTGGTAGTACATAATTCTGAGCATTTATGTTTACTTTCTTGATTACCATTCACGGTATCAAGCAAATTATATATTGTGATCTGAATAATTTTGGTTTCCAAAGGAAATTGAAGTGAAATTTCACCTTCTCACACTGTGAGAACTGCGAATTAATTCGCCACCCTAATTTGAGTTTAACCCAATTTGGTACTTCTCAGAGATAGCAGGTGCTACCTGTTTACTTACATGAAGTTGTGGTGGATGCCGTTCATGAACACTAGCAAATCACCAGATTAACCTGGATGGCACACACTAAAGCATGATGGGAACCTAGACTTGTGCACCAAAAGGAGCAGAAGTCTAGTATGCGTCTACGCCATTGGAAACTGATAGAAATGTGATCAGTCTGAGTCTTATTAGCTGAGAGAGGACATCAGGTGACGCTATGGCAATGGTCGTGGTGGAAATTGGTGCTCGATAGAAATGATTTGTGATCTGTGGAAGGCTACTATCTGATCTGCGACCATGTAGACCCCATTCACTACATAATCAACTCTTCTCTAAGAGTGGACATCAAAATTTTGCATTCAACTGCCCAGCTACTACTTAGATAACTCTCTGACGCACCTAAATCAGAAGCTTGCTCAGTTAATATTAAAACTCATTCTTAATTGATTCCGAGCTACAATCCACACGCGCATATGACAAACAGGTAATACCTGATTGGCAGAATGCCTCTTAATGTGATATAGCCTTTTCGCCTCACACCATATAAACGATTGTTAGTGGGAATCCAGTCGTGTTATTGAGCTTTGACTCTTGCGCTTAGTGCGACATCGACACCAGCTGAGCTCGATGCGGACGTCACAGAGTCCGCAGTAAAGCGGAGGCGGTACAAACCATTCGAATTAGTAGATGGAAATTGTATTCTGAATACTTCACTGGTATGCTGAATGCAGGTCCCAGAAATGCAGCAGACATTGATTGCGAGGTTTTTTTATGTTCTGATCAGACCTGCCTGTTTTACAATTTGCATCAGTGTGCGCACACTGTAGGTGGCATACTTGGACGTGATACGTGGTTTCAAAATATGTGTGTTAGGTAGTGCATTGGTGGTCAGCACTCTGAAGGCCACTAACTAACAACTCACAACGGCACATGTAGGCTGAGATTTCGAACAAACGCGAAAGGTTGACGAAAGGCAATACACCAAAAATAGGAAAGCTAGTAAAAATAAAAAACGAAGGTTCATAAATAAAGTCAAAAAGGATAATATTGTGAAAAAATATGCTTGTAGTCTGTACCAGTGAGCACGAGACTATAATCCTTCATGAAATTGTTGTCTCATAGTTTCTGCGGGGTCTAAGATACTGCCAGACGCCCAGACCGAAACAGGTAATTGTTTCAAAAAACAACCCCCTGAGCCTTTGACTTGAAGCCTGATCCACAAGAGAGTGGGGCAGAGTCCCAATGGACCCCGGTGACTAAAACAGGTTCATACGCCATTCGATTCTTCCAGATTCTGGATCTCATGTGTACCATAGGTTCGGGATGAGGATTTTCCAGCTCCCCCAAGGTGAACCAGCATGTCCACCAGTCCGTCTGTAAGCGCCAGGAGTCCACATTCTTCCTTCACTTCCATGATGATCCGGATTTTCAACTCCAATGTGAAGTCAGTGCTACTTACTATACGAATCAGAGACTTGGCGCCGCCTCACAAAGGGCACTTCAAACAAACTACAGACTTTCATCAACAGCTGTCTTTCCTCGATACTACTCAAGATTAGCAGATGACCAGAAAAGATCAGCAACAGGGATGTCTGGGAGCGAACCAACCCAGCAGGAACCAAATGTGCAACAAATATGCAGGAAGAAATGGAGATGGATCGGCCATACTCTGAGGAGACCATCAAGTGACACCACACACCAGGCCGTCGCTGGAGTGGAACCCAAATAGGAAGCGGCGAGTTGATCGCTAGTGCGAGGGTGACATGGAGGAGGTCATGTGAAGAGGAGATCAAAGCAAGTGGGCAGACGTGGAGTCAGATGAAAACGTTGGCAGAGAACCGACAGCAATGAAGACGTGCGGTTGAAGCCCAATGTTTCTCTATGAATTAAAGGAAATAATAATAATAATACATTTGAGTACTTACTGCAGAAAAAATAAGTAGAACAACATTCGGCTCTGTTATGTTGTAGGAATACGGTAAATGACCGTTGAAGGTTGGAGAAATGAATACATTAAAGGCTTCGAATCACGCATGCTCTGTAGGACTGTTAGTGTACAGTCAATGAAAAGTTTTAAGCGCGTACTGCATTTAAACACTATATATATATATATATATATATATATATATATATATATATATATATATATATATATATATATATATATATATATATAGTGTTTAAATGCATCAAGCTGGAAACTCACAAGAAATACAAAGATTCAGCTTAATTCTGATTCCCGCGTTATAGCATGTGAAGGAAATATTACCAGATAATTATTTCAAAAACAGTAACTACAATTAGTTTCATATCACCAGAAGATGACTACAATGCGATTTCCTACTGACAGTGCCAAGCCCATCGCAAACAGTTTGTGGTTATACAAGCTACAGTTTACCGTGCAGTGAATCACTCAGCAATAACCAGATTCACTATAGTACGGTCTCTACAATAATACAATAGAATGAGACACCAAGATAACTTACAGGCCAAGAAATATAATTAGCATTGATGTAATCAGAACCTGGTTCATTCGGATCACCATCAAGGAGTTTGACTTGAGACCAATCAAATGGAAGAATATGTTTATAACGATTCTTGTCACGGTTATAAGACTGGTATCCTTCGACGCGTGGATTATTTTTTAACTAGTGGAAATCAAAGACACACACACACAAATACTTCAAATGAGTACAAAACATTTCACTTGATTACAAATATTATTGGTTTAAAAATTTCATTTGTATCAACATCTGTTCATTGGGAAAGAAATCGAACAACAACAAAATTCAATTACTGATAGGAAACGGATATTCAAATACAGAAGTACTAATTTCATGGTTTGCGATACACCGATTAAAAGCATCTTTTGAAGTACGTAAATTAAATGCTGACCAACTAACCCTACGTGATTAAGGGCTTGTGTTTCGTACTTCTTTCCACATTTTACTGAGGTACATACACAACATTGAGGTAATTGACAAATCATCAAAGATTAACCGGATCACGAATATTTTCATCACTGAATGAAATTTTAGTATAATAAAGGTAAATTCAAAAATCAATTTACGCATTACAGGGCAAACTGCATTAAACCTTTCAACAGATCCATATATACAACGACTTAATTCTGGAAAAACCTTAACCCAGTTAATAAATGCCATAAGATACATTTGGATCAGTAAATATTATACTCAATTCCATAAACATTTTCACAATACTTTGCGCAAAAATCTTGCAATCCCAGAGATATATTTCGACAACATAAGCGCCTGAAGGCACTGTTTCAACTCCCTGGCTGATACAGCGGATATAGAAGTACAACTACATGAGTTTGTATCTAATGTTGCTAACATAACGAACAGTAAACTTCATCTGAATGAATCGTAAAAACATACCGAAACTTATAGTCACCCAGCAAATGATTAAAATCAAAAGATGTTATCATATATTAGCCCTACACTGTTCATACTACTAGCAGAAAAAGATTGCATAAGAACATGAACATTGTCAGAAATATACACCTTATTGCAAAAAATACCCCCATCGATGCTTCGTGTTCCACTACAATGTTCTTCACTATCGAAAATACCTACAATTCAATCCCGGCAAACTTCTTGAATTTATCATCGCAAAAGGTACAATATCACAATTTTACTACACTTAAAAGTAAATGGTTGTGAAATATACTCAGTCTTTGGCAAACAGACATTATGTCGTAGCTTCGAACGGTGGTTAGACAGAAGTTCACAAAAATATTGATATCTCCACTAAGTGTAATCGGTGGTAGTACGAATTTTTTCATGAAAATTAAGAAATAATATAAAATGAAGATTTATAATGATTTCATCAAACTTCACACACAATTTTGTCATCCCCATATTTCACAAGACGATGATCGATGCGGAATAGTAATTTATCTTCATCTATTGCGTAACATGAATTTGTTGCATTTTGTAAGTCCACCTCACCACTTGCCCACAACCTTACACGGCATTCAAGCTAAAAATTGACTACACATTTCACACCAATGCTAAAGTGAAATATAACAATTTTTTAAAAATCAACTAAAAAAATGCTGAAATTTACATGAGCCTCCTGATGCAGCTCTTCGAATTCCTCCAAAAATCCAGCCAAACCTGAACCATGACCATTTTCTTGTTCTAACTGACGCATGCGCTGATCAATGGTGGAAACGTTGAATCGAGTAGCATTGAAAGGCTAGTAGAAAAAAGCAAGCAAGAGGATATAAGTGTCGTCGATGAGGCAGATGACTTTTCATTAAAATATCTAATGGCTGAGATCCTAAAGATGCTGAGCAGTTCTGTGACGGGTTAGAAACCCTACTTAATAGCGCAGACGTGTTCACTCCTAGTCATACTTCAAATTATCAAGACCTTCAACAATTTCTATTTACTTATTTTTTTCTCTCTCACACACATTTGTTCATTGTATTTTCATTACATTTTCTTATCTACTTTTTGTATGCTTTCGCAGAGTGTGCAAGCTTGGAAGAAGACAACTCCGCCCATCAATTCAATGAATCATGGAGTTATTTTGGGGAAAATCCAAAAAAAACTTTGTCTTAATTCCTTTTTTTAATAGATACACTAACTAATGCGAAAAGTACCTAAGTCAGATTTTTTTACCACCCTGTTAGAAAAAAATATTGTAAAATACACACTCATGGATGTCCAATAACTGTCTAATTCATTTTGCTATTGTTTGTGCGGACCAATAAATTTTGTATTCGTGAACACTTCAGAAAATAACTAAGCAGAAATCGATTTGGAAAGAAATGCATCAGTTCAAGTTGCCACACTTTAAAGGGACACACATAAAAGAAATGTAACCAAAATACGACGAATGAAAGTGTACAGGAGAAAAATAATTTGATTATAAGTTAACAGTTGTGAAATCTGGATAGTAACAATAAATGCTGATGTTATTGGCTTTGATTCACCAAAATTTTTAACATCCCGAGAACGCCTACACCAACCCGCCTACGTTGCAGGACTTATCAAAGAGTACATACTGTTCTATGAACCTTTAATTAGACCTGAAGTCTATATAGTACTCTTCGATTTATCTTCCCTGACCCCTAATTTCTCTTCGTATGTTCACTGAACTAAGAATCTTGCATTATTATATCAGTCAAGTCGTTTCTCTGTGATTACCACAAGAAAATTTGATTCTTTTCTTGTAAACTGGAATGACAAACGCTCTACACCACTCCGGAGCTATTCCAGATTCCCACATACTAACTAGTACCCTAGTTAATCTAGACAGTAATTCGTCACCAACATTCTTACACACCTCTTAGGTTATACCGTTAGGTCTTGCTGTTTTACCTCGTGTAATATTACACAATATAGATATGATAGAGAAGATTTGTAGCTCAGGTGGATAATTTTGATGTGGTTTTGTTCTCTGAGCTGGATAGTTAGTTTGCGAAGCTTTCATCACCTTACTGGGTGACATCTTCAGCGCATACTTCAAATTGAAGTGAGCTTTTAGGTTTCTCCACGAGTTTATTAATCATTCCTCCTGGTGACCTTGGACGTGATTGGTTGTTTATGTATGTTTTCACACCTTCTAGGTTACTTGTGTTGGAACTGATTGTTTCTGTGACTTGAACTTTGGCCAATCGTGTGTGAAGTTTCTTTCTTATTGGTTGATAAATTTTGTCTATCTCGATGTGTCTATTGATTGATGATTCACTGGAATGCCAAGCTTCTAAAAATTCTCTAGCATTCTTGTTATTTCCTTTGTCTAATATTTGAACGTTGTCCCAGTCGAATTGATGTCCGTGGTTGTCTGTGTGTAGTGAAATGAGGGAGTGTATATCATGTCTTTTGACGGCTAGCTTATGTTCGTGGATACGAAGACGAAGGGGACGTCCACTTTGGCCAATGTAGTGTTTTTCACAGTTGTTACAGTTTATTTTGTAGATGATGTTGGTTTTGTCTTCTTTTGCTGTTGAGTCTTTTGGTTGACATAGAATTGAGTGCAGCGACTTTGTTGGTTTGTGTACGACGTCAATTCCTAAAGGTTTGAAGAGTCTTTTAGTGATTTCTGAGATATCCTTTATATATGGTAAGGCGATTTTCTTTGTGTTTTCCTTGGTGGCTTTTGTTTTGGTAGGTTGGCTTGGGGGTATATGTCTCTTGATGAAATTCCGGGGATATCCATTCTTTTGGAAGACGTCCATGAGATACTTTTCTTCAATTTTTCTTAAGGTGGGAGTGCTGCAGTGAGTCCTTGCTCTCTTGAATAGTGTTTGTATGCAGTTCCTTTTGTGTGCTATTGGGTTGTTGCTGTTGTAATTCAGTATTTGGTCTGTGTGAGTTGATTTCCTATAAACTTGAGTTTCTAATTCTCCTGTAGTTGTTCGCCTGACTAAGACGTCCAAAAATGGTATTTTGTTCTCGGATTCCTCTTCTCTTGTGAATTTGATGTCGTTGAAGACGTTGTTTATTAAGTTGTGAGTTTTGTCTAATTCGTTTCTTTTGATTATTACAAATGTGTCGTCGACGTAGCGTATCCAAATCTTGGGTTTGATCTTTGGTAGAATTATGTTTTCGAGTCTTTGCATCACTGCTTCTGCAATCAAACCTGATATTGGCGATCCCATGGGTGTTCCTTTGACTTGTTCATATATTTGGCCGTTGAATTGGAAGTATGTTGTTAGGCATAGATTTATGCATTCCATCCAGCTTGTGTGTTGCATTTTTGATTGTTGTGGAAGTTGTTCGTCGTTGCTAAGTAATTGCTCCATGGTTTCTTTTGCTAGTTTTTGTCCGATAGAGGTATATAATGCTGTCACGTCGAAGGATACCATTATTTCTTGTTCATCTATTTGGATGTCTCCAGCTCAGAGAACAAAACCACATCAAAATTACACAATATGTCTACATTCTTCTAAAGCTGGAGTCGGTTAGAGGCATGGTGGACTACCTATTAAAGTGTTTATCCCAATGCTCCAGTTACCTCTCTTGAGAAATCACTGAAGTCAAATCTTTCTCAGAGATTATTTTACTTACCGTGGTTTTTGTAAAACCCACTTCACTAATGAGCCTAAGTAATTAACTGATACCAACCATTTGTGATGTCTTCTGCATATTTCTCGCTTTTGTACTACACCACTGTTTGTAATCACTGCAAAGAAATTTAGTCAACTCACAACTCTGAGTAGACTTTGCTCTTCGTGTTCGGAGCCTGCTGGGACCACTCTCCTTACATGAATTTGTTCGGATGATGCTGCAGACATCATATGGCATTTACCTACATCTACGTATAGGTGATCAACGGTGGACTGAATGTGAATTTAAACTCCATCAAGATGAACAATTCTACGATATATATGGTTTTATAAAGAAATTTTATCCGGTGAGGGAATTAGGTCAAAGGTGTAAATACATGAAATAATAATAGTATGAAATAAATTTAAAATATTTGTGATTAGGTTCATAGTTTAAGTCAAGTGGAACAATAATTAATGTCATATATAAGATAATACATCAGGTGTATAGATTTTGGGGAGAGGCATATAATTGTAAGATTAATAGACGAATGTAAAATGTTACGTAATATGGTGTGAAATTTGATAACATAGAATTTAATATTGTAAAAATAAAGATAAAAAGTATACACATGAATAATTTTTGGTTTAAAATGTCAAGTAGATCAAGTGGAAAGGATTCAGAATGAGAGTCGTAATAATAATAATAATGATAATAATAATAATAATCGAAGTAATAAGGGAAAAGTACATAAAATAATAAAATAAATGTCTATCCCTCTACGGCCAAGGCAGCAGTAGGGATTGTACATACTTCTTTTGTACACAAAGGTCTGGCTTAAAGTCATGAATTGCCAAGGCCTCAGCTGTCTTTAGAAGTCTGTAACGAAGAAAACGCGGGAAGTTGGCATGAATTCTGTATATGACCTTGAAATCCTACGACATTCAGATTTTTTACCTATCTCCTCTCTAAATACAGACCTTCCAATACGTAATTAGCCTACAACTGCTCCTTTTATATCGTTTTTGTCGTAGGCATACATATGCATCTACTAATGCATGATAGGATTCTACATCAGTATTCTGGAAGGACAGACCCCAAATCTTTTCAATCGGTAACTTATGGTTAATTGATCTATTTGTGTTCATCGTTGGCTCGATATCAGTGGTCGTGAGATGAGACAATTCCCCTCCTTATGCTTGAAATCAGCACCGGAACCAATGGTTATCTGAACCGACATTTAAAAGAAGACTACCGTTGTCCCCAAACAAAAGCATCATAGATTAATCCTAAACACTTAAGTGAGTATAGATAAGACTAGCATTTCTCAGGGTGAAGATATTTGGTTCCCTTCAATTCTTCATAGCACCTGGCCAATAGAGATTCCAAATTAACTGATGAAGAGTCTACAGAAATACAGGTACCATCAAGGCACACAGTTCATGCTGCTATACCACATAATATAGTGTCTATCAATTGTTGAAAGATGGTGGACGCTTTTTAGTCTTAAATGGTAGTCGAACATATTTAGATAGTTCACGGTGTGTACCGAACATCAGTTCACAACATTTGCTAGCATGTCTATTGATAAGATGGATTAGATTAAAAAATACGATGACGAAAGGTTTCGAAACCTTGGAGAAATAATAGAAATTAGCATGGAAAAAATTAGATGTTATTCAAAACTTTGCATCTTTACAAACCACATTCATTGGGTATAATAACCTGTAAAACGCTTACCTGTTTCAGTGAAACTAGTCCTCCATTTTTCTCGACCATGGGTGTGTTTGTGTAAAAGTCGATTAACTCCTTTAAAGAGGAAAACTGATGTCCTCCACCAACATCATACATTCCATTTGGCTTCCCATGTATCATAATATGTGCCACTTGTTCTCCTGTCAAAACTGACAGGACATAAGACCCTGGTCTGTGAACAGATTCACGAACCAAAAAGCAATCTGGCTTCCCTCGTTCTAAAAGCATTTTCTCAGCTTCTTTCCCTGTAATTTTTCCGTGAAACCAACTATTAAAAAAAGAATTATTTCATGAAATTCAAACACTATACTGCCAAACAACATACATAAAGATATGTGAATAAATATTTGGTGATTAGATACGTGGTATGCAGTGGCTGTATTTATTTGTGCTCTATTCAGATAAATTATACATATAAACTTCGGACGTTAATAGACCCAAAATTTATAAGTGTTTTAAAATAAGCAACTTATAAAAGACTTGAACTAAGGCGAAGGATAAGTGACTGTAGCATAGAGTAAGATAGCTTAGTCATTTCTCTGATGGATCAATGTAAATTTCAATGCAGAAAAGCCGTGAGTGACTTACCCTAAGCTCTGTAGTCACACAAAACTAATCAATTTTCTCTTTCATGTACCAAAAAGGCCAACTTCTACTGTATGGGTATCCAAAAAGTACAAACAGTTATACAAATTCTATATAACACACCAGATAATTCTACTTTTCTTAAGTTTCTGCAAAATTACTGGAGCAACCCAAAAACCCGTGTAGAACTAACGATTAGAGATTCTTCGAAATATGTTTCGAAGTGGTGTCCAAAGGGCATAAGTACATAAGTTTTACCACCATTCAGATTCCGAATGTGTGGTCGTTATTTGGTGTGATTAAATTTTTCTCTTTATATGCGCTTCACCAAGATAATGCAACTAAATCAAAAACTTCGGCGCAAAAATCTACGGTGATCATTCTCGGTCAGGACTAGTGAAACTTCAACAAAGCAACAAGAACACATGATGCAGGGTATAAGTGATTCATTATTTCATGACTATCTCAATCTCGACAAGTAGCATCAGATCCGAACACACAGAAATCAAGATGTGAAACTACAGTTGAAAGACAACACGAAGTCATTCCCGAGTCCATATCTGAACAGTTTGGCTAACATAAGCCTATCAACGTAGTCATCATCTAATATACATTCCTATTCAAACTGTCACGGAAAATGACTTCAATTAAACAGTCATATGCACTATAATGCATATTGGAGATATTAAGTTGGGAGTGGGACAGTGAATATACTATTTGATACTAAAATTAGGAGAAAACCAAAGAAATCAAAAATGTGCGACATCAGGATTCGAACTGACGAATTTGGATTTATACAAAAACTGATACTTACCGTTCTGTAGTAGGGTCCTCAGAAATGAGTGGATACTTGAGTTCAATAATATCACCATTTTTCTCTCTGAGTTGACCCTCATTCTCCATATAGTATGTAACTAACTCCGACAATGTGGCAAACTTTTCTCCACCATACAAGTCTAGAAATTCTTCTGTGTTCTGTATACGGATGTGTGTAACTTCATCACCTCGACGAACTGAAAGTGTGAAGCTTCCCGGTGTGCTATGACTAGGACGAGCAAGAAAGCTACCACTAACACCTTTTAGGGTTAACAGTTTCTCAGCTTCTAATCCAGTTAAGTTGTGGTGGAACCATCTGTAGAAGATAACAAGAAGAAATGACTTGGGTAATAACAGCTTCACTTCCAGTATGAGTAAAGGCAGATTACCGAATAAACAGCCAAACTTGGAATCAGTCCTCAGTCTTTGCGGTAGCATGTGAATTATACTTATTTATACAAAAGGAATTCATTGAATGTCCCTGCAGAAGAATATGGCTTTTACGTTCTCTCCAGATTGAAGATGCAATCATCAAGTTGTATACAGGTAGGGAAGAACTAACTATCTACCCAAATATATTGGAAATTCACTGCGATACGTATCCTGCTACAGAGACAGAAGACATATGGTCATTCAAAAGTTGTAATCAGAACATAATCATTGCTTTATTTAGTACGATTGGCACAATAAATTCAACAACCGTATAAACAAAACCTGATTACTTCTACGTGATCAACTCCAGGGGAGGTGGATGATGAAAACAAGTACGTAGAAGCTCAAATTATAGGCATTTTTCGTTATTACGCATAGTAAAAGTGAAAGCAAATGCAATAGAGCACGATTTCTTGACGCTTTAGCGTCTAATATAAGATTCCGAAATGGGCACTTAGTGAGTTCATTGCACCAGTAGTATAAGATCATCGCCAACTAGCCCCAAGTACAGATGACAAAACCCATCAAATTCGAAAGTTATTGAATAATCAATTACAGTACTGCAATAAGAATCAACTGCACACAATTACATTTCCAGCAGTGCATAGTGTAACTTTATATCAATGAAATCGTCACAATCTCAACACAGACAATATATGCACTTGCAGCTTGCTAGCATACACTTTAAGGAATGAGACGAGTAGTCACTAAACTAAATCTAGTACAGTGTATCAATACGAACTGCCAGAAATGATGTGGGAATATGCCTGCAAACATTTCATCCTCTAGGTATGAAGTACGGAGGGTGAGACCCCACCTAGACAGATCAAAGTAGTCACCGTACAATCATAGTCTTATGAAAATTCTATCGAGCCATCAATGAGAGTTCTCATATTACCCAGCGCACAATAATTCTAAACTGTGCGTCGATAATGCCTTTTATGGTATGTGAATATTTTATCTGCCCAGAATGAACCCACTATGTACTGAAATAGAGCTGGTCGTTCTTAAAAAGATCACAGGACGCTTAATTAGTGCGACGAAACCTTAAAAATAGGATTTGCAGCTGAAATAATACCTTTAGTCCTTTAGAATAAAGCTAAAGATTTGCTACTATTTACTGGATTAAGTCTTTTTGTTCTGAAGTAACACCAGTCAGTTCGGAGTCCAGGTTGAGAGGGTTGAAATAACGCTGATCAACAAGACCAATAGGTTCTGAGATACTTCTGAAAATGCCTAGAATAGCACAAATTGCTGCATAAGTGCCAGTCATGTTGAAAACCAGCACTGAGTTCTAGTCTGTGCGCATATTCAAACCATTCCAGAACAACTTCAGAACGTACTCATTATAAAGTGTTGGAGTCAGTTCAGAATCAGCGAGAATTCGGCATCATAGTAGTATGTGTGATTAATATGCCTAGAACACGGTACTAAACATGAATGATTTTTTAATCCAGGATGACATCAATAAAACATTTCAGCTCATTAAATTTTCTAATAAATTCCAAGTGAATTTTGATCCAACTTACAAAAGGGATAATTCATCCGTTTCATCAATATAAAAATGTGCCATTCAAAACAATTACAAACTTTTCTGATACTATATCCAGCCGACAGTGATTTCAGGCACACTGCAGATACTTTAGGGGAGACTGAAGAAAACTGCTTTACTTTCTGCAGTGCACCCGAAAAAATAGTAGCTAGCGCTAGCTACTCTAATCTTAAGAACTCCTCAATGCGCACTGGGGAGTTTTTAAGATTATTCTTATTTCAAGTGTGGACATCCCTTCATAATGTTAACTTGAAATCGGTAGATATCAACAGATAAAGACTCGCCTTCCACCAGTCTGCCTCATAGATATTTGCAACTTAGCGCAAATTAGTTGAATTTCCCTCGGTTCGAATATCCAATATCATGTTTATGAGCTAGTGTAAATCAGGTTAGTTTCCTTGTAATCTCTTAATAATGTGAAGTGACAGTTCCTGATCTTCAGTAAAGTTCTGAGTAGTATGTCTTACCACTGGACTACCTTAGCTATTGCTTATTCCAAGGGGCAATATCCAATATCGCTTTTACGAGCTAGTATAAACCAATTTGATTTCTTTGTGATCGCCTCTTGATTGCGAGGTATAGGTTCCTGATCTTCGGTAAACTTCTGCGTAGCTCGTCCCGCCACTCGACTGTCGTAGCTTTGGTTGACTCCGAAAGGAGTAGTGCTGGGATTAATTATGTGTGGCTTGTAGTATGAGGTGTGTTAAGACTGTTACTACTGTGAATGGAGTTGATCCTTTCACCAGTTAGTCCTCCGGTATCGTTGTCAAAAGAAAAGAGATAATAATAATAGATATAATTAGTGAAGTTATTCGGACTAACAGACAGAAAAAGAAATAAGAAAACGTAACAACAGTCAGCTGATTAAATTTGAAGAATAATATGAATTATATGTTATATATATATATATACATATTGGTAATAATGATAATAATAGGTGTATTTAGGGTTGTCAGAAGAGTAAGACGGGAGAGAATGTAATGAAGTAAAACGACAAATTTAGTTGTCTACCCCTGAGTGGCGTATGGAATTTTAAGCGAATACGCCATTCGGATGCAGTCCTTGTGTCGCTGCATGATTGCCCAGTCTTCGCTTAAAGGCGTCCACAGGCGGTGCCATAGCTACATCTGCCGATAAGGAATTCCAGGGTCGGAAATCCGCTGTGAAAAGAAGTTGGAGTGCACCCGAGTCTTTGCCCTCTGATGAGCTATCCTTCTGGGATTTCCGCGAGGGAGCCTATACCTACTCAATGGCAGAACACCTTTGTTTGAGTGATTCTGGTCATTTGTTATTTTGTAGGCAGTAATTAAATCTCCCTCGTAAGACGATGGTAGCTAAGTGTGAATCGGCCTAGTTTCTTCAGCCTTTCATCATATGGTTTGTTTCGGAGACCAACCACTCCTTCCCAGAGGTGGGCGTCTCTTTTAAGCATTGGGGGCTCAATAATATTATGCACTTCAAGGTGTAGTCTGACGTATGTTTTGTACAACCTTAGAAAGAGCTCAGGAGTGAGTGCACCTAACTGTCTACGTGTAAAGTGTATGACCGCATATGCCCTCGCTACATCCCCCGTGTAATTTACGCTTGTGTCCATTTTTTCCGTTAGAACTAGACCTAAGTCGCGTTCCGACGTTTTGCAGGACAAGCTTCCATTGCACAGGGTGTAACTTGCATTCTGCAGTCTACAGGTGCGAAACTTCACTGCTTTGCACCTTTTCAGGTTGAAAGTCATACCACTGACCATTGCCCAGTTTTCCAGAAAGTTTAGGTCTTCCTGCAGCCTCTGAGTGCTCCGGACAATTTATCGCCCCCCACATCTTTACGTCGTCAACGTACAGAAGATTCGGGCAGCTCAGACGGCGTGGTAGATCATTAATAAAAATCAAAAACATCAGTGGTCATAGGACAGAGCCGTTCGACACTCCTGATGACGAGCCGTGCCAAGATGATCGGACTCGATTGACCTTAATGCGAAATTGCCTGTCAGCTAGGTAGTCCTTTAACCATGACAGAAGTGGCTTGCCTATACCTGCCTGCCTTATTTGTGTAGGAGAAGGTCATGGTGAACAGTGTCAAATGCCTTCTCAAAGTCTAGGAAGACCACATGGACTGGAACATTCATATCTCAGAATGATGTCCAGTCGTCCCAAGCTGATAGTAGGTTAGTAACATAGTATCTGCCTTTCCTGAAACCGTGTTGGGCTTCATGGAGTATATTAGATCTATCGAGGTATTCCCTGATGTGTTTGTCAATAATACTTTCCAGTACTTTTGATATCACTGGGAGTAGAGCTATTGGTCTATAACTAGTGGCATTTTGCCTATCCGCGCCCTTGAAGATCGGAGGAAAGATGACTCTTTTCCACTCCCTTGGCAGTTTCCCCGAATCCATCGAGTGTTGGAATAAGTCGCATAAGGGCCTACAGAAAACTTCGGCGCACTGTTTCAGAACAGATGGCCCGATGTCGTCACATTCTGGGGACTTTCCAAGTGTGAGTCGCTATAGCTTCCCTAGTACTATTGCCGGGTTTATTTCGGGAGTAGCCACTAGGCCTTCCTCCTGTGAAATACTAGTGCCGCCATTTTGGTCCGTACCGGTTATACCCATACTGCTGTTTAACTGTTTGGTGATGGCTAAACTGAATGCTTCACTCATCTCCAGACTAGCGAGTTATTGACCATTTGGGCCTTCTAAGGCGCATGCCCACTGATTGGTTGGTTTTCTTTCCGAAAAGAATCAGAACACGTTTTTGGGGTTTGCCAGGAGTTTTGCAGCATGGTCAGCCTAGAATGACCTCCTGTCCCTCCTGACTCTTGCATTATACCAGTTCCTGAGTTCCCGGTATGCATCATGGTTGATCTGACTCTTAGATACGCGTCACGTAAACCAGGCCTTCCGCTTTGCTTGCAGAATACGTTGCGTGCCTCTCTTCAACCATGATGACTTTCTTTGGGCTGTGTTGTGACTAAAGGGACAGCATCCGAGATTACTATCTGAATAATCTTCTTTACCACCTCTCAGTGTTCATCCACAGATAGGTCATCACACGCTAAGGGCCAGCCTGCGTCGGACAAGATCCTCCGCACCTCATCATGGACAGCCTTGCTATAATACAGACATCGGCGCGTAACGTCCCACTGCAAATGCTCACGAAGAACAAGATCGAAACCTATGACTGCATGATCACTGCTTCCTAGAGGAGTCATGACCTGGACTTTTCGACGATTAGTTGGTCACTAGTTAGAATGTAGTCTAGTTTTGATGACTTTCCACTAGGTCCCCACCTAGTGTCGCCTCAGTCAGCCCGTATTTCGAATAGTTTGCAGTAGATTTCGGCCAAATTTTCCCACTTAGCATACCCCGAGGCAAAGTTCAGTGATGGAGGGTGAGGGTATACGCTTTAACGGTTGGTGACAGTTTGTTACATTTTGGATAGTCACAGTTAATCTTTCATGGTGCAGGCCAAGTCTCCTTTGAACAAGGTTTAGCTGGAACTTTCTGGAATTTTGGTTACGTTCAATGATGCCTGGGTCAAAGAAGAGACAGAGCGTCTTGGAAGCAAACAGGAAAGTAAGTCATGTTGACTCGTCCGGTACTTGTAAATATGCGTCTGATGTTAAGCATGACATGGTTGATGTTACTGTTTCGCCGTTCAGGGATAATAGGAACATCAAACTCCCTCAATTTGAACCACGGTTTCTCGACGGAAAACCAGCTGATTATTTACAGCTTGTAAAGAGGCATGAGATCATGTCGAGTGGTCTTTTTATTAAATGATGAATCGAAGTTAATGTATTTGATGAGGTACTGCACTGGAATTGCTTCAAGAGCTATACAGTGCTGTAAGTTGATGCCCCGTAACGAAGGATACTCTGAGGCCGTGAGTATACTGTGTCAAAGGTTTGAAAGACCTCCGATGATTGCAGGGAAATTATTCGAGGCTGTTAAGGGTAACGGTGGTCAATTACAAGATGACTCCAAGGCACTCTCTGAGTTTTCGGATAATCTGTTGACTTACAAGAATGCATTGATTTTGATGAATTGCATGAGTGACCTCAACTCGAGTATTATCCTGGAAGAAATACCGAGACGCCTACCTACTCGACTGCAAAGGAAGTGGGTGAAGATCAGCTTCCGTGTAGAGGATGAAGGTATCGAGCCAAACTTTGATGATATTCTGAAGCTGGTAAAAGATTCTGACTACGAATTGTGTGACGATAATGGTGCAGTGAAGAAGCCTGTAGATGCAACCAGCAAGCCATTGTTGAATAGAGTGTCACAGACGACACCACAGTTTGTGCAGCAGAAGGGAGTTACAGTCTCAGAGGACAGTTCTGACTCCAAAAGTTTCCAAGGTATTACTAGTCAGAGTGAAGATATAAAACCTTAAAGGATTTGTGAGGAGGAACCCAAATTGTCTACTTCTCTTATTAAAGAGTTTGAAAATGATGAAATTGACGGTAAAGTGAATATTTGTGATAAAGATAATTTAATGCACTTTTCTCTATGCTTGTTCATGATGAGATGAGGGGAATGGCTAATACTGCTGAGTTGAACAAAGGTCTTGTAAAAATTGAACGTGAAGTAGAGTTAAAGGCAGATGCAGTTGCAGAAGCTATGCATACTCGTGAGACCGTCAGTGTAATTGATCAGCATGTAGCCGACCTGTCAACAGATGCTAGTGCTAAACTGGTGCTAATGGTAAAATTCAGCAGTGGTGGTGGTCTTCCAGTTAGGCGAATTTGTAAAAGCCGAACAAAAACAGCGTCTGATCCACAAATGGGTTCATCAGCTGCTATCAGTCAGTCGTCGTTGGTGTTGTCATCCACAATAAAACAGACGCCCATCAACTCAAGTATCTTGTGCAATAACTATGATAGTATTGGTGCGTTTGAAAAGACGAAAGATATTGGTTAGTTTAGTGAGGATAAGCCAACTGTGTACGAGAGGGTAATTGTTAAATTGACATGCATGAATAAAGGCATTTCTTGTTTCAAGTTACTATTTGAATGTTATTAACTTTGGTGTAAATTACACTGTTTCTACGCTTGGTAGATCAGACACGTCGTATGTGTGTTCGTAATCTATATTCTACGATACAAAAAATGACCGAGAGAACGTTCAGATTTGAGGATATAGCAGAGAGAAGTGGGCAATCAAATGAAATCTGCGAGGAGTTTTCAACCTAGGGCGTCAACCTGAGAAGGGTTGTAGGCGTACTGCTGTAAGTCCTACAGTTCTTCAAGGGTAGTTTGTCATGCCAGAATCCACAACATTTGATGTGTTGATTGTACATATTTTTGTGTTAAATATTTGTGTGAGTTCCGATTATTGTAATTGTTGGTTAATCTTGTTTGTGTCCGGACATTCCACAACTTACAATCGTCAACCTGAGAAGGGTTGCAGGCGTACTGGTGTAAGTCCTGCGATTCTTCAAAGGAATTCCATCAAGACATAATCCGCGAGTTTGTGTGTACTGTTTGTATATACGTGTGGTGTGTCATATCAATTGGTGTTTTTTGGATTCATTGTGTTTACTCGTTGTTTTCGTACCTTGTTGTTATTACTTAATTTTGTTAAAATTTTCGTCGTGCTTACTTCTGAATTTGTTTCGAGTCTTCTACATCCGTGAATGAATTGGTTGATGTTAAGGACAGCAGATGGGTCGTATACGCCGGGGAGGCTAGTTCTGAGAATGATATGCACACGGAGATAATGATTAGCTGTGGTCCCACACGCCGGGGAGCGAGAAGGTAGACGACTGAGGCTTGCATACGTCACCGTTACTAGAAGTGAGGCAGAATGAGTGACAAGCGACTGCAGTGGTAATTGGTAGTGAGTAGATACGAGGACGTGCGTAGAGTATCGTGAGGTGGTGCTATGGTCGCGTTGCATTCTGCAAGAGTCATTCTAGCAAGTGGAGATTGTGTTGCAAGATGTCAAGAGGATACCTTTAACTGGAAGGCACAGGTCGTCATTGATGTGTGAGATTGTGCTGTGGGTATGCTTGTGGTGTGTTGGCTTTTCTGTTTGTTTTCCATTTCAGCTCTGCCCGTGTGACCCAGGTTCTCGCAATGGCATTCAAGTCAACGTGTATTGGTCGTGATGGAAAAAAGAGGTGGATCCCTTTTCTTGACGGGGAGTGTCAATGCAGTTGAAGATTGAACGATCAATTCATGGTTGTTTGCTCAAAACCGACTTCCTCATAATTTTCGAGGGTGATGAATGTGCCAATCATCGTCTCATTAGTTGCTGTTCAGAAGGAAGTTTAAAAACTGTCAGAAGTAATATCGTGATATGTTATTGTAATATTTGTTCTTAGACCTTTGTCCGTAATACCAATAATGCTGGTTATATGTTGGTGTTACGAAAAAGAATTCTCGAGTCGCAAACCGGTGTTCTGATTTTCGTGCCCGTTAGTACTATGCGTTTCTGGAAGGCTACGAGGGACAGCGCAAGGCCTGGCGTAGCAAGAGCTGAGCATTACCGTTGTTGTCAATCACGTCTCATAAACCGTGAATGCCCAGCTCTTGCTACGCTCGGGCCCACGCTGCTCTTCGAAGATTTCAGAAACGCTTAGTTATAACGGACGAAAAAGCCAAAACACCGATCTGCCGCTTGAGATTTGTTTATTGTTACACCAACATATAAAAGGAATAAGCGAACTAAGGCCAGAAAACTTGAATGCCATTGCGAGAACCTGGGTCACACGGGCAGAGCTGAAATGGAAAACAAACAGAAAAGCCAACACACCACAAGCATACCCACAGCACAATCTCACACATCAATGACGACCTGCGCCTTCCAGTTAAAGGTATCCTCTTGACATCTTGCAACACAATCTCCACTTGCTAGAATGACTCTTGCAGAATGCAACGTGACCATAGCACCACCTCACGATACTCTACGCACGTCCTCTTATCTACTCACTACCAATTACCACTGCAATCGCTTGTCACTCATTCTGCCTCAGTTCTAGTAGCGGTGACGCATGCGAGCCTCAGTCGTTTACCTACTCGCTCCCCGGCGTGTCGGACCGCAGCTAACAATTATCTCCGTGTGCATTTCATTCTCAGAACTAGCCTCCCCGGCGTATACGACCCATCTGCTGTCCTTAACATCAATCAATTCATTCACGGATGTAGAAGACTCGAAACAACTTCAGAAGTAATCACGACGAAAATTTTAACAAAATTACGTAATAACAACAAGGTACGAAAACAACGAGTAAACACAATGAATCCAAAAACACCAATTGATATGACACACCACACGTATATACAAATAGTACAAACAACCTCGTCGATCATGTCTTGGTGGAATTCCTTTGAAGAATTGCAGGACTTACACCAGTACGCCTACAACCCTTCTCAGGTTGACGATTGTAAGTTGTGGAATGTCCGGACACAAACAAGATTAACCAACAATTACATCAATTGGAACTCACACAACTATTTAACACAAACATATGTACAATCACCACATCAAATGTTGTGGATTCTGGCACGACAAACTACCCTTGAAGAACTGTAGGACTTACAGCAGTACGCCTACATTCCTTCTCAGGTTGATGATCCAAGTGGAAGTCGTCCGGACACAAACAGAATTACCAACAGCTAGATGACAGATGATATCAATTCAGTATATACAATATGAACATATGTACAAGATCATACACCAAGCACATTGGACTGCTCATTGATGCGCTACCCTTTGAAGAATTGTAGGACTTACAGCAGTACGCCTACAACCCTTCTCAGGTTGACGCCCTAGGTTGGAAAATCGTCGCAGAGTTCATTTGCTGACTTCCTTCTATCAGCTAAATCCTCAAATCTGAACGGCAACACGCCCATGTCATTGTATCGTAGAATATAGATGACCAACAAACACACGGCATATCTCATCAACCAAGTGTAGAAACAGAGTAATTTACACCAAAGATAATAACATTCAAATAGTAACTTGAAACTAGAAATGCCTTTATTCATGCAAGTCAATTTAACAATTACTCTCTCGTTTACACTTGGCTTATTCTCACTAAACTGAGCAATATCTTTCGTCTTTTCAAACGCACCAATACTATCATAGTCATTGCACAAGATACTTGAGTTGATGGGCATCTGTTTCATTGTGGATGAAAACACCAACGATGACTGAGTGACACAAGGTGATGAACTTAGCGGTGGATCAGAAGCTGTTCTTTTTCGGCTTTCAGATAGTTGTCCAACTGCAAGATTACCACCACTGCTGTCTTTCACTACTAGTTCGGGTTTAGCACTATCATCTGATGATAGGTGGGCTACACGCTGATCAATTACACTGACTGTCTCACAAGTATGCACATCTTCTGGAACTGCATCTGCGTTCAATTCTACTTCACGTTGTAGTTGTACAGAACCTTTATTTAACTTAGCAGTAGTAGGCATATCCCTCATCTCATAATGATCAACCAAAGACAAATGTGAAGTATCATGATCATTACCACAAATATTCAATTTACCGTCAAGTTCATCATTTTCAAACTCTTTAATAACAGAAGTAGACAATTTTGGTTCCTCCTCAAAATCATTAAAGGTTTTATATCTTCACTCTGACTAGTTATACCTTGTAAACTTTTGGAGTCAGAACTGCACTCTGAAGCAGTAACTCTATTCTGTGACACTCTATTCAACAACGGCTTACCAGTTGCAACTACAGACTTCTTCACCGCACCGTTATCGTCACACAATTCGGAGTCAGGCCTGGAGTTTACATTTAGCTTATCACTGAACTTGCTCACTGGTTCACAGTTCACCTTTGTATGCACCTCTTGCAAACGTGTACAACACAACCGTGTTTGTCTTGCATCTTGCAACTTATCTGTTGAGGATGTACTACGAAACCTGTTACACTCACTAGATCTATATGCATTACTAGACATCATGGAGCCTTCTCGATATCCACCTCTCTGAGGCTTATTCGTCATCAATGAGTGCGTTTTACCCTCAGACTGCTCTATTCTAAGGGTGAGATCTAACAGACTGGAAAACTTGCTCATAGATTGATTGACACTAGTATTTACCAGTTTCAGGATATCATCAAACTTTGGCTCGATACCCTCATCCTCCATACGGGAGCTCATCTTCACCCACTTCCTTTGCAGTCGAGTAGGTAGACGTCTTGCTATTACTTCTAGTATAAAACTCGAGTTGAGGTCACTCATTCGATTCATCGAAATCATTCCATTCTTGTAAATTAGCAAATTATCTAAAAACTCAGTGAGTGCCTGGGAGTCATCCTGTAATTGACCACCATTACCCTTAACAGCCTCGAATAATTTCCCTGCAATCATCGAAGGTCTTCCAAACCTTTGACGTAATATGCTCATAGCCTCATCGTAGCCCTCCTTTGGCTTCATAAACTTACAGCACTGTATAGCTCTTGCAGCATCTCCAGTGCAATATCTCATCAAATACATTAACTTCAATTCATCATTTAATAAAAAACCACTCAACATGATCTCAAACTCCTTTACAAATTGTAAATAATCAGCCGGGTTTCCATCAAAACACCGTGGTTCAAATTTAGGGAGTTTGATGTTCCTATTATCCCTGAACGGCGAAACAGTAACATCAACCATGTCATGCTTAACATCAGACACATCGTTACAATTAACAGACAAGTCACCATGACTTACTTTCCTGTTTGCATCCAAGACACTCTGTCCCTTCTTTGACCCAGGCATTGTTGAACTTGACCCAATTCCAAAAACGTTCCAGATATTGCTTGTTCAAAGAGGACTTGACCGGCACCAGGAAAAATGAACGGCGACTATCCAAACTTTCACCAACTGTTTCAATCCGCCAGATCTGTTTCTATCGTCAGAAACTGTCAATCACGTCTCATAAACCGTTAATGCCCAGCTCTCGCTACGCTCGGGCCCACGCTGTTCCTTGGAGTTTTCAGAAACGCTTAGTTATAACGGACGCAAAAACCAAAACACCGATCTGCCGCTTGATATTTGTTTATTGTTACACCAACATATAAGATGAATAAGCGAACTAAGGTCTGAAAACAAATATTACAATAATAAATCTCTGTATAACTTCTGACGATGTTTCACTCTTCTTTCTGAACAGCGACCGATGAGACGATGACTGTCGTATTGATGCCTCCGCGAAAATTGGGGAAGTTGATTTTGAGCAAACAACCATGAATTGATCGTTCAATCTTCAACTGCATTGACAGTTTTTGGAGACGTGATTGACAACAACCAAAGGTAACACCTACTATTACGATGTTTCTCACGGCCTGTCAATTTGTTTCCGTTTCCACAAGTACATTCAAGCACCACATATTCACACTTCACATATATCTCATCCTCGAATGGTTTATATTCTGTCATAATATATCTGAATTTTTAACTGATAACAGACACACTGGTAGTATACTCATCCTGTTGAATAGCTTCAAACTTGGATCCTAAATTCTCCAGGATCACTATGTTCTTTGAAATTCGTGCTAGTATCAACTCTGATCGTGCTCTCCTTACCAGAGTTACTCGTGGATTGTTTTAGGCAATAAACATGAACGTGAAATACATTGTTTTTTCGATTTCCATATATTAAGTACAAGAGTGAGCCAGCAAGCATACCGGAAACCAACAAATGACCTTTATAGAGCAGCGTCTGCCACCCAGAAGTGTTCATATGCATAATTTCGAAAGCTTCTTCACATTACTAGTTCATTGATAGCTGAACAACAACTAAAACCCTAAAAAAATACATGAATGAAACGTACGAAACAATTACAATGAAGTTAATTCACTGACCTGGTTGTAGAAACTTCCTAAACCAACAAAATAGTTAATTTTAGCGACAAAGGAAGCGAAAATGAGGTGAAGAGCAACATTTGTGAACAATGCGCATCAATATAAGCTGTGAATAATTGCAGGATAAACGTAAAAACTAATGTGTAAACGAACGTCAGCGGAACTGAAATCCAAAACGGCCAACTGACATGGAAGAAACGACCATCAGGTGTATTAATCCACCAATGACCTTGAACGTGGGGGATTAGTTTGGTCGTACATTCCAGTTGGGATAAAGGCTATTTCTTTGGTTTTCACAGTGTCATGTATGAAACCTAGAAAATAACGAATTGATGTTTTGGTGATATTCTGAACTTTGAAAGATGCTTTACTCATCTTAAAGATAGTTATTACGGAAGCTAGTGTTACACTTGCTTCCATCTGCTCAGGTTATTTCCTTTGACTCAGTTCCTTATCAACAATCCGCAGTATTCCTAATAATTTTAGGAAAGGCTTGATTTCGTGTGCAGTTTCATTTAACAATCAATGGTTAACAATGCGGATCATAAGTGCAGCTTCCAGATCAATCATAGCCATACGTAAATCTTATAGGAGCTCAAAATACATCAGTAATCTCATAACCAATCATCATTAGCAGTGACATGACTTACATAACAGGTGTATAATGGCACAATGGAGGTAAAAGCCGATATTCGATAGAAAACAAATATTAAATGTAAACAGCGTTACGTTTCAAAAAGTCGTTGTCAACAACGTCTCCTAAAACATTAATGCCCAGCTCTTGCTACGCTCGGGCTCACGCTGTTCCTTGAAGTTTCTCAGAAACGCTTAGTAATAACGGACGCAAAAACCAAAACACTGATTTCCCACTCGAGAATTCTTTATTGTAATACCAACATGTGAAAAACATTTCCACTAAGGTTTCTGACGGTTTACTGCTGACTTCTTTCTGAACAGTGACCGATGAGACGATGACTGTCGTATTGATGCCTCCGCGAAAATTGGGGAAGTTGGTTTTGAGCAAACAACCATGAATTGATCGTTCAATCTTCAACTGCATTGACACTCCCCGTCAAGAAAAGGGATCCACCTCTTTTTTCCATCACGACCAATACACGTTGACTTGAATGCCATTGCGAGAACCTGGGTCACACGGGCAGAGCTGAAATGGAAAACAAACAGAAAAGCCAACACACCACAAGCATACCCACAGCACAATCTCACACATCAATGACGACCTGCGCCTTCCAGTTAAAGGTATCCTCTTGACATCTTGCAACACAATCTCCACTTGCTAGAATGACTCTTGCAGAATGCAACGCGACCATAGCACCACCTCACGATACTCTACGCACGTCCTCGTATCTACTCACTACCAATTACCACTGCAGTCGCTTGTCACTCATTCTGCCTCACTTCTAGTAACGGTGACGTATGCAAGCCTCAGTCGTCTACCTTCTCGCTCCCCGGCGTGTGGGACCACAGCTAATCATTATCTCCGTGTGCATATCATTCTCAGAACTAGCCTCCCCGGCGTATACGACCCATCTGCTGTCCTTAACATCAACCAATTCATTCACGGATGTAGAAGACTCGAAACAAATTCAGAAGTAAGCACGACGAAAATTTTAACAAAATTAAGTAATAACAACAAGGTACGAAAACAACGAGTAAACACAATGAATCCAAAAAACACCAATTGATATGACACACCACACGTATATACAAACAGTACACACAAACTCGCGGATTATGTCTTGATGGAATTCCTTTGAAGAATCGCAGGACTTACACCAGTACGCCTGCAACCCTTCTCAGGTTGACGATTGTAAGTTGTGGAATGTCCGGACACAAACAAGATTAACCAACAATTACAATAATCGGAACTCACACAAATATTTAACACAAAAATATGTACAATCAACACATCAAATGTTGTGGATTCTGGCATGACAAACTACCCTTGAAGAACTGTAGGACTTACAGCAGTACGCCTACAACCCTTCTCAGGTTGACGCCCTAGGTTGGAAATCGTCTAGTGTTTCATTCTCTGACTCTCGACTCTCAGCACCTTCCAGTAGACATAGTTTTCTAATATCTCGCACCAGCATGCCACAACTTGTTCTCGCCTCAACCGTCCTCACCAACCCATCACCACTACAGAATAGCCTTACTACCACTCCTAAAGGCCATGTCAGTCACGTCTCGTAAACCGTTAATGCCCAGCTCTTGCTACGCTCGGGCTCACGCTGTTCCTTGAAGTTTCTCAGAAACGCTTAGTAATAACGGACGCAAAAACCAAAACACTGATTTCCCACTCGAGAATTCTTTATTGTAATACCAACATGTGAAAAACATTTCCACTAAGGTTTCTGACGGTTTACTGCTGACTTCTTTCTGAACAGTGACCGATGAGACGATGACTGTCGTATTGATGCCTCCGCGAAAATTGGGGAAGTTGGTTTTGAGCAAACAACCATGAATTGATCGTTCAATCTTCAACTGCATTGACACTCCCCGTCAAGAAAAGGGATCCACCTCTTTTTTCCATCACGACCAATACACGTTGACTTGAATGCCATTGCGAGAACCTGGGTCACACGGGCAGAGCTGAAATGGAAAACAAACAGAAAAGCCAACACACCACAAGCATACCCACAGCACAATCTCACACATCAATGACGACCTGCGCCTTCCAGTTAAAGGTATCCTCTTGACATCTTGCAACACAATCTCCACTTGCTAGAATGACTCTTGCAGAATGCAACGCGACCATAGCACCACCTCACGATACTCTACGCACGTCCTCGTATCTACTCACTACCAATTACCACTGCAGTCGCTTGTCACTCATTCTGCCTCACTTCTAGTAACGGTGACGTATGCAAGCCTCAGTCGTCTACCTTCTCGCTCCCCGGCGTGTGGGACCACAGCTAATCATTATCTCCGTGTGCATATCATTCTCAGAACTAGCCTCCCCGGCGTATACGACCCATCTGCTGTCCTTAACATCAACCAATTCATTCACGGATGTAGAAGACTCGAAACAAATTCAGAAGTAAGCACGACGAAAATTTTAACAAAATTAAGTAATAACAACAAGGTACGAAAACAACGAGTAAACACAATGAATCCAAAAAACACCAATTGATATGACACACCACACGTATATACAAACAGTACACACAAACTCGCGGATTATGTCTTGATGGAATTCCTTTGAAGAATCGCAGGACTTACACCAGTACGCCTGCAACCCTTCTCAGGTTGACGATTGTAAGTTGTGGAATGTCCGGACACAAACAAGATTAACCAACAATTACAATAATCGGAACTCACACAAATATTTAACACAAAAATATGTACAATCAACACATCAAATGTTGTGGATTCTGGCATGACAAACTACCCTTGAAGAACTGTAGGACTTACAGCAGTACGCCTACAACCCTTCTCAGGTTGACGCCCTAGGTTGGAAATTCGTCTACTGGTTCATCCTCTGACTCTCGACTCTCAGCACCTTCCAGTAGACATAGTTTTCTAATATCTCGCACCAGCATGCCACAACTTGTTCTCGCCTCAACCGTCCTCACCAACCCATCACCACTACAGAATAGCCTTACTACCACTCCTAAAGGCCATGTCAGTCACGTCTCGTAAACCGTTAATGCCCAGCTCTTGCTACGCTCGGGCTCACGCTGTTCCTTGAAGTTTCTCAGAAACGCTTAGTAATAACGGACGCAAAAACCAAAACACTGATTTCCCACTCGAGAATTCTTTATTGTAATACCAACATGTGAAAAACATTTCCACTAAGGTTTCTGACGGTTTACTGCTGACTTCTTTCTGAACAGTGACCGATGAGACGATGACTGTCGTATTGATGCCTCCGCGAAAATTGGGGAAGTTGGTTTTGAGCAAACAACCATGAATTGATCGTTCAATCTTCAACTGCATTGACACTCCCCGTCAAGAAAAGGGATCCACCTCTTTTTTCCATCACGACCAATACACGTTGACTTGAATGCCATTGCGAGAACCTGGGTCACACGGGCAGAGCTGAAATGGAAAACAAACAGAAAAGCCAACACACCACAAGCATACCCACAGCACAATCTCACACATCAATGACGACCTGCGCCTTCCAGTTAAAGGTATCCTCTTGACATCTTGCAACACAATCTCCACTTGCTAGAATGACTCTTGCAGAATGCAACGCGACCATAGCACCACCTCACGATACTCTACGCACGTCCTCGTATCTACTCACTACCAATTACCACTGCAGTCGCTTGTCACTCATTCTGCCTCACTTCTAGTAACGGTGACGTATGCAAGCCTCAGTCGTCTACCTTCTCGCTCCCCGGCGTGTGGGACCACAGCTAATCATTATCTCCGTGTGCATATCATTCTCAGAACTAGCCTCCCCGGCGTATACGACCCATCTGCTGTCCTTAACATCAACCAATTCATTCACGGATGTAGAAGACTCGAAACAAATTCAGAAGTAAGCACGACGAAAATTTTAACAAAATTAAGTAATAACAACAAGGTACGAAAACAACGAGTAAACACAATGAATCCAAAAAACACCAATTGATATGACACACCACACGTATATACAAACAGTACACACAAACTCGCGGATTATGTCTTGATGGAATTCCTTTGAAGAATCGCAGGACTTACACCAGTACGCCTGCAACCCTTCTCAGGTTGACGATTGTAAGTTGTGGAATGTCCGGACACAAACAAGATTAACCAACAATTACAATAATCGGAACTCACACAAATATTTAACACAAAAATATGTACAATCAACACATCAAATGTTGTGGATTCTGGCATGACAAACTACCCTTGAAGAACTGTAGGACTTACAGCAGTACGCCTACAACCCTTCTCAGGTTGACGCCCTAGGTTGGAAATTCGTCTACTGGTTCATCCTCTGACTCTCGACTCTCAGCACCTTCCAGTAGACATAGTTTTCTAATATCTCGCACCAGCATGCCACAACTTGTTCTCGCCTCAACCGTCCTCACCAACCCATCACCACTACAGAATAGCCTTACTACCACTCCTAAAGGCCATGTCAGTCGCGTCTCGTAAACCGTTAATGCCCAGCTCTTGCTACGCTCGGGCTCACGCTGTTCCTTGAAGTTTCTCAGAAACGCTTAGTAATAACGGACGCAAAAACCAAAACACTGATTTCCCACTCGAGAATTCTTTATTGTAATACCAACATGTGAAAAACATTTCCACTAAGGTTTCTGACGGTTTACTGCTGACTTCTTTCTGAACAGTGACCGATGAGACGATGACTGTCGTATTGATGCCTCCGCGAAAATTGGGGAAGTTGGTTTTGAGCAAACAACCATGAATTGATCGTTCAATCTTCAACTGCATTGACACTCCCCGTCAAGAAAAGGGATCCACCTCTTTTTTCCATCACGACCAATACACGTTGACTTGAATGCCATTGCGAGAACCTGGGTCACACGGGCAGAGCTGAAATGGAAAACAAACAGAAAAGCCAACACACCACAAGCATACCCACAGCACAATCTCACACATCAATGACGACCTGCGCCTTCCAGTTAAAGGTATCCTCTTGACATCTTGCAACACAATCTCCACTTGCTAGAATGACTCTTGCAGAATGCAACGCGACCATAGCACCACCTCACGATACTCTACGCACGTCCTCGTATCTACTCACTACCAATTACCACTGCAGTCGCTTGTCACTCATTCTGCCTCACTTCTAGTAACGGTGACGTATGCAAGCCTCAGTCGTCTACCTTCTCGCTCCCCGGCGTGTGGGACCACAGCTAATCATTATCTCCGTGTGCATATCATTCTCAGAACTAGCCTCCCCGGCGTATACGACCCATCTGCTGTCCTTAACATCAACCAATTCATTCACGGATGTAGAAGACTCGAAACAAATTCAGAAGTAAGCACGACGAAAATTTTAACAAAATTAAGTAATAACAACAAGGTACGAAAACAACGAGTAAACACAATGAATCCAAAAACCACCAATTGATATGACACACCACACGTATATACAAACAGTACACACAAACTCGCGGATTATGTCTTGATGGAATTCCTTTGAAGAATCGCAGGACTTACACCAGTACGCCTGCAACCCTTCTCAGGTTGACGATTGTAAGTTGTGGAATGTCCGGACACAAACAAGATTAACCAACAATTACAATAATCGGAACTCACACAAATATTTAACACAAAAATATGTACAATCAACACATCAAATGTTGTGGATTCTGGCATGACAAACTACCCTTGAAGAACTGTAGGACTTACAGCAGTACGCCTACAACCCTTCTCAGGTTGACGCCCTAGGTTGGAAATTCGTCTACTGGTTCATCCTCTGACTCTCGACTCTCAGCACCTTCCAGTAGACATAGTTTTCTAATATCTCGCACCAGCATGCCACAACTTGTTCTCGCCTCAACCGTCCTCACCAACCCATCACCACTACAGAATAGCCTTACTACCACTCCTAAAGGCCATGTCAGTCGCGTCTCGTAAACCGTTAATGCCCAGCTCTTGCTACGCTCGGGCTCACGCTGTTCCTTGAAGTTTCTCAGAAACGCTTAGTAATAACGGACGCAAAAACCAAAACACTGATTTCCCACTCGAGAATTCTTTATTGTAATACCAACATGTGAAAAACATTTCCACTAAGGTTTCTGACGGTTTACTGCTGACTTCTTTCTGAACAGTGACCGATGAGACGATGACTGTCGTATTGATGCCTCCGCGAAAATTGGGGAAGTTGGTTTTGAGCAAACAACCATGAATTGATCGTTCAATCTTCAACTGCATTGACACTCCCCGTCAAGAAAAGGGATCCACCTCTTTTTTCCATCACGACCAATACACGTTGACTTGAATGCCATTGCGAGAACCTGGGTCACACGGGCAGAGCTGAAATGGAAAACAAACAGAAAAGCCAACACACCACAAGCATACCCACAGCACAATCTCACACATCAATGACGACCTGCGCCTTCCAGTTAAAGGTATCCTCTTGACATCTTGCAACACAATCTCCACTTGCTAGAATGACTCTTGCAGAATGCAACGCGACCATAGCACCACCTCACGATACTCTACGCACGTCCTCGTATCTACTCACTACCAATTACCACTGCAGTCGCTTGTCACTCATTCTGCCTCACTTCTAGTAACGGTGACGTATGCAAGCCTCAGTCGTCTACCTTCTCGCTCCCCGGCGTGTGGGACCACAGCTAATCATTATCTCCGTGTGCATATCATTCTCAGAACTAGCCTCCCCGGCGTATACGACCCATCTGCTGTCCTTAACATCAACCAATTCATTCACGGATGTAGAAGACTCGAAACAAATTCAGAAGTAAGCACGACGAAAATTTTAACAAAATTAAGTAATAACAACAAGGTACGAAAACAACGAGTAAACACAATGAATCCAAAAACCACCAATTGATATGACACACCACACGTATATACAAACAGTACACACAAACTCGCGGATTATGTCTTGATGGAATTCCTTTGAAGAATCGCAGGACTTACACCAGTACGCCTGCAACCCTTCTCAGGTTGACGATTGTAAGTTGTGGAATGTCCGGACACAAACAAGATTAACCAACAATTACAATAATCGGAACTCACACAAATATTTAACACAAAAATATGTACAATCAACACATCAAATGTTGTGGATTCTGGCATGACAAACTACCCTTGAAGAACTGTAGGACTTACAGCAGTACGCCTACAACCCTTCTCAGGTTGACGCCCTAGGTTGGAAATTCGTCTACTGGTTCATCCTCTGACTCTCGACTCTCAGCACCTTCCAGTAGACATAGTTTTCTAATATCTCGCACCAGCATGCCACAACTTGTTCTCGCCTCAACCGTCCTCACCAACCCATCACCACTACAGAATAGCCTTACTACCACTCCTAAAGGCCATGTCAGTCGCGTCTCGTAAACCGTTAATGCCCAGCTCTTGCTACGCTCGGGCTCACGCTGTTCCTTGAAGTTTCTCAGAAGCGCCCTGCAATAGTAATATATTCTCTTTTTTTACATGGTATACGCCAGTTTACAGGCATCATCAATATGATAATTTACATATACGATTAGCAATCATAATTAATAATAATGTTTTAATAAAATACACATTTTTTCCTACTTGTGTAGGACACACCAAATATACAGGCATGGGTAAGCATTATTTAAATTTCATAAATTCGGTTTATGGTTAAGTTACATGGTTGCTGGCGTTTTTGTTTTAGGTCTGTGGGAACAATATGATAACCAGTCATTCAATGGAGCACGTCATGAAATATAGGAATATTAACTTCGCATTAACAAAAAAACCCAAGTAAGTTTTGGATGGATTAAAAATACTTGGGAAAAAATAAAGCTTGAAGTTATTCCACAATATAACAAGTCATTCAATGGAGCACATCATGAAATATAGGAATATTGTCTTCGCATTAACAAAAAAACCCAAGTAAGTTTTGGATGGATTAAAAATACTTGGGAAAAAATAAAGCTTGAAGTAATTCCTCAATATAACTTGGGTGTGTACAAATCCGAATCTTATTTTTGATTTGATTTATATCCAAATTGGGTAATAAGGAAGCTATTTTTACAGATACGATCAGTTATGTTATAAGCTACAATCGTGACGTTGTATTACAAATTGATACTTTTCCATTGGTATAAGAGTATATTCCACAAATGTAATCCAGGTTGCGTCGTGGAGAAAGTTAATTCGTTATTAACCAGGCAACTGAAAGATACGGGACCAATAATGTTTGCAGATCATTTGTCATTGTAAATGGTCAAATATCCACATTATTCATTCTCATTCAAAAAGTCAAATGGAAGCTGAAATGGTGAGAGAAAAAAGAAGACAAACAACAGCAACGCAAAAGAAAGCAACGGGAGTCCTTAAGGAGTGATTAATAAATATATACATATATATTCTGTTTAGTAACTGTGGTTATTTTGGTACACAAACTAACTAGTCCCGTTATGCTAACTTTTATATTATGTGTAAACTAATATTACTGTCCTGTGTAGAAATGTTAATCATCTAGTTCCAATAATATTAAAATTTATAATTGTAGTTTGTTGTAACTACACGTTTAAAGAACTTAAAATATCTATGTAGGGTGAAAAAGAAGGTGTAAGAGTCAGGCGCAAAAGTGCATTGTCATCTTTGAGCAGTCTGGTGACTGAGGAGATGAACACTGGAAGTGTGTTTGCATCGCGCACATTAGCTGGTAGTCTATTCCAAATGACTGAAAACTTATTTAAGAAGAAGTTGTACCGCACGTAAGTCTGACAGTGCTCCATAGCAGCTAGGTTGTGATGATTTCTAAGATTGTAACTGATGACAGCGGTAGGTTTAGTTATTGGCTCGGAGGAATGCAAGAGAAGATTAGTTAGCTTATAGTAAAAGATAAGGTTTAGCTTAAGGCGTCTTTTCCAGAGGGGTTCTAATCTTAGTCTTACGCATCGCTCATGGTATTCCAGACCACTTTCTAAACCAAGAGTTCTTGAGGTAAACTGCCGTTGCACTCCCTCTAATTTAAGCTTGTCATTTTGTCTTAGTCCGCTAAGAATAAACGGGCAGTATTCTAAGATAGGTCGGACACATACTTTGTATAATAAAACCCTAGTTTCACAACAAAAGAAATTGCGTGTTATGCATCCTATCAGCCTTCGCGTTTTACGTCTGGCATAATCAGTCTGTTCAGCGAACGTTAGGTTACTAGAGTATCTAATACCGAGATCTACGACTGAGTTGAGCTTAGCTAGTTTTCGCCCATTTATTTCAAGAGTTAGATCAAGCTTACTGTTGCCGATACAAATCCAGCCGCATTTGTCAATGTTAAAATTTAGACAGGATTCAGCACACCACGTTGCAAGGCTACTTAGTTCAAGATGTATTTTAGTAACCATATCGCTTAATTCATGAGTGTAGCAGGAGTAGACGACTTTGAGGTCGTCAGCATATAGGAATGGTTTGCCTAAGGTGAAGCACTTGCAAATGCTGTTAATGTAGACTGTGAATAAAAGTGGACCTAGGACACTACCTTGCACGACCCCACTTGAGATCTGCCTAGGATGAGACAATACAGATCCAACTTTGGTTATTTGTACCCTGTTGCTTAGAAATGATTTTAACCAGTTCAGTAATGGGTTGCGAATTCCACAAGAGTACAGCTTCTCAAAGAGAATACTGTGAGATACCATGTCAAATGCCCTAGATATATCGAAGTAGAGAACAACGACTAGCTTACGTGCTTCGCGACTACTAGTGATGCAGTTGAAAAAGTCGAAGTGGCAAGTAACGCAGGATCTATTTTTGAGAAATCCGTGTTGAGACCTTGTAACAAGATCTTCCCTAATTAGGTAGTCTGACAATTGATCTTTTACAACTTTCTCCATGATTCGTGAGATAACTGGGGTTATATTTATGGGTCTGTAATTGCGGACGTTTGCCCTATCACCAGATTTGTAATGTGGAATTATGAAGCTAGTTTTCCACTCACTAGGGTAAGTGCCAGTGTCCATAGATATTGAGAAGAATTTAAGAAGTAACAGGGTATATCACACCCACTGTTTTTGAAAATTATCGAAGCGAGGCCATCCGGTCCCGTACTAGTGGAAGGTTTAAGGCTTTTAATTGCTTGTACTATTAACTGATTAGTGAACACAATGCTTTCAAGGGAAGAGATAGTAAGGGGAGCGGTTTCACCAGGCATATGTGTTTCTAAACTAAAGTTTGCAAACCAATCACTGAAAGTTCACAGATAGTGGCAGGTTCATTGTAGATTACTTTGTCGTGAAGTAAGTATGGGATTTCCCTCGCCGACTGCATTCGTTTTTTAAGAAGTGCCGTTAAGTTATAAACTTTGGAGGTACTTTCAAGTGCCGTTAACTCTTCGTCGAGGTCCTTTTGAGAGCGTAGGCGCTTGATAGATTCAAGAGACTCGTGGATTGAGAGCAATAGTGATATGTCCTTAGTGGAATAGTACTGTTTCTTCAGTTTCCTTAACTTATTACGGTGTGCCCTTGGAATATATTCAGTTCGGTGTCTACTTAATTTCACTATTTTCTTTGGAGCAACTGTATCTAGACAAAGGGTAACATTCCTGTAAAACAGGGTTACTAAGGCCTCCAGGGAGTCAGTGGTAAAATAGTCATCCCATTGACAGAGTCGAATAAGTTCTTGGACTAATCCCCAGTCTGTATATTTGTAACTACGACATATTGTGCTTCCTGAGTCTTGTTTGTTTCCTGTATTTAGTGGTGAGAAAGGCAGAGAGCAGAGTACCATTCTATGGTCACTACTGGAAAATCGATTACCAACATAGTGGATACTGGGATTGTGTCATGACAAAAAACAAGGTCCAACATGTTGTCACCACGAGTAGGTGTCTGGACGTGTTGTTGCCATCCATAACAGTCTATAGTGGCAAGTAATTCGTCGAAGCGTTGGGGGCCGGAACTAGTTAGCCAATTGACTTCTGGAAGATTGAAGTCCCCTGCAATTATTTTGTAATTAGCACTAAACGAGGATGCATGTGCAAACGATTTAGCTAATAACGCATCAGTTTCTTTTGTTGAGCTTGGTGCTCGATAAACACAGCCTATGAGAAGTTTGTACTTATCTCCATGTAAGACAACCCAGAGTGAGTCAGGTACATTATTCATTGTTTCATCTTCCACCTTACTGACTACAAATGAGTTATGTATATATATGAGACATCCTCCACCACGCTTGCAATCTCTGTTTGCACGGTGTACAGTGTAATCATCGATACCTATATGCACATCAAGTACAGAGGATGAGCACCATGACTCAGTAATCAGAGCTACAGTAGGCTTGGCGACTAATAATAATGTCCTTAGTTCAGATATCTTATTGATTAAGGAACGTGCATTAATTAGCAATATCGTGAATAAGTCACGGGATACTACAAACTGGCTTAAAATGTCACCATAACCTAAATCTATTTGTGCGTCAGCACCGCAAGAATTTATGAATGAAAAGGAGGTCGGACTGGGTGTCTGCACATCGGAGTTGGTGTGCAATGAGGTGGTCCTAGGTGCCATGGGTCGTACCAGTGATTCGGGACACCTGGAAAATTTACCATGTGTTCCTGGATATAAGGGTAGTACAGGTTGGGCCTAGGTTGACGGTTAAAAGGCATAGCATCAAAGGTCTACCCATCCAACTGCTATTCGTCATACCGGTATACACCTTCGGGTTGTTTTTATAACTTAAAGGGAATTGTGAAGGAAGGTGCTTTGGCTGCAAGACTTTAGGAGTCTTGGAGCCTGACTTTCTATAAGGTGGAGCATGCGGAACACCTCCAGATATACTTATGTTTCGAGAGGAGTTTTTCGTAACAAGTGATGGTTTGTTGGCATTCTTACTCTCAGCAGGCTTATTGAATACAAAGTATTCTTCCCCATCATTAGTCTCAACCCTGCGAAATTTGTTCATCGTGGTGAGGTTACTACGTTTGGGGGGAAATTTCTTAGAACAACTTGCAGAAGTTCTAGTCATTTTAACATCTTTCGATGAGGCTTTGTTTACAGGGGTACTGGTATCTAAATCAGTTCCTAGTTCCATTGGCAGGTGTGGTTGTTGTGTAGTTTGCTGAATGCTAGTTTCAGCACTAGGTGTCTGTTGCTGTGCACGATCCTTATTTGGTAAATCAAAGCTAGAGGAGGTGACCAGGTTATTACTACGCATTATTCTGCGCTGACACGGTGTTTTATCCTGAGCTACGGTTATAGACTTATAACTGCTATTCAGTCTTAAGTGATCCTGACATTTAGTAAACTTACTAGCATCAAGGGAATTACTGAATTTAAAAATGATTGGGCAATTAGCCTGGTTAGACTTTTTACGAAGTCGTTTGCATTCACATGGAACACTAGCCATGCCGCAACAAATCAGGATTTTGTGTCTTACAGTTTTCAGGGGCAGAGAATCTGGGACGTTGTAAACTATAGCTTGGTGAGAAGAGGTTATACGCTTCATCACCTCCGTAGCCAAGCAGTCAATCAGATTTTCAGCTTTATTTAGGTTGTCTGGAGATATTTTAGGATGCCTTTCTAAAAGACAGGCTATTGGGTCTAAATTCAAAAGCTTATTTTGAGTTACATCCAGTAAACACTTAACCTGGCCAATATCAGAACGGCTCTCCGTGGTATTTGAGATTGGCAGTGACATACTATCAAACTGATCTAATTTTTTCTGAATTTCACTTACTTGCCTCTGCATATCTTTCAAAAGGAGGTTTAGTTTACAGAACTCAGAGTTCTCTAACAGAACATCTTTCACCTGTATCACAGGAGTGAGATCTGCACTCAAACCATTTTGAGAGCTAGTAGTTGATACTGTATTACCCGGGGGTAATGCAGTTATAACCGAATTTAAGCCACTATCTAAAACAATTGTGTTTCTACGAACACGTTTTTTAGAGATTTGGACCATAATTTCAAGAATTATATGACAATAAGCAGTAAAAAAATTTCAGAGCAAACACGTGCAAAAATGTCACCGATTTCGAACGTACCGCCAACCGAAGTTTTAATAACACACGCAAAAACCAAAACACTGATTTCCCACTCGAGAATTCTTTATTGTAATACCAACATATGAAAAACATTTCCACTAAGGTTTCTGACGGTTTACTGCTGACTTCTTTCTGAACAGTGACCGATGAGACGATGACTGTCGTATTGATGCCTCCGCGAAAATTGGGGAAGTTGGTTTTGAGCAAACAACCATGAATTGATCGTTCAATCTTCAACTGCATTGACACTCCCCGTCAAAAAAGGGATCCACCTCTTTTTTCCATCACGACCAATACACGTTGACTTGAATGCCATTGCGAGAACCTGGGTCACACGGACAGAGCTGAAATGGAAAACAAACAGAAAAGCCAACACACCACAAGCATACCCACAGCACAATCTCACACATCAATGACGACCTGCGCCTTCCAGTTAAAGGTATCCTCTTGACATCTTGCAACACAATCTCCACTTGCTAGAATGACTCTTGCAGAATGCAACGCGACCATAGCACCACCTCACGATACTCTACGCACGTCCTCGTATCTACTCACTACCAATTACCACTGCAATCGCTTGTCACTCATTCTGCCTCACTTCTAGTAACGGTGACGCTTGCGAGCCTCAGTCGTTTACACTCTTTCTCCCCGGCGTGTCGGACCGCATCTAACAATTATCTTCCTGTTCATTTCATTTTCAGCAATAGCCTAGCCTCCCCGGCGTATACGTCCCATCTGCTGTCCTTAACATCAATCAATTCATTCATGGATGTAGAAGACTCGAAACAACTTCAGAAGTAAGCACGACGAAAATTTTAACAAAATTACGCAATAACAACAAGGTACGAAAACAACGAGTAAACACAATGAATCCAAAAAACACCAATTGATATGACACACCACACGTATATACAAACAGTACACACAAACTCACGGATTATGTCTTGATGGAATTCCTTTGAAGAATCGCAGGACTTACACCAGTACGCCTGCAACCCTTCTCAGGTTGACGATTGTAAGTTGTGGAATGTCCGGACACAAACACAATTACCAACAGCTAGATGACAGATGGCATCAATTCAGTATATACAATATGAACATATGTACAAAATCACACACCAAGCACATTGGACTGCTCATTGATGCGCTACCCTTTGAAGAATTGTAGGACTTACAGCAGTACGCCTACAACCCCTCTCAGGTTGACGCTCTAGGTTGGAAAATCGTCTAGTGTTTCATCCTCCGACTCTCGACTCTCAGCACCTTCCAGTAGACACAGTTTTCTGATATCTCGCACCAACATGCCACAACTTGTTCTCACCTCAACCGTCCTCACCAATCCATCACCACTACAGAATAGCCTTACTACCACTCCCAAAGGCCACCTACCTGTGGCACATTTATCTGCTACTAATACTATGTCACCAACCTTTAAGTTTCGGCACAACTTTTTCCACTTGTCCCTGGTTTGCAGTGTTAGAACATACTCCTTTAACCATCTTTTCCAAAATATATCTTTCATGTGCCTGGCTTGTTTCCATCTTTTAATCGTAGGTATTCCTTCCCCGCTTGCGTCCTCTATGCCAGGGTTGCCTCTCAATAACAATAATTTATTTGGGGTTAACACATCAAAATCCTTGACGTCGTCCCTCACAGGTGATAACGGCCGGTCATTTAATATTCGTTCAGCTTCACAAAAAAATGTCTCCAGCGTTTCGTCATTCAAACTCTGGTTTTTAATTATGGAGCTTAAAATACGCTTGATAATTCCTATAAGTCTTTCCCATAGCCCACCTCTATGGCTGGCATGTGGTGGATTGAAGTGCCACTCGATGTTCCTTTTCAGTAACTCTTCCTGAACTCTCGTTTGAGGACCTTCGAAGTACTCTTTAAGCTCGGCGTGACAGCCAACAAAATTAGTCCCTCTGTCGCTGAACATCATCTTCGGTACACCCCGGCGATTTATAAATCTATGTAATGCTAGCACGAATGAATCAGTAGTTAGCGAATGAACCATCTCAATATGCACAGCTCTCATTTTCAAACAGGTGAATAAACAGCCATATCTTTTACATAGGGTTCTGCCTCTCTTCACTACAAAAGGTCCGAACAAATCCACCCCAACGTACTCAAATGGATAATTCCCTTCAGAAGCTTGCCACGCTGGGAGTGGTGCCATCATCTGCTGTACTGGACGAGCATTTCGGAGTTTACATTCCATGCACTTATCAATTATTTTACGGACAGCAGTACCTCCCTTCACTATCCAGAACTTACATCGAATACTTGATAGTACTTGCGAAGTACCCAAATGACCTTCAAGAACATGGTAGTGTCTTATAATGAGATCAGTGACTGGATGGTAGCAAGGTAATAAAGCCGGATGACGGGTCTCATATGACGATTCTAACATTTGTAGACGTCCACCAACTCTAGCGATCCCTTCGGAAACTATCGGAGATAATCTATCTAACCGCACCTTGAAATCTGCGAAATCGGGACTATCCTCCTTGGCAATCTCACCCCACGCTTCCCACTGAGCAGCCCTCAAAATCGCTAACTCTGCATTTCTAATATCTTCGACTCTCAAAGGCCCCACATTCATATTTTCGTATCCCGCAAGATGCATGACCTTTAAATACGTAACATATCGTGTCAACCACGCAACAGCTTTCAGTAGTTTGTACCAAGAAGAATAATATTTAAAAAGTGGATGTAAACCTGAATGTCTTTCTTGAGTAGATGTTAAACTGACACTTGTCTTCAACTCCAAGGCACACTCGTTTATCGGTGGTTCATCTTCTCTACGAGGCCACATACTATCAGCCCTTAGCAAGAACTCTGGACCTTTCCACCACTTATTTTTAACCACATTCATATCAATAACTCCTCGCGAGGCTAGATCAGCTGGATTTTTTCCAGACGGTACGTACCTCCACTGCTCAACAGTTGTTAGTTCACGAATTTGAGATACTCTGTTAGCTACAAAACATGCATATCTTGCTGACTCGTTGCGTATATAATATATCACAGACATCGAATCAGTCCAAAACGTTACGGGATGCTTGGGGTAATCCAACTCTTTACACACCGTTGTGAATAACTGCGCAGCTAGTAAGGCGGCATTAAGTTCTAATCTCGGAATCGAAACCGTCTTTAGAGGTGCAACTCTAGATTTACCCATCACCAGGCTAACATCTATATCATTCCTTAAGGTGGTTCTGATGTATACGGCTGCACCAAATCCAACCTCAGAGGCATCAGAAAAAACATGGAAGTCAATTATATCATGATTTCTCGACGGCTTAAGTGGACGTGAGACGGAATGTAGATTCAGCATTCTTAAACTGTTAACCCACCCCTTCCACTCTTCTCTCTGCCTCTCACTTAATGGTTCATCCCACTGTAACCCTTTCCTGCATGTCTCTTGAAATAACCTCCTAGCCGGAAGTAGATAAGGTGCTACTAATCCAAGTGGGTCAAACACGGACGACAACACAGAGAGCACACCTCTCCGAGTAACTGGCTTATCAATATCACCAACACTAAATCCAAAGGTATCAGAGTTCACATCCCATCGCATACCTAATGTGCGTTCAACTGGTAGAGTATCAACAGGCAAATCTCGTACGGTAGGTGCTCTGTCTTCTGGATCTATATGCTTCAAAACGTCTAGGCTGTTCGAGACCCACTTAGTTAGACGAAAGCCGGCCTTAGCTAACACTTCAGTAATGCTTGTTGCAAATCTAACTGCAGACTTATCATCATCGAAGGAGGCTAAACAATCATCCACGTAGAAGCAACAATCTATGACGTCCAGCAAATCATTAGAACCAAATGTGGACACTGCCTTTCGTAGAGCAAAATTAGCACAAAACGGGGAGGACGTGGCACCAAATGGATGCACTGTCATCCTATATTCTGACACCTTACCACAAGGACCGTCATCAAACCACAAAAACCTCAAGTGATCTCTGTCACTCTCTGGCACCTTCACCTGTAGGAACATTTCCTCAATATCCGCCGCGACAGCAACTGTAAACTTTCTGAATCTCAATAGCAGTCCCACTAATGAGCTCACGCAATCTGGGCCACTATACAGATTATCATTTAAAGAGACTCCTTCATGTTTCGCAGAACAATCAAACACCACACGGAGTTTACCTGGCTTCCTCGGGTTAAAGACGGGATGATGGGGCAAATACCACTTCCCTGGCTCACTCTGATCAACTAGTCTTTCAACGTAACCCTTCATTATATGTTTATCGACGACTTCCTTATATTTGGACCAGAGTTCTGCATCTGACAGAAATTTCTTCTGTAAACCCATTAGTCTCTTAAGAGCAACTTTCCTATTACAAACAACTGTCTATCTTTGAATCTCCATGGTAGGCCAACGCTGAAACGCCCGTTTTCGTATTTACAAGAGTCCTCGGCTATTTTAACTGCTTTTAAGTCTTCTACAGAACGACCCTTCCCTGGGACACCGCAGTCACAAAACTCCTTGTCATACATATTTTTAATCATAGTTTCTAGTTTGTCCCCATCGTTTGTAACTAATGATGATATGTGGACTATGGGTATAGGTCCTCTCACTGTCCATCCCAGTGGTGTTTTCGTCGCAAACAGATCATCTCTACCTCCAAATCTCTCTTCTAATACCTTGTGAGCTTCTGGCACACTACATCCAATGAGTACTCTCACTCTTCCATCTTGCAATGTTGGAAGAGGTATGTCACACAGGTATGGCTTACCGACAACCGTTTCACGACTAGGTACTATAGCTTCGCCAAGTTTCATACTGGAGGTAGTGTAAGCAGTATCCACTTCCACGGTCTCCCCAGTAGCCAAGGATTCTAACTGAAATGACACTCGCTCACATACTACTGTTTTCGCAGAATTGAAAGTATTTACAACCAAGGGTTGCTTTGGGCCTTTAATACCCAAGCAACCAGCCAGTTCAGCATCTATCAATGTAACGTCTGAACCATTATCCAACAATGCATAAGTCTCTACTGAAGATTTCGGTCCTTTCACCTTAACTGGTAATACCCCTAAGAAAACTTGTGGGATGTCAAGGGGTCTAGAGATACTATTACAATTAACCGAATTCCCAGGTTCGTTCACTGTCCTCAGAAGTGGGTGCATATCCGTTAAACCACTACTTCCCTTTTTTGTCGCCTTACAATTCCACTTTGTATGCCCAATCTTTAAACAACTGAAACACAGCCGCTTCTGCTTTGCCATTTTTAACCTTTCTACGGGTGACATAGCGATAAAGCGATTACAATCACTCAATTGATGCATGTTATGGCAAACAATACACTCATCCTTTCTCGTTGTGTCTTGAGACTTCACCACAAATGCCTTCCTTATATTCACTGGTTCCTTAGGTTCTACCTTAGAATGCAAAATGCTGGCGAATTTGCCCATCGCCTGGTTGACACTGTCCTTCACCAGTCTCAGAATATCATCAAACCTTGGCTCGATACCCTCCTCCTCTATACGAGAGCTTATTTTTACCCACTTCCTTTGCAGCCGAGTAGGTAGGCGTCTCGCAATTACCTCTAGGACTGAGCTCGAGTTGAGGTCACTCATGCAATTCATAGAAATCAAGGTATTCTTATAAGTCATAAGATTATCTAAAAACTCAGTAAGTGCCTTGGAGTCATCTTGAAGTTGACTGCCGTTACCTTTGACAGCTTCGTATACGTTCCTTACAATCATCGAAGGTCTTCCAAACCTTTGACGTAATATGCTCATAGCCTCAGCGTATCCCTCATTAGGGGGCATGAGCTTACAGCACTGTATAGCTCTTGAAGCATCTCCAGTGCAATACCTCATCAAATACATCAATTTCAATTCATCACTTAATAAAAAACTACTCAGCATGATCTCAAACTCCTTTACAAACTGTAAATAATCAGCCGGGTTTCCATCAAAACACCGTGGTTCAAATTTAGGGAGTTTGATGTTCCTATTATCCCTGAACGGCGAAACAGTAACATCAACCATGTCATGCTTAACATCAGACACATCGTTACAATTAACAGACAAGTCACCATGACTTACTTTCCTGTTTGCATCCAAGACGCTCTGTCCCTTCTTTGACCCAGGCATTGTTGAACTTGACCCAATTCCAAAAACGTTCCAGATATTGCTTGTTCAAAGAGGACTTGACCGGCACCAGGAAAGATGAACGGTGACTATCCAAACTTTCACCAACTGTCTGAATCCGCCAGAATCTGTTTCTACCGTCAGAAATTGTCAGTCACGTCTCGTAAACCGTTAATGTCAATGGAGTTGAAGATTGAACGATCGATTCTTGGTTGTTTGCTCAAAATCAACTTCCCCAATTTTCGCGAAGGCATCAATACGACAGTCATCGTCTCATCGGTCGCTGTTCAGAAAGAAGAGTGAAACATCGTCAGAAGTAACAATGATGTATTATTGTAATATTAGTTTTCAGACCTTAGTTGCTTAGTTCGTTTATTCCTTTTATATGTTGGTGTAACAATAAAGAAATAACAAGCAGCAGATCGGTGTTTTGGTTTTTGCGTCCGTTATTACTAAGCGTTTCTGAAAACTCCAAGGAACAGCGTGGGCCCGAGCGTAGCAAGAGCTGGGCATTAACGGTTTATGAGACGAGACTGACAGTTTCTGACGATAGAAACAGATCTGGCGGATTGAAACAGTTGGTGAAAGTTTGGATAGTCGCCGTTCATCTTTCCTGGTGCCGGTCAAGTCCTCTTTGAACAAGCAATATCTGGAACGTTTTTGGAATTGGGTCAAGTTCAACAATGCCTGGGTCAAAGAAGAGACAGAGCGTCTTGGATGCAAACAGGAAAGTAAGTCATGGTGACTTGTCTGTTAATTGTAACGACGTGTCTGATGTTAAGTATGACATGGTTGATGTTACTGTTTCGCCGTTCAGGGATAATAGGAACATCAAACTCCCTAAATTTGAACCACGGTGTTTTGATGGAAAGCCAGCTGATTATTTACAGTTTGTAAAGGAGTTTGAGATCATGCTGAGTAGTTTTCTATTAAATGATGAAGTGAAGTTAATGTATTTGGTGAGATATTGCACTGGAGATGCTTCAAGAGCTATACAGTGTTGTAAGTTTATGAAGCCAAAAGAGGGCTACTACGAGGCTCTGAGCATATTACGTCAAAGGTTTGGAAGACCTTCGATGATTGCAGGGAAATTATTCGAGGCTGTTAAGGGTAATGGTGGTCAATTACAGGATGACTCCCAGGCACTCACTGAGTTTTTAGATAATTTGCTAATTTACAAGAATGGACTGATTTTGATGAATCGAATGAGTGACCTCAACTCGAGTTTTATACTAGAAGTAATAGCAAGACGTCTACCTACTCGACTGCAAAGGAAGTGGGTGAAGATGAGCTCCCGTATGGAGGATGAGGGTATCGAGCCAAAGTTTGATGATATCCTGAAACTGGTAAATACTAGTGTCAATCAATCTATGAGCAAGTTTTCCAGTCTGTTAGATCTCACCCTTAGAATAGAGCAGTCTGAGGGTAAAACGCACTCATTGATGACGAATAAGCCTCAGAGAGGTGGATATCGAGAAGGCTTCATGATGTCTAGTAATGCATATAGATCTAGTGAGTGTAACAGCTTTCGTAGTACATCCTCAACAGATAAGTTGCAAGATGCAAGACAAACACGGTTGTGTTGTACTCGTTTGCAAGAGGTGCATACAAAGGTGAGCTGTGAACCAGTGAGCAAGTTCAGTGATAAGCAAAATGTAAACTCCGGGCCTGACTCCGAATTGTGTGACGATAACGGTGCGGTGAAGAAGTCTGTAGTTGCAACTGGTAAGCGATTGTTAAATAGAGTGTCACAGAATAGAGTTACTGCTTCAGAGTGCAGTTCTGACTCCAAAAGTTTACAAGGTATAACTAGTCAGAGTGAAGATATAAAACCTTTAATGATTTTTGAGGAGGAACCAAAATTGTCTACTTCTGTTATTAAAGAGTTTGAAAATGATGAACTTGACGGTAAATTGAATATTTGTGGTAATGATCATGCTACTTCACATTTGTCTTTGGTTGATCATTATGAGATGCGGGATATGCCTACTACTGCTAAGTTAAATAAAGGTTCTGTACAACTACAACGTGAAGTGGAATTGAACGCAGATGCAGTTCCAGAAGATGTGCATACTTGTGAGACAGTCAGTGTAATTGATCAGCGTGTAGCCCACCTATCATCAGATGATAGTGCTAAACCCGAACTAGTAGTGAAAGACAGCAGTGGTGGTAATCTTGCAGTTGGACAACTATCTGAAAGCCGAAAAAGAACAGCTTCTGATCCACCGCTAAGTTCATCACCTTGTGTCACTCAGTCATCGTTGGTGTTTTCATCCACAATGAAACAGATGCCCATCAACTCAAGCATCTTGTGCAATGACTATGATAGTGTTGGTGCGTTTGAAAAGACGAAAGATATTGCTCAGTTTAGTGAGAATAAGCCAAGTGTAAACGAGAGAGTAATTGTTAAATTGACTTGCATGAATAAAGGCATTTCTAGTTTCAAGTCACTATTTGAATGTTATTATCTTTGGTGTAAATTACTCTGTTTCTACACTTCGTTGATGAGATATGCCGTGTGTTTGTTGGTCATCTATATTCTACGATACGATGACATGGGCGTGTTACTGTTCAGATTTGAGGATTTAGCTGATAGAAGGAAGTCAGCAAATGAACTCTGCGACGATTTTCCAACCTAGGGCGTAAACCTGAGAAGGGTTGTAGGCGTACTGCTGTAAGTCCTACAATTCTTCAAAGGGTAGCGCATCAATGAGCAGTCCAACGTGCTTGGTGTATGATCTTGTACATATGTTCATACTGTATATACTGAATTGATGCCATCTGTCATCTAGCTGTTGGTAATTGTGTTTGTGTCCGGACATTCCACAACTTACAATCGTCAACCTGAGAAGGGTTACAGGCGTACTGGTGTAAGTCCTGCGATTCTTCAAAGGAATTCCATCAAGACATAATCCGTGAGTTTGTGTGTACTGTTTGTATATATGTGTGGTGTGTCATATCAATTGGTGTTTTTTGGATTCATTGTGTTTACTCGTTGTTTTCGTACCTTGTTGTTATTACTTAATTTTGTTAAAATTTTCGTCGTGCTTACTTCTGAATTTGTTTCGAGTCTTCTACATCCGTGAATGAATTGGTTGATGTTAAGGACAGCAGATGGGTCGTATACGCCGGGGAGGCTAGTTCTGAGAATGATATGCACACGGAGATAATGATTAGCTGTGGTCCCACACGCCGGGGAGCGAGAAGGTAGACGACTGAGGCTTGCATACGTCACCGTTACTAGAAGTGAGGCAGAATGAGTGACAAGCGACTGCAGTGGTAATTGGTAGTGAGTAGATACGAGGACGTGCGTAGAGTATCGTGAGGTGGTGCTATGGTCGCGTTGCATTCTGCAAGAGTCATTCTAGCAAGTGGAGATTGTGTTGCAAGATGTCAAGAGGATACCTTTAACTGGAAGGCGCAGGTCGTCATTGATGTGTGAGATTGTGCTGTGGGTATGCTTGTGGTGTGTTGGCTTTTCTGTTTGTTTTCCATTTCAGCTCTGCCCGTGTGACCCAGGTTCTCGCAATGGCATTCAAGTCAACGTGTATTGGTCGTGATGGAAAAAAGAGGTGGATCCCTTTTCTTGACGGGGAGTGTCAATGCAGTTGAAGATTGAACGATCGGTTCATAGTTGTTTGCTCAAAATCAACTTCCCCAATTGTCACGGAGGCATCAATACGACAGTCATCGTTTCATCGGTCGCTGTTCAGAAAGAAGTCAGCAGTAAACCATCAGTAGTAATCTTGTGATTTATTATTGTAATATTTGTTCACAGACCTAGTTAAACATTATTTGTATGTGTTGGTGTTACAATAAAGAATTCTCGAGTGGGAAATCAGCGTTTTGGTTTTTTCGTCCGTTATTACTTAGCGTTTCTGAGAAACTGCAAGGAACAGCGTGGGCCCGAGCGTAGCAAGAGCTGGACATTAACGGTTTATGAGACGTGGCTGGCAATATATTTTGGCTGCGCGAAGACGAACCTGAGATTAAACAGAGGTACGAAATGAAGATGAGCTGAGAAAGGTTGTTTTGAAGTGATTTTAATGGTTACAGGTTTGATGGCAACTCGTGGTCATGCATGTAGTGATGTTTTTCTGGAAATGGGAGATGTGATTTCGAAATGTCCATATACGGTCAGGGAGAAACCTCGCCCTAAAAGGGCGACCGTATTCCCTAGAAACACCTGCTGCTGTCAAATGGGAAGGTTTGAGGTGATTTTTCAAACCGCAGATCCATGTCTGTAACATTATGGATAACTCTATCGCTATTCAAAAATACAGGATAATTGTTTTCTATTCTTCATTTGTTGCCAGATTTGGCAGAAATATTCTGCCGGTAGCCTCTGCAAATGTCTTTTGCAGGATCATAGGCAACAAGTGATCCAAAACCACCTTATGCACTTGTTTTTCAGGCCTGCTGTGTACTTCAGCTACACAGAATATTCATGTTCTACGTATTTTCCCTTCTGTAAATATTAGTCATCACAGTGTGTTACTGTCTAACACTATAGACTGGTCAGACTCCAAATCTATCCTTGTTCAATGTTTGGAGTTCAAATGCCATAGATACTGGCACAAGTGATTCTGAAGTCCAGAATGGCTGGTTGTAACGATTGGTCAGTTGATCCGTTAGAAGACCTCTGGCCCTGTTGAATTGTCGGTTTCAAGTGAAAAATTTTTATTTTCGTAGTGTGTGGGTGGATAGCTCTTTAGATTGGCTGACTCATGCTTGTTAGCAAGGCTGACAAAACTAGTATTCACTTAGTGATCAAAGAGAGTACTGCTCATTCCCAAACACGAATGTATTTGGGAAAGTAAGGCAATAAACACCTATGTTACAATATGACCTCCATTTTTGTCTCTTCTAGAGCCCATCTTTCATCATGTCTTTTGCAAAAACTACCGGAAAAGAAGTTAAAATAGGTGACTAATACAGAGAAAACATCTGAGGCTCAGTTTCTTCATACCACAACCTAAATTCTGGATTACACATGAAATGATTTCATCATAATTGAAACTTGAATAATTGCGAACAAGCAAATATGGACAATATGACACAGTAGATAGTTTCGACGATACCTGCTGGCTCAAATTAGCTCTCTATCGGGGAAAAATATGGTCTCGCCGTAGCTCACTCATGTTTGATGACTCCCATTTTGGCAAGCTAAAGTTTAACTCGAGTATCTATTGTTAATATATTTTATGAATCCCTAGTCAATAAATGTTTCTTACCAAGCATCCAACTAATAAATATGGTCAGTGAATCGGGTCAATACTTTCGCAAGGCTAGAAGGCAAAGAGAAAGAGGACTGATTAAGGAATGACATTAACAATTGATCTCATAATTCCAATAGCATGCAGAGTAGCAGCTTCAGTGTGTTTAAGATCAGTATAAGTAGTCTGGAGGTTTGTCGAAAGCCTTGGCGTGATTTTATATCCAGAATTCATCAAAATTTAGAATACGTGGCCTAAAAACCTTGCTGATGTTTCAGATATGAGTCGGAGGTATTGAAAATAATGCGAAGAGTGGGTCTAAAGTGGCTTCCTGTCGACGGCCGTAATTTTGAGTGACCACGAATGAGATAAACAAGCGATTTGCTCGCAGGTGATTGGCCAGTTTGTCATTCGAGTTGAGGTAATTTCAAACATCATTTAGCTGCTTGATTAAGTTCTGAATTTCCAGGAGTGTTTTATCAAGTCGGACAGATAACTGATAACAGAAACTATTACAGCTCAGGAGAGGAATGATATACCGGTGGAATTATTTGCTGAATTCAACGAATTCATGCCAAATTACGGTCTAAGGACTTCTCAGGAGTGTCAAGAATACAAACAATGTCTGAAAAGGTATAAACTTCAAGCAACTTCCATTATCTCTTGACCATTATTTTCAAAGATCCTTAAATAAGTATAATATACACAGTGGTCTGGTTAATCATGATAAAAACGGCATGTTTGATGCTGCATATACGTATACTTATGTATGTGTAGGTAAACCTAGATATACTGTGTTCTTGTCACGAAGATCGGAAAGCAAGTACCAAATGTCTCAGTAAGCAGTGTAACACATGTAAGCTACATGTTTTTATTTGACATAAACTGGATCTCCACTCACTTTCAGAATTATCCTTCAATTCAGTTGGAATAAGCTTGTTGAGCACATCAGTATTGAGAGAATACAGTGAAAGTAAGTTAACACATGCTTCTTAAGATTAAGTGATACATTTATTTGATATTAATATATTATTATTAGTTGTCTATCTAAGTTAATGATCAATTCGTCGCGATAATAATACCTATTATTGTTTTTGTAGTCACTCATGTGAATTATCTGTACATCTGAAATCTGATTTTTTCAATAAACAATTTTTAGTGAATCTGTTTTCCTTTTGTTATAATGCGATTGTGTTCCCGTAACATAAGGAGCTGAGGGTAAACTGTTAGGAGTAATGCAGCGTCTTGGAAACTTTTGTTTACGTGATTATATGAACAGACAGAAACGTATCGTGCTCTGTGGCTGAGAACCGTAGACATTCTGTTTTTAATTATTACGATAACCGTAGTTGCACTGAGTTATACATCTAACATCATAGGTATAGTCTCTTCTTATGGTACATTGCGACATGCAGAAATCACAAGCAAACTATCTCAGGTAGATTTACTCTCACTTTGTGACCATGAATCGCGAATTAGTATATGTATTCTGCTAAGACGATAGATAACTTGAAACGCTTTATAATCGCAATACCTCCTCTACGATTCGGACACATTTACTTTATTTGACTACAACATAATCCTTTTACCAATAGGCTTCTCCGAATATCTGCTCCTACTTAGTATTTCAAAGATAGCCTCAAATACTCTATACCTCACAAATTACGCAAGGGCTAATATTCGGTATTATCAAGTAGAATAAGCAAAGGAATAACAAGGAATACATTTAATAATGAATTAACATGTAATACAACATCGACAACAGTGCAGGTATCTTTTTCTTTATCACCCAAATCCATGAAATTCCCGAAAGTAGATATTATCTGAAAAAGAATATAAGAATTATACAGATGTAAACAATGCTATCAGTGTAAACACAATAACTAACCATTAAATATGTTTAAAATGACGAAATAATTAGTTGAATTTTATATAATTATGTTAGTCAACATTTTTCAAATAATACAGAATCGATATTGCATCTGCCTGCAAACATCAAGTTTATGCCATAAAATAAGGAAATAATATGCGTATGTCAATGTAGTTGAAGATTGAACGATCGGTTCATAGTTGTTTGCTCAAACCCAACTTCCCCAATTGTCACGGAGGCATCAATACGACAGTCATCGTCTCATCGGTCGCTGTTCAGAAAGGAGTCAGCAGTAAACCATCAGAAGTAATCTTGTGATTTATTATTGTAATATTTGTTCATAGACCTTAGTTGTAAAGCTTAGTTTTAAAATTGGCTATATGTTGGTGTTACAATAAAGAATTCTCGAGTGGGAAATCAGCGTTTTGGTTTTTTCGTCCGTTATTACTTAGCGTTTCTGAGAAACTGCAAGGAACAGCGTGAGTCTTAGCGTAGCAAGAGCTGGACATTGACGGTTTACGAGACGTGGCTGACAGCGTATATAATTTCTAAGTATTTCTGCAGATTTTCCTTTAAGAAATACATGTGCAGGAGCCCTGTCAGCATTAGGAAAAGTACACAACAAATTAAATGAATTAATTACCAAAACGAGCTATCCCACCTCATCATGTCCATGTGTAATCCATTAAACTGCATAAAAATCACAAAAAGTCGTTGTAACATGTCTTCAAGTAATTTGACATTTTCTGAACGGAAAAGAACGTATTTCAACGATCTCTAAACTGGCAGTGGGCTACGGCCTGATAAGGGCAACATCATTTGCTGTTTCTGCTAAATATGTCGTATTTCATCAACTTTCAGCAGTAATATAATCAAAAAAGCGTGTAAAACAACGAAAAATCACCTATCCTGTATACATCAGGTGAACAAATGACCTACGGCCGTCTACAGACTGCCCGGGTTGAAAACGAAACGAAGTCAGTTTTCCCGCACAACCTGAAGGACAACTGTACAATTCAATAACTATACGGCCTGGTTCAGACAATGAGTGTATATTATATATATATATATATCAAATATTTATCTGTTTAAAAATTATTAACCTGTAGACAATTTACGATTTGATATCATATCATACTTGATCGTGCCTGTAAAAATGGCATGCACTCTCATGTAAACTTGTATATTTATATGCAAATAAACATTATTATAAAGCTTGAAAATGAATACCATCAGCTGATCAAATGACCTACGGCCGTCTACAGGCTGCCGTCTAAAGTGATTCATTTCCTTTTGGTTCTAATGGATTCACTTGATGGAATATCGAGGCTAAACTCAATAGGAATCGGAACGAAAAGGCCGTACAAAGGTCAACTTTCGTTAGAATCCTGGGATTGAAATTCGGACAACTTTGAAATTGAGAGCGCTACTTTTAGGCATTTACGTTACGTTCTAGCGTGTTCGAAGATTGTTTTGTATAATTTGAGCAGGTTTTATTCAGGTAAGTTATTCAACCCGTAGCCTTCCGACTAGCATTTTGTGTTGATGTTCAGATTTTCGTGCTGAGTAACTATTTATTTCATTATTAGTAGAAGTGACAACCCATCTCAAACTCTGCTCAAGCTTATGATTAGGCTGTAATAAATCCCACTAGTTCTGAAATAATTCTAATATTCTATAGTGAGTAAATTCCTAATTTGTTCTGAAAGGGATTCGTTAAAGGCACAGACTAGAACTCAGTGCAGGTTTTTAGCATGACTGGCACTAATTCAGCACCCTGTTCTTTTTCTAGGCATTTCCAGGAGTAGATTAGAACCTGCTGGGTTTGCTAATCAGCGTTGTTCCAGCTCTCATGGGACATATTAGGTACGGACTATTGTTGCTTCAGAACGAAAAGACATCATTCGACACCCAGCTTTCATCTTTAAGCACGACCAGCGTTATTTCAAATGATAGTGGGTAGATAATATCTTCATTCACCATAAAAAGGCATTATCAAAGAATAGGTTAGAATAAGTTTTGAGTTGTAATAAGCCTGGGTGAATGTCTTAATTATCGCATAGTTGTCCCCAGAACATTTCTAATGTTGACGAATAGTCTGAGATTTCGCTTCTCAGTGTCTTTAACTAAAATTGTTTCAAATACGAATTTCTTGAATGGGTGTACCTATTGGTAGCGGTCACTTTGAGAAGTGAAATAATTCCCTACACCGATGCATCACTCTTCTATTTTTTCATACGAAAGTCAGAGCGACATCCTAGGGTCCATTACCAAAAATCTCGTTTTCAGTCAGCCAATAATTACCCATATTCCCTTACTCAGGTGGAAAAGAAACATTAAAAAAATTTAAAAGTTCGAATTTGTTGATGTGCTTCTTTTCAAATTTGTTTTTGATTGTAAGTATTTGTACCTGGTCTAAAATCTTTTCAAAAGTATATATATATATATATATATATATATATATATATATATTATTATTATTATTATTTATTAGGGCTTCAACTGCACGTCTCCACTTGCTTCTGTCTTCCTTCTGCTGTACTTTTCGCCTGCATCCATGTTAGTCCATACTGTTTCAACTCCTCTTCACACGATCTCCTCCATGTCACCCTTGGACGTCCCACACGCCGCTTCCCTTTCGGGTTCCACTCGAGGGCTTGATGCGCGATGTCACCCAGCGGTCTCCTCAGCGAGTGTCCGATCCATCTCCACTTTCTCCTGCATATTTGTTGGGCGATCGGTTGTTGCTTTGTTTGTTCCCATAATTCCTTGTTGGTGATTCTTTCCGGTCATCTGATCTTCAGTATAGAGCGGAGACAGTTGTTAATAAAGGTCTGCAACCTTTTGGAAATATTCTTTGTTACCCGCCCGCGAAGTTTCTGATCCGTATAGAAGAACTGACTTTACGTTTGTATTGAAAATCCGAATTTTGTTGGTGATGCTGAGTGACGAAGATTTCCAGATTGATTTCAGGCTGATGAATGTGTTTCTCGCCTTCCCGATTCTCGATTTGACATCCTCGTCCGCTCCTCCTGTTGTTGAGATAATGCTCCCTAGATAAGTGAATGAAGTAACCTCTTTCAAATCCCTCCCATTGATGGTGATTGACGTTGGATGTTGTTGCTGTTGTTGGTTGGTTATTTTCATAACCTCCGTCTTGTCTATGTTTACCTGGAGTCCTGTCTTTGCTGCTTCTTCGACCAGTTTGTCGGTTTTCGCTCGTAAGTCTTCGACTGTGTGTGACATCAAACATAAATCATCCACGCGCGAGATCCAGGTCTTCTAGGTTCTTCACTTCGGTCCAGGGTATTCCTGTCTTCTCGTTTCCCACTGTCTGACGCATAATCCAGTCCACCACAATTAGGAATATCATTGGTGATAATAAGCCAGCACCCTATTCTGACTTCTGTGTTTACTCCAAACGCCTCGCTGAGTTTTCCGTTGTGGATCACTTGACATGTACCGTTGTCGTACAGCTGTTGAATGAGGTTGATGAATATTTGGGGTATGCCATAGTACTCGAGTAATTTCCAAATTACTTCACGATCAACGCTGTCGAAGGCCTTCTCAAAGTCTATAAAGTTGAGGTAGAGGTTTGATTGCCATTCCATGCTTTGTTCGATGATGATGCGTAGAGTTGCAATTTGGTCAGTACATGATTTGCCTGACTTTCCTGAATCCAGCTTGTTCTGGTCGGAGTTCTGTATCCAGTGCGTCCTTTATTCTCTCCAGGATGATGCCACTCAGGATTTTACTTGGCGTCGATAGGAGCATGATTCCTCGCCAGTTCTTGCAGAGTGAGTCCTAAGTCGCCCTTCTTTGGCAGTTTCACGAGGTAACTTTTCCTCCAGTCAGTAGGCACCTTTCCCTCCTTCCAGACCTTTTGGAATAATGGAGTCAGTATGTCTGCTGTAGTCTCTGGGTCTGCTTTCAGTGCTTCAGGGGGTATTCCATCTGGTCCGGCTGCTTTTCCAGCTTTCAGAAGCTTGATTGCCTTCAAGACTTCAGCTATCGTTGAAGGATTGGTGTCAACTTGCAGTTGTGTACGTGCTGTTGTTGGTATTTCTGGACGGGTTGCAGGTGATGGTCGGTTCAAGAGTCCTTCGAAGTGATCCGCCCATTGTTTATATATATATATATATATATATATATATATATAAAGGCACTTAGTTTAATTTTCAGAGATGAAACAAAAGAAAATAGCAAAGAGACACAGACTGGGTCTGAAGAAAACGCATCGCAAAGTTATAAATACTGTAAGTCATATATTTTATAATTTGGTAGCGTTCTGAGTCCCTTAAGAATGATTTGAATCGTTATGGCAAGGTTGGCGGATTGTTTGATCGACGTCTTGGAAGCCATAATACAAAGTTGTCGGAATCCGAAAAGTTATTGCAAAGACAGATCGTGGAAAAGTTGGTAATGGTGAACTAGTTATTCATTCTAAATATAGAGACAACTTGATAAAGTATCGTTGGAAAGCATTGACGACCAAGATCCTCTTTTCAAAGCTGCGTATGATACCGGCATACCAGGAAGAAAATTATGCACTGCAGACGATGTTGAGGGTGGGATTGAAGGTCAGATTGTCGATGACGTTTTTTTCACGGATGGGTCCAGTTCTAATACCCCTGGCTATGACTTCAAAAACTCCCTCTCTGAAAAGATTGCGGTTACAAAGCTTGAAAGGTTAAAGCGTGTCGAAGAAAACGAAGAACAGCGTGAACGACTAAAAACGGTCAACGAGGAGTGGAACAAAAACATCCGTTTCCTTTTAAGCAAGGTTCACACTCTTGGGAAGGTAAGTTGCTTACATGGTCACGAAAATTCTTTCTAAGGGTTCTGCAGTACAACCCAAGCAAAGTAACAGTGCAAATGTTTCCCGCCTATTAGAAATGTTGACTACTGATAAGAAGGTCGTGCCTATTGGTTTCGTTCCGCGGACGCACAGTCTCCAAGAGCAACTTTCTAAGTTTCAAGATATGGTGGACTCTCGAAGGATGAGGTAAATATATCGTTTAGAGCAATTTCCAGTTTATTCTTAGCTAGGTTCATGTTTTCAAGTCATCCATTTATATATCTATTCGCGTTTATTTAATGTAACTACGTATTTAAATCCAAGATACAGAACGTGACTATCATATTGACTTCAACTCAGGAAAGAGTTTTTTCATTTTTTTGGATTTCAGCTTGATGCTATACCGTATTTTCGGTACAAGTATGGAATTTTCAGCATGTGATATCGGTAGCCCAAATTTTGCAGGTCAACCATAGATATCGGGTGTGGGTCGGCAGGAGATCGAACCCCGGACCATGTGCATGGTCGACGAGAGTCCTATCCACTGTACCACCGACGCACATCTTAAAATGAACTCTTTGGCCACATGGTTAGCTAGGAAAGACTGATGGTAATCGGTGGATTTAGTGACAGATTATCTTTATAGTCAGTTGCCTTTTGGCTGGTTTAGTGTCATATGTGTATGTAGTTGATCATTCGAATAAACTGGGAGAATATTTTTTTCTTGTTATCTCGATTAAACGTTTCTTAACGTAAGCTTAAGATTAAGAATTTATAAAACGCAAATCAGTTAAAAGGTGTCGAAGCAAACCATCAAGTTAAATAAGTATGCAAGTTGTTCGTATACATTTCAGTTAGTCTTTAATTAACTGAAATGCCAGATAAATCCAATTATTTATATTTTTACTTGATTTCTGATTATCCAGATTAACACGCTTCTGCAAAGCATACACATTAAAATCATTGAGTGGATAAATGTGGATGTGAGTAAGAGGATAATTTTGTAGTGACGATGTTAAAAGTTCGAATATAATAACGAGCGAATAAATTTGGTTCACCGTATAATTTTGATTCATGCCACTAAGCTTCTGCAACAATCAATTCTTAGTATCCCCATAGTTTTGTTTAAACCGTTTTCAGCTGCCGACCTGCTTCACAGCAATAGACCGTGACTTCCTGGATTGTTGTACTGTTTTAATCTAAATATTCATAATTCTTTTCCTACGTGATTCCACTTAAATTAATATTATTGATAAGGGTATGTCTCTACCCACCTAACCAGTGTTACAGCAGTCACCTCAGTCAATGAACATTTAGAAGTGTATTAATTTATCTACCTATGTAAAAATTTTGTTTACTTTCATTATTACTTTTTATTTCTCTCCGTTTATCAGGAGTAATTTTAATATTACTTTCAACCTACGAGGGTTCGTAGAAGAAACAGTTGTCATAAACGTTTTATAGCTTGAAGATAAATATCTCCGTTGTTTGATTTTCACTATACGTCTCCACAAATGTAGTGTGAACCAACAATTTACTTTACAACCATCAATTCATTTTAATATTAGTTTATTTTTTAATAGTAGACAAAGTATGCAGACACAGAACGATGACTTCCAAGTTCATTTTAATTCACCTTATAATAATAACATTGTCCATTAGTCTATAGTACTCTTTTTGTTTTCAATATTTCTGTCTTGTAGTATCAAAAGTCAGGAACATGCACTTGGAAAGACTTCAGTAAGTTCTTAAGGTAATGTTGAATGTGTATATATAGGTTGGTGTTTTATTACATCGAATTGTATTGCATCTGAGTTTTGTTTTAAGGTGCAAGAAAGATTAGATAAAGTATAATTATATTTCAATAGTTTACACACAATGATAAGTTTTGTTATTGGTAATATTTTGAGCAAAATTACCGCCCGTGTTCACACCACTGCTGGAACTGTTTTACTAATTTTCTGCTGCAAATCATTTTGGATATTTTCAGGTTAGTACTCTTCCTATTTTGCTCGCACTACCGAAAGAAAAGCTACCTGCCATCACTTACATATCTAACCAGCTTCGGACAGCTAAATACGGACGTTTAAAAGATGTTGTTCGCTACCTTTTTCTAGCTCAGTTAGCAGTGGAGTATTGTAAGAATGAATTAATAAACCAGCAGGATGACGAAATGTCTGGAGCAATTACAGGAAATGTCATCTTTTGTCCCGAAATTATTTATGCACTGACTCAAATGTTTCAACTTACTTTTGCTGGCTCAAACCCAAAAAACATTTTAGTGTTGAAAAAATCAATGGCTGCTGTTGAATCGTAAGTAACCATTATTTTTCGCCTTTCTCTTAACAATCTTAGGCAAAGTTTATATCCATAATCAGATCCTTCTTTTTAATTAGGTACTATTGAACTTTCACTAATCATCCCAGATTGTCTGGGAGTTCCCAGTTTGTGTTTTAAGGTGATCAATGATAGTCAGTGTTGCTGGCCTTTCTAGTGAGGCTGAACACTTAACTAATTCTGAATTGATGTTTTTGGTCGTCGATTCCTGTTAGATATATTTCAGAATAAGTGACAAAGTTTCGAAACATGGAAATGAAGTAGTGTAAATGAGGAAAACATTTTGGGAAAAAGTCGGTAGTTGTTTTTCAGCAAACTTATCCGGGTTTAGAAAAAGGTGTAACATGGTTCCATTTGCCTCGCTACCACTAAATGCGGCGGAAAATATGTCTTCTGCAATTCAGTAAGACGGCATATCTTAGTTAAATTAAAGGATAATGAAATTCTGTTACTGTTTGTAAACACTTTTGACTTTCTTTCGACCTGATTATACCTATAAGTTAAAGTAAATTATGTGATATATGTCTCTCTCAGTTGATTCAGAGCTTCTGTATGATCTTATTGAGTGATTCACCCCGAACTTTTGACTCAGTTTTATTGTTATATAAACAAAGCTGTTCACCTTTATTTGGCAATTTTTCACAAGATGTGGTTGCCAGGTACAATCTTTTGGACGTCAAATGAGAAATTTTGTTCGTGATTTAAAGTTAAAATAACGGCCGAACGAAGCAAAGTTTTAGATATACTTGCGTTTTTTCTACTTTACTAATTTCTAACCATCGTCCCAATTATAGGTGTATCTTCTGTAGTAGGATTTCAATATCTGCATATCATAAGTGAGTACTGAAGATGGAATGGAATGTGTTTTAACAAAATTACAGGATAGGATTCTGAAGCTATCAGCATATTTTCCATATAAGCTTTTACTTTCCATTTATTCACTGAAGTTCCATAGTGGTATTGTAACAACAGCACGCAAGACACAGGAACCAAGTGATCAAACTGCTATTTATATCTATCCAGTTTTATATTCTATAACCGCTCACTCAGCGTGTGAATTTGGCTCACATCAAACAACATGACATAAAATGTTCAAATATATAGCATTCTCTTCAAATCACGGAATATATAAATTGGGTCATAGGAGTTATTAAAAAGACAATTGCAGCGAAGAAAATTTTCTTTTCGACGAAGTCATCATCTGGCTGTAGATTCGTGTATTTATATCAAATGGATAGGAAAGTTCCAGAATAATTTCCGGTTAAGGGTCAAATTTATAAAAATTAAAATTAGGAATTAGAATGCCATAATAAACAGGGGGATGGATAAAACAAACAAAGTAGCATCATAATAACTAAGAAGATTGACATTGCGCAGTTAGGGGTTAGAAATGTAGAAATAACAAAATAGACAGGATGTTTGGACAAAAACTAATGTGATGAATAATTGTTTACGCAATCAGGGATTAAATATGTAGAAATAGTAAAATGACAAAATAAACACGAAGTTCGGGTATGAAAATATGGTAGTGTAAACAGGGATTAAGAAAAACTTAAAATAACATGAATAAACAGGAAGTTTAGATAAGAAAGGTGATGGGATGGTCATTACTAAAAAATTACCTGTTTATGATGGCCATGGCAGGGACAGGGGTTGGACGTATTTCTTTTGTATATAAAGCGTGGGTTTGAGCTTTTGTATAGCTAGTGCCTCGGCTATGCCCAGATGTCTTGATTTCACTCCCTTTGATAGGTTTGGTTGGATCTTGTACATTAATTTGAAGGATTTTTCGAAAGGCGCTGAATGTCCTGAATTAACCAGATGTTCTGTCACTGAACTGTATACACGCTTTTGGTCTCCTTTTATTAACCAGGCTGGGTAGTGTTCACGAGCGCGTTTTTCAAGTCGGCGCATGGTACGGCCAACGTACTCAGCTCCACAAGAGCAAGTAAACTGGTATATGCACGTTGAGGTGGCCCAATGCGACAGCTTGTCTTTCGCGTTCTGGCTGAACAGTTTCTTGCAGAAAAACATCAGTCGTAGGCTCGCGGCGAAGTATGTTTTCCTCAGCGATTTTGAGAGGCGTTTGCGAAAGATTTCTGCTTCAATATCACCTTAGAATTCTAGATTAAGCAGAAGTATTTTCTTTGGAACGGATTGGACTTGTTCGGAAGTCTTCTTAGGTTTGAGATTCTTGTCTATGAACCTGAGCGGGAAACCGTTTTCCATCAGGGTTTTTCGAAGATTACGTAGTCCTTCTTCAACCACTTCCTCGCTGCATATCTTCCGAATCCTCGAGGAAAGAGCGTATATCAGGTTTCTCTTTCTGCTCAGGGGCACGAAGCTTTGAAAGTTGATGAATTGTCCATTCCATGTAGGCTTTTTGTATATGGACCTTTTCAGAGAGTTGTCGGCGTTTCTTGTCAGGTGGACGTCGAGGAAGTGGAACATTCCGTCGGATTCAGTCTCAAGTGTAAAGTCGATGTTTGGGTGGGCATTATTGAATATTTGAAGTAGGTTTTTTAAATCACAGTTCTCATCACAAATAATGAAAGTATCTCTTGTAGAGATGGGGGTCGTTGATAGTTGGTGATAAGGCGTTGTTCTCTGAGCTAGCCATAAAGCGGTCGGCTAGGAGGGGTCCTAAGGGAGAACCCATTGCTACTCCATCTACTTGCCTGTATATTTCCTTGTTGAAACTAAAGCATACGTTGAAGGTGTATCGAAGTAACAGTCCTTTCAGGTAATGGATCGGTATACCGACATAGATGCTATTGGATTGAATGTAGTCACAAAGGAAACATACGGTTTCTGTCAGTGGAACATTGATGAAGAGAGACACGACATCCAGGGAGACCATTTTCTTTTCTGCCACATTGACATTCTTAATTGAATCAACAAAGTCGAATGTGTCACGGAGGTTGTGTCTTGACGGCTTCTCTTTCACCGGCCCGAGAATCTCTACCATCCATTTCGCGATTGTATGATATGGGGAATCTATCATATCTAGTATTAGGCGGAGTGGGACGTCTTGTTTGTGCACTTTAGGTAAGCCGTACATGCGCGGTGTTGTAGAACCAGATGGGCGCAGTCGTTCGTATAGTTTTGAACCGATGATGGATTCGTCTTTCATTTTCTTCAATATCTTTGTTAGCTGGAGCTCCGTCTGTTCGGTGGGATCTTTCTGTGGAAACTGCTTCTGGAACCTTTTATCATCAGATAGTATCACCGAGAGTTTGCTTAGGTAGTCTGATTTGTTCATCAAGACGATTCCGGAGCCTTGCTTCTCTTCAAATCATGGAATATACATATTGGGTTCTTTTCGCTGCAGTTGTCTTCTTAATAACTCCTGTGACGCAATGTGTATATTCCGTGATTTGAAGAGAAGCAAGGCTCCGGAATCGTCTTGATGAACAAATCAGACTACCTAAGCAAACTCTCGGTGATACTATCTGATGATAAAAGGTTCCAGAAGCAGTTTCCACAGAAAGATCCCACCGAACAGACGGAGCTCCAGCTAACAAAGATATTGAAGAAAATGAAAGACGAATCCATCATCGGTTCAAAACTATACGAACGACTGCGCCCATCTGGTTCTACAACACCGCGCATGTACGGCTTACCTAAAGTGCACAAACAAGACGTCCCACTCCGCCTAATACTAGATATGATAGATTCCCCATATCATACAATCGCGAAATGGATGGTAGAGATTCTCGGGCCGGTGAAAGAGAAGCCGTCAAGACACAACCTCCGTGACACATTCGACTTTGTTGATTCAATTAAGAATGTCAATGTGGCAGAAAAGAAAATGGTCTCCCTGGATGTCGTGTCTCTCTTCATCAATGTTCCACTGACAGAAACCGTATGTTTCCTTTGTGACTACATTCAATCCAATAGCATCTATGTCGGTATACCGATCCATTACCTGAAAGGACTGTTACTTCGATACACCTTCAACGTATGCTTTAGTTTCAACAAGGAAATATACAGGCAAGTAGATGGAGTAGCAATGGGTTCTCCCTTAGGACCCCTCCTAGCCGACCGCTTTATGGCTAGCTCAGAGAACAACGCCTTATCACCAACTATCAACGACCCCCATCTCTACAAGAGATACTTTCATTATTTGTGATGAGAACTGTGATTTAAAAAACCTACTTCAAATATTCAATAATGCCCACCCAAACATCGACTTTACACTTGAGACTGAATCCGACGGAATGTTCCACTTCCTCGACGTCCACCTGACAAGAAACGCCGACAACTCTCTGAAAAGGTCCATATACAAAAAGCCTACATGGAATGGACAATTCATCAACTTTCAAAGCTTCGTGCCCCTGAGCAGAAAGAGAAACCTGATATACGCTCTTTCCTCGAGGATTCGGAAGATATGCAGCGAGGAAGTGGTTGAAGAAGGACTACGTAATCTTCGAAAAACCCTGATGGAAAACGGTTTCCCGCTCAGGTTCATAGACAAGAATCTCAAACCTAAGAAGACTTCCGAACAAGTCCAATCCGTTCCAAAGAAAATACTTCTGCTTAATCTAGAATTCTAAGGTGATATTGAAGCAGAAATCTTTCGCAAACGCCTCTCAAAATCGCTGAGGAAAACATACTTCGCCGCGAGCCTACGACTGATGTTTTTCTGCAAGAAACTGTTCAGCCAGAACGCGAAAGACAAGCTGTCGCATTGGGCCACCTCAACGTGCATATACCAGTTTACTTGCTCTTGTGGAGCTGAGTACGTTGGCCGTACCATGCGCCGACTTGAAAAACGCGCTCGTGAACACTACCCAGCCTGGTTAATAAAAGGAGACCAAAAGCGTGTATACAGTTCAGTGACAGAACATCTGGTTAATTCAGGGCATTCAGCGCCTTTCGAAAAATCCTTCAAATTAATGTACAAGATCCAACCAAACCTATCAAAGGGAGTGAAATCAAGACATCTGGGCATAGCCGAGGCACTAGCTATACAAAAGCTCAAACCCACGCTTTATATACAAAAGAAATACGTCCAACCCCTGTCCCTGCCATGGCCATCATAAACAGGTAATTTTTTAGTAATGACCATCCCATCACCTTTCTTATCTAAACTTCCTGTTTATTCATGTTATTTTAAGTTTTTCTTAATCCCTGTTTACACTACCATATTTTCATACCCGAACTTCGTGTTTATTTTGTCATTTTACTATTTCTACATATTTAATCCCTGATTGCGTAAACAATTATTCATCACATTAGTTTTTGTCCAAACATCCTGTCTATTTTGTTATTTCTACATTTCTAACCCCTAACTGCGCAATGTCAATCTTCTTAGTTATTATGATGCTACTTTGTTTGTTTTATCCATCCCCCTGTTTATTATGGCATTCTAATTCCTAATTTTAATTTTTATAAATTTGACCCTTAACCGGAAATTATTCTGGAACTTTCCTATCCATTTGATATAAATACACGAATCTACAGCCTAGATGATGACTTCGTCGAAAAGAAAATTTTCTTCGGTGCAATTTTCTTCCGTTTTATATAATATTCTGTTGCTGACGCACTATTGAGCTCTGGGAATGTGAGAATTATATTTCATTGAAATATGTCTTTATAACACCACCTTAGTATGACTATATCAGTATGCAGTATTCTTTTTCAAAGTACCATCTATCAGTTTGTTGGTAATACCTGCAAATAGATAACATCACGTGTTTGTTTTTCCATGTCGTTTCGCTAGTACCTAGATCTTGTCAAGCAAATCGATTTTCTGCTTTAATTTTGATATTATCTGTGCTTTATACAAATGTCGAATTTGCGTATTGTGTTTTGATTACGAGAAATAATTTATGCTTTTAACGTCATCGACTTATTACTACTCTAACCGTGCTTTATATCAAGTGAATAGCTTGTCACTAACTGGCTATCTGATTATTGGAGTGGATTAGGTTGGTTCTGTTTGTTAGTCCTTGGCACTGATTTATGCTGTGGATGAGCGATGGGTGTTCAAGAGAGGGTATTATGTACAAAAGCGCTCACCAAACGGATACTGGGATGTAGAAAAACTGTGTTTATGCATCACTAATTCTTCTGACAGTTAAGAAATCGCTTATGTGTAAAAAATATCGAAGTTTGGGTATTCATAAATATCAACCTAAACATCTTACTCGTGGATCACTGTCAACTTCTTATAAATGCGGTTGGTTGTATGGTAACATCTATTCATTATTTCAGTCATTTAACGTAACAAAAAGTCAGTGAAAGATATTGTTAAAGGTCACTGGGTAGCTGGTAAATTTTCTCCATTGGATAAAAGGTTACACTTTTGTTCTGCATAACACCTGTTCTCAATCAGTAGCTCCCCTTTTCACCAGGTATGTAAAGGATAAATCTTACTGATACCCAACACCAACTTCGAAGAAATTGTCACATCTATACCACTCATGGCCATCTTCAAAAATGACGTGTCGACGTCACGAAATGCTAGAGTCTGATTTAGTTAAACCTAATATCTTCTGGGACAGTGAGTTCTTTTGTTAAGAGATCAGATGTCTCTGATCCTGCAATATTAAGAATGACTCTTTCACACAAAATTTTTAGTTAATGTGTGATGCTAGCTGTCTGCAAGCCGAAATTGTAGACATCAATTTACGTCAATGTTACGTTCCGAATCAGGGTCACAAGAAAAAACAATAACAAAAATTAACATTCAGGAGCTCATCCGCCAATCACAGAAGACTTAATCTATGCAAATACGATTCACAGATATATGACTTAACTTTCTGAGGAACTGTCACAAGCAGTACAGAATAATATTCAGCAAGAAAACAACCAATCAGAAAATGTTGCTTCTCCAATGACAAAAATGTACATAAAAATCCATAATTATCTCTTGATTTTCTCAATAAACGATCTGTTGCCTGGCCCTTGTCTTCTGTCGTTACATCTTGGCAACGACACTAAATCTAACGACAGAAGACAAGGGCCAGGCAACAGATCGTTTATTGAGAAAATCAAGAGATAATTATGGATTTTTATGTACATTTTTGTCATTGGAGAAGCAACATTTTCTGATTGGTTGTTTTCTTGCTGAATATTATTCTGTACTGCTTGTGACAGTTCCTCAGAAAGTTAAGTCATATATCTGTGAATCGTATTTCCACAGGTTAAGTGTGCTGTGATCGCTGGATGAGTTCCTGAATGTTAATTTTTGTTATTGTTTTTTCTCGTGACCCTGATTCAGGACGTAACATTGACGTAAATTGATGTCTACAATTTTGGCTTGTAGACACCTCCCACGTCAAGTGTGCACAAATTAAACAAGTTAAGAATGTCAATACACTTGAATTCTTAGAGATCAATTTTTGAAGAGGAAAAATACAGTTATGTGAAGAACGATCCTGGAATGTATCATTAGGAATTTTATTCGAAAGCTAAACCTTTTAGTTGAAATTGTTTATTTGTAAACCACATCAGCTTTTAAAATTTAGGAATTTTTTTCCAAAACAGTCGATGCGTCTACTAATTTTTCTCTTATTAGATATACTCCTCAGTGAAGCTCCATCAATTAATTTATAAAATTGTTCTGATCTCCATGTTTTGACAGTAAATTTGAATTTCCTTTTCCAGATGTGAATCGTTCAATTTCAGCACTCAGTTATTAGATCCTTCTAATAAACTGTCTGCTGAAGATATTCCCGTTGTTCGTTTGGCCTGTATCTACAAAATAATTCTCCTAAGTTCTGAAGTTTTTAATATGTATGACAGTGTTTTGCCGAAATGCGTTGTGGTGAACTTGTTCCGTCCTTTGAAAAAGGCTCTGACAGAAAGCAACTTATCATTTTATCCTGCTTCCATAGTAAACGAAATAAAAAAGATCACTGAGGCTATAGCAGTGTGTGAAAGTGCCCCTACACCTAATCGTTTGGTAATGAACTCTCGCCTCAACGTTTTAAAAAATTCAAAACCAGCAGGTTCTAAGATGCTAAAACAGTTGGGTTTAGTCCCTCAGTTGGAACCCGATTTTGAGGAACGGTAAGTTGTGTTCTTGATATATCTGTAATAGGTTCATCTGTATGCCGAGTGTATATTTTCTAGTGGCAGTAATAAATGTGAACGGTGACACAAAATCTAGGATACTGTCATTAATTATTTTACTGATGGCGAGCAGAGTAACATTTATCTTCATTCCTGCATGCATGGAAAAGACGAACGAATGTTAATTCCGATGAATCTGTTATAGTAATGTAATAATAGTTGTAATCGTTTGTGTGTAGGTGTACTTAATCATGAAGTATACACGTTTTGTGGCGTTAAATGATCAAGTGATTGTTAGTGTTCGATATTAGGTAATGTCTAAAATCAAAGATAGTGCAGTTAGGCCGATGTAAATTATTGATTATGCCAGTTTTCAAAAGGTAAGACAAGTTTTCCCTTGACAGTCATAAGGGAACAAGCTTAACAAATATAGTTGTAAGTTTAATAATAATGCGTCTATTAGGCTGTGCTTGTGATCCGACGGATAACTGCTACCTTGACGTGGTGGTTGGGCTTGCATATTGCAACGACTCAAAAAGGCCACACTGGCTGTAACTAACTTTCAGGTCTTATCATACCAGAAAGGTTGTTAGGATAGCGGTCCCGACCGAAAGCTGCTACCTTGACGTGGTGGTCGGGCTTGAACACCGCAATGACCTAATCAAGCTATACTGGCTGAGACTTATGTCTCTTGAGGTTCTACCATGCCAGGCAGGTTGTTTGGATAGCGGTTAAACAAAAAGCAGCTACCCAATCCAACATCATGTCCAATACAAAATTACAAAATTTCATGCCGGATCGGCCGTGGCCCGGATTAACAACGACCGCGCTTCCTGCTGCCGTGTCACAGGGCGGGAGTGATAAATCTGCTACTGAGACACACCAAACAAAAAAGAACGAACAAAAACAGGCCGCGTGTGACCGGCCTCAAGCAGTTGTCCCCTGGGCTCTGCGGTCACGCAACCAACTTCCACGGTGTGGGCAGCCGGGAAGTAACAATCGCCCTCACAATCCGAAATGCACACGAAACCTCTCTATTACTCACTCATCTTTGTCTTCATCATCATCTCTATCATCTTGCCTTCCTTCCACTGATGCAACTCCTCGACTTGATAGCTCTCCACTTCCTCTCCACTCTACGTCCACTAAAAACGATGGAAGCCAAAAAACCGCCACTGACAGCCTCTTAAAGCCACGCCACCAATTTCATATAGGAGCTCTTAATGTTAGGACACTTTGCCAAATAGGACAACAAGCATCACTAGCCAAGACCCTGGCATCACGAGCCATTGATGTATGCTGTGTTTCAGAAACACGCATACAAGACCCAAGTGTGGTTATTCACCTAACCCCACCTGGCCAACAGGTTGAATCTGCAAAATTCACCCTGAGGGTGTCAGGAGATGCCACAGCTAGTTCACGAGGATTAGCTGGCGTAGGGATAGCTTTGAGTACTAGGGCAGAAAAGACATTGCTTGACTGGATCCCGGTAGATAGCCGAATGTGTGCTGTCCGCCTGAACTTACTTACTTACTTTACTTGGGCTATCTCCTACGGGAGGATGAGCCGGCTTCATGAACCATGAAGTTTCATGGGAATTGGGTACGAGTGATGTCCCCAGTATCGCTCGGTCTTTTGTTTGAGAGTGCAGCTCTAGCCTTTACACAGCCAAGTGTGACCTACAAGGCAGTAGGAGTGGAGTAGGGAGTCCACTATCCATTGGCAGCCGGTGACCGGAGTCCGGTTCATACGCCTTTTTGAATGGGGCCAGACATCCAGGGCATCCAATAAGCTCTTTGTCCATACGTCTGCCGGTGAACTCCGGTGAGCTTCATACGCCAGTCGTTGGAGGTTTGGAATCAGGGTTTAGCCATCTCCCCTAGACTGTCATCCAATGGACAGTCAACCCGGTGAAGAGCGCCGGGCATCCGCTTTTGCCCTCTCACTTCGGCGAGAAACACCTCCGCCACGTGAAGGCAGTGAGTAGGACTTCCTCAGGAGAGGCTATGTAAGACGCACGGTCATATGGGAGCATTTCAAGAGGTGTACGGAGGGGTGGCTAGCCCGCAGCGCAAGACACCCACCCCCGACCATCCTGAGGCTTTGGAGGCCTGAACGGATCAGTAAGAAGGAGGAAGGACTGCACTACTCGCCGATGCCTTTTCGTAATCTCCGCCTACGCCCCCACTGACTGCAGTTCAGATGAAACGAAGGATGAGTTCTACCAAAAGCTGTCTAGTTTGGTGAGAAAGGCTAAACGCTCAGACATAGTCGTTCTAGCTGGTGACTTTAACGCTCAAGTAGGGAAATTGTGTCAATCTGAGAAGGATGTCGGTGGCACCTATGGAGCTCCGTGCCAGCGAACCGACAACGGTGACCGTCTCCTACAGTTCTGCTCTGATAATCATTTGTTTCTTGTAAGCACTAACTTTAAACACAAGGAGAGACACTGTTTGACTTGGAGACCCCCTTCATCAAACCAACGCTGGACACAAATAGACCACATAGCAATAAGCTATCGTTGGCGTGGGTCGGTAGGAGATTGTCGCTCCTTCTGGAACACGTGCGTAGATACCGACCATGCACTGGTCCGCGCTCGGGTGTGCTTACGACTGAACGGACGTAGGAAACAGCTGGCGGTAAAACCATCACGTCCCCAGCTCGATCAGGAAACTAAATCCGTATTTCAGGAAGAACTAGCTAAACACATATCTGTGTTCGACAGCTGTGCTCACCCTGAAGAAGCTTGGAAAAATATCCAGGCAGCCATAGATACAGCTGTAAAAGCTGTGAATAAGGTAAACCCAAAGGTGAGTAAAAACCACTGGATCTCCACCGCCTCATCCGAACTGATAGATGCTAGAAGACTTATTCCGGCGAGCTCCGAATTCAATGAGGAGCGAAAGCTGCACAAGAGGAAACTTACGAAAAGTCTCCGCAAGGACCGGAACAGTGGTGGGCGACAAAAGCCAAAGAGATGGAGAAAGCTTTGAGGATAGGCAACACCAGGCAACTCTTTGGACTCATCAGGGAAACGGGTGGGAGAAGACAAATCATTAGTGAGACAATCTCGGAAAAAAATGGCACTATAATTAGCTCCCAGGATAGACGACTGGATCGTTGGAAAGAGCATTATGAGGAGCAGTTTAATTTGCCCACAGCCACGCTCAACCTTCCGAGCATCCAACACCTCCCTGAATGGGATATAGACACAGGTCCTCCGTCACTAACTGAGGTTACTAAAGCTGTCACCAATCTGAAACTAGGCAAAGCAGCGGGACCTGATGGAATGACTCCAGAGGTATTTAAGTACGGTGGAGACAGCTTACTGTCCGGATTAACTGAGGTACTAGGCAGCGTCTGGGAATCAGAAGAAGTCCCATCGGGTTGGTGTAAGTCACTGATTATCCCCATATACAAGAAGGGAGACAAGTCTTCCTGTGATAATCACAGAGGGATTAGCTTGACTAATATAGTATCTAAAGTCTTAGGCTCAATAATCATGCGTAGACTGAGTGGTGCTCGGGAAGCACAAACACGAGAGAGCCAGGCAGGCTTTAGACCAGGAAGAGGGTGTATTGATCATATCTTCACCCTCCGACAGATTCTAGAACATAGGCATTCCTACCGGCGTCCAACAGTCATTATATTTCTTGACCTAAAGGCAGCATTCGACTCTGTCGATCGGGAAGTTCTCTGGAGATGCTTGGCTGTAAAGGGAATTCCAAGAAAATATATTGCACTGATTAAGGCACTCTATTCGTACTCATACAGCCAGGTGAGGGCTTACGGCGAGCTGTCATCTGAACTGATGACGACCAGTGGTGTCCGTCAAGGATGCCCATTATCTCCTTTTCTATTCAACTTCATCATAGATGTGTTAATGGACTTAACCCTAGGTGACTTCAGCGACTCAGGGATTGACTTGCTACCAGGGAATAATCTCGTTGACTTGGAATATGCAGACGATATAGTCCTTCTAGGCGAAGACGCTGACGAAATGCAGAGTCTTCTAAACACCTTGAGCTGCAATCTACGAATGTTTGGCATGCGATTCGCTCCCGCCAAATGCAAGATGATGTTACAGGACTGGACTACATCGACGCCTAGTTTAAAAATAGGAAGTGAAGTGGTAGAGCACGTTGACCGCTTCACTTATTTGGGAAGTACCATCAGCCCCAACGGGCTGATCTCTGACGAAATCTCAGCACGAATACAAGGGGCTCGTTTCGCATTTGTTAGTTTACGCCGACTCTGGCGTAGACGAGATGTTCGACTATCGACCAAAGGGCGGGTGTACTGCTCATCAGTCCGCTCCGTCCTCCTTTATGGTTGTGAGACCTGGCCACTGAGAGTGGAAGACATGAAAAGACTAGCTGTCTTTGATCATAGGTGCCTGCGTTCTATTTCCCGTGTAAAGTGGCATAATAAGGTGAGCAACATGGAGGTTAGGCGTAGAGTTCTAGGTAAACAGGGGAAATCAATCGACGAAGTCGTGAAGCTACAAAGACTGAGATGGTTAGGACATGTGTTACGTATGCCAAGCCATCGCCTCCCTCGACGAGCAATGTTAGCGGATATAGGGTCAGGCTGGAAAAAAGCTAGCGGCGGTCAAACAAAAACTTGGCATCAGTCAATGAAATCCACAACAGTTGGTCTAAGCCACGTAGGAAGGTGTAGACTTCCAGGCTGGGGTCCTCGGGACGGTAAAAATCTATGGTTGGAAACAATTGGTGACATGGCTCAAAATCGTTCTCAGTGGCGCAGATGCATCCACTCCCTGTGACTTATGATCTTCAATGAAACTGTTTTGTATTTCTTTATTACTCCTTTGTCTCACACCTCTGCTCACTGTTTCTATTATGCTTTTCTTGTACTTTCTTCTCTTGCTTCGCGTGCTACACGGAATGTGGCGACTTGAACTTCCGCACATTTGTGCAAAGTTCTATGTCGAAAACAGACAGACAGACAGGATAGCGGTTAGACCAAAAACAGTTAATGATATAGTTTAAGATGTTTACACTGTTCTTGGGAGTCTGTGGGCATAGTCGTACTGCTGGAGAACAGGGATGTAACAACAGTAAGGTGTTCACCTCAGATAACCAGCATGCCAGCTATGCTGACTCTTCATTCTGAACATAGGGGGTTAGAAGAGGCTGATCCCAAGAAGTGTACATCTTGACTTACCCTTCGGCGGTCCGTAGATGGCGGTAAGTTACTAATAGGGAAACAACTCTAAAACCAATTTCTAACAGGCCGCGTGTTACTGACCTGAAGCAGTTATCCTCTGGGCTCTGTGGTCACGCAACAATAATTCTTTTTCTGTCTCAGGTACCCCAAGAAAAAATAGGCTTCTACTGTGTGGGAAGCCGGGAAGTAACAAAAACACACGAAACTCTCCTGATCATCACCCACTTTTATCTGTCACCATCATTTCGTTTCCCTTCTAATTCTAATACTATTCCACATGCAGGTCTTCCATATCTTCATTCTGTCCAGTAATGTCGCCGAGAGCCGAAAAGCACTAAGGATAGTCCGTCAAAGCCACGTTGCCAACTTCTTATTGGAGTAATCAACGTCAGGCCCCTTTGCCAAATCGGACAGCAAGCATCACTAAGCAGAACTCTGCCATTGAAAACTGAAAACCTGAGGAAGCTAGTACCACAAATGTTCCTGGTGTATCTTCCGTGTGAAACAGTATAATAGGGTGAACAAAATTACTGTTAGGTGTAGAGCGTTGGGTAAAGAGAATAAGTCAATTGATGAGGTTGTGAAGCTAAATCGACTGAGATGGCTAGGACACGTGCTACCCATGCTGAACCATCGCCTTCCTCGACAGGTAATGTTAACTAACACAGGATTATGTTGGAAATGAGTTACGGGCAGTCATACGAAAACCTGGCATCAGTCCATGAAATATTTGACAGTTGGTTTTAACCAGCTGCATAGAGATGTGTGGACTGTCTGGTTTGGGTCCTCGAGATTCTACAAACCAACACTTCGGGGCTATCGGTGATATGGTTCAAAACCGACTTAAGTATATTCTCTCTTTGTAACCTCCAAGATCCATCAAGTTATCATGTTTTTTCATGTTACCATTCTCTCTCTCATATTTCCACTATCTGCAGTTCTTTTAATTGTTCTTCTCTATTCTGTGTGCTGGATGCGTTTGGTAGCTTAAACTGCTGCTGCACTTCTATGCAAATTTCTACATTGTAACTCAGTGGTTCAGTCAGTAGTGCTCTATTGTTGATGAATAAACTTGCTCTGAGTAAAGACAACCAGGGATTTTGTATAGCTTAATCAATCATACATACACATATGTAACATAAAATGTGTTGGCAGATATGCTTTAAATTGATTGTTTGATTAACTAGCAGTCTCATTACTTTCACATGACCAATAGCACATTTATGATGTATATCATATTAAATATTTTATCAGATGAGTGTATCGTTTGTGGAATGGATGAGTAGACGGTACAACTTCTTAGAGTGTATGTGCTCCATTGATCAAAGTTGACTTAAACCGTGAAACCAAATTCACAGTTTGCAATCTATACATTTCAAGCGGTGAAATTTCACGGTAGTTCCCTTTGGAAACCAAATTAGTCAGATCTCAGTATGTGATGTGCTTGATAATTAATATAAATGGTGGTCAAGAAAGCAAGCATATCTGCATAAAACTATGTACTACTACTGATTGATTGAGATGATTGGTTGCACACCACTCATACTAACCAGTAGTGTTTTTAAGCAAGATCAAGGTGGTCTAAACACTGGACAACGGTAGCTTATCTCGTTTGGGGCCGAGCTCATCAGCGGTAGATGATGTTTGACTCAGTTCAGAGAGCCCAATCAATTCCAAAGGAAACTGCAGTGAAATTTCACCACTAGAACTGTGTAAATTGCAAATTGTGAATTTTATTTATGGTATCGCCAGTGCGACCAAGTAGCTAACCAGAAATAGGTTGGTTTGAACTGAATCAGCCCACTAAGCTGAGCGAAATCGGGTACACTGAGGATGAGCTCACCCCCAAACTTCCGGTGTTTAGATCACCTCAATCTGGCTAGCAAGTGCTACTGGTTAGTATGAGTGGCTTGCAACCAATCATCCATATCGATCATTTGTATTCAGTTTTCTGCGAAACTGTGGAACATCTGCTTCCGACCACTTGTTTAAAGTTTGACAATAACGTTCCTATACGGAATTCACGTTGCATGAGTGTGTGTGCGTGATCCACTGTTCTTTTCTTGTTGTGAAGCGTATAAGTGGTGAAGACAGTACTATAATGGGAGTCGAAGAGAACTCTGATCAGAACAGCACCATAGTATACTCCACTAGTTGACTTCTGATATCGTGTTAGCTAAACAGACTGTTGATTTCTCCGGGTTATTTATGACATCTCATCATTATCCCTTTTCTTTATTGTTTGCAGTTTGTTGACCTCTCGACGTAGTAATGTAAGCACAAAACAAATGTTACAAAGAAAAGTTGCGAAAGAGAAGCGTTGTGCAATGCGTGCCGTTCGTCAAGATAGTCAATTTTTGGCTTCTCACCAGTTGCAGCTTACGAAAAAGAGGTAGCTTTCTTGTTTGTTTGCTTGTTTTTTTACCAACAATTTTAACTTTAAATGAATAATTCATTCATTTATTTCTATGTAGAGTTCTTTGTACGTAGGATTTTTCGTGCACTTTGCGTGTCTGTGGAATGTTGGCCTATTCATTTTTATGTTGTTTTGTTACATGTTCAACATTTTCAGTGTTAATGTTTAAGCAAATATTCCTACCGGCGTCCAACAATCATTATATTTCTTGACTTTAAGGTGGCATTCGATTCTGTTGACCGAAAGGTACTCTGGCGATGCTTGGTTATAAAAAGAATGCCGAGAAAATACATTTCACTGGTTAAGGCATTCTACTCGAACTCAAGCAGCCAGGTGAGGGCTTACGGCGAGTTGTCATCTGAAGTGGTGACAACTAGTGGTGTCCATCAGGGATGCCCATTATAACCATTTCTATTCAATTTCATCATAGATGTACTGATGTACTTAACCCTAACTCACTTCAGCGACTCAGGGATTGACTTGCTACCAGGTTATGAATAATCTCGTTGACTTAGAATATGCAGACGATATAGTCCTTCTAGGCGAGGACGCTGACAAAATGCAGAGTCTTCTGAACACCTTGAGCTTCAATCTACGAATGTTTGGCATGTCATTCGCTCCCACCAAATGCAAGATGGCGTTACAGGACTGAACTACATCGACTCCTAGTGTAGAAATAGGGAGGGAAGTGGTAGAGCACGTTGACCGCTTCACTTATTTGGGAAGTACCATCAGCCCCAACGGGCTGATCTCTGAAGAAATCTCAGCACGAATACAAGGGGCTCGTTTCGCATTTGTTAGTTTACGCCGACTCTGGCGTAGACGAGATGTTCGACTATCGACCAAAGGGCGGGTGTACTGCTCATCAGTCCGCTCCGTCCTCCTTCATGGCTGTGAGATCTGGCCATTGAGAGTGGAAGACATGAAAAGATTATCTGTATTTGATCACAGGTGCCTGCGCTCTACCTCCCGTGTGAAGTGGTATAATAAAGTGAGCAATATTGAGGTTAGGCCTCGAGTTCTAGGAAAACAGGGGAAATCAATCAACGAGGTTGTGAAATTGCATCGACTGAGATGGTTAGGACATGTGTTACGTATGCCTAGTCATCGCCTTCCTCGACCGACAGGGAATGTTAGCTGACATAGGGTCAGGCTGGAAAAAAGCTAGTGGAGGTCAAACCAAAACATGGCACCAGTCAATGAAATCTACAACATTTATTTTAATCCACGTAGGAAGGTGTAGACTTCCTGGTTGGGGTCCTCGGGACGGTAAAAACCAATGCAGGCTGGAAACAATTGGTGATATGTCTCAAAATCGTTCTGAATGGCGCAGATGCATGCACTCCTTGTGACTTATGATTTCCAATGAAACTATATTGTTCTTCGTTATTACTATTCCTTTGTCTCACACCTCTGTTTGCTGTCTCTATGATGCATTTCTTCTACTTTCTTCTCTTGCTTTGTGTGCTACATGGAGTGTGGCGACTCGAACTGTCGCACATCGGTGCAAAGTTCTATGTCGAAAATAGACAGACAGACAAGCAGACATATAAACGACAATGTGTAGGGTATTCACTTTAAAATTTTAAGCTGTAGTAGTGCTGAGGGTCACTCCATCGGATTTAATGTACACCCAATTTTGTGTCTGTTAGCCCAAGCCAGTTTGACGTAATTTACTCTCTTTTTTACATGCGAACTTGGATCTTACAACAAAACGATAGGGAAAAACTCTTTTGTGTCGCCTGAGCTTAGTAAATACATCTCACATGTTATATATAGATCTCTACGATTGTACTTGGCATTACGTGTTAGGTGCATCCAGTAGTAGGCTTTTCTTACTCAGAAGATTAGTGATATGCAATATTCGTGAATTTGATTTCGATAAATTGACTTCATTTGTGTATCCAGTGTATCATTCGTTTCAGTATTTTGTTTTATGAATATTTCCTGGTACTGGAGTAGCAACTTATTTCTTCAACTTGTATGTCTGCCAACCCTGTTAATTTTTGGTATTTTCGTGGCTACAGAAAAGTCTGTCGCTTTATGTTGAAAGTATTAGTATTACAGGAATCCTGTATTCTGTGTACCTTTTTTAAAGATATTTCCTAAGAGAATATTTCCCCACTTCACGAAGTTTAGAAGATTTCATTGTCGTATATGAATGTTATTGCATATGATTTTACCGTGATCATATCTAGTTACCTTTTAAGTATGTGTAGCACTCCGTTCATTTACTATTGTACAATTTCAAACAGCGATTTTTTTCCTTCATGTTCCCCAGTGGAACATCGGGCTTCAAGCTAGTGGCTTGAAGTTTCTGTAGCAGTGTTTATTTTACAGGATGGGGTTGCAAAGCTAATGCCCAACCTTTTCTCTTTACCAGCATTATTTCTGGCTCAGCGAGGTAAAGGAGTGCGTTGGTCGTAGATCGAACCCCGGACCATGTGCATGGTCGACGAGCGTCCTAACCGCTCTGTCACCGACGCACAAACAGCGATTTACCTGATTCCAATTAGTTTTCTCGTTTATGTGACGTAATGTTCGACTTTTAAAAGGAAACTGACAAGGTAGACGATATAAGCGAATATGGAGGATTTCATCATGAGGTGACATCAGTTAAAGAACCACTGGTAAATCGGGGAGTACTAGACAGCTGTTTCGTCCTAATTTGCGACTCTTCAGTAGGGTACAGCAGGTCAAAGATGAGGCAGTAACTCGTAGAAGAAATCGCGAAGTGGTCGCGCTGTGTCGTGAATTGGCAGAAGTTAGAACTCAAGAACCATTGGGTCGGGTCCCAATGGCTGAATGGCCTACGAGCTCGCCTTGTAACCAGAAGGTCCTGAGTTCGAACCCCGGTGGGTGCGTACTGATGAAGTGCCCAAACTGCTGTCCAGTACTCCCAGGTTTACCAGTGGTTCTCTAACTGATGTCAGCTCATGATGAAATCCTCCATACAATCAAACAAAATCCCTACAAAAGCAATGCTTGAATATGACAAAAAAGCATATTCTCTCGAATGACTCATTTTTCTATTTCGCTTTTACGAAATCTTGAAAGCAATTCGGAATGTCGCCAATGTAATCTTATGTATAAAAAATAGTCAGAACTTCTAGAGTATGTTGGTATTAAAGGGTCATCCAACTCCTAAAAAACTTTATATTTTAAACTACATTAATAGCACTAAGCGAAAGTTGCAGGATTTTCCTCTTACTGTCGCTAGCAGTTTTATTTGTTGGAAGTGTGTTTTTTCGCCAATGAAATCCTTGGAAAATACATTTTGCCTTCCACACTGAAAGCATACTTTCTTCATTTTTAAATACTGTAAATATTTATAGGGATTTTTTATATCGTATTTGTTAAACTTATCTACTACTGATATAAATTTATTTTCTCTTTTTTACTTCAGTGATTCTATTCGTGAAAAGAAGACGAAAGCTATTTTGAATTCACTTCGTTCAGTTGAAGACTGATGCAGCAGGCTGTGTATGTACATTTCGTTTCTGAAGTTAATAAAATCAACATGTACATAATTCTATTACCTAGGTTTTATAAAACATTATTTTGTGCTAATAGTTACAGGAAAGTGACTGATGTCTTGCTTTCTAATCCTATGATCGGGCTAAATACCATAGTTTAATTTGTCAACTTGACAAAGAAGCTAGCAGACTCCATTGTGAACTGTTTTGGTAACTGTCACATGGCTAGCATTAAATCTGACTAACCTTAGACGTTCTGTACTTATTGCCACTTGTCAATAAAATGTATCTGTAGCGTTGTGAAGGAAGTAATTCCGCTCCGGTCAACTGTTTTGGTGAATTGAAATAAATGACTGAGCTATTCAGCCTAGATAACATAACACTGATAACTATCATGTGGCTAGTCAATCTCTTAATTCCACTCCGGACAAAAATAAATCACATACGTAGATTTTTTTGAGCACTGGATTACGTGGCCTCTATAGTGCTCCTACTTTCAGGATCACATTTAGCATGGCTGAGAAATAGAAAAAAAAACAATTAAACGTAGTTTATGAGCGACCTCATATTGTCTGTTTCAAACTACCAAAGTATAATAGATTGTCTTAGGATACCCTAAGCCACTCTCTCCTTTTATCGATGGGATTATCACTCAGTGACTGAAGGCAAGAATCCATATTCATCCTCACATTAGCAGAATTACAAAACTGCACCTGTTATCATGATGCACTTAAATGGGATATCATCCAGCTGTTAACCAACTGACATCCATTCCGAAAAACAAGGAGGTACGCCCGAAAGCCTACTATTATATCACTTTAATTCAAAATACTAAGCCTGAATCAGAGGACTCAAAACACCTACAACAATATTCTTCTAAACCCCAGACTCATTTATTTTTTATGAACGACATACCAATCATCAGCATTATCAACACCAATCAGCTTAGGCAATACCATCTGAATCAAACCCTTTCCTTATATCCTAATTCACGTTATGAGTCACTACTCCAAAATCCTACTCACCAAATCTTTACATCACCAGAATAAAGCCCTAGGAAATATCCCAATATTTTCGGAAACCACCAACACCAACAAATCACGGTAATATTCATCTACAGTAAACACAAAACTGTCAGCAACCATTTTCAGTCGACCCACACTATGTTTCTCCACAACAATAGCGCTATTTTACTGATATCCTTTCACCACCTATCCTACGACACTGAAAATACCAAATCCCTCCGAAGATTTCATTAGCGCGCGTGGAATATCCGAAATATTCACGATGATACGAAAGCTTTCAATAGTCAATTGTTGATCATTTCAGTTATTTGACGATTTTGCTTATCTGGAGGACGTCGTGGAGGAATTGTGTGTCGTCGATTCGCTTAGTGTGGGTTTGAGATTTAGCAGTCAGTGTTATTTAGAATGATTAGCGTGTGTATTAAACTGCCTGACTGACCGACTGCGTGTTTGTGTGTGTGTGTGTGTGTGTGTGTGTGTGTGTGTGTGTAGGTGAGGGTTTTAGACAGTGAGTTTGCTGAAAGCTGGTTACTTCTGTAAGCGACTGTAGAAGAGATCTGTGTTAAAACTCCATTCTAGTGTCTAGGTGGTGAGATTGAACTCGGTATAGATAGCACTTACTTATGTTTCGATGCATAATATTGCCATTAGGACACCTGACGGGAAGGCCATCATGAATATCAGAATGGCATTTACTACGATATTTTCCTACATTCAGTATTTATCCTCCTCATAATGGCCTTGTGAGTATCGACAGATTATACCAGAGGTGAAGCTGGTGGTGAGATGTGTTTCAGTGGTGCACAAATCTTCAACTAAATACTGATGATGATGATAATAATAATAATAATGCTAATAGGATGTGGATACGAGAGAGTATAGTTGTAGTTGTAGCTAATTGTCTGACCGATTCAGGTGGAGAAACAAACATAACTAGTTTAAAATACCTTAGTCATTAATAAGTTACGATTCACTGTATATCAAATTGGTGAGAAGGATTTTCTCAAATTGTTGAGAAGTTGTCCGACGAAGATGTAAGAGTGAATCACATTTCCCGTTTTCACTGCAGTCTAAATCCGCCTTCATTTGTACTGGTAACATCAACAGTGCCTTTGAAGACATTATTTCCTTTCATGAATTTACTATGTTGACTAAGATGTAATAACACAATGGAGTGATGTGATTTTGAGGGTAAATAAGATCCTATGCCTAAATGAAGTGTGGAACGACGTAGGTGAAAAGGGAGAACACGTTCGGTTTCACATACATAACCGGTGACGACGAACTCTGCGTAATGTGGTGAGTAAGTATTCTTGGAACGCCTGCTTCCGATCAGTTGAATACTGTTCGACAATAGCGTTCCTACATGAAATTCACATTGCATGAATATGCGTGTGGTACACTTTGTTTTGTATGTGATTTTGTAACGTGTGTACATGGTGAAGACGATATTGTGGGGTGGATGAGGTAATGATGACTATTCCTGTAATAGTTGTGCACTAATCATCAACACTGCTACTCAGTGTGAATTATTCGCGTAGATCGTGTGGTCTATGGGGAATGTTGATGACGATATGAAAGGATTAATAGTTGGTTGTTGATCATTTCAGTTATTTGACGATTTTGGTTATCTGGAGGACGTCGTGGAGGAATTGTGTGTCGTCGATTCGCTTAGTGTGGGTTTGAGATTTAGCAGTCAGTGTTATTTAGAATGATTAGCGTGTGTATTAAACTGCCTGACTGACCGACTGTGTGTTTGTGTGTGTGTGTGTGTGTGTGTGTGTAGGTGAGGGTTTTAGACAGTGAGTTTGCTGAAAGCTGGTTACTTCTGTAAGCGACTGTAGAAGAGATCTATGTTAAAACTCCATTCTAGTGTCTAGGTGGTGAGATTGAACTCGGTATAGATAGCACTTACTTATGTTTCGATGCATAATATTGCCATTAGGACACCTGACGGGAAGGCCATCATGAATATCAGAATGGCATTTACTACGATATTTTCCTACATTCAGTATTTATCCTCCTCATAATGGCCTTGTGAGTATCGACAGATTATACCAGAGGTGAAGCTGGTGGTGAGATGTGTTTCAGTGGTGCACAAATCTTCAACTAAATACTGATGATGATGATAATAATAATAATAATGCTAATAGGATGTGGATACGAGAGAGTATAGTTGTAGTTGTAGCTAATTGTCTGACCGATTCAGGTGGAGAAACAAACATAACTAGTTTAAAATACCTTAGTCATTAATAAGTTACGATTCACTGTATATCAAATTGGTGAGAAGGATTTTCTCAAATTGTTGAGAAGTTGTCCGACGAAGATGTAAGAGTGAATCACATTTCCCGTTTTCACTGCAGTCTAAATCCGCCTTCATTTGTACTGGTAACATCAACAGTGCCTTTGAAGACATTATTTCCTTTCATGAATTTACTATGTTGACTAAGATGTAATAACACAATGGAGTGATGTGATTTTGAGGGTAAATAAGATCCTATGCCTAAATGAAGTGTGGAACGACGTAGGTGAAAAGGGAGAACATGTTCGGTTTCACATACATAACCGGTGACGACGAACTCTGCGTAATGTGGTGAGTAAGTATTCTTGGAACGCCTGCTTCCGATCAGTTGAATACTGTTCGACAATAGCGTTCCTACATGAAATTCACATTGCATGAATATGCGTGTGGTACTCTTTCTTTTGTTTGTGATTTTGTAACGTGTGTACATGGTGAAGACGATATTGTGGGGTGGATGAGGTAATGATGACTATTCCTGTAATAGTTGTGCACTAATCATCAACACTGCTACTCAGTGTGAATTATTCGCGTAGATCGTGTGGTCTATGGGGAATGTTGATGACGATATGAAAGGATTAATAGTTGGTTGTTGATCATTTCAGTTATTTGACGATTTTGGTTATCTGGAGGACGTCGTGGAGGAATTGTGTGTCGTCGATTCGCTTAGTGTGGGTTTGAGATTTAGCAGTCAGTGTTATTTAGAATGATTAGCGTGTGTATTAAACTGCCTGACTGACCGACTGCGTGTTTGTGTGTGTGTGTGTGTGTGTGTGTGTGTGTGTGTAGGTGAGGGTTTTAGACAGTGAGTTTGCTGAAAGCTGGTTACTTCTGTAAGCGACTGTAGAAGAGATCTGTGTTAAAACTCCATTCTAGTGTCTAGGTGGTGAGATTGAACTCGGTATAGATAGCACTTACTTATGTTTCGATGCATAATATTGCCATTAGGACACCTGACGGGAAGGCCATCATGAATATCAGAATGGCATTTACTACGATATTTTCCTACATTCAGTATTTATCCTCCTCATAATGGCCTTGTGAGTATCGACAGATTATACCAGAGGTGAAGCTGGTAGTGAGATGTGTTTCAGTGGTGCACAAATCTTCAACTAAATACTGATGATGATGATAATAATAATAATAATGCTAATAGGATGTGGATACGAGAGAGTATAGTTGTAGTTGTAGCTAATTGTCTGACCGATTCAGGTGGAGAAACAAACATAACTAGTTTAAAATACCTTAGTCATTAATAAGTTACGATACACTGTATATCAAATTGGTGAGAAGGATTTTCTCAAATTGTTGAGAAGTTGTCCGACGAAGATGTAAGAGTGAATCACATTTCCCGTTTTCACTGCAGTCTAAATCCGCCTTCATTTGTACTGGTAACATCAACAGTGCCTTTGAAGACATTATTTCCTTTCATGAATTTACTATGTTGACTAAGATGTAATAACACAATGGAGTGATGTGATTTTGAGGGTAAATAAGATCCTATGCCTAAATGAAGTGTGGAACGACGTAGGTGAAAAGGGAGAACACGTTCGGTTTCACATACATAACCGGTGACGACGAACTCTGCGTAATGTGGTGAGTAAGTATTCTTGGAACGCCTGCTTCCGATCAGTTGAATACTGTTCGACAATAGCGTTCCTACATGAAATTCACATTGCATGAATATGCGTGTGGTACTCTTTCTTTTGTTTGTGATTTTGTAACGTGTGTACATGGTGAAGACGATATTGTGGGGTGGATGAGGTAATGACGACTATTCCTGTAATAGTTGTGCACTAATCATCAACACTGCTACTCAGTGTGAATTATTCGCGTAGATCGTGTGGTCTATGGGGAATGTTGATGACGATATGAAAGGATTAATAGTTGGTTGTTGATCATTTCAGTTATTTGACGATTTTGGTTATCTGGAGGACGTCGTGGAGGAATTGTGTGTCGTCGATTCGCTTAGTGTGGGTTTGAGATTTAGCAGTCAGTGTTATTTAGAATGATTAGCGTGTGTATTAAACTGCCTGACTGACCGACTGTGTGTGTGTGTGTGTGTGTGTGTGTGTGTGTGTGTGTGTGTAGGTGAGGGTTTTAGACAGTGAGTTTGCTGAAAGCTGGTTACTTCTGTAAGCGACTGTAGAAGAGATCTGTGTTAAAACTCCATTCTAGTGTCTAGGTGGTGAGATTGAACTCGGTATAGATAGCACTTACTTATGTTTCGATGCATAATATTGCCATTAGGACACCTGACGGGAAGGCCATCATGAATATCAGAATGGCATTTACTACGATATTTTCCTACATTCAGTATTTATCCTCCTCATAATGGCCTTGTGAGTATCGACAGATTATACCAGAGGTGAAGCTGGTAGTGAGATGTGTTTCAGTGGTGCACAAATCTTCAACTAAATACTGATGATGATGATAATAATAATAATAATGCTAATAGGATGTGGATACGAGAGAGTATAGTTGTAGTTGTAGCTAATTGTCTGACCGATTCAGGTGGAGAAACAAACATAACTAGTTTAAAATACCTTAGTCATTAATAAGTTACGATTCACTGTATATCAAATTGGTGAGAAGGATTTTCTCAAATTGTTGAGAAGTTGTCCGACGAAGATGTAAGAGTGAATCACATTTCCCGTTTTCACTGCAGTCTAAATCCGCCTTCATTTGTACTGGTAACATCAACAGTGCCTTTGAAGACATTATTTCCTTTCATGAATTTACTATGTTGACTAAGATGTAGTAACACAATGGAGTGATGTGATTTTGAGGGTAAATAAGATCCTATGCCTAAATGAAGTGTGGAACGACGTAGGTGAAAAGGGAGAACACGTTCGGTTTCACATACATAACCGGTGACGACGAACTCTGCGTAATGTGGTGAGTAAGTATTCTTGGAACGCCTGCTTCCGATCAGTTGAATACTGTTCGACAATAGCGTTCCTACATGAAATTCACATTGCATGAATATGCGTGTGGTACACTTTGTTTTGTATGTGATTTTGTAACGTGTGTACATGGTGAAGACGATATTGTGGGGTGGATGAGGTAATGACGACTATTCCTGTAATAGTTGTGCACTAATCATCAACACTGCTACTCAGTGTGAATTATTCGCGTAGATCGTGTGGTCTATGGGGAATGTTGATGACGATATGAAAGGATTAATAGTTGGTTGTTGATCATTTCAGTTATTTGACGATTTTGGTTATCTGGAGGACGTCGTGGAGGAATTGTGTGTCGTCGATTCGCTTAGTGTGGGTTTGAGATTTAGCAGTCAGTGTTATTTAGAATGATTAGCGTGTGTATTAAACTGCCTGACTGACCGACTGCGTGTTGTGTGTGTGTGTGTGTGTGTGTGTGTGTAGGTGAGGGTTTTAGACAGTGAGTTTGCTGAAAGCTGGTTACTTCTGTAAGCGACTGTAGAAGAGATCTGTGTTAAAACTCCATTCTAGTGTCTAGGTGGTGAGATTGAACTCGGTATAGATAGCACTTACTTATGTTTCGATGCATAATATTGCCATTAGGACACCTGACGGGAAGGCCATCATGAATATCAGAATGGCATTTACTACGATATTTTCCTACATTCAGTATTTATCCTCCTCATAATGGCCTTGTGAGTATCGACAGATTATACCAGAGGTGAAGCTGGTAGTGAGATGTGTTTCAGTGGTGCACAAATCTTCAACTAAATACTGATGATGATGATAATAATAATAATAATGCTAATAGGATGTGGATACGAGAGAGTATAGTTGTAGTTGTAGCTAATTGTCTGACCGATTCAGGTGGAGAAACAAACATAACTAGTTTAAAATACCTTAGTCATTAATAAGTTACGATTCACTGTATATCAAATTGGTGAGAAGGATTTTCTCAAATTGTTGAGAAGTTGTCCGACGAAGATGTAAGAGTGAATCACATTTCCCGTTTTCACTGCAGTCTAAATCCGCCTTCATTTGTACTGGTAACATCAACAGTGCCTTTGAAGACATTATTTCCTTTCATGAATTTACTATGTTGACTAAGATGTAGTAACACAATGGAGTGATGTGATTTTGAGGGTAAATAAGATCCTATGCCTAAATGAAGTGTGGAACGACGTAGGTGAAAAGGGAGAACACGTTCGGTTTCACATACATAACCGGTGACGACGAACTCTGCGTAATGTGGTGAGTAAGTATTCTTGGAACGCCTGCTTCCGATCAGTTGAATACTGTTCGACAATAGCGTTCCTACATGAAATTCACATTGCATGAATATGCGTGTGGTACACTTTGTTTTGTATGTGATTTTGTAACGTGTGTACATGGTGAAGACGATATTGTGGGGTGGATGAGGTAATGACGACTATTCCTGTAATAGTTGTGCACTAATCATCAACACTGCTACTCAGTGTGAATTATTCGCGTAGATCGTGTGGTCTATGGGGAATGTTGATGACGATATGAAAGGATTAATAGTTGGTTGTTGATCATTTCAGTTATTTGACGATTTTGGTTATCTGGAGGACGTCGTGGAGGAATTGTGTGTCGTCGATTCGCTTAGTGTGGGTTTGAGATTTAGCAGTCAGTGTTATTTAGAATGATTAGCGTGTGTATTAAACTGCCTGACTGACCGACTGCGTGTTTGTGTGTGTGTGTGTGTGTGTGTGTGTGTGTGTGTAGGTGAGGGTTTTAGACAGTGAGTTTGCTGAAAGCTGGTTACTTCTGTAAGCGACTGTAGAAGAGATCTGTGTTAAAACTCCATTCTAGTGTCTAGGTGGTGAGATTGAACTCGGTATAGATAGCACTTACTTATGTTTCGATGCATAATATTGCCATTAGGACACCTGACGGGAAGGCCATCATGAATATCAGAATGGCATTTACTACGATATTTTCCTACATTCAGTATTTATCCTCCTCATAATGGCCTTGTGAGTATCGACAGATTATACCAGAGGTGAAGCTGGTAGTGAGATGTGTTTCAGTGGTGCACAAATCTTCAACTAAATACTGATGATGATGATAATAATAATAATAATGCTAATAGGATGTGGATACGAGAGAGTATAGTTGTAGTTGTAGCTAATTGTCTGACCGATTCAGGTGGAGAAACAAACATAACTAGTTTAAAATACCTTAGTCATTAATAAGTTACGATTCACTGTATATCAAATTGGTGAGAAGGATTTTCTCAAATTGTTGAGAAGTTGTCCGACGAAGATGTAAGAGTGAATCACATTTCCCGTTTTCACTGCAGTCTAAATCCGCCTTCATTTGTACTGGTAACATCAACAGTGCCTTTGAAGACATTATTTCCTTTCATGAATTTACTATGTTGACTAAGATGTAGTAACACAATGGAGTGATGTGATTTTGAGGGTAAATAAGATCCTATGCCTAAATGAAGTGTGGAACGACGTAGGTGAAAAGGGAGAACACGTTCGGTTTCACATACATAACCGGTGACGACGAACTCTGCGTAATGTGGTGAGTAAGTATTCTTGGAACGCCTGCTTCCGATCAGTTGAATACTGTTCGACAATAGCGTTCCTACACGAAATTCACATTGCATGAATATGCGTGTGGTACACTTTGTTTTGTATGTGATTTTGTAACGTGTGTACATGGTGAAGACGATATTGTGGGGTGGATGAGGTAATGACGACTATTCCTGTAATAGTTGTGCACTAATCATCAACACTGCTACTCAGTGTGAATTATTCGCGTAGATCGTGTGGTCTATGGGGAATGTTGATGACGATATGAAAGGATTAATAGTTGGTTGTTGATCATTTCAGTTATTTGACGATTTTGGTTATCTGGAGGACGTCGTGGAGGAATTGTGTGTCGTCGATTCGCTTAGTGTGGGTTTGAGATTTAGCAGTCAGTGTTATTTAGAATGATTAGCGTGTGTATTAAACTGCCTGACTGACCGACTGCGTGTTTGTGTGTGTGTGTGTGTGTGTGTGTGTGTAGGTGAGGGTTTTAGACAGTGAGTTTGCTGAAAGCTGGTTACTTCTGTAAGCGACTGTAGAAGAGATCTGTGTTAAAACTCCATTCTAGTGTCTAGGTGGTGAGATTGAACTCGGTATAGATAGCACTTACTTATGTTTCGATGCATAATATTGCCATTAGGACACCTGACGGGAAGGCCATCATGAATATCAGAATGGCATTTACTACGATATTTTCCTACATTCAGTATTTATCCTCCTCATAATGGCCTTGTGAGTATCGACAGATTATACCAGAGGTGAAGCTGGTAGTGAGATGTGTTTCAGTGGTGCACAAATCTTCAACTAAATACTGATGATGATGATAATAATAATAATAATGCTAATAGGATGTGGATACGAGAGAGTATAGTTGTAGTTGTAGCTAATTGTCTGACCGATTCAGGTGGAGAAACAAACATAACTAGTTTAAAATACCTTAGTCATTAATAAGTTACGATTCACTGTATATCAAATTGGTGAGAAGGATTTTCTCAAATTGTTGAGAAGTTGTCCGACGAAGATGTAAGAGTGAATCACATTTCCCGTTTTCACTGCAGTCTAAATCCGCCTTCATTTGTACTGGTAACATCAACAGTGCCTTTGAAGACATTATTTCCTTTCATGAATTTACTATGTTGACTAAGATGTAGTAACACAATGGAGTGATGTGATTTTGAGGGTAAATAAGATCCTATGCCTAAATGAAGTGTGGAACGACGTAGGTGAAAAGGGAGAACACGTTCGGTTTCACATACATAACCGGTGACGACGAACTCTGCGTAATGTGGTGAGTAAGTATTCTTGGAACGCCTGCTTCCGATCAGTTGAATACTGTTCGACAATAGCGTTCCTACACGAAATTCACATTGCATGAATATGCGTGTGGTACACTTTGTTTTGTATGTGATTTTGTAACGTGTGTACATGGTGAAGACGATATTGTGGGGTGGATGAGGTAATGACGACTATTCCTGTAATAGTTGTGCACTAATCATCAACACTGCTACTCAGTGTGAATTATTCGCGTAGATCGTGTGGTCTATGGGGAATGTTGATGACGATATGAAAGGATTAATAGTTGGTTGTTGATCATTTCAGTTATTTGACGATTTTGGTTATCTGGAGGACGTCGTGGAGGAATTGTGTGTCGTCGATTCGCTTAGTGTGGGTTTGAGATTTAGCAGTCAGTGTTATTTAGAATGATTAGCGTGTGTATTAAACTGCCTGACTGACCGACTGCGTGTTTGTGTGTGTGTGTGTGTGTGTGTGTGTGTAGGTGAGGGTTTTAGACAGTGAGTTTGCTGAAAGCTGGTTACTTCTGTAAGCGACTGTGGAAGAGATCTGTGTTAAAACTCCATTCTAGTGTCTAGGTGGTGAGATTGAACTCGGTATAGATAGCACTTACTTATGTTTCGATGCATAATATTGCCATTAGGACACCTGACGGGAAGGCCATCATGAATATCAGAATGGCATTTACTACGATATTTTCCTACATTCAGTATTTATCCTCCTCATAATGGCCTTGTGAGTATCGACAGATTATACCAGAGGTGAAGCTGGTAGTGAGATGTGTTTCAGTGGTGCACAAATCTTCAACTAAATACTGATGATGATAATAATAATAATAATAATGCTAATAGGATGTGGATACGAGAGAGTATAGTTGTAGTTGTAGCTAATTGTCTGACCGATTCAGGTGGAGAAACAAACATAACTAGTTTAAAATACCTTAGTCATTAATAAGTTACGATTCACTGTATATCAAATTGGTGAGAAGGATTTTCTCAAATTGTTGAGAAGTTGTCCGACGAAGATGTAAGAGTGAATCACATTTCCCGTTTTCACTGCAGTCTAAATCCGCCTTCATTTGTACTGGTAACATCAACAGTGCCTTTGAAGACATTATTTCCTTTCATGAATTTACTATGTTGACTAAGATGTAGTAACACAATGGAGTGATGTGATTTTGAGGGTAAATAAGATCCTATGCCTAAATGAAGTGTGGAACGACGTAGGTGAAAAGGGAGAACACGTTCGGTTTCACATACATAACCGGTGACGACGAACTCTGCGTAATGTGGTGAGTAAGTATTCTTGGAACGCCTGCTTCCGATCAGTTGAATACTGTTCGACAATAGCGTTCCTACACGAAATTCACATTGCATGAATATGCGTGTGGTACACTTTGTTTTGTATGTGATTTTGTAACGTGTGTACATGGTGAAGACGATATTGTGGGGTGGATGAGGTAATGACGACTATTCCTGTAATAGTTGTGCACTAATCATCAACACTGCTACTCAGTGTGAATTATTCGCGTAGATCGTGTGGTCTATGGGGAATGTTGATGACGATATGAAAGGATTAATAGTTGGTTGTTGATCATTTCAGTTATTTGACGATTTTGGTTATCTGGAGGACGTCGTGGAGGAATTGTGTGTCGTCGATTCGCTTAGTGTGGGTTTGAGATTTAGCAGTCAGTGTTATTTAGAATGATTAGCGTGTGTATTAAACTGCCTGACTGACCGACTGCGTGTTTGTGTGTGTGTGTGTGTGTGTGTGTGTGTAGGTGAGGGTTTTAGACAGTGAGTTTGCTGAAAGCTGGTTACTTCTGTAAGCGACTGTGGAAGAGATCTGTGTTAAAACTCCATTCTAGTGTCTAGGTGGTGAGATTGAACTCGGTATAGATAGCACTTACTTATGTTTCGATGCATAATATTGCCATTAGGACACCTGACGGGAAGGCCATCATGAATATCAGAATGGCATTTACTACGATATTTTCCTACATTCAGTATTTATCCTCCTCATAATGGCCTTGTGAGTATCGACAGATTATACCAGAGGTGAAGCTGGTAGTGAGATGTGTTTCAGTGGTGCACAAATCTTCAACTAAATACTGATGATGATAATAATAATAATAATAATGCTAATAGGATGTGGATACGAGAGAGTATAGTTGTAGTTGTAGCTAATTGTCTGACCGATTCAGGTGGAGAAACAAACATAACTAGTTTAAAATACCTTAGTCATTAATAAGTTACGATTCACTGTATATCAAATTGGTGAGAAGGATTTTCTCAAATTGTTGAGAAGTTGTCCGACGAAGATGTAAGAGTGAATCACATTTCCCGTTTTCACTGCAGTCTAAATCCGCCTTCATTTGTACTGGTAACATCAACAGTGCCTTTGAAGACATTATTTCCTTTCATGAATTTACTATGTTGACTAAGATGTAGTAACACAATGGAGTGATGTGATTTTGAGGGTAAATAAGATCCTATGCCTAAATGAAGTGTGGAACGACGTAGGTGAAAAGGGAGAACACGTTCGGTTTCACATACATAACCGGTGACGACGAACTCTGCGTAATGTGGTGAGTAAGTATTCTTGGAACGCCTGCTTCCGATCAGTTGAATACTGTTCGACAATAGCGTTCCTACACGAAATTCACATTGCATGAATATGCGTGTGGTACACTTTGTTTTGTATGTGATTTTGTAACGTGTGTACATGGTGAAGACGATATTGTGGGGTGGATGAGGTAATGACGACTATTCCTGTAATAGTTGTGCACTAATCATCAACACTGCTACTCAGTGTGAATTATTCGCGTAGATCGTGTGGTCTATGGGGAATGTTGATGACGATATGAAAGGATTAATAGTTGGTTGTTGATCATTTCAGTTATTTGACGATTTTGGTTATCTGGAGGACGTCGTGGAGGAATTGTGTGTCGTCGATTCGCTTAGTGTGGGTTTGAGATTTAGCAGTCAGTGTTATTTAGAATGATTAGCGTGTGTATTAAACTGCCTGACTGACCGACTGCGTGTTTGTGTGTGTGTGTGTGTGTGTGTGTGTAGGTGAGGGTTTTAGACAGTGAGTTTGCTGAAAGCTGGTTACTTCTGTAAGCGACTGTGGAAGAGATCTGTGTTAAAACTCCATTCTAGTGTCTAGGTGGTGAGATTGAACTCGGTATAGATAGCACTTACTTATGTTTCGATGCATAATATTGCCATTAGGACACCTGACGGGAAGGCCATCATGAATATCAGAATGGCATTTACTACGATATTTTCCTACATTCAGTATTTATCCTCCTCATAATGGCCTTGTGAGTATCGACAGATTATACCAGAGGTGAAGCTGGTAGTGAGATGTGTTTCAGTGGTGCACAAATCTTCAACTAAATACTGATGATGATAATAATAATAATAATAATGCTAATAGGATGTGGATACGAGAGAGTATAGTTGTAGTTGTAGCTAATTGTCTGACCGATTCAGGTGGAGAAACAAACATAACTAGTTTAAAATACCTTAGTCATTAATAAGTTACGATTCACTGTATATCAAATTGGTGAGAAGGATTTTCTCAAATTGTTGAGAAGTTGTCCGACGAAGATGTAAGAGTGAATCACATTTCCCGTTTTCACTGCAGTCTAAATCCGCCTTCATTTGTACTGGTAACATCAACAGTGCCTTTGAAGACATTATTTCCTTTCATGAATTTACTATGTTGACTAAGATGTAGTAACACAATGGAGTGATGTGATTTTGAGGGTAAATAAGATCCTATGCCTAAATGAAGTGTGGAACGACGTAGGTGAAAAGGGAGAACACGTTCGGTTTCACATACATAACCGGTGACGACGAACTCTGCGTAATGTGGTGAGTAAGTATTCTTGGAACGCCTGCTTCCGATCAGTTGAATACTGTTCGACAATAGCGTTCCTACACGAAATTCACATTGCATGAATATGCGTGTGGTACACTTTGTTTTGTATGTGATTTTGTAACGTGTGTACATGGTGAAGACGATATTGTGGGGTGGATGAGGTAATGACGACTATTCCTGTAATAGTTGTGCACTAATCATCAACACTGCTACTCAGTGTGAATTATTCGCGTAAATCGTGTGGTCTATGGGGAATGTTGATGACGATATGAAAGGATTAATAGTTGGTTGTTGATCATTTCAGTTATTTGACGATTTTGGTTATCTGGAGGACGTCGTGGAGGAATTGTGTGTCGTCGATTCGCTTAGTGTGGGTTTGAGATTTAGCAGTCAGTGTTATTTAGAATGATTAGCGTGTGTATTAAACTGCCTGACTGACCGACTGCGTGTTTGTGTGTGTGTGTGTGTGTGTTTGTGTGTAGGTGAGGGTTTTAGACAGTGAGTTTGCTGAAAGCTGGTTACTTCTGTAAGCGACTGTGGAAGAGATCTGTGTTAAAACTCCATTCTAGTGTCTAGGTGGTGAGATTGAACTCGGTATAGATAGCACTTACTTATGTTTCGATGCATAATATTGCCATTAGGACACCAGACGGGAAGGCCATCATGAATATCAGAATGGCATTTACTACGATATTTTCCTACATTCAGTATTTATCCTCCTCATAATGGCCTTGTGAGTATCGACAGATTATACCAGAGGTGAAGCTGGTAGTGAGATGTGTTTCAGTGGTGCACAAATCTTCAACTAAATACTGATGATGATAATAATAATAATAATAATGCTAATAGGATGTGGATACGAGAGAGTATAGTTGTAGTTGTAGCTAATTGTCTGACCGATTCAGGTGGAGAAACAAACATAACTAGTTTAAAATACCTTAGTCATTAATAAGTTACGATTCACTGTATATCAAATTGGTGAGAAGGATTTTCTCAAATTGTTGAGAAGTTGTCCGACGAAGATGTAAGAGTGAATCACATTTCCCGTTTTCACTGCAGTCTAAATCCGCCTTCATTTGTACTGGTAACATCAACAGTGCCTTTGAAGACATTATTTCCTTTCATGAATTTACTATGTTGACTAAGATGTAGTAACACAATGGAGTGATGTGATTTTGAGGGTAAATAAGATCCTATGCCTAAATGAAGTGTGGAACGACGTAGGTGAAAAGGGAGAACACGTTCGGTTTCACATACATAACCGGTGACGACGAACTCTGCGTAATGTGGTGAGTAAGTATTCTTGGAACGCCTGCTTCCGATCAGTTGAATACTGTTCGACAATAGCGTTCCTATACGAAATTCACATTGCATGAATATGCGTGTGGTACACTTTGTTTTGTATGTGATTTTGTAACGTATGTACATGGTGAAGACGATATTGTGGGGTGGATGAGGTAATGACGACTATTCCTGTAATAGTTGTGCACTAATCATCAACACTGCTACTCAGTGTGAATTATTCGCGTAGATCGTGTGGTCTATGGGGAATGTTGATGACGATATGAAAGGATTAATAGTTGGTTGTTGATCATTTCAGTTATTTGACGATTTTGGTTATCTGGAGGACGTCGTGGAGGAATTGTGTGTCGTCGATTCGCTTAGTGTGGGTTTGAGATTTAGCAGTCAGTGTTATTTAGAATGATTAGCGTGTGTATTAAACTGCCTGACTGACCGACTGCGTGTTTGTGTGTGTGTGTGTGTGTGTGTGTGTGTAGGTGAGGGTTTTAGACAGTGAGTTTGCTGAAAGTTGGTTACTTCTGTAAGCGACTGTGGAAGAGATCTGTGTTAAAACTCCATTCTAGTGTCTAGGTGGTGAGATTGATCTCGGTATAGATAGCACTTACTTATGTTTCGATGCATAATATTGCCATTAGGACACCTGACGGGAAGGCCATCATGAATATCAGAATGGCATTTACTACTATATTTTCCTACATTCAGTATTTATCCTCCTCATAATGGCCTTGTGAGTATCGACAGATTATACCAGAGGTGAAGCTGGTAGTGAGATGTGTTTCAGTGGTGCACAAATCTTCAACTAAATACTGATGATGATGATAATAATAATAATAATGCTAATAGGATGTGGATACGAGAGAGTATAGTTGTAGTTGTAGCTAATTGTCTGACCGATTCAGGTGGAGAAACAAACATAACTAGTTTAAAATACCTTAGTCATTAATAAGTTACGATTCACTGTATATCAAATTGGTGAGAAGGATTTTCTCAAATTGTTGAGAAGTTGTCCGACGAAGATGTAAGAGTGAATCACATTTCCCGTTTTCACTGCAGTCTAAATCCGCCTTCATTTGTACTGGTAACATCAACAGTGCCTTTGAAGACATTATTTCCTTTCATGAATTTACTATGTTGACTAAGATGTAGTAACACAATGGAGTGATGTGATTTTGAGGGTAAATAAGATCCTATGCCTGAATGAATTCTTCTTCCTTGACATGGTGTTCGTGCTTGAACACCGCAATGATCTACTCAAGCTATGCTGGCTGAGACTTATCTCTCTTTTGGTCATACCATGCTAGGCAGGTTTTTTGGATAGCGGTTAAACAAAAAGCAGCTACCCAATCCAACATCATGTCCAATACAAAATTACAAAATTTCATGCCGGATCGGCCGTGGCCCGGATTAACAACGACTGCGCTTCCTGCTGCCGTGTCACAGGGCAGGAGTGATAAGTATGCTACTGAGGCACACCAAACAAAAGAGAACGAACAAAAATAGGCCGCGTGTGACCGGCCTCAAGCAGTTGTCCCCTGGGCTCTGCGGTCACGCAACCAACTTTCACGGTGTGGGCAGCTGGGAAGTAACAATCGCCCTCACAATCCGAAACGCACGCGAAACCTGTCTATTACTCACATCTTTGTTTCCATCTTCATCTCTATCATCTTGCCTTCCTTCCACTGATGCAACTCTTCGACTTGATAGCTCTCCACTCTGTGTCCACTAAAAACGATGGAAGCCAAAAAACCACCACCGATAGCCTCTTAAAGCCGCGCCACCAATTTCATATAGGAGCTCTTAATGTTAGGACACTTTGCCAAATAGGACAACAAGCATCACTAGCTAAGACCCTGGCATCACGAGCCAATGATGTATGCTGTGTTTCAGAAACACGCATACAAGACCCAAGTGTGGTTATTCACCTAACCCCACCTGGCCAACAGGTTGAATCTGCAAAATTCACCTTGAGGGTGTCAGGAGATACCACAGCTAGTTCACGAGGATTAGCTGGCGTAGGGATAGCTTTGAGTACTAGGGCAGAAAAGACACTGCTTGACTGGATCCCGGTAGATAGCCGAATGTGTGCTGTCCGCCTGAACGGGTCAGTAAAAAGGAGGAAGGACTGCACTACTCGCCGATGCCTTTTCGTAATCTCCGCCTACGCCCCCACTGACTGCAGTTCAGATGAAACGAAGGATGAGTTCTACCAAAAGCTGTCTAGTTTGGTGGGAAAGGCTAAACGCTCAGACATAGTCGTTCTAGCTGGTGACTTTAACGCTCAAGTAGGGAAATTGTGTCAATCTGAGAAGGATGTCGGTGGCACCTATGGAGTCCCGTGCCAGCGAACCGACAACGGTGACCGTCTCCTACAGTTCTGCTCTGATAATCATTTGTTTCTTGTAAGCACTAACTTCAAACACAAGGACAGACACTGTTTGACTTGAAGACCCCCTTCATCAAACCAACGCTGGACACAAATAGACCACATAGCAATAAGCTATCGTTGGCGTGGGTCGGTAGGAGATTGTCGCTCCTTCTGGAACACGTGTGTAGATACCGACCATGCACTGGTCCGCGCTCGGGTGTGCTTACGACTGAACGGACGTAGGAAACAGCTGGGGGTAAAACCATCACGTCCCCAGCTCGATCAGGAAACTAAATCCGTATTTGAGGAAGAACTAGCTAAACACATAACTGTGTTCGACAGCTATGCTCACCCTGAAGAAGCTTGGAAAAATATCCAGGCAGCCATAGATACAGCTGTAAAAGCTGTGAATAAGGTAAACCCAAAGGTGAGTAAAAACCACTGGATCTCCACCGCCTCATCCGAACTGATAGATGCTAGAAGACTTATTCCGGCGAGCTCCGAATTCAATGAGGAGCGAAAGCTGCACAAGAGGAAACTTACGAAAAGTCTCCGCAAGGACCGTGAACAGTGGTGGGCGACAAAAGCCAAAGAGATGGAGAAAGCTTCGAGGATAGGCAACACCAGGCAACTCTTTACACTCATCAGGGAAACGGGTGGGAGAAGACAAATCATCAGTGAGACAATCTCGGAAAAAAATGGCACTATAATTAGCTCCCAGGATAGACGACTGGATCGTTGGAAAGAGCATTATGAGGAGCAGTTTAATTTGCCCACAGCCACGCTCAACCTTCCGAGCATCCAACACCTCCCTGAATGGGATATAGACACAGGTCCTCCGTCCCTAACTGAGGTTACTAAAGCTGTCACCAATCTGAAACTAGGCAAAGCAGCGGGACCTGATGGAATGACTCCAGAGGTATTTAAGTACGGTGGAGACAGCTTACTGTCTGCATTAACTGAGGTACTAGGCAGCGTCTGGGAATCAGAAGAAGTCCCATCGGGTTGGTGTAAGTCACTGATTATCCCCATATACAAGAAGGGAGACAAGTCTTCCTGTGATAATCACAGAGGGATTAGCTTGACTAATATAGTATCTAAAGTCTTAGGCTCAATAATCATGCGTAGACTGAGTGGTGCTCGGGAGGCACAAACACGAGAGAGCCAGGCAGGCTTTAGACCAGGAAGAGGGTGTATTGATCATATCTTCACCCTCCGACAGATTCTAGAACATAGGCATTCCTACCGGCGTCCAACAGTCATTATATTTCTTGACCTAAAGGCAGCATTCGACTCTGTCGATCGAGAAGTTCTCTGGAGATGCTTGGCTGTAAAGGGAATTCCGAGAAAATATATTGCACTGATTAAGGCACTCTACTCGTACTCATACAGCCAGGTGAGGGCTTACGGCGAGCTGTCATCTGAACTGATGACGACCAGTGGTGTCCGTCAAGGATGCCCATTATCCCCTTTTCTATTCAACTTCATCATAGATGTGTTAATGGACTTAACCCTAAGTGACTTCAGCGACTCAGGGATTGACTTGCTACCATGGAATAATCTCGTTGACTTGGAATATGCAGACGATATAGTCCTTCTAGGCGAAGACGCTGACAAAATGCAGAGTCTTCTAAACACCTTGAGCTGCAATCTACGAATGTTTGGCATGCGATTCGCTCCCGCCAAATGCAAGATGATGTTACAGGACTGGACTACATCGACTCCTAGTTTAGAAATAGGAAGTGAAGTGGTAGAGCACGTTGACCGCTTCACTTATTTGGGAAGTACCATCAGCCAACGTCAACGGGTTGATCTCTGACGAAATCTCAGCACGAATACAGAGGGCTAGTTTCGCATGTGCCAGTTTGCGCCGTCTGTGGCGTAGACGTGATATCCGGCTATCGACTAAAGGGCGTGTGTACTACTAATCAGTCCGCTCCGTCCTCCTTCATGGCTGTGAGACCTGGCCACTGAGAGTGGAAGACATGAAAAGATTAGCTGTCTTTGATCATAGGTGCCTGCGTTCTATTTCCCGTGTAAAGTGGCATAATAAGGTGAGCAACATGGAGGTTAGGCGTAGAGTTCTAGGTAAACAGGGGAAATCAATCGACGAAGTCGTGAAGTTACAAAGACTGAGATGGTTAGTACATGTGTTACGTATGCCAAGCCATCGCCTCCCTCGACGAGCAATGTTAGCGGATATAGAGTCAGGCTGGGAAAAAGCTAGCGGCGGTCAAACAAAAACTTGGCATCAGTCAATGAAATCCACAACAGTTGGTCTTAGCCACGTAGGAAGGTGTAGACTTCCAGGCTGGGGTCCTCGGGACGGCAAAAATCTATGGTTGGAAACAATTGGTGACATGGCTCAAAATCGTTCTCAGTGGCGCAGATGCATCCACTCCCTGTGACTTATGATCTTCAATGAAACTGTTTTGTATTTCTTTATTACTCCTTTGTCTCACACCTCTGCTCACTGTTTCTATTATGCTTTTCTTGTACTTTCTTCTCTTGCTTCGCGTGCTACACGGAGTGTTACGACTTGAACTTCCGCACATTTGTGCAAAGTTCTATGTCGAAAACAGACAGACAGTATGCCCAAATGAAGTGTGGAACGACGTAGGTGAAAAGGGAGAACACGTTCGGTTTCACATACATAACCGGTGACGACGAACTCTGCGTAATGTGGTGAGTAAGTATTCTTGGAACGCCTGCTTCCGATCAGTTGAATACTGTTCGACAATAGCGTTCCTACACGAAATTCACATTGCATGAATATGCGTGTGGTACACTTTGTTTTGTATGTGATTTTGTAACGTGTGTACATGGTGAAGACGATATTGTGGGGTGGATGAGGTAATGACGACTATTCCTGTAATAGTTGTGCACTAATCATCAACACTGCTACTCAGTGTGAATTATTCGCGTAGATCGTGTGGTCTATGGGGAATGTTGATGACGATATGAAAGGATTAATAGTTGGTTGTTGATCATTTCAGTTATTTGACGATTTTGGTTATCTGGAGGACGTCGTGGAGGAATTGTGTGTCGTCGATTCGCTTAGTGTGGGTTTGAGATTTAGCAGTCAGTGTTATTTAGAATGATTAGCGTGTGTATTAAACTGCCTGACTGACCGACTGCGTGTTTGTGTGTGTGTGTGTGTTTGTGTGTAGGTGAGGGTTTTAGACAGTGAGTTTGCTGAAAGCTGGTTACTTCTGTAAGCGACTGTAGAAGAGATCTGTGTTAAAACTCCATTCTAGTGTCTAGGTGGTGAGATTGATCTCGGTATAGATAGCACTTACTTATGTTTCGATGCATAATATTGCCATTAGGACACCAGACGGGAAGGCCATCATGAATATCAGAAATCTTGTAAGCCCTACTTTCGATCAGTTGACTACTGTTCGTCAATAACCTTCCTACATGAAATTCACGTTCCCCGAATATTCCTGTTGTACAATTTGTTTTTTTTCGTGTTTTTTCAATGTGTGTGCGTTTTAATGCCGTTATTTTTGTATAGGGATGATTTTTTTCCATTATTGTTCCATTGAAGCTTCAATTTTGCAAAAATTTCTTCTGTGTTTGTTTTGAGGTTTTTTCTTTCTTTGTTTGCTTTCGTTTTTCTTTTCCTGCTTTTCTTCTGTTTTTTTTCATATTAGTTGTCTGGCTATTTATGTGGAGAATTTTCTTTAATATGTGGTGTTTCTTGTTTATTATTCATTATTGTTTATTTTTGTTTTTCCAACAGTATTCCGCTGATTTTGTTTCTGGTGAATTGATCAATGGGTTATGGTATTGTTTTGTTCTCTATTCAATAATTCTGTTAATCGCATATGACTCGGAGCCAGACAGTCAACTGTCTAGCAGCTGTTGGCATTTCTTTCCATCCATCCGTTTTTCTAACAGTATGGTGTTAGTATTGTTGTTTTTTTGAGTTTGGCACACGCATGTTGTTGTGTTTGTTGGATTTTTTGCAAATTTTTTTTATTATATTAATTGATCGTATTATTTTTAGTGTTTTATTGTCTATGGCGCTCTATTTTTGGTGGTTCATTTTTAGACATCTTCTTTTTCACTGTGTATTTATCTTCGTATTTGTTATTTTGTGTAATTTTTCTTAACTATTTGTGAGTTTCTTTCACTAATTTAGTTGAATTCTCTGTCTTACTTGGCCTATATGTCACTGCTGATCCTACTGACTAGTTTTGCTGTACACATTTTAGTGAGGTGTTGAATGCTTGTAACACTATTGTACATATTGAAATTCCTTTATATCCTTTAATGTAAACACTAACTGCTGGTCAATTAGTATTTTACATATATTTCTTGATACACTTATATAATTCTCAAGCAAGAAAAATCAGACTTGTTTATCAATAAAATTTATGCACACATATATTGATTAGTTGAAGAAATAAACAGATATGCAAAATAAAATTTATTTTGTTCATTGTTTCCGCCCGTCTATTTATTTATTTATTTTGAGTCGTAAAGGGAAACAAAAGTAATAGAATAAGGCATAGTTAGGCATTTAATAATGTGTTTCAAAAATAATAATTATTATTATTATAAAAAAACGTCGTTTTCATACGATTATCTTAGGTATCGATTTTTATTGTGCGTTTCATTTTACAATACACAAATTATTATGTGGCATAAAGGCTTTTTTGTTACAAGTACTGAATTAGTGTACAAAAGTAAACAGTTCGCATACAGTTAAATAACACTTTGTTTAAATAAACTTACATGAATAGCTTCATGCTTTTATATTTGTTTTTAAAAAAAATGAGATACTGGCTGTCTTTATTGAAATAAAATAAGTTATTCTGCTTTTTTTACAAGTTTTCCTACGATTACTGAAAAAAAATTTACATTTTTTTTACCGCAATTTATATATATATATATATATATATATATATATATTTTCTTCGACAGTAACAGACTACAAAATATTAGCAAACCAAAATTTTTCTTTATATTTAATAATAATATTATAGTTACTGTAATAATAAAAGTTGTTGATAAATGTCACAGGGATTAAAAAAGAAACAACAAAATAAAGAATCACTACACAGTTTGATATTGATCATCATATATACGTATTATTTGCGCATATATATATGCATTCATACACGTAGTTCATGTACAAGTATATTTGTAAGAATAATTTCATTACGACTAAGAGTAAGTATATTACACTACTGCCATCATTTTGCGTTACACCGTTTGTCGTATATTATTGTTAAACATCTTTTCAAAGCATAAGAAACGAAAATGAGGATATATATATATATATCTTCGTCAGTCTCGTGAAGTTATATTATACAAATATTTAAAGAAATTAACTAGTTGAAAATAAAAGTGATAGGAATTTACACAAATGATAAAAGTGATAATTATGTGAAAATATATCAAAGAAAAGAAAAAAATTAGGAAGGGAGAAACTAAACTTTATTCACGAATATATATTATCACATTTTGTTTTCTTATCGTATTCACAGATTACAATCCATTTACACACTGTTTAAACAAAAAAGAATTTCATTTATCATATTTACGCAACTATCTTTTGCATTCATTTTCTTTTGTATTGGGAATACTTATGATTTTCTCATCGAATGGTCGCCTTCTGTCACCTGCATCTTGAAGGGAATCAGATGTTGTTGTCATGGCTAACTCTGTCTCTGGTATAGTAGCTGTAACTGAAGCAATATATGTATTACTAACTGATTTTTTTACTGACATTATTGATATGGGTTCACTTATGGCTAAAGATGCACTTATAGCTGAAATCGGAACTGTTGCAGTAATTTTTGTAGGTTCACGAGAAGTGGGAACTGATGTTTGAAATGATTTATTCTCAGCTGAAGATGTACAAACCAAAGGATCTGTATTGACACCACTTACAGTTGTTGGGATATTACTTACAGTATTCCCGAATGTTGGTATACTGACGGATGCGTTGAAAGTCATAGTTGTAGCTGTGTTGGCGGCAGTTTGAGCACTTGGAGGTAGTTGGGTAGTATGAGCTACTGAAATACTGGAAGATGTTTTTCCAACTTCAGGCGGTTTTGGTAGTTTCCTACGAAGCCATTCATGTCTGAATGCCTCACGTGGAGTCATTCGTTCTTCTGGTAACCATTGCAAACATCTCCTAAGAAAATCAAGGAAGACAGCATCTTCGCATCCATTTAAAGCTGTAACTAATGAGCGACTTCCAGGTGTACCTCTAACCTTTCCTCTTTTGCTCTTACTAGGACGTAAAACAACACGACCATCTGCATCTGTAGCCATACAGTATCTTGGATATCCGTGGGTTGTTGAAAAAAAGTGTCTGACTCTTCTACACTGGTCTAGTAGCTTTTGTGGTGGCATTCCAAGCAGTTCTATTATACAGGCCAGTTGATCTCCTTCATCTTCTCCTGGAAATATAGGTGCACCTAAAAATAAAAAAAACATTTGGAAAAAGTAAAGTAACTCATTTAGATTTAGTAATTTCTAGTGATCCAAAACCTACATTACTGTTCCTGAAATTATGTGCAAACTATAGAAATAGTCTGAAAAGTTGGCAGTGTTTCTTTCTAATTAATATGTCTGAAGATAGTCACATTTTGCCTTCAATGGCCACTAAAATTTAAGAAAAGCGTTTCATTAATATAATTGTCAGAAAAAGCAAACTATTGAAAATGGTGAGTTGAATTCTCTTCGAAGCAGAAACTTAACAAACGCATAAAACAATATAAATCATAGTGAATAACTCTTGAAATAAATATAAAGTCGCACATATGATCTCTTAACATTTCGCAATTGCTTAAAACCAGTTTCTTTCTTTTAGAAATAATAATAGTAATTTGCTTTATTCCAAAACAGTACTTGTGATACAGAATGGAATTCTCAGCATTTCACTACAGTATTGCATCCAGTTAGTACATTAACAATAAATAAAATTCTACATAGATTAAGGGTAATCTCAGTTAGTTTTGACAACAACATATTGGCATTTCGGTCGGTAGCAAAGCCAAAATTGAACAGAGTGTTTGAAGGTGTTAGAAAAGTAGATGCTAGCATATTTACTGGCGTAAGCGGTAACAAAATGGTCGAGATATACAGAGTGTGAGAGAACAAAGAAGAATGTTTTAATAGAGTTAGTAAGGAAGAAAGAAACAAAGTAGCACATAACAGAAAAGATGGAGAAAAGGAAAAAAAAGAAAGAAAACGTTGTACCTATAAATGATATGAGTTGGAAAGATGAGATCCAATTGTTCTACTGACTATTTAATAAGTTATAGGTATCACACCTAATGCTTTCTTTATCGCACAGGACACGAGCTAATTAGGGGGTTATAGTTGAGTTTTCGTACTTGCTAGTGCGAGCATATAGTTTTCAACATAGGCTTCTAGTTTTACCTGATGACATACAAGGGGAGAGTTGTGAATGAAGAGGGTGATGTGTGTTGGATAAAATGGATTAAGCCCATTTTTCATATGAGAAATTGAAATTACTATCAGTATTTACTGTGTCCTATGAATAGATTTGTATCAAATTTGTAATAGTGCCTATATTCTCATTTCATTAACGTTAATCAAAAATTACGAGCAATATTTGATTTCACATTTTCTATAGTAAAATCAAATTTCATTAATGTAAACTGAAGTGGTTAAATAATCAGCATACGCTACCTATAATGGTATGTACCAATTTAAATACACACATACAAAACACTAGAATGACAAAGAAACCAGGTCGTACAAGCCTTATTATGTTTTTAAAAATCCAAAGGAATCTCACTGAAAAATGATTAACAACTCTAGAACATATCACACACATTTGGAAATATGGAGAATTGCATGCAAATTATTGGTGTATTCAGTTAATTCTATTTTATTGAAGCTATTCTAATTTATGACAGATCTTGTATCAATCTCACTCGTATCTTATTTCTCATATTATGTTTTTCAATCGAGTTAATTTCGAAATTATAATATAAATCTATATATAATTGGTGGATGGTGACTAGCAATGGAATCTAGGATAAAGCGCGCTTCGTTCTATTTGGGACTCATCAACTGGATGTACCTGCATTTCTCAGTGAGCGATGATGTTCCCACGGAGGCTCGAACCCAGTGCCCATAGTTTCAAACGCCAAAGCGCCATCCACGAGTCCCAAATAGGACGAAATGCGCTTTATCCTGGATTCCACTGCTAGTCACCATCCACCAATTAAATACTCACTAAATGCTCAGACATCGTCAAAGCATCTGCCCAAGAAGCCGATATGTCAACCTGAGACCGAGCACTTCAGTCCAATCAATCGACGGGAAAATCAAAAATTCAATTAAATCTATATATATTTGTAAAATTTCAACTTGTGGTTTCTCATTTTTACTGACTCAACCCATGAACGACCGACACACGACTACAAACTAAGATATGCTGAAGTAATCCCCTCAGCGTATTTTGTAGAAAATTTTCTGTTAAGAATGTAATAGTCATTCATTTTATTATCTGAAATAAATTATTTGAAAAACCTAACTGCTCTAAACAACATTAAACTTTGTTGGACAGAATATTATAACAGTACAGGTGTATAGTAACAGGAAGATACCAGTCATCATAACCTGATGTAAGATGTTGATATGTTGACATATGTTGATCCCATTTGATCTAAATATCTTAATTATCGTCACTCACCAGCAAGGTGTATCTGAAACTCTGAAAAAAAACCTTGTAATCTTTTCGAGAACCGATTGTCTGCTTTGCGTAGTGAAGAAGTTAAAAAATCCACGGCTAAGATGTTCAGATGATAACCATTTAAACGTCGTAGAGACTAAACAGAATATTTTTTGACGATTTTTTGTATCAATTAGAGATTTACTGTTTAAAATAGTGATTCCGAGCTAACGTAAGGTTCTGAGATGGTAGCGATACTTGTAGGTGTGTAGATAGAAGATTTGGTTTGTGAATGTCACATAAAACTTGACCACAACTTCATTACAGAAAGTCAACCCAGTAACTCTTGTGCCAAACTATAAGTTAACATATTCATAAGTTTATAAAAAGATCTTTGATGTGAGGATTATTTACATAGTTCTAAATTAACAGCTGAAACTGTTAACTGACAGTAATGAAATCATCATTAGCAACTTATCTTTAACTAAGCTACACGGTTGGTGCTCGTGAGATTACTGGTGTGAAACTGGCGATAAACAGAACAGTACAACTGGTCTTCAGCTACACTATGGTTATCCATCAAACTGTCGAAATAGGATGAAAACAACAGTATTCCAACTGCAGTCAGTGTCTTAATGGCTATTTATGGTTTGAATGTTAAAAGGAAGCAGGAGGACCTCAGGGTTTCACTTGAGAAAGGTTCTGGGATTAATTTTGACACTGGCTACTGTGTGGAGATCTGAGTTATTTCCACTAGACTGGTGTAGACTAATGATTATCTCAACTTATAAAGGAGGGTACAAATCTTCCTGTGATAATGACATGGGGATCAGTTTGACCAATATACTTTATACTGAAGAGGTGTGAATTTACGAGAAATGGGACTACTGAAAGACCAGTCAGACTTCAAACCCGAATAACGGTGCGTCGATGACATCTTTCCTCTACTACACGTTCTGGAACACATACATAGCTAACTTCGCCTGTGGTGAGAGCAGGCTGCTAGCCGATTGGTTGGCACTAATCTACGTTAATGTCTAGGTCACTAATATGGGCCGTGAGAAAATATGAACAAGGCTGTTTCAACAACCAATCACAGCAAACTTAAATGTGGACAAATATGATTCGCAGATAGATGGCTCTACTTTCCGAGAAATATCGAAACAACCAATCATAAGACTGTGTTTGTCTGCTTAACTTCCGAGAAACAACCAATCAGAAGACTGCCTTTTTCTGCTTGCATAAGCCTTATTAATGCAAATAAAATATATATAAATACGTGTTGATTTTCGTAATAAAACGATCTGTTGCCAGCCCTTGTCTTCTGTTGTTACATTTGGTGTCGCTGCCTCCAAAAAGATGAAGATCCCGTGGCCAGCTGCGTTTGAAGAAGGAGACATACGGAGCTTCTTACGTGACTTCGAGGCCGTTGCTGAGCTGGTGGGTGTCAAGGAGCAGGCGGCGAAGGCAGTTGTCCTGGGGACGCTGTTGAGAGGCCGAGCGAAGGCTGCATATGACAGCGTAGACAGGTCAAATGGCACAGCGTCTTGGAAGAAATTGGTTGAACGACTAGTGTCCGAGTTTGACAGCGAAACAGACAGACAGCTAGCAATGCAGCAGTTCCGGTCAATGAAGCTTGGACCTGATGGAGACCCGCTAGTGTTGGCGGTGAAACTGACTAATCTACTTCGACGCGCGCTTCCCACTTTAGATGAAGAATCAGAAGCGCAGTTACTGTCTTCCCAATTCATCGAGAGTGTCCCAGACCACATTTCTCAGCGATTACAACTGGTTAACGCAACGCAGCCGATGGATATTAGTGAGCTGGCGAAGGTGACCAGACAGCTGCTGAGCACAACGGTAGCCGCTATAGACCAACCAAAACCAAACGAATATGAGCAGAAAATTGAAGCATTGCAGCGGGAAGTGGCGGCGTTAAAGTTGGCTGATAGAAAAGACCGGTGTTTTGAATGCGGTAAGCCGGGACACTGGAGAAGATACTGCCCAGAAAGGCGAAAAAGAAAAAATTTCAGACGGTATAATGCTTGTTCTTTCTTTCGTATGAACCTAGATTTAGTGGGGGCTATTGAGAAAGGGCTCTGTATTCGAAGTTGCGAGTGAATGATCGAGAAGTAGTATGTTTGATAGATACAGGGGCGGCCGTGTCGTTAATAGATAAGAATTTATGTAAGAGTGTTAGTCCGTGTTCATTGACAGTACAAACAGTAGGCGGGTATGTGTTGCGTATCACGGGTAGATCGAACTGTACGGTCGTTGTTGGTGGCTGCGAGGTGACGTTTCCTTTCATTGTTGTACCCGAACTACAGCGAACGATATTAGGAGCGGATTTTCTGCGTGAGATTGGTGCAATAATCGACACGCAAGCGAACGTGGTGATCACGAAATACGGGCATATCAACATGTATGAGACCAGCGAGATAGCAGCGATTAAGCTGTCGACGGTACACAATGTGACAGAGTTAATTAATAAATACGATCATCTGTTCACTGGAGATGGCGACCCATACGGTTATTGCGATAAGGTGAATCATGAAATTCCGTTAAGTGATCCGAAAGTAAGGTCATTTTTAACGCGAAGAGTTCCATGTCATCTGGAAGGCGAAGTGGAGCGACAAGTGCAAGAGATGTTAAAAGATGACATTATTGAGGAAGCTGATAGCCCGTACAACTCTCCAGTGCTGTTAGTAAAAAAAGCGAATGGGAAGTATAGATTCTGTGTTGATTTTCGACAGTTAAACAGTATGACAGAGTTAAGACCGTGTGCCATGCCAACAGTGGTAGAAACTTTAGATCGCCTACAAGGTGCGAATGTGTTTTCGGTTCTCGATCTTCGCTCAGGATACTGGCAGATACCGATAAAACAAGGTGATAGAGATAAGACGGCTTTCATCGTGGGTCAGACACAATATCGATTTAAACGCATGCCGTTTGGACTAGCAGGTGCACCGTTTACGTTCAGACGACTGATGAAGCTATTACTTAGGAACTTGAAAAACGTGGAGGTTTATGGTGATGATCTCGTCATATACAGTCAAAACGAAAACGATCACGTCAACCATGTAGAAGCCGTGCTGCGACGCATCGAAGAGTTTGGACTACGCGTCAACAAAACCAAGTCTCAGATAGCCAAAAAGAATGTTACTCTGTTGGGACATAAAGTGGGAAATGGTGAGATTAAACCACTGCCGGAGAAAATTTTGACGATTAAAACGATTCCAGCCCCGAATTCAAAGAGAAAACTGAGACAATTCTTGGGTAGAGCAGCGTTTTATAGTCGCTTCGTGAAGAACTTCAATGAGATAGCAGCCCCTCTATACAGGCTACTAGGTGAGCCAAAGTTTGTTTGGTCGGAAGAATCGCAGAGGACATTCGACAGAATTAAACAGCTGCTCGACCACCAACAAATGACGCTAAAACTACCTGTGCCAGGAAGACAGTTCACAGTGTGCACAGATGCCAGTGACTACGCTATAGGTGCGGTCCTAAGACAGGACGAGGGAATCGTTGAGTATGCCAGTAGGGTTTTGACCCTCACAGAGAGAAAGTATTCAACGATAGAGAAAGAATGTTTAGCAATGGTATGGGCAGTCGACAAATGGAGACCTTATTTACTCGGCCGGCGGTTCCACATCGAAACTGATCATAAGCCGCTACAATTTTTGAAGACAGCGAGAGACCCACGGGGGAAGTTGTCACGGTGGATGTTGCGTCTTCAGGAGTACGATTTTACGATCTCACACGTTCCTGGAAGTGAAAATGTCTTGGCAGATTTGTTATCGAGACCAGAAGATGAGTCTGAGTTGCCCGAGGTCGCTTACGGAGTGCATGCAGTAGAACAAGACCCACTAAGACTTGCACGTAGGCAGAGGTTGGACGATACGCTGAATACAGTAATACAGGTGATCACCAACGGAATAGAAGTGGATCAAACTACGGCGAGTAAGGAGCTAACCACACTACTCAGACAGAGGGATCGACTCAGAGTGAATGCCTACGGGACTCTGACCTGGCGAGAGAACGACGGAAGCTGGCTGGCTGTCATACCTCAATCGTCGCGCCACGACATGATAGAAGAATGTCACCAGCTAGCGCATACAGGCGTGGCCAGAACGACCGACCTCCTAAGACAAAGTATGTACTGGCCAGGTATGAGAGAAGACGTAGCAAGATACGTACTTGGATGTCCACGGTGCCAGCTGATGAAAGGTGACCGGTATATACGACCACCACTTCAGTCGATTCCAGTTACCGCGATAGGTGACTTGTGGTCCGTAGATGTCATGGGTCCATTTCCTCAGACATCCAATGGTAATCAGTACCTCTTGGTGATGACGGAACACGCGACACGATGGGTAGACGCCGTAGCAATCCCAGACCAACGTGCAAGAACCGTGACAGATGCAGTAGTTAGACACATTGTTGCAGACCACGGCGTACCGAAGACAATACTGACAGACCAAGGTCCCTGTTTCGAGAGTGAAGAGTTTACTTCCCGTTTGCAACAGCTGGGCATCAAGAGGATCAGAACGACCCCATACCATCCACAAACGAATGGCCTAACGGAGAGAAACAACCGTACACTGAAGGAGTGGCTGGCCTCGAAGGGCGGGAACTGGGAAACGGAGCTTCCACTGATTTTACTAACACATCGGGCTACCACTCAGGAAACAACGAAGAAGTCACCCTTCCAACTGATGTATGGTAGAAAACCACGATTACCGGTACACAATGAGACCTGGCCCATGCACCAAAAGTGGAGTACGACGAAATTAAAAGCAGAGAGGAAAGAGGCAGTCAAGAATGTAATACGGAAGCAGCGCAGTGATGTCACGAAGTCTCAGATGAAAGAAAGGACGCAGTGCATTACCTTTGCAGTCGGGGACCAAGTGAAGTGTAGAGACAGGAGATATACAGTTGGAGGCGGGCTAGGTTCACGGAAACTCCTTCCAAAGTGGGAAGGACCATACACAATCACAAAAAGACGGGGTCAAGTATATACCATCCGAAGAGGTGATAAACAGAAACGAGTTAACGCCAGTCAGCTCCAAAGATGGGTACAGTGGGACAAGCCGGTCAGTAACAATCCTCAACTAGAGGATGTAGCACCCAGAAGGTCGGAACGTCTGCGCACGAAGCTATTTGACGGGGGGACGAGTGTGGTGAGAGCAGGCTGCTAGCCGATTGGTTGGCACTAATCTACGTTAATGTCTAGGTCACTAATATGGGCCGTGAGAAAATATGAACAAGGCTGTTTCAACAACCAATCACAGCAAACTTAAATGTGGACAAATATGATTCGCAGATAGATGGCTCTACTTTCCGAGAAATATCGAAACAACCAATCATAAGACTGTGTTTGTCTGCTTAACTTCCGAGAAACAACCAATCAGAAGACTGCCTTTTTCTGCTTGCATAAGCCTTATTAATGCAAATAAAATATATATAAATACGTGTTGATTTTCGTAATAAAACGATCTGTTGCCAGCCCTTGTCTTCTGTTGTTACACGCCTAATTCTAGTCACATTGCTTGGTCTTAAGGCTGTATATAAATCCACCAATCGAGAGGTTGTAGGGAGGGTTTGCTTACAAATGGGGAGACAATGAAGCATACTACGTTAATCAAGATATTTTGTTCAAATTTACGTCATCTTGCAGGAGCGTCTGCTTAGTTCTCATCTGAAATGATGACAAACAGTAGTTAATCAGAGGTGTCCAATGTCAGCACTTCTATTTATTTTCATTATCGACTTGTGGATGGAAATGAGTACATGCCTAAGAAATCAAACTGCTGTCAAGCATAGACCTTTGTGACTGAGAACTCTTGAAAAATAATAATAGTTAGGTTAAGAAATAGACAAAATATAGTCCTCTACGTTCACTGAGCAGAACTTGAAGATGTTAGACATGTAGTCTGCCCCTGACAGTGGTAAGACAATGCTGCGTGACCGGTCTTCACTGACTTCCACATTAAGGATATATGATGAACTAGATGAACAGATGTTCGCCATGCCATTCTTTATGGCTAAGACATAGGAGAGCTAAGATGCGAGTTGAATCAACATAGAAAGCAGTATTTAGGTCAGGCGCAGTGGGTTAAATAAGTAAGATAAAATTTCAAATGAATTTTTGAATCTTCCGTGATTAAGGTGACTGGAACATCCAATCAACTTGCTTGTTACATAAACAGTGTCAGCTAAAGCATGGCTAGACTTCTAAATTTGAGGGTGGTCTGATGGGAACAGATGACCAATCCGTAAAGTCATCGACTGCTTTTATACACTGTGGAGATAGATAGAGACTGCTCACCTGGTGTCCTTATGGTGGTAATAATGAATAGTAGTCTGAAAATCATCCACAATGTCAGGTGTATTTGATTCCCGTCATATTCGAAATTCTTAGCATTATTTCTCTTCACTAGGTTATTCTCTCCTTCAAACTAATGTTTAAATATCCTGGTATCAGTTCATGAATAGTAACATTTTGATTCAATACATCTATTCAGAGTCCTTTGTGATTACTGTTATATACTTTTTCACAGTAACATATCTATTCCGAATGAAACTGTTAAGTGGATTTGGTATAATTTAATTAATTGTGTGTGTCACTCTTTGCATTAATGCCCACGATTACTTCATTGGTCACCGGACTGTTTGTTTATGTAGCTGGCGAAGTGGACGTTTAACAATGAAACGTTCTTATTCTCTTGAGGTATTTTGGTTGACAATATTCTGTATGTTCCTAAGAATATGAGTTAAATTTTAATTCATATATTAATAACTGAACATATTTAAATAGTTGAGCAATATTCCGGATGGCGTCTGCTCGTGTTTTCCATGTATCCATGTCAAGAAATCAAATCATTTTCCGTCACTATCACCTAACTAAACATTTAACTCAAAAATTAAGTTCGAATCGAGGTAAACTTCACATACTGACTATATGTGCGCCATAAATATATCTCTACTTACACAGCCACTTAACTTTTTCAAGAGAAGGATATCTAAAAATGAAATGCAGTTTTCACATCATTTTTTTACAAGTAGTGTTAATATCTTAGCACTTATCTTCACAGAACTATTTAAGTACTTTTTTGATTGGACACTAGTCAGTTACTAGTACAATGCGTCTAGTCCTATCTTCGGTGCATTGTGACTATCATGCTAGGTGGCTCACCATCACGGTGCACTGTGAATCTCATAAGGAACGTGAGTTCTTTTGAGGTTGCAGATACGCCTTGCTGATGAGTGCCAACTAGCACGAAACCTGGGTCCAAGGCTTGCTGTCAATTGCCTCCAAACATCTAATACCAACTATTTAAGTTCTTGTCCATAAAATTTTTCATGGTGTTATTGAAGCTATCATTTTGTGTATTTCCAGAGAAAATGCTTATTCAACGTATAGTATAATATAATCATTTTAGAGAAATAACTATCAACTAGCACAGCATCAAAGGATACGTCTTACAAGCAAAATATCTGTATAAAATCAGGTTTGACTTTCGACACAATTTCATTCGATCAATCCATGTCTTTACTGAACAGTCTTGAAAATATTGTAGGCAACAGTGTAACTGTTTAACAAGATTTATGAACTCTTTTGTTTTGGGGTGATATGTAGACTTCTCTGTTTCAACTTTGTTTAGGGATGTTTTCGAATCAAATGTTCTTTTTAAATTACAAATGACCGATTTTTTTTAACTTGAAATCTTGGACGTTTCAAATACAGTTACCGAAATAAACTATTGTGCTACTTAAGGTGTCCTAGTCAGTAGAAATGTTATAGCTTCCATGAATCCTGAACACTTTCGGACAAATAAAGTATGGTTTTATCGTTATTTTTTTTCTTTTCTTTTCATTCCTTTCGTTTTCCAAGCGGAACATAAGGCTTTAAGCCTGAGCTTTAAAGTCTCACTAGTGTTGTTATTGTTTCCACGGGGTGGGGTTGCTAGCTTAAACCTGAAGCTTTGGGCTTTACCATCCTCACTACGGGCTAAGCCAGTTTTACTAGTATGTCCGTCAGAAATCGAAACCATTTGTGGTTGGCTAGCCTTCTACCACTGAACCACTGACTCAAGTTCACTATACAGATATCTAGTCTTATCTATAATGCCATTTCTCACATGAATGCAGTTGTGGATAATTTATCAGATCACATCGATATTACACTTCATTTGATTCGAGCATATGAAGGACCTTAATCTTTTTAGTTATGCTCCTAGTGAAAGTTCAGTGAAGTTAGCATAGTGAACTACAATTATGTTAGTTAGTAGACTTTTATAAAAACCCTAAATAAATAAAACAACTGTAAGTTTGTGATCGCAGATCATCCGGCTATGATACATTTTGATACTGAAATCATTATGTTGTGTTAACAACCAGATGATAAGCCATTTCAAATGTTACCATTTCAGTAGTTATAAAGTGTAGTTTATACAATGTGATGTCAATTAAAGAGCTCTAGAAACCTCCTTTAAGCTAGTCAAACACAAAACAGTGGAGACATTGGATTGGGATGCAATAACCTCTGATTCCCAACTTCTTTCAGTTTGTTATATATTATCATTACTACTAGGTACCGGCAATAAATCTGTTTTCTTACACTTCAGTTGATGGTGGCTTTTCATTGGGACTTCGAAAGACTCAAGTCAGGTGTATTAATTAGTGTGCAATTGATTATACTTCTTGTGTAAGGTTCTTAAAGATTTACAAAGTTAGCTTCTCCTTGCTTCCAACAAAACTGGTGAGCAATAACTTTATTTATCTAAAACAAGCAGATGACGTATCGACATCAATAAGTTATTAGGTAAAAACACTATGAACAATTGCTGAATAGATCTTTATTAAATTCAAGTGTTGGTTTGTAGGGATTTGATTGGCTACAGGATTTCATCATGAGCTGACATTAGTTAGAGAACCATTAGAAAACCTGGGGGAACTGGATAGCCGTTTCGTCCTAGTGTGGGACTCTTTATCAGTACGCACTAGGTTTTCCAATGGTTCTCTAACTAATGTCAGCTCATGATGAAATCCTGTAACCAATCAAATCCCTACAAACCAACACTTGAATATCAATGAGATGCTCACTGGCGACTGGCCCTATTCAGGTAGGTAGTTACCTGGGGTTCCAGTGGGAAGTCTTGACCAGTAGGGTGCAGGTCAGGTGTGAGGACAAATACTTGCCGAAGACATTGGCTGGGGTCGCGCTATTTCGTAAATTGGCAGAAGTTAGAATTCATGGGCCATTGGATCGTGTCCCAGTGGCTTAATGATATACGAGATCTTTATTACTCAACTGATATTTTTGTTATTGTAACTCAGTTCCTGTGTCTTAATAATCCCATCTTATTCTGAATAGAAACAACAATATTCGACACATTTTTGGAAAAGAAGAAACTGAGAATGCAACATTATACTTCGTTAGTATCAGTTATTATTTACACTGACCTCTGTTGATGTATCGGCCACGCTATCAGTTCAAATATACTGTTCACCATTAGTATTAATTGTAACGTTATGACAACTTAAACCTTGCTAACAAATATTTTTACAATCTATGTAAGGCAAAAATATATCATAGAAAAACAATGTGGATAAATAGAAAAAATCAAATTAAATAGGGATTATGACTAACCTGTTAAGAGTTCTGCCAAAATACATCCGAAACTCCACATATCTATTGGTGTACCATATTTAAATCCAAGGATTACTTCAGGCGCACGATAAAATCTTGACTGTATGTATGTGTATATACGCTGACTTTCATAACAGCTTGAACCAAAATCAATCACTTTAATTCCACTTCTGCCTTGTTGCTTTAGAAGGATATTTTCTGGTTTTAGATCACAGTGTATAATCTTATTTCTATGCAGCATATCCAAACAGACTAAGATAGAGTGAGCAAATTTTCTTACTAATTGCAGCGGAAACCCTTGAAATTTACTTCGTTTAATCAATTCGTATAGATTCATACTTAATAATTCAAAAGTCATACAAACATGATTACGAAAAGTAAAATGTTCAAATATATGCACTACATTGCGCGTATTGTCTTTATCTTGTTGTTTTAATTGTTCTAAAATTCGAATTTCTTCAGCTGCTTGATTAGTGAACCGTTTTTCATTTCTTACCATTTTTAAAGCAACGTAAACACCATTTTTATGATCATAAGCTTTTACAACTTGTCCAAAACTTCCTTTTCCGAGTACTTTCAATACTTCATAACGATAGGCAACATGATCATGTGCAGTATGCATATAAGATCCTTGATCATCGTCATATCCACAATTATTTACTGTTCCTAATACCCCATTTCTTTTCTTTGCATTATGGCCCACAAAATATACATTGGGGTAGTTGAATATTTCATGATGCTCATATGCACTTAATTTATGAACGTACAATTTCAATGCCATTTCTGGAGTCAAACTTGATGTTATCATCTGATTAGATAAGGAATTTATACACAAGGTGTCGTTCGGTATCGGTGGTTGGGCTGAAAAATTAGTAGTTTCATTAGTACAATTAGTAGTTTGACCCGTATTTGTAGAAACACCGTTGAAGGTACCACTTCCGCCGCCGCCGCCTCCTCCACATGCAGCAGCTCGATTTCGAATTTTAAGGGAATTCATTTGTGTTTCTATTTTTAAGCTATGATGTTTAGTTGGACTATAGTTTCCTTTTATCCCTGATCTATCACCTGGTCGATTTCCATGATGATTACCCTGAGGATTATTTTGTCCCACTGAAACATTTGGAAGATGAAGTGAATTACTAACTGTAGCAATTGAAATGTTGTCTCCATAATGTTTTTGTTGTCTATCTTCATACAACTGAGTAATGTTCAACATAGACCTCACATTATTATTACTATTTCCTGCTCCAGATGTAGACGTTGATGATGTAATAAGGCTATTGATATTGTCGTTGCCTACAGCAGCATTGTTCATTCCTATTAAAGGCGGTAGATGAGAATGAGCAGCACCTTTGTCAATACTGAACATTTCAATCAACTGAATGATATCAGGTATATCTCTTGCAGATTGGCTTAACTTGCTATGATGACCAACTACTTGATTGGATATTATTTATCATTAGAAAAGTATTCTGGTAGTCTAAAAGAATTTTTTGAAAGAAAAACAGGTAACATCATTTAAGAAGATATAATTGCTATTTATCATTGCCAGAAGAGAGTATTATACTTTTAAAAAAAAGTAAAATGTTAAATATCGTACTTCTCAAACGACACGAAGCCTAAATTATTAATTTCTTAGTAATTGTGAATTTAAAAAAAATAAGTTAAACCTTATATAACAAAGATCAGAATATAATACATGAGTAAACGATATTATTTTCAATCAAATCTTCCTCGTGCTTTATTCTAATATACATAACTGTACATTTGAATATGAATTATTAATTAATCGAAATAATTTAGTAGTAGGAGCACCACAAAGAATGTGGATTGCACAATTAATCATGGTCTTTATACCAAAACCACAGTTACTACTAACAAGCCTACAATGACTCCTACTAGCATTAAACAGTAAAGATATTATATATGAGGTTAGAGAAGCGTACCACAGAAAATCTAAGGAGATGGAAAAACTGAACTGAATGGAAATAATGCGGCTAGAAGTGAGTAAATAAAATAGAGAAGATCTAAGAGAACTAAAGATAGGTAAAAGCCCAGTTATAAAGAGTGGGGATATGGCTTTCAGTGAGTCTAGTCTAAAAGATTAGATTAAATTAGGAGGACTTATTCTAAAGATTATTGTGAAAATTAAAGCCTGACAGTATAAATTTAGTATCTGTGCATAATTCAGTAAGGTGTTCATAAACTGAGTCTCCACAAGTTGTGGAAGTCTTTTCTTTTCTCTTTTTGTATTTCTCCTATAACCTAATATAATGTCCACTTATTCATTTTCCGAGAGCTTCAAACAAAATTGCTGTTAATCATCACTGTACAAACGAAGGTACGCCCTGCCCTCGTACATTCAGCTCCAAAAATTAATTTACATGTAACTGCTGATTATATCATCTTCATTAAACCTAAATCCTAATTTCCTCTTTACGTTTATTAATCTATCATCATTATATAAACCCTATGTGTCACATAGTTCAAATTCATCTAATTGAACTTAATTGACCCAATCGGTCAAACTTTCTTTACTAACTCTTTTATAATAACTTGAGAAATCCTATGTTTTGTAAGTTTGAAAATTTTGTGACTACTTTTGTTTGTCTTTTTCGCGGGGAAACTTTAGCAGTCAACCTTGATGAACTCAAGACCGTCAGAAATAAATGAGTGGTGACATTTCGTCCGAATTCAATCAACTTTTGACCGAAGTTCAAATGAATAAGCTCAACTTATAAGGTCAACCACATTAAGCGTGAGAACAGTAATTTACTGATAATTTTGAAAATAGGGAGTGTGTTTTACTTATCTATAGAAGTTGGGAAAATTTACCACTAAATTCCTACCTATTAGCTGAGGAAATATCGTCATTCCTAATATCCTTGGAGCAGTTTGTGGTTACGCGAAACCTTACTCGGAATAACATCCGTGCAGTTTACTCCACTTCAAAAGAAAACTTAAAAAAGAAGGAAATGGGTGTAAATTAAACTACGGTGTACCAACATGAGTATGAAAAAAAAAGAATATCCGGTTAAAATTAGTTCAAACTGAAAATGTCAAAGCTGATAAAAATAAATACATTAGCGCCACTGTGAACTATATCATCAGACTGTTGATTCTTATGCTATTTTCCAATTTCCCTGGTTAAAATAATATTTAAAAGTGCGTGCTATCATACCTACTTAATTTATGTACTAACGACAAGTTGATTTTGTCAGTGAATCTTTTCTGGTCATTACTTTTTAAATCACAGCATTCTACCCCTAGAAAAACACATTTACAGATAAGGTCATACTTTTCATATAAACATACTAATTGAAAATATTTTTTATGAAAGTGTGATCATTTTACTGGGTCAACCCTTCAGTAGTTATTATAAATCTCAACCATTAAACTTTACTCAACTCATTAGAAATAAGGGTCCTACTTGTACCCAATTTATAATCAGTAATTTTACGAATGATAGTGTACACAGAAAATAACTTTTTTGCAGCTTCTAGAATCTCAGAATTGTATTTTACAACCTTGTTTCTCTGTGTGTGCCGAACAGATTTAATATTAAGTCGATCCGCGTTTTTGTGGAAAAACAGTGAAAGTAAAATCTATCGGAGTTAGCCTATTTTTAATACTAACTAATTTATCTCTCTCTGTACTCTTTTGCTTCCTATGTTCCCCTATTGATAAAATATTTTGTCTATACCACTCTCCCGAACAGCTGATTATTATGAGGAATATAATTTAATTTTCAAGTATTGGATTTGCAGGGATTTTGTTTGATTGGTTGAAGGATTTCATCATGAGCTGACATTAGTTAGAGAACCTTTGGAAAGTAATCGACAGCTGATTCGTCTTAGTTTGGGACTTTTCACAGTACGCACCCACTGAGGTTAGAACCCAAGACCTTCTGGTTACAAGATGAGCTCTTCTTTAACTTTATCAACTGTAAATTGTTTAATACTGTCACTCTAATTTTATCTAAACACGTTTCTGTTTAGCACAATTCGACCTACGAACAGTGCTCTTAGTAAACAGCCTTTGAATATCTTAGGTTGTTTGTTAACTATTTTATCTTTGTTTTGACTGACTGAATGGATTCAACATAGAACTTTGCACTGTCTGTCTGTTTTCGACGTAGAACTTTGCACATATATGCGGCAGTTCAAGTCGCCACACTCCATGTAGCACACAAAGCAAGCGAAGAAAGTACAAGAAAGGCATAATAGAGACAGTAAACAGAGGTGTGAGACAAAGGAATAGTAATAACGAAGAACAATATAGTTTCATTGGAAATCATAAGTCACAGGGAGTGCATGCATCTGCGCCATTCAGAACGATTTTGAGACATATCACCAATTGTTTCCAGCCTGCATTGGTTTTTACCGTCCCGAGGACCCCAACCCGGAAGTCTACACCTTCCTATGTGACTTAAGCTAACTGTTGTGGATTTCATTGACTGGTGCCATGTTTTGGTTTGACCTTCACTAGCTTTTTTCCAGCCTGACCCTATGTCAGCTAACATTCCCTGTCGGTCGAGGAAGGCGATGACTAGGCATACGTAACACATGTCCTAACCATCTCAGTCGATGCAATTTCACAACCTCGTTGATTGATTTCCCCTGTTTTCCTAGAACTCGAGGCCTAACCTCAATATTGCTCACTTTATTATACCACTTCACACGGGAGGTAGAGCGCAGGCACCTACGGTCAAAGACAGCTAATCTTTTCATGTCTTCCACTCTCAATGGCCAGATCTCACAGCCATGAAGGAGGACGGAGCGGACTGATTAGCAGTACACACGCCCTTTGGTCGATAGCTGGATATTACGTCTACGCCACAGACGGCGTAAACTGGCATTTTCTAAACTAGCCCTCTGTATCCGTGCTGAGATTTCGTCAGAGATCAACTCGTTGACGTTGGCTGATGGTATTTCCTAAATAAGTGAAGCGGTCAACGTGCTCTACCACTTCACTCCCTATTTCTACACTAGGAGTCGATGTAGTTCAGTCCTGTAACGCCATCTTGCATTTGGTGGGAGCGAATGACATGCCAAACATTCGTAGATTGAAGCTCAAGGTGTTCAGAAGACTCTGCATTTTGTCAGCGTCCTCGCTTAGAAGGACTAAATCGTCTGCATATTCTAAGTCAACAAGATTATTCATAATCTGGTAGCAAGTCAATCCCTGTGTCTCTTAAGTGAGTTAGGGTTAAGTACATCAGTACATCTATGATGAAATTGAATAGAAATGGTTATAATGGGCATCCCTGATGGACACCACTAGTTGTCACCACTTCAGATGACAACTCGCCGTAAGCCCTCATCTGGCTGCATGAGTTCGAGTAGAGTGCCTTGATCAATGCAATGTATTTTCTTGGCATTCCCTTCACGGCCAAGCATCGCCAGAGTACCTCTCGTTCGACAGAATCGAATTCCGCCTTCAGGTCAAGAAATGTAGCGATTGTTGGACGCCGGTAGGAGTGCCTATGTTCTAGAATCTGTCGAAGGGTTAAGATATGATCAATACACCCCCTTCCTGGTCTAAAGCCCGCCTGGCACTCTCGTGTTTGTGCCTTCCTAGCACCACTTAGTCTTAGCAATATTATTGAGCCTAGGACTTTGGAAACTATATTAGTCAAGCTAATCCCCCTTTGATTATCACAGGAAGAACTTTGCACAGATATGCAGCGATTCCTATTGCCACTCTCCCTCCCCGTAACACACAAAGCAAGACAAGAGAGTAACAAGAGATTCAAAACAGAGATAATAAATAGAAATATCAGGCAAAAAGACTAGTAATATGGAAGAACAATAGAATTTTATCGTATTTATAAATCACAAGGAGTGGATGCATCTGCGTCAGCCAATGAGAACGAATTTCAGCCATATCACCGATTGTCCCCAGCCACTGATGTTTACTGTCCCGAGGACCTCAATCAGACCGGCAGTCTACCTGACCCTACGTGGCTGGCTAAAACTGTTCTGGATTTCGTTGACTGACGAAGCCATGTTTTCATTTGAACACCACTAACTAGCTCTTTTCAAACCTGATCCTGTGTCAGCGTGGAAGGCGATGGTTAGGCTAGGCATGCGTAACACACGTCCTGACCATCTCTCTCGATCGAAGTAACTTCACAAACTCATCGATTGATTTCCCCTCCCACCTACCTAGCACTCAACCGATGCCTCACCTTAATATTACTCACCCTATAATGCCACTTAACACGGGAGATAGGACGCAGGCATCTATAATGAAAGAAAGATAGCCGACTCCTTCAATAGCCTGATACCACATCTACGCCAGAATTGGCATATTCCAAAAGAGCCTTCTGTATCCATGCTGAGATTTCGTCACAGACCAACCCGTCGGGGCTGATGCAACTTCTCAAATAAGTAAGGTGGTCAACACGCTCTACCCACTCACTCCCTATCTTTAAGCTAGGCGTCGATGTAGTCCAGTTCTACGGCCTCATCACCTTACATTTGACAGGATCGAATCGCATGCCAAACATTCGAAGATTGCTCACTGCTCAAGTTGTTCAAAAGACTCTGCATTTAGTCATCATCTTCAACCAGCAGGACTACATTATCTGAATATTCTCTATTCAGAGAGTAAAGACTAAGTTTAATTACATCCAAAGAGCCACTCGGCTCCTAACTGTATTTGAAAGCAGCATTCATTCATCTGCTTCAACTTTTGGAAAATAATCTTATTCCCAATCATTTGGGAAATTTCGGAATATGACTTTCCTCAAATTTATATATACTACTTTCTAAGAATCACAAAAATACGGCCACTGAGGTTTCTCCAAAAGTTGGTGATAAAACTGTATTGCAAATCACAATTTGCAATCATAACATGTTGGATTGATTAATTCGTGCTACATATGAAGCATAAAAAGTTTAAGTGACAAACGTTACTTGGCTAAAGAACATTTAGATATATAAGGCTTGTCGTTTCAACTAAGTACTCTTCTTTGTCACTAAACTTACTAAGTTTCTCGAAGTAAGAAATTACATTAGATTTTGAAACATAAGCATTTTTATAGGTTTTTCAACAGAATTGTTTAATCTAGGCTGATACATATCTGACATAAGAAAATACATTAAAAACATATTTACACTGAAAATTCATGGAACTATTAAATCATATTAGAAGACCTTTTTCGCAAATCAGATTCAACAGAGACAGAGAGATGAACACAGAACTCTGTATATCAGTGAATTAACCTAATTTTTTTCACTCTCAAATAAATACGGAAAGACTGGCAACACAATGAATGGACCTTGACTATGTTTTTTATTCCAGGTAGTATGAGAAACATTATTTGTTTCTTCATAGTGAAATTATTTTGAGTCAACTAGTTCAACCACCCATTTCGTTTTAATGCAAAACACTACAATACCCAATCCCGCATTGTTGAAAAATGGTTGTTGGTAGTCAGCAGAAGCTCTTTAAACTAACTTTTGTGCCACTGACACTCATCATTACCTAAGAATAGAAAGCATAACACTGATAACTCCATAAAGACCCACTGAAGGAAATAGCATCCTGCTGTTTCCACCTAATGGACCTGAATTTATTCAATTCTATAAGTGGATTTTATCCAGCCGTAAAAGTTAAAGAGATTAGAGAATTATAAGTTAAATGAACAAAGTTTTACCAAGAGATGTGTAGGGAGAGAATGAATTTTCAACAAACTACCATACAAGAATGTAGTTAATACATAATGCTTTGAAATGACATAAAATAGTGTGGGAAATCTAACCAAGTGTAATAGTGGTGTTAATGCAACTGATCATAGCAAGAGCAGGTTAAATGACCTATAAAGTGGCAATAAAGATGAAGTCTTTCTTGTGTACTCCGTTATATCTGACTGTATATTTCAAGTTCGAATCTCCGAAAAAACTGCCTATTTCTATCATTCTTAGAGTCTATAAGATTTTAATATCCTTTTATGAAGAGTGTGTTCTACGAGATAACCAAAATATAAAAGTGTGATCTTGGCTTGCATTGAATATCATTCTTATTAACTTCTCCAAACTTTGGCATTGAAACAAACACAAGCAGATAAAAAATAAATTACAAATACATCCAACGAAAGAAGTAAGATTCAACTTCATTTACTAAGTCTATTACACCAAAATACACCAGAAGTCTGTAGCCCTCTTTCAAATTATAAACTGAATGTATCTTGTTGTGTGTAAAACCAAATAAAAAGATGTATACACATTTTCTTAGTCTCATTAACAGGGCAAACGAACATACGTCATTGGCATTTGATCAAGAAGCTGACTGATGCACAAAACAGTTTCAGTGAAGATTTAGATGTGACAGTGATACTACGTACTTATTTCATTGTGCACAGTCATTTCTGATCTGAAGGTACTTATATACTGTTGGCCCATCTCTGGTGTCAAATCAATATACAGCCTTATATAACTAGGGAATTCTGATTTCTAATTTAGATTTTCGAGCCGAATAGATACACATCATTGTGGCATATGGACTAATTGGACGGATGTTTCGATGTTACCATGGTTACTAACTTGAAGTTGCTTGTTTGGTGGCGGCTAACAGTAGCTTTCTGATAGAGACTTGCAAATAAAACCCATCGCCTCGAAAACCAGCGCGGTATCCACTACGCCATGTAGTCTCAGTGAAAAAACAACCACTCACCGAGAACCAGGTACATATAGCTCAGAAGCCCCAAATAGGATGAAAGGTACACACCTGTGTCCATATTCCACCGTTGGGCCGCTGTTTAGCAAGTACCTGAAAACTCTGTAAAAACCATTAAACTTTTCACGACAACCAAATCAAGGATGAGGCCACCTAACTTAGAACTTTTGGAATAAAAATTCTTAAAACAATAACAGTCGAATAAAGGTGCAGAGCATTGGTAAAGACTTTCTAGGATAACTTAGTATACATCATCTCAGAATTTTTAAACGTACTTTATCAATTAGTGTAGACCATGAAATATGTTTTTCAAATAATTTTAATCATTAATATACCCATAAATATTTACCAGTGGAAGTGAAGCGTACGTCAACATTGACACCGAAGTGACAAGAAAATTATCTAAGCTAGTTTTAATTTCCATATCAGGGATATCGAAACCTATCGTTACACGTGTTGGCCACGACAGAAATATCTTTGTAATAATTTTGTGGATGTAAAAACCAATTTCTTCCGACAATATAACTTCCCAGCTTAAACCACCACATTTTGTTGTATATCTTCGGAGAACGACATTTTCAGAAAATCAATAATTCTACGGAAATCATTAACAACGACGAGAACTCACTAAGAATGACATTTTGAAAAGCCGCATCTTTCCTATGGTAACCACATTCACTTTACAGCACTCAATATCCAATATTTCTTTATAATAAAAATATATATTCTCATTTTTTACATGAGGGCCGATAAGGACGATAGATAAGGTATCTTTTGAATAAATTCACATCCCTTGCTTTATGGTTAAGCAAATAATTTGCTGTTGTTCTAAACTGTAGGCACCCTAAACGAAACAACCCAACTAACGGATTAATGATCTTAAGCTACCGGTCAAATAAGTCCGGAGCATATACGCTGATTTATCGTTGCTGTGCACGAACAACGCTGAATATCTCATCCGAATCTAGTACTTAGGTACTACTTAGACAACAGAGGCACCGAAAAGAAGAGAACGTGTAGCCAGCTGTGATCCCTGAACAATATTATTAACTCGGTCAATAATATGCCAGATTTAGTCAATCCTTTCCATAAGAACTGTACGAATTCCGCCGAGAGTCTTTAGATTTAAAAGATTACAGTGGTGAGCGAGTCAAAAAAGACGATAATTTACAGCTAACCGGAAGACTTTATGTGCGGAGATTCGTTTCTTTCTTTAAACATATACAAAAAAGTAATCCTGTTTAACTGCTTTTTTTGTTGCGTTATCTCTATGTAGATGTCTTTTTTAATTTTCACATCTCTGCTTCGGATGTAACTGATAGGTTGACAGATATTTGTCATTGTCTTTATGTGGTTGTTTCGTTTCGGGTTTCTATGGTTTGAAGCCACACAACTTGCCATTTTATGTCCTTTCTTTTGTGATTCAAATGACATCGAAAGCAGGAAACCACTGAAAAAGTTCAAAATCGGGAGGTAAAATACACAGAACAGTGTCGAAGAGTGACAAAAACAGTTGCAGTTGTCATACCTGCACAAAAAGCAACGATATACAGAAGGCTGAAATTAAAATTTTATCCGTGATGGAGTTATGCTCTACAACAATGTCCAATCTTTTTCCTTATATCATCGTTTATTAGGTTAGAGATTTATGCGATGGAATTATCGCTATACTTATATTTAATTGACAGAAGGGCGTAAATGTTGACTTTGATACAATTTTACGTGACATGAATCATTCATTAAGTGGTTGAATAAGTCGTGATGGTTGATAGCACTAGGTAAACAGAGGCAGTGAATCGGCTGTCAACAATACCACTAACATATATGCTTGGAAACTTTGTGCGAAATAACTTTCATAAGTCGTGATTATTTCGGTATGACAATACCTTTGACTGTGTGTATCAGTAGCACGGTCGCTGCTGCTGAATTAGTCGACTAGGCTCTTCTTGGTCAAAGCGCTTACTAGTTGCAATAATAACTCCAACTTGGTATGCGTCAATTCATAGAAAGGTTAATACAATACTTTAGACTAACGACATACTAGAAGGAGCAAAAGACTTCTGATATACCTACAAAAATCCTAAATATTGACATGATGACCTTGTAATTATATAAGTGCAACATCAGTTAGAGCAAAAATCAGGTACTTAAAATGCTACCAAAAATGTAAATGTAGTTGAAGACTGAACGATAAATTCATGGTTGTTTGCTCAAACCCAACTCCTCCATAATTTTCGTGGGAGTCATCAATCCAGCAGTCATCGTCTCATCGTTCGCTGTTCAGTGGAAGATCGAAAACTGTCAGAAGTATAATCACGATTTATTGTTATGACATTTATTCCTGGACTTTGTGTACAATAACCTAATGGTTGTCTCTGTATTGGTGCAAGAATAAACGGTTCTCGAGTCACCAATTTGTGTTCTGGTTTTTCCCGTTGGTTATTGAGCATAGTTCCTGAAAGTCTTCCAAGGATAGTGTGAAGCCCAGTGTAGTTAGACCTGGATATTGAGAGTTTCTGTTAATTCTCTTGGAACTATTAGTCTTATTTGTTATCAGTTCGTCTTTCCTCGCGTCTGCAAGTCTTTTTGGACAAGTGTTTTTTGGAACTTTTCTGGATCTTTTGGTGAAGTTCGATAATGCCTGGGTCAAAGAAAGGACAAAGCGTTTTGGAAGCAGATAGGAAAGTAAGGAATGATGAGTTGCCTGTTATATGTAATGGTGTGTGTGATGCTAAGCATGATAAGATTGATGTCCATGTTTCGCTGTCTAGGGATAATAGAAATCTTACAATTTCTACATTTGAGCCTCGGTGTTTCGACAGAAACCCAGTTGACTATCCGCAGTTTATCAAGGAGTTTGAAGTCATGTCGAGTGTGTTGCAAAAATGACGAGACAAGGTTAATGTATTTGTTGAGGTATTGCACTAGTGTTGCTCCAAGAGCTATACACTGCTGTAAGCTCATGCCCCCTAACGAAGGATACTCTGAGGCTATGAGCATACTGCGTCAAAGATTCGGAAGACATTCGATGATTGTAGGGAAATTATTCGAGGCTGTTAAGGGTAATGGTGGTCAATTACGAGATGACTCCAAGGCACTCTCTGAGTTTTTGGATAATCTGATGACTTACAAGAATACGTTGATTTCGATGACTTGCATGAGCGATCTGAACTCAAGTTCCGTCCTATAGGTAATAGGGAGACACCTACCTGCTCGACTACTAAAGAAGTGGGTGAAGATAAGCTCTCGTGTAGAGGATGAAGGAAGTGAACCAAAGTTCGATGATATTCTGAAACTGGTGAAAAATAGTGTCAACAAAGCTATGAGCAAGTTTGCCAGTATATTGCATCCAAACCCTAGAATAGAGAAGTCTGAGAGCAAAACGCAATCCTTTATGACAAAGGGGTCTCAAAAAAGCGGATATTGAGAAAGCTTTATGGTGTCTAGTAATACATATAAACTTAGTGAGTGCAAAAGCTTTCGTGGGACATCCCCAACAGATAGGTTACAGGTTGCGAGACAAACGTGGTCGTGTTTTACACGTTTGCGAGAAGTACACTGAAAGGCGAACTGTGAAGAAGTGACCAAGTTTAGTGATAAGCTAAATGTGAAATCAAGGTCTGACTCCGAACTGTGTGACGATAATGGTGTGGTGAAGAGGCCTGTAGATGCAACTGGTAAGCCATTGTTGAATAGATTGTCACAGACGACACCGCAGTTTGTGCAGGGGAAGAGAGTTACGGCTTCAGAGTCCAGTACTGACTCCACAAGTTTACAAGTTATTACTAGTCAGATTAAGGGCATAAAACCTTTAAGGATTTGTGAGGAAGAACACATATCATCTTTTTCTGTTATTAAAGAGTTTGAAAGTGATGAAGTCGACCAGATAGACGACGGCAAATTGAATATTTGTGATAATGGTCATGACAGTGCACCTTTGTTTTGGTTGATCACGATGAGACGAGTTGAACAAAGGTTCTGTACAGCTTGAACGTGAAGTAGACTTGAAGGCAGATGCGGTTGCAGAAGGTGTGGATACTCGTGAGACCGTCAGTGTAAATGACCAGCGTGTAGCCCACCCATCAAGAGATTTTAAGGCTGAAATGCAGCTAATCATAAAAGATAGCAGTGGTAGTGATCTTGCGGTTAGACAACCTTCTAAAGGTTGAACAACAACAGCTTCTGATGCACCGCTGAGTTCATCAACTTGTGTCACTCAGTCGTCATTATTGTTGTCATCCACAATGAAAGGGACGTCCACGAACTCACGTGTCTTGTGCTATGAATATGCTAATATCGATCAGTTTGCAAAGACGAAAGTTAATGGTCAGTTTAATGAGGATAAGCCAACTGTGTATGAGAGTGTGATTGCTAAACTGACATGCACGAATAAAGGCTTTTCCAGGTTCAAGCTGCCATTTGAATGTTATTATCTTTGGTGTAAATTACCCTGTGCCTACGCTTGGTTGATCAGATACGTCGCATGTTTGCTAGTTATCTATATTCTACAATACAATGACATGGGCGTGTCACCGTTCAGAGTTGAGGATATAGATGATAGAAGGAGGTCAGCAAATGAACTCTGTGACGATTTTCCAACCTAGGGCGTCAACCTGAGAAGGAATATGGGCGTACTGCTCTAAGTCCTACAGTTCTTCAAGGGTAGTTCGTCAAGGCAGAATCCACAACATTTGATGCATTGATTGAACATATGTTTGTGTTAAGTAATTGAGTGGGGTTCAATTAATGTAATTGTTGGTTAATCTTGTTTGTGTCCGGACATTCTTCAACTCACAATCGTCAACCTGAGAAGGGTTGCAAGCGTACTGGTGTAAGTCCTGCGATTCTTCAGAGGAATTACATCAAGACATGATCTGCGAGGTTATGTGTACTGTTTGTATATACGTATGGTGTGTCATATCAATTGGTGTTTTTGGATTCATTGTGTTTACTTGTTGTTTTCGTACCTTGTTGTTATGCATAATTTTGTTAAAATGTTCGTTGTGCTTATTTCTGAATTTGTTTCGAGTCCTCTACATCCGTGAATGAAGTGATTGATGTTAAAGACAGCAGATGGGTCGTATACGCCGGGGAGGCTATTTCTGAGAATGATATGCACACGGAGATAAGGATTAGCTGTGGAATCAGTGATCGAGCATGAATGCTTCTATTTAGGCTGTGGCCTCACACGCCGGGGAGCAAGAGTGTGGACGGTTGAGGTTTGCATACGACACCGTTGCTAGAAGTGGGGCAGGATGAATGACAAGCGATCGCAATGGTAATTGATAGTGAATAGATAAGAGGATGTGCGAAGAGTATCATGAGGTGCTGCTATGGTCACGTTGCTTTCTGCTAGTCATTCTAGCAAGTGATGATTGTGTTGCAAGATGTCAAGAGGATGCCTTCAGCTGGAAGGCGTAGGTCATCATCGATGAGAGTGATTTTGCTGTGGGTACGCCTGTGGTGTGTTGGCTTTGCTGTTTGTTTTCTATTTCAGCTTTGTCCGTGTGACCCAGGTTCTCGCACTGGCATCCAAGTCAACGTGTATTAGTCACGATGGAGAAAAGGGGTGGATCCGTTTTTTGCCGGGGAGTGTCAATGTAGTTGAGGATTGAACGATCAATTCATGTTTGTTTGCTCAAACCCAACTCCTCCATAATTTTCACGGGAGTCATCAATCCAGCAGTCATCATCTCATCGTTCGCTGTTCAGTGGAAGATCGAAAACTATCAGAAGTATTATCATGATTTATTGTTATAACATTTATTCTTAGACCTTGTGTGTAACAACCTTATTGTTGGTTACCGGTTGGCGTAAGAATAAAGGATTCTCGAGTCGCCAGTGTTCTGGTTTTTCGCGTTGGTCAATACAAATTGTTTCTGAAAGTCTTCCAGAGACAGCGTGAGGTCCAGCATAGTAAGAGCTGGACATTGACAGTTTCTGTGATTTGGCCGACAACTGGTAATGCAGTAGTTTCCAAAGCTTGTACAAAGATTCCAACAAAAATTACGACGCCTAAGTGACAAATAATAAGAGTCTTGTCACCAATAATAATTATTACGTTCATGTTCATAGTGACCATGAAAACAATAATAGGTATAATTATCACGACGAACTCATCATTAACTAAGATAAACTACTACTTTTGAAACAATCATATCAATTATATGTATCGTTTAATCTTATGAAGGAGGTGTTTACTTACTTTCTCTGTATTCTCACAATACTGATGTGGTCAACTAGCCTATTCCAAATGAACTAACAGCTAATTCTCAATATGAATGTAGATCCAGTTTATGTCAAATAAAATATGTATTATACCGCTTACTGTGACGTTTGATACCTGCTTTCCTATCTTAATGACAAGAACACAGTGTATATACATTATTTTGATTATAGCTGTAATCCACACCGTAATTTTCGTGCAAGCATTGAATTTTCGCTATGTGATATGGGAAACTCACATTTTTTTATGCCAACTATTGATATCAGTTGTGCGTCGGCAGATGTTCAAACGTCGGGCTGTGTGCATGGTCGATGAGTGTCCCAGCCGCTGTTCCACCATCACAGATACAGAAGCATACATATATGCTTCATCAACCATGCCATCTTTATCATGATTTACCAGACTTGTGTATTTTATACTTGTTCAAGGATCTCTGAAAATAATAGTCAAGAGATAATTGAAGTTGCACAAAGTTATCACCTCTTCAGAACATTGATTGTTCTTCGATGTTCATATGTAATGGATTGATTGAATTCAACAAATAAATCTTCTGGTATATCATTTCTATCCCGAGCTGTAATAGCACGTGTTGTTAGTTATGCATTCGACTTGATAAAACGCTCCCGTAAATTGCGAACTTAACCAAGCATCTAAATGATGTTTGATATTACCACAACTCGAATGACAAACTGGCCGATCACAAGTGAGTAAATCCCATGTTTGTTTCACTCGCGGGCAGAAAAAATTACGGCCGTCGACAGACTGTCCCATATAATCTCCCGATGACTAGGCCGTTATTAGCACAGACCCTACTAGTGAAAGAAATGTGTGACATTTAGGGCTTCTTGAATATGCATTTGCTGAGTATGTATTGAAGGGAGTGTACGGGTGGATAACCACACCACAACGAAGCCGCCAAGCTCTTTTCCTTTCAAAATTATTCTGTTCACCATGTGTTTCACTATGCACGGATAAACATATTGATCGTTTACAGAAAATCGGCTGGTGTTCAATTGACCTGACGGGTTTATCTGGTCCTCTACAGTTTTGTGCAACACCACCCTTATGAGATGGTGAAATCTCTTTTCTCCCACAGAAAATGATTTAGCAGTTATATTCCTGCTGGAACATTCATATTCTCACGCATTCTAGTTAGCATTGTTCTAACCGAGTGGAGGCAAATAGACGTGCAGATGTTTCATCTCAAATATCTGTCGTTCAGCTGGATGTCACGAAGTTACATCAGTCTGACTACTCATTACTTCAATTATCCCCGAGCTGATTCTTTAGCGCGCAAAGCTATTGGTACTGCTACTTTCTTACAGCAAATATACTCTCTTCGCCATTTTCGGCTGTTCTTCCGCTTTCTGTCTCAGACTGCCCATACACATCGTATTTTGTCGGTTCCTCACGCTCCCCTTTCACACAGTACCTACTGTCAGTTAATCAAGTCAAACGCAGTTGGTTATAATGGGGAACCAATGTCATGGATCAAAGGGCCTCGTCGCACCAGTTGCAACGCTTTTCCTGTTTACCGAATTTGTATGTATTTACATGCTTATTTCTGGAGTTAATGAAATGAGTATTCACGGTGGGTCGACGCTGTAATTCGGGCGTCTGATATAAGTGCTTATATGTACCTTGTAGGCGACTAGTGCCACCGGCGACAGTTGCCGCTAACGCGTGCCGGCGTGCTAGATACCCATATTCTTCAAGACAGTGTCAGAATTGTTAGGTTTTCGGAAACATTTCGCTTCCTGGCCATAGGCATTGTGATACCAGCACATGTTGTTGACTTAAACTGACCGCGTGAGTTGAGCCATAAAGGGGCGTTCAGATGACAACAGAAGGAATTACGAGTTATATTTGGCCTAATTAGCTGCTGAATGGAGTTTTATTACTCTATCGCTGCAGTTTCCCTACTCAAAGTCTGTTCGACAACTGAGCATATTTCAGTGACTAGACGTTTTGTTATTTATAGAATTTTATCTACAGAAGTTGCTAGGTCATCTATAACAACACCCTGAAGTATCACCAGTACAGCCCGTACTGACTGTGGCAGTTTGGATAAGAAAAGTTCTCTGAAAATTCATTCATCAAACTGACGTTGGCCAGTAACTTCTCTCATTCTTGATAGCATGCTCACGGATAACTGATCCCCTGACTCGATGTTACAAAATAATTCGTCCAGACACTGTTGATCCGTGAGAACGTTTTTCCATAGGAGGGTTGCTCTAAGCAAATCATACGAGTTGCTTACCTCTCAGCTCGACATCTGCACAGTTACGCACTTGCTGCTTTACTGAGGTAGGGAGTGAACAAACGCAAGGAACTATGAACTTTGATCAGATAACCCATGTTCACTGAAATCAGACTTGGCTATCTGAAACCATGATTCGGCATTCTCTAGCGAAAATGGCACGAGCTGAATATTTCGGCAGTTGATCGTATACGGATGACTTTGGGAGTATGGTCACTCATGGCGAAATATATGTATTTAGTTTAGAAATAGTGCAAGAACAAATACAAAATGGAACGAACCCAACGGATTTGTATGAGTATTTACCAAAGATGAAGTTCGCGGTACTGCTAACCAGTCCAGGGTCTAAATGTGTTGACGTTCACGGATAGCGCGAAGCATACTTACGCAATACCTGATACCCACGGCTTCTATATTATTCGTTCTGCGTACGCCAAAGGCAAAGTAAAACACAAGAATCGACCATCCAAATTACGAGTTACGTTTCGGGACTGAATCGGAGTGCGAGATGATTGCGTGCTACGGATCGTGCACGAATGAACGAACGTAATACGACAGCGTACCAAATGGCATGGATGGTTGACCTGAAATCTCCAGCTTAACAAGTTCACTTGAACAGTGAGGGTCAGAATCCATGAATGCTACGGCCAATAATTCCGGGGAATTACCTACCGCTACAAGATTCCCCTCAAATTGACGTTGGGATTAGAAACACCTGGCGCTTTGATAAATATGTTTGTGTGAGAAAACTTCCACAGACACACTTTATATGTGAATCCAGGGAGAGTAGCTTACATACTGCTCATATTTTTGACGAAACAGATCACGGAAGCTTCTAAACTGATGAAGTGAAGGTCGTCTTTGCTGTTGTCAGATTCCGAATAAGATGAATAAACAGTATTCATAGTTTGGAACAAGACAATCAACCCCGAAACTGGACAATCTTCTGCAGGTTTGGTGATGTGTTGACTGCTTTTTGTTTAAGTAGGTACACAAGCGAACGGCGGCTTTGTTCGGAGAGTTTATTAATGTCGGTGAGCGCTAGGAACAGGATTATCCAAGTCACTAATGTGTCGCCGTCTGCGACATCCGAACAGCTACGTACATTATTTGGTCATGTTGGGGTCTTAGAAGACGTGGTTGTGTATCCCCCAGACGACAGAGAAGAAACAGCGAGCAAGGTAATTGTGTATGACATACCGTCTTGAAATGCAGGTCTGCTATATTCGTTATCAAGAGTCTATAAATGCTGAAGTTGCTCTGCATCTTAACAATACTGTCTTTCTTGACAGAGCACTGATAGTGCTCCCACTTTCAGTTGACAAGGATTCCATTCCCGACGAGAAGTATGCCAACCTTGTCAGAGCTCCTCCCAACACTGCTGCTGGAGTTCTTCCTCGTACCGCTGACTGGCCTCTGGATGTAATCAGTATGGTAGTTGGACGTCCTGGTGAACAAGTTATTCATACACTGGAGCCACGTCTATCTAGTCTGGCATTCCCTCTGTATCCACCTCTTCCTGCTACCACTGATGGGAGCCGCATAGAAGAGATAAGGAGAACCATTTTGGTTACAAATTTGGATCCCAAGACAACCGGTGATCAGGTATGTTTTCTTTAGGCATTATTGAGACAGCTAAGTTCATTAAGAGCGCCACTAGAATTCGGCGTTTTCCAGAAACGAGTGGTAAAACTGCACGTTGGACTGCGGTGTATTTACTAATGAGAAACGAGGTCATTTGACTAGGGCACCCTGGGGCACTATAAAGTGCATGATACCATCCGGATATTTTCTTAGTAGTTTGGTTAGTTTAATCCTAAGTCTTATTCATTTCTGTGCGTCTAAAGTTATTGCCTACGGATATTTTGTATATGCTTCGAATAAATTATCTGCAAATAACAATAGTACCTAACGATTCCTCTGTGCTTTTTGTGTATCGTGTTTTCCAGCGCTACTGGTCATCGACAATGTGCCATCGCAACAGCACTACCTAATCGATGCGTAAATAAAACTCTTGTGATTGCGGTTCCAAAGGGGTCGGTGGCTTTCCTGTACATTTTTATCTTTTCTTTTTTGTTTTTGCAAACTAGTTACCACTGCGTGAGGCCTAACAGTCTCATCCTGCTAGAGCGACCGATTTGGTTATAACGATATTAATAGAATATTTCTATATGAAGTGCTTGGTTCTGCGCTTTCAAGGAGTTCCCGCCCGACTTAAGGTAACTAATAGGGTTACCTAAGCGCTAGTCTTACATATCCTGTTATTCACTAGTTAGATTTGTATTTTAAGCTTCGTGATTTAGCGGAGGCCGTTCACTGTATTCGTTTTCTTTCAAGTCCATTTAATTTTAGGTATTAGAGTTCTTCAACAAACACGCCGAAGTACGTTGTGTACGGATGGCTGGAACTGAGTTTGACCGGGCAGCTTACGTGGAGTTTACTCAACAGCCATCCATCATCAAAGCCTTCGGCCTTATGGGGGCTACGCTGAACGGTCGTCAGGTTTGTTATGATAATTAACAATTAACCTACTTTAGATTATGGTGCAACATTCTAACTGTGCTATCATCAAACCTGCCAACAATGTGACGACGCTTGATGATATAACTAAGCGTTCAGCTGTAAACGAGTCGAGTGGTGGACACGGTAAGTTTGCTTCATTAAGTATTTGTATCGTATTAATGAGCATTGCTATTGTCCGTTGAGTATCATGATTATTCTCGGGAGACTGAGTAAGAAAACCACCAGCTTTATGTTATTTTGTTTGTCGGTGAACTAATCAGAGGGAGTTAGCTTTTACTAACCACTCTTGTGGAACTAATTTGGTTCCAACTTTACTTACGTTCCACTTTTTCAACTGCTGATAGGTTACATTCAGGAAAATAGGGTTTACTAGAACCACTTTCCTGTGTTGCCAACTAGTTCTAAGCCGTGCTTACACATGAGTGTGTCCACTGTGTAACAGTGAATGTCGTGTAGTCGATGGTTCACACGACTGCCGATCTGTAAAGCCACGTTTCATGAAACCATTCGGAATGCTACTGCTCTAAACAATACCAGAACAGATCTCAGTGTGCACTGTGTTGAAAAAAGGTGACAGAACGAAATATATCTGGTATGTGATCTCTATAATTGGTCCCAGTGTCAGACTTTAAATTCCCCAAGACCTTAGATTGTGCTGTTCAGAGATTATTATAAGAAATCCTCGTGATCATTTCTCTTTCACCCGAGAGGGAAAAATTCATATTTGAAGTGGGGTGGTACTAAGAAGCTCTACATGGAAAGTAGATTATCAGGACAGTGGTAATTGTAACGTGTCCTGGCCCTCAGTCTGTCTGTCTGTTTTCGACATAGAACTTTGCACAAATGTGCGGAAGTTCAAGTCACCACATTCCGTGTAGCACGCGAAGCAAGAGAAGAAAGTACAAGAAAAGCATAATAGAAACAGTGAGCAGAGGTGTGAGACAGGAGTAATAAAGAAATACAAAACAGTTTCATTGGAGATCATAAGTCACAGGGAGTGGATGCATCTGCGCCACTGAGAACGATTTTGAGCCATGTCACCAATTGTTTCCAACCATAGATTTTTACCGTCCCGAGGTAAGGGCAACAGAATGATCGCTAATTACTTGAGAGTATGTATCCACCATAATAGACATGAAAACACTATAATGATAACGTAAATAATGTAACATCCATATTATTTCGTGATTTATTCTTGGCCTGCAAAGGCAACGATGCGAAATTTATTCATCCATCGGGCGACGTGATCCGGTAAGCAAAAGTGAGTGTATTTGTGGCAACTCAAGTTCCAATGACAAAAGTTTATAACAGTATCAAAGTAGCAAATATATAACATGGACAAGTTTGTTGCCGCTATATATTTTCAGTCACCACACGCCTCGATGCATAAATTAATTTCTAGGCTTGACTTGTTACTGACTGAAAATAAGCCACTCATGCTAACTGATTCCCCCTCACTTTTACTCATCATTTACAGCATTTAGCACTTTCCCAGTATGCACGATGCGACATTTATGTCTTGTGCTTCTGTGGATGCAAAATAGATCTGGTGTTTTTAAGTTGTCAGTCGTCTCTCCGGATGTGTATAGAAAATATCCCGACCGTGTGTCAACGATTAGTCGTAGGTAAGCGTCCCTAATTGACTTCCTTGATGTGATTGACTTAAGTGAATCTAGTATCCGAGTATTCGGTTACCATGCTCATCCGTCTTATCTGATTTAGCGCGAATAATTAATTACCGAAAACAAAAACTTATCATTTGTCTGTAAACTATTGAAATACAAGTATAATTTATCTGATCTATTCCACAATGCTCACTTTTTACTGACACTAGTATCATATGCCTTTGCAAGCTGCTAAATTGCATACTCCGATATTAACGCTATTCCACTGAAATGTACGGAGTTTTTCTTGTATTTTTATACTAATTCAGGCAGTAAACATAGTGATCGTGCTCGTTCACGCTCCCGATCTCGGGCCCGACGTTCACGGTCCAGGCGTAGATCAACTTCAAGAAGATATCGAAGTCGCTCCAGAGATAGACGCCGCTCTCCTTCTCGCCATAGTCGAGACAGAAGACGATCGCGGACACGGTCTCGTTCTAGGTCCCATGGGCATCGACACCACACACGTTCGCGTAGCAGAGATCGTCGCAGAAGCGACCGTGTAAGATCAAGGTATGCTTCTTGAAATTCAACTTTCAATTTTACTTAATTGTATGAATATCTAGATTTACCATACACAGATTTTTGTAAAGCACTCCTATCGAATAATCACAATATATTCTCATCTTATGTACATGAGGAACGCCAGTTTACAGGAATTACCAATGAGTAATATATATATATATATATATATATATATGCATATATATATGCAAGATAAGGTAATGGAATAATGACATTAGCACACTCTACATAAGTAGTACGAGAAACTACGGTTGAATTGGTCGAGATATCACAGTGTCATCACCGTCATTCTTTGTTTTCCACTCAAGGAATTCACTTAATCGGTTGCAGCTTGTTAGACTAGCTTGTATTAGTGTGAAGCACGTCCCTTTAGTGAGGACGGTAGAAATCAAATGGCGTCACATATCAGCAATGCGTAAACGCCTCAGCCTGCACAAGGCTGCTGAGCTACACTAGGAACTAAGTAAGGTATTTTCCTGAACTCATACTACGTAGGCTATGGCGAATAAATAAATATACTTTCTACTTGGTTGAATGACATGAATATCGTCAAACCTTCAGTCCCACATAAAATATGTACTTATACCCGGCGCGTTCATTCCTTCTGATGTATTCAGAATTGTGGGATATGCATTTCGTATCCCTGTATCGTTTTATGCACCATTTACAAGGCTTTTCACATTATCCAGTCAGTTTTTACATTACCTGTATTCCAAGTAGGGCACAAAACTTCGAGCTTCAGAAATTTTGATGGCGGTAAGGTCGACGAGGTTTAAAAGTGCGACGGCCAGGAGTTTTATTTAGACCTGACTGGTCGGCATTCTACCATCGAACTGCCGATGCAAGCGCTTAGCCCTTGGCCACGCCGAAACACGAACTCAAGTCGCTGCATTGGGAGTGCCAACTACGAAGCCTATCAAGTCACCACCGGATGTTAGCTTCACTCCATGTTTTGTTATCATTCACCGCTATTATAGACTTTTCAGTTTATGAAGATCATTATAATTGGCATGCATTGCAGGATATCACTTCTCAGCGTTTCGCTTACAGTGGACTAGAGTAATTAAATGATAAGGGTTAATCATATCACTTACCCATGCTTGCCTTGAAAACGGCTTTTGCCAAACACAGTGTTCAGTAAACAGAAACTTTCTGTCAAAAATGCAATCGTTAAATGAGGCAGAGTACATCGTAGCAAAGGTTTTGTAACGAAACTGAGTTAGTATTCAGTGAAACTTCCCAATATTAACGCCAAAAAGAAACCAAACTTACGAAATTACTTTACCATATGCACACAACAGTTTCGTCTTTATGTTTGAAAATATGCTCATACACACAGCTGCAAATTACCATCAAATTCTGAGTCTATAGCTTCACAGACATCTATCCCTATGAGCTTATTATCTTAGTGTGCTGTGTACTAACCAATTTCCTATTCTACCTTATCAGGTCTCGTAACCACAGGAAGTACCGGCATTCCCGTTCGCGTTCTGGTCGTCGATATTCACGGAGTCGATCAAGAGGTCGTCGGAGTGACCACTATGACCGAATCAGTAGAAGCATTAGAGAGAGAGAGCGGCCCCGAGATCGTGAAAGAGATCGGGAGAAAATTCGGGAGAGAGATCGAGAAAAAGACCGTGAACGTAATCGTGAACCTGACCGCAGAGAACGAGAACGCGATAAGGGTCGTCACTATGACAAAGATCCAGAACGCAGACGTGATAGTAAACCAGGAAAACACCGTGATGCTACACCAAAGCAAAGTAATAGTCATGAAACCAGTAGACACGACAAAAGAGAAAGAAATACAGAAGCAAATGGAACGAACCGTCGTCGAAGCCTGACCCCTAAAGACGACATTCCACCCACACGAAAGAGTAAGTTAAACAATAGTAGCTGTAGCAATAGTGACGACGAGAGTGCCAAGGCATGCAGTGCCGAGTTGATCGAGAATGGCAAGACGCAAAGTGATGACGAAAGTCAGTCGGGCACTGATCAGCAGACCAAACCAACGGTTGTAGGTGTAAAGTTGGCAGGCCCTGAGGATATGGACCATATATCTCCCGAGGACTCACCAATAAAATCACCCGCTTCGCATAATTCATCCGAAAGTGATTCATCCGGTGAAGCCATGGACACAGAAGCGTAGGTTAGCGCACCCAATGTATCAAATCCTCTATCTTCATTGTATCATACTTATTCTCGGAATTCTTTTATCTTGATGTAATGCAAAAATATAGGGTCTTCATTTTTTTTCCCATTCTACATCTTTTTTACTCATGTTTTATTTGGGCGCCGCTGATAGAACGCAGCTATCGGGAGATGTTACATGAAGTAGCACAACGGCAGTAGTACATTATAGTCATAAGAGCGCAAAGACAAATGAGGCTGAATTACGGCCTTGATCAAATCATTGTAGTTCACCATCAGTAATCCTGAACAACTGGCTCTTATATAGACTACAGTAAGACTTGTATTGATTAGGGTTGAAAGTTAACTGTCTGTTTTCGACATAGAACTTTGCACCGATGTGCGACAGTTCGAGTCGCCACACTCCATGTAGCACACAAAGCAAAAGAAGAAAAGCATAATAGAAACAGTGAGCAGAGGTGTGAGACAAAGGAGTAATAAAGAAAAACAAAACAGTTTCATTGGAGATCATAAGTCACAAGGAGTGGATGCATCTGTGCCACTGAGGACGATTTTGAGCCATATCACAAATTGTTTCCAACCATTGGTTTTTACCGTCTCGAGGATCCTACGTGGCTTAGACTAACTGTTGTAGATTTCATTGACTGGTGCCATGTTTTTGTTTGACCGCTGCTAGCTCTTTTCCAGCCTGACCCTATATCCGCTAACATTGCTCGTCGAGGGAGGCGATGACTAGGCATACGTAACACATATCCTAACCATCTCAGTCTGTGTAACTTCACAACTTCGTCGATTGATTTCCCCTGTTTTCCTAGAACTCGACGCCTAACCTCAATATTTCTCACCTTATTATGCCACTTCACACGGGAAATAGAGCGCAGGCACCTACGGTCAAAGACAGCTAATCTTTCCATTTCTTCTACTCTCAGTGGCCACGTCTCTAAGCCATAAAGGAGGACGGAGCGGACTGATGAGCAGTACACCCGCCCTTTGGTCGATAGTCGAACATCTCGTCTACGCCAGAGTCGGCGTAAACTAACAAATGCGAAACGAGCCCTCTGTATTCGTGCTGAGATTTCGTCAGAGATCAGCCCGTTGGGGCTGATGGTACTTCCCAAATAAGTGAAGCGGTCAACGTGCTCTACCACTTCACTCCCTATTTCTAGTCTAGGAGTCGATGTAGTCCAGTCCTGTAACATCATCTTGCATTTGGCGGGAGCGATTCGCATGCCAAACATTCGTAGACTGCAGCTCAGGGTGTTTAGAAGACTGCATTTTGTCAGCGTCCTCGTCTAGAAGGACTATATCGTCTTCATATTCTAAGTCAACGAGATTATTCCCTGGTAGCAAGTCAATCCCTGAGTCGCTGAAGTCACCTAGGGTTAAGTCCATTAACACATCTATGATGAAGTTGAATAGAAAAGGGGATAATGATGGAAGTTAACAGAAGCGTCTAACAGTTGGATGACATGTAGGGTGTGCGAGAGGAGTTCTGGGCTTTTGCATTCGTGTGCCATCATCCCCCCTGCTTTGTCACTTGCCACCAACAGTCGCATCCAGCAGAGAAAAGAATAAAACTGACATAGGCAATAGTACTGCTACTGACGATATCGGCACCTGTAGCTCTTGGGTTCTGACGATGGGCTGCACCAGTCTATTATGTGGGAGTTCTCTCACTTCGCAGTGGAGTACCCCTGTGGACTTAAGACCCCAGTAGCGACGTATCGGTCCACGTCAAGGATATTCTAGTCTATGACGAACAGGGCAGTAACAACTGAATAATTTGTCGAGGTAACAGTCATATGTACCCTAGGGAAGAACGCCATATCTCACTGAGTGTGTATTGTAGATTAACATTATTCTCTGGCTACATTATGCGATTTGTGTTAGACGTGTTTGGAAGAACAGAAATTAAACGTCAAGACTGAATCCGAGTAAAAATCGTCCATTCAATTGCGCGTGCCAATGATATACAATAAAACCTGCCAGAAGGAATCATACCATCCCATTTTTTGTTTACAAATGTTAGAATAGGAAAATCAGAAGTTAAGAATCAGTTCGGCTACTTGTTGCGGAGAATATAGTTCTGCTGCAACATCTTCGTTCGGAAGTGGCGTGCTCATATCAACCATTGTTTGATACACAGATTGGTAATAACAGTGGATCTGATCTGCAGACCGACGACGAACCAGTCTCTTTAGCTTTTGTGCGTAGATCTTGTTCACTTCAGGAAGAAGTAATTCATCAGGGTTGGAAAGGTATGCGTTGAAGTCCTTCTGAAATTAAAATGAAGACGATTAACATTGGTAACCATAATAATATTAGTAATGATAACAGAAATTAATTTCTGTGCGATGTTAGTGTTTCACGGGAAGGTTGGTGTCTTACAGACATCACATTTATTAGTTGCTGATCGTGGTAAACCACCAAGCTAATAATCTGGAGGTCACTTGTTTTAGGTCCTATTCTTTATTTCACCTTCAATCCCTACTGATTCAAGTAATATCGACTTACCAGACTGAGCTTACCTCGGATGGTTTCACCATAAATCATATAATTTGCTCCAGAAGCCCATGCTGCTGTAAACGCCACTTAATACTCGTTTGATTATTACCCAGATAACTCGGTTCACTGGCGATCTCTGCACACTGATTCGTGTGTGAATATTGATGTTGCTCATCGTATGGTTTTGGTTACCAGCAACCACTAGTTATTATGATGGGTTGAGGACAAACCACACTATCAACACTTCCGATTTCCATATACATTAAGTGTATTCGTCACGGTAACGCTCCTTGTTGACAAGTGTGAATGTAAATTATGTGGAGTTTTTCGTGGACAACATTCTTGTTGTTACAACTCGACCGTCTGGAAGATGCCCTCCATGAGCGATATGACATTTTTGAAAATGGGACTGTTTGACCATCTAAGGGTAGAACGTATTCGTTGTGGTAGAACGTAATTCTGTACTAGGTAATCTTATTGAAAATATCACATAGTAATGGAGTATGAATAACTGGATGACGTTTGAATCGCACACACTAATAATATCAGTTGATACGATTTTTTGTTTGTGTTGCTTAGCATTGTACGCGTGTGTGTATAGTTTGTCAACATGTGTTCGATCGGCAATCAGGAATTTAGAGTATTTTTTTTGTTTATGGTTTACATATTAGGAAAAAACGGAATCTATAGGAATGCTGAAATTTGTGTAAATTTTATTCATGTGATAAGCTTACCAGTAAATTTGAAAACTTAGCTTTCGTGTAAGTTCCAGGTTTTGATTCTTTCAGAGTTTCATCTATATGGGAAAGACCAGTACGTTTGATCACATAGGAAAACTGAGCAGACACTAATGAATTCAGGCATGTATCAAGTTTTGACGCTATATATTCTCTGTGAAAGTTACCAAAAGGGATTTTGGAAAGACTGGCTTCAATAGCACAAAGGCAATTAGTCAAATAAGTTGCTGATGGTGACATGAAAGATGAGTCGACCGTGTCGTTGATATATTGATCGTCCATAAGTTGGATGTGCGACTGAGAACTAATTGGTATCAACACAGCAGATTTTTCACAGTATTCGATTAAGGGGAATATAAGAGCATCGGCTATCTATAACGACATAAGAAAACAGTGTGATTATCCCAACTAAGTTAACATCTGATTTGATTTAAATTTTAATGCACGAAATCTGTTATGGATTTACGGTACAAAAAGTAACCTCATGTTAAAATGAAGAACAGACGTCACTAACACTAACCACTTCAAAGGAGTCGTATTTCTATGATAAGTTTAGGCGAATCAAGTGTGCTTATACACATTTTTTTTCAATATAGTGAACGAATCATAACTGTTGCTATACGAACAATGTTACACAAAAGAAAAGTCCAATCGCGATCTGTTCTAGGCCGACACTAACTAAATGTAAGCACAGACATCTCATCTAACAACAACCCATGACGGACAAAAGCTGAGCACCACTTCCAAGTTATGATCAGTGAAGGACTAATCACAGCTTCCTAACACTTGAGTAAACACCCACTGCACCACATTTCGTCAGTGTACATTTAGGACAGAAACGGGTCAGTTATGAAGCTATTACGTGTCCGACTGACATCCAAATGAAAATAGGTGTGTGTGTGTGTGTGTGCGTCTGTACAGGAGATCACAAAGGACATATCCGAACATATTCTGACGATACTCATCCACAGTTAGACTCACAACATTTATTCTATAGTGAAGACATAACAGGAGGTCATTTCGCTAACCTACAGAAGAGTTACGAAAATCTCATAGATCTCTATAGCCTGAGCCTGAAGGGATCCCTCTATACACAGAAACTGATCTGCAAATATTCATGACATGAGGAGAAGAAAGAGATGCTCAAATGCTGATTGACTAGAATTATTCATAATAACAGCATGCGGTGGTGGGCCATGAAAGGGAAAAAATTGAAAAGGCATCAGCAGTAGCTGAAATCCGTCAAGTGTTAAAACCAATTAGGGAAAAATTGTGATATAAATCTGCAGATCTTCACGAATGGTGGTCATAAGTAAATGGCTACATACTAAATGAGGCATTTGTTAGCAAGAACACGAGAAACACGATTAACCCTATCGGATTAGTGCAGACAGTTGATACTGCGTAGTCAGTGTTCTCGGGATTCTAAGAATTAATCAAATGCCTTGGAAACCTTAAACAGCAGAACAATCCTTATCATCTTTGAATATCTGAAAAAGGTTCGCTAATAGTCAACGAGAATATTCGCTTCCGTAGATCTCCATCCATTTTAGTTTGATTCGACTTAGTATGTCTGCTTTATTTGTGCGTTTTTGGTGTAACAACTAGCACTGGTGCATCTTTATGGAAAGTTCTATATTGATAAGTCAGTCAGTCTATCAAAAGTAATCAGCAATATAGGAATTCACTGAATAGGCATTGCAAATGAGGAATTTCCGACCCTTACGTGTTAGTCTTGATTCTTTTTATTTAGTTGTACTTCAGTGGTCTCTTCCAATTGTTTTAGCTATCAACTTCTGTAGTGTTCGTATTCACATTTGAACTAATTGATTTCTGTGCACGAATTCTATGTTGTTAATTGCATTCTGCCGAGCGATTGAAGTGTCTGAAGAAATATGCTCAAGATATTTCAACCACATATATGCATTTATAAAGTATTTTGAAACTGGATTCTACATACCATCATTGGTTTTAGAGTTACATCGCAGTCTCATTTATGCATTAAAATATTGTGTCAATGTCTTTTGAAATAAATGATAATAAATAGGTTGAAATGAAATTGCTGACAAAGATACTTACAAACACTCTTTATTACAACTGAATATTAACTGACTGACTGTTTTCAGCCTAGGACTTAGCAAATAACTTAAGCAGTTCGAGGTGCTACACTCCCTGTACCACACGAATTAAGATAAAAGAGATTCAAAATAACAATAATAAGCAGAAATATGAGGGCGAAAGATCAGTAAAATCTGTGCCACTGAGAACGATTTTAAGCCACATCACCAGTCATTGGTTCTAAGTATTCCGAAGACCCCAACGGGGAAACCTACACCTCTCTGGGTAGCTCAAACTAACTTTCAAAGATTTCATGGAGTGATTCCAAGTTTTGGTCTGACCGTGAATACTGAAAGACTACATAGGGATTTATCGACATCTAGTGATTGCCATATGAGTCCATTGATCAAATTAATGAATTTAAAAAAGAAACATCTGATACTCTCTCATGTATCTTCACCTTGAGAGTAATTGGACATCCTACTTTAATAGCAGTTAGTGTATTTAAAAAACTTACAAATGTTTTCCTAATTTTTTTCAGTTTTGAATCCCCAATTCTATCTTTATCATATTTACACAATTATCATCGTCAACTGTCCAGCTAGAAAAAACAGCCTGTTTCATTTTGATTTACATGTTTTGATTATCTAACTATTTCAATTTGACAGGGATTCATTTACCTGCAATTCATGTTATATAAAATAATGTCATATATCTTACTGGTTATTCCTTTCTATCTAACAAAGTTAAGATAGTATCAATGGGTGGTGATAAAAGTATTCAGGAAACAAATTACAGATATTATTAGACAGATATGACCAGAATAGCAGGATACTTAACTCCTCTGATCCCAGATTAATATGTAACACCTGACTCGGATTAATATTGTAACAAATGTAAAAGTTATGCGTGAATAACAATTCAAAAATAGTACAGTAAAAATAGAGAAAAGCGTTACTAAATTGTGATTTATGCATTATATGTAACTAATGTGACAGTGGCAAAAATGTGCTTACTTCTTTATGTTCAGCCTCAACCATATTATTCGGTAGTAATGAAATATCTTGACTACCAAGCATTTGGACCAGCAGTTGCAATGTATCATTGACTAATTCATTAGGAGACAATTCTGAATTTGGTAAATCTGGCTGTTATAAATAATAAAGAATATTCCATAAAGGTATTACAAACAGTAAATCTTTATAGTGTTAAGATTAATATACTGTACATTAATTCTAAACACTTTTACAGTGTTATTTGTTGTCCACTGAGAGAAGATTAGCATTACAGTAGAAGAAGAGAAGAAATAGAATAGTTTTCTGATTTTGGGTTTGTAGAATCAATTGCAGTGTAGACATCATGACGAACTGACAACAGTTACAGCATGATTGAAAACTAAGGAGCACTAGGAACTTTTATCCTCCTAATATGCGACTGTTCAACAGTGTGCAGATATCGTTTTACCTGATATCGAACCCCCAGCAGATTTAAGGTGTGGAAACAGCATGCTTTCCCTTGAACCGTTCAGTTGGAATTAATAAACTCTAACCTATGTCAGTTAATAAGAGAGCGCCGTAAGTGGGTTCGATACCCGTCGGCATCATGTACATGAACTATTGAAGAGACTAAAACTACGGCAAAATGACTCCTTACCTGTTCAACGATTATCCAAGTGATGACTTGTATGTCCAAAGACCTCCAAACAGCAGAAGCCATTGTAATTCGCCTAAAACAACCAGAGCTCTGTGTACGGAAGAAGCAGTTGCAGACACTTATTGCTAACTTGGCCTGCTGCCCAGCTGATAAATTCATTAGCTCTCCATTACATCTTCCCCTAATTTATCTGATATTTAGTTTAGTGTTACACTGATGCATATTTTTCTTACTGATGCGTTTGAAATAGAACCTGTCGACAATTATTGATTTAATGTAATTTAAAACATTGATGTTGTTCGTAACAATATTTCTATAATTATTACTGCCATATAAATGTAGAACCTGATGACGAATTTGTCAAAAAGAATGTCATTCATTCATTTATCAGTCTTTTAAATTTTTCACGAGCATCTCCAATGAATTCAAACGTTTTAGTTAGTGTAGTTTACTGACCAAACAACTTCAGTTCATGCCAAAAGCCTTCACAAAAAATAAAATTTATTTACATTAGTATTACAATCGATATAAAGTTGGTGAATCCTTCAGAGTACAAAAATTTAAAACAACTACACATAATCACACACACACCAATAAGGATTAAGAGACAGAGATATGAGATAAAATTGTAGTAATACCTGTCGTAAAGTTGATAAATTTTCGGTTATTTTTATCTATTTTTAACTACATGAAGAATCTGCAATAAAGGAATGCAAGAGAAGCATTTGGCCTATAAAGTAGGCTATAAGTCCATATTAGATAGGTTCAATTGATACAAAACAGTGATGATGTTTCTTGAGGAATTTATTGCTCAAAATCAAATCAATATATTCACACGACTGTTTGACCCTCTTTTTATAGCCTTACTCTCTTCTCTTTCTTTGTTTCAACTTTCCGTAGAGACACGATATAGATAATTCGTCATATAAGCTGAATAATAAGGAATTCAAAGCCTCGATCTGGGTGACATCGCGCATCAGGCCCTGGAGTGGAACCCGAAAGGGAAGCGGCGAGTGGGACGTCCAAGGGCGACATGGAGGAGATCGTGTGAAGAGGAGTTGAAACAGTATGGACTAACATGGATGCAGGTGAAAAGTACAGCAGAAGACAGAAGCAAATGGAGACGTGCAGTTGAAGCCCTATGTTCCACTAGGAACACAAGGGAACAATAATAATCATACAAAACCTCGGTAGCATTGGCATACAAATAAGAAAAAGCATTAGAGGCCCTACGTAGGATTCTTAATAAGCCTGGAATTACGGTAACATTTAAACCAAAAGAACTCTATCATAAACAAACTCTGTCGGATTAAAGACCAAATTAAGAAAAGTAATAAAATTTACAAAATCTCATGTAATGATTGTGAAGTCGATTGCATAGGTCAAACTAGTAGACCGGGTCAGTTAGATTATCTAAAAATAGGAATTTAGCTAGAACAACTGAGCCACAAAAAGCTCAGTTATCACAATGCATTCACTTGCATGTAACTACACAATAGGGTAAAAAGAGGAACGTTAATCACGGGATCTTAGTTCATCGAAAAAATACCAAACACGTGTGACAAAAGGACGTAACACCCATACTGAATACATGGAATATTGTAATAAAAAAGAGGAGGCCATAAAAAGAAATTCAGGAAGTCATGTGTATACAACATTGTTAAGATTCTGAGCGGTAAATGTTGTGCTCCAAACCTATCCGTTTATTAACAGTTATTCACTGTGTGTGTATGTGTGCGTTGTGTCAAATGAACTCTAATAAAGAATTTCGAAAAGGAATGTGAAGCAGAATTAATTTGTGTAACAGTGACAATAAGACACGAATCTGTCAAAGGATGCAATTCGTTGTGATGAATGAAGTCCATTTAGTAGGTTGTGAGTACAAATACTGATAAATTATAGTATAATATACAATGGTTTTACTGCATTCTAGTGACAAATTTTGAAAATCACTGATTACTAGATTCTATTCTACTACTACTGTATGAATGACAGACATAATCACTTACTACAAACTCAATAATCTGACAGCTACTTGATGTTGTTGTTAATGATGAAAATAATCGAAAATACACAAATACCTGGACTTAAAAATAGTAAAAAAATGTGTATGAGTCGCAGTAAATGACTGAAAATTATTGACATCACTGTTAAAAAAGAATAGTAAACTTGGATAATTCATGAAGAAAATAAAAGACAGATTCAGCGAAGAAAATTTTCTTTATCGACGAAATCATCTTCAAAGGCTGTACAGTCGTATTTATATTTATCGAAAATGTATTATTTACTACTGAGTAATAGGGTGTGACATAATTGATATAATTACTAAAAAGTGGCTTTAAAAGTAGAAAATAAAAGTTGTAAATTACGTGGTACTCAACGGCACAAAGTTAGAAATTTGATAAGGTTACAATTGCTATTGATTGAGAATAAAGGTAGTTGAGTGTCAATTTAAGAAGTGTAAAGAGGGTGTGAAAATGTACAAACGGAACATATGATAATAGGACCTAATCATTAAGGTAAAAGCAAACTAAAAGTAAAATTTAAAAAAAAGAAAAAAATTAAAAATTTTTTGTAGGGGACGACTAGTGAAAAGATTAAGACCAAGGTAGAATAAGAAGTTGGACGAACTTTTTCTGTATACAGAGTTCGGGGTAGTATTGACGAATTGCCAGCGCCCTCATCATACATAAATGCCGAAACCTGACGCCCTTTCTACCATTTAGCCTCACTTTGCAGGTGATTTTGAAAGTCGACTCTGATGGAGCTAAGTGACTTGAGTTCACCAAGTGTTCGAGAATTGAGCCAGCAACTGTCTTGCATTGTCCTTTTGCTAACTATGCCGGATAATGTTTAGAGATGCGTTTGGGAAGTGTGTGCTTTTTGAGGCAGTTTATCCTTCACACATCTATTGATCATTTGTCAGCTGTAGAAAATGATGTGCAACTCAGCCGCAAAGAAGGCTTTTCTCAGTGATCTGCATAAGCGATTCTTCAGGATGTCAGCCACGTATCACATTTAAATGCAATGTTCATAACTTCATTTTTACAGATTATATTTTTATTTCATAGCAGAAGTTTACAGGAACAGCCTTTCATCGCATTTTTTTATTTGCTTATTGTTATAAGCCGTCTTCTTATCATTTAGAAGGTAATTATCAATTACACATTTTACTTTACAAGCTTAAATGATTTAGTTTAGTAGTAATCTACTCCTTTGTGAATAATGATTGTTTGCATGTATTAACGCATGACTTGTATACACTGAGAAAAAAGCTACAACAAGGTATTGATTATTTTTCATTATGGCTTATTTAGATCAATAATTTCTAGAAAACAACAATCATGTTTAGAAGTGACACCAAATTTAAGTATAGGTAGGCATAGAATGGTATACTCATGCAAAAACTAATATTAAATACTGTCTATTTTCATAATTACATAACTCTAGATAACAAAAAACAGATGCATACCTTCCAGATACCAACTTTTGTTACTCTGAATTCTTTTAATAGTAATGTCAAAGAGTTATTAAGTAATTGAGAAATTAGAATTTCAGTATAATGATTTTACCAAAAAACAAAATTGTACTTTAAAAGACTCACTTGTTCCAAGTTTTGTTTTACAAACTGTTTAAGAGTGTTGAGTAGTAATCTTTTGCATAGCTGTTGAACATCATCTACGCATAATACAAGAGAGGCTGTAGATTCAAGGAGTAACCTAAATAAAGCAGTATAGTAAAGACTATCTTAATGTTTAACATATATTTTCATGTATATATCATCAAACAATATTCATGGAATAAAGAGACAAAATATAATAAAAGACGGAAAGCAATGTAAGCTAATCATGCAAACTAAAACCTGCACTGAAGATGTTGTCTAAAAGACGACAAAAGCTTCGCAATTAAATCATCCAGAGCTCAGAGAACATCAATAACTCAACATAGAGGTCAACATTAATGAAACAATGAGGAAATCATGAGGTATTCAAGTATTGGTTTGTAGGGATTTGGTTGATTGGTTACAGGATTTCATCATGAGCTGACATCAATTAGAGAACCATTGGAAAAGGTGGGAGTACTGAACAGCTGTTTTGTCCTAGTTTGGGGCTCTTCAGCAGTACGCACCCACCAGGATTCGAACCCAGGACCTCCTGGTTACAAGGCGAGCTAGCTCGCAGACCATTAAGCCACTGTGACCCAATCCAATGACCCATAAATTCTAACTTTCGCCAATTCACGATATAACCCAACCGCTAGCCAACGTCTTCGTCGAGTATTTGTCCTCACACCCAACCTGCTGCACCCTACTGGTCACGAATTCCCAGGAGGTCCTGGGTTCGAATTCCGGTGGATGCGTACTGATGAAGAGTCCCAAAATAGGACGAAACAGCTGTCCAGAACTCCCAGGTTTTCCAATGGTTCTCTAACTGATGTCAGCTCATGATGAAATCCTGTAAAAATCATGAGGTTGCGTAGACTGATATAAATGCGGAAAATTTCATCCTGAGCTGGCTTTTAAACTAAAAGAGAGGAAACTTTATTACCATAAAATAGTATTTCATCTGTAGACTCTGCTTAGGACTATTTAGTACTCTCCGATGTGATGAATCGTTTTTTTTATTTTCTGAAAGAGATTTCTTGACTAGTCAGTTCGGCTGGAGTCTGGTAAAGTATACTGCATCTCGTCACTGCCATTTATCAGGCCGGTTATTCTTCTAAAGTCATGTGCAGAGTATTAGAATTATCTACACTTCTTAATATAATTACACATTTTTTTATTCCTTCACGTTCCCAGTGGGACATAGGGCTGCAAGCTTCTGTAGCAGTGGTGTTTATTTTTACAGGATGGGATTGCTAGCCTCATGCCCAACCTTTCCTCCTTACTAGCTTTTGTTATTACTGGCTTAGCGAGGTTTGGGAGTGCGTCGGCCGGGAATCGAACCCCGGACCATGTACATGGTCGGCGAACGCTATGCCACCGACGCGTTGACTCTTTCATACTAATCCTTTTTTATCTCATCTGTCGTCTGACAAGGAAAGTAGTAGTTTGGAAAATGTTAAGGATAATCACGCAAGGACATCAATCTAGGAAACCTTGTAGTTAAAAATGGTTGTCTTGTGATCGCCAGAACCTGTGATGAGAGACTCGATTGGCTGGAATATGCATGTATGAATCAGAAAATGATAGAAAAAGGATCAATAAAAATAAAAAGTAAACATCCACAAGTAGTAAAGTGATACGTGAGAAGATAAAAAAAACAATGTTGATCAACAAAGAAATATGACACTAACATTAAGATGAAAATAAAGCATGAATACAATCCGCTCTGCTGAAATCAATTTTAGATTATAACTTCTAGAGTATCAGATCACAGATTTCCTTTGTTATGTGTGCAGGTTATAAATAAGCACCCCAAGATTTCTTAACACAAGATAGATCAACTGTCAGTGGTTTCAAAAATTGGTGATGTTCTACTTCACGTCGAAGTAAACAGTGAAGATAAAGTATACAGATAAAATAAGATATCCTATGCTTAACATTTAGATCACTTTAGTGATGGCTCCAATTAAAATAAAAAGGCAAGTTAGTCAGTTTAGACTATTAAATAAATGCGCAAAGTTTTAGGGTAAAACATACAACGATGGTATAATTTATATCTATTAATTCATATATATATATATATATATATATATATATATATATATATATATCTTGAAAATCCCCATTTAGTCATATGAAAAAGAGAAGACGTTCAGCGAAGAGACTCTTTTCGGCGAATTCATTCACATAGCTGTACAATCGCATTTATATATAATTATTTGAGTGTGTGTGTGTACATGAGGTTTGTCAAAATTAGATAATTGATCAGGTAATAAAAGAATGATCTAATATAGAAACAAAGTTAATTGGACAGCAACTAAATTAAGATTGAGTTAGTAAGTTAGATGACGTAATACAATTGACTAAAATGTTTTAACTTAGGTCAGGTTAGCAACAGAGGTAATTACAGGTAGAGACTAAGTAGAAGTGGGGTAGATAATAATGCCATTTAGATTAGAAATGAAATTGAGCAATTAAGTTGGATGACGTAACATAAATGACTATAAATTGAGCGTTGGTCAGGTCAATTAAAGTGGTAGTGAGGTGTAGAAATTAAATCGGGTAGGGGTAGAGACAAGAAAGTTGAAAATGCAAAATATTACAATTGAGAAGACAGAATAATACCAATGAAGAGACAGAAAAAAAAATTAGGTAGAATTTACCTTTCAGGTAATAATGTAGGTTAAGTCCATTGTAAGTTTAGTGATTGAACGAACCTCTTCTGTATGCAGAGTTCAGGGCTTAGCAAGTGAATCGCCATTGCTTCTGCAGTTTGAAGAAGTCTGATTCGTACACCTTTTGGAAGACTACTTCTTACTCTGTAGACGACTTTGAAGTTTGTTTGGGGTGCAGCTTGGTGTCCGGATTCTATCAGGTGTTCTAAGATGGAGCTGCGGGGACATCGCTTTTCTCCTTTGTAAAACCATGCTGGTAAGTGTTCGGTGATACGCTTGGAAAGCGAACGCTGGGTACGGCCGACATACCTGGCTCCACACGAGCAGGTGAATTGGTAGATACACATTGATGAGGCCAACAGTGGTAGCTTATCCTTCACGTTCACATGAATCATAGGTTTTGTGGAGAAAGTTAGTCGTAGTTCAGCTGCGAAGAAAGTCTTCTTGAGTGAGCGCGACAGTCGATTTTTTAGTATTTCCGCAGATATATCTCCATTGAATTGAAGGTTTATGTAGAGCGGTTTCTTCGGGACGCTATGCGTGGGCGGCTTTTGTGGCCTAGGATTCATAGATTTTGCAATAAATCGTTCTGGGTAACAATTCTCGACGAGGATTCTCTTGAGATTGTCCAGTTCATCTTCTACGGTGTCCGGGGTACAAATTCTGCGAACTCTGTTGCTAAGTGAACGGATCAGGTTCCGTTTGGTGTATAGGGGTACCCAACTGTGGAAGTTAATCAGCTGTCCGTTCCATGTTGACTTTCTGTAGATAGATCTTTTCAGTGTTCCATCGTGTTCTCGTCTTGTTAGTTGGATGTCAAGAAAGGATATTTTAGAGTTGGACTCTTTCTCCAGCGTGAACTGAATTGCGGGGTGGCACTTGTTAAACGACTTCAGGATGTCGTCTAGATTCTCTTCATTGTTGACGATAATGAAAGTGTCGTCGACGTATCTCTTGTAGATTCCGAAGGTATCGATCATTTTCTTCATGCATGTGTTTTCGAGTTTTGCCATGAAGAAATCTGCAAGTAATGGGCCTAGTGGTGAGCCCATAGCTATACCATCCTTTTGGCGATATATTTCGTTGTTGAAAGAGAATTGAACATTCAGGGTACACCTCAGAAGGAGTTCTTTAAGACGCTCGGTGGGTATACCGATGTTTATTCCTTTGGAATCAATAAGTTCGCATACATAGCATATTGTTTCAGTCAGTGGAACATTTGTGAATAGTGATGTGACATCTAATGAGATCATGGTCCTGTTGGATACGTTGATGTTTTCAATTGAGTCGATAAAGTCGAATGAATCTCGAACTGTGTGGCAGGAAACTTGTCTTCTGATTGGTTCTAGTAGATCTGCTAGCCATTGGGCTGTGCGGTGATAAGGCGAATTGGTCATGTCAAGGATCGGTCGAAGAGGGATACCGTTCTTGTGTACTTTCGGAAGTCCATAGAGTCGTGGTATATTTGAGCCGGATGGTCTTATGGATTCAAACGTTTCGTTGCTGATGAAAGATTCAGTTTTTAGCTTACGGAGGGTGTCCGTTAGCTTTTGTTCGGTCTGTTCAGTCATGTTTTTCTCGTTGACCGGTTTTGTGAATTTACATTCATCGGATAGTATAGTCAGCATCTTACTGATATAGTCCTTACGATTCATGATAACGATTCCTCCGCCTTTATCAGGACGTAATATCATAATCTCTTCGTTTTTCATAAGTTCTTTCAGCTCCTTATAATGCCTCTTCGTCAAAATGGACCTTCCGTTGGGTTTGGTATTTATAAACTTGTGACAACTGTCGAGGATTGATGCTTTGAGTTGTTGTAGGTTTTCATCTGATGTGGGTGTGAGATCGTAGGTTTGGTTTATTAGATTTTCAAACTGAATCTGGCATTGTAGCTTGTCAATACATTGTGGTTTTACGCAGAATTTCGGACCTAGAGATAGTGCCTCTAGTTGGGTAGTAGATAGTGTGATGTCTGAAAGATTGAATACGTATTTTTCTGGATTGCTTGGGAACGGAGATTCGGTATTAATTGTAGGCTTTAGACTTTTGAGCAGATCTGCTTTAGTCTTGTTGCATTCTTTCTGAGTGACTTGTTGCACATATTCTTCGAAGGAATGGCGTAGATCTTGATCTAAGTCTTCGACTGCATGAGCTCTTGAGTAGACGTTTCGCTCTAGCTCGAACACGCGTGATTGAATGGAGTCGATGTTGTTTCGTGTGTGTCGTCTGAGTGTTCTGGTATTCGGTTGGATGTGGTTGCGTCTGAGTGACTTCCAATACATCTTTGGATACTCATGTCGATCTATACAATCTCTTAAGAAATCAACCTTTGTCTTCGCTACCGCAAGCTTGACGGAGTAACGCAGGAAACCATCCAGCTCCTTCACCGTCCCTGGGTCCTTGCAACGTTTGAGTATCTTGAAAATCCCCATTTAGTCATATGAAAAAGAGAAGACGTTCAGCGAAGAGACTCTTTTCGGCGAATTCATTCACATAGCTGTACAATCGCATTTATATATAATTATTTGAGTGTGTGTGTGTACATGAGGTTTGTCAAAATTAGATAATTGATCAGGTAATAAAAGAATGATCTAATATAGAAACAAAGTTAATTGGACAGCAACTAAATTAAGATTGAGTTAGTAAGTTAGATGACGTAATACAATTGACTAAAATGTTTTAACTTAGGTCAGGTTAGCAACAGAGGTAATTACAGGTAGAGACTAAGTAGAAGTGGGGTAGATAATAATGCCATTTAGATTAGAAATGAAATTGAGCAATTAAGTTGGATGACGTAACATAAATGACTATAAATTGAGCGTTGGTCAGGTCAATTAAAGTGGTAGTGAGGTGTAGAAATTAAATCGGGTAGGGGTAGAGACAAGAAAGTTGAAAATGCAAAATATTACAATTGAGAAGACAGAATAATACCAATGAAGAGACAGAAAAAAAAAATTAGGTAGAATTTACCTTTCAGGTAATAATGTAGGTTAAGTCCATTGTATGTCGGCCGTACCCAGCGTTCGCTTTCCAAGCGTATCACCGAACACTTACCAGCATGGTTTTACAAAGGAGAAAAGCGATGTCCCCGCAGCTCCATCTTAGAACACCTGATAGAATCCGGACACCAAGCTGCACCCCAAACAAACTTCAAAGTCGTCTACAGAGTAAGAAGTAGTCTTCCAAAAGGTGTACGAATCAGACTTCTTCAAACTGCAGAAGCAATGGCGATTCACTTGCTAAGCCCTGAACTCTGCATACAGAAGAGGTTCGTTCAATCACTAAACTTACAATGGACTTAACCTACATTATTACCTGAAAGGTAAATTCTACCTAATTTTTTTTTTCTGTCTCTTCATTGGTATTATTCTGTCTTCTCAATTGTAATATTTTGCATTTTCAACTTTCTTGTCTCTACCCCTACCCGATTTAATTTCTACACCTCACTACCACTTTAATTGACCTGACCAACGCTCAATTTATAGTCATTTATGTTACGTCATCCAACTTAATTGCTCAATTTCATTTCTAATCTAAATGGCATTATTATCTACCCCACTTCTACTTAGTCTCTACCTGTAATTACCTCTGTTGCTAACCTGACCTAAGTTAAAACATTTTAGTCAATTGTATTACGTCATCTAACTTACTAACTCAATCTTAATTTAGTTGCTGTCCAATTAACTTTGTTTCTATATTAGATCATTCTTTTATTACCTGATCAATTATCTAATTTTGACAAACCTCATGTACACACACACACTCAAATAATTATATATAAATGCGATTGTACAGCTATGTGAATGAATTCGCCGAAAAGAGTCTCTTCGCTGAACGTCTTCTCTTTTTCATATGACTAAATGGGGATTTTCAAGATACTCAAACGTTGCAAGGACCCAGGGACGGTGAAGGAGCTGGATGGTTTCCTGCGTTACTCCGTCAAGCTTGCGGTAGCGAAGACAAAGGTTGATTTCTTAAGAGATTGTATAGATCGACATGAGTATCCAAAGATGTATTGGAAGTCACTCAGACGCAACCACATCCAACCGAATACCAGAACACTCAGACGACACACACGAAACAACATCGACTCCATTCAATCACGCGTGTTCGAGCTAGAGCGAAACGTCTACTCAAGAGCTCATGCAGTCGAAGACTTAGATCAAGATCTACGCCATTCCTTCGAAGAATATGTGCAACAAGTCACTCAGAAAGAATGCAACAAGACTAAAGCAGATCTGCTCAAAAGTCTAAAGCCTACAATTAATACCGAATCTCCGTTCCCAAGCAATCCAGAAAAATACGTATTCAATCTTTCAGACATCACACTATCTACTACCCAACTAGAGGCACTATCTCTAGGTCCGAAATTCTGCGTAAAACCACAATGTATTGACAAGCTACAATGCCAGATTCAGTTTGAAAATCTAATAAACCAAACCTACGATCTCACACCCACATCAGATGAAAACCTACAACAACTCAAAGCATCAATCCTCGACAGTTGTCACAAGTTTATAAATACCAAACCCAACGGAAGGTCCATTTTGACGAAGAGGCATTATAAGGAGCTGAAAGAACTTATGAAAAACGAAGAGATTATGATATTACGTCCTGATAAAGGCGGAGGAATCGTTATCATGAATCGTAAGGACTATATCAGTAAGATGCTGACTATACTATCCGATGAATGTAAATTCACAAAACCGGTCAACGAGAAAAACATGACTGAACAGACCGAACAAAAGCTAACGGACACCCTCCGTAAGCTAAAAACTGAATCTTTCATCAGCAACGAAACGTTTGAATCCATAAGACCATCCGGCTCAAATATACCACGACTCTATGGACTTCCGAAAGTACACAAGAACGGTATCCCTCTTCGACCGATCCTTGACATGACCAATTCGCCTTATCACCGCACAGCCCAATGGCTAGCAGATCTACTAGAACCAATCAGAAGACAAGTTTCCTGCCACACAGTTCGAGATTCATTCGACTTTATCGACTCAATTGAAAACATCAACGTATCCAACAGGACCATGATCTCATTAGATGTCACATCACTATTCACAAATGTTCCACTGACTGAAACAATATGCTATGTATGCGAACTTATTGATTCCAAAGGAATAAACATCGGTATACCCACCGAGCGTCTTAAAGAACTCCTTCTGAGGTGTACCCTGAATGTTCAATTCTCTTTCAACAACGAAATATATCGCCAAAAGGATGGTATAGCTATGGGCTCACCACTAGGCCCATTACTTGCAGATTTCTTCATGGCAAAACTCGAAAACACATGCATGAAGAAAATGATCGATACCTTCGGAATCTACAAGAGATACGTCGACGACACTTTCATTATCGTCAACAATGAAGAGAATCTAGACGACATCCTGAAGTCGTTTAACAAGTGCCACCCCGCAATTCAGTTCACGCTGGAGAAAGAGTCCAACTCTAAAATATCCTTTCTTGACATCCAACTAACAAGACGAGAACACGATGGAACACTGAAAAGATCTATCTACAGAAAGTCAACATGGAACGGACAGCTGATTAACTTCCACAGTTGGGTACCCCTATACACCAAACGGAACCTGATCCGTTCACTTAGCAACAGAGTTCGCAGAATTTGTACCCCGGACACCGTAGAAGATGAACTGGACAATCTCAAGAGAATCCTCGTCGAGAATTGTTACCCAGAACGATTTATTGCAAAATCTATGAATCCTAGGCCACAAAAGCCGCCCACGCATAGCGTCCCGAAGAAACCACTCTACATAAACCTTCAATTCAATGGAGATATATCTGCGGAAATACTAAAAAATCGACTGTCGCGCTCACTCAAGAAGACTTTCTTCGCAGCTGAACTACGACTAACTTTCTCCACAAAACCTATGATTCATGTGAACGTGAAGGATAAGCTACCACTGTTGGCCTCATCAATGTGTATCTACCAATTCACCTGCTCGTGTGGAGCCAGGTATGTCGGCCGTACCCAGCGTTCGCTTTCCAAGCGTATCACCGAACACTTACCAGCATGGTTTTACAAAGGAGAAAAGCGATGTCCCCGCAGCTCCATCTTAGAACACCTGATAGAATCCGGACACCAAGCTGCACCCCAAACAAACTTCAAAGTCGTCTACAGAGTAAGAAGTAGTCTTCCAAAAGGTGTACGAATCAGACTTCTTCAAACTGCAGAAGCAATGGCGATTCACTTGCTAAGCCCTGAACTCTGCATACAGAAGAGGTTCGTTCAATCACTAAACTTACAATGGACTTAACCTACATTATTACCTGAAAGGTAAATTCTACCTAATTTTTTTTTTCTGTCTCTTCATTGGTATTATTCTGTCTTCTCAATTGTAATATTTTGCATTTTCAACTTTCTTGTCTCTACCCCTACCCGATTTAATTTCTACACCTCACTACCACTTTAATTGACCTGACCAACGCTCAATTTATAGTCATTTATGTTACGTCATCCAACTTAATTGCTCAATTTCATTTCTAATCTAAATGGCATTATTATCTACCCCACTTCTACTTAGTCTCTACCTGTAATTACCTCTGTTGCTAACCTGACCTAAGTTAAAACATTTTAGTCAATTGTATTACGTCATCTAACTTACTAACTCAATCTTAATTTAGTTGCTGTCCAATTAACTTTGTTTCTATATTAGATCATTCTTTTATTACCTGATCAATTATCTAATTTTGACAAACCTCATGTACACACACACACTCAAATAATTATATATAAATGCGATTGTACAGCTATGTGAATGAATTCGCCGAAAAGAGTCTCTTCGCTGAACGTCTTCTCTTTTTCATATATATATATATATATATATATATATATATATATATACTTATTAATAATTAAGTGAAAAGCAACAAGTTGGCAGAAGAAGCATCAAAGATAGGACTCTAAGTAAACATAGAGAAAACAGAGGTGATGAAGATCCCTCGGCAACACAACAACAATCAACATAAATGGGAGGAACCTGAAAGAAACAATCTGCTTTACCTACTTGGGAAGCATCGTTTCAACTACAGGCAGACGGAAGGGACGAGGAAATGAAAGCAAGGATCGGAAAAGTAAGACAAGCTTTCATTACTCTCAAGTCTGTGCGGAGGTCAACAGCATTCACCATCAAAAATAAGATCCGGATTTTCAACTCCAATGTGAAGTCAGCGCTACTACACGGATCAGAGACTTGTATTGCGCGACATAAAGAGCAAACAAACTACAGACATTCATCAACAGCTGTCTTCGCTCAATACTCAAAATCAGATGGCCAGAAAAGATCAGCAACAGAGGTCTTTGGAAGCGAACCAACCAGGAACCGACTGTGCAACAAATAAGCAAGAAGAAATGGAGATAGATTGGCCATACTCTGAGGAAACCATCAAGTGACATCACTAGATAAGCCCTCGAGTGAAACTCGAAAGGGAAGCGGCGAGTTGTTCGTCCAATAGTGAATTGGAGAAGGTCATGTGGGCAGACCTGGAGCCAGGTGAAAACTTTAGCAGAGAACCGAACGGAATGGAGACGTGCAGCTGAAGCCCTATGTTCCTCTAGGAATTAATTGAAATAATAATAATATAATGATAATTTATGCTGATGTCTAGAAAGAGAAACAACCTAACTAATAAGTACTCTTTCTCTTACAATAATATGAATTGTAGTACTTAAAAATTCCGTGTACATCATTCTCGGGATCTCTTTTAACAATGAAAAATCTTCTCGAGAGAATATTAGAAAATGCACTGTTGCCCATATGAATAAGATTTAAAAATATCTATGAGTGTGATGGCTAGAAACTCCATTCCAAGTTAGTATGATTTTATGCAGTTTGCAGACTTTAAATGAATGTGACATTTTACGTGGCTTTTTCCTATTTAAATATGTTAGATTCTAATACATTCTCAATATCTGATGGCAACCTACAGTAAGCAAACATCAGCAATGTTTTTGTATTACATTTACCTGAATGAATGATCGATTATCCCCTAACTCTACTCCTTGATATTTGATGTTGTCTGCGTCAAGCACGTGCAGTGAAAGAACTTAGACATTAGTAATTCATATAAAGTGCATCGGTGGCATAGAGGTTAGTTCGCTCGCCGACCATGCACATGGTCCGTGGTTCTATGCCCTGCCGACACACCTTTACCTCACTAAGCCAGAAATACAGCTGGTGAAGAGAAAAGGCTGGGCATGAGGCTAGCAACCGCATCCTATAAAAATAAACACTGCTACAGAAACTTCAAGTCTCTAGCCTGAAGCTCTATATTCCACTGGGAACGTAAATTCACATAAAATAAACAGAATTAATTTAGTAGTACCAGATATTGTGAATAACTGTGACTAAGATTATTGATTTTTCTTTTAGATAGAGATCAATTTCAAGACGAAGAGGTTGTTAGCAAGATTTTACAACTTAATAAAATATTACGGATGAAAATCAATGAGATAGAAATTTACTTACATGAATGTATGCTGATAAAAGCTCAGTATATTATTAATTCGGTATAGAACGACAGCATCATGATGAGATATTAGTAAATTCTCCATAGTTAACTACAAAAGTGATAAAAAAATATTATTATCATTTTACATACCTTATTAATATGAAATCGCCAGAGTAATGTGTGAGAACATAAAATTTCACTACTTTTATGATGTTTCCCAATAAGATATGTATATTATATACAATAATATTTTATAAGATGAAACGAAAATAAAAGAAGATATGGGTAGCCTAATGGCACAAGAATTATGTGTACTTTTGCAATTGATAGTGTTCTCTGAGCTCCTTGGTTTAATTGCGGAGCTTTCATCGTCTTTCTGGACGACATCTTCAGCGCAGAAAGATGATGAAAGCTCCGCAATTAAACCAAGGAGCTCAGAGAACACTATCAATTGCAAATCATCCACCTGAGTTACAAATCTTTTCTATTATTATGTGTACTTATCAATTTCCCTTCATTTATCTTTCTTATAATTATGGACAGTAAACACATGAAATGTCTTTAAAGTACATACAATATTAATATGAGAATTTTTATTTTCACCAATGATCCATGCAAAAATAAATATAAGTATGTAAACAAGTTAGCAAGTAGCATCATCAGATTTCCGAACACCATCCTGCACAGTGGTTATTTAGGGGAGCAAAACATAGTCCATTAGGGCTTGTATACTTTCCCATCTCGTAGATACAGAACACAAGACTGATATAAACAAGGCCTTCAAAGTTATTCACCATATACCAACTAATCTTGACTTTACCTTAAAAGTTCGTCCTCTACATATTGCTGAGGCCGTTGGGATGTACATTAAGAAACCTAACTTATGTATCCAAAGGAAGTTGGTTCAGACACTGTCCTTACTTTAGCCATCAAGGTTCTAATCATCCTCAATTTTTTGTGGAAATTTCCTTAATTTTATAGTGATTAATTGAGAGAGACCAGACCTATGTGTACAGAAGAAACTTATTCACTCTCTCTGTCTACCCTCCAGGCCGATAACCGCTAACCTGTCGTGGTGGTCGGGCTTGAATACCGTAATGACCCAACATGCTAAACTGACTGGAACTCTGTCCCTGCAGGTCCTACCATGTCAGGAAGGTTGTTTGGATAGCGGTTAAACTAAAAGCAGTTACCATGGAGTACATGGGCTCCAGAATCCAATCGGATCTAATGGTGTATGAACCCATATGGATCACCGTCAACCATGGGAATGCAGCTCCTGACGCTGCTCCGCTGCCTTGCGGATTAGACTCCAAGTCAAAGGCTCGGGGGATGGTCCCTTAATAAAACCACCTGCTTCGGTCTGGGCGGCCAGGCAGTATCTCAGCCCTCACACAATGAATTCAATAAAGCAACAAACAATCAATGAAATTTATTGCGTGCTATTACACGTGTTGCAATTTCCTTCTTTATTCCTTTCCCGATGATAGTTAACCAATACTGTTTGAACTTGTTAAGCATGACTGTTTTCCTTCCAGATGAACTTCTTTATCCGTCCGTTCTTGTTTTTCTTTTGATCTATGTTGTTTTATTATTATTGTGTGGCGCATCCTTCTTGGTGCCATATTGTACCAAGTTTTTATGCGTTTAAATAAATAAATAAACTGTCTACCCTGGCCCACTATAAGGTCACCAGGATCATAATTTTTCGTATTATTATTATCATCATTTTGTGATATCATGTCTTTACTATCCATTTCTCCACCCAATTTATTTCACCCCATCGTTACCCTTAATTTTTGTCAACCTTTGCGATTTTATACTAAGCCTACCAATTCAGTAACATTTTATTACAATTTAGCCTCTTTATTTTACTATTAGACATTATCGGTCAGCCCTCACACTCAATGTCCCCTTTGTTAATGTGTATTTGTATGTATTTTGGGGTTATCGCATTTCTCTCACCCCAATGACACTTGCATTCTGTTGACTATAAAACAGCACTATAACACTCAATTGTTCATTCACACTTCATCACATTTTTCTGGCTATACACCCTATACAAATTTGATTGACATATTAACTAATGGACTATTATCTCATCTTACACATGCACCCCAATACAGTTTCTGATATTATTTTCACTTGCCTTTATTGGCTATATGTACTCTATTATTCATAGACTTACAACTGTAGAGCCTGAAGAATAAGTTATCGAAAACAATTGTTCGCTCAAAATCTTTTATTTTGATTTCAATATGGAGATTTTCCATTTACTAATTTTATTTGTTTTTCTAATTTCTATAGTTTGGTTTGTAAGGGTTAGTTGTGTTTTTACGAGTTGATCACGGATTGATATCAGTTAGAGAACCATTGAAAACAAGGGAGTACTGGACAGCTGCTGTTTTATCCTAGTTTGGGAATCATAGGCAGTACGCCGATTTCAAATATTTAATAAATTTTTATACTTATGATAAATTATGCATCTTTCTTGAAATGTAATTTCACACTGATCTCAACAAATTGATATTGATCATGACGACTATTCTAGAATATTCCACGTATAAACATATATATATATATATATATATATATATATATATATATATTTGTAGAGCCAGAAGAGGAAACCATCGAAAAGAATATCCTCTGCTCAAATTTTCTTTCGTCTTCTGAATAATGAATCTCTTGAAGTTTGTCCTAGCGAAATACCTTCCTTCAATAAAACAAGTGTGATGAGAGCTGGCTGCTAGCCAAAATTGGTAGATAGTAATTCACGTCAATGTGTATGTCTTCAATATTGGTCATGAGAAAAATAAGAACAAAGACTGACTCAACAACCAATCACAGCAGACTTTGCGTAGGCGGATGCAATTTGCAGATAGATAATCTGAACTTAAAGAAACGGCCACAAACAGATGAAATATAAACGATCAGCGAGCAACTACCAATCAGAAGACTGTGTTTGTTTGCTTACAATAATGTATAATAATGTACATGAAAATCTATAAATACGTGTTGATTTCCTAAATAAACGATCCGTTGCCTGGCCTTTGTCTTCTGTTGTTACACAAGTATCAATTTGTATTATATTATTTAGTTATTGTTTTATTCAATAAGAGATATACACAAGTCGTATTATTTCCAGCTTCTCATTCAAAAAAAAAAATACTTCAACCTATCGTATTTTGTCTTCTCATAAATTCGAAAGAAAATATCATAGTGGATGGAGATGTGCAGTGAAATGCAAAGATCCACATCATATGAATGTCTCTGAATTAGCACAAACTGCAGATTTTGTGATTATTTCCTATATTTCATTAATAGGAAGAGTAAATGCCGCAAAATTGTATTCCACATAAAATCAATGTTTAGAATAAAGCGATTATTGTTATTATTGACGCAAAATTTCGGTAAGGAAAGTGAAGTCTATCTTTACTGATTGAATGCAGTCAAAGACACACGTGTAAATATTTACAGTGCTGTCCTTTACATAGTTATAACGAAAAAAGAAAGAATCCACAATAATGAGGGAATGACAGTAACACCACGATTGCTGTTGTTACTAGGAAGACATGCCTCACACTTACATTAAAAAAGAAACGACACCACGGATATGCTGTTTACAAAGGCGATGTGGATCTACAGGTGCTGAGATGTCTAAAGCAGGTTAACTGAAGACAACATCTAAACATCAATTTCTCTACAGTTCAAATAAATAGTATCTGATATAAACACTTTTTGTACAAACAATGATTAATCATCATTCTTGGCTTCTTCATACAACTGGACAAATCCCACTGATTCTTACACCCTATTTGATTTCTTTTTTGTAGTCCTACGGAGAAATATATTCACTGTTTGGAAAGCTGTTTACCTAGTCAAATTATCTATATAGATGAAAATAAAAGATAACGTCAACCACCGACTGTATACGATTTAATATAAACAACCTATTATCAGTAAAGCTTGTCAAAATATTTTGATTAAGCATAATAGAATTTCAAGCTTACTTTGAAGTGTGCACAGAAACTTTCAGTAATTGTATCCAAACAAATAGTTTTTAAGTCATTGATTACTAAAAAGAAAAGCAAAACAAAAGATGAATTAAATGAAGTTCCATTTTCACAAAAATACTTCGTCATAGATTGTAGAATATACCGCATCTTTATATAAACTGAACGTATCTGTATTTATAAAATAAGTATCGGAGCTTTAATTTTTGTGTTAGCTGAGTTTACTTGATAATAACCCAAAGTGGGTTAAACGGGATGATGCTTCCAGCATAATTTAATTGTTCATAATCATGCCAATATGACGTTGTGGGAAAAACCCACTTGAGACAAAAATGTAAGCACCCACTGGGGTTCGAACCAAGTATAAGGCAAACTCGTAAACCATCTAGCCACTGGGACCCAACTCAATGGCCAATGAATTCTAACTTCAACCAATGCGTAACTAAATAGTTGTCCAGTACTACCTAGTTTTCAATGGTTCTCTAACTGTGTTATCAATCCGTGGTCAAACTGAAACAAATCAAATCCTTACAAAATAAGTCTCAAAAAATTGAGCCAATTAATTATACATGCGGCTTATTAAATGAAGAATTAAATCGTTTATTGACAACCGGTAGAAAATGAGTAAAACGTATGCATGACAGTTACTTTAGGAAGATGTTAGACCACAAAGTGATATATTATGAATTACTTTTCCACTAGCGACTTGTAAACCAGCCGTTTGATCTAAACGCATATTGAAAGTCAAAACGGTAGATCTTATTATTATTCCCTTGGGTTCCCAGTAGAACATATGGTTTCAACAACAACACATCTCCACTTTGTTCTATTTCGCGCTGTCCTCTTCAGCTAGGTTCACGACTGCCCGAAATCTCTCATCTTCTCCTCCCACGATCTCCTCCATGTCACCTTCGTACCGACGACCCACTCGTCACCTACCATTTGGATTCCATTCGAACGATGGTATGCATTACGTGCGATGTCATTCGACAGTCTCCTCAGCGTAAAGCCCAATCCACCTTCATTTTCACCTGCATATTTGATGAACGATCGGATCTTGGCTGGTTTGTTGCCAGAGTTTCTTCTTGCTAATTCTTTCTGGCCTGCCATTTGATCTTCAGTATGTAGCCAGCGAAGGTAGCAGCTGTTGATAAGAGTCTGCAAATTGTTGGAAATGCTTTTCGTGATACCCAGGCCAAGTTTCTGACCTGCACAGAAGAATTGACTGACTTAATATTTGTGTTGCAAATCCGAATCTCATCCTTTACAATGAATCTAGAAGATTTTCGAAATGATTTCAGGTTGATGAAGGCGTGTCTCACCATTTCGAATCCTACTAGCTTTGACATCTTTACTCGTTCCACATGTGGTTGAAACGACGCTGCTTAGATAAGTGAAGTAAGTAAGCTCGGTTAAATCTCTCCCGTTGATGGTGATTGGTACTGCTTGCTGTTACTCTTGGTTGGTTATCTTCATCACCATCATCTTCTTCTTCTCTATGTTCACCTGGAGTCCTGTCTTCACTGCCTGCTTCTTCTGCAAGTTTGTTGGATTTCGCCTGCAAGTTTTCGAGTTTGTGACATTAGACATCTTCTAGAGTCTTCTTATCGATCCAACGTATTCTTGTCTTCTCAATCCCACGTACAGTCTGATGCTCAACCCACTCCAGCACAATTAAGAATATCATCGGTGATCATAGGCACACCTGTCTTACTGCTGTATCCACTTTGAACGCCTCTCTGAGTTTTATGCTGTGAATCACCTGACTCGTGCCTTTGTTATATTAACTATCCAATGAGGTTGATAAAGATTTGGGCATTGCACGCCGTAGTGTTGAAGTAGTTTCCAAATTACTTATCAGCTAAGGCTGTCTGTCAAAGACCTTTTTGAAGTCGATGAAGTTGAGGTAAAGGTTTGACTGTCATTCTATGCTTTGTTCAAAAACGATGTGTACAACTGCAATTTGATCAGAATATTATTTGCTTTTCCTGAATCCAGCTTCTTCTAGGCTGGTGGGGTTCTGCACCAAGTGCATCTTTTATTCTCTCCAGGATGATGTGACTTAGTATTTTACTTGGAGTGGAGAAGAGCATGATTCCAGACCAGTTCTTACAGAGGCCTAAATATAAGTCGCTCCTCTTTGGTAGCTTGACGAGGTAGCCAGTCTTTCTTCCTATCGGTAGGTACCTTTCCTTCTTTTCAAACCTTTTGGAATAATGGTGTGAGTACATCTGTGGCAGCCTCTGGGTCCGTTTTCAGAGGGGAATTCTGTCTGGTCCTACCGCACTCTTCTTCACTTCTTTATTCAGTGCAGTGTACATTGAATTCAGCTTCTCTTTCTGTTGCCCATCTTTGCATTGAGTCTTCTCTTTCACCATGCTCCTCTCTTCTATTAGCTTCCAGGTAGATGTCCATTGACAGCCATTCCCTGTCGTGTCCCTTCTTTCTTCCCAGACCACTTGTACACATATCCTTGAACATCACCTTCAAAGTGTTCCATTGTTCTCCCATGCAGGTTTCTTCAGAGATCCCAAGATCCCAAATAACTATATAAATAGTTGTAATTTCTAGTGTTATTGCCTTTTCCAAGGAAAATAAATCTTTAGCTACTTAATTAGTCTCCAGTGTCTTCTCATTGTGTGAACAGCAGTAACCCAAGCGATCAGTGATATATTTTTCTTGGGTATTGTAGTAATAAGTAATCCACGAATACCATTATCATTATAACAGTTACAACAAATATTCAACAGCAACATATCTTGAATTAAAAGTCGATGTGAAGGATCAATATTCTTTTCAATAATTTCTCTTCAGGTTCTTACAAATATAAAATATAATTATTTGTTGTCGTTACAATAATGGCCAGTTATGCGGCAGACACGATTTTATCACATATTACCATACATTAATCATCACAGTATGATATATATATATATATATATCGAGGTTTAAGCAAAAATGTTACCCGGTCTAAATATCCAGGGTTTCTGAAAGAAACTGAAATCTATGGCACTTCTAATAAATTTGATCAGGCAGAAGTACAAACACAGACACAGAAATGGTGCACAACAATATTTTCTATTTGTCTAAACATAAATTAAACAATTTTAGTTAGAGAACCATTGGAAAACCTGGGAGTACTGGACAGCTGTTTCGTCCTAGTTTGGGACTCTTCAGCAGTACGCGCCCACCGGGATTCATGATGAAATCCTGAAACCAATCAAATCCCTACAAGCCAACACTTGAATAAACAATTTTAACCAGCTACTACTTCGTATATTGCTTATGAAACACTGACTAATACTACAAGATAGAATACTGTATTGAATCAAAATCGAAAAATACAAGAGAATTTAATAGAAGTGACTACTTAAGACATAAAGGATTGAATTTTATATTCAACATTTTAATACACAAAGATAAGCTTCTCACATGTGTCAATTACTAATCAAAGTAATATATATTGAGAGTTGGTTAAAAAGGTTTTTTTGGCGGGGGGGTTCATGAAACTCTATACTTACAAGATTTAACAGATATCTGCTGAGCAAATCTTTGTCGTTATCGATTACAAACAACTAAAGGTTTATGACAGATAACCTGATAATCAGAAATCAGCTATTACAATCAAAGTAGTCACTTTTTAATCATTTCCATTTCTGGAATAACATCTTTGTTCTATTCTGAAGTATGCACTTTGTATAACATTTTCAAACATGCTAGTTAATAATTATTGGCTTAAAAATTAGCATAATAATATAACTACCTAGAGAATTTAATTGGTGGATGGTGACTATCAGTGGAATTCAGGATAAAGCGCATTTCGTCCCATTTGAGACTCGTCATCTGGATGTATCTGCATTTCCCAGTGAGTGATGATGTTCTCACCGTGGCTCAAACCCAGTGCATATAATTTCAACGCCAGAGCGTTATCCACTAGACCACTTGGGCCACGAGAGCCACCTCTTGTGCAACATCCAGCTGACGAGTCCCAAATAGGACGAAATGCGCATCCTGGATTCTACTGCTAGTCACCATCCACCAGTTAAATTCTAATTAAATGCCCAGACATCGTCGAAGTATCTGCACAAGAAGCCGACATGTCATCCTGAGACCGAGCACTTCGGTCCAATCGATCGACTGGAAAATCTAAAAATTTAATTAAATTAACTACCTACAGGTTGACTGATAGATGTAAATGTTAGCGAAGTTATTATTATTATTCTCCATGTTAAAATTAACTGTTGCTTTCTATTCTAATAAAATTTCTCTTGAATGAGAATAATGTACTTTAAACAAGACAATACTTTCCATTTTTACCCATTTGTACTTTTTTCTTTTAGTTAACTTCTTCTTTAACATGAAATTTGTGTCTACTTATTTATTTAAATACACACCTGGTACACTATGAACACCCAGAGATGTGTCACATTAAAAAACAATAAAACACAATATATATGGAAAAGAAGTAGAATGATTAAGGGATCCGATTACTTCAATTCACTTCATATCACTTTCAGAAAGAGAGAAAAAGAAGAAACTCTAGTATTTCCGATATTGATTACCATTCCTAGCTACAAATGATAACGTCGTTGCTAGTCACTGACTAAGATTATCTCTGAGACCCCCCCCCGGCTCAGGAAGTCATGAGGCGTCAACACATGCTAACCTAACCTAACCTAACTATTCTATACCACAAGGCAATGCCTTAATTTTTTACAGTATTAAAAACTTTGGACATGGATGGAAATACTGATAAGCATATAATGATTAGGATGAAATGATTCTTCGCTGAAAAGTTTTCGCTTAACGAAATATATTTTCTTTTGAATAACTAAGAAGTCTCTTAAAAGATTAATACTTTTTACGTTGAAATAAAGGATTACGGTATTGTAATGAATAAATAGTTTGGGAAATAATGAAAAACAATATAAAAAATAAACTTATGCAGTTGTGTCACATGTGCTACTGGTAAGATTTATAAGTAGTATATAGGTGCAGGTAAAAATATATATCATTTACAAGAATATTGGATAGTAGAGAGATAGATTTAATGAATGATGCTTGTGAAAGAACACGCAAAACATGAAAGAAAGACAAAGAAGAACAATTGGGAAGACAAAAGTAGCATAATACAGAAGGTATGTGCAAATTATGATTTGATATATGGTAGACCTATTTTGCCTATATCTCTACATTGAGTTGTTAACACACACGTTAACACCCGAAATTCTCTTGTGTTCTGCTGTCACAGTAGCATCTCTTTTGCTACTTGACAGCACCAACTATATTCGCAGCTATTATATATATACCCTTTTCACCAGACACTAACTAATGTCCTTTATTTACTACAGACTGAATTCTATCAATCAAGTTTGTAATGTGGCTGCCATGCTAGGTGGCTCGCCATGACGGTACACTCAGAATTTTTGTCCAGTGAAAAGTTTCTAATGCAGTCCTGCACGAGGTCAACTGTTAGTTCGGATGGTTCAGAGCTAACGTCTCTAACTGCAGCACTGGGTGACACGGGTTCGAATCTCAGAAGCAACATGTATTTCTTCAAGGTTGCAGATACGCCTTGCCGACAAGTGCCAACAAGCACGAAACTTAGGTCCAAGGCTTCCTGCCACTTGCCTCCAACCATCTAATAACTATATATATATATATATATATACAAGAAAATAAAAATGAAATATCCTTACGTGTATCATGACAGTTCTTGCATAAACTGTTTATATACTCCTTTTCTGAAGCTGTTAGTTGATGAATACAGGCCAGTATATCACTTACAAATCGTACAGGGTCATGTGATCTCATTTGTATTGGCTTTACATGGATAACACCTGTAGAGTTATTAATTGTACTAGAGTTTGGATCATGTCCTATCGTCAGTGTATCCATGAGCAATCTAACAGTTGCCTTGCGACGTGCACTTGCATACTCATCGAGTGCATACCTACAATTATGGATAAATAAAAAAAACAGATAACAAATTAAAATTCGCAGTAACTGGCCCGAAACAAAGATTGTTTAATTTTGTTATTCAAAAATAAAACACTTAAAATTTAGGGAAATACGCTTGTTATCGTAATAAAAATTCTAAATAGTGGATCGTACTCTTTTAAAAATATTTTTTTCTGTGCTTCGGAGTTTTGTAGCGACCAACCAAGTAACTGTCGCCCAACATTAATGCAAAAATCTAAAAGACGGTTGCGGTGAAGAAAATTATCTTTCCTACGAAGTCACCAACTAGGCTACAGCCTAGTATATATTCAGTAAAAGGATGAGAAGTGGAGACTGCTTGGACACACTCTGAGACCATTGAGTAACATCATGTGCTAGACTCTTGGGCGGAACCCTTTTGGGAAACTATAGGTTGGGTATCCATTGGTAGCATGGAGGTAATAAAAGCTTATGGATAGTCGTGAAGCCCGCTACATAGGACTATAGAAAACAGAGTTAAATGCAGATGTGTTGGCGAAGCCCTATGTTCCAATTGGAACCAAAGAGAATAATAATAATAGTAAATTTCGAAAACTGTTGCAATAAAACCCTGGTCTCTAAAATCCTAGGCTCAGTAATCATGCATAGACTAAGCAGAACTCGGGAGGAACAGACAACGGAAAATCAAGCAGGCTTTAGACCAGGTAGAGGGTGCATAGATCATATCTTCACTCTTCGACAGATTCTAGAACATAGACACACTTTTCGGCGTCCAACAATTGTCATATTTCTTGACTTGAAGGCGGCCTTCGACTCCGTGGATCGAAAAGTACTATGGCAATGTCTGACTGTGAAGGGAGTGCCAAGAAAGTACATTGCACTAATCAAGGCACTCTATTCAAACTCACGTAGTCGTGTAAGGGCTTATGGGGAATTGTCATCTGAATTAGTAACAACCAGTGGTGTCCGACAGGGATGTCCACTTTCCCCATTTCTGTTTAACTTCATCATAGATATGCTAATGGAAGTATCCTTAACTGAACGTAGTGACTTAGGAATCGACTTGTTACCAGGGAATAATCTAATGGACTTAGAATATGCAGATGACATAGTCCTGTTAGGGGAGGATGCTGACAAAATGCAGAGTCTTCTGAACACCTTGAGCAGCAATCTTCGTATGTTTGGCATGCGATTCGCCCCTACAAAATGTAAGATGCTGCTACAGGACTGGACCACGTCAACTCCTAACTTAGTGATAAGGAGTGAAGTGATAGAACATGTTGACCACTTCACCTATTTGGGAAGTTGTATTAGCACCAACGGACTGATTGGCGATGAAATCTCAGCACGGATCCGAAAAGCTCGAGCTGCTTTCGCTGACTTACACCATCTCTGGCGTAGGCGTGACATCCGGTTATCAACCAAGGGACGTGTGTACTGCTCAGCAGTTTGCTCCGTCCTTGTCTATGGCTCTGAAACATGGCCAATACGCGTTGAAGACATGAAAAGGTTGACTGCTTTCGATCATAGATGTCTGCGATCTCTGTCTCACGTTAGGTGGTATAATAAGGTAAGTAATGTTGACGTTAGGCGTAGAGTGTTGGGTAAAGAGGGAAAATCAATCGACGAGGCTATAAAGTTACATAGACTAAGATGGCTAGGTCACGTGCTGCGCATGCCTAACCACCGCCTCCCCCGACGGGCATTGCTAGCTGATATAGGTGCAGGCTGGAAAAGAGCCAGTGGTGGCCAAACAAAAACATGGCGTCAATCCATGAAATCCTTGACAGTTAAACTGAGTCAGGTAGGGAGATGCAGACTCCCGGGTTGGGGCCCTTGGGACTCTAGGAATCAATGGCTGGAGACAATAGGTGACATGGCTCAAAATCGTTGTCAATGGCTAGCGCAGATGTATTCAGTCTCTGTAATCTTTCATATTCCTTTCTACCATTACCCATTCTGTTTCACTCTTATACTTGTCAAACTCTATTGATTCACTTCACTCATCTTCTTGTCTACCTCTGTGTGCTATTTGGAAGGTGGCAACTCGAACTGCTGCACTTCGGTGCCAAGTTCTATGTTGAATCCAGACAGACAGGCTGGTACTTAGAAATCACCAAGGGATTCACTATATGCATAAAATCTTTCTGATTTGAGCGTACATAAACAGTATGTCTTTAAGTTAAACTTGTGTGCAGAGTGAACACCATATTTTGTAGACAGAGGTGCATATAGTGTAAGACCCCTCGACATGAATATTTAGTGACGATACTTTGATATTTTCAAGTATTGGTTTTGTAGGGATTTTTGTTTGATTGCATGGAGGATTTAATCATGAGCTGACATCAGTTACTTTGATAGACAAAATAACAGTTTATCGGTCACAATTTACACAAAATCTGTCAACAGATAAATTATATACATTTTAAGTAGTATCTAATAATATTTTTATTTATTTATTAATTTAAACGCAGAAAAGACTTGGTACAATATGGCACCAAGAAAGATGCGCCACACAATAAGATTGTGTTTTCTCAAGGGACCACTCCCTGAGCCTTTGACTTGGAGTTTAATCCGCAAGGCAGCGGAGCAGCGTCAGGAGCTGCATTCCCATGGTTGACGGTGATCCATATGGGTTCATACACCATTTGATCCGATTGGATTCTAGAGCCCATGTACTCCATGGTAACTGCTTTTAGTTTAACCGCTATCCAAACAACCTTCCTGACATGGTAGGACCTGTCTGTCTGTCTGTTTTCGACATAGAACTCTGCACAAATGTGCGACAGTTCAAGTCGCCACACTCCGTGTAGGACCTGCAGGAACATGAGTCCCAGCCAGCTTAGCTTCTTGGGTCACTGAGGTATTCAAGCCCGACCACCGCGACAAGGTAGGTCTACATCATATTATTACTATTGTTATTATCTAATAGTAAAAATAGTAATAATATGATGTAAAGGACATTATCCCTGTGGGAAAAAATTACTGGTGCTATTTGCACAACATTTTCAATTCACTTAAAATTTGCTAGAATGTTATCTGAAATTTCAAATAACTGGGTAGAAATAGAAAATTTATAGGAAGAAACATATAACCTTATCCCTGTTCACATTGTATTCCTTGCTCAATGAGAACAAACGAAACCAGAAACTACAGACTCTTAAAAAAAGTCTCATTTACTTATCAGTTAAGTCACAGTAGTCGAAAATACGTATACAAATGAAATCATGACAACCCTGATAATGAACCTTTAGGAATAAAAACTTTACAGAAGCTTATACGAAAATTAGAACGACTGAAATCCACTAAGTAAAAAGCTTAACGTCATCTGAAATTAAGTTTAGAATGACAAGAAACTGATAACTTTGGCGATCTATGGTTTGTATAAAAATGTTTACACTAGTGATCTCATCTAAGAATGAAAATACACTGTCTGCTTACTATGCTCTTTTTAATAGCATAGTAAATGCATTGAATATGAGCTCACCTCTAAAAGGAGAATCAAGGTTAAATTTTATATTGAAGGCATTTTATGAGCGATCAGTTCTAAAACTTCTTTCTAATCTTCCACTTCACTGGATGAGTAGTTATTAAATAACCATAGAAAACTACAGTATCACATTGTGACTGCTGCTGCGGAAAATCACTTAATGTATTCTTTAGACATTACGCAACTTTTATATTTGTGGACTGGTACGCTCTCTTTTCAGTCGATGTTAAAGTACTCAAGTATTGGTTTGCAGGGATTTGATCGGTTACAGGATTTCATCATGAGCTGACATCGGTCAAAGAACCACTGAAAAGCCTGGGAGTACTGGATAGTTGTTTCGTCCTCGTTTGAGACTTCATCAGCACGCACCCACCGGGGTCCGAACCCAGGACCTCCCAGTAACAAGGTGAGCTCGTAAATCACTAAACCACTGGGAACCCACCCACCAATTCCAACTTCTAGCCAATTTCACTGACGAGTATTTGTCCTTACATGCGATCTGCTGTACCCCACTAGTCACTAATTCTCATCAGAATTCAGGTAATTACTGTCAAAGTCTTTCCTGATGAAAAGATATATATACATAAAAATGGAACAAAGTACTAACTTCAAAAGAACTGGCTTTTCTTGTAACTCTGACAAAGCACACCGAAGATTTAACGATATTTCAGGTGTTTCATTGACCTGATTACGACATTCATCTACGAAATAACCCAAGAGTGTAGAGTCTTACTTTGTGCCCATTCATAGAGTCTTTCGAACGCCAAATCTAAAGTCTTCACAACTTCATTCATCATTGATGAGCTGAACAGTAAGACATTTGGAAATTTAAATTACCTGAAAGCCATTTCTTTTGACTTAAATAACTCTTTACAGTTATTTTTCATCTCTCTACAACGGGAAAGTGCTGAAAAGAATGTGTTGTCTATAGGATGAACTTTAGATGATAAAATATAAGCATCCTCTTGAGAGATTTGATATGAACCAACTAGTAGTTCCAACAAATAAGCTTTCATTTCTGCCATTTTACTGTAAAAAAAAAAGTATGAGTAAGTAAAACTCATTGAATGAAACCTGCCTGTCTGATTGCAATTTTTGTGCTTCCTCTAACAAATATGCTGTCTCAGATTTAACTGACTAAGTGAACACAGTTATGAAGGTTAGGCGAACTTACAGTCACAGTTTCATTCATCCGACGACACGTTTGCAACATTTTGTTTACACATGAGTCAACAGAATCAACACTCTATAGACAATCATATAAAAAAATGTATGTACCTTTTTCACATCTCCAAAAACAACTAAAAGGTTTTCATAAAAGTTCAGTTGAATTCCTTCCATGTTGCTACGTAGAGTTCGTCGAATTATAGCAGAGTTATTTGTCATTAGTGGAAAAACTGAATCCAACCCATTAAGCAATATCTAGAAACAACTGAAGCCAGTAATAATGGTATTACTTCATCATTTTCCTGCGGCCTATTAATTATCCTCTGTATCTTTAATAACAATGGGTTTTCATCCATTTAGTTCACTGGTATTCCGTTGACTAAATATTGAACAACGTTTGAGTTTGTCACTTCTCTTCTTGCGAGTATATATACATATATACTCTGCTTACTAACTGAAAAAGAAAAAAGAGGTACGCTGTTGATGTGGAAACTAGCTTCTCAAACGACTTACACTGCCACCAACAGGTATGTAAGAGCTACAATACTACACGTCGAAAAGTTTACCCAATAACTTGCATCAATTTTATGAACCACCGATATCACAACATGGTGCGTCGGTGGCATAGCGGTTAGGACGATCGCCGACCATGCACATTGTCTGGGGTTCGATCCCCGGCTGACGCACTCCTTTACCTCGCTAAGCCATAAATAATGCTGGTAAAGAGGAATTGTTGGGCATGAGGCTAGCAACCCCATCCTGTAAAATAAACACTGCCACAGGAGCTTCAGGCCACTAGCTTGAAGCCCTGTGTTTCACTGGGAAACGTGAAGGAAAAAAAAGATATCACAACATTGATTAGGCTTTTAAAGATACAGTATACAAAAACGTATAGAATCTTCGGCAAATTTCTCGCCTTCATTTAAAAATATACACCGATTCTCCATGATATTCATGAGGTTTCAGGATTATTCACGCGTCAGGAAAGCCCACAACAGTTTGGCCTATTCCTCAACAAATTTAGCTTACTTTTCATAACATGAATCTTACCACTACCCGCAAATTTAGGTAATTAAATTTTTTAAGTTTAGAAATGTTGTCTGAAACTGAAGTAGTAATTTATATGGAAAAGTTAAAAAATGCCAATAATAATTATTTCCTAATCGATCTCTCTGAATGTTTTCGACATAACTTTGCACAAATGTGCGGAAGTTCAAGTCGCCACACTCCCTTTAGCACGCGAAGCAAGAGAAGAAAGTACAAGAAAAGCATAATAGAAACAGTGAGCAGAGGTGTGAGACAAAGGAGTAATAAAGAAATACAAAACAGTTTCATTGAAGATCATAAGTCACAGGGAGTGGATGCATCTGCGCCACTGAGAACGATTTTGAGCCATGTCACCAATTGTTTCCAACCATAGATTTTTACCGTCCCGAGGACCCCAGCCTGGAAGTCTACACCTTCCTACGTGGCTTAGACCAACTGTTGTGGATTTCATTGACTGGTGCCAAGTTTTTGTTTGACCGCCGCTAGCTTTTTTCCAGCCTGACCCTATATCCGCTAACATTGCTCGTCGATGGCTTGGCATACGTAACACATGTCCTAACCATCTCAGTCTTTGTAGCTTCACGACTTCGTCGATTGATTTCCCCTGTTTACCTAGAACTCTACGCCTAACCTCAATGTTGCTCACCTTATTATGCCACTTTACACGGGAAATAGAACGCAGGCACCTATGATCAAAGACAGCTAGTCTTTTCATGTCTTCCACTCTCAGTGGCCAGGTCTCACAACCATAAAGGAGGACGGAGCGGACTGATGAGCAGTACACCCGCCCTTTGGTCGATAGTCGAACATCTCGTCTACGCCAGAGTCGGCGTAAACTGAAAAATGCGAAACGAGCCCCTTGTATTCGTGCTGAGATTTCGTCAGAGATCAACCCGTTGGGGCTGATGGTACTTCCCAAATAAGTGAAGCGGTCAACGTGCTCTACCACTTCACTTCCTATTTTTAAACTAGGCGTCGATGTAGTCCAGTCCTGTAACATCATCTTGCATTTGGCGGGAGCGAATCGCATGCCAAACATTCGTAGATTGCGGCTCAAGGTGTTTAGAAGACTCTGCATTTCGTCAGCGTCTTCGCCTAGAAGGACTATATCGTCTGCATATTCCAAGTCAACGAGATTATTCCCTGGTAGCAAGTCAATCCCTGAGTCGCTGAAGTCACCTAGGGTTAAGTCCATTAACACATCTATGATGAAGTTGAATAGAAAAGGAGATAATGGGCATCCTTGACGGACACCACTGGTCGTCATCAGTTCAGATGACAGCTCGCCGTAAGCCCTCACCTGGCTGTATGAGTACGAGTAGAGTGCCTTAATCAGTGCAATATATTTTCTCGGAATTCCCTTTACAGCCAAGCATCTCCAGAGAACTTCTCGATCGACAGAGTCGAATGCTGCCTTTAGGTCAAGAAATATAATGACTGTTGGACGCCGGTAGGAATTCCTATGTTCTAGAATCTGTCGGAGGGTGAAGATATGATCAATACACCCTCTTCCTGGTCTAAAGCCTGCCTGGCTCTCTCGTGTTTGTGCCTCCCGAGCACCACTCAGTCTACGCATGATTATTGAGCCTAAGACTTTAGATACTATATTAGTCAAGCTAATCCCTCTGTGATTATCACAGGAAGACTTGTCTCCCTTCTTGTATATGGGGATAATCAGTGACTTACACCAACCCGATGGGACTTCTTCTGATTCCCAGACGCTGCCTAGTACCTCAGTTAATCCGGACAGTAAGCTGTCTCCACCGTACTTAAATACCTCTGGAGTCATTCCATCAGGTCCCGCTGCTTTGCCTAGTTTCAGATTGGTGACAGCTTTAGTAACCTCAGTTAGTGACGGAGGACCTGTGTCTATATCCCATTCAGGGAGGTGTTGGATGCTCGGAAGGTTGAGCGTGGCTGTGGGCCAATTAAACTGCTCCTCATAATGCTCTTTCCAACGATCCAGTCGTCTATCCTGGGAGCTAATTATAGTGCCATTTTTTTCCGAGATTGTCTCACTGATGATTTGTCTTCTCCCACCCGTTTCCCTGATGAGTCTAAAGAGTTGCCTGGTGTTGCCTATCCTCAAAGCTTTCTCCATCTCTTTGGCTTTTGTCGCCCACCACTGTTCACGGTCCTTGCGGAGACTTTTCGTAAGTTTCCTCTTGTGCAGCTTTCGCTCCTCATTGAATTCGGAGCTCGCCGGAATAAGTCTTCTAGCATCTATCAGTTCGGATGAGGCGGTGGAGATCCAGTGGTTTTTACTCACCTTTGGGTTTACCTTATTCACAGCTTTTACAGCTGTATCTATGGCTGCCTGGATATTTTTCCAAGCTTCTTCAGGGTGAGCACAGCTGTCGAACACAGATATGTGTTTAGCTAGTTCTTCCTCAAATACGGATTTAGTTTCCTGATCGAGCTGGGGACGTGATGGTTTTACCGCCAGCTGTTTCCTACGTCCGTTCAGTCGTAAGCACACCCGAGCGCGGACCAGTGCATGGTCGGTATCTACGCACGTGTTCCAGAAGGAGCGACAATCTCCTACCGACCCACGCCAACGATAGCTTATTGCTATGTGGTCTATTTGTTCTTAGTCTAGATTTCAATGACTTGCAGATGTACGGATAGCAATTAGTTTAAGAGAAAAAATTGTGCTGCGAAGAATCTAAATAGACAGATGTCTGTGTGTCGTACAAATTCATGGGTATACAAGAATACGGAGATATAATATTTTCGATTTCTTTTCGTACTTCCCCCTTATGTGAAATAAGTGAAGCTCAGATGAAGTAAATGAGTTTGACCATAATACTTCTAGTGTTACTGGCAAAAGCCAACTACTCATGCAGTAACATTAGCACGGAGAATTCATACATAAAGACGGAACCTGAGCAGAACGATAAATTATACTGTAGGTGACAGTGAAGTCCCATGTCAGTGGAATCCAATTGTTTCTTGCTATTTATAACCAACTATTTCCGGCTAACACTAACTAAAAATATAAGTAAATACTCCACCATACCTGCAAACCGTTAAAATCAAACCGAAGATGAACACCAGTTCCAAGTTATGAACAGTAATGATCAATGAAGGACTGACCACAACTTCCCAACACTTGAGTAAACACCCACTGCACCACATTTCGTCAGTGTACATTTAAGATAGGACCGAAGCAAATATGCTTAGTGCGTCCCACTTTCATATAAAAATAGGTGTGTGTGTGTGTCTATACAGATCACGAAGGAGATGTCCGAACATATTCCGACGATACTCATCCACAGTTAGACTCACAACATTTATTCTATAGTGAAGACATAACAGGAGGTCATTTCGCTAACCTACAGAAGAGTTACGAAAATCTCATAGACCTCTATGGCCTGAGCCTGAAAGGACTCATCTATACGTAGGAAATGACCTGCAAATATTCATGACATGAGGAGAAGAAAGGCATGCTCAAATGCTGATTGACTAGAATTATTCATAATAACAGCATGCGGTGGTGGGCCATGAAAGGGAAAAAATTGAAAAGGCATCAGCAGTAGCTGAAATCCGTCAAGTATTAAAATCAATTAAGGAAAAATTGTGATATAAATCTGCAAATCTTCACGAATGATGGTCATAAGTTAATGACTATGCATTAACTGAGGTATTTATTAGCTAGCATATGAGAAATATAATTAGTCCGATCTTACAGGGATAGGTGACTCATGATATATGTAACGCTTTAGTATTTTGAAGCATGATGATACATATGTTGCATTGATATCTGCTTCTGCATTGTGATTAGCTCTGCCAAGAACAAGGTAATACGCATTCTACTAGCTCAAGGTGCCCACAGATACAGTCGATAAAAAGAATTAGATGAAACCACACTTCGGATTTTATTTTTCTACTTCTATTGAAAATAATACAATATGGTTAAGAACATGAAAGTACTTCGCAAGAATATTTATCTGTTCGTCTTCATATTCTCTAACAGCCTCCATTTCCAACTTACATAGCTATATTATTTTGTGTTTTATGTCCGTAGAAAAGAATTTGCGCAGGAAGAAAAGCAATGGTAGTAATGACAAGATTATGAAAAGTGAACTCGATGCTGACGTTAGCTCGCTAAGGGACGGTCTATTCGTGAAGATAATCCATAGATTAGTTTCTTTGAATGAACTCGCAGGTTATAAGACGAAATAGTAGGCTGTATGAGCCAAGATTTCTTGGGAAATTATCGACACTCCCAATCCTCATTTCAGTGATTTTGAGGCTATCCAGTGCAACTTTAGGTGACCTGTTGTCTTTGCAGAGGATGTGATGTTTCTGGGTGAAAAAGTTATCAGGAGACAGTTTTTAGCTAACTGCACATATTTTCAATTGCTACTCCCATTTTCGCAACACAAGTGTTCAGTTAAAAACAAAATTGAGGCTGAATTTATGTTCCAGAAACTATTTCGTGACGTATTCGCTCACCTTACAGCTCATTGTCAATGCTACAGGTGTCTGAAGAAGTTCTCAGCTGAGGTTTCAACCCCTTCTGATTTATGTGATTCTAGGTGTTCCGTATCATTCTAGAGATTTCTACACATACCACTCTTCATATTTCAATTACTCTTAGAGTTATGAGAATGATTGAAGCAACATACTTGTGGAAGTAAGCGGTGAAAAATAGGAATAAGTGGTTCGACGATGGCTTTGTGATATAATTCGGAAGTGATCTATTTCTGTGCAAGGCTTACAGTCCCTTACAAACACCCATAACCAAGAGAGAAGTCCTAGTTTTATTCATCAAAGTGCTGGCGAAGGGTGTGACTTAAAGGTAAAAACGGAATGTGAATTTCAACTTTATGGTTTGAGACACCATCCGTGATAGTCATCACAGTAGCGTTTTTATTTCAGTAACAAATGTCACCTGTTACTTAGCTTTCAAACACTTTAGACAGTATGAGGCATAAAACTACTAATGGCTAGTTTTCAGGGTCTTTTCTGTCGCGTTTCCGCTCTCCCGCAATACAGATTGTTTATATCCACCGCTTTAACAGTTTATTTTTGGACGATCTTCTTAGTTAACTAGTTTCAGGTAGGAACAAGCAAAAACTACTTGATACGAGTATAATTTCCCAACGGATCATAAATATGTCAACAAAGCATTTTCCGGAAAATCGTTTTCCATGTTATAACACATCTCACATGCTGTGAATCACTGTCGAACGCGATTAGAACGTAGGCCTTAGTACTTTTATGTTGAACTATTGGTTGTGAACACAGAAACTTAGTTGTCTTAGGACTACTCAGCATAGTACGCTGTAGCTTTTAAAAGACATATCTTTAGTCTGTTTCTGTTCAAATCAGTGACCATGTGCTTGGTCTTCTGTCAATGGCATCCATGATAAGCTTTAGGTTTTCAGACAAACATCCAAGGGATCCAAGTCGGACAAAAATGTGCGAAGAATGGTTAAATAATACTTAGTGTGCACGATTTGGTGCGAACCATAGCAATTGTTATCAATAAATCGTAGTATAATAAACAAATCCTGGTTAAACAATGGTCAAATATGGATATATATCATTTACGCAATATTGCTTAAATAACTATTTGTAACAATTAATTGTTACGATGAAAAGGTAATAGTTAATTATTGAGGGGGGGGGAGATTCCGGGAAACAATGGTTAAAGTTTGGTCAGAGGGGGGAAAATCACGTGACACAACCAAAATTTACCTTTTTTCCTACTACTGGCCATCCCAGCTAGCAGAGACTTTGAAAGCACTGCAGAAACTTTGGGGCAGATTGCAAATAACTGTCCCACGTTCTACAATGCGTCAGAAGTAAATGCTAGCTGGGATATCCATAATTTGCTCATTATTCACTCTTTTCCCAAGTAACAGGACCAAGAAATGTATACAAATGTTTTTTTATCTGGTAGGTTAGTACGAAGAGAGGTCAGAAATATTATTTTTCCATTATGGAAACTCACAGTTATCTCATTAACACAATTTATCAGTTCAAATGGAATGAACACCCTACAAAAAAGAAATAAAATTCTGATACCACATACGCAATGTATATGAGTATTAGCAATAAAAAACACATTCTTATTTTATTTCCCTTTATCCCCCACCTAAGTGAGCCTATGACTTCCCCAACTTGGTGCATACAGCAATCAATATTGAACAAGAGAGAGAGATTCACCACAGTTCAAACTCATAGTGACTAAAAAATACTTGTGAATATAATTCATTTTTACTGATTCTTAAAAAGTATTACTTAGTCCAGCTTCAATGCAATTTTTCTCTCTCTTAAAGAAATGTTTATTTCAAGGTCATACAACGAAACAAGAAGTAGTATTCTACCCGGTCTGATTCTATTATTTCAACTAGTTGACGACTACGTAAGAGCGTGACACATATACGCCATATATTATAACAAGAGTTCTAACTTTTATAATGTCTAGCTGTACCTCTTCTGAACATAAACGTCTGTGTGACCTTGAAGGCGTCGTACTACTTTGAAGAAGTAGCACTTATTTCAATGTTACGTATGCATCTTATGGTTTTTTGTGGTCTATAATAATTCTTACAACTTGACCTAATTATACCGCTCAGTTCTGTTACTAAAGAAACAACAGCAATTGTTGGAACGATATCATACAGATAGTAGATTCCAGTGATACATAATTTTGCGGTACGTGAATTTCAAGACGATGTCAACTCAACCATGGTTCGAAGTGTTGTCATTACAGACAACTAGTTAAAGAGGCCAGATATAAGTGGGATAAGAAGGAACTTGAAAAACGGAATACGAACATGGAATCACATCACAGATATCGATACGTAAATGGAAATAAATCAAGTCGACTGAAACTCTCACCAGATTCAATATAGTTTTACAGGCTAGTGTATACCAGACTAATTTCTTTGTGCGTGCTCCTTGGTTGTGAACTGAAGGTTCTTTGTCTTCTGCAAACTTATTTTTATTTGTTTCTACCAGTCAACTGTCACAGCTTCGGTTGACTCCAAAAGAAATGGTGATGGAATTGATCAGATGTGCTTTGTAATATTTGATGCGTTAAGACTGTGTCGCCATTGTGAATAAAGTCGATCCTTCTACCTGTTAATCGTCTGTTGTTATGGAAAACAGAGATAAACATATTAACAAGAAATAATAATAGATATTATTAGTGCAGATTGTGTAGTCATAGGAATGAAAATGTACAAACAGGCAGACAATGAAATTACATAGAATATATGTGTATAAAAATAATGATAATAGGTGCATGAATCAGCAGAGTGGTCAGAATAGTAAGACAGGCGAGAAAAGGCAGTATTAAAGTATCAGTTTAGATGCATACCCACTGAAGGTATGGTGTGTTTTATAGGAATAAGCCATTTGAAAGCCGTCATTTTGCTTATAGAGGATTGTCCGTTCTCTACTCAGAGCTTTCCATGTACATTGCAGTAGCCACATCCGGTAGTAGAAAGTTCCAGAGTGATAGAACTCGGAGTGAAAAGAAACAATAGTCTCTACCCTGTGATAAGCTGTCCTTCGTGAACTGCCCATATGTACTTAACGAAAGAATACCTATGTTTAGGTCACTCGGTCTATTTGTAATCTTGCAGATAGTAATAAGGCTACCCCTAGGCCTATGATTGCTAAGTTCAGAAGTACTTATTTCTTCAGCCTTTCATCATATGATTAAAAATGATACCTACGTTGGAATAAAAGGATTACTATTAAAAATTATTTCAAATACTAAAACAGATGTCGCTGACACATGTAAATTCTTCGGAACAAATTTTCAGATGATTCACTCTGGTAAAGTGGTCGTTCGTTTTGCTTGAACTAAGGATATCCTTAACAAGATGTGAAAAAGGCCTTGATGTGTTTACTCAGGCCCGTTACCATCGTGTGTGCTAATCTGCTTTGCTGTTTAATCGAATAGGTTTTCAGTGATCATCAATAGGGTGTCCGAACTCCGGCGTATAAGGACCGGAAAATAACTTTCCATGTTGATTATTTTATGAATCAGAATGCTATTTTACGTATGTAATAAACAACTGTGTTTCAGTGCAAGCGGTATAAAAAGACTGAAAGTACGTAGAATATTTATCAATCTGCCATGTTTGTGTCAATAAAGTAAACTACTTGCACAGATTATGGAAATGTGACTCACAGTTGGGCACCACTCATACACTAATATGGTCAACAAATAACGCCAGTTTAATATACATTGATAATTCTGATCGTATCGCTCCGGTCTTCCGTCAACGAGCAAACCTCAAAGCGACGACAGGGATTCTGGACCCTAACAAACAAGAAACTGAATTTAATTGGTGGATACTGACTAGAACTGGAATTTAGGTGGCGCATTTTTTCCTACTCGGGACTCGTCATCTGGATGTACCTGCATTTCCAAGTGAGAGATGATGTTCCCACCGATCTCGGACCCAGTGCCCATAGTTCCAAAGGCCAGAAAAATGAGAAACTGATTTGAATAAACAACTTAATTGAACGGCCACCCAACGTTCAACATGACTAACACCATGTTTATCATCCTTCGAGAATTCGCGGGACACATTCGATTCTCACATGATTACTAGTTGTTGCGCGACTTTCTGGAAAACCTTTTGATCGTCACAATGGAATTCTTAACCTGGGCAGGCTATCAGAATGTCATCCAGATATACATATACCAATTCGAACTCAGGCAGTGGAATGATGAAATAGCTGGGAGGTGTTGCTCAGACTCAGAGGCACTCAAAGACATCTGAAAGGACCAAACAAAGTAACCGACTGTGGTCTTCATAAACCATTCGGGTGTACGGTGATTTGGCAATAAGCACGTGCCATATCGCGCATTCTAAAGACAGTTGTGTCTTTCAAAAAGGAAGTCAACTGCTGATTGTATTGAACTGGATAACGGTTTGGGACCGTTCAGAAATTACCACGAGGTGACAAGTCCACCCCATAGTTTTTAGCATCACATTTCCACATACTTTCTCTTTCTAGTATTCTGCTGCTCCTATTCATCTTCTGGTCGAGGTCGAACAACCCAGCATCTAAACTGAAATGAGGATTAATTCCAAACCATTTATCTCATAATCACTTAAATTCTACGAACGATCCAATTCTACCATTTGAAGACGCCGGCGAACATGCTGTAAATTAGTATTCATGATCTGAAATGAAGAAGCAACTGGTTTTCGAACAGTTTCCAACATCCTACACAACTTACGAATACAGTCCGCCATGCAGACACAGATGGAGCAAGTGGAGGATTCTGGAACCGACCTCAACACTATTTGATGCAGTAAAACAACCCAACATGATCTTCTCTAGTTTTCGCATCCACGATCAAATTTCTTTCCTGTTATAAAACTACGATAAGACTGCTGAAAAATGGAATAAATATATTACTGATCTCAACATAATACATCAATAAAATTTAAGCCAAGGGTGCTGTTCACAACAAAGTTATATAGGAGAATTGACTTCAAGCTTTATTTTTCCCAGATATCTGTATTACATTCATGTGATGTCTGGGTTTTTGTTAATGGGAAGACAATATCTCTATGTCTCTTTATGTGCTACCTAAACAGACTTTATAGCAGACTGTCCCGACTGACTCTAATGTCAGAAAGAACAACCAAACTGTAAATTCACCAAACATCAAATTATGTGTAATTTATATAATAACCTATCCATGCCTGTACAATTGGTATCTTCCTGCATAAACAGGAAGAAATATATATTATTATCCATAGGTGAACGGAACAGATGGTTCGATTATCGCCACTTTGAGCTAATGTTCAGTCTTAACAGCCTGTAGTTGCTCCGGAGAAAACCGTCGTTATTTAGCAAGAAGCAATGTGCCAGTCGTCGTAACGTGTTGAGTGATTGTAATAACCATTTGTAACGGCAGTATCATATATCCAGGTCTAACTACACTGGACTTCACACTGTCCTTAGAAGACTTTCAGGAACTATGCTCAATAACCAATGCGAAAAACCGGAACACGGATTGGCGACCCGAGAACCGTCTCTTCTTGCACCAATATGTAACTAACAGTAAGGTTATTACACAAGGTCTACAAATAAATGTCGTAACAATTAATCACAATAATACCTCTGGTAGTATATCTCCGTCCTCTAACGAACAGCGAACGGTGAAACGGTGAATAAAGTGTCGGTGACTCCCGCGAAAATTATGGAGGAGTTGGGTTTGAGCAAACAACCATGAATTGGCCATTCAATCTTCAACTGAATCGAAAGGCAGAATTTCTCAGTGGTATGATTACAGGGAATCAACTAACAACACAAAGAAGGATGGGTTTAGAAATTTGTATTTAGCGGAATAATTTGTTATCCATATAATAAATATTAACAGACATCGGCAAGTATTTAAACAATACAGTGATAGAAAATGTCAACCATCACATTCCCCACATGTCGAATGTCGACTCGAGTATTTAAAATGAGGTCTCGGTGCGCCTGCAGGTCTCTGAGATCTCCCAACAGAATATGCGACATCTTTTGCTCAGTATCATTTGGACTTATTCCTGAACTGTCCATAAAATCAGGATTAGTTGCGGAATTGTCCGTCGGTGGTATGGCGATTAGGACTCTCGCCGACCATGCACGTGGTCCGGTGTTTAATAATGCTGGTGAGGAGGAAAGGTTGGGCATGAGGCTAGCAACCCCATCCTGTAAAACAAACACAGCTATAAAAACTTCAAGTCACTAGCTTGAAGCCCTATGTCCCACTGGGGAACGTGGAGGGAAAAACAAAAAAGTTGCGGAATCATTAAAATTACTATCTGAACGACCTACTACATTTATTTTCACTTGATCCAGGCGACTGTTGTAAGCTCAATGATGCATTAGGACTATCTGTAATTGTGACTTCTGCATATCTAGAATAATAATCCACAATAATTAAAGCATAGTATGAATTTAAGAATAGATGGCTGTAATCCGCATGAATACGGCATCAAACCTCACAAGACACAGTCCGTGGTTTTCACGCTGACTTCCCGTAGGACCTATTATGCAAACAACCGGAACAGCTCTTCGATCGTTCGTCAGTGTCTGCATCAATTTCCGGCCACCAGCATGTTAGGCATGCTCATGAGTTTATCTTTATGGCTCCCAAATGAGCAGAATAGAGATCATCCAGAATCGCAGATCTCAATAATGGAGGAATAATTGAGACTCAAACTGGACGGAAATCTCAATTTTTGCCTCAAATGATCCGGAAATCTTCACTTACACTGAATATTCTAACCTCTTTTTGTTGCATTTATAATGCTCCCATAATATTTCCGAGTACCGAGGGTAAGCTGAACTCAACCCACAGATAACAGATGGAATACGAAAAGATCAATACCATCAGCAAAATTTTCAAATAATGAATAACGAAATAAGAATTCTGCATAAGGTATATCCTTGCCGATATGTGTTCAATGGTGTAATCATATGCACTTAGTTGTAAACTCCATCTTTGAACCATAGCAGCAGATGTTCTATTCTGAGAGTTTTCTGGATTGTGAATGAATTTTAAAGCCTGATGGTCAGTAGCTGAGTTAAACTTAGTACCAAAGAGATACTTGTGCAAGCATCTTATTGCCTATAAAACTGCCAGAGTCTCTTTCTGATTTTGTGAGTAGACTTCTTGAAATACAAATAACAGGTTTTCCATTCTGTTCAAATACTGCAGCTTTATCCATAGTAGAAGCATCTCTAGTGGGAATGGACTTATCATTCGTTGAGAAAGATCTTAAGAAAGCTTGTCTATTAAGAAACTCCTAAGTTCTTCGCAAGATATCCTCATGTTGTTGTTCCCACTTAAATTGTTTACTGGAGAGCGGAGATAACATTTGAGTAAAATTGGGAGTGAATGTGGAGTGAAACTGAAGAGTATCAGTCCATGATCTCAACGACGACATATTATTAGATAAAGGCGCTTGAATTAGAGATGCCAAACGACTGGCAAAAGGTCTGCAACGCTCGGAGTCCAATGCTTATCCTAAGCATGATACGGATTACAAAGTTAAATGACACTTAGGCGAACTAACCGGATTATTTCTTTGACAGAATCGCCTGAACAGTTTTAAAAGACGTTCATTATGCAATTCGATGTTCGGTCCACGAACTGTAATGATGTCAACACCATATAAAACATGCATCATCTGATTTATTGGTTGTCGAAGTATTTCGAGTGAAAGCTTCAAAACAAAAGGCAAGAACTTATACTTGAACAATCTAAATGGATTCTTAATGGCTATTAATGCACTAGAAGCTTCGTCAATGGGAATTTGCAACCAAGCATCTTTGAGATCAATTTTCGAAAATTATTTTGAGCCATGTAGCTTGTAGAGAATGTCCTCGGTTTTTTAAGCGTAGTGCAACTTTGCTTTAGTGAGCGAGTATTTAAATATAAAGTGGTAGTCACAATAAATTACCGATGTTTGCCCACTCGCCTTTAATGGTGCAAAAATATAGGTAGCTCAATTCGAAGATTCAACTGGTATTAGTACTCCTGCGGCGGACCATAGACTTAGCTAGCTTAATATCCCGAATTCGAATAGAAATAAAAATACCAAATCAGTAAAGTTACTGGAAGAATATATTACAATTTGTTACTTGAGTTATGACAAGGTCCAAATCCACAATTAACTTAGTAGACTCCAGAAGTATGGTGAGAAGACTGCTCCAACCTTAATTCTCCAATATCAATATTGCCAGAGGTCGACCAAGGTAACGTAGGGAGAAAATACGGCTTTCCTGCGAAACTTTGAGATAGAAGGTGGGTGATTAGAATTTGCCGATGGCAGCTGAGATGGTGGAGAAGACAGATAGTTGTAGACAGAACTAATTTTTCATTCAAACCACGAGGTTAAGTTCAAAGCATAGAGATTCTGATTGAAACAAAGTAATGTACAATATGTTCATTTCCCACATAGTAGTAAAAGTTGGATCAGTTTATTTTTGAGGACTCCATACGCCCTGCTCAACTAACTTGTCTAAATACTTCTCATCTTCATCTCGCAAACCGTATGGAATTAATCGGCGCTTTAGGAAGACAGGATCACCCACTATTTCAAGTTGGACGGGTTGAATTTTCACACTGCGAATATTAGAGGACTAATTCTATAGACAAAGACCCCTCAACCAGCTTAGTGCAAAGTAAGATTTGGACATTCATCAATCTAAGATCCTTTAGTCCGAATAAAGGCGGACGATATCCACTTGCAAGGAAGGGAATATTTACAAAACTAAAACTGTTTGATTTCAAACCCCTGTAAGCGGCACCACGAAGAGGTAGTTTATGACTAGTAATACCTGTAATTGAAATATTAGTAAGGTTCACTTGGACATACTTACAAACCGATAGTAAATATTTCTTAGAAATTAAGGATTTAGTACTACCATCGTCAAATATAAATAAGTGAAACTTGCCTGAACTTGTAGTGAATGTCCTCATCAGATGAGATTCAATACTGTGAAAAGTTTTTGGTGGCTGAAGGTAGTGACGTTCACGGATAGTACGAAGCACACTAACACAAGATTTATTACCCACAACTCCTTTAGTATTCGTTCCGTGTAGACCAGAGGCAAAGCAAAACACAAGAATCGACAGTCCAAGTCACGAGTTATATTTCGGGACCAAATCGGAGTGCGGGATGATTGCTTAACCAGCTACGGATCGTGCAAGAACGAACGAACGTGACATGATGGCGTGGATGTTTGACCGGAAGCATTCAGCTAAACAAGTTGACTTAAACATTGAGGGTCAGCATCCACTGTTCAGTGATGAATCCTGTGGCTAATAACTACCGCTATAAGTTGAAAGAGACATTTTACTAAATGAATTAGGGGAATCATGAGAATTCTGAGTAGCATAAGTATTTGAACTCCGGCAAACAGACTTTATGTACCCAATTTTACCAAGTTTATTATACTTAGCAACCCGGAAACCTCAAGTACTTCGTAGATGAATCTCTCCACATGAAAAACACGGCTTGGTGTTTTTGCTTTCTTTCTGTATTCCATTACATGCGTATGACAGTTTGGCTTTATTTTCGTGAACACCTGTATTATCGACTTTGAACAGCATCACATCAGACACTGACGTAGTGGAGATTAGGATTTCGCCGTTGATATCTTATATAATACATAAATCTCTATCAGTCTGAAAGGTGCAAGAAGGAATCTGAATCAACTTAAAAGAAACATCCCAGTGAGTGAACCAGTTCGTACAAAGTGTAACTTTAATACCTCTGAACAAAATATTCTATCACGTATGGCAAACTTTGGACAATGAAAATAAATAGACGATAAGAAAGAAAAGGCTGAATGGATCGCAATGTAAAAAGTTATTCTATAGCTCAGTTTATAGGAATAACATCAACATGGCTAATTCACTTTTCATTATTCTTTTATATAAAAAATAATAAACAACAGAAACATCTCAGTCAAATGAACCAGCTGATGTCACTTCACTCTGTTCTTTACAACCGATTAATTAATGAATTAATCAGGTATATTCGTCAACAGATGATCACTGATAGACATGTGTAATCTGAGGGTAGTTCATTAACTAAGATAACACAACTCTTTCTCTAACTTTGGAATACTGATTCCTGCAATTGGAATATCACGTAGTTTGGTATGGAGCTGATCCCGAAAGTTTCACTTTGAAGCTTGTATCTGAAGCTGAGGAATGGAGTCTGAAATCTTTTGGTTTGGATCACGAACAAGCTTGTTGAACTGAGCCCTCTCTCGCGTTTCTAAAGTTGCTATGTGGAAGTGATCTGTTAGAAGTCCACGGAGTTTATCATACGGTGGAGAAATTAGTTTATCTGGAAATGACAGAGTTTTCACTAGACTGTGAGCATCTAGCCCAATCGCGGTAATAAAATGAGCTGGAATTTTGTCATCACTAACATTCTTCAACATATACCATGCGTCAAAGCATTCAACATAATCGGCGATTTCTGAGGTGAACCATTCAAAGGAAACCTTCCAAGATTATTTAATTCCATAGCGACAACAAAATGTAATAACTACTTGTAATAGTAGTATTTCGCAATAACAGAATTACAGGAAATCAACCAACAACACACAGAGGGATGAATTTAAGTTTTTATATATGGCGGAATAACCTCACCTAGTTAACTTTCTCGTTAGTTTTCTAGCCGGTCCCAAGCCGTGGCAAAGAGGGAGGATTGGGCGTGCGGCTAGCAACCCTACACCACTAAATCCTTCAAACCGCTAGATAAACTTCAACACACAGAAAATATATTAAAAATACAAAATCTTCAAATAAAAATCTTATTCTTCGCTGGAAAATGAGAGGCAAAATGATGCGGGCTAGTGAAAGCTTTTGGGAAGCCAGTCAGCCAATGTGTCTTTTCTCAATGAAAGCATAAGTTAGAATGGGTACGTTTAACGTCTGTACAATGAACGAGACAGGAAAGTTGCCCAGGTAGCCAAAGGGATGCGAAGATATTACCTAGAAGTACTGGGTATCTGCGAAAGCAGATGGGATGGATTTCGCCTGACGGAAATACCACAAACCAAAAAGATTTCATATCAGTCTCAAGGAAGTGAGGACGTAGTCTGCTGGATACAAGTCGAGAAGGGGAGCGGATTTGGAGTCAAACTAACATCTAGTTCAAGCAGCCTTCAAGGTGAAGCTGAAATCCATGAAAAAAAATGGATACAGACCACTGTAATTCAAGTTCCGCATTCACAAACTGGACTGAAGGACAAAACTAAAAGGGATGCCTTCTCTACAGATCAGATCAAATCAACTAAAGTTGGATACATTACGTGCCATCATTGAAGAAACCTGCATGGGAGAACATTGGAACTCTCTGAAGGTGATGGTGAAGGATACGTGTACAACTGTTATAGTAAGAAAGAAGAGACAAGGTGGTGAATGGCTGTCAATGGATACCTGGAAGCTAATAGAAGAAACGAGCGGAAGACGGTGAGAGAGATGACTCAATGCAAAGATGGACAAGAGAAGGAGAAGCTGAGTTCAATGTACATTGCACTGAATAAAGAAGTCAAGAAGAGTTATAGGGAAGACAAAAGACAATTCTGTGACACACTGGCAACGGAATCAGAACATGCAGGCCGCAAGTATAAGAGACCTCAGGACATTATATCAGATAACCAGGTCTATCTGGATACGGGAAGAGATCAAGTCAGATGATGAAACCAATAAAAGATGCTCAAGGGAACCTGATTACCAAGGAAGAGAGAGAAGTCAGACAATGGGGTGGCCGCTTCAAATGACTCTTGAGTCGACCATCACCAGTAACTCGGCCAGAAATACCACCAACACCACACAAGGCAATGGCAGTTGACACCACTCCTCCAACGAAAAAAGAAGTCCTGAGTGGGATCAAGCTGCTGAACATCGGCCGGGAATGCGACAGGATCAGATGGTATCCCTCCCGAAGCACTTAGGACGGCCCCAGATATTATGGTAGATGTTCTCACTCCATTACTGCAAAAAGTTTTGGAAGAAGGAAATGCCATACAGTGATTCTCTTTTATAAATTTGAACAAAGAAAGAAGAAACATTGGCTCAGAATAATCTGGATTCATTTTATTTCGTTGGTTGTCATCAGCTGCGTACAACCTCAATTCTTTAATAAAATAAAAATGTAAAATTTTAACAAACTTTTGTCCATTAGCAAGCATATTGTCAGAGCGTCATAGAAAAATAATGCGTTGCGATTTACAGGGTGTCTAAAGTGTTACGACACATATATATCTTGTTAGAGAGAAGTTTCTCGAAAAAATTAACTAACAGTTATGTTGTTGGGGTGGTAACAAAAGAAAACTAGTAATAGTTGCGTATTTGTAAAAGAGAAGATCAGACTTTTAAAATTTCTGTGCACATGAGGTCAGATAAGGAGGTGATGATGTAATACAGTGAGCAAAACTCAGAAGATCAGGAAAAATTGTCCCTTAAGAGAGTCAAGAGAAAAATAAAGGGGGAGGAGTGGAAAGATAAGTTAACGAAATTAGAAAACTAAGGGTTACTAAGAAGTGAGTCACCAGAGTAATTGAAGTCCAACAACGGATTCTTTTTGGACACATTAGTCAGGCTTCAATCGTCTTATTGCTATAGCTTCACCGAACCTGAGAAGACTTGAGGTACTTTGTCTGTTAATTATTTTAAATGATTCCAGCACATCTACTCGGTGTCCTGTGCCAATTAGGTGTTTGGTGATTGAAGAACTTATTCGGTCCCTTTAACCGGAGGCTCCTTGGTACATGTTAGCGGAGTTTGACGTAGGTCAACGTCTCTGTTCTTCTAATGTAACTGCTCCCGCAGATACATATGAATTGGTACACATGTATGTACATGTATATGTATGTATACATGTTTCCTACAACCTGAAACCACTTTGGAAATCTTTCACACTCAGCACACGGAACAAGATTCGCATTTTCAACACCAATGTGAAGTCAGTTCTTCTGTACGGGTCACAGACTTGCACTGTGTGTCACGAAAAGGATTTCCAACAGGCTACTGCAGACTTTTATGAAAAGCTGCTTTCGCTCCGTGCTGAAGACCAAATGGCCAGAAAGAATAAACAACAAGAAACTCTGCCGTGAAACCAACCAACCAAGAGCCGATCGCTCAACAAATACGTGGGAGAAAGTGGAGATGTATCGGGCATACATTGAGGAGACCGCTGAATGACATTGCACGCCAGGCACTACCTCAAGTGGAATCCAATTGGGAAGCGACGAGTGGGTCATCCTAGGGTGACATGGAGGAGATCATGGGAGGAAGGGATGAGAGAGTTTGGTCAACCGTTTACCCAACTTAAGAGGACGCCAGAAAACTGAACAAAGTGGAGATGTGTAGTTGAAGCCCTATGTTCCACTCAGAACGTAGGGGAACAATAATAATAACATAATCTGGCAGAATTATTTGTAATTCATATAATAAATACTGAAAAACAACAGTAAGTATAAAATCAATACAGTAATAGAAATTGCCAATCACCACATTGATACTGAAAGATGCTAGGGACGCTACGACTTGGTTTGAAAATATCAGCAAAAGATTAGACTGTAGTAGAGTACGGACTTTAAGCGTAAGCAGTTGAAGACACTGGAATGACAGAGGGTCTGTGAGTGGCAGTATCGAAGATGAAGTGTCATGTGGTAGAGTTAGTCAACTTATGCTTGCTAGCATCTACCAGTCAATAATGGTACTTCCATAGATCCGAAATAATAATGCCGGCGGGCATATCGGACACGGGGCAAGCACAGAGGAAGGAATAGTTAAGTCCGATGTTAAGGCGCCGGAACCCTTTACTATAAGTTGTGTTGGGCGAAACACTAGTATCAGTGATTTCGGCCGCATACGATTTCATGCTGAAGACAGTAGTTAGCTAGCTTCCACTCCGTTATGGTCGCGGTAGAATATCACAGTTTTAAGATCTGCGAAATAGAAAAGGCTACAGGGAATGTGTTTATCAGCAACGTCAGTCCCCCGAGTGTCAGAAAGTAATGAACAGTTGTGATTATGTACACGGTTATTAAAACTTGAAAAACAATTGTTGCTGATAGATTATTCAGTTAAACATCAAAATGTTTGCCATATATGTATATACTGCTATTTTTAGTTTCGGCATAAAATCCTTTAAAATATTTTTTATGCTTGATTCAAAAATCACTTAACAAGTTTTTCTTTGTAAAGTGTTCATTTAAAAGTGGCACAATCTAACAAATAATTGTGTAGGCAATCTAGGCTGTCGTTTGAATGACTAATATGAAAAAAATTAACTTCAAAGATTTTAATTTTGTTCCTAACAGTTAAATTAATGTGTGATATTTAAAAAAAATTCCTACATAAGTAAATATAACTAAGTTCTACTTCAAAGTAGGAGGTGTTATCACTGATTTGCATGCTGGTAATAAGAAATTATCAGTAATAAGAACAAACATACAGCCCTAAACGAAAAATCTTTTAATAATACATTACAGGCAGATATAATTTGATAAATTATCAGTGTATAATGTCATCAAAGAGGTACTTTGATAGGAAAGAACACTAAAAATTTACATACACTAACTACTATTTAAAAAGTGATGCATTAGTTACACTTACTCTGTAAACCTCTACATAATCAAGCATATAAATTTTAATTCCATTGAAAACTTTCAGTTGCAGTCATGTGAGAAAAAAACTGTATAATCACATTCGTCAGCTGCAAACTACACAGATAGAGGTGCGAAAATAGCATAATTCTCTTTGACAATCCAAAATACTCATATGTATATCATGACATCACTTCAAATGCATCAAAGTCCATTACAACCAATACTAACTCAGTGGTGAATAGAAGTTAGAATTCATCTAAAAAACACTCAAATCTAACATTCTCCAATTCAAATCCTCTTCTTCATTTGAAGAAGACAAATTAAGGACCAGAGAACTTTTGTAAATGCTCTACATTAATTTGTTTGAGAAATAATTGCCAAACATACACCTCTGATACTGAATCGAAGGCATGAATCAAAGCGAACTAAGCAATAGGCATTTAATTTCCTTGAATTCCATGATGGTTTTAAGACGAAATCTTTAATATATTAGTAAATTTCAAAATTATTTTAAAATCACTGCCAACTGACATCTAGTAATACTTAAATACACGGAATGGAATCTAAAACATGCACATGATATTTTTATTGTCTGTAGGAGTATCTCAGAGGTAGAAAACTTACTGATAAAATTTAAACTATGTCATCCTAATCTTAAACTCACAATAAAAAAATGAGAAAAGTCATACTCTCAGATTCCTGAGTATTTCTCTGAATAACAAGATTAATACGTAATAGAAAGATACATATTTAGAAAGTCTTCATGTACGTTCACTTCACGAATTTTTACTCATCCAGTATACAAGACACCTGGTTAATAGAGTGATGGTAAAATCAAACAAGAAACGGATATCCTGATTGATATTTTATTTCCGAATATAGATCCTGCGAGGTTTATCAGTAATGTTTCTAATGATTCAGTAAAACTGTGCAAACCATTTCAAAGGAGGCTAAAACATACCAGTCTCTAATATAAGGGAGATGATTTACAAGAAGTAGTCAAATGAAGACTCGATTAATCTACAGTGTTAAATACCAAAGTATATCATAGAACACAGAGAGGATATTGACGCTGTCATGTCATTCACTTACATCTGAGGGCAAACAAACAGAAAGATGCTTGCAAGTGAAGAGGCTTGTGAGATTAATACGAACACATACGGTCTGCCTGTGTAGGAGTGAAGGACAATCAGTATGAATCGACCAGAATAATATCTCTTACTTTGTTAACTTTTAATACTATTTCATCTATTATTATTCTCCTTTTAGTTAAAACTCAATTCACGTTCATTATTATCCACTTACAAATCAACTAGACGGAATACATAGTCATCGCACTAAAACTGAACATATTTAGTATATGAAAGTAACAACTCATTGAAAGCCATAAATAACATTTGTGTACAGAATTCAGCTGAAGAGTTCTACCACACTAATATTTATTTCTCAATTCTTAATATTTCCAAGTCCTCCTCCTGATAACTGACTGTTTATTACGGCGACACTTTTAGACTGTAATTCACTACAATCTCAATGTTCAGTCTCTCATACCGCTTCCACCCTCTATTCTATCCAAACTTGATCTGTAAACCAGTTTTCTCTTTCGTCTTTCTATGACTGATACTTTGCGGTTCATTAATAGGTTATATATATATATATATATATATATATATATATATATATATATTGAGTATTCATCAGGGGAGTTCTACTGAATTTTGATGAATTCTTTAAATCCTGTTTTATTAAACATTAGTTATTTTTTTAAATAATAATAATTTGCTTCATTCCAGAAACAGTACTAGTGGTACAGTGTGAAATTTTCAGCACATATCTGCAATATTGCATCTAATTTTATCAAACATTTAAAAGAAGCATTTCAAAAAATAAATATAAAAAAACAACAACAAATACACAAAATAGCAAAAAAAATGCGAAAAAATACCAAGAAGTAGAATGGAACAATAAACAACATAATAATTCATATCTCAGTATTGGGTAGTCGAAGCTATGATATGTTTATGCGTGGTGAACAGTAAAACTATATCATACAAGAAGCTATGAAATAATATTAAGAATGTTCATCGCATGATCAGTTAATTTGATTGAACTACACTAAACAATCATAAAATAAACATTTCAGGGTTGTTTTTTTAATTGTCAGCACTAATGCAGTGTTTGTTGTGGTAGTGTGAGTAATCCTGCATAAATACAAAATTTTAAGATGGTGATAGTGGCGTTCACAACCAAGATTGTCAGTTAAATAGTGCCGAACAAAAAAACAACCACAAAACTAATATTACATGATGGTTAATGACAGGACAGTTTTGTAATACTCATAGTGATAATATAGTCGGAACCAGTAGATACACAAAAGAAGGAATAAAGTAAAGTACAAAAACAAAGTAAGCCAATGATAATAATTTAAGTAGCTAAGTATACTTAAGAAGGTGTTCACTATAGAATACAAATAAGAGAGAAATAAAAGAGGCGAAATTATGGTATTAACAACAAAGCAAGTCACAGGTTTCGCGCTTAACATTGTCTCTGCCACTTAGAACACGGGCCAAATATGGTATCGTTGAGTTCCTATACTTGGTTGTACGAGCATATATTATTTTGTACTGATTTCTGGTTCTACCTGATGAGATACAAGGAGAGAGTTGGGAATAGAGGGGTGTTGGGGGTCAGAGAGTATGGTTTTAGACCATTTTTCCCATGTATTCAGATGCCTTTCCACTAATATAGTGACAAGCTGACTGAGTTTTACACCGCTAGTCCTACAAACTACCTTCAACATCCTTCTCAGGATGGTATAGTCCTTTTTCAGTAACCCAGGAAAGACTAATGGGGAGGAGTAAAGTAGAACAGGTAGGATACGAGAGTTGACAAATTGTGAAAGTAGAGAGTGGGTGATTCCAGATAGTCTAAGTTTCTTAATGTAGTAGGTTAGACGAAACACTTTCTTAGAAATCAAACTTATCAAGAAATAAATGTTTTTAAAAGCCATTTACGTCGAATTATTTGTAGTCAAATCTCATTAAATGCTTCAATTTCTATTCGAATAACCTTTGTTTTTTAACTCTGAGTGAAATAAATCATTATAGAAGGAGATCTTGATCATACAAGCTTTTTGTCGACTAATAATTAACATCCAATTCCAAGGCACTATATCGTTGTGTCATCTGACTCCATGACCACAGTGAACAACTGATTCATAGATTTTGATACGTATTTTGTATTAGACAGTTATAACAGTAGTCATGTGGTGACTTGTTCATATAAACATTTAGATTTTTAGCCATTAACGTATCACTAGATAACGACTGGCGGTGATTTTAAAATAATTTTGAAATTTACTAATATATTAAAGATTTCGTCTTAAAACCATCATGGAATTCAAGGAAATTAAATGCCTATTGCTTAGTTCGCTTTGATTCATGCCTTCGATTCAGTATCAGAGGTGTATGTTTGGCAATTATTTCTCAAACAAATTAATGTAGAGCATTTACAAAAGTTCTCTGGTCCTTAATTTGTCTTCTTCAAATGAAGAAGAGGATTTGAATTGGAGAATGTTAGATTTGAGTGTTTTTTAGATGAATTCTAACTTCTATTCACCACTGAGTTAGTATTGACTGTAGTTGAATTAGCATGTTAAGTATTTTGTGGCTTATACTAACTCGATTTACAAGTGGAATGTGATTTTATCCGTCTCACAAACTCTGCTGTAAGCCTATAATTATAACCACTTTGATTTCTTTTGCCTCAACATGTACTGATGAAAACACTCGACAAATTATCTGTGAGCATGTGGATAAAGTGTTATCGAATGAACACTTGATGTAACGTGTTAGAATAGTAGAAGGAAATCCTTTTCGGCTTACACGTGACGTTTATTGATACTTTTCATTCGGCCGTTTATGTCACGTGAGAGAAACAAGTATTCACTTTGAGATCCGAATGAATGTCAGATATTTTATCAATAAGCTGTATGTAGGTAGGATCGAAAAGTCCATCATTATAGAATATTGAATGGTAACCAGTATAATTCTTTAGTAGTCCATAGATTTAGTCTATAGATTGAAGCTTGTCGGTGCCGTATAAGCAACAGCAACCAAGTTGATTGATTTATAAGAGTTTATGAAGTTAAAAGGTCTCAAAGTGACAAAAATTAAACTAAAACCAATGAAACTTTGACACCTTACCTTTAACGACTACATACGGGTACGTGTTTACTTTTGTAGTATTTTGTTGTAATTAGTTTCTTAGGCTGTTTTTTCAGTAACTCATTATCGTCCTGTGTTAGGCTGTACTGAAATTATGAGTTAACCAAATGTCAAATTGTAGATCATCTACGTTACGACTTAATTGTCTATTGGATATTTGTAATTGACTGCAAGTAAACTTTCATCTTTTGATGATATTAGACAGTTGAAGGCAATAAGCAGGAAGCCTTGGAAGCCTTCGTGCTAGTTTGCATTCGTCAGCAAGGCGTATCTGCAACCCTGGAAGAACTCATGTCCCTTCTGAAATTCGAACCCGCGTCACCCAGTGCTGCAGTCAGAGATGTTACCAGTGAGGTATTCCGGCTGGCGATTGACCTCCTGTAGGACTGTAGTGGGTAGTTTGATTCGACACTAATAACTAGTGTGACGTGTCTAGTCCTTTCATTGGTGCAGCCGGAATTCTATCAATCAGGTTTGCAATGCGGCTACCATTCTAGGTAGCTCGCCATCACGGTGCAAATTGATTTGATGATATTCGAAAGTTGGAGGCAATCGGCCGGAACGTTGCAGAGTCGCCTTGCTGACGAGTCCCAACTAGCACGAAACCTAGGTCCAAGGCTTCCTGCCGATTGCCTCCAACTTTCGAATATCATCAAATCAATTTGCACCGTGATGGCGAGCTACCTAGAATGGTAGCCGCATTGCAAACCTGATTGATAGAATTCAGTCTGCACCAATGAAAGGACTAGACACGTCACACTACTTACTAGTGTACGATCAAACTTTCATCTAATGAAAAACAAATTTAAAGAGTCGTGAAATGTAAATCTCAAACAAACTGGGAGTAAAGTACTTTCAATGCTTATTTGCCTATTCCTCATTGTGACAGACTCAGTAATTCAGAATGTAGTGTAAGGAGAAAGTCTACTGGGGCTGTTCTCCTGAAATTGGAATTTTGAAAGGAATGTTAAGTGAAGTGTAATATTTTTGCCATCACACGAACAACACATTCTTAATTGTGGAGAATGAATCAATGACCAACCTGGACAAATTTAGTGACGTAGACTAAGTAATGAATCTTATCACAGGGAACATAACTCCGTGTGCCACTTAGTTTGGGCCTATAATTAGGTATATTCATAGTTAGATTTAATAATAATAATTTGCTTTATTCCAAAACAGTACTTGTGATACAGAATGGAATTCTCAGCATTTCACTACAGCATTGCATCCAGTTAGTACATTAACAATAAATAAAATTCTACATAGATTAAGGGTAATCTCAGTTAGTTTTGACAACAGCAAATTGGCATTTCGGTCGGTAGCAAAGCCAAAATTGAAAAGTGTTTGAAGGTGTTAGAAAAGTAGATGCTAGCATATTTACTGGCGTAAGCGGTAGCAAAAGGTCGAGATATACAGAGTGTGAAAGAACGAAGAATGTTTTAATAGAGTTAGTAAGGAAGAAAGAAACAAAGCAGCACATAACAGAAAAAAGAGAGAGAGAAAAGGAAAAGAAAGAAAGAAAACGTTGTACCTATAAATGATATGAGTTGGAAAGATGAGATCCAATTGTTCTACTGACTATTTAATAAGTTATAGGTATCACGCCTAATGCTTTCTTTATCGCACAGAACACGAGACAAGTAGAGTATGGTTGAGTTTTTGTACTTGCCAGTGCGAGCATATAGTTTTCTATATAGGCTTCTAGTTTTACCTGATGACATACAAGGGGAGAGTTGTGAATGAAGAGGGTGATGTGAGTTAGATAAAATGGACTCAACCCATTTTTCACATCAGTCCAAGTGCCTGTCAACCAGATTAATATATTTCCGGACATAATCAGGTATGGTTAGACAAAGGGCTAACACATATTTTTATCCCTGCATATATTGTCGACAGCGATCACATAATTGGTATTATTCTTAATAATTTTAATTTTGCTCAATGAGTGTATCTTTTACAAATAATAAAGCCATCGGAATCCACCTAATCTGTGTGTTCAGAGGAAATTCGTACAGCCTACTGCATTATCTGACCATCCTGCTGTAAATATCAAAGCTGACCATTCTTTCTCTCTTTATTTTATTTACCAGCTATTGTTACTTAAATTATCACACTAATTTGTTCAAATCACCTTTAACTGATGTGAAGTGAATGATTTTATTAGTTTGTCAATTATCCCTTCTCAATATTTTTAATCATACCATCCATAGTTTATACAACCAGGTTTTTTTAATTTTTTCTCTTCCACTATGTAATTTCAGCCCTTTAATTGTTGCCCTAATTTACATGTTTACTTATCATTTGTCTGACACGTTGCTTTGACAGATGACTGTTAGTAAAATTAACACTAGTAGATTGATATATAACGCATTGAAATAAAAATGGCAATATATATATATATATATATATATGTCTGGTCGCTGGCGAAGATTTAGTTGGAATGTAAATATTTCTGTACTTAATTTGATAGGCGTCTTTAACAGATAAACAACCCTTATAATTCCCCACGGAATTATATAAGGAAAAAAAGATTTTTAGGAATTATTTGGCTTGACATTCATTTCCATTAAATATAGTGCACGACTGTTTAACACACGTTTCAAATCACCATAGCAACAATCCTGAATGAGAATCAACTTAGAAACTTTAGATGCAGATTTATCCTGGATTATTTAATTAACAGATTATGTTAAAAAAATTCAGACATACTCAACAAATATTGAACAGACATTTTTTAAATTTTCACTAGCTGAAATAAATTCTTAAAGTTTAGTATAAACAATAGACGACCTGTCATATAATGAAACTAAAGAGACTCTAGGGTCACAGATATCTTTCACTGACGGTTATAATGACACAACTAGCTGAAATCTACAGTTTTATAATACACAGGCACAAAATATAAAATTCCACTAAGACTGATTGTCATTTTAAAACTTCATCGGTGAAGACAAAAACAACGTCTTAGCATGGATACTATAGAATCTCATCAACATGCACACAAATAGTGCTTCTGAATGATTGTGAGAAATGCCTACAAAGGTCAAACATTCATACTAGTCGGTAACAAAACATATTGAATTGTGCATCTTAAAGGAAATTGGCAAGTAATTTTACTTATTCTAAAATATTAAATGATGAATAGCGCGCGGAAATGGTTATTAAAAACCGCAAAGGCTTAGAAAAAGAAACATTATTCACAGGATGCAGATATTCACCATAGAAGATAAATTTTATACAAAAATTATCATACGACCGGTCAAAAAATGTTTTAAGAACAAGGTAGTAAAATGAATTGTATAGAACACTTTCGAATCAACGACAAATACATGTAATAGAAACGATTCAACACCTGTCCCAGATATATGGAAAATTCTACTGCCCATACGACAAATAGGAGACGACAAAGAAAACTATAAAACTCAAATCTCAAAGTCGTGTGACCACAATTGATATGATTATGAACAATAAATTGTGTTCGAAACGTCATCCAGTATTCAATACTGTTTCACTGTAGGATACATCTAATAAACAAACTAATATGGAATTACTTACTACCACAGTACCCAAGTTTTACACGTATATTAATGGAACACTTTGACCTTCAGAGTTCATGGTTGTATCACTCTGTAAAACTTGTCTGTGGGTGTCACATGACGTAAAAGCACAAGATGCTACTGTTTGGTCTGCTTTCTCCTCCTGACAGCCCTATTGAACTATGGTCATGAGTATTTCCAGATAGTGCCCCACTTATATATCTGATACACTTAGCTTCAATAAAACAGTTGAAATGATATACTTACAGATGCTAATAATAATCGAACAGTGTTTTTAACATGTTGATCAACAAAAAGTTGCATTTTCTTTTCTTCCCTTAATGTTCCCACAGGAGTATAGGGCTTCAGGCTAGAGCTTTGAAGTTTCGGTAGCAGTTTCATGTTTACGTGTCTGAGGGATTTCTAGCCTAACACCTAATCTTCCCCCTTTACCAACAAGCCTTACTATGGGCTAAGCAAGGTTTAGGAGTGAGTCGGCCAGGGATCGAACTCCGGACCACGTTTGCGGTTGGCAAGCGTTCTGTTGGTGAACCAGCGATATCTCCTCAACGTATGCTCAGTCCATCTCCATTTTCTACCACATATTTGTTGAAAAATCGGTCAATTTACTAGCTCGCTAGTTTTCTAGTCGGTCTCAAGTTCGGTTAAAACGAGAGAGGTTTGGGCGTGTGGCTAGCAATCCTACTCCAGAAAAGCAATCAGACTGCTAAAGAAACTTCAACGCGCAATAAAAATATTAAAAATAAAAATGTATACATATATATTCCTTTTATTCTTTAAAGATGAAGTCCATAAAATCTAAAATAGAACCATTATGGTTTTAAAAATGTAGGTTTTTCTCTAACGATATACTTCGAAAAGATTGTAATTAATCGTATTCATCATTTCATACGCTTTTGATCTTAACAATTATGAAAATTAAGAAGGGGGAACCCGCATATCAACATCTAAAAATTAAACTAATTGTTTCTACTAATTATTCTATTCTCACATTGGATACAAGCAAGAGACCTTTTGTGTGTATATCATCTTTTGTTGTTATTGTTATCATCACTAGTTACTATAGTTACAATGACGTTTTTATTGTGCTGTGTAAAGTAACAGCTTAAGTATTCAGATTTTATTATCACTATAAATAATAAGTAACCTAATGATGTAACAATTTCAGACTTTATTTTCAGGGTGAATTAGATAAATTATTGTTAAAAATTTGAAATTTAACAGCATATTGACTAGAGATTACCTAAGTGTCAGTTGAAGACGCTTATCATCTATGAAGTGAATAGATTAGATTATTACACATTCACTTAGTTTTGTTACCTAGGGATTTATGAGTTTAGTTATTTCTTAGGATGAAAAGTAATATAATATTCTTCTTTCAATAGATGATTATCCTAACTTGGCTTCCAATTAGAACTTTTCAAAATTCATTCTGAAACATAACAAACCCTTACAAACCAAACTATAGAAAATTAATCTGATGCTCGCTAGTAACTTACTACAGGTTGGAGTTTCCTGAGTTCTAGTGAGAAGTCGTGACCAGTGAGGTCCAATTCGATGTCGCGTGTGTGGATGGATTTCCCACCAACGACAATGGTTGGGGGCGCGCTAAATCACGAATTGGTAGAAGTTAGAATTCATGAGCCATTGAATCGGGTCCCAGCGGCTGAATGGTATACGAGCTTGCCTTGTAACCGGAAGGTCCTGGGTTCGAATCCCAGTGGGTACGTACTGCCAATGATTCCCAAAACTAGGATGAAACAGCAGCTGTCCAGTACTCCAGTGCTGGTTTTCAATGGTCCTCTAACTGATATCAATCCGTGATCAACTCGTAAAAACATAACAAACCCTTACAAACCAAACTACAGAAAGTTAAATATAAAATCACTAATTAGTATTGAAAGGTTGGAATTTTGTAAGTAGCATTGACCCTGTAGAAAGAATAGACAGAATCTAAAAATTACTGGTCTTGAGGTAAATTGTAACGCATTCGTCTTCTTACCTGGATTCCATCTTCCATAATTCTATTTATTCATCCTAATTGTAATTGTGCGTCGGTGGCTCAGAGGTTAGCATGCTCGCCGACCATGCACATGGGCCAGGGTTCGATCACCGGCCACCGACGCACTACTTTACCACGCTGAGCGAGAAATAACGCTGGTAAAGAGGAAAGGTTGGGCATGAGGCTAGCAACCACATCCTGTAAAATTAAACACTGCTACAGAAACTTCAAGCCTCCAGCTTGAAGCCCTATGTTCCACTAGGAACGTGAAGGAAATAAAAAAAATTGTAAACTGGGTACTTTTTTATTTGATTAAATATTAATTTGGAGTCATTTGGTGGGTGGTGATGAACAGTGGAATCTGGCATGAACGTTTCTTCCAATATGGGACCCGTCACTGGATGTATCTGTATTCCGTAGTCAGTAATGGTGTTCCCATTGGGGCTCCAACCAAAATTGTTATCCATTGTACCACTTGGGTTAGTCACCATCCGCCAAATTACTTGGAGTTAATCCTCGGACATAGTCGAAGCATTCGCACAAGGAGCCGACATGTCAACAGAGGACAAACATTTCGATCCTGTCAGTCAACGGGAAAATCAAAATTGAATTAAAAACAAATATTAATTTCCTTTAAATTTAAATATGGCTGATATCTCTTGTTTAATGCATCGGTGGTTAAGTGGAAGAATACTAGCCAACCACGGACGTGGTCCAGGGTTCGATTTCCGGCCGATACACTCCTAAATCTTGTTTAGCCGGTAGTAAGCCCGGTAAAAAGGGGAAGTTGAGCGTGAGCCCAGCAAAACCGTCGCATAAAGAATAAGAAACATCACTGCTAGTGAAACCTCAAACACAATGTTCTACTGGAAATGCAGAGAAATAAAATAAATATAAAAAGTAACATCTTTTGTCTACTATTTTTCTTTATATATTTATACAACTCTAGTTTCGATTCCATCCTCAATTTATTTGAAGTGTCTTATTGTTTCCAATTGGTCACAGCAATAACAACTAATTTATGTATGACAAAAAGCCATGAAAACAAAAAAATAACTCTAATCGGTACTAAGAATTCTTTAATTATTGCTATCTCCAAAGCAGTATAACAGTGAAAACTGAGAATTGATAAGTTCTAAAAATAGTCATTTGTTTTGATAATAAATTATGATGTCAAACTATAACTATTCTATTTTTACACTAATATGACATCTACGTTTAGTGACGTTATAAAGTTGAAGAAAACAACGCAATAAACCTTCAAATTTCTTGATGTATTAAAGATTAAAATGCAAATATCTGTACAACTGGATCTAAATTATGCTTTGATGTGATAATTAATATTTCATGTAGCTTAGCTAGTTACTTTATATTCTTTCGAAGTATTCATTGGCGTTTAGTCTCCTTTGGATTCATTAAATCAAAACAAAAAGGTTTATATTAGAAATACATACCAATAACAATGAATATATATAAATAATAAAACTTACTATTATCATGAATGTTGTAGGTAAATAAACAAAAATTCCTCACGTCATGCACAAGTGTGACAGTAAAAGTCAACGACATAAAATGATACATTGAGCTTCATCATTGCTTGAGCAATCATACTAGAAGATTTCTTTTGAGGGCATCGAAGCAACTTCAAGACGCATTACAATAGTCAATCTGTATGGTGTCATATATGTCGCTAGTTGATTGATGTGAGTAGTTGCATACAAATAATATCGAACAGTAGTGCTTGAAAGCCAGGTTGAAGTGGTCTAAAAACACTGGACGTCTGTTTGATCCATTTAAGACTGAGCTCATCAGCGGTGTGACCGGTTTGACACATTTCAAAAAGCCGAATCAGTTCAAACCACCCGATTTCTGTCTAGGTATTTGCGTGAACTGGTGATGACATAAACTAACTGTGATCTGAATAATTTTGTTTCAAAGGGAAACTCTAGTGAAAATTACACCCTTCGAACTGTGTACATCATGAAATGCTAACCAATTCGCAAAACATGAATTTTATTTATAACATCACCAGTTCACCCAAACACCTAGCCAGAAATCAGGTGGTTTGAACTGATTCGGCTCATAAATGAGTCAAACCGGTTACACCGCTGATGAGCACAGCCTTAAATGCACAAAACGGCCGCCCGGTGTTTTCAGACCACCTCAACCTGGCTTTCAAGCACTACTGGTCGATATAAGCGGTATGCAGCCACCCACCTCAATCAATCAGTAATATATGACACCGTACAGAGTGACTAAGGCTAAAATTGCTGCTATGAGGATAAGTTTAGTGAGATTGCGGTCAGTATACAGAATGACCTGATAATGATTTACATTTATTTGAAAAAGTAAGAATTTTTATAGAACTATTTCTAAAATAGTACTGAACAATGACTCAGTACTAAACAGTTAGTATTATTCAAGAACCACATGCATTTATGTGATTTGTACTAAGCCACACCCATTGTGTAATGGCTGATTACATTCCATGACTCCTAAAACCTCTGTGAATGCAGCCAGTTTAAAAACCGTAGAAGTTGAGCGCCCCAATAGGCACCAACATCTCTAAAACGTACATACGGTAATCAATAACATTTTTTTTATTACTTGTGCTCTTAGTGCAACATATGACTTCATATTTGAAAGTTTCTATAGTGGCGTTGTTCTCACCGAATAGGATATCTAGCCTCACGCCTAATCTTCCCTCTTTTCGCAGCTTACCACCGACTAGTTATAATACAAAACAAAAATCTCTGCTTCACTTTAAGTCGAAGGCTTATGAAGCGTCATCCAATTTGAAGGTATTTTTGATGGTACTAAGAGGTAAACTATTAACAGTTTCCATAACTTAAAGCTAATTTGTATTAGTTTCAGTAACGACTGAAAACAGTGAGAGAGTAGGTGGTGGTAATTTCTTTGTTCTTTTACACTACTAAGTCACACATATTTTCCATTCACGTATGATCTTGGTGTCTGTTGACAGACATACTGGAAAAGGAGCTCTCAAACATAACGAGATCAATTTAAAACTAGAAAACAGACAATCAACGATAGTAGTTTCAAAATATTGTATTTTGTGAGAGAATCAGCTGTTAGATGTAGTTTAGCAGAATTGAGAGATGACCAGATGTTCACTATAGTCATTGAACATATATAATGCAGTCCTATTAAAGATAGACAATAGCTTGAAAAGAATAATAACTGGTAAAGTGTTTGACTTTTGAATGAAATGATGCAACTTAGAGTACAGAAGAAATAAAAGTGATTAAAGTTGCAGGTATACTAAACCATTAAGCACCAAACCTACGTCTTTGATGTTCTGAAGCCGATTCCTAACGATGAGTGTCAATTTTTCATTCCTTTACGTTCCCAGTAGAACATACGGCTTCAAGCTAGAGCTTTGAAGTTTCGGTAGCAGTGGGGATGGGGTTGCTAGCCTCATGTCCAACATTCCTTCTTTACAAGTCTAATTATTGGCTTAGATAGGTAAAGGAGTAAGTCGGCCGGGGATCGAACCCCGAACCACCTGCGTGGTTGAGAAGCATTCTACAGCTGTGTCACCGACGCACATGAGTGACAAAACAAACTTTATTTTGACACTACTTAAAATTTTCAGTATTGTCTGAAGTGGTTAAAAGTTTACAGATAATTAATTCACCAGGTTTTGTGATTTCCTTTACCTCTACTTATTAAAAGGAATATTCCTTTGAAGGTAAGAATTATTGCATATTTCAGTTTCATTCAATTAAGCCAGGAATTTATCACTACCAGTTAGTAAGTATCTAACACCTTTTAAAGTAGTAGATTTTATTACTGAAACATAACTTGGTGATTGTCAAATGATTACCTTAATGTTAACCAATAGAAACAACGCACTCAAAACACAACTGTCATAACAACGGATTAGATGCCATGGTAACCAGATTCAGTGTATTCGGAGTATATAAAGAAACAGTGAGCTGATAATAATCATCAAAAAATCGAATTAAATCAAATAGCTCAGTCCGTGACTAGCTTGAACAAAGATGGTGAGTTAAGGTTTTAGATGAATTATTTGAAATTATACGGACAATTTATTTCATACAACTAACATTTTATATCTTGATATAGCGTGAATGTATTTCAATCCATGTCGGTCAAGCTGGAGTTCAAATTGGTAACGCTTGTTGGGAGTTGTATTGTCTTGAGCATGGTATTCAACCTGATGGTCAAATGCCTTCTGACAAAACAATTGGCGGTGGTGATGACTCATTCAATACATTTTTCAGCGAGACTGGTGCAGGCAAACATGTCCCAAGGGCAGTTTTTGTAGACCTAGAACCGACAGTTGTAGGTAAGTTATTCTATTGACTTAAGGTATAAATCACACTTCACTAGGCTGAAGAAACTATGATTACGTCTTAAAATTTTTGCAAATACATTCCTTTATATGTTAAAAAGAGGTGATCTAAATTTCGATGAGCTCTTCCGTTCATTTGTGACGAAACTCAGAGGTTTTTTCTTAGATCACCTCTATCTGACTGGAAATCACTTCTCATACCAATCAATAGTATATATCGGTTTCCACATTTTGCTTGCTTTATTAGTACAAGTTGCAGTATTATGTTCATCACTTACAATTATAAGTACTAAATTTAGTAAAGTTTAAACTGAAATATTTTAAAACCAAACAACTTTATATGTCGTAAATATTTCAACAAAAATAACTGTTATTATTATCTTGACTTCTTTAATTAGTATAATGTACAATGAATCATAAATATTTAAGGCAGAATAATCGTACAAGTGAATAGTTAGTTGACAGTTTATGAGATACTACTCCTCACTATGATCTTACATACTTTTTATAGTTTTACTATATATTATGATATGTATAATATTTACGTTTAGACATAACATCACGTTAATTATCTCTTTTAGATCAACACCACACCACACATTTACAGTGAAAGATGTTAGATTTCTGGCAAGTTGAATACATTTAGATTTATGCTATTTCATAGCACTATTATATTAATGAATTGACTTTACGCTAAAATATTTGTATTTTGATAGATGAGGTTAGAACCGGTACCTATAGGCAACTGTTTCATCCAGAACAACTGATAACCGGTAAAGAAGATGCAGCTAATAATTACGCTAGAGGACATTATACAATTGGCAAGGAAATTGTTGATCTCGTATTGGATCGCATACGTAAACTGGCAGATCAGTGTACTGGTCTTCAAGGATTTTTACTTTTCCACTCATTCGGTGGTGGTACAGGGTCAGGTTTTACATCTTTACTCATGGAACGTTTGAGTGTGGATTATGGAAAGAAATCTAAGCTAGAATTCGCAATCTATCCTGCTCCTCAAATTTCAACAGCTGTAGTGGAACCATACAATTCAATCTTGACTACGCATACTACACTGGAGCATTCTGATTGTGCTTTCATGGTAGATAATGAGGCTATCTACGATATATGCAGGTAAAGTTAACTTTTCCATTACTATTCAAACTACGTATTTTAAATATTTCTTTTATACTGATCAATTCATCCTAAAACAATCCTATTTCAGACGTAATTTGGACATTGAACGACCAACTTATACGAATCTAAATCGTTTGATTGGCCAGATTGTTAGTTCAATTACTGCATCACTTCGATTTGATGGTGCTCTTAATGTTGATCTGACAGAATTTCAAACTAATCTGGTGCCATATCCTCGAATTCACTTCCCTTTGGCTACTTATGCACCAGTTATTTCTGCTGAGAAAGCCTATCATGAACAGTTGAGTGTAGCCGAGATTACTAATGCTTGCTTTGAACCAGCCAACCAAATGGTCAAATGTGATCCACGTCACGGAAAGTATATGGCTTGCTGTATGTTGTACCGTGGAGATGTTGTCCCGAAAGATGTCAACGCTGCTATAGCTACAATCAAAACTAAGAGAACAATTCAATTCGTGGATTGGTGCCCAACAGGATTTAAGGTCGGTATCAACTATCAACCACCAACTGTTGTACCAGGTGGTGATTTAGCCAAGGTACAAAGAGCTGTTTGTATGTTAAGCAACACAACAGCTATTGCTGAAGCGTGGGCACGTTTAGATCATAAATTCGATCTGATGTATGCTAAACGTGCATTTGTTCATTGGTATGTCGGTGAAGGTATGGAGGAAGGAGAATTTTCAGAGGCTCGTGAAGATTTGGCAGCACTAGAAAAGGATTATGAAGAAGTTGGTGTTGACAGTGTGGATGCTGAAGGTGAAAATGAAGAAGGTGAAGAATATTAATTTCTTTTTGAACAGAAAATAATCATGTAAAACTCTAAGTGAAAAATCACTGTTAACAATAATTAGTAAACAGTAAATACAATAAGTTACCGTTACACCCGACTTTTGATTTAATGTAGCAGGAGTGTTCATTGGGAATAGAACCATCAACAGGGTGAAATTATTACGAAAATGTAAAGCCTAGGTGAATATATAATTACGAAAACACTTCACTTTGCTGACTGCTAACAAAAATTAAACAGAACCCGTCTGTTCTCTATAGTGAAGTGACAGCCTAGAACTTTTCCTACGCAACAACTAACACTAATAATTTGAGAATGATTATTAGATACTATCTGTAGGACCAATTTTCTTGGTCCCTTGAGAGAAAAAAGAAGCATAGCTCTTTTCAGCTAACTAGTAAACTTGCTGGGGATAAGTAATCAATCATAGAATAGATGCATTTCCGTGTTTCCGGTAAAGATATTTGTTACTCTTTTGTGAATGGTTGAAATGTTTAAGAAATCGTCTGTGAACTAAATCAGGAAGCAGTGCTTTGCTTTAAAAATATATATATGACAGATTCATTATCAGACTGCGTTTAAACTGAGTGAAATATGGAAAATAGAAGATAACAAAAAATAAAATATCTTGAAAATCCCCATTGAGTTATATGAAAAAGAGAAGATGTTCAGCGAAGAGACTCTTTTCGGCGAATTCATTCACATAGCTGTACAGTCGCATTTATATATAATTATTTGTGTGTGTGTGTGTGTGTGTACATGAGGTTTGTCAAGTTTAGATAATTGATCAGATAATAAAAGAATGATTTAATATAGAAACAAGGTTAATTAGACAGCAACTAAAGTAAGATTGAGTTAGTAAGTTAGATGACGTAATATAATTGACTAAAATGTTTCAACTTAGGTCAGGGTAGCAACAGAGGTAATTACAGGTAGAGACTAAGTAGAAGTGGGGTAGAGAATAATGCCATTTAAATTAGAACTAAAATTGAGCAAATAAGTTGGATGACGTAACATAAATTACTAGAAATTGAGCGTTGGTCAAGTCAGTAACAGTGGTAGTGAGGTGTAGAAATTAAATCGGGTGGGAGTAGAGAACAAGAAAGTTGAAAATGCAAAATATTACAATTGAGAAGACAAAATAATACTAATGAAGAGACAGAAAAAATGAGATTAGGTAGAATTTACTTGTCGGGTAATAAGATAGATTAAGTCCATTGCAAGTGTAGTGATTGAACGAACTTCTTCTGTATGCAGAGTTCAGGGCTTAGCAAGTGAATCGCCATTGCTTCTGCAGTTTGAAGAAGTCTGATTCGTACACCTTTAGGAAGACTACTTCTTACTCTGTAGACGACTTTGAAATTTGTTTGGGGTGCAGCTTGGTGTCCGGATTCTATCAGATGTTCTAAGATGGAGCTGCAGGGGCATCGTTTTTCACCTTTGTAAAACCATGTTGGTAAGTGTTCGGTGATACGTTTGGGAAGCGAACGCTGGGTACGGCCGAAATGCCTGGTTCCACACGAGCAGGTGAATTGATAAATACACATTGATGAGGCCAGCAGTGGTAGCTTATCATTCACGTTCACATGAATCATAGGTTTTGTGGAGAAAATTAGTCGTAGTTCAGCTGCGAAGGTCTTCTTGAGTGAGCGCGACAATCGATTTTTTAGTATTTCCGCAGATGTATCTCCACTGAATTGAAGTTTCATGTAGAGTAGTTTTTTAGGGGCGCTAAGCATGGGCGGCTTTTGTGGTCTAGGACTCATGGATTTTGCAATAAATCATTCTGGGTAACAATTCTCGACGAGGATTCTCTTGAGATTGTCTAGTTCATCTTCTACGGTGTCCGGGGTACAAATTCTGTGAACTCTGTAGTTGAGTAAACGGATCAGGTTTCTTTAGGTGCATAGGGGTACCCAACTGTGAAAGTTAATAAGCTGTCCGTTCGATGTTGACTTTCTGTAGATAGATCTTTTCAGTATTCCATCCTGTTCTCGTCTTGTTAGTTGGACGTCAAGAAAGGATATTTTGGAGTCGGAATTTTTCTCCAGCGTGAACTGAATCGCTGGGTGGCAGTTGTTACAATATCTGTCCATAAAAAATGTGAGCGAGTAAACCATTCTGATTTATGCTGTGCACCTAGCAGATGCTAACAGTGAATTTCAAGATGCTAGATTTCGTCTTATTTTCGACGAGAGAGATGGACATAACTTTGGTTTTCATTGACGCTTAAAGCCAGTATTAATTGTTATAAGCTTTGCATAGTCAGCGATGAAATATTACCGTAACGATAGTCATTACTGACTACTTCAAGATACAACGGTTAAAAAGGACTAGTCAATAATTGAGATGACCGAAATTTCCAGGAATATTAGGAGTAATTGGTAGCGGAATTGTTCATTGGCTAACTGATGTACAAATATGGCGAAATGCATATACCCTACATGAAAATCAGCATCACAGGGATCTTTCAATTCCCTCCTGCATCACCTAATTCATCCCTCCACTATTCATTATTCTTGCCAAAGACATCACATACACAGTATACTGTTTATAAAATCGTGTCAGTAGAACCCGCCAGACCGTAACCTGCAGGTACAAATAAATGAATAACTAACAAAGCGATAAAGAACAGATTCATTAGTGATGCGATGATAGTCACTTAAATGTTCACAACTCAATATAAGTTTGAAATTGCAACAATTTCATAATTTCTGAGGAAAACTGACAACAGCTAAGTCTGATAAAATCGATATATTTTAAAGGACTCTTCACATAACAAACTGAAACAGACTTATAAAATATCGGTTAATAGATATCAGAAGTATACTTCAAAGGATGCCTCGAAAGCAACCAACTTATCATCTCTATTCAGTAAGACATATCAACTTAATTTGACCGAAAAAGTATATTGAAATCAAACTCAAACATGCTGTTTTTATATGAGTAATCCTAACTATTGGAGTTAAGTCAATTCATACTTAAGCATACTTATGAATATCCTCAGTGGTTATTAGAAGTACAAAATATTTGAAGACTGATCATGAATTGACTTCAGTTAGAGAAGCGCTGAAAACCAGGGAGTGCTGGACAACTAAACTGTTTAGTCCCTATTCGCGGCACCCAAGAATCCACCAAGACTTTCAGGTTAAAAGGCGATCTCATGTATTATTTAATCATTGGGACGGAATCCAATGACCCCTCAGTTCTAACTTCTACCAATTGGCGACATATAGCCCAAACACCAGCCAATGTTGTTAGGGAGTATTTCTCTTCATACTCAATTTGGTGGGCCTCACTAGTCACGATATCTCACTAGGACTTCAACCTACAGTCAGCCCCCGGTGAGCACTATGTTATCCCAAGACAGAATTGCCTTCCTAAATGTCCTCCTTACAACAAAACCAGATAGTAGCATAAAAAGAAATTCGCATAGGAAAAGTACTTGGACAGGACAATATACACATTTTCACAGCTTCGTTCCTATAAAGTACAAAAGAAATTTAGTGAAGACCCTCAGCCACAGAGTTAGAGCTATATGCTTAGAAGAAGTAATTGAAGATGAATTAAGCATTGTATATGGTGCTGTTATTGAAAATAGCTATCCCGAAAAATTTATCAAGAAACACATGACAAAGAAAGCGGAAAAGGACTACTCACTATCTGTTAACAAAAAGCCTCTTTATATACGACTACAATTCATGGGCGATATACCAAGCGAGATAATTGCGAAGAAATTAAGAAAATCAGTTCAAAGAACTTTTAATGCTATTATTATTATTCTCTACGCGACCGATGGTGATACCTCGACTGAAAGATGAAGTACCTAGACTAGCCGCTTCAAATTTTATCTACCAATTCAACTGCGCTGATGGTGGAGCAAGTTATATTGGCCGTTGCTGTAGGAACTTGATTTTTCGTGCTCAAGAACATCTCCCACTATGGCTAAGTAAAGGTGTAGTTAAAACCATTAACAGTTCGATATTGGACCATCTGATGCGAACCAGCCACAAAGCTAGCGTGGAAGAATCCTTCTCTATAATCTACTGGGTGCCTAATAAATTGCCAAAATCATCGAAGCACTGCATGCTCCAAACAGCAGAAGCTATTACAATTCGCCTCAAACAACCAGTGTTCTGTGTTCAAAAGAAGCAAGTTCAGCCCCTACTACTGCCCTGGTCTTCAGGAGAAGCTATAAACTCATGAATTTGTAATATTATCTTTCCTATTTTTTCTGACATTCAGCTTATTTAATGTTGATGCCATCTAGCTGTAATCTATCAATATTATTGATTCGACGTTATTTAAACAACATTAATGTTGTTCATAACATTAATTCATTCATTCACTATAATATATATATATAACTGTAGAGCCTGATGATGAAGTTACCGAAAAGACTACTCTTTGTTCAGTATCCATCCTTTTGATAATATAAAAGCGTTGATCTGCAGAGGTTTGATTGATTTCAAGATTGATCACAAACCATCTGATAATATAGAATTTTTAAAAAGTTTCTTAAGCCTAGATTACATCAAATCGTCTAATTAAATTATAAGGAATCTTAAAAAATGAAGTATTGAATGAAGGCGTTAGAACAGATTTAAACAAAACTTCACCTCGTTATCTGAATTTCACTTAACCGATATTTTTGCAAACGACTTTAAAAAGAACACAACACTTACTTTGTCCGAAAGACATCCTCATTCTTACTTCAGTTTCCACAAGGCGCTCCTTTATGAACAACTAGGGAAGAGCTGTGGAAGAAAATTACGTCCATTTCGAAGTGGATTTGGGATAAGATGATCACTCTTAACTCAACAGAAATGTAACCGATTAATTTGAGAATAAACTCCAACCATCTAATATCGACAATTCAAAGTGCACCGTGATGGTGAGCCACCTAGCATGGTGGACGCACTGGAAACTTGACTGATACAATTTAGTCTGCACCAAAGTTAGGACTAGACACGCACACATTACACTTGTTACTGACTAGTGTCCAATCAAAAATATTCACTACAGTCCTACAGGTCAATCGTGAACCAGAATGACTCAGTGGTAATGTCTCTGACTGCAACACTGGGTGACACGAGTTCGAATCTCAGAAGGGACATGAGTTCGTTTAACGTTGCAGAAACGCCTTACTACCTCATGAGTGCCAACTAGTACGAAATCTAGGCCCTAGGCTTCGTGTCGATCGCCTCCATTTATGGAACACAAATGCATAAAAATCAACTAATCAGAATAAGTAAACTTGAAGAAGCCGATTTTAAAAAGTCACTTACAAAATGGTAGAAACAAAAGTAGCGAAATTTAGGTATTCTTTAAGTATAGAAATTCGTCGAGTAGTGTACTTTAGTCTTTCACAACATAGTTTTAGCTGTAATAAGGTACTTAAAATTCTTGATAAAACACAAAACTGAATTCTGAAAATCACAATGGATGACTGACTGTAGTAAATATTTTCATTATTTAACAATAAAGAAGTAAACTTTGAACAAATTCTGTTTTCATTACTTAAATTTTTTCTGTACAGAAATTGATAGAAAGTAGTGAAAGTTAAGGTGTCAAGTTTTTGTCACAATGATTTATTAGCGCACACACACACACACCTTGAAGATAAAAACACAAAAATGAAAGAGTAAATTCTTTGTATAAAGCATTTAACAAAAAGCCCTTCAAAATATTTTATCTGCAGCAAATAAATAATATTAAAGTCCTTCCTTTCTTACAATTAACTTACTAGTTTGCATCGATTTTAATGCTCAGTAGTTAAATAACCGTAATAAAATGCTGATTTTTCAAAACAGAAAAAAAGTTATAAGTTTTCACTTTTCATATTATTATTATCATTCTCTTGGGTTCAGAGTGGAACATAGGACTTCAACAACACATCTCCACTTTTTTTCTATTTTCTGTTGTCCTCTTCATCTGGATCCTCCTCGCATGATCTCCTCGATGTCACTCTCAGACGACCCACTCAACTTCTAGAGTATTATCGGTTCGACTTACTCCTGTCTTGACACTCCCCACAGTCTGGAGCATAATGGAGTCTACCACAATTAGGTATATGATTGGTGATAATAAGCAAACAGCTTTGTCTTACTTCTGTATCCACTTCAAACACCTCACACTGGTTTTTCCGTTGTGGATCACCTGACACATTCCAGGCATTGTCATATAGCTGTTGAATGAGGTTGATAAAGACTTTGGCACAGCACGCCAAACTGTTGAAGCAGTTTCCAAATTACTTCTCGGTCAATGCCATCGTAGGCCTTTACGAATTCGACGAAGTTAAGGTACAGATTTGACTGCCGTTCTATGTTTTGTTCAAAGATGATGATGCGTAGAGTTGCAATTTGATCAGCATATGATCTTTCCTGAATCAAATCTGGCGGAGTTCTGAATCCAGTGCATCTTTTATTCCCTTCAGAATGATGTGACTTTGTATTTCACTTTGTGTAGACAAGAGTATTACTCCGCGCCAGTTCTTGTAGAGGCCTAAATTAGGTCGACCTTTTTTGGTAGCTTTTCATATTATTTGGTGTTTATTCAGATTTCAATCTCACGTTGCGAATCGGTCATACTTAGTCCAGGCTTCAGCAGATTACTTATGAACTGAGAAGTTAGTGGATACATGATTCACTATCATCTTCAAGTGTGTGTTCAACGTTCAGGCAAATCCATTTTCTCTAACGAGGCTGAAGCGTAACGATTCTTGCCTCACCCTCATGAAGTATTTCTGATGCTATTACTTTGATAACATAAGAATACTAAATATGTTATCGTTTTAGATTCTTGGATAGTTATTATTTGTGATATAGATAAATCAACTACCGCTGACCGCATTAATATTAATTAAAGTCCAAACAAAATTTGGATTTTCAATACAAACGTAAAGTCATTTCTTCTACACGGATCAGAAACTTGGCGGGCGGGTCACAAAGAATATTTCCAACAGCCTGTTGGAGACCTTTATTAACAACTGTCTTCGCTCTATACTGAAGATCAGATTGCCGGGCCGGAAAGAATCACCAACAAGAAACTATGGGAACGAACAAAACAAAACAAGAACCAATCGCCAACCAACAAATATGCAGGAGAAAGTGGAAATGGATTAGACACTCGCTGAGGAGGCGCCACTGGGTGACATCGCGCGTCAGGCCATTGCTCGAGTGGAACCCGAAAGGGAAGCGGTGAGTGGGACGTCAGTGCGAGGGTGACATGGAGGAGTTAGTGTGAAGAGGAGCTGAAACAAAATGGACTAACATGGATGCATGTGAAAAGTACAGCAGAAGACAGAAGCAAGTGGAGACGTGCAGTTGAAGCCCTATGTTCCAGTAGGAACCCAAGGGAACAATAATAATAATAAAGTCCAAAAATGCATATTACAAATGGAAATCAAATGCTGACAACACATTTTCTTTCTTGCATTTAATTCGAAATTCTAACCAAACAATGTAAATATAAGTTAGGTGCTTTGTTATGATAATGATTACTTTTGTGGTTATAGTTTCATCACTGGTACAATAAAGTTGATCAGATAAATGTATCTAAGAGTTCTTTTAACCACCATTTGATTGACGGCTATCACCTGCTATAAATAATTCTAGTAATTAAATTACTGAAAAGAAAATCTTCAACAATTTATCCCATATTGTCAGTGCTTATATCTATCAAAACGCATGTAAGAGTATTAAAAGAATTTAGAACTGGTTAAAAAGATAAGGATGGATTTCTATTGACTAAATACCTCTAAATACTAATTGTGATATTTGACACAATGAGAAATGTGAAGAGTTTTGTTCTATGGTTTACTTGTAGTTCACTTAGATAAGTCACAAACACAATACTTCAGAGCTTAGTTTCTTACCTTTACAAAAATTAAATTGGCTTCAACAAACGAAGTGTTGTCTTGCAGATGAAATTGGTATCATTTATTAGTTAATGTTAGTGTAGAATTAACATTTCATACTTCGCAAACGCTCAACAAATATGTAGGAGGAAATTGAGATGGATAGGACACACGCCACTGAAGAGGCAGTCGAATGATATCGCGCTCCAGGCCATAGCTCGAGTGAAATCCCAATGGGAAGCGACGAGTGGGTCATCAGTGCGAGGGTAACATGGAAGAAATCGTGCAAGATGAGAGATTGAGGGCAGTCGTGGACCCCACTGAAGAGGACAGCACCAAACAGAACAAAGCAGAGATGTGGTGTTGAAGCCCTATGTTCTACTCGGAACCCAAAGGAATAATAATAATTTGCAAACGCAAAAACAGTATGAAGTATACTTAAATATCACTTCAAAAAAGAATTTATTGGTACTCTGTTGACTTCAGATTACTTTAAAACCACACGAGTAATACCTAATGATTTTACCGGACATTTGGTCTTAACTAAAGAAATATACGACTCAATAAAGCCACATTTCACGACTGCAGATGCTATGTGCAAAATCAGTTTAAGATTGTTTTAACATAACAGTAGGCTACCGTCGTTACGACAAATAACTAACACGAGTATATCCTTAATTATAACAAAAACATAGTCCTTGCCTCACAGTGACATTTATCTAGCAATTCGTACTGAAATATTTAGAATTACCAAGCTGCAAATATGACTAACCATAGGCTATTATTAACAGTAGGTTTCATCATGTCATCGACCTGATTCTATTGTAAATGATGCAGTGTCCAGTAAGACAGGTATAAACATGTAGTCGCTCTTAAGCCAACAATGTTTGTACATGTGATAAGTTAGTCAATTACAACGGAAAAGTCCATCAAGAAAACTCGGACTTAATGGCAGATAAATTTTGACATCCCTCTGATATTCATAAGTCATCTCCGACTAAAGGATTAAAAACTGACATCTATCCTCAAAAAGACAGTGATTAGCCTTTACTTACTTTTATCTGCCCCATTTATATAAGTATTGATTTTGTAGGGATTTCTGTTTGATTATTTGGAGGATTTCATCATGAGCTGACATCAGCGAACCACTGGAAGACCTGGGAGTAGTGGACAACCGTTTCTTCCTTGTCTGGGACTTTTCAGGAGCACGCACCCACCGGGGTTCGAACCCAGGACCTTCAGGTTACAAGGCGAGCTAGCTCGTAGACCATTGAGCCACTGGGACCCGATTCAACAGTCCTTGAATTCTAACTTCTACCAATTCACGACACAGTGCGACTATTTCGCAATGTCTTCTTCCATGAGTTACTGCCTCATCTTCAACCTGCTATACCCTACTGGTATTGTTAGTATTGTCTTAATAGTAATTATGAAGTGTCACTTTTAAAAATTCAATTTGGTTTTACTATACTGTTCATGATTATACAACTTCACACTGGGTGTTAGCCTAGTACCCCAGTTGTAACTGTCATCCACTTATAGGAGTGATTATCTATTCTTTCTAGCTAGCACCTGACTGAACTGACTCTACAAATGACACTGAACATTGAATTCTAGATGTTGTTGTGGTTTTTTATTAACAAAGTGAATTAACCTTACCAGATTTATTTGCTTCCCTTAATTCATTTGATTATATCAATCAAAGTGGGTTTTTTTGTGTGTGTATTTACCAGTAAATACATTTAGACTGTATAATAAGACTAAAAACAACTGTAATCAAACAATGAAAACACTCTACACATTACTTTTCAGTAGAAAAATACACCATATAAACTTGTCATACACTTTATTATCTTTAAACACTGAATTGAAATAAAAATGACCAGATTGAATTTTTATCTTGATAACGGCTTTATTTTATTTAAAAATCCATATATACATAGATGTATGGTGTTCCTCAGGGTGCTGTTCTCTCTTCTTACATGACTTACCTCTCTCAGATGAAATCAACATCGTCAAATATGCAGATGACCTGACTGTTTCGCTTCCCGTTAAGTCTCAGCCAGAGTGCTTCAAATTAAATAGCTTCCTGTCGGACATCAGTCAGCGGTCTAAACTAAATGGCTTTATGCTGAATCCCTCAAAATGCCAGACTATTGACTTCTCCTTTAGGCATAAACGAGATCTACAAACACTAGTAAGCGCTCATGAAGCCTGTAGCATTGAGGGGACTAAAACTGAAACTAAGTCCAATGCAAAATACCTCAGATTAGTTCTATCTTCCGACCTTACTTGGTCATCCCATATACAAATGATTTCTAAGAAAGTGTTTCGTCTAACCTACTACATTAAGAAACTCAGACTAACTGGAGTCACTCAACCTCTGCTTTCACAATTTGTCAACTCTCGTATCCTACCTATTCTACCTTACTCCTCCCCATTAGTCTTTCCTGGGTTACTGAAAAAGGACTATACCATCCTGAGAAGGATGTTGAAGGTAGTTAGTAGGACTAGCGGTGTAAAACTCAGTCAGCTTGTCACTATATTAGTAGAAAGGCATCTGAATACATGGGAAAAATGGTCTAAAACCATACTCTCTGACCCCCAACACCCCCTCTATTCCCAACTCTCTTCTTGTATCTCATCAGGTAGAACCAGAAATCAGTACAAAATAATATATGCTCGTACAACCAAGTATAGGAACTCAACGATACCATATTTGGCCCGTGTTCTAAGTGGCAGAGACAATGTTAAGCGCGAAACCTGTGACTTGCTTTGTTGTTAATACCATAATTTCGCCTTTTATTTCTCTCTTATTTGTATTCTATAGTGAACACCTTCTTAAGTATACTTAGCTACTTAAATTATTATCATTGGCTTACTTTGTCTTTGTACTTTACTTTATTCCTTCTTTTGTGTATCTACTGGTTACGACTATATTATCACTATGAGTATTACAAAACTGTCCTGTCATTGACCATCATGTAATATTAGTTTTGTGGTTGTTTTTTTGTTCGGCACTATTTAACTGACAATCTTGGTTGTGAACGCCACTATCACCATCTTAAAATTTTGTATTTATGCAGGATTACTCACACTACCACAACAAACACTGCATTAGTGCTGACAATTAAAAAAACAACCCTGAAATGTTTATTTTATGATTGTTTAGTGTAGTTCAATCAAATTAACTGATCATGCGATGAACATTCTTAATATTATTTCATAGCTTCTTGTACGATATAGTTTTACTGTTCACCACGCATAAACATATCATAGCTTCCACTACCAATTACTGAAATATTATTCATTATTGGTGTTTATCTTCCTTTCTACTTGGTATTTTTATTTGCATTTTTTGTTATTTTTGTGTTTCTTTTTGATTTTTGTTGTCTTTTTTTATACTATTTTTTTGTAATACTCCTTTTAAATGTACGATGAAATTAGATGCAATATTGCAGATATGTGCTGAAAATTTCACACTGTACCACAAGTACTGTTTCTGGAATAAAAGTGAAATTATTATTATTATCATTATTATTATTATTACTATTACATACATACACAGACACCTGTGAATACATCATTCATCAATGCTGAACAAGAATAAACAAACAAGTTTAAGAGAACTGCGAAATAACTGATATTCATCAATTATGAAAGTCTATATTACCGGTTTGATGATCAGTGTCCAGAGAAGGAAAAAGTTAAATAGTGAGTGATAACACGTGAATATACAACAACAAAGGTCAAAGATTTAAAAAAAGCAGTACAAAATATTCTCTCCTAATATGTATATATGTACGAAAAATGATACACACATTTAAGAAAGCGAATAAGAAAAAAGATTTAATAACCATTTCAATGTCAGAAAAATGAATAGTAATAATAATAATAGTTCCTAAGACACCATTTCCTTTGTAAAAGAAATCCTTACCACAGATAAGTATTTGGAAGACATCATAATTAGAAGAATTAATTGAAGAGAATTAAAAAAACGACCATTTGTTCTTCATCATAGAGGGAGGAAGTGTGAAGATGAAAGCAGTGAGATACGCATATATATACAACATTGTTGATTCATAAATAAACTATAATTATCTACTTATTCAACTAGTGTTCTTGCTACCTTTTCCTTTATTTTTTAGGAGAATAAAACAGGATAGAAACTAAATAACAATGCCGTGGGAGAATATTACTATTATATAAATAAATAAATATGCATATATGTAGATAATGTAAAAGTTTAATGCATCAAAATGGAAATTAAAACGAGATGTTAGGCTGTGCAAAATATCTTTACACTGAATATAACCGGAATGCATTACACACATTAAAAAATACAAGTGAGTAGAAAATACTCTTGTGTTGTGGCAAAAAAATGGGACGAAAGAAATTGAAACGAGAAAAGTATAAAACGCAACAGTGCCTATTTATCTATTACTCAGAAATCAATTGACAATATATATATATATATATATATATATATATATAATATCATAATCGGCGCTATCTCATACGGGTAAAAGAATCGACAAGTATTACATAAAATCAATACAGAGTGTTAATTATCATCAAGAAAATCTACTAGGAATTTTTTGAATGATTCTTGACCACTTTTAGCATCCACATTGGACAGAAATTCTGATTTCAGTAGTTGAACATAATTCGGTCTATCGTCTTTATTCTTCATGAGACATGAATCAATGAATTTGCGTAAGGAATCTGGGTATGGACTTGACTCTGGTAATCGTGGTGACGGTTCATGGACAACCTAGAATATATATACATTTTTTGAAGAAAAAACTATTCCATTGTAAATTGAATTACAAAAAAATTAGAATTTTTATAATTAATTAAAAATAAACTGACCAATGGAAAAAAATTTTAAAACATCACACTCTTTGCTTATGTTATTTGCTTCAACTCCATCTGATGAAATAGTACAATGATTTATGCAGTGTAGCATTTCGGTAAGGTTTCTAGGCTCAAAATTTTAGTGTAACTCACATTCTTTAGCTTAAACTTTAAAATATTTAAATTTACATATATAAGGCCCAAAAAAGTGTCCACCCTAATCAGCACAATAACCAGAGAGCTACTTAAATTCTGTAAATAAGTGTATCAATAACCGATACAGAACAAGACATTATTGTAAGAAATCAGCCATATTAATCAACATTAAACATAACTATTCAAGTGTTGGTTTGTAGGGATTTGATTGGTAACAGGATTTTCATCATGAGCTGACATTAGTTAGAGAACCACTGGAAAACCTGGGAGTACTGGACAGCTGTTTCGTCCTACTTTGGGACTCTTCATCAGTACGCACCCACCGGGTAGAATTGGCAGAAGTTAGAATTCGTGGGCCATTGGAACGGGCCCCAGTGGCTAAATGGTATACGAGCTCGCCTTGTAACCAGAAGGTCCTGGGTTCGAACCGTGGTGGTGGGTGCGTACTGATGAAGAGTCCCGAACTAGGACGAAACAGTTGTCCAGTACTCCCCGGTTTTCCAATGGTTCTCTAACTAATGTCAGCTCATGATGAAAATCCTGTAATTAAACATAACTGTTTGGTGGTGTGAATATTGTGTCATTAACAGAACTTGCCTACAACTATAACTTTTGGAGGAAAAGATTTGACAACCTAACCCACACCTAATCTATCTTAGATTGGGGAGACAAATATGATTATTGTTTCCCACTTAAAACAAACTGAGGAATGCATAATCCTAAATAATGCAAACTAATAAGACAACAACCACTCACTTGTTGTGAAACAGAACCTGGTTATCGAAAAATGAAAATCTTAATTTTTCACTGTTTATGATATGCATTAAACTGATAAAATAACTATCGTTTGAACATGAAATATCAACTATTTTGTGACAGACATAATTAGAAAATAAATAGACTAAGCATAAACCTGAAAACGCAAGCTACAATACACTGAACAAAAGAGTAAAGAAGAGTGCCAGGAAAGACAAAAGAAAATATTATGAAGCCATGGCAAGTCAAGCAGAACAAGCTGCAGGCAAAGGAGACCTCACCACACTCTACCTGACAACTAGGTACCTATCGGGCAAACGTTCGACACAAATAAAGCCAGTAAAGGGTGACAATGGAAAGTCAATCACCAAAGAAGTAGAGCAAACAAAACACTGGGCTGAACACTTCAAAAGACTTCTAAATCGACCGCCACCTACAACGCGCCCAACAATACCAACAACGGAAGCAGAACTACCAGTGAACATTAACTCCCCGACGAGAACAGAAGTCCTGAAAGCAATCAAGATGCTAAAAGCTGGGAAAGCAGCAGGACCAGATAGAATCTCAGCAGAAGCATGGAAAATGGACCCAGAGACAACAGCGGACTTGATGACGCCACTACTAGAGAAGGTGTGGAAAGAGGGCAAAGTACCCGAGGATTGGAAAAAAGGATACTTATTCAAACTACCAAAGAAAGGAGACTTAAGTCAGTGCAAAAACTGGCGCGGAATTATGCTCCTGTCCATCCCAAGCAAAATACTAAGTCGCATCATCCTGGAGAGAATCAAACAAGCCAACCTAGATGAAAAACTTCGACCGGAACAAGCTGGATTCAGGAGAAACAAGTCATGTAACGATTAAATCGCCACACTACGGATCATCACTGAACAAAGCTTGGAATGGCAGTCACCTCTCTATCTCACTCAACTTCATCGACTTTGAAAAGGCCTTCGACAGCGTCGATCGAGAGGTGATTTGGCAACTACTTCGCTACTACGGGGTCCCATCAACAATTATACATCTCATCCAACAGTTAGTTGTACGGCAATGCTGCATGCCAAGTAATCCACAACGGGAAACTTACGGAAGCCTTCGAAGTGAGGACGGGAGTGAGGCAAGGCTGTCTACTATCGCCAGTGATTTTCCTGATTGCAGTAGATTGGATAATTCGACAGAAAACGGGCAATGAGGAAATAGGCATAAAATGGACTCACACAAAAAAGAACTTGGAGGATCTGGACTTCGCCGATGGTATATGCTTGATTTCCCACAAATTGGAAGATATACAAGTGAAAAGCAACAAGTTAGCATCAAAGACAGGATTTCAAGTGAACATTGAGAAAAGAGAGGTGATGAAGATTCCTGGCCAACACCACCAATGGCAACAACAGACAACAATCAGCCACCGTAAATGGGAGGAACCTGAAAGAAACAACCTCCTTTACCTACCTGGGAAGCATCGTTTCAACTACAGGCGGAACTGACAAGGATATCAAAGCCAGAATCGGAAAAGCAAGACAGGCTTTCATTACTCTCAAATCTGTGCTGGTCAACATCACAGAGCATCAAAAATAAGATCCGGATTTTCAATTCCAATGTGAAGTCAGTGCTACTATATGGATCAGAGACTTGGCGCGTCATAAAGAGCATCTCCAACAAACATCAAACCTTCACTAACAGTTGTCTTCGCTCAATACTCAAGATCAGATGGCCGGCCAGAAAAGATCAGCAACAGGGATCTCTGGGAGCGAACCAACCAGGAACCGATTTCGAAACAAACGGCCAGGAAGAAATGGAGATGGATTGGCTGGCCATACTCTGAGAAAACCACCAAGTGAGGTCACTAGACAAGCCATTGCTCGAGTGGAACCCGAAAGGGAAGCGGCGAGTTGGTCGTCCGAAGGTGACTTGGAGGAGGTCATGTGAAGAGAAGATGAAAGCATGTGGGCAAACTTGGAGCTAAGTGAAAACTCTAGCAGAGATCCGAACGCAATGGAGACGCGCGTCTGAAGCCCTATGTTCCTCTAGGAATTAAGGCAAATAATAATAACAGTAATACTCACCTGGACTAATTGCTGAAATACATTTTGTGATTGAGGATAACAAGGTTTCCCAGTTGCTAATTCCAGTACACTGAGACCAAGTGACCAAACATCGGAACGAATACAGAAGCCTTCATTCTCCCGTGTGTTAATTCGTTCAGGAGCTAAATAAGCTCGAGTACCTATATTGGTTAGCGCAATTGAATTCTCTAGATCAGCTGATATTCCAAAATCACAGACCTTTTTTATCAAACAAAACAAAGAGACAAAATAAATTAAGTGAACCGGAATTGAATGTTGGTATTTCAGAACGAGCTAATATATTAGATTTTTAGCTAGAAATTATCCCATATCCACTTACCTTTACTCGACCCTGACAATCAGCAAGCATATTAGATGGTTTTACATCACGATGTATAACTTCAAGTTGATGGAGATACTCAAGAGCTTCAACAACTGACAATACAATGTAAGCCAAGACATCAGGAGGAAAAATGCGACCGGAATTGTAAACCTAAAAGTGAAATAAACATATATACATACAGATTATCGAGAATACCTCAAACGCTATTTGTATTTGCATCTCCTTTGTACAACGTTTTTCACACTGATGTATTTAGCTAAAATGCAATAGGCACTTTAAAGCTAATAAATGAGTTAATAAAAAAGAGTACAGAGCAGCATACACATACACCACTTGGCCGTTAAATATTAAAATATTTAAGGACTAGACGTTAGCTTATTGTCTGAAACTAAAAAACTGATTAAAGAGTAATGCTGCAGAGAAATTTCATAGATCAAAGTGAAAAAGAAAACAATTATACGGAACAGTTTCTTGGAAGGTAATTGGTCCCCCCCCCAGCAAGACTTTCGTTGATATTCGCATGACTTGAAAAATTAATCTTCAAACAGAAGTGAATCACTTTACGTGTGGTATAATGATACGGTTATAATCATTTATATGTAACTGTCGTTTCTTAATCTTGTATTATGATGGTAATACCTGTTGAGGACATAACAGGTTCAAAAGCAGATACTACTACACTATTTAGGGTTGTAAGCATCGTCTTATGTGAGGTATTTTGCCAGCTCTGATCATGCGGAAATTAAATAACTTTGTTTCAGATGCCTCAAAAAAGTATAAAGCATAACAATTAATTTCACCGCGGACAGTAATTAACTGCCTCATTATAGCTAGTGACTCGTGCAGTTCACGATCACCACCCAATGAGGGATAGAACACAAAATATAAGCATGTTAACATCCGACTGCCAGATTAGCATCCAAAAACTTCTAATTTCGAATACAAAGCTACTGTTATTCAGCTGATTACGAAGTGATCAAATTAATCCAATCCTCAAAAACACAACATAAAGGGAAGCAGACAGTGCACATATATCTTCTAATGATCAGTAAACATGGTAACCCATGTTTTTAGTTTGGTATTTAGGACCTATTCAACTACAGAAGTATATTGGATATTTATGCCACAGTGCAAGTAAGAACGCTCGGAAAATTTGACTGACATTTTGAGGGCGAATGCCCAAAATCGTAACAATAAAGTATGACGACAGTGGTCATTTAAGTTTCAGATTTCCTAACTTCGTTTTATTTTCCCTATAGAAACTTGGAAAGTGAGAAAATCAGAAGTTTAAAATAACGACTAGAATATATGGCTATTAATGTACATGAATAATCCATAAAAACATCGGTCATCAATCACGAAGAGATATCATATATGATGCGCAAAGTGAATATTTCAACTCTGATAAGCCCGCATCGTGAAATTCATAGAAATTCATCCACAAATATTATAAATTAAACTGAATCCGTTAAAAGCCAAACAGTAAAAGAGTCAAAGGAATCCTTTTGTAGCCACATAAAAAATACTACAAAAACTGAAGCCAATTAATTTGCAAGACGAGCAGCATTTTGTTGCATGAAGTGTTTGCCACAATATTAAACCAACACATGAATATTTGTAAACACCTGATAATATTCAAAATCAGTATTTTTTGATGAATGGGAGATGAAACGAGACCCCCATTGTGAGCTGTAAACAAGTCTTACCATATTAAGGAGTTTACTTGCATCAAAGTTGAGGGAGTGGCATGACAGCGTGTATAATTACAAACAACTTACTTTCTTCAATAATTTATCCAAAGACGTATCCATTAGTTCCATGACAATTAGAACATCACCCTCGCAAAAGAGGCCACAATAACAAGTCACGACAGAACGATGGTTACAACGCGTACCAACAGCCAATTCACGAGAAATAAGAGGTCTGGACAGATAATTCAAATGAACTGAAATATGTTTGACAGCAAATTCATGTGAAGTGGGCGTGTGGACCATTTTTTCTACCCTCCCATAATAGCCAGACCCTAGAGGACAAAAAAATGAATGATTCATAAACATTAAAAAAGACTAGTGAAGTTTAAACTAAAACTGGAATAGACTTTACATTTAACTGTCTGTCTGTCTGTCTGTTTTCGACATAGAACTTTGCACAAATGTGCGGAAGTTCAAGTCACCACATTCCGTGTAGCACGCGAAGCAAGAGAAGAAAGTACAAGAAAAGCATAATAGAAACAGTGAGCAGAGGTGTGAGACAAAGGAGTAATAAAGAAATACAAAACAGTTTCATTGAAGATCATAAGTCACAGGGAGTGGATGCATCTGCGCCACTGAGAACGATTTTGAGCCATGTCACCAATTGTTTCCAACCATTGATTTTTACCGTCCCGAGGACCCCAGCCTGGAAGTCTACACCTTTCTACGTGGCTTAGACCAACTGTTGTGGATTTCATTGACTGATGCCAAGTTTTTGTTTGACCACCGCTAGCTTTTTTCCAGCCTGACCCTATATCCGCTAACATTGCTCGTCGAGGGAGGCGATGACTTGGCATACGTAACACATGTCCTAACCATCTCAGTCGATGTAGCTTTACGACTTCGTCGATTGATTTCCCCTGTTTACCTAGAACTCTACGCCTAACCTCCATGTTGCTCACCTTATTATGCCACTTTACACGGGAAATAGAACTCAGGCACCTATGATCAAAGGCAGCTAGTCTTTTCATGTCTTCCACTCTGAGTGGCCAGGTCTCACAACCATAAAGGAGGACGGAGCGGACTGATGAGCAGTACACCCGCCCTTTGGTCGATAGTCGAACATCTCGTCTACTTTACATTCAAAGCAGCTACTAACTGTGCATAGCACAGATCATAACTCAGGACCTAGTTTAAAGATGAACCTCTGCAAAGAAATTGAATAAAATTAAATTACATATATAAAATAAACAGATTGTCCAAGAATCAGTTTGTTGTCTAGATCATGCAACAAGCACTTCCTATTTCATACGTAGTTGTAAGCAATCTTTATATCATTTAGATGATGAACGAAATAGAAGAATTTTGTACCAAATTTTACCAAAACTCTTTTACAATAAATGCTAACATGAATTGAATACACTATAAAGACTAAATTGTTTTACTATGTTAAGCGACTAACACGTTTGTCCCACAACTCAAGCACAGTAAGCCTAATTTCATGATTTAAGCATTGACATGTTCTTATCATTAGTTTAGGAGTTTTAATTTTACTTAACATGCTCCGGTTCAAAAAACTCGATGATAAATAAGACTTTATGATAGATTCAGATTATGTTACATTTTCAACAACGGATAATGAAAATAACTAGTCAACACAACCAAAGTACTAAAAGGGATAGTGTATGATACGAAGCATAGACTTTAATTTACACTACAATATAAATGGATTACCTAAATGAGCTACCTTCCGTAAATCCTTCGCATGTATTGTAATGGTCTCAGAACCTAACGATATTGTGGCTTCTTCCTTCAGTCCCAGAGGAAACAATACAGGGTCACGAACTGGTTGGCTATAAAAGAAAGTTCATGAAGAAAGAAAACTTGCAAGCTAAAAGTCCACTGGGTCGATTAATTGATAAATCACAAAATACATGGAAAAAATGTGAAATTTAGTACAGTCACTTCCACAACATCAATGATCTAACATTGTATGTTGACGTTCGATTTACGTGTATATATATTCCCGGTGAAAAATTTTTCATTCCAATTTCCCTATAACATCCATCCAACTAACCATTTTTAACTGACTTAGTTTTGTTTGGATGCGCAATAACGTAGAGCATAGATTCAGAGTGCCACGTCATAAACATAGTGCATTTAACATATAAAACATAGAACTAGGAGAAAGACAAAAGGGTACACATGGAAACAGAATAAAATTAATAACTTTAAGTGACAAGGAACATATATGCGCTACTCGACTAATTCAGATTTGCTTCAACGGGGAACTGCAAGTCTTTCACTTCCTTCAAGATTTCAGTAAGCTAATCAATAAAAAGCGAGAAGAGGAAACCACATCAAATACTAGTGTGTACTGTCAATACTATACTTTGCAAGAAAAAAATCAAAAGTTAAAAGCATAAAGTATTCAAGAAACAGGGAAACAAGTATGTGGACAAGAGAATATAAATGATCTGATGTCCAGGATTGTTTCAAACTTTAAAATTGGTACAAACTATGGATAAAAAATCAGCCAATATTCTGTCATAAGACATAGAGTGATTATATGAACCAAAAAGCATAATGTTTACACAATTTATATTTAACAGGCTCTCATTATTTTGTTTTTAATTTATAGAAGTCAGGATGGATTAAAAAACGCTAATCAATTGTGACTAATCCCTCTACACCACTAAACGATAAACTGATTATCTTTTTTAAGTGTCTTTAGGCGTAATAATGACTGACAGAAAAATAACTAGGACAGCTATCAAACGTGTTCAAAAGAACGAAAACTGTTTGTGGTTGCCAGGCTTATTGAACAACAGTTAAACGAAAGAAAACGTGGACGCAAAAGTAAAAGTAGAACACTGATATCGGTTGAAGATTTGCAGCACATTAGAGATGTACGAAAAAGTATTTCTGCTCCGCCTTTTAAAATTGCAGGAACTTCATTTGTTTGTGCTACATTACTAGTTAAACACAGTGGAGTTACATAAGAGAGTTGGAAACCACTGGCTAAAAACCATAGATGCACATAGACCTCAAGAAGTGAAAGTATCGAATACTCGTCACCAGCAATCGTAGGGATGCAGCCTTCAATGTTTGTCTTTTGCCTTGAGGGCTATACGCTGTCAAAGACTCAAGCAGTGACCTCTAAAAAAACACAAAAATAGAGAGCAACAGCCTAATGAGGACCTTTACTCCATTCAACACTGTTGCAGCCAAACGATCCTACTGTACCGCACACTTTATTCTCGACCAATTATTTTACTGCCATGATACCAATTTGGATGTGTAGGAAGTTTTGCATCATTTCAACTACCTTCCCAATTGATTTTTACTAGGCTGCTTTTTTGTTTTTAATCCTGGGGATGTTATTTTTGAGTCGCTAAGCAGTTGTATTCAGAAAACTACCTTGTAGCGGGACATTCGGGAACTATGGGAACCAATGGTTGATAGCGATGGCCAGCCAATCAGCCAGTGTCGTTATGTAAAATACCTTTGTACAGAAATGGCCTATGTCAGTGCAGTCTCCCCAGACAGAGTATAGGGGATCGTGCAACTGTGGCTCGAGTTGTCGGGATCGAAACCAGATCACAGTGCAGGCCCGGTGCTATCAGTTGTAATGCAGAGCATACTGCACACTGTCAAACATTCAACCAGAACGCCTACTTGATTCCTCTTCTGATCTTTTCCTCTGAATATTTTTATACTAATTTTTCTGGTGTTTCTAGATGTTTTACCAGGATCGAGTGAGCATTTCAACAAATGAATAACAATAATATACCCTTTCACCTAGGGCGTATTGGTCAAAGTATAATTCGTTTTCAGTGGTATTCAGTTCGGGCACTGAATATCTACGCTTTAGCTTTATGAGGAATTAAACGTTGAAAATTCGGTTAGGCATAAAGAGGCGTGATTTATTCAGGGAAGGAAAATCTCATTTAGAAGTTTTAATACGCTGAAAAATACATTAGCACACAAATCTAGTGTCAGTCGATGAGATTCAAATGATCTAAATAGATTAGAAACTGACTGAATGCTGAGGTCATCCTTAAATCAAAGACCCCAAGGTTAATAACCCTAGAAAAATAAGATGGAAGGACATAAAAAATTTCGGTTGACAATCCGTTACATGAAGCAATTCTTATCAATGTTGCATAATTCCAATATGTCATAGTAGTCCTTTCACAAGGTCAGCCAGATTCCATACACACACTCATTATTTGAGGCCTTTTGGTTTAAATTTCTCATGCTGTGCAATGCCTGTCAGGTTATTCAGGATATGAAAATAGTGCAGTCTAGACAAAGTAGAGTGCTTTATCTCAACCAGATAAGCAATCTGGAGGAAATTTCAACTGTCTGCATCCATCAAGAACGCGAACAAACAAGAAAATAGAACAAAACAAAACATTTAGATACTAGTTGAAAAAAATGTAATGGGAGGTCAAAACGTAGATAAAAAACACGGAGTGGCAAAAGGCAACTCACAATTAACCAGAAATAACGGAAACAATATGAGATAGACACATTTAGTAACAATACGTCCAGAAGACACATGAAGGGTAAACATAGTACTACAAATATTTCACCAAAAACATCTCAGATACTGACTCAACCAAGAACTACTAGATAACGTTAACTGACGTTCGAAGAATTCAATCGGCTACTTGATCAGAGGCTTATTTACAATTTATTGAGACGAAATAAATCAAATCTATGCACTTACAGACCAGGTACTCCACAGCTGCCTACAGGCATGACGCAGTTACTCAAAACACCCGCATCTACTTTAAAGCTACTGTGGAACGTGTAGACACGAAAACCTAATATTTCGGAACATTCCCCTTACATTATTTGTGTTTATTTGTTTTGAGATACACCGTCGCTATCCATAAATAATCCTTCCTTATTTTTCCTATTTAAGATTTGTTGAAGTGACTCGAGGGGTTGGCAGTTCTATTGGCTTTCAATAGGTCCATAATGCATCTTCTAGATACCAAAATACATCGAGGTCTGACGTTATTAGAATAACGCCGAAATAACATAGTTTCAGCCAAATGGACCATCAAGTTGTATCCGAATCTGGAAGGATTGTCAGCGTCAAAATTCTTTCAACAAAATCATACATCAAACAGCTCAGATAGTTGTGAAATCTGTGAATACATATACCAATAAGTTACGAGACGTTTTGTTTCACAGCGAAATTTCTTGACACTTTAGTGTGTACCAACTCAAATCAGATGTAGGTAGATTAGACTGCAGGTAATGAGTAAATGTCATGCATAATTCGGAGAAGAGGTGAGTGACTAATGCTTATGTTTAAAGCTCGGAATAGTCACAAATTATGGTGTGCCAGGTGGAATGAGATGCTCGAGCGAAAGGTAGTAGGTCAAACAAGGGAAGATTGTCAGACAGTATCATCAGCTATAATGGTGTGACCAGTTGTTTTTTTGTTCCTTTACGCTCCCAATGGAACACGGGGATTCAAGCTAGAGACTTGAAGTTTCTGTGGCAGTGGTGTTTATTTTACGGTATGGGTTTGTCAGCCCCATGCCCAACCTTCCCTCTTTACCACTGTTATTACTGCTTTGGGGGGGGCAAATGAGTGCACCGCTGGGGATCGAGCACCGGATCGAATGCGTGGCCAGCGAACATTCTACCGCTCTACCACCAACGCAGTAGCGTCACGAGCAGTTGTGCCTAGTACTCCAAAATAATTCAACTTTCTACATGGTTTAAAAAATAAACGAAAGATCCGGGTTTACAAGGCATTTTTTATTCATTGAATAGGAGTTATATAAATGTGGCAGAATATATATTATGGTTACTGGAAGTTAGATTATAGCCTTAAAAATGAAACTGATATTGATGTATGGAGGCACCAATGACAAAATAAGGCACCTAAAGACAAGTCAGGGTATTTTAGATATTTTATGTCAGATGGCAGGCCGACTCATCCTGAATAACGCATAGTCGTGAATAGTAACCTCATATTGGTAGTCTACAGCACTCCTCATCCAACAGTGGTTTCTGACTTTCACCTCCTACGTTGACTCATTAGGCTAAACGCTCGCTATCAACAGTACACGCCTTTCATCCCGCTGTCGTTCTGCGTTCAGTAGTAGGGGCAAGATCCCCATCTAGCTAAGCAATCGTCATCAAACTACGATTCGGATACATATACACATCGTTTTAGGTGTAATTAATTTGCTTTAATGTGTCCTTTGTCTAAGCAGACTAAGCCACTATGGAGTTGGAGGATAAGAACCTGCGTTCTTTTACAGAGGGCTTTTCGTAAACACCAACATCACTCCATCTCTCGAACACTGACAGAAAGATAAGTGATTAGGAAGATACTGTAGAAAGTTAGATGAGTTGGAAAAATAGAAGAACAGCTGGCAATATAGTTTTAACCATAGTAGTGCAGCCTGCTTGACTGATTCGTTCAACATAACTGGCTAAATTCACGGCGTAATTTTCTGTGATGAAAACAAGCGTAATCTTATTAATCTACAGTTTTAACCGCTTTCCTATCATTTACATTTGGAAAGTGCTTATCAGCAACTAGGACCTACTAGGCAAACTGTAGAAAACAAATAGATATATTTTCAGACCGCATTCAACCTGTTCATGTTTCCCATAAAATTTTAGCCGAGGGACAGCAGAATAGGATGGCTGCAGATGTAATGTCGAAGTGTCTTCTTGCACGATATACGTAAACGGCAGTTTAGAATTTCCAGCTGTTTAAAAAATCGATAAAACAGCCAAACACACGTCAGGATATAGGTAATTGACTGACGAATTTACCTCTTTCCAAGCCAGAACAAAGACAATCACTAATAACTTGGTGTTCTTGAGACTTTTTATAAATCTTTCCCCTTACTTTTATTCTAGCCCGATAATTCCACAGCTTAATATGTCTGGCGTTATATAATGAAGTGTAGCTTTGCGTTCGTGACTAACTGCTCAGGGGAGATGTTCTTGGTTTTTTTATATGAGGAAGGCCGTCCTATCACAGAACAACCTTATCTGATACAAAAGAGCCCAAAGCCACAGTGCTCTTTACTGATGACTTTACGAGATTGGTTTATCGCTCATGATTGCCTCAAGGTTTTGACCAGCAAACCGTCGGTAAAGCGCTGTAGGCTAGCTGGCCACTTAGGACAGGCCCATATTTGATAAGAAACACTTTCAGACTCTCGTGAATTGACTTTAGAACATAAACAACATTCCGATCAAATATTCTGAGAACTTCATCCCATGAAAGGCAAATTTCAAACGCTTTAGCAATCACATTATTTCTGAAGAACACGTTAAATACTTCACTCGTTGCACTATGTGAGTCGGCGTCACAGTGATTAGGACTCTCGCCGACCGTGCATATGGTGCGAGGTTCGATCCCCTGCCGACGCACACCTGATATCTACGGTCGGCCTTCAAAATTTGGGCTACCGATATCACATGCTGAAAATTCCATTCCTGTACCAAAAAATACAGTGTAGAATCAAGCTGTAATCAGAAAAAATAAGAAGTCAAGATTATTTGAGGAGAGTTAGAACACATCCACAGAATATGACTCTATTCCAAACTTAAAGAATAAGCATGTTCATAGCACAACGGAAGAGCACAAAATGCCACTGGAGGCAATCTGTTTGTGTTCACGTTGAAACGGAAAAGTTAAGACTCGAAAGTACACCGGTCTTCATATGTACTAGATGCGTTACGTACAACTCTGACAGTGACATGACGCGAATGGTAAGCTTGTTACTCAGGGAGCTGTAGGGTTTCCAGAAAACTGCAGAGACAATCTGTGTAAAATCTTAGTATCTGCTGATTAAAAGTCGTTGACCTTTAATGTGGCAGAATATGGCGATTCTAACATTGTGGGTCAGAATCTGAATTTTTAAAGGCTCTTAGCCTATTCAATGGTGTCACAGTGGTGTGATTTAGTGGGAAAGAGTCTGAGGAAGGCATTTGACGTGGAGTGCTAAAGGAAATTGTAGGACCGGGATAGCGTTTGAATGAACCACTAAATTCACTGGATACTTCGTTGCAAAGTTTATATTGAGTACTGACTTGTAGGGCGAAGAAAACTGAACTTGTATATATGGCGGGAATCGAAGCACTATGCGTGTTACACTGGTGATCGTATATTTATACTGTTGACTTGTGGGTTCGGTCAACTGGTCACCTATTATTCTAAACCCCAGAGTCTACGAATATGAGGATGGGAAGCAGACCGTCAGTAATGATGGAAGTAACTCAATATTATAATAGAAATTCTGTTATATTTATTTAACACATACCTGATTATACGCCTGTTTTCCAGCATTTTGCACCGCAAGTATAATTGGTTTAGGATTCGAGTCAGCCAGATATACTGTAATTTAGAGTGAATACCCAAATTCCTTCGTCGATAAATATTTGTGGAAGAGGACTGAAGATAGAAAATATTCAGGAACATTTTGTCCTGCCTTTCACTAAGACAAGCTCAAACTCGATTTCCTCATTTCGTTGAATGATAAATTTCGTAATGTTTTCACTACTCATTTTCACTTCTTAGTACTCGTATTCCTCTTCAAATTGTTACTCATCACTCAATCAGTTATTTGCACAATTTCTCGGTCACATAAGTTTATTCAATGTTTTCACACACGTCTACTTTTCATTTCCTCAGAATTTCTAATCCCACTAATTCCACTACCTGAATATTCAAAGATTAATATAATGCACAAGAACTTGAAAATGTCCGTACTCTGATGACAAGTTTCGAGTAGAAGTCTCGTTACTGTTTTATATGATCCTCTAACAGTTGCGAGCTCTCACTCTTATTCATGGTTATTCGGACTGTAAGCTTCTGTACGTTTCTTATTCTGCTGTAACTTTTCGGGAAGACACATGAACATATGAGGCGAAGAAATACAAAATCTTCCCTTTTTCCACCAAGCTTATCGGTTCAGCGTGTCTCTAAGTACACAGAAACAAAGCCTGCTATCATACTAAGGGCAACTATAATGCAAGTGGCCTCTCCAATAAAGAAGCCCAAAAAGAAAACAGTAATCTGGCTTAAAAACTAAGTGGTAAACAAAAAGTTAACAGATCTTGGGCATTCGCTTTGAAATGAAAATAGGATGGTGAATTCATGACCAAATAAAACGGTGACTTAGGAGTTGTCACTTTCAGAGTAAGCTCCTTCTTCTGGGCCTGCATACGCTGCGGCAAATACGAGTACGTCCTAAATGAGAAATGCAGATCAAGGGCAGCCGGCCTTATGCAAAAGACGAAATATATGCTATAAGAAGTCAGAAAAGCCAAACTAAGAAAACGGAGACAGATTGAAGTGCTCCATTAGTGACAGGGACTGAAGATGAGATGACAGGAGCATTCTCATCTACGTGAGCCAAACTCGGATATTAAGCAAGCAGGAAACTGAAGTGCCAGCTTGTCCCCAAGCTTCAGTAATGCTACAGAGAAGCAAGATGGGTAGAGTGAACAGCCACAGAAATGCAAATGATTAAATGAGAAATGGCGTACAAAATATGAAGAACGATCCCTCTGGAATTGGGTGCTTGGTTAGGAAATTCACCAGGAAGTCTGTATACTTCTCGCCACCTGACGGACAACAGAGTCAGTAGGACTTAACGCTAAGTAATTCCCTGCATCCCCCTGGCATTCGCACAACTCAAACCACTTAGGAATTATTCCACTGTCCACGCCAAATATGCATTACACTCATGATTTTGCAGTGGTTATCTACTCTGTCAGACCTGTCCTAAAGTGGTAAACGGACTGCACTTAAGACTGCTGTAACTGGTAAAAGTAGAATAAAAGTTTCTGGATGTTCACAGAAGCTTTTAGTTGGTGACAATATCCAGAGGAAATAAGGAAACACAGTCGCAGCAGAAATCAACAGTCTCTTGTTCCTTATAAATCCAAATTTATGGGTTGCGGCGAATATTATTTCCATCAGTAAAGATAAATTTATTGGGCGCTGAAGTTGAGAGCCTAGTTAAATTCTCGAACTCCTTCGAGCCCTACAACTAATACAGAAGTGCTAAGTGAATGAGTGAAAGGTTCGAGAGCCTTAAGTTCTCGAGATCTGAATGCTGACTTTTTAAGGGAGAATGGGTGGTACTGACATTGAGCGATATGAAGGTTAGAGTTGGCGAACTGTTAAGTTACCATATTCTCACCTGGACTTGTGCCTCATGGTCCCTTTCACTTTGCAGCCTCAACTTCAACAGCCATATCTACTTCCTCATTCACAGTACTTTCAAAATGTTCTCACAATATACTTTGGTCACTTATTCAGTTATTGCATATATTAGCTTTTCTTTATTCTTATCACAATCAACATTGTTTACATCTCATTTTATTTGGAACAGCACGTTTGAGGAGGTAAATCCGATCTCTTAAGCAATAGAATCTCTACATAAGCTATAGCCTATCTTTTAAATGTGGTATAACAGATGCAGCCCTTGAAATTCACCAAAGCAACATTTGGGCGTTGGTGGCACAGTGATTAGGACTTTCGCCGATCATGCATATGGTCCGAGGTTCGATCCCATGCTGACGCACACCTGATACCTATGGTCGGCCTTCAAAATTTGGGCTACCGATATCACATGCTGAAAATTCCATTCCTGTACCAAAAATACGGTGTGGAATCAAGCTGTAATAAAAAAATGATAAAAAAAGGGAAAGAGTCTAGACTGAGTGCACAGAATTATGCTTTAGATCAGCGATTTACCATAATGATTTATGTCACCTAGAGAAGACTTGAAAACAGTGAACAGGTGCTTCTCCCTGGATTTGCGCTCCTCATCAGAACGACCCAGGACTCCATCAGGGATGGAAATCTGGAAGATTCAGGATACGATACAAGCTCAAAGGCTACTCCGCCACCGGGACAGAATGCAATGGTCCACGATCTCTAACTGCTATCTACTATGGGTGAAAAATGAGATGCACCAAATATTTACCAAAAGGCGCTCAAAAATTTTCATAAGGTTTACAAATAACTTTGTGGTTATTTTTTTGTCATATTCGTTTTTTTATCATATTATTTTGCGAATAAGTACAATTCGCTTCAAGAGAATGCATTTTAAGCACCTTCTGGGGATTTTGCTAAGTCGGTATTGAATTTTTACTGAGGGATTACTATAAGTCTAAGTGTTTGTTATTTTTGTTTCTGAAAGCTGGGACTGATATCTGTTGGAACGTTGGACTGAATGCGCTCTTCTTACAATTGTAGTTGAAATGATGTTACGTTTCGGTAAGTACGTTATGTTTCATTTTATGTAAAATACTCCAATAGTATGAAGTCTATTTTGTTTATGGTTGAAATGTCTTATGAAAATTTGCTTTGAGGCGGTACAGTGTTAGATATATTAATTATCTAGCAGTATATTCATATATCGTTAAGTATCACAGAATAACAAAATTTAGTATGAATTATATATATGCATCTTCTGTTACAATGCATTAGGCTTTTGACAAAAAAAGATATTATTGTTCATTTTATGGGATATAATTATGAACCCAGATGTCGAACTCTGAGCAAGAGTGGAAAAGTCACAGAACTTTCTACATACTCAGGCGTCTGGCAGATGTTTGCCGAAAGTTGTCACAGTATCCCCAGGAGATCTAAGGTTCAGTACAGAGTGTTTGCGGTGTTTGAAAATCTATGGAATATATTTTGAAAAAAAGTTGTTGAGTCTACATTTTCACCATTCCCAAAACTTTCGGGTTCTTCGGAATTAATGTAAATGTTTGGCACTGCTCAAAGTGTGCGATCCGCTGTCCAATGCTAGTATGTGATATGAGTAGTCGGTTTGACAACCCTATTTCCATTCCGTTTTATTTTAAAAGCAATGTGTTTCTCATATATTCTCATCTTCTCCCATTCATCCTCCGCGTATTTATTTGCTAAAACTTCATGAGTCTTCAGCTTGCTCTGGAAATTTATTCATAATATGCTATTTTTCTATTCCTTGCATGTATATTAATTCAACCTAATTCCATAATTCGCATTGTGTCTGACTTCTGAAACTTACTGTTCTCAGAATTCAGGTACGTGATGGGATATCCATTTATCCGTATCGTATAACAGTTTTCTGCTGTCAGGCTAATCAGTTTTCGTTTTCTGAATCATGTGGAAATGACTTGTTCATAATGTTCATTTGCGCTAGTTATTTATCTTCTAGACAAATGTAAAATATGATTTGAACGTAGATTGTTACTTACAAATATAAAAATGATTTCATCTTGGGAATAAAAATACCCTAATGGCCTTCTGATCAACGTCGAAAAAGTTCACTAACCGTGAATAGTGCCACTGTAGTTGTAAAGCAAATTATGGATGGTTAGATTGGGTTGGTCCACATATCTCTGTGAGCTTTGTGGCTTACATATATAAATACCGAAGAGACTTGTTTTTAAAATGGTCTCTGTGGTTCGGATATAAAGCTCGATTCAAGTTTCGCGTGGTAGGTTTCCTGTGTTTCTAAGAAATATTGCTACAAACCGCCGCTTATATAGACTGGGTTTAATCACGCTCTGTCTTCTAAGATGGAGAAATACCAAATGTAATTCAAGTTAAACTCGGTCATCATGTAAAATTTGGTGGTCATTCTTCGTAGTGACCTTTTACTTCAGACTACTCTCCTACTTAAAACAATGTACCACCAGTATGCGAGATTATTCGGGACCTTTTGATTATCAGTGGTGAAGAAAAGTATCTTTAGCGGTCATCAATTTCCAGTGATTGTCTGGATGTTTTAAGTGGCAGCCGATTAATGGCGTAATAGAGCTGTCAGATAGGGTCAATGTTTTTCGGTGTTCTTGTGAAAGGTTTGAAGACCCTATGAATTGTTTCTGTATAACAAAAGCTAGTCTGGGTGACATTTGTTGTTTCAGTAATTTATGACTAAATACTTACTTTACTTCGGCTATCTCCTACGGGAGGATGAGCCGGCTTCATGAACATCTCGAATCATCGCTGCCCAGGCGCGGCGATTTGATGCAAGGTTTTGCGACAGGGTTATCCAATTCTTTTTCCAAAGACGGAGTCCGTAGACGGTTTGTAGCCCCAGGCACTCCATATCAGCCTTGACTGTACCAAGCCATGTTTTCATCTGTCCACCCATGCGACATCGCCAAGATGGAAATGGCGAGGGATTTAGAACTGATTTGACCAGATCGTCATCTGGTCGGTGCAGAACATGACCAAACCACGGAAGGCGACGTTTTTGGATCAGTACTGGAATTTGGTTGATGTCGTAGAGAGTTCATGAAGTTTCATGGGAGTTAGGTATGAGTGATGTCCCCAGCATCGCTCGGCCTTTTGCTTGAGAGTGCAGCTCTAGCCTTTACACAACCAAGTGTGACCTACAAGGTAGTAGGAGTGGAGTAGGGAGTCCACTATCCATTGGCAGCCGGTGACCGGAGTCCGGTTCATACGCCTTTTTGAATGGGGCCAGACATCCAGGACATCCAATAAGCCCTTTGTCCATACGTCTGCCGGTGAGCTCCGGTGAGCTTCATACACCAGTCGTTGGAGGTTTGGAATCAGGGTTTAGCCATCTCCCCTAGACTGTCATCCAATGGACAGTCAACCCGATGAAGAGCGCCGGGCATCCACTTTTGCCCTCTCACTTCGGTGAAAAACACCTCCGCCACGTGAAGGCAGTGAGTAGGACTTCCTCAGGAGAGGCTATGTAAGACGCCCGGTCATATGGGAGCATTTCAAGAGGTGTACGGAGGGGTGGACAACCCGCAGCGCAAGGCACCCACCCCCGACCATCCTGAGGCGGATCATGTAAGCTCTTGGTTCGTAAAGCTACAGTCGGCTTGGGATAGAAAATTTGGCTCCTTTAATTCAGAAACGTTAAGAGATCCTTACCTTCGTAGCACTTCAAGTGGCATTTACTAGTCCATAGCATTTGTGAAACCCTTCTGATTTTATTGTGGTTCTGAAAGATTTGGCTTACAGCACTTGAGTATATCCGTTGTGCTTTATGTTTACAAAGCCAGGCCTCCATATGGTTAGGACGTTCAGTGACGACATATTCTCAATTAATCTGTAGTTGGGGTTTGTGCATTGGTCGTTTCAATATGCAGTGGTGGTCAAAGTCGGATTAAATTGAAATGAAACTGTGCTCAGCCTCAACTGTGGTATGAATCCATCAAATATCAGACTCTCTAAGTCATATTTGGAAGTCCAAGCTTTATTCTTAGGATGAGTGTCAAGCTCAATCTTTGATTAGAACTCAGTTATTTCATGTGCTAGACTTTGAGCCACATACGTTGTATACAGATTCATATTTGTCTGTACTTGTCCTCCTTCTGACTAGTTTCTATGTTGCCTGTCTTAAATGTGATGGTGGAGTCGCTTAACACGTCATACCGGGAGTCGCTGTTGCATCTATGTAAAGTTCGGCGTGTGATTAAAGCATTTGTCACTATTCGGAATGCTATCCGACCGCTAGTTTCAGTAGCTTAAATGTATTTTACTTCTGCGATTTCTGTAATTTTCTCATCAAATGGGCTACGGCTCTTCCTTTTTAGAGGTGTGTGCCTTTGGAAGGTAATGCTAACAGGACTGGACTACATTGACTTAAAATAGGGACTGACGTGGTAGAGCGCGTTAACCACTTCACTTATTTGGGAAGTTGCATCAGCCCCAACGGGTTGATCCCTGACGAAATCTCAGCACGGATACAGAAGGCTAGTTTCGCATATGCCAGTTTCTCTGTTTTCGACGTAGAACTTTGCACAAATGTGCGGAAGTTCAAGTCGCCACATTCCGTGTAGCACGCGAAGCAAGAGAAGAAAGTACAAGAAAAGCATAATAGAAACAGTGAGCAGAGGTGTGAGACAAAGGAGTAATAAAGAAATACAAAACAGTTTCATTGAAGATCATAAGTCACAGGGAGTGGATGCATCTGCGCCACTGAGAACGATTTTGAGCCATGTCACCAATTGTTTCCAACCATTGATTTTTACCGTCCCGAGGACCCCAGCCTGGAAGTCTACACCTTTCTACGTGGCTTAGACCAACTGTTGTGGATTTCATTGACTGATGCCAAGTTTTTGTTTGACCGCCGCTAGCTTTTTTCCAGCCTGACCCTATATCCGCTAACATTGCTCGTCGAGGGAGGCGATGGCTTGGCATACGTAACACATGTCCTAACCATCTCAGTCTTTGTAGCTTCACGACTTCGTCGATTGATTTCCCCTGTTTACCTAGAACTCTACGCCTAACCTCAATGTTGCTCACCTTATTATGCCACTTTACACGGGAAATAGAACTCAGGCACCTATGATCAAAGACAGCTAGTCTTTTCATGTCTTCCACTCTGAGTGGCCAGGTCTCACAACCATAAAGGAGGACGGAGCGGACTGATGAGCAGTACACCCGCCCTTTGGTCGATAGTCGAACATCTCGTCTACGCCAGTTTACCCCGTCTCTGGCGTAGACGTGATATCCGGCTATCGACCAAAGGCGTGTGTACTGTTCAGCAGTCTGCTCCATCCTCCTTTATGGCTGAGACCTGGTCATCGAGAGTGGAAGACATGAAAAGCCTGGCTAGATGTTTTTGATCATAGGTGTCTGCGCTCTATCCCCGGTGTGAAGTGGTATAATGGGGTGAGCAATATTGAGGTAAGGCATCGGTCGAGTGCTACGTAAGGAGGGGAAATCAGTCGACGAGGTCGTGAAGTTACACCGATAGAGAGATATGGTTAGGAGATGTGTTACGCATGCCTAGCCTAACCATCACCTTCCTCGACGGGCACTGTTAGCTGATATAGGATCACGTTAGAAAATAGCCAGTGGTGGTCAAACGAAAACATGACTTCATCAGTCAATGAAATCCACAACAGTTGGTTTAAGCTAGTCATGTAGGGAGGTGTAGATCACTGTCTGATTGGGGTCTTCAGGATAGTAAAAACCAATATAAGCTGGAGACAATTGGTGATATGGCTGGAAATCGTTGCCAATGAGTGGTGCAGATGCATTCACTCTTTATGATTTGTCATATCCAATAAGTCTATTGTTCTGTCATATAATCATTCTTTTTCTCTCACATTTGTTTATTATTTCTCTCTCTCTTTTGAGTTTCTGTTTACTGTTTTCTCTTGGTATGTGTCGTACGTGGAGTGTGGCAACTCGAACTGCTGTTCATCTGTGCAAAGTTCTACGTTGAAACCATTCAGTCAGCTACATTTTGAAGAAGCTTAGGAAGGCGTAACAGACGTCATGATACTACGATTGTGACGAAAGTAATACGTAAATGAAGATTGAAAATACTTAGAATCTTGGAAAGGATATAGAGTAAATATTTCTATATCATAGTGATTTTCATCTATACCTCGATCTCCAGTTTGATTAGACGACCTACATTAATCTAAGTGGCTTAGATCAACAATCAGTAAGTTCATAAGTTGATATCATATATTGGCATGATCTCTCCTAACTCTATGCCAAACCAATCCTACTTTAGTTAACATTACATAACACCTTATTTAATAAAGGCTTACAACCTCATCGGATGGTTTACACTGTCAGTCCTTATTACTTAATATAGTTGCACATAGCGTATGCGATTGGAGAAAGACAAAATCCTCTATATTTCTTATACCTTCAACTTCCAACAGAGCAAGCTGCTGTGCATTACGTACACTGTGGCGGGTAGCTAGATACCACGACAGCAACAAAGGTGGCATGTTGGCAAATCCCAGAAAAAGCTTTTATCAGAGCTGATACAACTTTTTAAACAAGTGAATTGGTCACCTGTTTGACTATTTCATTGTCAGTTTTTAAACTAGGAGTCAGTGCAGATCAATCTTATATTTGATAAGCCTTAACTGCATACTAAAGACTCAGATTTCAGTTTAGTATGGTCAATAGACTGTATTTTTTCAGCATCTTTACTTAAGAAGTCTATATTGCTTGCGTACCGTAAATTCTTAAGGTAGTAATGTTAACTAGAAGCAAATCCACGAGTCTTCCTACTCTAAAATTAACTAACTTTATATGCTCGGTTTTCTTAGTTTATTTGAACTGCTGGCAATTTACCAATAAACTACAAAATTCATTTACAGGTTCTACTGAATGATACGACTGCTACTTTGGTTGTCCGATTCAATAAGCATTTCTATGTTGGTTTTCAGGAGTTCGGTTGATTTTGAGTTAGACCACTAAGTAACATAAGTTAAAGAACCAGAAAGTACTGAAAAGCCGTTTTCTCGTAGTTTGAGATTCTTCCGCAGCACTCACCCGTGAACTTACTAGGGTCGGACCCAGGACTTCTCGGTTATGAGGCAAGCCTGTTGACCATTTAGCTACTAGAAGGGGGTTCAGTGGCTAGTAAATTCAACCTACTACCAATTTACAATACATAGCACCACTGTCAGCCAAGGTAACTGGGGAATGTTAGTTATCAAACCCAACTTGGTAGATATGTAACTGGTCACGAATTCGATCCCTAGTGGTGTCATCGGTGCATACTGCTAAAGAGTCCCAAACTACGACGAAACAAATACCCACTCCTCTCTGGTTTCCAACGTTCCTCTGATTGATACCAGTTTATGATCTAACTTGGAATTTCCAGAGATTTTTTCAGATTGAGGAATAGAGATATTCAAAACTTTACTACGCTTAAAGATTATAAATTATATCAATCCGTTGTGTTGCTGATTGCGTGCAAATGTCAGACTAATACACTGATATTTTAGTCTTTTTAAGAGTAATTTTAAATTATTTAGAATCATTTTCTCTAATGAATACCTCAGTTGTCATATGCATTTTGATTTTTTTTCCCCGCTACTGTCTACTGGTGCTTATGTCCATGTAACAGTGTATAAAAGATATGTTCATCTGGCTTATATACATGTTACCAAATCTAATTTTATATTTAAGAAATTGCAATTCGCTAACATTTTTGTTATCGTAATTGTTTGTGCTTTTCTTATTCTTTCAGACTGAATGGATCTATGAACTCTCTTTCTCGTGGATGCTGCTTATTATTAATGACCTAGTTCGTTTTTCAAAGTTCCATGCCTCGATTGTCTTTGTTCGCAATTTTCCCAGGTGTTTTCCACTCACATTTATCAACACTGTCACTTATATCTGGTCTACCATTAGATGAACAGGCTCCCGATTCACAAGATGTAGGGCTTCATTTTTGGTTGAATCGTTCTTCTGATCTGAATTTTTCGGATTTCGATGGATTTAATGGGACTGACGTGGCTAATGTATCTTATGACTTGAAGGAATTGTCTAACTCTGCTGAAAGTTTCATCTCGTTCAGAGATCAAGACTCATCGGACGCTTCGAGACTATCAAATTACCAACATCATATTGAAATAATATCTAATCAAGCTAAGAACAATGTCATGTCAGATAAGTCAGGAGGAAAAATTATGTTTGAGGTTGTAACTGCTGCGACAGCATCCGAAGAAGCTTTTCTTAACCGTTCATCTGTTTTGTTTGTGGCTGTTTCATTCATCCTCCTTATGGTGATCAGCTTAGCATGGCTTGTGTTTTATTATGTGCAGCGATTCAGATATCTACACAGCAAAGAACGAGTTTCTGTAAGTGGTTTTACAAAGTTGTCATTAAATTTGGTTTTTAACTTCATCAGCATAAGATTCTTAGTTTACAGTGTTTCTGATTCCCACGAACTGCAGAATATCCCTCAAATGCTTATATTGCTTAGTGTTGCCAAAATAACCGTCTGCCGAGAGTTTACTGTCTCTAATTCTGCCTAGTCAGTTATTGTGACTCCGCTTATCTCTAACATGTCAAGAATAGACATTCTGTGTACATTCTCTGTTTAGTGTAGAGAACATAAAATTAGTTTCCTTGTTAAGTCCATGCAATTTAAGAAAAAAGGATGGGATGCTTTGATACGCTAATTACATTTTCTATTTAAGGAGCCTAGTAAACTTGGGTAGAAGAATTTTGTTTGTCATTTGGTGAATCGTATCTCAAATGGAACTGACAAGGTACATGGCTTCTTATGAAGAAGTGTGATGCGTGATAGTTCGTCTTATTCTCTACTCCGTGTTTTTGAGGTTACAGTATGTTTTTGAAAGTATTTCCGTAACTTCACACTCCACTGTGACAACCAGTGAAAAGACAGTAGTGAGAGTTATCGCAAGCTTCCAGACATTGGTGGTGATCTATGTCAAACAGGTGAAATCAAGTTAAACTTAAACTATCGCTAAATATCCCACTGTCCACTACCTGAATCACAAGCTAGAACAGCAGTAGGTTGGTAGAACGTTTGTATAGCTAAACCAAAAATTGACACATTCACTTATTGTTTATTTTTTTATTTTTTGATTATACCTTGATTCCACACTATTTTTGGTATCAGTATGGAATTTTCAGCATGTGATATCGGTAGCCCGAATTTCGCAGGTCGATCATATATATCGGTTGGGCGTCAGCAGGGGGTCGAACCTCGGACCATGTGCATGGTCGGCGAGATTCGTAGCCACTGTGTCACTGACGCACATTTGGGTTACTGTAGACCAGATTTTTCATTAATTATGACTTACCAATCAAGTATAACTGTAAGACAAAATACTTGGCGATAAAACAGCGAAATATGCATCTAAGTACGATAACTGCAACAATTTAAGTGGTCAAAATACACATTCTCAACCTTTAATTTCATATTCCTGTTGATACTACCAAAATATTAAAAAATAAGTGTCCATCGAAGCATACAGGTGTCATGTAAGAGATAAAACCAGGAATTTATTCCCCATCGTATACTGTAAGAAATACACATTTGTGTAGTCTTCATTGTAATGGGATCTTTTTTCACGTGTGCACCATTATTTTAATGTTGAAAATTTTTCATAAACCTTTTTGAAGGAAAGATTTATATTGACTGAAATAACATGTTACTTATTCACAATCATCCTACGTTCAAGTATCCATTTGAGTTCCTCATAGATAACACTTTTTTTTGTCCATTTGTTCTCCTAAAACCTACTTTAATGTATATTTGAGTGCTTGAAAATGATGCTACACTTGAATGTGTTCTAAGTGTTCATGAATGCATTTTGATGAGGAATTTTGTTTACCGTCAGGTGAATCAATACAGTAAGAGTTATTTTCTTTCTGGCTATGAATCAGTTTTGAACTGTGTCAAGTTTATGTAGTACATTGACATAGATATTATATATAGGTGTATGGGATCATCTGGTTTATATGTGAAGCTATTTTTGTTGCGGTTATACTAAAGGGGGCATATTGCGCCAATAAATATGTATCATTTCACTAGGGCTTTGTGTCATGGCATGACTAACTGTATGAATGTATCAATATTTATAATAATAATACAACCATTCAATAAGTGATGTACAGAGGACTTGTTTCGCATATGCCAGTATACCCCGTCTCTGGCGTAGACGTGATATCCGGCTATCGACCAAAGGCGTGTGTACTGTTCAGCAGTCTGCTCCATCCTCCTTTATGGCTGAGACCTGGTCATCGAGAGTGGAAGACATGAAAAGCCTGGCTAGATGTTTTTGATCATAGGTGTCTGCGCTCTATCCCCGGTGTGAAGTGGTATAATGGGGTGAGCAATATTGAGGTAAGGCATCGGTCGAGTGCTACGTAAGGAGGGGAAATCAGTCGACGAGGTCGTGAAGTTACACCGATAGAGAGATATGGTTAGGAGATATGTTACACATGCCTAGCCTAACCATCACCTTCCTCGACGGGCACTGTTAGCTGATATAGGATCACGTTAGAAAATAGCTAGCGGCGGTCAAACCGAAACATGGCACCAGTCAATGAAATCTACAACGGTTAGTCTAAGCCACGTAGGAAGCTGTAGACTTCCGGGTTGGGGTTCTTGGGACTTTAAAAACCAATGGCTGGAGACAATTGGTGATATGGCTTAAAATCGTTCTCAATGGCTGGCGCAGATGCGTCCACTCCCTGTGACTTATGATTTCCAGTGAAACCATATTGTTCTTCGTTATTACTATTCTTTTGTCTCTCATCTCTGTTTACTGTCTCTATTATTCATTTCTTCTACTTTCCTCTCTTACTTTGTGTGCTACATGGAGTGTAGCGACTTAAACTGCCGCACATCGGTGCAAAGTTCTATGTCGAAAACAGACAGATAGATGCATAACAGTGAGTATTTACTAAGGTTCTCCTGTTTACGTGTGTGTGTGTGTGTTGGACTTTTGACTTGACTTTATATACCACTTTATATCAGTTTTCAAAAAAAGTTAAACACATCCATGTTACAGCATGTAGACGTAGATGTACTGATTCTTCGTCTTCTATGAAGTGCTTCGTTTTATTAACTATTTTTTTCTGCTTTCATTTAACTTTTCAGAGAAGGCTTGCTGAATTAGCTAAGAAGGCTGTTGCTCGTATACCTATTAAAACACTACATCCTGGAGATCGAGTAAGCATGTTTTACACTCCGTATATTAATCTTGTTACTAATATCAGTTGAATGTTTTTACTCATTAAAAATTTAACATGTTGAATTATAATGACTAAGCCGAACGTGAATCATATTGCCTAGATGTTCATTTTGGGTGACTGAAAAAAAAATATTCAGTAGCATTTTGTTCAATAAAATAATATTAAATAACGTGTAAACTTTTGTAAAATGTAATTATAGAATATTTTAGAAATAAATCATACCGATATTTAAGACAAATGATTTCAAGCTTATATATATATATATATTAGTACCTTATAGTATAGATGTGTATGTGTACGCAGTGCAATAAATACGCTTCTAAAGTATTGATTATATATGTAGACAGAAATTTCAGAAAATCTCTTGTCAAAATGTCCTCTTCAGTTTGCATGCTTTGTTATAATTCCTCATTTTGAAGAAAATGATTTTGAATTATAATAAATCGGTGACTGACTGTGTTGTATGTAGCCTATAAACACACGTCGTTAGGCTTTTAATTCTCTTACCCTCTTCTACTTTTTTATATGATAAATTTCTTTTTCTGTGTGTTCACTCATTTAAAGGTTAACCTGGTAGTAGTATTAGTATTAGTAGTCAGTGTGTTGTCCAGTTAGCGCGAAAATAAATTTTGGCTTTTTAAAAACAAGTCAGTTTCTTCAAATAAATTTGGATGGCATTATTAAGAGACGAAGTTAATTTTTAAAATGTTATCTGCTGACACAATACATTTGAAACACTGTGATCACATACACTTGTCAAGTTAATTTATATAAAATTGAGAGAATAAAAATAGGTTAGTTATAATAAATCGAGTATTAGGGGAGTTGAAAGCAAACAAGACTATCTAGGGTGCATAATAAGTAGGCTGTGAAACTATTCTGTCGGCAATACTACCAAAGTAAGTTAAGTTTGATAGGAAATTATTTGCACGCCCACGCCCACTCATACACACACAAACCGGACTGATTTTTGTTTATGTGAAAAGCTAACTTTTCAGTAAGATCAATGTTAGGATGACACCTAAGCTTTTATTTAGTTAGAAACATTCATAGTCGTGTGTGTGTGGGGGTGGGGTGAGATTCACGGTAATGATAGTCATTCATAAGTTTACATACTTTTTGTTCAGGAATAATTCGTCGTTGCAGCAATATCACTTGCACTGTGTTCCAAAATAAATAATAGCATTATAATAAATCCACTTTTTTCTAACATCACTAATATGCCTCTCGAATGTCACACAGTGTTTTGAATATTGCAGTGACATCTGATTTATTAACTAATGTTGAGTTGAGTGTAAATTGAGGTGATTCGTTGCAGATTGATGCATTTCAAAGTGCCACATGGACAGACAGATTCAACAAGAAAAACTTGGGAAACGTTATAGAAACTCAGACTGAAGGAAAAGCTATTTGACCTCTGGAATAGCAATACAAGCTGATTTAATTCGTACCACTTAATTTTTAAGTAGACACGTAGGTGTTTGAATTAAAAAAATGAAATCGAATACCGTTTTCCTTCAGAAAAGACAGCTGACATTTAACTAAAAAGCTTACAAATTTTTCAGAATCTGGTGGGTTTTATAATTAGTTTAACATAAGGTGATGGATGCTGTAAGACTGGTCTACACTGACTCGCAGTTTAAAGACGGAGAGTGGAGTGGTTGCGCGTGTTGATCACTTCCTTTATTTGGTAAGTTGCATCAACCTAAATAAACTGATTGCTTACTAAATCTCAGCATTAGCATTTGCCAACTTAATTCGGCTCTGGTGTACACGTGATATCCGGCTATCGAAAAAATGACTTATGTACTACGCAGCAGTTCACTGTCTCCTTGTTTATGACTGTGAGAGATGGCCATTGAAGGTGGAAGGTATAAAATCACACTAGCAGTTTTTGACCACAGATATCTATATCCCGTATTAAGTGGTATAATTAGACGAGTAATATCACGGTCATACTTAGTGTTAAGTAAGGAGGGAAAGTCTCGATCAATAAGACTGGCTACATCGATTGATGTGGCTACGTGTTACGCATGCCGGTCCACTGCCTTCATCAATGGGCAGTGTTAGATGATAAAGGATTAGATTGAAAAAGAGCTAGCAGTGGTCAAATCAGAACTTGGCATCAGTCTATAAAGTCTTTAACTGTTGGTTTGAGCCACATAGGCAGATGTAGACCATCTGGTCGAGTTCCTCAGGATGTGCTAAGAACCAGTGAATTGACGCTATTAATTATATGGCTCAAAGATATAATATTAGTGTAATCAAAATCGTTTTTGTCGAGATAATTCTAGTAAATTACGTAGGTCCTAGCTTATAAGCATTTTCATTGGCAATAGTATTAATACGTTTTGTTCCCTCCACCAATACCTGTAAACATTATGATCTGAACGTTACTTGTAAGCATGATATCTTTTTATTTTGATTTCTCATGCAGGAAATAACTACAGAATATGAACAGTGTGCAATATGTATTGAAGCTTTTAGACCACTGGATAATATTCGTATTCTGCCTTGTCGGTAAGTTGTCAACTTTATCAAAGCTAATTAATCGTAATTCGTTTCTTGAACGGAACACTTTTGGCTTGTCTAGCCTACTACCCCATTCTGGAAATTTTCCGTACTATGAGTTTTCAGTTGTGCAATATTTAATAGGCTCCACGTTTAATTATCTGACTGACTGGTTTCAATGTAGAACTTTGCACGGATGTACAGTAGTTCGCCACACTCCCTCCACGTACTACACAGACCAAGAGAAGACAGTAAACAGAGACTAAAAAGAGTGAGAGAGATAATAAACGAAAGTGTGAGGGAAAAAGGATGATAATACGGCAGAACAATAGACTTATTGGATATGACAAATCATAAAGAGTGAATGCATCTGCACCACTCATTGACAACGATTTCCAGCCATATCACCAATTGTCTCCAGCTTATATTGGTTTTTACTATCCTGAAGACCCCAATCAGACAGTGATCTACACCTCCCTACATGACTAGCTTAAACCAACTGTTGTGGATTTCATTGACTGATGAAGCCATATTTTGGTCCCACCACCACTGGCTCTTATCAGGTGGTCAGAACTCCGTTACGTGGAATATATTTCATCATGGACTAATTATATTTGATAGAACACATATATGGTTTGCGGCGATTTGATCGGTCACAGGTCTGGTCACGAGTTGACATCAGTCAGACAACCATTGGAAAACCTGAGAGTACTGGACGGCTGTTTCGTCTCAGTTTGGGACTCTTCACACATTGGTAGAGTGTTATTTACTGATGGCGTCTCGAGCACAATGTATCGCTCATAATCATATCGGAGTATATATATATATATATATATATATATATATATATATATATATATATATATATATATATATGATACCTATTGTCGTCGTTCACTCCTAGAATTTCTTTATTCACGATAAGAATTTTGAGGCCAAAGACCGTTGATTTCCTAAACTTTGATTTTCGATTGATCTTTCTGACGAGTTGACTTGGATAAGTAGGCACTACAGTCAGGTATGAACCCGTAAAGCCATTAGCAAACTATTTCCCATATAAAGTCGTGTAAAATGTCATCTTAGATAATTGTCAATTTTTTGCCAATCACAGTAGAATAGTTGGGTGATGTATACTGCTCATTCGAATGTTCAGTTGAAAAGAGTTATATTTAGAACCTTGTATTTCCCAATGGGATGAAAAACAGAATGATGTTGTTTTTTTACTGATGTTTCACAATTCCATGCTAATGGATTTTTTATAATATTAATGCACCTGACTTTTAAAATCTCAGATTCTCTTTGGTAACTTGATCGTAGTTCTTCTGTGTGATGGAATATTGCGTAGTCAAATAAACAAAGTGTGCGTCGGTGGCACAGCAATTAGGACGCTCGCTGATCATGCATATTGTCCGGGGTTCGATTCCCGGCTGGCGCACTCCTTTACTTCGCTAAGCCAGTAGTGAGACTGAAAAACAGGAAAGGTTGGGCATGAGGCTAGCAACCCCATCCCGTAAAAATTCACACTGCTACAGAAACTTCAAGCCTCTAGCTTGGAGCCCTATGTTCCACTGGGAACGTGAAGGAAAAAAATAAACAAAGTAGTAAACTAAAAAAACATTCATATTTTTGAGGAAATTTTGTCTGTTTGGAAACAATTTTGTTTTATCCTATGCGCTATGCCCTGATTTATCTCCTTTTTAATTAATCATTGGTAGTGTTTTGTTTTTAAATGATATTTTCTTCTTTCCTTTTCTTACTGACCACGTATTACAGGCATTATTTTCACAAAACATGTATCGATCCTTGGCTGCTAGAGCAACGTAGTTGTCCAATGTGTAAATTGGATATATTACAAGCGTATGGTTTTCGTGCAGAGTTGTTTTGCAGTTATGCCAATTTAGACAACCTAAATAATAGAGCAACATCTGCTAGCTCTACAGTTGTAGTATCTTCAGTTTCTACAACTTCACCTGGTCTAATGGCAGGCAGTTTATCCAACACAGGAGTGGATGATGAAGCTTCCGCAATGGAGAGTGTATCTTTGGTAACTAGTCAATCACAAGTGATGGGTGATATTTTAACAGCTACATGTGGACCTCCTTTGACGTATGTTGTACTGGCTGGTACAAACGGTACTGCTAATGCTGCTGACTCAATAATAATTCATGCTCAGTCATGTTCTAAAACCAATGAACAAATGAACCTTACAAATTCCATTTCATCTCATCTCATTCAGAGTAATAATATGAATCTACCTAGTCATAGTGTAAAGAATAGTATCGCCATTCCATTATTGTCAAACTTATCATTTCCCCCCAACCAGTTGACGGATCCATCTATGTGGAGTAAAAATCTCTTACCAGTGTGTGTAGTTACCTCTGTTACTCCATCTGAATCATATCAAGGAAGGGCGCTTATGGTTTGTGAATCTCTTCTTGGAAGTCTGTTAAGTCAAACGTGTTCTGCAGTGACTGCAACCATTGGTTTACCAAATGCCAACCCTACTGAACATTCATTTACACTATCCATGAATGCTAAGGAGGCGACAACTTCAACTACTCAGTCTCTAATGGGTCCATTATGTTCAACGACACTTGATTCAGAGGTATATTTCTTATATTTTATAATATTAATTTATCATTTCAGAAAACATCATTATTTCTTCTTCTTATTATTATGAAAAGTTTAAAAAAAGTTAGGTTTCCAGGTAGTTAGCATAGGACTACACTTGTTAATTCCTATTTGTCCCAAAGAGTTAGTTAAGTACGAAGTTTGTGTACAGTTAGTTAGCTGTGATAGATACACAGCGTCGGTGGCACAGTGGTTAGGACTCTTGCCGAGCATGCACATGGTCCGGGATTCGATCCCCTTCCGACGCACATCTGATATCTATGGTCGGCCTGCAAAATTTGGGCTACCGATATCACATGCTGAAAATTCCGTAGTTGTACCGAAAAATACAATGTGGGATCAAGCTGTAATCAAAAATAAAAAAAAGTTAGTTCACTTGAGAGCTAATAATTTTAAGGTTCATTTATGTACAATGGCCAATTAATTCTTAAACCAGGTGACAACAATAATTACAGGCGTTATTCACCGACGTTGTTGCTGACATAATCATGGTAACATCTTTTGAGATTAAAGCAAGTCAATCTCCATAATGAATGAATGTAATATCATATTAAATATAATATAATCTGCAAAATATCACCATGGACTTTTATAAACTGAGATCGTGATCCGCCTGATGAGAAAAGATCTTTATTGTTTGCATCAGGCAGCATTTTATGCTATGCAAGTCATTCGTAGTGTCGAGCATAGCGATGTCGTGTAACCTTTACAATCAGATATGCAAACAAATGTATGGAATACTTTCACAATTGAATTGTATGTAACTATCATTCTCACAATGAACTGAGAGTGTTGTGGATAATAGATAGTATCAGTCTATTCAAGCAGCTAGTTAGTGTAGACATTTTTTCACTTCTACTTACTACGTTACACTCCCAAAGAAAGTCGTTCCGTAACATACGACATGGTTGGTTTGATGCTCCGGCATCAATCTGGTTAGTAAGGTATAGACATTAATATATATATATATATATATATAGTCTCTAGCCTCCTCTGTCACTCACAGTATATCTCGTATAACTGTTGGAATTGTTGCTTAACCACAGGTAGCATTCAATTTGACTTCTTTTTTCCAGTTCCATTATGGCTAAAATTTATTTTGATAAAGTCGCACAGCGTTATACAGTAATATTTACTGATGATGGTTTTTAGCACAATTTATTGCTCATAATCGTATCAAGGTACTCATACAACTTTTTTGCTTCGTTTATATACATGAATAAAAATTGATTCTGTCTAATATGAATAAAATCAATAAAAGTTCAGTAGACTTGAGTGCAACAGAAAAGAAGATAAAATGCATTCGGAAATAATATTAGTGTTATCAATAAAACACAATAGGATGACAAATAAGACTAGTGTCGTTAGTCGATAAGGTGGGAGTTAGGATCTTTTTTGTAGTAAAATAAATAACTTGATAGAATGTTATACTGTGGATTGAAATACACTCTAACATTATTCATTATCCTCTGATTTGATTTGTGATAATATCTTCCATATCCCCAGTACTTGCGTTGAGTCACTTCTGTTACATGTGTTGGGTGTGTAGACTTGATGAACCAGGATTCAGTAATTAACCTCTCTCTCCACCTACCGATATTACTTTTCAGAATTTTGACTCTGTCCCACCCCGTTGTGTGGTTGTGAGTTAATGCATGCACTGCGGTTGCTAAGTTCTTTTCTAAATTACTTTGTGGGGTCAGTCATTCTAACCTCAGCTAAATTCTTATGTTCTGATAATCTGACCACTCTGGATCATTCAGCATAACTCGTTGCGTAATTGTAATATAACACATACAAGCCCAGTAAAATAGAAAATCAGATATGAACACGTTAACTATTATAAAATCAATAAAGATATGTAACAAAACTTTGGTGACTTATTAGAAAATTAGTTGTGGATGAATTTACGATACTGAAGTCAACTTTGAACATTGTATCACCTCCAACCAATTAGTTCACACAATCTTACACGGCCCAGATCAACAGCAAGGATGTTGTTGAGTTGATGTCTTGCTTTTTTACTTTTTGGTACTCTTAATGGCCTTCTAATCTAATGTAACACCCTAGTAAACGTTGTATATTCAGCTGGACGATGAATCAAATTTGTAACACATGCTTTAATCAGCTATCATTATTATTGTTCCCTTGGGTTCCTAGTGGAACATAGGGCTTCAACTGCACGTCTCCATTTGCTTCTGTCTTCTGCTGTACTTTTCACATGCATCCATGTTAGTCCATATTGTTTCAGCTCCTCTTCACACTAACTCCTCCATGTCACCTCTGCACTGACGTCCCACTCGCCGCTTCCCTTTCGGGTTCCACTCGAACAATAGCCTAACGCGCGATGTCACCCAGTGGCCTCCTCAGCGAGTGTCCAATCCATTTCCACTTTCTCCTGCATATTTGTTGGTTGGCGATTGGTTCTTGTTTTGTTTCGTTTGTTCCCATAGTTTCTTGTTGGTGATTCTTTCCAGCCATCTGAGCTAATTAGCTGAGTTGATGATAATTCAGAAGTTTGCCAATTGCTCTTCATGTAACTTCCTCATGCTTCATACAATGTTCTCATTAAATACCACTTTTAGCGAGTAATCAGATGGTTCTCTCGGTAAGCAGTCGGATATTCCATGAGCAATTCCATTGCGAACCAGTTCCGACACTTGCACCCAAGCGAAAATATAACCAGCCAAGCAAGCAAAAGTGAGGTTTGAAATCACTACTAAGAGGTCGATAGATAACAGGCTATGGTAAAAAAAAAAGTTATAGCTTCACACTTGTCCGACATTGTATACGAAAAATAAAATACGATATATATATATATATATATATATATATATATGATGTGCGTTTGCACCGATTGTTCAGCCGAAGTTTCCTAAATGTTACGAAATTTGAAAACTTATCACATGCTAAGAGATTAGATGCACCACTTAGGCTTATCATTGCTATTTAGTATAAATGCTACCTGAATCATTTTATCAGTGGAGAAGCAAACCATTTGGGTGGCCTTTACCACCTTATGTCTTTAAATTATGCATAATTATTGTTGTATCACTCTCTTATCACAGCGCATGTGAAAATGAGAAAGTGTTAGTAAATAATAGTGTAACTGACAGAAAAAAAACAGTACACGGAGTGTTGTACTGTATCGATTCATGGAGAAAAATCAAGGAAAAGACAAGACTCTGGTCTATTTGTACTTATCTGAGTCGCTAGATAACTGCTTAATTGGACTAATTTGGAAAGGAGTTAGGAGTAATCAGAACAAAACTTGGCACTAATCCATAAATTCATTGACTGTTGATCTGCGCAACGTAAGGAGGTTTAGATTTTATGATTAGAGACCTCAAAGTACTAAGTATTTATGGTTAGAAACTCTGTTAAGCAGCTTAAGATCATCTCCAATGTCGCAGATGCGTGTTAACTCTTTGTCATCTTCCAGATTCTGTAAGTGTTCGACAGTCTTCATTGAATGGTTCTTTCGGATATCTCCATCCTTTCTCTCTACTTGTACATGTGCTTGTTTTAATTCCTGCAGTTTGAACTAACAGTGAAATTTTCTGTGTTAAAATATTTGGTCACAATAGAAAGAAAGCATGACAAAATGAAATTACGTCTAAAAAGGTATATTATTATGAAGAAGCATGCATAACACCAGTTAGCATGCTAAAACCTAGAGTCTGTGAACTGTATTATAAAAGATTGAGTCGTTGTATTCCATAATAAAGATAGCAATTAGAGACAAGGGACAAAGATTGGTAGAGTCTTATTGGTGTCGTGGAAGTGTCAGATGAACAGTGTTTATTTTAGGAGTGATGTTCTAATTCAAAGGGAAACACTGGCAGGTGCAAGTTCACAAGCCGCATCAAACAAAACGGTTAAAGAATACATTAAGTATACTATTTTATGATTGCTATACTACACTTCACTTGAAATTGGAATAATATGGGGAACATTCATTAGCAAACATGAAGTAAATGGTTGCTGTTCTGAGTTTCATGTGAAAATTTGCAAGTATTGCCAGTAATTAAACGAATGAAACATATATCTCAAGTTAAGATGTTAATTCTCACCTTGATATTTATATTCTCAGTACCCTCCTAGTTCTGTTTTATAGTTAAGTACGACAACTAATTTATATATATGGAACTGTGGCTCATTGGTCTTGGTGACCGATTTTCAACCAGTGAGCCACGGTTTCGAACTCTGCTCCATACACCCAGGTTCGGGTAACGCCTGTCAGTATAACCAGCCCTCACACAATAGGTGTGGTTCATTGCCAGCTGCAAGTGGTTGTTGAGTAACATTTAATTTTCATTTTTCTTCAGTATTTCACTGGTTGTTTTAAAGAGCTGTTTTGTAAAATATTAACATATTACAATCATATGCTTAAAAGTTTTCATAATGTAGTTGTATTGAATAGTTTTTTTCGATCGGTCTCTAAAAGTAGTTCCACTAAGATATTTAGTACTGAAATAATTCATACTTTTCGTGTTTACTCTGTATTCATATAGTATAGCACTGCGGATTGGAGCCTGTCACTAAATTGTCGTGGCTTGAATATTATTCCATTTTCATCCACTGAATAGAGAAAAATTTGACTGTATACTTAAATGAATCAACCAACGTATTCATTTACCGTATATCTTCTAGGTTTAAGCAAAACGGATATCATCATATTCTGAATGTCTAATTAACTGTTTCAAGGTATAATAAGTTGTATACTGGAAATTTTCGATCACCCATGGACATTTCACATTTTATCCCAGGTAGTTTGCACTTGTAAATTTATTAACCTTCTGTACGAATTCTTATCAAAGATTCGATCGAATAGTTTTGCGTCGGTGGCACAGTGGTTAGGACTCTCGCCAACCATGAATATGGTCCGGGGTTCGATCTCCTGCCGACGCGCACCCAGTATCAATGATCGGCCTGCGAAATTTGGGCTACAAATATCACATGCTGAAAATTCCTTATATCTACTGAAGAAAAGGTACTGTGTGGAATCAAGCTGCAATAAAAAAAGAAGTTGAGCGCTGAGTGAAAAGCAGACATGCTTGTTGAATGTAACGTTGAAATTATGTATAACAATTTCGTTGAGATTTATACAGATATGGTTTTCATATACGTCTTATTAGTCCTTCTTTTGAAGTGTTTAATGAACCATTTACTTTTATTAACTTCTTTATTCTGAAGACGGTAAATTAATAGGTGTTCACTCTATTACCTTTCTCCCTGGTCGATTATTATTATTATCGATTGATTGATTGATCGCATACTGGTAATGACGGTATATACTACTGTTTAGTTGACATGTTTCACTCACATCAACCAGTAGTGCTTGCTATCCAAAGTATCTAGCCAAAACTTGGGTGGTTTGAACTAAGTTGAGTTCAAACCGGGTACACTACTGATGAGCTTGGCCCCAAACGAGTGAAATGGCCGTCCAGTGTTTGTGGATTGGCTTCTATCTGGTTTGCTTTCTTGATTAGCATCAAACAGATCCCACATTGTGATTTGAATAATTTCGGTTTCTAAGGGAAACTGTACTGGAATTCCAACTTCCCCCCCCCCAAATTGTGTGAATTGCAAATCACGAATTAATTTGCGAATTGCAAAGTTGATTCATACTGTTAAGTTATTCTAAAGAATATCGATAGATGTTATTCAACTTAATATCAGTGGATTACAAGTTTTATTAAATCTTTTGTTTGCAGATATTTTGACAGGGTTGATTAATGATTATTATTAATAACTTTCTTGTAACACATTTAGTTCATTAGCATACTTGCGATCTGAGTTGTGCACCCTGTTTTCAGTTTCTTAATCCTAGGTGGTCTCTCTTATAATTCGAATAGGTCAGTCATGTGCCGCCGCATATGTCAGTTATCATCTTTTGTGTGTGTACAAGATATGAATCAAACTCTGACAAAGCTGCATCTTATTCATCGAATACTTACCTTTTAATATTTACAGTAGGGCGTATGTATACATTAATTTCCTGTGCTACGTGTAGCACATCCGATTTTTGTTTACATATATGTTTTGTCATTTTTTGTAATGTATTATTTGTATCGCTTTGTTTATAAATATGCACTCTAGAGACACCTTCACAGTATGTGGGCTTCAAATAGAATTGATTTCTTTGTTTTTGTTACCTACGTTTATTTAGTCGAATGATTAACTAATTTTTCTTTGTTTTTAAGGCTGGTTTACTCACTCACAGTAATGCGACTGTGTTAAATTTTTCTATAGTTTGGTTTGTAAGGGTTAGTTATGTTTTTACGAGTTGATCACGGATTGATATCAGTTAGAGAACCATTGAAAACCAGTACTGGAGTACTAGATAGCTGCTGTTTCATCCTAGTTTGGGAATCATCGGCAGTACGCACCCACTTGGATTCGAACCCAGGACCTTCCGGTTACAAGGCGAGCTCGGTACTCCCCAGTTTTCAATGGTTCTCTAACTGATATCAATCGTGATCAACTCGTAAAAACATAACTAACCCTTACAAACCAAACTATAGGGAAATAATCTGATGCTCGCTAGTGACTTGCTACAGGATGGAGTTTCCTGGAGTTCTAGTAAGAAGTCGTGACCAGTGAGGTCCAATTAGATGTCACATGTGTAGATGGGTGTCCCACCAACGACATTGTTTGGGGGCGCGCTAAATTACGAATTGGTAGAAATTAGAATTCATGGACTGGCCATTGAATCGGGTCCCAGTGGCAGAATGGTTTACGAGCTTGCCTTGTAACCGGACGGCCCTGGGTTCGAATTCCGAGTTGGTGCGTACTGACGATGATTCCCAAACTAGGACGAAACAGCAGCCGTCCAGTACTCCAGTGAGGTTTTCAATGGTTCTCTAACTGATATCAATCCGTGATCAACTCGTAAAAAGACTGTTAAATATCAAGGATTAAAATTCGCTATACTGACTGTATAACTCTTCATCTTTTTTTAATACTCCAACCCTATGGATATCTAATGCTATTCTAATATTTTTCTCCAATTTTTTTTGACAGTATATCTCGCAAGGTGGTTGTGTAATAGGGTGAACTGACGACCTGTTTTATTCTGAATTCTCATATTGTTTAGAAATGACTTAAATTTACCTCATTCGACACAAGATGAGAGGCAATAATATGTTCTTGTTATCCATCTAAAGCATTAAAACTGTACATATTTTAGCATCATCAAAATAAACTAATGCCAAAAATGAAGGATAACTACATTACAGGTACTCCGTAAAAAAAAGAGGTAAACGTCACATCCCCTTCTGGGTCATCACCGAACATACACGCTTATTCAGAAACGTTGGTTTAACTAGCGAAAGAGATGATAATCAACTGAGTCTGTTCTATTATCATTTTGCGTAATAATCATCTTGAGTTTTCCGATGATATTGAACTTTTGGTAGAATTCCAGTTTTTGTCAAATTGATTTCAAAATAGATTTTCGTCACGAATAGATAGATATCAGATATAACGTAATTTTTCCATTGTATATGAATATTTTGTGGATGGAATTGATGACAGTTAGTTATCCTAATGCATCAACATCACGCACACTTTGTTACTTTGTTACTCTGATACGTGATTACTATTCACATTATAGTTTCGGTATTATGTTGGAATATCATTTACTAAATAATAGCAGGCTGCTGCTGGTAGTTTGCTTTTAGCGACTATACACTAAAAGTAGATTTTACTAAAATTTAATTTCATCATACATAAAACATCAATATACAATCGTCATTATTTGAATAGCAACTGTTTAAACTTTACAGCTGTCTAGACAATGTCGTTTCTCAGTAAACTATTGTTGAATTTCAGCGGTTTAGTGAAAGAATGTAGAATATTTGCCATATTCAGACTTCAGTATATTATGATAAAACTATTGTAATTGTTTAACATTGAATATTAGGCTAACAGACAGATGTTGTTTGATCTGTTTCAAATACAACAACTATGATTATTGGGATACCAGGAAACACAAAGAAAATGCTTAGTAAATTGCATGTTAGCATTACTTTGTATTAGAATAAAAGCTTTTTTTTCAGAGTAGGAGTTTCCTTAACTGTGCAAGTTTTTCAGTTTTGTGTAAGTTATATATATTCACCAGTTCAATGCTTATTGTTTTTCATTCTGAACAGTATAGTTCTGGCTTCTATCTCCCGTGTTAAGTGGTATAAATAGGGTGAGCAATATTGAGGTAAGGCATCGGTCGAGTGCTACGTAAGGAGGGGAAATCAGTCGACGAGTTTGTGAATTTACACCGATAGAGAGATATGGTTAGGAGATGTGTTACGCATGTCTAGCCTAACCATCACCTTCCTCGACGGCAAATGTTAGCTGACATGGGATCAGGCTGGAAACGAGTTGGCTAGTGATGGTCAAATGAAAACATGACTTCATCAGTCAATGAAATCCACAACAGGTAGTTTAAGTTGCTCACGTAGGGAGGTGTAGATCGTTGTCTGGTTGGGGTTCTCAGAATGGTAAAAACCAATTAAGGCTGGAGGCAATTGGTGATATGGTTGAAAATCGTTGTCAACGTCTGGTGCAGATTCATTCATTCTTTGTGATTTGTCATATCCCATAAAGGTCTATTGTTCTACCATATTATCATTCTTTTTCCTTCACACTTTTATTTATTATCTCTCTCTCTTCCACTTATGAGTCTCTGTTTACTCTCTTCTCTTGGTTCGTGTGGTTCGTGGAGGGGGTGTGGCAACTCGAACTGCTGTACATCTGTGCAAAGTTCTACGCTGAAACCAGTCAGTCAGAACAGTATGGTTTGAAATTCGTTGTGTTCTCATTATCTCTTGCTTTTGAGTTATACTATTTATCGTCAGTTTATAGCTGTTTGTTCCTTTTAAGGAAAGTAAGAATCATCTCTTCAATTGACTCTTTACTTCTTGCGTGAAGAAACTCTTAATTTACATTTTCAATTCAATCACTGACCTTAAATATAGAGGTTTTTTTTCGTATAATATTAATGTCCTTATATATATATCATTAGGTCAGGAATACAATTCATTAGTGAATTGATTTTTAATGTGTAAGTAATTTGTGTATCGAAGTTTTATTTCATTCTCTTCTAGATATCCCATTATCTTTTTAAAGTGGAAGGGAAAAATGGAAATCTTCTATGTACATCTTCATACTGGCATACAGAGGAACTCGGATAGTATGAATTATCGACTAACTGAATTTATAATAATATGTAGATGAGTAATTCAACAAAAGGAAAGGTTCATAGGTTGCTGTGGTTGTGTTCTCTTAGCCGGGTGGTTTATTTGCGTAGCTTCTATCGCCTTTCTAGACAGCTTCTTTGACACGGCCTTTAAAATGTAGAGAATTCATTTGAATTATATAATTGTTTCATCTTTACCGCTTTGTTTGGGATGAGTTGTTCATGTGCATTAGCATCAGTATTCTTATTGACGTGGAATTCGACTTTTTGTTTGTTATGCGACGTATTCTTTATTAATTGACAGATTTGATCTATGTTAATTTGTCAGTTGACGGCAGATTTATCTGAGTACCAGGCTACTACCAGGAATTCCCTGGCATTTTTGGTGTTTCCAACATCAATGAAATGTACATTTCTCAAGTCGAGCTGGTGTCTATAGTTGTCGATATGCACTGATATGAGAGAATGTATATCATTCCCTTTGACTGCTATATTCGTCGATAGGAAGATAAAAAGGATGTTAAATATGACCAATATAGTGTTTTTCACAGTTTATGTAATATATTTTGTACTTGGTGTTGGTCTTGTCTTCTTTTTCTGTTAGGTCTTTTGGTTTGCATAATATTGGATCAAATGACTACGTTGCCCTATTTGCAATATCTATTCTGAATGGTTTAAGTATTCTAACCGTCCTTCCGGAAGTATTCTTTATACCTAGTAGAATGAATTTTCTTGCGGCTTCTTAAGAGGGTAGTTTGATCTAAGTTTAGACTTATTTTGATGAAATTATTAGGAAATACATTTTTCATGAAGACATTTTATATATATATATATATATATATATATATATATATATATATATGTCCTGTTCTTCTCAAGAATGGAGTACAGCAGTGTGTTCTGGCTCTTAAAATAATCCCCGTAGGCAGTTTCTTTTGTTTACTTTTGGATTTCTGCTTTTCTAAGTGAATGTTTGGTTTCTGCAAAACATCTGCCTGAGCTAGAAACCTTCTCCATTAGTCTAAAAAGATTCATATCTTATATTCTAGATTCTTACTGATTTTTATTGGCTGACCTTATTTGGGTATTTCGCTAAGTTATTGAAGTACATTTGTGTCCAAATTATAGTTCATTTGTAGTCTTATATATGTGAATTTTTTTCATCCCTTTGCGGTTCCTACTGGAACGTAAGACTTTAAATTTGAGCTTTGAAGTTTCAGTGATGGTGTTACTTTGTTTGCCAACCTCACATCTAAGCTTCCCTTTTAATCGGCACTTCAACAGACTAAGTGAAGTTTAGGAGTGCGTTGGCAGAGAATCAAACCCGGGTCATGTGTGTGTGTGTGTGTGTGTGTGTGTGGGTTGGCGTAATGAAATTCTGCATAATGTCAGCCGTTTCATTAATGTATGAATCATTTTCCTAAAAAATACTTTTGAAAATAACTAGTCTTAGTCTCCGACAATTAAGATAAAAATAATTTAATATCATTTGTAGTTTGTATTTACTCTAGTTATTCAACTCAATTAGTAGGTCTTGATGTGGAAATCATAAATTCTGTTTTTTCCCATCTAATCGTAATTTTAACTTTTTGTGAAATTTCTAGATGGATATATTTAATCGCTGTTAAAGTATATGAACTCATATAAGAGTGGCTAAATACTGCGTTAAATTGCATTACCATGTTACTTGTCCGACAGAAGCCAGCAGCTAAAAATAGTACGAAGTGTGTTGGTCTACTTTGAGACTTATTGCACTAAAGGTGTTTTAGTCGTGGTTTAGCAGCCTGTTAGGTAATGCTGGCGTTTAAATCTTATCTCTTTAAAGACACAGTTATTCACTACAATGTAAGTACATTAATGAAATGAATGAATTTCGCCAATAGTCCTTATTGAATTTATGTGACATTAAATTGTACATTTGTCCCAGTGAAGTTGGATTAGAATGACTTTTTTTTTCTTATAAAATCACTAATCTAGTCAAAAATTTGTATGCTCCTATTTCAACGGAAAGAAAACAAATATGAATCACTGAGTTGTGAGAATTTCTTTTGTGTATCTTCCCTTTCTTTGTCGAATAGAAGTTTCTGCTAAATATTCTGGTTTAAAGGGATTTTACAATAATGTTCATCTAACCCCCCCTTCCGCCTACTCATGTTTTATTCTGTTTAAACAAAATTGATTTTTCTTTATTATTTTTTGTAGATTTCATCTGCTCATCCGATGAATTTCATTTACACTAATTATCCTGACCAATTGATCAAATCACAGATAAATAATTTGCCTGCAGAACATTCAAAGTTAGCAACTTATCCAATGAGTAATTTAAACACATCAAATTCATCACAATATCCTATAAATCAGCATAATTGGCAAATTATAAATCTACACAGAATAATACAAAATTCAGATAAATCTCTTAATAGTAACACGCCTCTTAGAAATGATCATTCATCGATGAGTATATTTCGTAACTGGTTGTCTAGTCATTGGCGTAATACATTTTCACGTTCACGATCTAACAATAAACGTGTTAATAACCGTCTTTCATATCATACACCTTCTTATTATACTGTCACATCTACACCGTCAACGAGTGATGCTGTCAACTCAGAGGATTATGATCAAAGTAAATCGAATCTAATTATAGCTAAACGTCAGTCGACAAGTGCATTGCCTACAAAAGAATGCTATGTAACTGCTGTAGTCGAAGATGTTCCATCAGAAACCGGCAATAGTTCTACGCTGTCTGAATCTGTAAATATACCAACTTCAGATTATTGCACTATGAATCAATCAGTCAACACTTTATCTCTTAATCTTGGCGTAAATACAACAGCTGATATAGTGTTTTCTCAGTAGCAGTGATTCCATAAGTTTCATTTATTCTTACTTGTTTTATATTTGTATTATATTTGTTTATTTATTGTATGTTTGTGTTCTTTAACTTGTATTCTCTTTATTCTTATTCTTACTATTCATCATTGTTCAAGTTATTTTGTACAGTTGAAGAAAAGTTACTGAATACAGCTGAAAACTTTCGTGTTCTACTCTATTCCTTGTGATTTTTCTGATTTCATTTTATCTAGCTCACGAAAAAGCGCTAAATTACAAATAATACTTGTCGCATTTCGCTCCTATACATATCGTATAGGAATTATGTAATATATAATCTCTACTTTATTATTATTATTAATAAATTATAAGCAGATGTTTACTACTCATGCTTTACTCGTTTAACTGACAGTTTACATTATTAATCACTTATTTTTATGATATGCATTTTACCACTATTATTCGTGTGCTGTGTATTGTGTACACTATGTGAAGAGTGTTATCTCTCCTATACACTACCTTTTTCTAAGATGCTTAGTTATGCTTAATTTTAATTTTCAAACAACATACGTACGCAATATATATATATATATATATATATATATATATATATATATGCATTAGATTATATTTCATGTAAATTGTAAACATATAATATCATTCCTTTATTATAATAATAATAATAATTTTACCTTATTTGCGGTTACTTTTTGTTAACTTCGTAGCACTACTACTGTACTGTACAACTACTTATTTTCATACTCTATTTGTGTTTCTTTCATTTTCAGTTTTCTTTGCCTGTTCTCTAGTTAATTTTTTCTTCTTTTTCTTGAATTTTAATTTGTGAAATAAGTGAATAAAAAATATCAAACATTTGATTAAATTTGAGCGACTTTTCCCCCCTCCCCTTATCAGAATGGAGGGCGCATTCGCGCGCTCGCTCGCCCGCGCTACTCGCATATCTTTTAAATGTTTCGTTATTTTTGGTGTTGTTCTCATTGTAGCCCACATCTGTTTTTACCTGCATCTTCAGATAGAAGATAAACCAACAACTGTGTATTTCTTATTCAGAAATATACACTTTATTGGTTGTATAGCTTAAGCGGATACCATATCCTTTCTTTTCTTATGGATTGTAATTATTGCTCTAACTCTATAGGAGAGGGGCATGTGTTGTCTTTTTCGTTTTGTTTTGTTTGTTTTTGGTTATTGTTTTTATTTGTTTACTTTTATTTTCTTAGTTAATATGACTTAATATGACTTTTCATTGTTTATTTTCCTTACAGTTCTAGTTTTATTCTTTCGTGCAATTTCTAATATCTTCTGTAATCAAGTGCGCATGTGTGTGTGTGTGTGTGTGTGTTATTCTAGTATCATTTTATAAGTATTAAAATAGTAGACTTATTTTAAACTATTTCATTGTCAAATAGTCAATATATGTGTGCGCTTATTTATGTGAATGACAAAAAAACTTTATTCTCGGGGACGAGAGTAAAGATGACAGCATTATGAGAAACAAATAATAATAAAATACTTCGAAATGTGGTTTTTCCTTTTTTGTCTTTCTCAACATACTGTTGATTTTCTTCGTTATCGAGCTTGCATAATACGGTATTTAAAGTGTTTACTAGGCATCTCGTGCGTCGGTGGCATAGCGGTTAGAACGCTCGCCGACTATGCACATGGTCCGGGGTTCCATTCCCGGCCACCGACGCACTCACTCCTTTACCTCACTAAGCCAGAAATAATGCTGGTAAACAGGAAAGGTTGGGCATGAGGCTAGCAACCCCATCCTGTAAAAATAATAAACACTGCTACAGAAACTTCAAGCCACTAGCTTGAAGCCCTATGTTCCACTGGGGAACGTGAAGGAAAAAAAAATACACATCTCGATGTAAAGCCCAATAAACTGGAAGTAGCTGACGACAATTTACAGAGATAAAGTTTCGTGCTTGTTAGATTCAAGTCTTCACCATTTATTAATGAAATATTTAGGCTTCAATTTCAAATTGTGCAAGGCTTAAAGATGCTATTTATTTTCCTATGGTGAAGTTAACTGGTTATTGTGTGGTTTAAATAAAAGGTCGTCATCAGTCACAATGTCAAGTCGGTCTTATGGTGTTCCTAGGAAATATATATATGTATGTGTCATTTTGCGTTGTATTAAATATAAATAAAACCATTGGATTACTTCAGTGCCTAAATAACAGTTACTGTTAGAACACTTTCAGTATAACTAGTTCCTCCTCACATAATATGAACTATTTGTGTTTCATGCTTTCAAGAAAAGATATTTAAGTTAGTTAAATGCATTTCTGTCTGTATTAGAGGGTTGGAGACAATCGACAGGAAGCCTTCAATCTAGGTTTCGTGCTAGCTGGCACTCACCAGTCAGCAAAGAACTCATGTCCCACCAACCAATGTCATCGGTGAGAAGCCTATCCTCACATTGGTTGGTGATCGAGCTAAATCACGAGTTGTTAGAAGTTAGAATTCATAGGCTGGTTAATGAGTTGGGTCCCAGTGGCTGGTTAGCTGATCTATGAGCTTGCCTTTGTGATTGGAAGGTCCTGGTTTCGAACCCTGGTGATTGGTGTGTAGTGACGATGATTCCCAAACTAGGATGAAACAGCTCTGCAGTACTCTCTGATTTTCAGTGGTTCTCTAACTGATATCAATCCGTGTGGTCAAACTCGTATAAACAAATCTAATCTTTGCAAGCCAAACTCTTGAAGATTTTGGAGTGTTACTTATCAGAAACAAAAAGTACTTTGATACTCTAATATTTTATATCTTAAAATTACTGAAGTAATTAACAGCACAATAAAGATGACTTCATTGATAAGTGCTTTTATGCCTTCTTGTTTCGTACAGTTTATTTCTAGGTAAAGCTAACAACAAGAAAGACTTTTTTTAAAAAAAGAATTATTTGTAGTACAAATATTCAATATATCTGATAAAATGTAGACAGAATTTTTGTTCCAAGTTGAAAATATGTAGGCTCTTTCATATACATTAACAACAACAGTGTCTTGTGATATTCAATGCTTTGATCTTGTTATTCCTATCCATAAGAAAAAAAATATAATTCTCTATAAAGCTGAATTCAAGGTAACCAGGATATTTGTAGTAATTTCTCTCATATTTATAATAACTCAGGTCTCTGTAATGAATAGCTATTTAATCTTCTCCGGACTTTGTGTGCGGATTATGACCGACTGATCATCGTTTTGACTGACTTCAGAATAAGTTATACATAATAAAATATCAGTATAGTCGTAAGTATGCAGCTGTTCTGTAGTCAGTATATAAGTAGTAATTTTACCTCTTTTTAGTGTTTCATCACTGTGATACATACATGCACTTGAATATATATACATCGTACTATTCGGAGAAACTAATTCCTTGAATGCATATTTTCCCCTCAATACACTCACTTGCCAATATCATTATGATAAGATAAATCGTTTGTCGTTAGTTGCCATGATTCAAAATTAATGTAAAATGTAGATAACCTGAGATAAACGGGACCCAATTTGTTATATGCGCGGCGGTGGCACAGCGGTTAGGACGCTTGCCGACCATGCACACGGTCCAGGGTTCGGTCCCCGGCCGACACACTTTTACCTCGCTTAGACAGAAATAATGCTGGTAAACAGGAAAGTTGGGCATGAGGCTAGCAACCCCATCTTGTAAAAATAAAAATTTCTACATAAACCTGAAGCCACTAGCTTGAGGCCCTATGTACCACTGGGAACGTGAAGGTAAAAAAATTATTTTATCATAGAGACATATTCAGAAAATTCTGCATCTTAGGTAAATTTTAAGTGAAGTGAAATGCTTTGAGGAAATAAAGCATTTTAAAGACTGAAGAGTCTCTCATAACAATCGAATTCAGTTTAGTTGATATTGGCTAACGTTGGAATCCAGGACTAACTCTTCATCCTATTTGGATGGTGTATACCTGCATACCAGAAAGTGATGGTGTTCCCAGTGAAATTTGAAACCAAACAGTAGCACCATCACTACATGGAATGCAGGTATATCTTGTTGGTAAGTCCTAAGTGGGATGGAACTCATCCTCTGGATTCCATGTTACTCCCAAGGCATCGTCGAAGCATCAGTACTTACAGCAGACACGTCAACAAAACTCAAGCTTTTTGGTCCCAAAAAAGCCAATCAACAGGAAGTTCAGAATGATTTCAATGAATTTAATTTACATATGGCAGGTAGCATTCATCTGAGTATAGCTGAAGAATTGTTTATATCACAGACACTGTTTCGGAAATGTACTTTGTATTTAAGAGAAGAATAGGCTGAAATGTATACGTCATGTATTATGTTGAATATCATATATCAGGTTACATCTTCACACTAAAGCAGATGCCTTGGGAAGGGATTAATATCTGTGTACCTACACTAAGCATATTGTAAATATACCTAAACCCCAAAAGATAAGATAGAATCAGTAGATCGATTGCGAGCTGTGTAGTAAATGTGGAGCATTATATAGACAACACAGATTTAACGAAACGACCAAAACACTGATTACAGTTTACTTCATAGCAAAAACTTTTCATTCCTCAAGCTTGAAACATACTAACATACATTCAATTGTTTTTTATTCTCTTGGGTTCCAAGTGGAACACAGATCTTCAAGCTGGAACTTTTAAGGTTTCGGTAGCAGTGCTTTTATTTTTACACAGTGAGGTTGCTAGTCTCACACCCAAACTTTCCTCTTTGCCGGGCTTATTACCAGTTGAGTGAGGTTTGGGAGTGTATCAGCTTGGGATCGACCCCTGGACCACACGAGTGGCTGGCGGGCATTCTACACTTACTTTACTTTACTTTACTTCGGCTATCTCCTACGGGAGGATGAGCCGGCTTCATGAACGTCTCGAATCATCGCTGCCCAGGCGCGGCGATCTGAAGCAAGGTTTTGTGATAGGGATATCCAATTCTTGTTCCACATACGGAGTCCGTAGACCGTTTGTAGCCCCAGGCACTCCATATCTGCCTTGACTGTACCAAGCCATGTCTTCAGCTGTCCGCCTCTGCGACATCGCCAAGATGGTAATGGCGAGGGATTTAGAACTGATTTGACCAGATCGTCATCTGGTCGGCGCAGAACATGGCCAAACCACCGAAGGCGGCGTTGTTGGACCAGTACTGGAATTTGGTTGATGTTGTAGCAACGCCGACGCACTTCTTCGTTGGAGAGTTTGTCCTGCCAACGAACATGCAGAATGTACCTGAGACACCAATGGTCTAATACCTCGAGTCTGCGTAAATCTTCCGCGCGAAGAGGCCAGGTTTCACAGCCATACAGCAGAACGGGTCGTATGGAAGCTTGGTAGATCCGAATTTTAGTCCTGAGACTGATTTCTCTCTTGCTCCATAGAACGCTCCTCAGCTGTAGAAACGCATTCCGGGCGTTGGAGATTCGCGCATTCACTTCGTTTTTCGCTTGGCCGTTGGGGAGCATTATGGATCCCAGATATCTGAAGGATGGCACAATTTCAATAGGTGCTCCATTTAAGGATAAGATTTCATCATTGCCGGCGGATGTGTTCGAAAACATTTTGGTTTTGGAAGTGTTAATTTTCAAACCGATAGTAGACGCGAGGTGGTTTATCTGGTCGAGCGCCTGTTGCATATCGGGGAAGTTTTCAGCTAACAGCACGACGTCGTCGGCGAATTCGAGGTCGGTTATGTGAATATCGGGCGAAAGTTGGACGCCGTGGTGCTCGGTTAGGGCGTGCCGCAAAATCCAATCAACTGTGAAATTGAACAGGATGGGGGATGCTGGACAACCTTGCCGGACACCGCTGGTTACCTCAAAAGTGCGGGACTCTTCACCGTTCACTCGGACTCGAGCTTTGGTGTTGGAGTAGTATGACCTGAGCAGGTTGATTAGCTTGGTCGGAACTCCGTCGAGCTCCATTAGATACCAGAGTGCTCCTCGATCAACTGAGTCGAATGCCGCTTGGAAGTCGATGAAGCAGGCAACCGTCGGCTGTTGGAATTTGTCCCTGTGTTCCAAAATTCTTCGCAGTGTGAATAATTGATCAACACAGCCTCTTCCAGGTCGAAATCCGGCTTGATTTGGCCTTGTTCGCACGTGGCGTTCGGCCGCGAAGCGGTTCAGGAGAATGGAAACAAAAACCTTAGCAGCGATATCAATCAGACTTATGCCTCGGTAGTTCTCGCATATTGACCTGTCTCCCTTTTTGTGGAACGGTAGCAGAACTGAGGTGCTCCAATCGGAAGGAATGGTTTCGGACTCCCAAATTGAGCAGAACAGCGAGTGCAGTGCATTCTACACCTACGTCACTGATTCACAAAAGCGGAGTACGTCGGCCGGAAGACTATCCCAGACCGCCCGTGTAGCAGGTGAGCATTTTACCACCGACGCCCTCAGTTAGCATTATTTTACTTCAATAATTTGAATTCAGCTGACGAACAAGTGAACTTACACGATTAGTTAATAATACGCCTCCATGAGAATTCAGGCTACATCGCTTAAACTTTATAAATATCTTTTGTTTCTAGTATTCCTATAAAAATTTCTGAAATACTTATGAGCCACAAGTTAATCACTCTTTAATTCAAGGCCTTAGTGGATATTCATTCGTCACTGTCAGCAAACATGAATATTTAATGCATTATTTGATGCAATAGAAAGTGAGTTTTGTGGTAGAGCATAATTCCTTAATAGAATAAGTCTGTCCGATATGACACACTCATACAGCATTATTTGTTTACTGAGAAAGTTTTGAATACAGTTTCTTGTCCCTAATGGCATCACTATATGATATGAAAATAAAGCGCTAAAATTTCAATCAATTCTCATATCAAGTAGTCACAGTTACATAAAAGTAAACAACTTTTAAACTGAAAATCACTTTTGAAGACTAGGAATTAGATGTTAATAATCGTTGTGAGACTGAAAAAAATGGCTGGTGCAATGGCTCTTTTTCTTTCTCTTCTGATGCACTTCACTAGCTCACATACACACTTCAGATTGTATCAACTGCGCTTGTGGAGCGAGTTATATTAGTCGTTGCTGTAGGAACTTGATTTTTCGTGCTAGAGAACATCCCTCACTATGGCTAAGTAAAGGTGTATTTAAAACCATTAACAGTTCGTTATTGGATCATCTGGTGCAAACCGGCCACAAAGCCAGCGTTGAAGAATCCTCTATCATCTACTGGGTGCCTAATAAATTGCCGGAAACATCGAAGCACTACATGCTCCAAACAAAAGAGGCTATTGCAATTCGCCTCAAACAACCAGTGCTCTGTGTTCAAAAGAAGCAAGTCCAGCCCCTACTACTGCCCTGGCTGGCGTTCAGTAGAGACTATAAATTCATGAATTCGTAATATTATCTTTCCTAATTTTTTCTGACATTCAGCTTATTTTATGTTGATGCTATTGAGCTGTAATCTATTAATATTATGTATTTTATGCTATTTAAACATTAATGTCGTTCATAACACTAATTCATTCATTCACTATAATATAGAGCCTGATGATGAAGTTATCGAAAAGAGTATTCTTTGTTCAGTATCCATTCTTTTGATGTATTTTAACTTAATTTATCATATTTCATGCATTGCTTGTTCCCTTTAGCAGTTGTCCGCTTTATTCTACTGACTTTATAACTGCTAGATTAAGGCAGGACAATTATCCAGATTTTGTAAAGCAACCTGCTTACAAGCTTACTATAAATGATCAGTTCACTACACGCACAAGAGATGCATGAATTCATCTCATTATTATAATGTTAATTTGGCATATTTTCTTTTTGTGGTAAATTTATGCATCCAGAATTTCGTACTACAGGACTGATTAGTCTTCAGTGTATATTTATTTAAACTGGTTTTATCACACGCTCAAAGCATAAAAAGCACTGATGAATTAGTTAACCTACATTTGTCTTTAGTTTAATTCTCATGATTTAGCTTATTGCTTATTCGTTTTCAACATCACAGTTGGAGAAAAATGGAAGAGTAAAATATTTACAAAAAAAAGATCATTGTTTAAAATTATGTCAACTGATAATAGCGCCGAATAGTGATAAGTATACACTTAATTCTCACGGTTTTGGTTGATAATAATGCAAATCATTGATCTGCCGATTCACGGATGAAATCACAAAATAAAATTTCAGAGAATATGTCAGTTATTTAAGCATGATATCAATTCCAAAGAAATAAACGTTATCAGCGTTGAAAATGTAAAACAAAATACTGAGTTACTTAGAAGTGACGTGGTCTTCTCAGGACATAATGCTATAGTCCAGCTGTACTAATGACGAGTTCATGAACTTAGCGAAAATCCTGATATGATTATGAACAATAAATTGTGCTTGAAACGACATCAGTAACTAGTACTATATGACACTGTGAGACCTTATCAAATAAATTTACTCTCCGATGGAATTATACTCTACCACAGGGATCAAGTTCGATTCTTAGTAACAAAAACCCTGTTCATAATTGTTTTATTTTCAATAACTGTCTAACTGGTTCTGAATTGTAATAAAATCAAACTCAAAGTACTTTTTTGCTTGTACTTCGCTTACTAAATAAGTGCAAATATTTCTTTCTTTCTCATAATGTTATCAAATAATAGAAAAGATTTGTAACTCAGGTGGATGATTTGCAATTAATAGTGTTCTCTGAGCTGGTTGGTTTAGTTGCGGAGCTTTCGTCGTCTTTCTGGACGACATCTTCAGCGCAGTATTTAGGATAAAGCGAAATGATTTATCCGCAACTAAACCAACCAGCTCAGAGAACACTATTAATTGCAAATGTTATCAAATATCCAAATTGGAAAGATCCTGGACCTATCGCTAGTTTCAGAAGACTAAGCTGAATGCGCAGAACAACAAAAAACGGTTGGGCAACAAGTTGTTTACTCTTCAAGCGATAACGAAACAGATTTAAAAGGGTTAATCAGTGACAAAGTCTGCAACTATCCGGTCAAATCTTGATCACAGTTCGTATGAATCTGTAAATAAAGGTTATTATAAAATAAACAACAATACTTCTGATTGTATTTCTCCTATCTTCTGCTTACCACTACACAATTAAGCAATGACAGCCTTCTTGTCTCCCGCCAATGTAGACCAGTTTAAATAAACAAACTATTCAATGTTCACTAGCACATACATTAGTTTAAGTTTTTAACTAAAATCGCTAACATTGTGTGGTAGCAGATGAAGATATCAAGAAGCATTATTTCTCACTTAATGACAAGCTAGTTCATTTAATAAGGATAAAAACAAAACAAAAAAACACGCTATGTTGTCTCGATAACCATTTCCAAGGAAACGTACCCATTTCTAGTTATTTGTTTTTTGGTTTATTTCTCATTTCCTACGCACAAGTAATAACTTATCCATGTTTGCAAAAGAGGTGACTCCTATGGTATAGTGGATAGTGCTATAGTGCTTTAATGTTTGACACAATGGGGTGTAGGGTTCGATTCTCAGTGGGGAAGACCATTCACTGGGAATGTAGTAGGTACATCGAACCGTCGAGTTCTAAATAAGACGAAATACGCATCCTAGATTCCACTGCTACTACTTATATAGATGGATATATGTCAAAGTTCGGTGATATTTTTATGATAACAATATTTGAATCTCGATAGAGAAAGAAAGACCAGATTTGCAGTATAAAATGATGTCACCATTCTATTTTACAGGTCCCCATCATCTGCAAACTAACTGAAATTACAATGGTTATAAATAATAACATTTCATACTTCATTGTTTGAAAGGTAATACAGAAAACACTATGAGGTGAACGCATTTGGAATATTATTATTAGTAGTAGTATTATTATATCCTATAATCCCTATAGGAACATAGGGATTCAGCTGCGCATCTCTATTGCCTTCTGTTTTCTGCCAACTTTTTCACCCCGCTCCAAATCTGCCCCCATGCTTTCATCTCCTCTTCACATGACCTCCTCCAAGTCACCCTCACACTGACGACCAACTCGCCTCTTCCCTTTCACCTTCCACTCGAGCGATGGCTTGTCTAGTGATGTCACTTGATGGTTTCCTCAGAGTATGGCCAGCCAATCCATCTCCATTTCTTCCTGCCTATTTGTCTCACAATCGATTCCTGCTGGTCTGGTTCGCTCATTGCCAGAGATCCCTGTTGCTGATCTTTCCTGGCCGGCCATCTGATCTTGAGTGGTATTGAGCGAAGACAACTGTTAATGAAGGTCTGAAGTTTGTTTGAGTTTAAGTTACCATCAGTTTACATACTACCAAACTAAAAAATGAAAACAGTGTAATGAAAGTGATATGGTTACCAAGGGAGTGAGAGATTGATTACAATCTCTTTCTATGTGCATAAGTTTGGTCTGTGACCTTTGATTGCAATTGCTTCAACAAATCGTAGTAGATTCGCTGTCCTTTGTATGTTTAATATTTTGAAGGATTTGGAAATCTCGATAAAATGGCCCGTATCCACAAGGTGTCTGGCAATTGCACTTTGTAAATATCTGCTTCCTTTTAAGCATAAGTTTCTCGATATATGCTCTGAAAACCGGATAGAAGCCCTTCTTTCTATCCTCCGAATGTACTTGCTGCGGCAAGTGCACGTAAATTTTTAAATGCAGTTAGAGTTAACATCAGCAGGGTACTTATCCAGTTTCGATTGGCTTATAGAGCATATAGTACTGTATAGTGTCACCAGATTGGCTGCAGGGAAGTATCTCTTTATTGCTCCTTTTCATGCTCTTTTCAAACATATTTTATACTACAAATCTGGTCTTTCTTTCTGTATCGAAATTTATCAAGGGAAACAAATGTTTGAAATATTTGAATCCTTTAATTCCCTGGTATCCAGTGTATGCAGGCTCAGTTGTTTTTTTAATGCAATAAAAATTTCAGCTTCTTGTTACTCTGATAATCACTTAGGCTTTTACTTTAACTTTCAAAATATTTTTTATTCTGTTTTATTATTATTATTATTATTATTATTGGTAGTAGTAATAGTAGTATTAAGCGCCATTCCTTTTGTTCATTTTATTTTCGTAATAACATAACATAACTATCTTTGGAAATATCTTTATAAGGCGAGTAATAAATATAATGAAGATCCACGAGTTAGATAAGATGAAATATAAGTACAGTTTGTTTCGACTTTCATTATTATCCTTACTTCTTTTGTTTGTATTGTGAAACTCTAGAATAGTTTCATCTTATCTTTCTATATAAAGGTAACTGACTATTTCTGATATTTTACAATATTTGTTTACATAGTAACATATTCACTTTGTATACAAACTCAGGCAGCTTCTACCAAATGACAAATGATATTCTTGTGTTGTATTGTATAAAAATCAAATAAATTAACTCATGAAAGTATTCCATTCATTTCAGTAGCTTAAAGTAGTATCTTCAGAAGAAACGAAAAAAAATGAAAATGTTATCAGAATTTAACAGATTATGCCTTAATGTTGTTAACCTTTTCATCAGTATCTGCGTTGATGATTTATCGGAATAATAAATACAAATGTAGCTTTAAAATTTCACATAATTCGTATGCATTTCGTTTTTCGAATGGTAAAAAATTGGATTATTCATTGAATCCAAAAGAATTATGCCGAAGTGGAAAAGTGAAGTAATTTATCAGTTGCTGTTTTTACGATTACTCGAGATAGTTTTGAATCGGTAATCAGATATTGATGTACTAATTGGAGGAGAACCTCAGCTTCTAAAGAAACACTAGACTAGTAATCGAATAGCCCTTAGTTCGAATCCTTCTTCAGTCTAAATTTCTGTTCAGCCTTCAATCATGGCCCATTTTTATAAATGTTGCCGTGCTATTTCAAGGTTACTGCGAATAGTTTCACCAGTGAAATAATTTTAAACTTATTAGTGAGACTGCAACACCGTGATTTTTTTCCTTCACGTCCTCCAGTGGAACATAGGGCCTCAAGCTAGTGGCTTTAATTTTATGTAGCAGTGTTTATTTTAATAGGATGGGGTTGCTAGCCTCATGCCCAACCTTTCCTCTTTACCGGCATTATTTCTGTCTTAGCGAGGTAAAGGAGTGCGTCGGCGGCCGGGGATCGAACCCCGGACCATGTGCATGGTCAGCGAGCGTTATAACCATCATACCACCAACACACGCTATTCATAAATATACAGTTTTATATTCCCCGACCAATCATTGATCTTGGCTTGCATTAAACGACGTGAGATAGAATGTTCAAATATGTACATAGTATTCTGTTGCTACACAGTGTTGAATTGTGGGAATATGTGAGAATCATATTCCGTAAGTAGACATTGTCTGTATCACACCACCACAGTTTTACTGTCCTGCTGTAGGACTCTGCAGCAATACGCACCCATGACGCCACCGGGGATGAAAGCTGGGACTTCCTGATTACGAGGCCAAGCTCGTATACCTTTCACCTACTTGGGCTAGAACCCAGTGGCCCATGAATTCTAACCTCTGCGAATTAGCTATTTCAGCGCCAAAGCCAGCCAATGTCTTTGGACAGTATCTGTCTTTGATGTCTGAGCCCTTTTAAGTTGATTCATCTGCAGTATATATATATATATAGGGAGAGAGAGAGGTAGGCACAAATATGGTCATTATTCAGATGAAAATCGATAACAGGCTCTCCTGCTTTTATTGCCAATACAATCTGCGACATTTTCTCCAGTATACAAACAAATTAGCCACATTCAGTAAATGAGACCTATTCGAATACAGCCACTGTAAAACACAGAAATGATCCACCAACAACTGACACCAATAATAATACAATAATAATAATTGTAAATAAATAGTTCTTTTTAATTTGAAATAATGTTTTTTATTTCTCTTTGATTTTCTTTAAAATTTAGCTTCTGTAAAACTTATTTAAATATATTGCTTAAATGTAATACATTCGAACGATTATGTAATGAAAACACTTTCAGCTGTTTCTTTTCTTCATCTATTGTGTGTTATGGTCTTATGTGAAAATTTATTTCGCTGATATATATATATATATATATATATATATATATATATACATGCATATAGTTGAGAGAAAATTCATTTTATGACTGCTACTTGCACATAGGAGTTCAATAGTTTTGAATTCATAAAATGTATAACTTTCTTTTAAAACGAAAGTTGATATTGTAAATGCATCAGTTTACCTTTGCCATTATTCATTCAAGAGTCAATTTACATCATTTTACTTGTTTTTCGAGTTTGACCAGTTAAAGAACCATTGGAAACCAGGGAGTACTGGGTAGCTGTTTCATCCTAGTTTGCACCCACCACCAGGGTTCGAACTCAGGACCTTCCGGTCACAAAGGCAAGCTCACAGACCAGCTAACCAGCGCCACCGTGACCCAACTCAATGACCAGACCATGAATTTCTAACTTCTAACGATTCGTGATTGTAGTACCACCACCAACCAATGTCCTGACTGGATGGATTTCACTGGTCACGACTTCTCACCAGAACTCTAGGAAACTGCGTCCTGTAGCAAGTCACTAGCGAGTATTGGCGTCCTGCCAATGATTCACGAACTAGGATGAAACAGCTGCCCAGTAATCCCTGGTTTTCAATGGTTCTCTAACTGATATCAGTCCATGTGGTCAAACTCGAAAAACAAATCTACTACTTACAAATCAATTCTTAGAAGTTATTTAATTCGTCTATGTAGAACATGAAATTCATACATTCATATTCATTTAGGTCCATGTGCTTTATTTTCATTTTATTTGTTTCTTTAATACTTCATAAATATTCTTAAACTTATAAATAATTTATATCTTTAATTGGTTTCCAGCATTATTTTGTTAATTTTAACCTTACAGAATGAGTATGTTATAGGTTAAGTAATTAAAATGATTGATACTTTTAGTATGGAACTAGTTGTTTTCCCCCTTAATTTTATCTTCAGTTCACACAATTTACTATTTTCCCATTTCTTACTAAATTCATCTTTAATTACATATTCATCTTAATGTAAGGTTCATTGCATTGAAATAATATGAAGTTTGAATTAATTGGATTTTAAATAAATGTAAACAGATTTTATTGCCAAGCAACATTCAAGCAATAAAAGACAGCAGACTATTTACAGCATAATTGTTATTTAGATAACGTCCTTTACGATCTGAGCTGTTATCAGTTTTCTAAACAATATGTGGATTTATAAATATCCATATTCTTTGGAAGCTACGAACGTCCTAGAAGAGTATCAGCTCCCAGTCTGACTGAATAATTGTAAGATTACTTAAAATATAGTCCTGGTATGTTTAGCGAGTCAAAAAGGTTAAAATAAAATTCTAATAATTCCTCTGAAGAAGCTGTGGCTTATATGCGAAGAAATTCAGAGAAAATCTCCCACTGACCACCTTAACCCGCTACGATTATTTTTAATATTTTTCCCGTGTCTCTATTTGTCATGGCGTGAAAGTGGTATTGCTGATGGTTCAAATTAAAAATAGTGACATGATTTCATCATGAGCTCATATCGGTGAGAGAACTATTTGAAGACCTTTAGGAAGTACTGGACAGCTGTTTCATCCTAGTTTGGGACCCTTTAGCGGTGCGCACCTGCAGCCAGAAGACAAATCCAGGATTTTCCGGTTACAAGGCGAGCTCGTAGACCATTAAGCCACTGGGACCTGGTCCAATGACCCATGAATTGGAGCGTCCGCCTATTCACGACATAGTCCAACCACCAGCCAATATCATCAGCGGGTATTTTTCCTCACAACTGACCTTCTGTACCCTTTTAGTTAGGACTTCCTACGAGAACCCTTCTAGCTACCCACCTGAATAGAGCCGGTCGTCAGTGACCATCAGATTGATATTCAAGTGTTGGTTTGCGGGGATCTGACTGGTTACAGGATTTCAACATGAGCTAACATTGGTTAGAGAACTATTAGAAAACTTGGGAGTACTGGACAGTTGTTTCATCCTAGTCTGGGAATCTCCAGCGCTACGCACCCGCAACTAGGGTTTGAACCCGGAACATTCTGGTTACAAGACGAGCTCGTTCTCTAACAGTTGTCAGCTCATGATGAAATCCTCTAACCAATGAAATTTTTACAAACCAACACTTCAATAAAAATGGTGCAGTGAACATGAACAAATTCTATAGCTCTTAAATTGTTAAATAGCACTCTAAACCTCAGTAAACAGTTTCTAAAACAACGAGTAATTAAGTGCATTTTTTAAATACACAGTATATATTTTATTCAGCCAAGATGATGGTATTAAATGTTTCAGTATATGGTGAATAGAATTTCTTCGTGAAATTTAATTGGACTTATTAAGCCATAGGGTTTCTGAGGTATAAATTTAATTTCTTAACAGTATCATTTTGGAATTTAATTCGTGTATGGTGACTAGCAGTGGAATCCAGGATGCACGTTTCGTCCTGTTTGGGACTCTTCATCTGGGTGTACCTGCATCCCCCAGTGGGTGATGATGTTCCCACCGAATTTCCAGCCTCTTCTTAATTCTGCCTTGATTTAAACGGTGTCTTGCTTTTCAGTACTTCTAACAACTAGAATTTTGAAAACCATTTTGTGTTATGTTAGATGACTGAAAGTGATTTGTATGTGAAATGTTTACTATTCTTTTAATTACTGGGAGGATGCTTAAAGTATTCAGAATAGTAGGGTAGGAAAGAAACATACACTATTGGTTCCATACTAAATCATGACATTTAAATTAAGCAAATACTTCAACTAAACTTGACAGTTCAGAGTAAAATCAAGCGTGTAAAAATCAATGATTGTCTACGCATTGCTTAGACTTCTTTACACTGGTGATTAGTTTTGAGGTATTTCATACACTAAATGGACTTAATACCATTCCATGTCTTATTCATTCGAAAATCGAGTATCAATTCTTCTATTTCTGCAAACAGTATCAGCTAACTAGTATTTTGTTACTGAATAAGAGAATAGGTTGGTTCATGAGAGCCTACAAACGTATATTCAAATTTTTGAAGAAACGTGATTTTCTTCATGCTTCCAGGTATTCCTATCTCACGCCAGTGAGAAAGCACAAAACACAGGCTCAGATGTTCCCGTTCACACGTTTCCTTCTAATATTCAACACACTAAATTCTGTTAAATAGCTTTTTAAGGGTTTAAACTATCACAATACCACTTAGTAGCTTTATCTCCAATATTTGTACATTAAAGATGTTATTTTCAGGGGATTCTGTGTTTTACCTGTGTTGACAATTTGTAGGGTAGAACTGATCATTTGAACCCGTTGTTATTATCTACAGTGAGTATCATTCAACAGCTGATTCCATAATGGTGTGGGATATGAAATGATATATACTAGATAAGAGTCTTGATGGGAATATGTACAATAGTTGGCACGCAATCCCATCTTATCAGTAAGTCCCACTAACGCTCACAACACATGCAGTCATCAATTTAAAACTTCAATGTCTTTAACAATTTAAAACTTACTCATCTTAAATGCATCCATGTGGAACTCTTTCCGTTATATTAATTATTTATCGTTTATTCATTTATTGTTTCCTTGATGTCCGAGTAGTACACATGGCTTCAGCACTGCACCTCCATCTCACCTGCTTCTCTGCAGTCATTTTTAGCTGGCTCCAAGACTCCCTATAAGCTTTTATTTCTTCCTCACACGACTTCTTCCATGACACACTTGAAGCCATGGCTAGGTGGTATTTTTCCACTAGCGTCCTGGCTTGGCGCGCGAAATCATCACAGTCCATCTCCGTCTCCTCCAGCATATATTTTGGGTAATAAATTGCTGGTTGGCTGCATTTTCAGAATTCCTCATTGCCTAATGTTTCAGGCGTGCCATCTGATATTCAGCATCGTACCAGGGAAGTCGTTTGTTGATTAAAGTCTGCATCAGCATGTTGAAAATACCATATGTGACGCGTCAATTCTATAAACCATATTGAAGAACTGACTCTACATTTGTGTTAAAGATTTGGATCTTGTTAGTTATGTTGAGCTTAGCAGATTTCCACACTGATTTCAGAGTAACGAACTCTTGTATTGCTATTCCAATCCTACGGTTGACATCTTCATCCGTGTCACCTATAATTGAAAAGATACTGTCCAGACCAGTTAAGTGAAACAGGTGACTCACTTTAGAATTCTCCCGTTGATGCTGATTGGTGTTTGGTACCTTTATCACCTCTGCCGTCCCTATGTTCTCTTAAAGCTTTTACTTCACTGCCTCTGCTACTGTCCTGTTATTTTTTGCTGTGAATCTTTGACTTTCTGGGATATGAGACGTAAATCGTTTGCGAAGTTCTAGACCTTCCACTGTCTTTTCTTAGTTCAAAACTTACCATTTTCTCACTGCCCACTGTCTCTTGCATTATACATTCCAAAACACTTAGGAAGATCAATGATGATGGTGAACAGCTTTGCCTTAATCCTGTCTTCACTTCAGAGGCTTTAGTGAGCAATTCTTTGCCAAATAGTTGACATATGGTATCCTGATATAGCTGTTGAAGGAGGTTCAGAAATGTTAATAGCACTTCACCCTGTAGTGTATAAGCATTTGACAGGCTACTTTGCTATCCGAGCTGTGGGACGTGTTTTATAAGTTGAAGAAATTGAAGTAAGGAGTTGGTTGCCACAATAAACTCTACTTGTGCATGAAGCATATTGTTGCAATTTAGTTCACACATAACCTATTTTTAGTGATTCCAGCTTATTCACAATGAAATCCTACAATTAGAGCATCTTCTAATCTTTTCGTGATGATGCAACCCAATATTTTGAATGAGATAGGAGCATGATGTCGTGCAAGTTCTTGCTTTTTGGCATTCTGCTAAGGTAGCTACTCTTTAACTTTTCTGCAGGTACCTATCCTCCCACGCCCTCATTCGTATTGACGTGAGCATGTCGGCTGAAGTCCCCGGGTACGTTTCCAATACTTCTGAAGGATTTCCATATGGTTCTGCTAACTTCATGGTCTTCAGTAGCTTTATGGCCTTCGAAGCTTCCGTTCTTGTCAGAGGGTTTGTATTGAGTGGTAATTTTGTGTCTGGTACTCGTATTTATGAACGACTTGCGGATGTTGGCTGATTCAAAGGTACTTTTAAATTATCAGTACAGTATTGCCTTCGTTCCACCTCTCCATTTATTTGGTTTCCTCCATTGTATTTCACTGACTTTGCCTGCGTTGTTCTCTTGCCAAATACCGAACGGGTTGTCTGATGGAGTTTTGTGAGGTTTCTTTTATCGGGAGCACATTCTGCTTCAGCCGTCGCAGTGTCATAAAAGCTTCTTTTGTCTTTCCCAAGAATATTCATCACTTCTTCGTCTACTGCTCTGTACGTCATACTCAGGGTCTCTTTCGCTATTCATCTCTGCACTGGTTCATCTACCGCTTCACCATCCTTCTATCATCTATCACCTTCCAGGTGTTCATAGAGAGAAATTCCTTGTCATGCCTATTATTCTTGCCTGAGATAACTATACAGATCCCTCAGACAGTTCCAATGATCTTACATAAAGGATTCCTTGGTGATGTTGCCCAATGTCTCCGGCTTTTATCCAGATACCCGCCATCGAAGCGTTCTCTGCAGATTCGTCCTTCGGTTTTGGAGTGTTTATCTTGAATTGTGGTCTATCTCGGCCTTCTCTGAAGGTTTTGAACTCGATTTTGAGGTTTTTAAGGCCACATCTGCTGGAATTTCATATCATTCATTAGAATTTCTATGTTTTCATTTGCCTGCTGTCTTTTCTATTGTTGTTCGCAGTTATTTTCTGTAGAACTCTTTCTTCTTCTCAACTGGGTCTGCGTTATTTTTATTCGCGTAGCATTCACTATGTGAGTGTCATCTTATACTTTTTGAATTTAATCTCTCTATCATTATCCTAAAAGAGGGTGGTACCCGCTTCATGAGTGCCGTTAACTGGAATGGTAGCCACTTCTTTAGTGTGCTCACAGTTGTCGTCCGGGTACCTGAGTAGATTGTTGAGTCTGTGACTAACAGTTCTTTAAGTCCACCTTCATTCCACCTGCTCTTACCTATTCCTATCACTTCTGTCTCTCATCTTTCCGTAGCAGTCTGAGTAGCCTTGCCAGCCAACACGAAATATAGTGCACACATTCCGCGCGCCTATCCTTGCTTTTGTTTTCATGGAAAGAACACACATCAGTTGACTATCTTCATGAAGTCTTTTAGCAGTTGAAGTTATCCATCCTTCCCAATTCAGGTGTACAATAACTTCACTTTTCTGTGCTTCAAATTTTTCGTAGCAATGGGGTTTTATTTTCACAGATTAAAATCTCTAGTTCCACTCCCAAGCTTTCCCCTTTTCCGGTCTGAGGACCGGTTAGTAAACCAGACAATGTTCCACATAAATGAGTACTATTAATGTTCCCTTGGGTTCCAAGTGGAGCGTAGGGCTTCACTTTCTTCTATTTTCTGCTGTCCTCTTTAGCTGAGCCCATGATTGCCCATAGCCTTTCATTTCCTTCTCACACAATTTCCTCTATGTCACCTTCGCACCAACGACCCACTCGTTGCTTGCCATTGGGATTCCACTCGAGCACTGGCCTGTCACGCTATTTCATTCAATGGAAGACCAATATTCTTTTAGACTGATATGAAATTGATCTCATATTTAGTAAGGTACATACCTTTTTGTATTAAGGAAGGCTTAAGCTACTAAAATATTGATAATGTTGGCGGAAATTGTTCTTATCTTGTGTTAGAATAATTATGTCTACAATTTTTGCATTAGTTGAAGAAACTAAGAAAACAAGTATAGCAAATCTGTGAGTTATTTGTCTAATACTGTATGCTTGAAAGAATAGAATCTTCAGTTGTTGGTATTAAAGAAAATTTGACAATAAAGCATAATACATCTCATCAACAACTGTTCATTTAAGCCTCAACTATGCATGTATTAAAAAAAATAGTAACTTATAATTAGAAAAGGATTAGAACTAAATTTATCCGCCACTGATTTCACTCATCTGATATTTCTTTATAGATAAAGTGTATTTACTGATACTTCGAATGTTTCAACATCTAATTAGTGTAAGAAAATTTAGACCTGCTGATCACATACCTGTGTTTTTAGCCTCTTATTGCAAATACGCTGATTAACCAACAATAAAGGACAAAATCTAAAATCGCAAGGAATTTCACTGTTGGTATTCATTTAGACGTTAAATTAAAATACTTTATTGCATGAATGATTTAAAGAATACGAAATTGAAAGAATAAAAAATATCAGTTCACATCAAATTCAACTTTAGTCTATACTTTGAAAACGCCGACTGAGTAATAAGAATGCCTTTATAATTGTCATCGGAAGAATTTGAAAACTCCTAGCACGGTTGAATAGTTTTAAACATTACAATTTTCACTAGTCTTATGCTATCAAAGTGAGGATTGGGAAAGCAAGACAAGCTTTCATTACTCTCGTCAAGTCTGTGTGCAGGAGGTCAACATCACTACTCAGAATCAAAAATAAGATCCGGATTTTCAACTCCAATGTAAAGTTAGTCAGTGCTAATATACGGATCAGAGACTTGCACTGCGCGTCTGTTATGTACTGGTCGAGTAATTAATAGTCCTGACGCAAGAAGGTGGAGATCAGAAAACCACCAGATTCACGATGATACTTGTATTTTTCAAACACAAGAAAAAATCAATGTCACACAAGTGTATGAGCGAATGTTCAAAAATGAACGAATCAATAGACAGTCTTAACATGATTGTTAATTATAATGGAATATCGATCCATATGTACATAGCAAAATATAACAGACTGTCAAAAACAAACACACATATTATGTGGGTACATATCAGCGTCATAAAGAGCACCTCAAACAAAATACAGACCCTCATTGACAGTTGTCTTCGCTCAATACCACTCAAGATCAGATGGCCGGCCAGGAAAGATCAGCAACAGGGATCTCTGGCTATGAGCGAACCAGACCAACAGGAATCGATTGTGAGACAAATAGGCAGGAAGAAATGGAGATGGATTGGCTGGCCATACTCTGAGGAAACCATCAAGTGACATCACTAGACAAGCCATCGCTCGAGTGGAAGGTGAAAGGGAAGCGGCGAGTTGGTCGTCAGTGTGAGGGTGACTTGGAGGAGGTCATGTGATGAGGAGATGAAAGCATGTGAGCAGACTTGGAGCCAGGTGAAAACTTTAGCAGAGAACCGAACGCAGTGGAGATGTGCGGCTGAAGCCCTATGTTCCTCTAGAAATTAAAGGAAATAATAGTAATAATTATGCTACAACTACTTCACTGCTTAAAACATTTCTTGATTATGATCTGAAAGTCAGTATAAATGAAGCATATTTATTTCAGCTGAGTTTCTTCAGATTGTTTCAGTTAGAAAATCAAGTTTATTGTCATAATAATAACTACCAGAAATGTTGCAGATACATTTTAAGTGGAATACAGTTGTAAGGATCAAATTAGATCAATTTCAGTTTGTAAAACTACCGAATGAATTGTATATTTTGTGCTAACTGCTATGACTTGGATTGTACTGAAAAACGAGTCATGATTAGTCTTCAGAAATGCGCATAATATGTTAAAGAAAAGGTAATAACTTAGTCTAATGTTGCAATATCTGTTCGATTGTAAATGGTCTCCACAAAAAAGGTGAGCCTTATTTTAAAAAGATTGGAAGAATAGAATGAATTGGTCATTTTAAAAATAATCAGTTTATTTGATGGTGAAAATAACACAAAGAATTGAAATATATCGGAGAACTCAACTAGATGCGTAAATATTAGTGAAGTAGAAGAAATACTAAGTGTTCAGCCTTGTGGTTGACTAAAGTTGTTTACGGAAGAAGCTTAAGAGTTAAAATCCAAGAAAGAGAGGAAATAAATGTTCTAATTTCGAATTTTTGTCCTACCTTTACAACTTCTCGTAAAATATTCACTCCAGCTACTCTACCCTGCAAACTATCTACCTCACAGCCAGGTTTATTCACATCAAAAGACCTGATGGCTTTTAGACGAAGTGCTGACGCGAAATTCCTCACTGGGACTGGAATTTGATTCACAATATAATCACAAACAACGTCAATGTTATACTTCAGTTGTGTAGATATAGGAAAAACTGGGGCACCTTGAACAACAGCAACATGGATAAAACTCAGGATTTGTGTATCTTGCTTACAAGCCTGACTTTCTTTCATTAAATCAATGCTATTCTAAATGCTCACTGTTTAAGGCTGAGGACATGCTTCAATAATGGGTATTAGTAATAATGGAGCATCTACAACAGCAGTACCGTTTAACATAGTTTCCATGAGAATATCATGACCTGAACAATCCACAAACTAAACGTGTCTCTATAATATAAACGTGCTATCATAGCCTGGCCTAAGACATGTTAAGCTATCATTGGTAGAGCTTTCCTAGGAACAGTAACAGTCAGGACGTACAAAAGCCTTGCTGTTACACTTGTATAAAGTTTGCGTTGTCATATCCCAGTTTTATCGTGGTATTTTTTATTTGTTCGTTTTTGTGTCGAATGGTATAAACAGTTGCAAAAACACGAACAAACCCTTGTCTCCCGGTAAGCGACATAACTGATAATCCGGATGTTTATAGTAACCTGACGACTGGTGATATCTGGTAACAGAGCACTAAGTTTTGATGCATCCAAATCATCTTTATTTTGAACTGCCTTACCACATTTATATGGCATACCGAAAACCCACTAATTAACTATATAGAGTGTCAGAATGCTAAAATGCATTCCGTTTGAATGTGGCGTTTTGATTTAGTCAATCTTATTGACATTTCTTTAACTATATGAAGAAGACAAAATGTATGTGATGAGTTTTTAGGTATGCAGGAAATCACTGGAATAGCTGTATTGGCGTCCGCGTGATGCCCTGTGTGTGCTAAAAGTATTGAAATAAAACCTCTGCTGAAGTCAATTTCACCTCTTCCAACAAAGTCACGCATATGTTCATAATCCAAAGAACAACCCATTTAACCCTGCTACTGTAGATGACTATTAAAGGATAATGATAAATATAATAGGCTGAATACCTTCTTTACCGCTACAGCTAGACAGTGGAGTGAAACCTGCATAAATATAAATTCTTCAAATCATACAAATATAAATTTAGGTTTATTTGTGCCATTATTACTTTATACTTAAGAATACTTCGTGAACTAGTCCGGATATTTCTTTTGGCTTGAAACGTTGTACATGTATTGTTATGTTTTCTCTTATTATACCTCGCAGTGTATCCATCTTGCTATAAGCTATAGGCGTTTAAAGAAACCACATTTGCATAACACAGTCGCAAAGTTGAAGACGTGTGTATGGTACACAATGGTAACTAGTCTTAAAAATATGCACGTTCTGATACAGCCACCTTTTTCCTTCAGTAAAACATCAAGAAAATTAAAAAGGTGTTTAGTGCGTTTCCGTATTGAGCTCAAAACTGCATATGACATATAAACACAAGTTACTATATAACTTTACAAACTAATGTTCACCAAATTCTTAATTCCACTCCAAAAATTACATTTGCCACGAATCTGAATATTCTGTATTCTCACTGACTTATGATTATGTATTAGATCTTTTTACCATACTTTTTCTGGGGCTGAAAATTAGTCTTTATTAAGCAAGACTGCTAAAGCTTAACTTCCCTGAAATACAATACTGATATACACTGATGGTCATGAATGAAATCTATAAGCTTAGCTATTAAGATAAGTTACTGAATAATATATAAAGCTGCTTTAACTATGAAACTTAATACTGGGTGGGTCTTCACAAACACTGACCGATATAAAGTGTAGAAAATTAGTTCATAAAAATAGAATATTACTAAATGAAGAATTCACCTAATTTTATTCTCTATCTTTTAAATTTGCCACTATCTCTTTACAGTTTCCTCATTAAAAAGTTTCCAGTCTACTCATAAAAATTAAATACTTTATGTACTTGAATATTTAGATTATTGAATTTATGGGGGTTTTTGAATTAGTTTAATTTCAAATGTTAGATTTCATCATGAACCAACATCATTCAGAGAATTCATCGCAAGCCAGGAAGTACTGGACAGCTGTTTCATCTTGTTTTTGAGACTACTCAATAGTGCGCGCTCCACCGGAGGTCGAACCATAGACCTTCAGGTTACGAGTCCGAGTTCGTTGACCATTCAGTCCCTTGGACTGAAATTCACTGACCCATGAATTTTAACCCAGTCAGCTGATGATAAAGCACTACCCTTACCACTTCCTTTGATGAAATTAGACTAGTTCAAATTGCATAATCTAAATTTCGGTATCCAGCTCATTAGTGGCTACTGATTGGGTATTCTGAAGCTGTACTAAGAGGCTGTGACCAGTGGGGTCCACGTTATCAAAATTAATTGGATGCTCATCGAAGATAATGCTTGGCAAAGTTAGCATTCACGGGTCATTGAACTCCGGTCCTAGTGGCTGAATAGTGTTCTAACTTGTAGGTTCATAGTTTCGTCCCTGGTGGGGTAAGCAGTACTGAAGAATCCTAAAATAGTATTTAACTATGTGTCACTTCAACTGAAAACCCTAGATGCATATTTTTGATGCCTGTCAGTAGTCATTAGCCACACGTATCTATAATCTTAAAGAAATTGGAACTCCAGTCTGCATCACTCTTTATAGAATTCCGAGACGTTACTACTACAGACGGCTAGTAAACCACTACAAGACTCTAATATATACAAACTGATTACCAGATGGAAACCACTGTAGGTGTCTTATCTCAAGTGCACTGATCAGGACTTCTTGGTTAAGTATTCAATATGATTAATAAGCTAAGTAACATAACTTTCTTCTTAACAGTTAACACCTAATAACTAACACTGCATAGTACAAAATGCACTATGATGAATAACAGTGTAGATCTACTTATTTTGTTAGTGCATTGCAATACGTGGTTTAAAGACTTCCCTTAAAACAACCAGGGTTCGATAGCCATACTGAATGTTATTTGATGATATTCAGTAGGAATTTCTTCTGATTGGATGGAGGATTTCATCATGAGCTGACATCAGTTAGAGAACCACTGGAAAACCTGCAGAGAGTGCTGAACAGCTAGCTGTTTCGTCCTAGTTTGGGACTCTTCATCAGTACGCACCCACCAGGGTTCGAAGGGCTCTCTGCAGGTTTTCCAGTGGTTCTCTAACTGATGTCAGCTCATGATGAAGTCCTCCATCTAATTTGCTTACAGCCGTATTGTTTCCGTGTATAAAGCAGAAAAAAGAAGTTTCTATGTACACCTTTGATGCTAGTGTATAACTGTTGAATAACTCACTGGAAACATCTGTCTTCACAGCACTAGTCAAGTGTATCTATGGCGCTAATTGTGTGTAGTGGAATAATTGTACATTTGTTTTTTTTAAGACACACTAAATAATAGTTTTATTCTGCTTATTTAAAAAATACTACATTCGTACACCCAGAGCACTGGAACAAAACCAAAAAGTGAATATATATCCAGTAAAAATAACATCTATAATTATATAAGATATAATTAAAAGTATTAAATTATAGGCAACCTTACATGTTACAAAAAAGAGGTTGAAAATATTTAGATTACTTTGAATGACTACAGTTCATACCACTTATCCTGCTTGATCATTTATATCCCACCTCAAATTTTGAATTTTTGCTTTATAATTCACATTAATCACAGGTCAGCGAAAAATTCAACCACTCTAGATGTTTTCACAGTTACATGAGTATGGATGTGTTTTCAATAGAAGGCGGAATCTCAAGAGGAAAAATGAACCGTATGCGACTGATTTTTAAATATTCACATATGTCTTACTATTAGTGATTCTTAGCACTTACTTTATATCGTTAACACCCGGACGTGGTGTAATGATAGAAGACAAAAGACTTGGTAAGGGAGATTTTATTTGGAATCGGTAATCGCTACATAGCGAAATTCTGTACAACTTATCTTCAAATCACCATTTGCACAGATCTTTCATGTTTTTGCTAATTCTCGTCTTCATATTGTGCTGTTTTGTCTTCCTTTTGACATCTCCCATGTATCTCCGCAACTCTGGATCATTTGCTTTCTCTGAAATCAAATCTATCCCTGCTATTCGATATCTTTATGCCGATGAACTTCTCTTTATATACTACTGAAAAATCTTATGGCTAGCACGTGGCAAATTGGTAGGTGCAGTACTTGACTTGAATGACCCAAGATATCCTGAGCTTAATCCTAAGTGAGTTTGTAAGTGTCTACTAGTGAAGACCACCCAGTTGAAATAAAACAACCGTTTCGTAAGTGTTGGATTTTACTGATTGATTTGTGATAAAATCTATTAATTAAACAAAATTTATAGTTACAAGGTGTGAGAATTCAGTTAACTAAATATTCATTTTATTGTGAAATCTGATACAAGAACAAAGTTCGTTCAAATGATACAGTGTTAGAAGCGCAACGAAAGATATTTTGATACACACGTAGGTCAATAAAAATATGAAATAAAACACAAACCAAACGTGAATACAGTAATACAGTGCATAATTTAAAGTTGAATACTAAATATGTCTCAGTGGTTGCAATCGATTTTCATCATATAACCATGGGTACAATGTCGTTTACAAGAAATAAGTCAACGACCAAATGGTTTAGGATATTGTTTGAAAAGCCGTGACCATTAAGGTACAGCAGGCTGAAGATGAGGCAGTAACTCATCGAAGAAGACATTGCGAAATGGTCGCGGTATGTCGTGAATTGGCAGAAGTTAGAATCCATAGGCCATTGGATTGGGTCCCAGTGGCTTAATGGTCTACGAGCTAGCTCCCCGGCCTTGTAACCAGAAGGTTCTGGGTTCGAACCCTGGTGGTAGGTGCGTACTTCTGAAGAGTCCAAAACCAGGACGAAATAGCTGTCCAGTACTCCCAGGTTTTCCAGTAGTCCTCTAACTAATGTCAGCTCATGATGAAATCCTCCATGCAATCACGCGAAATCCCTACAAATCCAATACTTGAAAACTGTTTCTACTTTTGGAATAATAGTTTATCATTTTTAGTAATAGCTAAATATACTTTAGTTCAATTTGTTGATTTGATTTATTGTCGCTTTAATAAACTGGAGTCAGAAGTTCAGACCGGGAGGAGGTTGAAAATTGGGAAGAATTCATCTAAATCTTGACTATCATATTTCATAAGTATTCAGTTGAATAATCAAAACTGGTTGGAGATTTTAAGGATTTTCATTATTTAACCTAAACTTATTCACTAGAGAATTACTCTGATTGATCATTTACACAGCTCTACCATTTGTAACAGATTTTTTCTGCTGCTCACTGACTACATGATAATGACTAAACTACATAAGACTCACAATCTCCTTCAGTCACAAAACTTGAGGTGTGTACTGAAACAGCAGACTCCACTGTTATTATAATACAAGAGTAACTTTTTGTTATCTACTAATAGGTAACTGGAGTATACAATGATTTGACTACATTTCAAACATGGCCATAGATGAGGAGATATATATACCGTCTATTGTGGTGTCATTTCTACCCAAAATCTCTACAATATCAACAAATACGTATTTCAAAATATCAGCACTCAAAATCAGATCTTTAACATGGGATTAATTAAAATAATGGACAAGATTTTTAGTTTAGGTGGATGATACTGAATCCGACAGAAAAAGAAGATAAAATTAATACCATTTACGAAATAAACTGTATGAACTGCAATAAACATTACATAGGTCAAAGTGGGTGTCTCCTTCGAATCCGAATCCCAAAGCACAAATGGATTGCACAAAAGACATGATAAATATTCTTTTGTATCAATGCATTTGGATAATTATGAACACCCATTTGATTAGGATAATGTAGAAATTTCAAATGTAGGAAACAACAAAAATACTGTCAGGGAATTCCTACAAGCCTGATAATCAGGTGAATCAGGCAGCGATTGACAAACACATTACCTCAGTAGGCCAGATTTACCAGCTAATAAAAAGTAAATCACATGATAAGAAATTCAAGTGTTGGTTTGTAGAGATTTGGTTGATTCGTTTACAGGATTTCATCATGAGCTGACATTAGTTAGAGAACCATTGGAAAACCATCTGGGAGTACTGGACAGCTATTTAGTCCTAGTTTGGGACTCTTCATCAGTACGCACCCACCGGGATTTGAACCCAGGACATTCTGGTTATATGGCGAGCTGGTATACCATTATGCCACTGGGAGCCGATCCAATGGCCTATGGATTCTAACTTCTGCCAATTCACTACATAGCGCGACCCCTAGCTAATGTCTTCGGTGAGTATTCGTCCTCATGCCCGACAAGCTCCACCCCAGTGGTCACATCTTCTCACTAGAACCCCAGGTAACTACCTACCTGAATAGGGCATGATAAGAAAGTTAGAATTTAAAGTCAATAAAAGTGATCAGTAGGGACATAAATTGTCAACCAGTCACGACAGTAGTTGCCAGGAGATACAATTACATCATTCATAGAGAATGTAAATCAGTTCATTTTACTCTAAAACCTACGCTGAAGATGTAGTCCAGAAAGACAACGAAAGCTTCTCAATTAATTAGTTAAGTGTTAAGAATTAATTAACTACTCATTGAGCAGCTTAGGTAAATTACTTTTTTCTTGAAATCAAAACTTCAAGCATGTCATAATGCATATTGCAACAGTACGTCATTTCCCACTTACATTTTAAAAGACCTTCCTTTTTTTATTGAAATATATTCTCTCACTAATCGACAGTTAAGTGCTGCAAAGTTTACATTTTCGTTTTTAAAGACTCCTGGTTGTTGTTCACACTAAATTTCAAACAAAAATCGGGATATTGTTTATTGAAACTTGAGATTTCCCGTCATTTGTATTAACTATGTTAAAATCAACAAGTTTTGTTAGTAGATAAGCTCCTAAAACGGATGTCCTAAAAAAGGCATTAAATATCATCGGAAATTCAGGATGAGTCTTCTGTTTAACATGCACTCACATTAAAGCCAACCTGCACGCATATATATTTGTATATGAAGGCGAAATAAGAATTTGATAGACTACCCCTAATGATATATACATATCGACTAACAGGTTGGTCTTTACAATTATAAGATGCATCTGCATGTAACTAATTCATGTCAAGATACCGTCGTAAGATTTTAAAATAAAATATTTTAGACATCTAGAAAAAACAAAAAAATTGAGAAAAGAATATCCTTCTCAACAATTTTCTCTTCAAGCTCTACAATTATATACCTGTATGTTTATATACATAAAATATTTTAGAATAGTCTCCATTAACAACGTCGGTATTATTTTACTACTATCGATTTGTTAAATTAGATCAATGGAATTACAGTTCAGAAAAGATGCTTAAGTTGTAATGAGCATAAAAATGTAATAGTAAATAGAATATCAAAGAAAATCAATGAAATTTCCACAACAAATTGAGGATAATCGAAACCTTGATGGTCAAGGTGAGGACAGTGTCTAAACCAACTTACTTTAGATACATAGATTAGATTTCTTAATGTGCATCCCAACGGCTTCAGCAATATGTAGTAGACGAACTCTTAAGGTGAAGTTAAGACTGGTTGGTATTCGGTAAATGACTTTGAAAACCTCGCTGACTTCAATCTTGTGTTCTGTATCAACGAGATGCGATAGTATAGAACTATGAATGAATTTTGTTTGTTCCTTACTTAACTACGCAGGATAGTGATATAAGTATAAAACTTAGGCACTGTGGTACAGTAAAACTCCATTATGGATAAGATTTTATTTTGATAGATCACACAGTGTTGTACAGTAATATTAACTGATGACGTTTAGAGCACAAAATATTGCTCATAATCATATCATATCTAAACGTCATCAGTAATTATATTACTGAGTAACACTGTGTGACTTATCAGAATAAAATCTTATCCATAATGGAGTTGTACTCTACTACAATGCCCAAGTTTTATACTTATATCAGTAATACATATGGTCTTCCTACTAGAAAGCTTATTAACAAACTCACACGATTTTGTCATACAGAATCAAGATTCGCAAACCATCGGATTTTTAACAGTCGATGTTTAAAAATCATATAATTCCAAAATATTTACGCATACGTACTCCAATTACATCAATAAAAAGATCACATCAACAGCTGAACATGTCAGTAGATTATGTCTAAGAGAAAAACTACATCGAATTACTGTGAAACTAAATAATATACGAAATGAAAGTGAGAAAATCAAACACAAACTCAAAGGTATAGTCAATCACAAAGATTATGTAATTGTTGTTGAAACGTCCAAAAATGCTAGAGAATCAGCATTAAGAAAATCAACAGCCACACAAATCAAAAAATTCAACAAACTAATGGGATATGATTATGAGCGGCAATAATTTGTGCTCGAAACGTCATCAGTTAATGTTACGGTGTAACACTGTGTGATTTATCAAAATAAAATCTTATCCATAATGCAGTTACGCAGGATAGTATTCAGCAATGTGATGATAAACACGTCTAATTGAACGGCCTATGCAACTGGCTCCACAGTAGCATTCGTATAAAGACTACACTGCGCCATTATCAAAAACAGATTACACTAAAGAAAACTAAACATTAAAACAAAAAAGGACACAAGGAATGAGGTGTGGCTAAGGCATAGGCAAAAACATCTCATGACCACCTTTTCATAGTATTTAAACTTTTTTTTATATTACAGCTTGATTCCACACTGTATTTTTGGTACAAGTATGAAATTTTCAGCATGTGATGTCGGTAGCCCAAATTTTGCAGGCAGGGGATTGAACCTCGGACCATGTGCATTGTTGGCGAGAGTCCTAACCACTGTGCCACCGATACACTTAATATTATTTCGATACATTTTGATGCCATTTTTGAGCAAACTAATTAGCTATTTGTGTTTCTTACTTCTTATAAAGACCATATATTAAAAGTTGGAAAACTTCGATTCACTTAAATATCAGAAACTTATATGAAGATCAGAATTAAGGCCTATTTACTTAGAAGGATAAGAAATAGAATTTATAGAATATTTATTTATGTATGAATGAACTAAAAGAATTAATTGTATCCCTTAAGGAACCAATAAAAACAAAATCAAAAGGCACTGTGGAAATATGTTTGTTTGTTTTTCCCCATTCAGAACTGTACAACAATGCCCGCGGAAAATTCCCCCATACCTAACAACAGATTCATTGATGGCATTTTACTTCGTTCGCTGACTACACTTTTACTATGCAGAGAAAAAAGGAAAAAATCAAAGTACAAGGATAATCTCTGGTTTATTAACTAAATAAATCTTTAAATAAAATTGTAGTAAATATAGGTGAACTTTTCTGATCAAAAAGTATATTTCATTGTTCATTGATTGTGTACTTTTGTTTTTGCCAATAAAAGGTGAATATCTTAATTTTCTAGCTTACCTTTTAGACAGTTTCTTTTTCGCTCAAAATATCCTTCTCCTCTATATTTAATGTGGCTTTCTTTTTATGTGTTTGTGTTTCTGAATATTAGATTGAGGGAAATCTTTTGGTCTTCTTACAAAATTACTCAAAATATTGATTGGTTGAATAAACGCTTCACTGTGATCGCACTTATTCTCATGTGTATAAGTTTTAAAATGGATTCCATTTTCCACAGAAGGCAGTACAACCTATAGACATAAAATTATTTCATTGAAGATGCCAATTAAAAATTTAAAAGACTGAATAATGAATAAATAATATTCATTTCAATAAATTCGTCAGCAGATTCTACAGTAATATTTGAAGAATTATTGTTATTAACACCATCAATGTTTTAAACTACATTAAATCAATACTATCAATAGGTTATATTTCGAAAGCATCATTAACAGACAGTATGCATTAACATAATACCAAACTTAGAAGACAAAAGAAAATTTGAGTAAAGAATATCCTATTCGATAATTTCCTCTTCCAGCTCTACAATTATATGCGCATTTATTTCCATAGAAAACTTTAGAATAGTCGTCATTACCAGTATTAGTGTTTTCTAAATAATATCGATTTGTTAAGTCAGATCAATGGAATTACAGTTCCAGAAAGATGCATAATTTATAATGAGCGTAGAAATGTAATAGTAAATAGAATATCAAATAAAATTAAGGAAATCTCTACAACAAATTAAGGATCATTAAAACCAATAAGAATACGAATCAAAAAGTCAAGGCATGCTAAAGTACTAACAGTTCCGAAAAAGGCCTTGTTCTTACAACTGCAGTTCTGCGGCGATAACATCAGTGTGATATTAACACAACGCTTAAGAAATGTGGTAAAAGCAACGTTCAGTGCTGCTGAAGTATGCTGTGTCTTCAAAACCACCCCTATTTTGCGTTCGGGAGTAAAAGATAAACTGCCTAATTTCGCCTCTTCTATGTGTATATAATAATTTAACTTCTGCGAAGCCATTTAATTTAATGTTGGTTTTCTTTTATGTCATCTGTTTTTGAAAATGGCGTAATGTAGTCTTATTTGGCTGCTCCTGTGGAGCCAGTTACACAAGCCGTACAATTAGGCGTGTTTATCGTCAGATTTCCGAACGTCATCCTGCACATTAGTTAAGTAAGGGGGAAACAAAGTCCATTCATAGTTCTGTACCGTCTCATCTTGTGGATACCGAACACAAGATTGATGCTAACAAAGTGGCTTCCAAAGTCATCTACCGCATACCGCCTAATCTTAACTTCACCTTAAGAGTTCGTCTACTACATATTACTGAGGCCGTTGAGATACACATTAAGAAAGCTAACTTATGTATCCGAAGGAACTTGGCTCAGACACTCTCCTTACCTTGGTCATAAAGGTTTGATTATCCTCATTTTGTTGTGGAAATTTTCTTAATTTTCTTTGATATTCTCTTTACTATTACATTCTTATGTTTATTAAAAATTATGCATCTATCTTGAAATGTAATTTCACAATGATCTCAACAAATTGATATTATTTAAAAAACACCAATATTGTCTATGAAAACTCTTCTGGAATGTTCTGTGTGAATAAATATGTGTATATATTGGTAGAGCCGGAGGAGGAAATTATCGAAGAGGATATTCGATTCTCAAATTTTTCGTCTTCTAAATGTCTGAATGAATATTTTCGCTATACTAACACTAAACTAAATATCCGATTTTTTTTCCTTCACTTTCCCAGTGGAACATAGGACTTCAAGCAAGTGGCTTGAAGTTTCTGTAGCAGTGTTTAATTTTACAGGATGGGGTTGTTAGCCTCATGCCCAACCTTCCCCTTTACCAGCATTATTTCTGACTTAGCGAGGTAAAGGAGTGCGTCCAGTGGCCGGGGATTGAACCCCGGACCATATGCATGGTCGGCGAGCGTCCTAACCGCTGTGCCCACCGACTCAACCAAATATTCGATAAGTTAAATGAAATAACAGAGAATTTATGGATATACAGGCTTGACAGCAGACCGCGGTAGCAGTAGTGGTTGAACCTGCTTTTTTCGCACACAAAGCTGCAGTTAATTTGGGCGAATCGCAATGGCCTTTGCTGTTTGGAATGTTCATTATCTAGAGGCTTTTGTCAATTAATTCAAACCCAGTAGATGATAGGTAGAGATTCTTCAATGCTAATTTTTTTGGCCTGTTTAAATGAGGTGATTCACTATACAACTATTGACGGTTTTAACAACACCTATATTTAACCACACTGGTAGTTGTTGCCAAGCACGAAAAATTAGGTTCTTAGAGTTTTGATCTGTATAACTGGTTCCACAGTAGCAGGTGAATTGATAGATATAATTCGAAGTGGCTAGCGTGGGTACTTAGTCTTTCAATTTCGAAATGAAAACTGGTTGTGTGGAAATTACAGTCTGCAGCTTTCTGGTATTAACTATTCTTTGGATAGATTTTCTCAACTTGTTGACTGTTATTTCACTTGGTATGTCACCTTTGAATTCTAGTCGTATATACAAAGGCTTCTTGTTAACAGATACAAAAGCATTTATTTTCACTTTCTTGATCATATGTTTGGTGATGAACTCTTCAGGGTAGTTGTTTTCAGTTAATGCGTCGTATACAACTTTAAGTTCATCTTCAATTGCATCTTCTCAATAAACAGAACTGATCCTATAGCTGGGGAGTCTTTACCAAATTTATTTTACGCCAGAGTGTAATAGGGCTCTGTAAATATGTATACTGAACGGTCCAGGTACTTTTTGTATGCAAATTCCTTTTTATTCTACCATCTGAACTTCTTGTCAGTAGGACGTCCAAAAAAACAAATTAACTTCGGGATTCTTCTTCACACAAGAATATGATAGCTGAGTGTGCCTTCGTGTCCAATTTATTTTTACAACGAATAAAGGTATCATACATATTCCCGGCAATTAATCAAAATTTTCTGATAAGATTGTTCAAAGGACCATTTCCTAGTTTACTCAGAAAGGAATCTGCTAACATAGGACCCAATGGAGAGCCCAATGCCACTCCATCCACCTGTCTATAGAGTTCACCAATGAAAATGTTGATTTTTAAGTGTTGGTTTGTAGAGATTTGGTTGATTCATTTACAGGATTTCATCATGAGCTGACATTAGTTAGAGAACCATTGGAAAACCTGGGAGTACTGGACAACTGTTTCATCCTAGTTTGGGACTCTTCATCAGTACGCACCCACCGGGATTCGAACCCAGGACCTTCCGGTTACAAGGCAAGCTCGTATACCATTAAGCCACTGGGACTCGATCCAATGGTCCTTGAATTCTAACTTCTGCCAATTCACAACATAGCGCGACTGCTAGCCAAAATGTTGATTCACCCATTAATCCTTTATTAGTTTACTGTACTTATGCTTGCTTCTCAGAATATTCGTTTACTTGTTAGTTTTCCTGATTCTTTTCCGATGTCACTTATGACTAGCATATTTACTGTTCTGTCGGTTTTCTGTCACAGTTTGACTTAACAGTTGGTGTCGATAATAACTACGGTGATAGTGGAAGAGGAGATTTGACTTTTGGAGTCCATAAGATTAACTGTGAGGACCTATACTCACTTATAGCTATCGCTGGTCAATCCCGAATTAACTGTAATCAACTCTTCATAATATTACAAAAGCAAAGTCTTCGACTAGAATGTAACACATATCCAGTACTCAACAGCTTTCTGTCGTTTTTTAAAATAGTATCACTTCGTGACAGAATATACCTTGAAACTGGTCGGATACTTATTAGGGTCTATTCACTAATCAAAATTTACCCTTTCCATTAGTGCACTTTAATTATATTTTGATAAGAAAATGTTGCCTGACAACTAAAATGAGGGCGACGAAATGCATTATTAATGTTATTCCTTTTTGTTCCGTATGCTACATAAAGCTTTAGCTGCACATCTCCATTGCACTTTGCTCTCCAACATCAACTTGAGCTGGCTCAAAGACTGTTCACAAACTTTCTTTTCCTCTTCACATGACATCCTTCATTTCAAACTCGGCTCATCTCATCACTTCTCATTTGCGCGTCATCCGAGGGTCTAGCAAGCTATGCCACTCAACTGTCACCAGAGCATATATCCAGTTCATCTCCATTTCATTCATCACATCTGTCGAGTAACAGATTGTCGGCTGGTTCACTGCACCTCCAGAATTCCTTTTTACTTATCCTTTCTGGCTGACCATCTGATCTTCAGTATAAAGTGAAGGCAGCTTTTGGTGAATACATAAGTATATTTTACTTATACAAAAGTTAAGGGAAATATTTAATGGCTGAAGGTAAATCAAAGCATGCATGATATTTAGCAAGGAGAGAAAAAAGAAGCTAAAATATAACAACCGACTGTGTTTTCTTACCAAAGCTGGGTAATCGAAATACTAAGGGCTGTTTTATTCTGAATGGGACTATTATATGTGCACAATTTGGGCACTGCAGTGGGATATAATTCCATGGTAATCTGTTTGTTAGATATATATCTTGATATCAGATGACTGGATGCGGTCGACAGGAAGCTATTGACTTAGGTTTTGTGAGTGTTGACACTCATCAGCAAGGTGTATCTGCAACCTTGAAGGAAATCATGTCCCTACTGAGATGCGAACCCACGTCACCCAGTGAGTACTGCAGTCAGAGACGGTATCACTGAGCTATTCGGGCTCGTGATTGACCTCCTGTAGGACTGTATTGGATATTTTTGATTGGAAACTAGTCACTAATTAGTGCAATGTGTGTGTCTACTTCTTTGTCTGATGCAGACTGAATTCTGTCAGTTTATCTCAGAAGGGACATGAGTTGCCTCACAGTTGCAGATACGCATCGCTGACCGGTGGATGCCAACTAGCACGAAACCTAGGTCCAAGGATTTCTACCGATTACCTCCAACCATCTAATACCAACAATTCAAAGTGTACTGTGATGGCGAGCCACCTAGCATGGTGGTCACATTACAAACTTGACTGGTAGAATTCATTCTGCACCAAAGTTAGGACTAGACAAATACACGCATTGCACTAGTTACTGACTAGCGTCCACTCAAAAGGATTTATCTGTGTAATTTATGAAAGTGGCATTTCAACTGTAACAAGTGCTATTGACACAATGTTATCATTTAACTCACTGTCTCAATGAAGTGGCATACAACGTTTTTACTAGAAAGTAATTTTTATCAATGCACAAACCGTGTAAAAGAAACCGGATCTAGACAATAGTTAATTTAGTAGCTCACTTACATGAATATTCAGAATGCATTCAGCTATTCCAACTTAAACTTCATTTAGCAATATCCCAGTTAAAATGTGTTAGAATGATACATTGCAACAGGTTTCACCGGATTCTTATCAACCAACTATCCCAAAATATACTTAAATTTTTATTTAAGGTGTTAATTCAGGGAAGGTGAGAAAACACAACGAAATATCTTTTAGCGGCATTTCACTTCTAAGGTAACTTCATTCAAATACTTACATTTCATCTGAATGTGGATTCTGTCGATAAAGGTATTAATTTTAAGCGTTACTGAAAATGAATAAGCAGTAGATGGCTTCGCATTACTAGATGAAACCTATGCATTCAAAGCCTAAAACATGGCAATGAGATGGGCTTAAGACAGCAAGATGTATCCCACTATCCTGAAGTTGTGCAAATACTCATATAGCACCGTTAACACGCGATATCATTCATGAGTAATTCTCTTCACAATTTTAGTTAGGTGACCTCACTAACCCAAACTTCTCACTTGGACCACAAGGAACATTCAACGTAAATCTAGTTACTAGAACAACTGTTTGATACTCTCAAAGCATTTGCTAGCATAAATTACTGGAAATAAATATAAAATTTTTCAGGTCATCTGGCTCCAACATTTTTCAAAGAAGATTGATAGTAATGTGCAAATATCACAAAATCTGATGATGATTAATGAAGTGAAAATTCCGTCTTTCAAACCAACGAACTAACAATGCCTAAATTAGAAAAAGGAAAATCAAATTGACAGTGATGCAGAAGGAACAGGCGAAAAAGGAATTGTAAGAATTAGATGAGTAAAGTATGCTGAACTATTCATGCATACTTTTAGCATGTCGTTTTTCTTTCACTACTGCTACAAAGTTCAGTCTAGATTTTGGTTTTAACTCTTCACTTATTATTTAATGACTGCATATATATAAAGTCAGTGGACCAAAAGTGAATTTCTTAATTTAAGGAAAAATAAAAAGAACATTTGAGATTTATGAATTAAAACAAGTTTTCTATTTCTTCTTTTTGAGTTGTTCAGGTTACAGCTATTGACTATTGAAAAAATGATTAGGAATTTTTTAGACTTTTATCACTTGCTGACCTTGAAGGATGAACTTTGTGTTTTCTATGTTATGTCAATACTGTAGCGTAAAATCAACGCTTTATTCAAAGTTCAATTAAGCATATGTCATAAGTTAAGTAATGAATGCCATTTCACTGAATAACTTCAATTTTTTTAAATGAAGCTATTTAATGTTAAGAAATATTTGGTACACATGTCACGACTAAGTTTTAAATTCGATTTAAATCCATGCATATATTACTCATTGATAAGAGTAGCTATTTCCCTCTCATGCGATTCAGAATTATTTGCTAATTAAACTGGTGTAATCTAGAAATGCAATAGTTGAATAACTCGTTTGCGGTTGTGTTTATCAGAGATATTCTCAGATTGACTGCCACGTCAAATCACAGTATACAGAATACAGATTTGTCGCTCACATATCGTGATGATCACATATTGTAATCTCAATATCTTGATTTTAAAGGAAACTAAAAGTTGGCTTTTTGACTTGATTTTACAGAATTGTTTTACTTTTTCCTTTTATCATCATCATATTATTATTGTTCCCTTGGATTCCTGGTGGAACATAGAGCTTCAACTGCACGTCTCCACTTGCTTCTGTCTTCCTTCTGCTGTACTTTTCACCTGCATCCATGTTTGTCCATACTCTTTCAACTCCTCTTCACACGATCTCCTCCATGTCAACCTTGCCCTGATGTCCCACTCGCCACTTCCCTTTCGGCCTAGTTTCACTCGAGCAATGGCCTGATGCGCGCGCGATGTCACCCAGTGGCCTCCTCAGCCACGAGTGTCCAATCCATCTCCACTTTCTCCTGCATATTTGTTGGTTGGCGATTGGTTCTTGTTTTGTTTTGTTTGTTCCCATAGTTTCTTGTAGATGATTCTTTCCGGCTCGGCCATCTGATCTTCAGTATAGAGCCAGCGAAGACAGTTGTTGGTAAAGGTAAGGTCTGCAACAGGCTGTTGGAAATATTCTTTGTGACCCGCCCGCCAATTTTCTGTCTGATCCGTATAGAAGAACTGACTGACTTGACGTTTGTATTGAAAATCCTTTTACACTGTCTATTTTAAAATAATTTGATATGGGTTTAGTTTCTTACTGTTAATGTACAGTAATGCTCAGTTTGTAAGTTTAGTGGAAAAATTATATTCAGTGTATAGCACAACTAGAATGCACTTTACGAAAGAAAACTGAATACTCTCAAATTTTTTCTTTTGTATTTTCTATCAGCTGATACTTAAAGTTCTTTTATTTTTGATAAACTCTAAACTATGAGTTGAATAAAACTTATAGAACAAGTACAATATAAAATTTAAATTCACTTTTTATATAAAATGTGATTGTTATTCAGCGGATTTGCTGAAAGTTTACTGATCTCAGATTTACAATTAATTAATGAAATGTAGACGTTTCTAGGTTGCATGATTCGTTCTTACCTGTCAACTCGTGTATTTCATTTGACTCAAAACACTATCTATCTGTTTTTCCCTTTAAAAAAAATGAAATATTGAAATAACTGAAATTCATGAAGTCCTATTCGAAATTTATTGACAAAATAATCTATGTTCAAAGGAGTGGTCAAGCGCATTTGACACTCGACTGAATGCCACTTACTTTCGTTTCTTGCCTCTCGAGTAGAAGTGTCGGTAGCAACGACGTTTTTCACAAGTTGGATTTGCTAGCCTCTAGCTTAATCTTTTCTCTTTTCCGAACTTACTAGACATTTGCAAACTAGGCGAACTATCGAAGTATACCGTGTATTAATCAAATCTGGACTTCTGGCGAGTTCATGAGCAGTTGACTGCAGACTGAGTGTCGTAACTATCATGACAATGTTTAAGATGAAATTAATTTTCAACCTGTTTGAAGCATTTAAATGCAATACAATAATTTGTTCCGTAATGAGATCATTTTGATCACCATCTGATTACAATTATTGATAAAATGTCTGTAATGTGATCAGTCTTGCTGTTTACTTTAAAGGAATGACACCTAATCATGTTAATACAACGGAGATTGAGGTATTTAAATGAGGTTCATTTACATTGTCTTTTTTCTACTTGTTATCAGCTGACCAATTACATTTATTACATCACCTTCACACAAGTCTAATTTTTGGTTTATTAATCAAATATTTTCATTGTTATTGTATTGATTAAATGATCAGCTGTATTTTATCCAGTCATAAGGTCTTATATTCTTTTATGATTACAATTTGTAGTTATAAGACAAAATGAAAACATTAAACGATAAAAGTGATAGCGAAAACTCTGCTGTTTTGTCCTGAAAATATACTGATTTGCTAAAATCATTCACTTTTCTTATTTTGAAGGGTTTGTTATTCGGCTTATATAATTATCATACATTTATTCATCTAAAGGTAAGGTGTAGGACATGGAGCATGTAACACTTTCATTGAAGTCAGTTTTCACAGGAGGGAGATTCCTTCGTTCCAGTGTATTGGAAAAGAGAAGGAAAAATGAATGATTAGAAGGATTCTAAAACGGGTGCATTACTTGTAACGACCAAATTTATTCACTTATGGTCCGAACGCAAAAAATCAATATCTACGTTCTACTGCATAGCAGACAACACTTAGTTGAGACACGCGCTTTCACAAAACGTTCGAAAAGCAGGCAGAAGACGATTATTCTTCAATATTTAGGTGCTTTTAGTAGACAGTAATAAAATCGAAACTCAAATTTACCTCAACAGTTTTGTGAGGCAGCTATACAGGCAGTGTAGATTTCTAAATACAAAACAAGTACTGTTAGACAAAATTAGTTAATCAAAGTTCAACTGGAAAAAGTAGTTTAGAATCGAGAAGAATATACACAACGAGGTGGGATCGAAATCTATGTCCACAAGAATCACACACCAAGGCTTCCCGCAGACAGTCCCGAGTGAGAGTGACCTTCATCCTATCAAACTCATATCGTTATATAACATATTGTCACTGTACACACAACCAAAAAGAGAAGTACTGTAATTAAAGACTAAACAAGGACGCAGGCAAATAATATAGGGCAAAAATCAACATTTGATATGCAATTGTCAAATTAATGATGCACCATCTGGAGGAAAGACGTATAGTAATTACAGAGTTAGTTGAAACGTCTATTTTTATTCTTTTACGTTCCGGGGAGAACGTAGGGCTTCCAGGTTTAGCTTTAAAGTTTAAGTTGTAGGGGTTTTTATTTAATCAGGGTAGGAGATGTAACCTTACACTCAACCATCCTTCATTACTGGACTTACTACTAGCTTGGTGACGTTTAGGAGTGCGTCGGCCGGCCGGCCATCGAACTCTGGAACACATGCATGGTTGGCCAGCATTCTACGGCTGAACCATCAAAGCAGCTGAAACGTCTAAATAAGTATGAATATTATGAATAGATTGTCCAGAAGGGATTTCCCAAACAATTTGTCCATTACATTACCTACTGTTTTCCTTTTCTCTCTATCCAAAGTAAAAATTTACTTTGACTTTCGGAAAGCATTTCTCGTGACAGTTTTCATTCAAAGACTGGAACCTGTTATGGAACTGGTTTATTATTTCACTAGCACACCAGCTGGTACTAAGCTAGGAAACCGATGGGAGGTTGAACGTGGGGCTAGCGACCCTACCTCCCTGAAAATCAGTCTAATTGCTACAGGGGCTCTAAAGCACATCAGGGACTAGATAAAATATTTGTTTTTAAATATAACGCGGTTTGATCTCTTTAGGTTAACAGATGAAAAAGTACTACTCATTCTTCTTGTCTCACTGCCAGTTCCGAATAGATTTAGAGCACAGTTGTTATTATTATTAATCTGTGAAATAAGTGTTGCTAGGCGAATCAGTGTATCATTCACCGTGATTTGGAGCTAGTAAATGAATGAAAGTAACTCATCTACATATACTTTATGATTTTTAAGTTTTATCAGAACTACAGTCAGTATAAAAACCCTACCACCTATAAACATTTCATTAAAAAAATAATAACGCAATTTAAATGTTACAGCTGTTTATATTTTCGACGTAAAATACTTTATCATGAACTGTAGGCCTATGGCATAAACTATATAAACTTAGAAGACAGGCCAAAAAATATAATGACGTAATTACGGTCTCACGCACCATCTAGTCAAGTGTAAAGTATGTGAATAAATCTTAGTATTACATTTTTGTATTTATTATTGTGTAATGTTTTTTTCAATGACTCAATACTTTGATGGGATTCACCTGTTTTCTGATATATACTATAACAAAATCCATTTCAGGGAGTCGGAGTGGGATACTTCAGTTTCATTATTTATATTTGAATATCTGAAGGCGTCATATAATTAATTCTCATTCCTTATAACGTCACATTAATTCTTCTACCACTATATTAATAGTCTAGTATTCCAGCTCTACTACTCTCCCTAGCTGTTTTCATTTCGTGTGTTAGCAATCTTATTCGTCAGCTTATTCGCTCCGAATTTTCAATACCTCCTTAGGTTGGATATATTCTGAATTCATAAGACATTTGTTTATATATATATATATATATATATATATATCCACATCTTAGTCATGTTGCGTTAACTTCGCTACCTGTTTGAAAACAAAAACAAACTTAGAATACGATAAGAATGGGTGGCGAATCTCTCCCGTGACATAAATGTTAGAAATTGATAAACTAAGGTAATTAAACATACTTTCTGTATTAATGTCAGTAAAAAGTTTGTACCTTACCTGATATATTACACTGATCGCATAATTTTATATTTTGCTTGAAATGAAATTTTCCACTAAGACACTGGGATTCCTGCCACACTTCTATTTAAAAAAAACACACCTTTCTTATGGATATAAATAAATAACTCAGAAAATACACGCACAAACTGATATTTTGAAAGAGATTTCTTATTCTAATTGTTGTCCACTCGATCAGTTTATTTTGAAACCAGAAATGAATTATGGCCTTATCAATAGTAATAATAAAATTCTCTTCAGGTTACACGTATACCAACACACGCAAACACAAGTATACACACATATGGAGAAATGCATGTACGAAAAGAAAACACTTTTATGACATTTATATATATTACTACTACGTAATATATGTGACCAGGATAACGCTGATTACTATTACCAGTATAAATATCAGTTGGCATATTGGGCAACTGGTTTCAGCTGATAGACTTCATTCTTTCTTAACCAATACATATGAGTTAAAGTAAACAAACGTTATCAATAGTTTTTAGTCATTACTAAGACCTATTTGATACAATATTCATTACCCTCCAGTAACCAGCGCTTGAACAAAATGGATTAGTATAAATACCCGTAACTGAGGTTCAACATCATTGTGGTTATTATTATTTCCTCGGGTTCCGAGCGGAATATAGGCCTCCAGTAACACCCCTCCACTTTTTCCTGTTTTCTGCTGTCCTCTTCGTCTGGCCCCACGAGCGCTCATAATCTCTCACCTCCTCCTCGCCACAGGATCTCCCCCATGTCTCTGTCGCACCGATGACTCACTCGTCGCTTTCCTTGTGGGATTCCACTCGAGAGCCTGACGCGCAACGTCATTTGGTAGCCTTCTCAGTGGCGTATACCCGATCCATCTTCATTTTCTTCCACATATTTTTGGAGTGACCAGCTCTTGGTTGATTTTTTCTCAGCCAGAGTTTCTTGTTGCTAATTCTTTCTGGTCGGCCGGCCATATGATCTTCAGCATGGAGCCAGTGAAGGAAACTGTTGATAAAAGATTAAAGTAGTCTGTTAGCGATGTTTTACATGACGCGTTGCCCAAGTTTCTGACCCGTATAGGAAGACTGACTTCAAATTTGTGTTGAACAGAATCCAAATCTTGTTCTCAATGCTTCTGAGTGCAGGAGATTTCCAGGATGATGAAGGCGTATCTTGCCTTTCTGATTCTGACTTTGACATCTTCATCCATTCCGCCTGTGGTTGAATCAATGCTCCCTAGATTAGTGAAGGAAGTGACGTTTTTCAAATTTCTATAGTTGATGATGATTGGTGCTGATTGTTATTGCTATTGGTCGCTTATCTTCATTACTTCCGCCTTCCCTATGTTCACCTGGAGTCCTGAATTCGCTGCCTGCCTCTTCTGCCAGTCCGTTGGTTTTCGCTTGCAAATCTTCGAGTTTGTGTGACATTAGATATATTTCATCTGCGAAATCCAGATTTTCCAGTCTTCTTATTGGTGATCCAGCGTATTCCTGTTTCTTCACTCCCCTTGTACAGTCTGACGCATAATCCACTCTACTAAAATTAAGAATATCATCGATGAAAATAGACAGCCAGCTTGTCTTACTCCTATCTTCACTTAAAACACCTCGCTGAGTTTTCTATTGCGGAACAGCTGACACGTGCTCTTGTCACATAGTTGTTGAATAAGGTTGATAAAAATTTTGGGCATGGACGCCATACTGTTGAAGCAGTTTCCAAATTACTTCTCGGTCAATGCTGTATGTCGAAGGCCTTTCGAATTCGATGAAGTTAAGGTACAGGTTTGACTGCCGTTCTATTTTTTGTTCGAAGATGATGATATGTAGAGTTGCAATTTGATCAGCACATGATTTGTCTTTCCTGAGTCCAGCTTGTTCTCGTTGAATTTCTGTATGCAGTGCATCTTTTATTGTATCCAGGATGATGCGACTTAGTATTTTAGTTGTCGTGGGCAAGAGCATGATTCCACACCAATTCTTGCACAAGCCTAGGTCACTTCTCTTTGGCAGCTTGATGAGTTATCCTGTCTTCCTTCCAAACCTTTTGTAATAATGGCGTTAGGACATCTGTAGCAGCCTCTGAGTCCATTTTCAGTGCTTCAGGGGGAATTCTGTCTGGTCCTGCTGCCTTCACGGATGGCCTTCAGTAGCTTGATAACATTCAAGATTTCTGCTTTCGTTGGGAGATTGGTGTCCACTGACAGTTCTGTCCGTACTTTTGATGGTGGTGTTTTTCTGGACGAGTTGCAGGTGATGGATGATTAAAGAGTCATTTGAAATGATCAGCCTATTGTTTGATTTCTCCCTTCTCCTTGGTATTCAGGTTCCCTTGAGCATCTTTTATTGGTTTCATCATCTGGCTTGATCTCTTCCCGGATCCAGATAGACCTGGTTATCTGATATAATGTTCTGACGTCACGTTTACCTCCACACTGCCTGTTCTGTTGCAGTTGCCGAACATTGTATTGTGGAACTGTCTTCTGTCTTTCGTAGCACTGTTCTTGAATTCTTTACTCAGTGCAGTAGACACTGAACTCAGCTTTCCTTTCTGTTGTCCATTTCTGCATTGAGTCATCTGCTGTTTCACCATCTTCCTCTCCTCCCTTCTATTAGCTCCCATGTAGGTGTCCGTTGAGAGCCATTCCTCATCTTGTCTCTTCTTTCTTCCATGGGCAGTTGTACACGTTTCCTTGAGCTCCACCTTCAGAGAGTTCCAATGTTCTTCCACGCATGTTTCCTCATTGATGCCAGGTAGTGTCTTCGATTTTGCTCTGATCTGATCTGTAGTAAAGGCATCCTTTGTAGTTTTTTTCCTTCAGTCTGCGAATATTGAACTTGAATTGCGGCATGTCTCCATTTGTTTTGAAGGATTTCAGTTTCACTTTAAATTTTCCTAGAACGAGATGATGGTCTGAGCCAAAATCTGCACTACTTTTCGAATTCGTGTCCAGCAGGCTAGCTGCGTCTCCACTTCTTTCAGTAGCATTGAGATGAAGTCAATCTGGTTTGTGGTGTATCCGTTAGGCGAAATCCATGTTCCTTTGTGTGTATCCTTGTGTTTGTACACCCTCCCTCCGATCACCAAATCATTGAAAGCGCAAAAGTCTGAGAAGAGTTCTTCATTCTCATTCATTTCACATAGTGAGAGCCACTCGATCCATGATGAGTTCTCTTCTTGTATTATCTGCTCCCAGTTTGACTTGCACTTATATCATCGATATGGATTTTGATGTCACTATTTGGGACGCTGTCCATTACTGTTTGTAGTTGTCTGTAAATATTTTCCTTCTTTTCTTGTTCCGCGTTGTTTGTAGCACTATGCGTAGCATTGGATCATTGTAACCTTCATTTTGAGTTGAATCTTGCTGTAATGATTCTGAATGAAATTGAGCTTTGGCTGCCACTGGTGACATTACAATAGCCGCTCACTGCCTCAGAGTGTCTGTGATTGTCGTCTGAGTATCCGCAGTAGACAACTGACTAGCCAGTTTAAAAATAAAATAAAAGACTTAGATCGAATACAAAATGTACGTTTAAAACCTTAGTTATAACTTAGATATAACTTCTTAAAAACCATATATATACGACTGTACAGCTTGATGATAAATTCGTTGAAAAGAGTCTCTTCGCTGAATCAATTCTTTTGATTTTCTATAAAACACTAGTGACGGAAAGGTATAAAGATGAAGAAAAAACATATTACTGTATTCGGCACAGTCACTGTTTCTAATCAGGTATGTAAATTGTCCTACAAACCAAATTTGTGCAATCCAGTTATTCTGATATAACACAAAGTCGAATATTAAAGTAAATACAACGACAAGGTTCAGTGTATTTTTGTCCTTATGTGCTTTATCCTTTCATTCTGTAAGCGAATGAAAGCTTAAAAGGCATAAGTTAATGTTCTTGTTACACTTAAGAGGTGTTTTTGTAATGGCGAAAGACCAGAGACTTAGTAAAAGAATGTTTATTTGGAATTTGTTATCTTGAGTCTCGTGTCACTTCTGTCTTAAACCATGTATTTCTTTGTTTTCCTTTCACGTCTTTCATACTTCTCCACAACGCTTAATCATTATTCGCTCTCTTAGACTTCAGATCTATCTTCCTACTATTTGATATTTTTATGCTAATGAACAGCTCTCTCTCTCTCTTTCCCTCGAGTTCGTGTAATAGTTAGTAAACGTGATATTTAGTGACGTATTCATAACTTTAAATCTATCGAAAACATTTATAGAAAACAATAAAAATATTTAAGTAACAAATCGCATGTTTGTTACAGTGTTTCTTTCTTTTTTTTCTTTTGGACACTAGACTTTTGTTGTTGTTTTTTTAATTCTCAGCATATATGCATATATCTGTGTGCATATTCATCCTGCCCAGCATTCACTATTGATCCAATTTTCTAATTATTACTACTATTGTCATTATTATTATTGTTATTCTCATTTCATAAGCATAATTAATCATTTGTTTACTGCTAAATCGGTTTCCGCTAGAAGGTGATAAGTACTTCAGGACAGTGCAGTAACTTTCTACACATGTATACTGTTATTAAAACTCCTTTTTTACATGCTTTAAAATGAATGCCATTTTCGTGGACATTTGGATTCAAATATTCTGACTTTATGACCAAATCACAATCGAAGTTAATCAAACCCAACTCCTGAATATTATTTTACCCCACATTAATAACTAACTTCACTGGGGATTTCCTGAAGTCCTAACAAAATGTCATCATCGAAGGTGTCTGTCTATCAAATCGAGTTTTATGGCATATATTAGGGTATTGGGTAGTTGTGCGGTGGGGGAGGGGATATCACGAGATGAGAGAAGATAGGATCCCTGGATCATAGGTTTTCAGCATTATAACTCAATGGTAAACTTGTCCAGCTGTAAACCTTAAGTTTTAAGATTCGACTCCTGATGGGGTCATGGGTGTGGACTGCCGTAGAGTCCCAGACTACAGTGAAACATCTTTTCAATCCCCTATGGTATTCACTGACCCTTTTATTGAAATTAGTTTTTGTCAAAATAAACAATGATGTTTGACTTTGCTTATTTCCAGTGTTACAATACTAATTAACCAATGCTGGAAATAATCCTAGTCATGAATGCTATAATGACTTGTAATTCCATCTGCATAAAATGGAAAAAAGCAAATAGAAACTATAATAGCAGTTCATTTTTGGTTTAAGACCTCAAAAAGAAATCAGAAGGACTGCTGCGACAGTGTACAACGCTTAGAAATCATACAACTAAATACATTATGTATTAATTGAATTTGAGATTTTCCTGTCGATTGATTGGACTGAAGTGCTCGGTCTCAGGTTGACATGTCGGTTTCTTGTGCAGATGCTTTGACGATGTCTGAGCATTTAGTGAGTATTTAATTGGTGGATGGTGACTAGCAGTGGAATCCAGGATGCACACTTCGTTCTATTTGCGACTCGTCATCTGGATGTACCTGCATTTCTCAGTGAGCGATGATGTCCCCACCAAGGCTCGAACCCGACATGTCAACCTGAGACCGAGCACTTCGGTCTAATCAATTGACGGGAAAATCTTAAATTCAATTAAAATTAACATGACCCGTTGCACAAGAGGTAGCTCTCGTGACCCAAGTGGTCTTGTGGATAACGCTTTGGCGTTTGAAACTATGGGCGCTGGGTTTGAGCCTCGGTGGGAACATCATCACTCACTGAGGAATACAGGTACATCGAGACGCCGAGTCCTAAATGGGACGACATGCGCGTTATCCTGGATTCCACTGCTAGTCGCCATCCACCAATTAAATACTAAACATAATATGCTAAAGCATTAATTTGACTGAAATTCGGGAATGAAAACAATTAAATTGTAAATAATTCAATGATGCTTACGTAAAAGATTAGTTTAAAAAAAATTTAACTAATGTTATTCTGAATGTCGCAAAGGATCAGAAGAACACTATTGACGTATACCAGTCTACTACATAGTACCTGTTTAGTAATATCCAGTTGTCACGTGTTTCTATGTTTTCATTTATCATGAAAAATATTGTCCAACTATGCTAATCCTCTTCAATTTCAAAAAATCATTCACCCAGATAATTATAAACATACATATAGACAGAAGACTGTATCAAGCTCCACATAGTCGCCTATCATCATACAACAAAATTGAAAGCATAAAAATGACAATGGAGGATAAATCAGGTCGGAAATGTCAAAAATATACCGATGGTAATAGCAACAAGAGTTACTAAGTACTGAGTTACGATGCGCAGTTTATGTCAAATTGAACATTGTACATATTTTATTGTCGTTTCTATATATTTTATTGTGGGCGTTAAATAACTACCTACCAACAATCGTCCTCTCTGTATACATAATAACTCTCTTGTCTTTTTATTGTATTGTTTACTTTCATGCTAACAATGATGACAGTTTATATTTCATAAATAAATAGAAAAATTTCTGTTACTTTGCCCTCTAGTTTAATAAATCTTTCAGTACATTCTGTGGGGCGGGGAATAGAAATATTTGCATGTGATAGGCACATTTAAAGCCATTTAGCAAACTTAGAACATCTTATGTAAAGCATAATATTATATAAGAATGCAATGTTAATGAACTATTACAAGTTCAACTAAACTAAATTAACACCTTGTAGTAAACTGTCCATTTGTTAGGATAAAACTATTTAAACTACATATGAACTTTATTATCATCATCTTGTATGTAATAATGGTCTTAGGGTCGATTTGTAACACAGTTATATAATTTTTTTTTTTTAAATATTCATATGAATATTTTCGTGTAACATAAGGTTCAGGCAATATGCTATGTATGCTATGCAGCTGTTCAAACACATTTAGGCTATTATTATCTTCATGTCTGTAAAATTAGAAATTCTGTCTTTTTTTAACCTACATTCCATATTTTAAAAATAGCAAATAAATGCTGATTGTTGCTTACATGTATGTAAATTACAAAATCATCCTGACTGATATATTGAATGGATTTTGTACCTAAATCTACACTTTTAAGTGAAACTGAATGTAACTGCCGAGAAATTAATAATATTATATGATTGATAGTGACTGTCGGAGGAATCTAGGATGTTTATCTTGTTCGATTTGTGACCTTTCAGCTGGATAGACCTATATCCACAATGACTGACAGTATTCCTGTTGAAGTCTGGGGGTAAAAAAGCTTCTGTACTATCATACAATACATCAGTAGAGACTGAACATTTAGAGTTCAATGAAATCAATCAACAGAAAATTCAGAGTTATACCTTTTTAACAAATAAAAATTGATAAATCTGATAAAATATTGTCAATAACTGGGTGGGGGAGAGATAGTTTGACTCTTGTCATGATCAAAATTCTTACTTTTTAAACCTTAATTATCCTAATTCCATATTAGTTTGTTTATTAGATATATTTTCAGAAGTTGGCTTGTAAGGATTGAATTTTTTTTACGAGTTTGACCATAAGGATTGATATCAGTTCAAGAACCGCTGAATACCAGAGAGTACTGGGTAGCTGTTTCATCCTAGTTTGGGAATCATCAGCAGTACACCAGTGCTCACTAGTGACTTGCTACAGGATGCAGTTTCCTGGATTTTTAGTGAGAAGTCATGACCATTGAGACTTATTCAGTCAGGAGGGAAGATGGATTTCCCACTGATGACATTGGTTGGTGGTCGCACTAAAATCACGAATTAGCAGAAGTTAGAATTGATGGACTGATCACTGAGTTGGGTCCCAGTGGCTAGTTATCTGGTTTATGAACTTACCTTTGTGACTGGAAGGTCCTGGGTTCGAACCCTGGTGGTGGGTGTGTAGTGACGATGATTCCTAAAACTAGGATGAAACAGCTCTTCAGTACTCCCTGGCTTTCAGTGGTCCTTTAACTGGTATCAGATATATCACACAATCATTTGCTCTATGACGTTTCAGACAAAATTTATTATTCATAGTCATAGCAATCATAATCACACGACTTCGAAACTTGAGTTTTATAATTTTATTTGTCTTCTCCTACTTGTCGTAGAGGTAGTAGAATTTTACGGATGTCTCGGACAGGTGTTGAACCATTCCTATTACACCTGTGCGTGTTTTCAGTTGCTCCGATGAACGAAGCTTCCGTTATTAATCACTCTCTCCATCCCGTTACATTATATTTTAAATGTCATCTTATCCCATCCTCTTGTATAGTTATGTGTAATTGCATGTGGTGCTGTAGCTGAACTATTCTCCATATTTCTTATCTTATTCAGATCAACTAATCTTGATTTTCTTTGCTTTTTGTTCTACTAATTCGACCTATGTATTTTACCTGACAATCAGTGCAGGGTATTAGATAAGCTAAATTGTTTTGTTTTAAAGGCTCCACAGGATCCGTTAACCGACAAAGCTTGTTTTTAATTGAGTTTGTAAGTCTGAATACCAGCCAGTTTTATTCCTCCCTTATTAAGAATTCTGCGTAAGGTTTCTGTGGTTCCTTCTTTTTATGGAAGTATTACTGATGATTTATATTCCCTATTGTTGGTGTTGTAGTTATCCTGTACATGTTTGACATGCTAGTAGTTGAGTTATAGGTGTGTTGACTTAAGACTTTCAACTGATCCTACTAATCATTCCACATCTATATAAAATCATCATGAAATGTCCGGTTAGATGGAACTTCGCGTGTTTGTAATTGGTTGGATAGAAACTGTTCACAGAATAAAAGTAATATAACAAATGAAGAGATTTAAGTTAATATTGATCGTATCTTCAAAACAATTTTAAACGAATTTTATAGGTTTTTAGATATTAAAAGAATTTTAGAAAAATAGAAAACAACTACAAGGTAAGAGAGACGACTGACTAGATATGATAACTGAAGAAATATAATTAATTCATTTCATACGATTTTATTTAAAGAACAGAAAGTACCATGTTAGAAGATGAATGAAGTAGTAAACTACCTAATTTAACTATTATTTACCAAAATTCACTTTTACAGAAATAGTAGATGGGTTAAACCCATGTAATTACTGTAACGACCAAAACCTAAGTACTTTGGTCTGAATTCAGGAAACTAATCGATGCGTTTATCTGTATAGCTGACAAAACTTCGACAAGTGACTGACTCACAGTCTTACAATGTCCCGACGGTGGCAAAAAAAGACATTTATGTGCGATTAAACACCAAATACGTTTCCCCCCGACAGTCGAAGGGCGAATAATCTCCACAGCATAACCCTGAATTCATTCAAACAAAGCCGTTATCTTAAAACAACATGTTCAACAGTTGACCATCACTCAATAGGAATCAATCATAAACAAAAACCAATAATAAGGATTAAATCAAAGGAAGACATATACATGCTGGAACGATGATACATTAGTCAAGGAAAAAGGGATGATACACACACTATTAGGTGAAAAATTCAAATAAGCATCAATATTGTAAATAGATTGTTCAAGAGGGATTTTCTGACTAATTATTCCGCTACAATAATATTATCACTATAGTGATAGTGAAGTAAAAATTTTTAATGTCACTTGTTCGTTATGCCCTAAGGATGTTTAGTTTTCTGTTCGGAACTTACCAGCTGATTATATGTGTATATCTTTGTGTAATGGTGGTAGCACGCTGAGAATAGAACCCAAGACCTACTATTACAAACATCAAAGTATTATCTACTAGACTTAAGCCTAGATGGCTATCTATGAAACAAGAGATTTTATCTCACTTGTCTGTAACTCGACAGAATTCACTCATCTCCACTGACACACACCCTATTTGAATCAATCTCTTGATGTTGACTTAGGAACTGATCTTGTTACAGTTGATTTGATGGTGCATAATGAACTGATAACATAAGCCATATTGATCGCATGAAAGGTAATTACGTGGTTTTATGGTTAATGCTTTGGTGTTTCAAATCAAAACAGCGTAGTTCTAGTTTCGGTGGGAACTCTGTCACAAGAATGCGAATATATTCACCTAGAAAGTCTTTAGTACGACAAAACATGTATCCTACTACCAAATAAATAATATCAGCTTAAAATCGCTCTTCTTTCTCATTATGATGAAATAAATCGTTTGGAAAATCAATTCTAGTGTTTTTGGAGTAAAGTATAGAATGAAAAAGAATATATCTTTAACATTATAACTTTTCTTCACTTCCTATCCAAAGATATTTCAGTCACATTTAGTGTTAGCATGGGATATTTCATTTAAACGATATCACTTTTTCTCTGCTTACAATTTCATCATTAGGTGACTATATTTTTTCTTCATTCATTATATGAAGGAATCATACAATATCCTCTAGCTATAAGAAAACTCATTTAATAGTTCATTGACTTCTATGTCGAGTATTTTCAGTAATTATTCATCTATTAGCAGTTAACAGGAATACAAACATTTCAAAGGAGAATTATACTCATCAATTCGAACTTTTCTTTGATAAAAACGCTATCTTATGTTAATTTTGGTACATGCTAGGCTTTATTTACTCAAATGATCGCATTAGATGTATTCCCTCATTACTTTTATTTCCACTTAATGACACTACTGAACAAAACATGGTTATTATTATTATTAGAATGAGATAAATCATAGGCCATTTTGATGTACGAAAATATCAATGGATCTTCATCTCCTATATAAACGTCCTTGATAAATCGATGATTGTATACGAGAGATTATCAAGGCAACAATAAGAATGGTTGAAATTAGTTTTTACCCAAAAACTTATTCTGTGAGAGACAGAGAGCGAGAGAGAGACGGGTGGCCCGTAGAAGTTAATAACACTTACCAAAGAAGTACTATTCATCGCAAATAGACAGTTCCATGAAGTGATGCAGCAAAAATTAATATCCGAGTTTAACAATGAATAAATAGATACGGAAAGCTTAATTATGGGAGTTAACAAACCACACTGATAAATCTCTGGTGCGCATGGAACACAGAACCTATATGACGATATATTTTGTTATCAAAGCTATATACTCGTAGTTGTTAATAATGCTCCCCTACCAGTCTTGTTGGGTGCTCTCCTGAGAAGGATAATAACTTTGGTATTTTCCCTTCGCATATTCTTGAAATATTTTGCACGAAATATAAGCTGTCCAATATTTCTGACTCAAATGATATTAGATAGTTGGAGGCAATCGGCAGGAAGCCTTGGACCTAGGTTTCGCACTAGATGGCACTCATCAGCGAAACGTGTCTGCAACCATGAAAAAACTCATTTCCTTCCTGAAATTCGAACCCACGTCACCCAGTGCTGCAGTTAGAGACGCTACCACTGAGTTATTGGAGCTCACGATTGATCTCTTGTAGAACTGTAGTGGGTATTTTGATTGGACACTAGTAACTAGTGTGACGTGTCTAGTCCTTTCTTTGGTGCAGACTGAATTCTATCAGTCAGGTTTTGCAATGTGGCCAACATTCTAGGTAGCTCGCCATCACGGTTCACTCTTTCAGGGTTGCAGATACGCCTTTCTGACTGGTGAGTGCCAACTAGCCCGAAACCTAGGTCCAAGGCTTCCTGTGGCTGATTGCCTCCAACTATCTAATATCATGAAATCAATGTGCACCGTGATGGCCAGCTGCCTAGAATGCTGGCCACATTGCAAACCTGACTGATAGAATTCATTCTGCACCAAAGAAAGGACTAGACACGTCACACTAGTTACTAGTGTCCAATCGAAATTTCTGACTTAATTACCAGTTGATGAGGGTTCGAATCTTCCACAAGATATCAGTTCATTTCAGGTTGCCCACACACCTAACTGATGAGTACGAGTAGGCATGAAACCTGTTTTCAGGGCATCACTTGGAAGTGCGCTGATGTGGAAAGTCTGATTATTTTGACTGGATTGTAATTTTATCTGATAGAATCTATTTGGTAGCTAGGACAACACAACATAACAAATGTTACATCCTAGCCATCAGCCGACGTACTGATTTAAGCACGTATCCCGAATTTTCCAGTACTCCTCCCCTCATTTCTCTGATACATTTTCTTAAGCACATATAGGAAATAGTAGACAAATTTCTTGGCACCATAAAAGACAAATTTGTCAAATTTACATTGTTTCAGTGGACAGTTTGCGTACACAGGATAATCAGCTCGATATGTGGATATATGGTCTTCAGAGGAAATTTTCGCACTTAATTAATGTTGTTAGTAGTTTTATTATCCTTGAAACCAAAAGTCATTCTTCTTTTCAACTTCCTCCTTACTTGTTTCAGAATATCATCATCAGGTAACCGTTTACCCGCATATGCTTCTCTACAATGACGAATTCTTCTGCCAACCATTGATTCGAGCAGACTACTTCATATGTCGCAACTGTGCGTCGGTGGCACAGCAGTTAGGACTCTCGCCGACCATGCACATAGTTCGGGTTTTGATCCCCAGCCTACGAACTACCTGATATCAATGGTCGGCCTGCAAAATTTGGCCTACCGATATCACATGCTGAAAAATCCATACGTGTACGGAAAATACAGTGTGGAATCAAGGTATTATCAAAAACAAAGTTGATTGGATTCAAAAATTTCAATTAGGCAAAGTTAAATGAAAAAAAAACGGAAAAGCATAAATTAAGCCTCAGTGTTTATTATTATAAGCTTATAGACAAAACATAATCAATAAGGAACTTAACAATCCATTTATGCAGTCTGCCTTAAAATGGCTGTTTGTTGTACTGAGAGGTCAAGTTTATTCATTTCCATCCTACGACAAAAATATGTATAGTATTATTACAAAGGATTAAGTGAATCTTTATTGACAATACTTTTAAGCAGACCGAGTATTTATTTACATACTCCCATTACTGTAAGGGGATGCAAATAATGTATATTCGTGAATATATGAATATGAATAACGAAGATAAAGTAAAAGAAGAAACAGATTGTTTTTCCCTTGACAATGTTTGCCAACATTAACCTTGACCTTAGTTAAACACATGCATACACAGACAGTATTTCTCTTTCTTTCAGCTATGATTCATAGACAGAATACACAACTAATTAACTAGTCGTAGCGAATACCCTTTCGACCACACAAGGAGGATAAATTTAATACGTATATTAGATGACTGTTTAAGTATTCTTTGTTTATCTCTTTCGCATTTATTTACTTATCTCCATATATGCGAAAGTGTGTGTGTGTGTGCGCGCATGGAAGAGGAAGACAGAGAGACTGAATACAGGGAAAACAGATGAACAAAGAAAATCACTTATTGTCAACACTTAAAATAGATACTCAAACATTTCAATCAATACTTCGCATGTATACTTACATGAAAATACACACGCACACATACACACGCCTGCAAGATGCATTGAAGGAATAGATATGAATTATCTATACAGAATGCCTGTCATAAAAGCAAACGTCTATAGAGGGAAACAGTGAAAGTCTGTGTGTGTGTTTATTTATTTTTGATGAAAACATGTACAGTTAACAAAAAAGAAAAATGCTAAACAATGAAGTGTTCATTTTAAACCACTTCAACGTATATGGAATGAAACGGAAATTAAACTTTGAAACTAATTATAATACATATACAGTTAGTTGATGGTGGTCCATAGATCGGATACTGATAAGAGTAAAGCAACAATATATTTCTCCGGAAATTATAATTTGCTATTCATATAATTAGGAGAGACATAATTAATCATAATAATTAATTTGGTGATTGAAGTAGTGTTTATTCAGTGTTCAGTAATCCTGTTCACTTCAATACAGCTGATAAATGACTCTTACGCGAAAAAAGACATTCGAATGTACAATATGTTGAGAACTATGATCTACCATTTAAGAAATGAATGCTTTAATCCAACGCGTGAAGGTTAATGTGATACTCACTAGTAAGTGAATACAGGTCTAAGCTGCCTGAAGTTCTAGTGAGAAATCATGACCATCTAGATCCACTAAGTTGGATGTAAGGAAAACTATTTGTCGAAGACGCTATGTATTGCGAATTAAAAGAAGTTAGAAATAATGAACCAGTGGACTTCGTCCGAGTGACTGGAAGGTAGAGGACTCACCTTGTAACCTGAAGGTCCTGGACTCCACCCCTAGTGGGCTCATGGCTGTATGATCCTGAAGAGTTCCGAGTAGTGACGAAACAGCTGTTCAGTACTCTCTGGTTTTCAGTGGTTCCCTAGCAGAAGTTATTTCGTGATCAGTCCGGAAATCGTTCCAGTAGTTCTGTAGAAAAAGTGTTTAATGTGTTTTCTAAACAATTCAGTGTTTCAGGATTTTTATCATCAGCTGACATTAGTTAGAGAACCATTGGAAAACCTGGGAGTACTGGACAGCTGTTCCGTCCTAGTTTGGGACTCTTCAAATCCCCACAAACCAATACTTGAATATCAATGAGACGCTTACTAGCTACTTGCCCAGGTAGTTAGTTACCTGGGGTTCTAGTAAGAAGTTGTGACCAGTAGGGTGCAGCAGGTCGGGCGTGAGGATAAATACTCGCCGAAGACATTGGCTAGAGGTCACGCTATGTCGTGAATCGGCAGAAGTTAGAATTCATGGGCTATTGGATCGGGTACCAGTGGCTTAATGGTCTACGAGCTAGCTCGCCTTTTAACCAGAATGTCCTGGGTTCAAATCCCGGTGGGTGAGTACTGCTGAAGAGTCTCAAACTATGATGAAACAGCTGTCCAGTACTCCCAGGTCAGCTCATGATGAAAATCCTGTAACCAATCAAATCCCTACAAACCAACACTTGAATTCAGTGTTTGGTGAACACTACTGATTTTCAGACTTTATCAACTAAATGACCTTAGTAAACACCACCATCATTATTTATCGATTAACATGATGACATGCAATCAGTATCGAATAACAAATGATGCTCTAAAGAATTTTTAAAACTAAAATACAATGTAGTAGAAAATTGGAACCATTACTTTACATGGTCAACCAATTGTTTAAATATGTTATATGAAGATAAAGAAAAAAGCTTCAAGTATTATTCTCTGTGATAAAACTACTAAAATTTATATCATTGAAAAATATTTGTGGTAATGACTGTGAATATTCCGGTAGAAGTATTTTGTAAGCTCAAATGTATCAAAGAAAATTTCTCAACGTTCACAGTTAGTTTTTAATTAGCGAATGTGGGGATCTGCTTAGCAATGCAGATTTGTTTGACCAACTTAATTTTGATATATTAACGTGTTCTGTTGAACCATTTATTGCAACCTGTTCACCTGTAGTTGATTGGTTAAGTCGATTTCATCGGATACGTGTTAATAAAGTGATTGTAATCTTCTGCTACTATAGTTTGTTATTCGACTGGATATTAGTCATTAATTATGCCGACTGGAGTTTACCATGGCCTGTTTATACCTTTGATTAGTTCATTCAAACATTCTGAAAATCAAGCGTTGGTCTGCGAGAATTTGACTGGTTACAGGATTTCATCATGAGCTGATATCGGTTAGAGAACCACTAGAAAACCTTGGAGTACTGGACAGCTGTTTCGTCCCAGTGGTTGCCGTATATCGTAAACTGGTAGAAGTTGGAATTCATGGGCTGGTCATTGGACCAGGTCCCAGTGGCTTAATGGTCTACGAGCTCACCTTGCTCCTAGGAGGTCCTGGGTTCGAACCGCAGCGGTGGGTGAGTACTAATGAAGATTGATGAACGAGGACGAAACAGCCGTCCAGTACTCCCAGGTTTTCTTCTTTGCAATTTATTTTATATTCTTATGCGCTAATTAGTAATATTAATCCAGTGGAAATCGAAACTTTTCACCTTATTTTCCATCTGCCTAATGAATACATTTCATTTTATGAAAGGAAACTGGATCTCCGTTTTGTTATTACCACATAGACCTCCTTAACTAGGAGGCAAATATCCAAATAACTTCAGTCTTTAATCAGAAGTAATTCATGAAGTTTGTCCCGTTCTCAAGTTTCGTAACAGTTCTTCCATTTAATTAGTATGAGGGTGGATTTCATAACAAATTTACATCACCTTAAGAACCATCGTTATAATTAGTGACTTACCAATTATGACCACCCACTAATTAATAACATTACAACATAAGGATTTATATTACACGACTGTCACGTCAATACTTAGTTTAAAGATTTTAAATTTTTCGACTAAAATTTGTGGCGTATGCTGCTGACATGAATTTGTAGGAGACAGATTGAGTTTGAGGTGTCATCTGGCCGAATATTGGATAGTGGAGTGATGAATTAAATGATGAAGAGAAGAAATGAAAGATCCTTGTGAAGCAACATAGAGAACACGAAATGAAGACAAAAGAAGCACAACCCAGAGAACATATACACGTGGAAATCGTATTGTATTTCTTTTTATTTCCTTCACGTTCCCAGTGGAACATAGGGCTTCAAGCTGGAGACTTGAAGTTTCTATAGCAGTGTTTTAATTTTTACAGGATGAGGTTCCTAGCCTTATGCTGAACCTTTCCTCTTTACCAATCTTATTACTGGGTAAGTGAGGTAAAGGAGTGCGTCGGCTAGGGATCGAACCCCGGACCATGTGCATGGTCGGTGAGCATGCTAACCGCTATGCCACCGACGCACACACAAATTCTATTGTATAGTACGTTTATTTTAAAATACCTGCACATCGATTATTACTGTATCATTGTGTTCTGCTGTAAAAAGTGCACTTTCACATTCTATCTCATTTGTTAGTAAATTTCGTCGCAACCAAGTTGATGGACATAATAAAACAATGATAGAATAGATACTCTAAGTGGACATAATTATCAATAGAGTAGTAGGTCAATTTATCCTTCACTTGACTTATCTTTCTACTTCAAATATTTTGCAGGAATTGTACGATAAAATTATTCGTTCTTATATAGGTTCAGAAAGCAGTCGATTTCACTAACAATAATTGCTTAGTTGTGATTTTGCTGTTATTGTTGTTAAAATTGTTTACTTTATTTATCGATTATGGTTGATGTTGTAAGTAAAGTGAACAACAAGTCATAATTGAAGTAGTATGAATACAAAAACACGAGACTAAACAAAGTGAAACAACGTCATTTCAGTTTCTGTTTTAATTTCCTGTAACGATTATTGTGAATCTGTACAATATTTCTGAAAAATAAAGAATGAAAATATAAACATTTATCGCTCACAATTTTGAACAACTAATAGTGTTTTTGAATGAAATAATTTACAAGAGTTTACAATGACAATCATTAACTATGTTTTTATGAATTAATACATTCCTTATGAAATTTTTAAATTCCATTGAATTTTGAATCAATACCTTCGAGCTGTTTTAAAACATTGTAACCATAAACAAGTTTCAGATAGTATTTTAATATCCTGTTTAATGAATTTAACATTGAATATGCGTTGTTGTTGAAGATTTAGTTAAAGTGAATAATGATAAATCAAAGCGAAGATAATCACTTTCTATTTCATTCTTTTAGTTAAAGATTAGTCCTAATCTTCTCTGATAACTGTAATTTTTCAGAAAAAACTAGTTAGAGAGAACAATTATTTTCAATGAATTCTTCTTCAGGCTCTATAATTTTAAATCCATTAATTTAAGCATACAATAGCCAGTAAAGGCAAATTATAATCGTATCAGAAAGTGTATTGTGGATCATATGGCCACGAAAGATCAGCAATAGAGATCTCTGGGAGCGAACCAACTCAGCAGGAACCGATTGTGCAACAAATAGGCAGGAAGAAATGGAGATGGATTGACCATACTCTGAGGAAACCATCAAGTGACATCACTAGACAAGCCATTGATCGAGTGGAACCCAAAAGGGAAGCGACGAGTTGGTCGTCAGTGTAAGAGTGGCTTGGAGGAGGTGATGTGAAGAGGAGATGAAAGCGTGTGAGCAGGCTTGGAGCGAGGTGAAAACGGTGGCAGAAAACCGAACGCAATGGAGACGTGCAGCTGGAGCCTTATGCTCCTCTAGGAATTAAAGGATATAATAGTAATAATAATTGTCGAACAAGCATAAGATGGGATGGATTTATAATTGTACAACCGGAAGAAGAATTTATTGAAAACAATTGTTCGCTCTGACTATTTTGTTCTGAATAAATTATGGGAATATTCAACTGTAATTTTGTTAAAACAGCCTACTTCTATTGAAGTATTACTAATAAGAAGATGTAGGTCAGCAGAAAGTACTCTCTGCGTTACTTCACTTCAAAGCTGTACAGTTATACAGTGTTCTTAAAGGTCAGGGAAACACCTGCAAAGGTCATCTGTTACCATCATTCGGTAACAAAAGGTATGTAGTTACATGCTAAACAAAATTATAAATTGCGCAGTCAAAAACATCAAATGGTGAATATCTTTCAGAAATTATTAACATTTAAATTATAAGCGTTTCGAAACAAAAATATTGTTCAAAAGAGTAAGAGATTCAGAATAAATATAAGTATACTTTAAAGTTTGAAAGGAAAGAATAAGAGGAAACAAACACTAAACGAAAATGGAATACATACCAAATTATTGTGCAAGTTAAAAAAGAAGAAAAAGATCATGGTCACGGCAGTGAAAAGAACAGGATAAACCACCTGTGTATGTGCACTTCAGGGTTTTCCTTGTGCATAACAAGAGCTTCTGCTGTGCATAAAAGATGTAGTCGGAAACCTTTCGAAAGACTTGGTCTTAACTTATGAATCATTTTGAAAGGCTTTCCTATTATAAGGAAAGATTTGTAAGGACAAGGTGCTCAACAACTGAATATCATCTCATTTCTCCCTTCGTCAACCATATTGAGAGATATTCTTGTGCATGTCTAGACAGTGTCACACTGGTACGGCCTATATATTTACCCCCACCTCCCACATAAGCAAGTTAATTGATATGTGCACATGGATTTCATAACAATGGAATAATGTTTTTGAAAGTGTGATGAGTATGATATTACTTGAGGATGACACGCAGAGATGCGAGTTAGAATCTTTTTCGAACGGCTGTTGATAGTCTGCTCTGAAGAATTTCAGCTGTTGCGTCACTCTTGAATTTTACGTTTGCAACTAACTTCATTTGTACTATCACTATTAAAAGTTGCTGCGCCTGCATTTTAATTTCTTAATACATAGTACATTATTAAAATAGGAATGCAGAAATCGAAGAGCTGTTGTCGTCTGAAGAGTTCTACTGAGAATGAAATTCACTGGGAGGCGTCAACAAACGGGTGACAGGAACACATATTAACCATATTAACAAGCAGATACATTTGATTTGCTTTCGAAAAGATAAGTTGGACATCTGAGTATGATGTACTAATTATTTAAATATTTACTAGCACAATCTTTAGCTGGAAAATACTGTCCGCTTATCAGTATGAGGGTAAACGATTATTAGGATGATCAGTCTCCCTAGTCCTTAGATATCCCTTCGGCGTTTAAAATCATTTCAGCCGCTAGGTAACTTTTTGAAGCATAACAAATTGTGCCTCTAAATGATGCCAGGTTTGGAAAGATTTTTAATACAAGATGCTTATTGTTTTAGCGCACCCCTTAAATGGAAAAAATCTCTGAGAATATGAATAAATCTAGACAGAGGAGTGTAAATTGCTTTATAGTTTTGTTTGAATGTTAAAGAAAAAGAGACCACTTTTGTACTTGCAGGTACATTAAGTCATGTGCTAAGATCATTCTTTGAGCTCCTAAAAGCTAGGAATCACTGAATAAATATATCTCCATTTTCAGGAGGATGAGCGCACCCCTGTCCTACAAAATCAACTCGGCAGTATAATTTCAAGGGACTGTAGTGATATTATTCAGCTAGTATATTAGAGTTAAGTGGGCTGTGGCCTTAATATAGGTCAATTTTCTATATAGTATCATCTCCATCCAACCTAGTGGCCAAATCGCTACTTGTTATTGTGGTGAAATGACAGTAATAGAGTCAGTTTATTGCAGTATCATAAGTGGCCACTGTTGAAGAATTGCTTTCTAGAACAATACAACTGTCCCGTACTTCGTGAAGCTTCTGATTTTTCACAAAATCTTAAGTTTAATTCAATTATATCTCTATAATCCCCAGATATGCCCATTAGTACCTTAAAATGAGTTAGTTATCTCCGTAAAGGAGGGAAAGCTGAGAGTACAGCTACCCATCCCAGATCGCAAAAAACAACTGCATCCCTATTGAAGCTTAAAAGCACACAAAAACATAATTATTTTCTACTGAGAATGAATAGGACGGGTGACATTAGCGACTGAAAGACTTCGCGAAGCCAGTCAGTCAATGTGTCTTCTTTCCATGAAAGCGAAAGTAAGCATAGGCACATAGAAGGTCTACACCAGACTGGCAAGAAATTCTGCGCAGATTGGCCTAGGAATGAAAAGATGTAGTATAGAAATGTTAGGAATATGTGATAACAGAGGGAATAGAAATGGTTCACCAAACTTTCAACTAGAGAGTCAATAATCTACTCCAGTCATCCAGATAGTAACCACCACTACACTAACTCTCCCCCGCCATACTCTCATATAGTGAAAACAAATCTCCTCCAGGATGATGATATCAAGATTCAAATCAAAAGGAAGGAAAGTTACAATTATGCAATGCTACACTCCTACAAGCAACGCATATTAAGAGAAGAAGGAAAAATTCTACACAACTGTGAACATTAATGACAAAACCATAAAAGGGGACAACAAATCCTAATCGATGCTACGAATTCCAAACTGGAATCGGACAATGCAGGAAAAGAACTCACCATGGGTGGAGAAAGCCTTCAAATAAGTTTGAAATATAATACCTGTAAAAAGTTCGTACATTATAGAATAGATCAGCTAATTCTAATTGTATTTTAACGGTTATTTATACACAGTGATCCTGATTTTGGTAATATTTCGAGCAAATTGACTACCAGTGATCACACCAACTGTTGAAATTGTTCTTTACTTTACTTTTTTGTTTGAAATTAAAAGGACAATTCCAGCAATTGGTGTAATCATGGACAATAATTTTGCTCGAAACACTACAGAAGTGAAAAACTTACTATTCTTTGTAAACAGCCATTGAAATAAAATTATAATTAAAAGTCAGACATAGATCATAACTGAATTTAAGTACTTAGAATCAGAAGTACAAATCCATAAATAATACTCATTACAGCCATCAGGAAAATGTCTAAGACGTAAAGCAAACTCTTTGAGGATACCTGTACGCAACTTCGTTGGAACCCTCTGAAAGCGACGTGGAAATAAACCAATATGGATGACTTTGCTGAAGAGTCAAGGCATCAAGGGGTTGTAAAAGTAAACTGCACGATTGTGAAGCAGATGATAAAGAAATTAAGAGATCAGCAACAGAGAGCTGAAAAAGGAGTGAGGAATAGTGCTAGGAAAGACAAAAAAAACTTTCATGTTGCATGGAAAAGTGAAGCAGGACAGTCAGTAGATAAGAGAGACCTCAGAACAGGATATCAAATAACCAGGACAGAAAAAACATGATAGACGTTCATAATTCTGGAATCGATGAGCAGCTCTACACAACTAATTCAGCCAACAACCTTTTACTAACAAATATGTAGTTAGAAATAGAAGCTGATTAGATATAAGTTGATGAGACAGTTGTATATCATCGCACGGCAGGGTGTCGAATAGAACCTGACTGGGATGCGATGAAATGGGTATGCATCATGGAGTGATATGGAGGAGGTTATGTGAAGATAAAATAAAGTCTTGTAAACAGGCGGGGAACCAACCAAAACTGACATCAAAGAATGGAACTTGGTGGAGAGGTGCGTCCGACGCCTTATGTTCTACTCAGAACTTCAGAAGCGAATAATGATATGATATGTACCTCATCTTAATACTAAAACTACCTCATTGTTTACAAATGAGAATTTTATCGCGTATTCTGACTAAGACTAGGTTAATTAAGAAATGTGAACATTTTTACCCATCACATGTTATGGCAACTCGTGATTCCTAAAGATATTCATTCGATTACTAATGAAATCGTTTCGGTCCGATTACCATACGTAATACTGAATAAATTAAATTAATAAACATCAGAATGATTTGTTTTGAGAGTCTTTATACAACAATTAGTGTTATATATCATTAATCATTGTATATTCCGTCACATATCGACATTAGTTAGAAAGCCGCGGGAAACCAATATGCCCTGTATAGGCGTTTTTGTCATTGGCTTTAACCCTTCAGCAGTCCTCATCTACTATATCATCGAGAATCGAATCCAGGGAATTCAAGACACTGTCACCGGTGAATATCTGCCTTCATCACTGACTTCTTGGATTTCACCAGTCACAAATTCATTAAAACTGTAACCATCACTTTGAGTTAATATCAACTGTCAAAACAGACTGTAACAGATAACCTATCAGGTATGCAAAACAATAAATATTGGTCATAAGTAACATAAAAAGAGAATAAGGAAAATGAGCAGGTAAAATGTGCTGAGAAGCAAGCATAAATAGAATGAACTACTAATAGGACTAGTTCACGCTTCAATATTTTGATTAGTAAACGTACTACTGAAAATAATTTTATATCTACAGGTTGTAATCTCTTCTGTGGAAAAAGGAGTCACTTTTAAGAGTTATACACTTGAAATTAAGTGCAGTAACACTAAAGTGTTCACAAAATCAGTCCGTATTTTAAATATTTTTTTAAATGAAGAAGTGTTCTGTCATTCAGGAAGAAAAGCATAGAAACAGTTAAAGGGTCTCAAACTAGGATTAGACATCTTGTGGCGTCCTCTATATTAACTGTAAATGTACGCTTATAAAATTGCTATATATATACATATTTATATGAAAAGCAACAAGCTGGCAGAAGAAGCATCCAGGAAAGATAGGCCTTCAGGTGAACACAGAGAAAACAGAGGTGATGAAGATTCCTGGCCATCGCCAACAGCAACAACAACAACAGACAACAATCAGCCAGCATAAATGGGGGGAACCTGAAAGAAACAACCTCTTTTACCTACCTACCTACCTACCTGGGAAGCATCGTTTCCACTACAGGTGGAATTGACGGGGATATCAAAGTGAGAATTGGGAGAGCAAGATAAGCTTGCATTACTCTCAAGTCTGTGTGGAAGTCAACATCACTCAGCATCAAAAATAAGATCCGGATTTTCAACTCCAATGTGAAGTCAGTGCCACTTACTATACGGATCAGAGACTTGCACTGTGCGTCATAAAGAGCATCTCCAACAAACTTCGGTCCTTCATTAACAGTTGCCTTCGCTTAATACCACTCAGGATCAGATGGCCGGCCAGAGAATATCAGCAACAGGGATCTCTGGCAATGAGCGAACCAACTCAGCAGGAACCGATTGTGCAACAAATGTGCAGGGAGAAATGGAGATGGATTGACCATACTCTGAGGAAACCATCAAATGACATCACACGACAAGCCATCGCTCGAGTGGTACCTGAAAGGGAAGTGGCGAGTTTGTCGTCAGTGTGAGAGTGACTTGGAGGAGGTCATGTGGGGAGGAGATAAAGGTATGTGTGGAGACGTGGCACCAGGTAAAAACGTTGGCAGAGAATCGTATGCAATGAAGATATTCAACTGAAGCCGTATGTTCCTCTAGGAACCAACGGAAACTTGAAAAAATATATTGTTAAAGAAATCAAATTACAAAAAGTGTGAGCAGAGAGAAAAAGTATATATCCGCTTAAAAAATGTATATATTTAATGTATATAAATGCTTACTGTAATAATTATTCATCAGGTTTGTCACTACTTTTTATTAACACGTTAGCGTGTAATGAGATTTCAATTCTAGAAGATTCACTCAATAAATACTGAGCTTAGAAATGTCTCACACACGCATACTCCTTAGGGGATCTGACCAAAGCAATAAAAATACATGAGGCGGGATATAACGGATCCATTTAATTTTTTCGGTATCTTTTTAGTGGAATACAACATGATTGGTGAAAGTTAATAGTTTTATTACAATCTTAACATACTTTACCGACGCAAATACCTGTTGCTATATCTTTACATAGTTATAGAAACGTAAATATATATGAAGAATATAACGTTTCGAGATGTTAAAAATCGTATTTACTCTCCGTTTATGCACAGATACAATGCTTTTTGTGGTAAAACATTACGATAAGCAAAGTCAGAGAAGCATATATCACTAAGGGGTAACATTATTCTCATTTAGAATGTTAGAGGGGATATTGCAGCAACAAGTTTTTTAATAATGTTAAGGAAAATAACTCAAAAGCGAATTCCGCAACTGAAAACATAAGTTCAGATATCTCGTGAAGCATATAATACCTCGAGATCATGGATATGTCTAACTCATGAATACTAACAAGTTTATTATCGAATTCGAGTAAATTTTCATGGTGAATTCCTAAGACGACCTAAATCCAGTCAGGGAGAACTAGTTCACTGATGGCGTCGGAAAATTCATTGACATTTAAAGTTCAATAGCATAATATCAATCACGCTCCAGTAACCAAACAGTGCATATTACACCCACCATTCTCACGTCAGCAATATACTGAAAAGTAAAATAAAAGGAGAAGTATAAGAATTGTATTTTTATAATAATTCCTTAAATATCAGTTAAATAAAACTGCTTGTAGAATAAGGTCCAGACTGAATGTTTCACTGAAAGGAACATATGAAATTGTTTAAGACAATCAAAAGTGGGCAAATTCTCATATTAAGCTAATTCTAGTTGTATCTACCACTTTACATGTACGCACCAAACACACATTGGAAGAACAGAAAGAAAGCTTGTTGTTCTCTTTTTTCTAAAACATACCAAAAGATGCGTGATTAAGGGGCATATATGTACGCTGTTCGCTGGACACTATTCATGCAGTAGACAGTCTGAAGGCATTCAAAATAATCGGCAAGTGAAAGAAAACCATTCTGATACGTATTGTTGAAGTAATTACCACCAAATGGTTAAAACCAAATCGTTAGATGCAAAAAGAGGAAGTAGTCAGCCTTGAAATATTTTGGTGATTATACTTACAAAACAAACGTATGCAATACTGATCACATAACGTATTCTTCTGTATCTTCTGCTCTGTGTAAAACATATCCATTCTTCCTCTAAACGACACCCTTCTGGCTTCTGTAAAATACCTTTCAGACGCAACTTATTGCACTAACATATACTTTCTAGATAAACTTTTTTCTACCCAAATTTTGAATTCAGCACTTATTTTTCCAATAATATTCGTTTAATCACTCTATAAATAGTCAGTCCACTGAGTAATTCACTGTCAATATGATGTTCAGACCACTTTTGTTACTTATATATTTTCATATTGTTTAGTTTGCAGGCAGTTGAAAATAATCCACAAAATAACAAAAGTGAGCTCATGTCATCTTACTATATTTGTTTCTCCTGTTTTATTCAAAATTAAAAATAAAAATAGGGGCAAATTAATGATAACATTTGAGAGTATCATTTGCTTATACTAAATAGATGTTGAGAGAATAACTAAAAACCTTGGTACACAGAAATGCCATTTCAGACTATCATTATATCCTTTAATTCCTAGAGGAACATAGGCATTCAGCTGCGCACCTCCATTGCCTTCGGTTTTCTGCCAACTTTTTCACCCCGATCCAAGTCTGCCCACATGCTTTCATCTCCTCCCCACATGACCTCCTCCAAGTCACTCTCACACTGACGACAAACTCGCCACTTCCCTTTCAGGTACCACTCGAGCGATGGCTTGTCGTGTGATGTCATTTGATGGTTTCCTCAGAGTATGGTCAATCCATCTCCATTTCTCCCTGCACATTTGTTGCACAATCGGTTCCTGCTGAGTTGGTTCGCTCATTGCCAGAGATCCCTGTTGCTGATATTCTCTGGCCGGCCATCTGATCCTGAGTGGTATTAAGCGAAGGCAACTGTTAATGAAGGACCGAAGTTTGTTGGAGATGCTCTTTATGACGCACAGTGCAAGTCTCTGATCCGTATAGTAAGTGGCACTGACTTCACATTGGAGTTGAAAATCCGGATCTTATTTTTGATGCTGAGTGATGTTGACTTCCACACAGACTTGAGAGTAATGCAAGCTTATCTTGCTCTCCCAATTCTCACTTTGATATCCCCGTCAATTCCACCTGTAGTGGAAACGATGCTTCCCAGGTAGGTAGGTAGGTAGGTAAAAGAGGTTGTTTCTTTCAGGTTCCTCCCATTTATGCTGGCTGATTGTTGTCTGTTGTTGTTGTTGCTGTTGGCGATGGCCAGGAATCTTCATCACCTCTGTTTTCTCTGTGTTCACCTGAAGGCCTATCTTTCCTGGATGCTTCTTCTGCCAGCTTGTTGCTTTTCACTGGCATATCTTCCATTTTGTGGGAAATCACACATATATCATCGGTGAAGTCCAGATCCTCCAGGATTTTTGTATGGGTCCATTTTATATCTGTTTCCTCATTGCCCGTTGTCTGTCGCATTATCCAATCTACTGCAATCAGGAAAATCATTGGCGATAGTAGACAGCCTTGCCTCACTCCCGTCCTCACTTCAAAGGATTCCGTAAGTTTCCCGTTGTGGATTATTTGGCATGCAGCATTGCCGTACAACTAACTGTTGGATGAGATGTATAATTGTTGATGGGACTCCGTAGTAGCGAAGTAGTGGCCAAATGACCTCTCGATCGACGCTGTCGAAGGCCTTTTCAAAGTCGATGAAGTTGAGTGAGATAGAGAGGTGACTGCCATTCCAAGCTTTGTTCAGTGATGATCCGTAGTGTGGCGATTTGATCGTTACATGACTTGTTTCGCCTGAATCCAGCCTGTTCCGGTCGAAGTTTTTTATCCAGGGCTTGTTTGATTCTCTCCAGGATGATGCGGCTTAGTATTTTACTTGGGATGGACAGGAGCATAATTCCGTGCCAGATTTTGCATGGACTTAAGTCTCCTTTCTTTGGTAGTTTGAATAAGTATCTTTTCTTCCAATCCTCGGGTACTTTGCCCTCTTTCCACACCTTCTCCAGCAATGGCATCATCAAGTCCGCTGTTGTCTCTGGGTCCATTTTCCATGCTTCTGCTGGGATTCCATCTGGTCCTGCTGTTTTTCCAGTTTTTAGCATCTTGATTGCCTTCAGGACTTCTGTTCTCGTCGGGGGGTTGATGTTCACTGGTAGATCTGCTTCCGTTATTGTTATTGTTGGGCGCGTTGCAGGTGACGGACGATTTAGAAGTCTTTTGAAGTGTTCAGCCCAGTGCTTTCTCTGTTCCACCTCTTTGGTGATTGACTTTCCATTGTCGTCCTTTATTGGCTTAATCTGTGTCGAACTTTTTCCCGAAAGGTGCCTAGTTGTTTGGTAGAGTGTGGCAAGGTCTCCTTTGCCTGCAGCTTGTTCTGCTTCACTTTCCATGGCTTCATAATATTTTATTTTGTCTTCCCTGGCACTCTTCTTCACTCTTTTGTTATTACTTTATAGTAAAAATTTCTAGCAAATCTAAGGCTAAATTTCTATTTATTGAACAGGGGGCTTTGTGGAAATTCTATATAACATTAATTATTATATATTGAGATAGAAATAAAATTGTTGTTTGGATCATGTGCAACAGTTGGATATCGAAAAATTTTCACCCAGTGATGACTACACTAGATACAAACTATTCGGCGATAGCATGAGGCGATGTGTTTATTATACATAGAATAAGTTCTACTGTAACACAAAGGGTAACTGAGCTCTCTGAACATTTCAAAGATTAACATCTGTAATAAAGAAGGGTAATATATATATATATATATATATATATATATATATATATATATAATAACTTGAAAATAACAAAATAACAGAAATGCAAGTCAGCTGATGACTTTTTTGTTAATTAACTTTATTGATTTCGGTATATATAGGAAATATACCTTGTACAGTTTTCTATTTCTCCTATTTGGAAAAATCAACATTTAATCAAAATAAATTATACATGTGATATTATTTATTTATATTGTTCTACTGCCTAATTCATAATTGACAGTTTAGACAGATTACAGTTATAGCAAATTTACAAATATATTCTACCGGCAATTTCATTCTTCGGCCTAACTGAACATATATATATATATATATATATATATATATATATATATAATATCGTGAGTCGATTGGAAGTAGGAAATGTTGACATTAAGATTTTTGAACAGGTCATTCCTTTTATTATCAAAATGAATTTTATTTCTACAAGATAAATTTTAGAAAAATATAACTTATCATTAATCATGGTTTAGAAACAATAACCAAACTTTAACTGAATAAACAAAATGTTGATAACTTTGAATTAGTTGAATGATGAACATATGAAGTTTATGCATGTGAAGATTATTCATCGATAAAGCCAGACAATTTTTATAAGTATTACTTGAACATTTCTTCTTTTTATAAACCACCAGTAAATATAACATCTGGACTGATACAGAAAACTAGGCCGATTAAGTTCGAAGCTCAGAAACTGATAAGAACACCCGAACATCCATAAGTGTCAGCCATACATATATGTGGTTGGGATTATTCACAGATAACAGGAAATAATTTTTGGATGACACTAGTTATTCACTATGACCCCTTTAATCATAGCGGTCTCATGATTGTTTTGCCTTTGATTAGCATAGTGTTTTAATGCAGTTATGTGAAGATTAAAGTTTTTTACTAGATAACAGGATGCGATACTATGACTTTGAAGTTGTGAGTGAATCCTTGTAGAAGTGGTTTATGTATAACAGTTGACTATACAAATAAAGAACTTATTAAAACAAAAAGATGCAGTTTAATTTATGTTATGATGAGCAAAGTTAGCCATTGGATTGGTGTGTTAAATTAGTAGTTTTGAAACATATTGATTATACAATGATATTTGTAAACCAAACCATGTTTATCATCAGTGAATAACCACAAATTCCTTCACAAGACTCTATATAAGGCTTCTCTTTTTAATAAGAGTTATTCTTCCGTTTAGGCATGTTTATGTGTATTTGTTTAGAAACCCGGAAATGATACGCAAAGATTAGCCGCATTTATTCATTTCAGTAGGTATAATACTATTCTACTGTTTATTCGGTCTTGATAGATTGGAGCACATAAACTGCTTTCCTTTCTTCATAGATTTTTTCACATTTTTAAATTAACAAAAGTCTTAAAGTATAGATTTAATTTCATTCCGATTAACTAGAGATTTCATTTAAATTCTAGACGTTATTCACAGCCTATAAATTAGTAGTTACAGTATTTCATAAGAACAGAAATTACAATGAAGATTCTTTCATACATTTATTCCTCTTAATGAATTTGAACAAAGTAAGAACTACAGTTTTTGCAGAATGAAGTGGTACTATCTTTTTTCGTTGCCATCTTGTCAGCTGCATATAGGCCAAAGACATTATTAAATATATCTACAAAACCATTTTTAACATACTTGCACAGGGTTCATTTTAAACAAAAATCAATCGATCAATATACGCATACAGTAATTATATATATATATATATATATATATATAATGTTAAACACTATTCCGAGCAATAATAATCATACTCAATGAAAACTTTTCAGCATTACGCATTCAGATGAAAGGGACATGAAAATATCCAGTTACCAGGGCAAAGAAAGACTGATAACTGTTTCTTTCTGAACGCACAAATCAGGTTTCAGGAGCTTGATGGAAATGGTTTCAGCAAACTTGAGGAGAATTGAGCTCTTTTGCTTATTGATAATTTTGGACGATTTTGCGACGTCCACCTCATGTCAAGGAGATGCCTGGCGATGGCACTGTTTAAAGCATTTGTCTATCTCACTCAATATCAGATAAGTTATTTTTTATCAGTCAGATCATTAAAAGGCGGTGAAGTTGAGAGTTTTGTCAACATGCGATAAAAGTTAAACCAGTGATATAACTTTTACTTCGTATTGCAACAGACTATAAAGTAGGATAGGTGAGATGACCAAACTTAAGAAACCGGATTCCTAATAATGAAGCTTTCGTTATTCAGTGAACCAATAGTAACCTCTATTGACATTCGTGAAGAACTTATCAACTTTACATATCTATGAATGTCTATGGAGGGTGATACCTCAATTTGACGACAGCAGCTCTGCAAAAAGAACGAACTCAAGTTCTGGTAAGCATCAAAACTATCAGAACATACAAAAACTGTTTGGTAACCATTCATTCCATTGGTATCAAAGCTGAAATATTCTTACATGCTGACAGGTAAAACCTTCTCATTAAAGTAAAGCTAAATCCTATTATCTTACCTATTAACCCAAAGCTGAGTATATCTCACATTTATCATACACTCTAAAATAATTAGGCATAAAACTTAAATTTATTTCACGAATCTTAATAACAACATGATACAGTTATTGTTTACCTCTTGGTTCCAAATACTTATTCAACTGTTCCTATTAACCATAAGAATTAAATGCGGGAAAATGTCATGACAACTGATATGCGTCTAAAAGAGTGTTAGGGAAATCAGCTTCCCATAAATTGAACAGTGATGATAGTATATGGTTGGTTGACACAAGTAGAGGAACCATAGATAAATGAATTCAGAGCTCAACATTGAAGTCTTCGGTATGCAACGTGAAGGCAGTAGACTAAACTCCTCAGTGGCTCATCATTGGCTACTGGTGGATGTATCTCAGGTTAAGCGGAAAGAGGTATCTAAGACTCAGTGTTTTACAGTGATTTGTCTAGACACATCACTTTGTAACAAAAGTACATCTGTAAATCAGTCAAAACTTTCAAAACTTAACATGCAAAAGATAAATTACCGCAAATAGAATAAAATAGCAGGAAAATGAGCATCTATCAACTCAATTATCCTATGGAAACATACATTTAAATTAAGTTAGTTTCCCAATTCTCTCGCATAAGTTTTTCCAAATACATTCCTTCTAGGATGACATTTTAGGATATTTTGTCTAAAAAACTAAAAAAATAAAGTTAATTTAACTTCATCTGGGTTTCCACGTTATTTCACATTTTAGTTAAACAAAACAGATATCGTTAGAAATTTGTCTATAAAAACAAAATTTTAAATATTTGTTCAGACGTGAAAAAGAAAACAAAACAATGTGTAAATAACCGTTTAGATTTGTAAATGATTGATTGTTTCCTTTTTATTTTCAGCCTTTATTCTTTCTAACTAATAAGAATGTGAAGTCTATTGAAAACACTTATTGTAGAGGCGAAGATGATGAAGGTTAAACAAAGTCTGAGTCATGACAAGGTAGTAATATTCAATCTCAGAATTACTAAGTTGGCGGAAAGACTGACAAAAAGCATCATCTTTCCATTTCATTAATAAAATTATTACTTCTTTGTCATATTTGCATATGGGGTTGTTTAAATGTAGACTGTTGATACTGGTAATACGTCGGTTAAAGTTGAAATTTGCATCTATCTCTCAATCGCTATTTATTGGTGAAGTATAGCTACCTTAAGAAGACTATACATTCAAGAAATGGAAGATGAATAGAGTTGAAGCGAGACTTGCTTTGCGTTAAAATGCAGATTAGTTACCCATTCATTAAAATCTAGCTTTTTGTGTGCAGTTATTCATCATTTACTAAGTTTTTATAAAGTGTTGAAATATAGCAGGTGAAACCTTTAAACTAAAAGGCGAGAACATGAACAATCCAAATGGATTACTAATGGTTGTTAGTGCACTAGAAGCTTTGTCAAGAGGAATCTGCACATAAGCATACTTGAGATCTTATTTGGGAAAGCATTTTGAGCTACGTAACTTGTAGAGAATGACTTCGGTTTCTAGGGTAGTACAACTTTGCTGTAGTAGGCGACTATTGAGTGCAAGGCGATAGTCACCACAAATTATCGATGCTTTCCCATCAGCCTTCAGTGGCGGTACAATAGGAGTCGCTGAATTCGATGATTCAACTCGCATCAGTATGCCTTGCTCAACCAACTTGTCAAACTCTTTTTTATCTGCATCTCGCAAATCGTATGGAATCAATCGGCGCTTTAGAAAGACAGGATCACCCATTATTTCAAGATGGATGGGCTGAATTTTCTTGCCACCTACACACTTTGAACACTGAAGAACTAATTCTCTGAGCAAAGGTTCCTCAATCAACTTAGAGCAAAGTGAGATTTGGAAATTTAACAATCTAAGAGCCTTTAGTCCGAATAAAGATGGACAATATCCACTGCCTGATTTCAAACCAGTGTTAGCAGTACCAATAAGAGGTAATTTATGACCAGTAATACCGGTAATGGAACTGGTAGTAGGGTCCACCTGGGCATGCTTAGAAAGCGATAGTAAATCTTTCTTAGCAATTATAGACTCATTACTCCCAGTATCAATCATAAAACAGTTAGACCTGCCTGAATCTATAGCTAAGATTTCCATGAGGTGAGAATGAGTATTGTGGAAAATTGAAATAGACACTGACTGCATTTTAACAGAAAAATTGGAATAATCAACAGAATTCTGAGTAGCATAAGTATTCGAACTCTGCATATGTTCCCACTTTTACCACATTTATGGTACTTAGCATCCCGAAAACGGCAAGTACTGCGTAGATGAATCTTCCCACAGGAAAAACACGGTTTAATGGTTTTGATCTCTCGCTGCATTCCATTACATCTGGATGACAGTTTGGATTTCTTTCTATGAACACTTGTATTATCAACTTTGGACAGCATGACATCAGACACTGACGTAGTGGGAGCTGGGAATTCACTGTTGATACCTTCATATGTAATACATAAATCCTTAGCAGTTTAAAAGGTGCAGGAAGGAATCTGAATCAACTCTTTCTCTAACTTGGGGATACTGACTCCAGCAATTAGACGACCACGTAGTTGAGTATGGAGCTGATCTCCAAAGTTGCACTTCGAAGCTTGTATCTGAAGTTGAAGAATAAAGTTTCTATTCTTCTGGTTTGGAGCACGAACAAGTTTGTTGAAGTGAGCCCTCTCTCGTGTTTCGAAAGTTGTTATGTTGAAGTGATTTGTTAGAAGTACATGGAGTTTATCATATGACAGAGAAATTGGTTTATCTGGAAATGACAGAGTTTTCACTAGGCTGTACGCACCTGGACTGATAGCAGTAATAAAATGAGCTGAAAGTTTGTCATCACTAACATTCTTCGACATACACCATGCGTCAAGCATTCAAGATAGTCGGCGATTTCCCGCGGTGAACCATTAATAGGAAACTTTCCAAGATTATTTAATTCCATAGTGAGGCTAAAATGTAATAGTTATGTGTAATAGCAATATTTCGCAATGACTGTATCACAAGAAATCCATCAACAACACAAAGAGGGATGAAATCAGGAATTTTTATCTGGCAGAATTATTGGAATTCATATATTAAATATTAACAACAACAGTACGCATTTAAACAATATAGTAACAGAAATTTTCAGTCACCACAGTTTTTTCAGATAACTTACATTCTCAAGGTGGATTATGTTGCGAATCTAAATGATTTAGAGTGTCACTGAGAAAGGGTAAATCTAGACAGCTGTTTCATTTTATTTCGGGACTTTTCAGCTACACATACCTATTGCTTTCCAAAGGTGATCACATCGTCACTCGACCACTAAAACAGAATCCAATGGACCATAATTTTCATATTCTGTGGACTCACAATATAACGGCGTCATCTAAGTGAAGCAAACTTTCAAATCTCATCTGAATTCTCCCAAACTCAGAACGTGGAAAACTTACGTTTTGTTACAAATTTAGCAGATTAGAGGATGTGATGTTGATGTTTCACTTTTGTCATCTTATGTATCATCTTAATGAGAACATTTTAAATGCACATAGGCTTTTCTTAAGAATTCAGAAGCTTGTGGACAAGTTTCGGAATTAAGTTTGGTGTGTCTACTTGTCACAGAGCAGAGGAATCGAAAATGAAGTGAAGAACTTCAGGGCGGTAGCGGATTCAAACCCATGACTTGCGGATTAATAACTTAAACTTTACGTACTGTTGTGAGCAATTTAGGTTTTCTTTTAGGTCATTTGTTTCCTTACAATGAACTGAATATTTGGCTGAATTTGAATTCTCTTATTCGGAGAAATCTAAATAAAGGAAATCTACTAGTTTGAGTAGGTGACTAAATTCCTAGTGCATATAGATAAATGCAGTACATAAATAGTTCAATGCTGCAGTCCAGCTGACGGTATTTGGCAGGTTATCAGGCTGATCAGGTACATTAAGTTTATGTTTGTGCATAGTCAGTCAACTCGTCAGCTACCGTCAATTAGGTTTTTAGGCAACTGAGACTCTAATAATACTTATTTTCTCTCTTTGAATTTGTTTCAGAGTATTTTAGTCACTCAATCTGGTGTCACTAGACATGTTAAATATTCATTCAAGTCACTCATTAGTACATATGTGCGCTGATGGCACAGCGGCTATGACGCACGTGGTCCGGAGTTCGACCTCCAGCCAACGCGCACCTGATATCAATGGTCGACCTGCCAAATTTGGGCTACCGATATCACATAATGAAAACTCCATACTTGTACCAAAATTCTATGTGGAATCAAGCAGTAATAAAAAGAAATTATTAGAATGAGGTACTGCCTTTAAGAAAATAGCTTGTAAACATAAAATGATTTTCAAGTATTGATTTTGTAGGGACTTTTGTTTGATTGGATGGAGGATTTCATCATGAGCTGACATTAGTTAGAGAACCACTGGTAAACCTGGGAGTACTGGACAGCTGTTTCGTCCTAGTTTGAGACTCTTCGTCAGCATGCACCCACCGGGGTTTGAACCCAGGACCTTATTGTTACAAGGCAAGCTAGCTCCTAGACCATTGAGCCACTGGGACCCGATCCAATGGCCAACCCATGAATTCTAACTTCTGCCAATTAACGACATAGCGTGACCCTTTATCAATGTTTTCTTCGATGAGGCACTGTTTCGTCTTCAACCTGCTGTACCCTACTGGTTACAGCTTCCCGTTGCGAAATGATCGCACTATTTCGTTAATTGGCAGAAGTTAGAATTCATGGGCTGGCCATTGGATCGGGTCCCAGGGACTCAATGGTCTAGGAGCTAGCTCGCCTTGTAACCAGGAGGTCCTGAGTTCGAGCACCCATGGGCGCATACTGCAGAAGAGTCCCAAACTTGGACGAAACAGTTGTCCAGTACTCTCAGGTTTTCCAGTGGTTCTGTAACTGATGTCAGCTCATGATGAAATCTTGTATCCAATAGAATGATTTGTTTCGCTATCCTACAGTTTAACAAATAGAGTAGTTATGCTGAAACTATAACTTGTAATACTTAGTCTTCAGTATTCGTCTTTGTTTTAATTAATGGAGACAAAGTTTTTCATTTCAAATGATTTTCAAACTGAGGAGACTAAAGTTAGTCAATAAACTCTTGGGCTGTCCATAAATATAATACAAACACTCCGAGACCTCCCGTACTCTTATCTGAACTGTAAATCTCAAGACATCGTTACTAAATTTTTCTTCAGTATCATTTTATTGTTCCTCAGCTAACTGACAATTTTTTTAGTCTGCTTGTTTCAAAGTTAAGATTTTGCAGCTATTAGTGTTCTATGGACTAATACTGCCATCATAAATACTTGTATAAAATATTTACAGTGAGTACAAAAAGTAATTTAATTCATTGAATCATTAATTTGACTAGTGTTGTGTAAAAAGTAATCAAATTAACTTCCAAATCTAAATTGTTGTACTCAAAGTAGTTGATTATAGTAAGTACTAAATTAATTAAGAAAGTTTGCACTAGTCTGTCATGCCTTTTGAGAATTAATAATAGTTAATACAAACAAATATAAGTTCAGTTCTTTGTTCATAGATGAATTGATTCTTTTGTTTTTCTTACTATTGTCTCCAAACTACTCTCTGAATGAAAGATAACACACTCGTAAGAAGATCTGAAGAAGTTAAACTCTCAATTAACTTTATACACATTTGAATCATGATATTAATAGGATCAGACAGACGTTCAGTGTCCCTTAATTATTACATTCATTCCGGTTAATATTAATCCATGCGTGAAAACCATGGATTGTTTGAGACCGACGATTTGATCATATCGAAATTCGACAGGAATAGTTAAATTTATTAATAATATGTTAGAGCATCTCAAACAAACTTCAGACCTTCATTAACAGTTGTCTTCGCTCAATACTGAAGATCAGATGGCCGGCCAGAAAAGATCAGCAACAGGGATCTCTGGGAGCGAACTACCCAGGAATCAATGGAGATGGATTGGCTGGCCATACTCTGAGGAAACCATCAAGTGACATCGCTAGACAAACCATTGATCGAGTGGAACCTGAAAGGGAAGCGGCGAGTTGGTCGTCAGTGCAAGGGTGACTTGGAGGAGGTGATGTGAAGAGGAGATGAAAGCGTGTGTACATACTTGGAGCGGGGTGAAAACTCTAGCAGAGAAGGGGATGCAATGGAGACGCGCAGCTGAAGCCCTATGTTCCTCTAGGAATTGAAGGATACAATAATTATAATAATAATAATGTTATAAAAGTGATGTATTTAGATAATATCTACAATGTTCTCTATTGCCTTTCAGGCTTGAAGTTTCATTTTAAAGTGCATGAAAGCTTTCATTTTGTCATACTAAATATTCTATTCGCTTTCAGGTACTTCTTTGTAATTTATATCTAAGCCGAGAAATCTCTAAGTAGTAATAAAACAGTTTAACTTAACCATTAGTAATTTATTTTGTAATTGATAATGAATTAGTAATTTATCATGCATTCAGACATTTTCAGTTCAATATTTATATACTGTGATGGTTTAAATTAAGTTTCTATGTCTCTGCATGTTTACAATCCTATATAATCAAATGAGTGAAATAACTGAGTTGTTTAAATTATCTTAGTTGAATATACCGTGAGAATTCAAATATACCTTTTCAGTTTACGCTTGCTTTATGTGAATTTTTGTATACTAGTTTTAATGATGATTCAGTGGGAACTTAATACTGTATGTATAATTCAGAATAACATAACTTCAATGTTCATATGAGCATAATTTAAACGAGTTATATTGTTCAGGTTAAGAAAAAAGATTACTTAAATTGCATTTTGTTAGACAGTAGTGATCAGATTTGTAAAGATTTCTAATCCTACTGAAGACACGCTTGGTAAGGGAATCAATTGCGAGGAATTAAGTGTCTCTATCTATCCAAATTATATACACCATATCTTCAAGTCACCATTTGCACACATCCTCGTGTTGTGAGGATTTTGGCTTTCATATTGCGTTTCCCCGTCTTCATTTCATGTCCCTCACGTATCTGTATCATTTGCTTTCTCTGACCTCAAATCTATCTCCTTGCTATTTGGTATTTTTATGCCGATAGACATATCTTTATATACTACTCATAAAGTTTATCAGTAGCACACACCAAACTGAGGCTGTTATATATACTTCCATGGACAATCAAATGCTGCAGCCAATGGTCAGGATAACGTATGAATAAAATGTTAGCCTGTTTAAACAAACACCTTTGGAAATAAAATCGCTATCATAATGCTAAATTATCTGCGTCTCTTAATATTTTTATAACTGCAGAAGGGATTAGTAAGATCATCCAAACAACTACACCACACCACCCTTCATAGATGTCAAATAAGAAATCTTATCCAATTCTAATCAAATGAAATAACCAACTGAGTATTATTACTTTAGCTTAATAGTTTGCTTAAGGATGAAAGACCTGTGTGAAAATATACGTTCATTTTATCCTGCTGCAACAGTTTTTAGGCTGGTATTCATATTTATTCTACTGTAGACAAACAGGCCAATCATTTAATGTTGTATGTTCCCTGTATATCGAGTAGAACATCCAGCTTCAGTAGCACGTGTCCTTTCCAATTTGCTCCCTGGTCTCTTTCTTTGCCTCTTCCATGACCTCCCATAAGTTTTCATTTCATTTCCACATGATCTCCTTCATGTCACCCTCTAACCTACTTCCAGTTTGTTGTTTTACATTCGTGTTCCTTTCGAGAGGATCGCATGTGATGTCACTCAAGAGTCCCCTCAGTGAATATCCAATCTATCTGCATCCCTTTCTGAATATTTGATGAGATGTTGACTCGTTCACTATACTACCAAAGTTCCCCCCAGCCATCATGCAAAACCAGCCGTTAATGGAGGTCCTCAGTATCCTCTTGGTAATGGTTTCAGTGACGCGCATACCAAGTCTCTGAATAGTGTAAAGGCAATGACTCGATATTGATGTTGGAAATGTGAATCATGTTCCTTGTGCTGAGTAGGCGATGTATATCTCTACACGAAATACACGGTTGTAAACACCCACCTACTATGATTTCCTGACTGGTTTCAGCACCCTCATCAGCGTAACCTGTAGTTGCTAAACTAGTAAAAATAAAGTGTATACATGAGATAAGACGAAGATAGTACGTCGGTCGCATAGGGGTTAAGACTCTCACCGATCATGCACATGGTCCGGTGTTCGATCCTCTGCCGACGCACACTTGATATCTATGGTCGGACTGCAAAATTTGGGCTACAGATATCACATGCTGAAAATTCCATACCTGTACCAAAAATACGGTGTGGAATTAAGCTGTAATCAAAAATAAAATTTAAAAAAATTATTGTAGTATACTTAAAAAAACCAGACTTAATTATTTTTGAATTGAATTTTTGATTTTCCCGTCTATTGATTGGACCGAAGTGCTCGGTCTCAGGTTGACATGTCGGCTTCTTGTGCAGATGCTTCGACGATGTCTGGGTATTTAATTAGTATACAATTGGTGGATTCCACTGCTAGCCACCATCCACCAATTACAGACTTAATTATAATTATATGGGACAAAAACTTATTTGACGTATGTTAAAATTTCTAACTTCAGTAAAGCTAACAAATAACCAATTTAATTACATGTTTTATATACAACATATGATTTTGTAAAAAGCTTTAGATTCACTAACTTACCTATATTTGTTACGGTTGATTTGAATTTCACTGAGACTAAAAGGTTTTCGATTACTCTCTGTTGTCTTGACTTATGTCGAACTGCTGAAATCAAATACCTGATTCAGTACACGTGAAAGTCACTAACGAGCCACACTTAAAGTATAAATTGATGAAGGAACATCGTCAGAATAATACCTTGGATTCATTTAATGTGATTAGTTGATCTTTCTAAAGTCTTTCCATATTCTGAATCACATAATAATTAATAGTTTCTTTTTATTTGGTGAAAGAATACGAATAAGATAACCAGACATTGTGTTGCTATTTTTTTGTAAGGGAGACTTGTTTTAATAGGCGTTTCTATGATTTAAAAAAAAAAGAAACTGTCTGTAAATTATATATCTCAACGGAAATGTTACCTACATGAGTCAAGTGAAATGTCAAACGAAAAAGTTTGACACAAATCTCAAAGGTTGTTTTTTTGGGGGGATAATTGAGGCTAGCCACAAGCTAATAATCTGTAATTTGTTTGACTGAACTGTAAAATGGAACTAGATCCCACACATGCTGGCAGACATTTCACGTAATAACGAAAAAAGGTAAATAATAATATAATTCATTCTTTGAGAATGATATTTTTCTCTACATGGAATGAAAAAGGTAATATAGAATAAAAGTGTAATGTAAAATAGACAATAATAATCAAAGCAAATCTAATATTCCTGTTTATAAAACATTTGCTTGACATTTCCTGTAGGCTTTCTACAAGGTGTTTCTTTATCACTGATAAAAGAAAACAGACATTAAGAAGACTGACCATACTGTGACCAGAAAATGTTGGTTAAGTAATAAAATGACTTAAATATCACATATGAATCCTAATTCAGGAGAATATTGAATACTGTATAAAGTGGGTGTTTGATGAATGCTTTCCACTCACTTTACGTCTTCTATGTGCAAAAGAATACAAATCGTATACAATTCTTAAATTTCGATCACTGTGATAACCTGAAGCGAACTAAGTTGACAGTGAATGTTGTTGAAGATCAAGATTAGCTGTTAGTGGACTATAAATGAAATGGCTGCTGCCCATTTACGATTGTATATAACTTCAAATCAGTTTGTTCCCCCGAAGGTGAACAGTAAAAGTTGATACTCTTACAAGTTGTGTTATAATTTTTCATTTGATATCTCACCTAGTTGACAAAGGCTACATTTCACTCCCATTTATATAATGTGCTTGCTTACTTACACATCTCCCTAGAAGGATGTTTCTCACTGACTTGACAAGCAGTTTTTTATTTGAATATGTAGTCACTCAGCCTTCCTCAACATTTCAAAGTGTATTGTTTGATTGATTTTATTGATTTATAGCTTCTTTGTAGCATCAAGTAAGTATTTTTCTTCCTTTAATGTTGATTTTGCTTTATAACTCAGTATGTTAACGAATGAGCCAAGATAGCCTGGTTAGGCACTTTGTGTAATGATCATAAATAGATGGTTAAGTATCATTCATTCGTCAGATAACTATGTCATTAAAGTGAAATGAACGCCTTGTTGAAAGCTGAATCTTGCAGGTTAGTCTGCAAGTAATTGCATCAGTCATCTCAAGGTTGTTGGTTGGTATTCTACTGAGATCTGGGTTTTTTCACTTGTTCTGCACTCATTTCTAACTACGTCAACATCATCTTTCGCCCCGAGAATGTATCGATTAGTGTTACTGACAACAGAAAGAATAAACTAAGGCTTAGTTGACTTTTTTTAAATTCACTTAAGTTTTCTTGAGGCTTTGTCCGAACCTCTTACTTAAGTGTTTTTGTGACTAAGCACATGAAACACTGCTGAATATCCTTTTTCTACTCCGGTGTTTCACTTTGACTGTCTGTGAATATGAGAAATTCATTGCAAAATTTAGACATGAAATACGAATATTATTAACATTTCTGTGCTCATGAAGACAGGTCTGAATTTGTTTTACATGTCTTCTATAGATGTCTCTTTTTACGTTATGAAACACTGAAGAAAAATGAATTTGACGAAACGATGTCACAACCACAGAAAGCAATTCTAAGTTGTCTTAAGTAGATATTCTTTTTATTACTTTACTCCTTTACGTCTCCTGTGGAACACAAGGTTTCAAGCTACAGCTTTGAAGTTTCAGTAGCAATGATGAGGGCGGGTTGCTAGCCTTATGCCCAACCTTTCCTGCTAACCAGTCTTATTACTGGCTTAGCGAGGTAAAGCAGTGAGTAGGTTGGGGATCAAACCAAGGACCACAAGTGTAGCTGGCGAGCATTTTACGGCTGAGTCATCAACACTCACTCATAGTTAATGGTCGGCGGAGTGAATTTCTTTTCACAACAATGTTTTGACAAGTATCTAAAGGAAATTATAATAAATCTCAGTAGTCACACATTGGGAATTTGGATTCAGTCATCGGCAAGCTCTGACAACGAAATGAATAAAACTGATGTTCCCTATGAGACTTGAATGTGAGTTATTCAAAGCTGAAGTTCGTTCACTGTTTTCATTAGGTAACCTTAAACTTAGTAGGAAAACTATACTGTATTCCAAGATCATTTTGATTGACCAAACAGTTAGATGACAAACTAACTGAGGTATGTAAACTACAGTATGCACTACTTAGTCCAAAATATTAAATTCTTTACTGTCTTTAAAATATTCTTATGCTTACAGGACAAGACATTTTACTGCTTCACGTGAATTAGTTATGTATTGCGTAATTTGTTAAAATATAATGTAGGCGTACGTTTTTATAGCATCATGAAGGCATAAAATCATATTGAAGGTGTAAATTACAACTGTCAGTCAAAAAAGTAATCAAGAAAATCATGTTCCCAACAATGACGTGATGGTAGTGGCAGGTTTATTCAAAAACGTTTTAACTTTTTTTTTAAAAATTATATACAAAATATAAGTCTTTTCTGAAAATGAGTACTTTAAATTTTGCCTCAAAAAATATGGAAATCAAGGTGTATAATAAGTGTACTTGTGAATTAATGAATGTTTCATTAATTATTTCATAATTTGGGGTAGCTGCTGCCTTTAGATCTGGCTGCTGATTTAAACTGTTGATAAAGGGAACTTGACGTAAATCCACTTACAGTATATCTTACACACTTTCACTGTGTTCATCTGTATCTACTGCCTCTATTCTGGTCAATGGCTTGAATTCCCATCTCCGTTTTCCGTAGTACGGACGAAGATGTCACCATCCTCAGCTGTTAACCTGTGTGGAAGCAAATTCATTCAGTTAAAATGCTTATACTGTAACATTTTATGAGGTTCCTGTTCAAATTTTTCCACGACTACTAATCAAGATATGGAAACCTAACATACCATTTGCAAGAGGATATTAGGACAAACTTCTATAAGACTGAAAATAAGAAGCAGTATGTTAAAAATGCGACTATAAGGTTACAGTTCTCATATGAAAGCTAGTGTGTGGTCCAATTATCTTTCATTATGAGTAACACTAGTCCCTGTGACAGTTTATATTCCTTTTTCAATTCGAAGATGCATCATCCTCTACTGAATTTTGAGTACCTTTCACTAAGCTAATTCAAGTGTCCCAGTCCCTCCTAGGCCTACTGATACTTGAAACCTTGATGTGACGGTCGGGTTTAAATATTTTTTTCAAATGACATCTCTATTCTGGACAGTATGTACAAAATGTACAGAATTTTCAGAGGAGCTTACTGCATGTTATTTCCCCTTTCTTACAGTATATTCAAGTAAAATATTAGTCGACAGTATATCCTGTGGCACCATGGTCTCTGAGCTGAAACATAAACCATTCCATTATGATATACATCTGCTTGATCTCCTTCAAGAAATCCACGATATCTAGTTGAAAGCCAATGGTAAGATATTCAGAAGTACATTTCGAGACCTAAGGACATAACTGAAGAAGAGTTATTTTATATATTGGAACACGTTGCCACTCACAATCAGGCCATTCCTCAAGTTTAGTAGGAACTAGCGAGTCAGAAAAGTAGATTATACCATTAGAGGTCATATCTTAATCGATTAAGACAAATCGAACGAGAGAGAAAATATATGCAACAGAGAGGTGGAAGAATTAAGTAGCTCAAGTTTTCACCAAGCCACTGATAACCCAACGACCTACACTTTCTGGAACTAATGTTCTTGCAGAGTATACTATGAAAGGAACCTCGCTTGGATAGAGGTTGGACTAAAAGCAATATAAGTCGTTTACTTTATGTTGAAAGTTTGCAGACAAAATCGTACTGTTATCAAATAGGGATGTAACGGCAGTAAGGCGTTTTCCTCGAGTGACCAGTGAGTCAGCTATGCTGTTCCCCCTTGTTCTGGAGACAGGAGTTACGAAAAGTCAACCACGAAAATTGTACCTGCTACGGTCTATAGCTGGTAGTAATAATTCAATAAGGACACAGGTTCAATAATTACTTCATAAAGGCCATTTGTGACGGCCTCTGGGAGTTGTCTTCAGAGTCAGACAACACTTATGTTCCCTCCATTTCATACATATATATATATACATATAGTAAAAGGATTGCAGTACAACCTGATACACAGTATGGGATCATATTCGTACTGCTAGTTAATATTGTGGAACTGAATGTTAGTTTCTACTAGAATAGAGAAATATCACTAGGGTAGTAGTATACTTTAGTAGTCAGCGCAACACATGCTTGTTTAAATCAATACACAAATGCATAAACAGTGGGTATATAAAAATGTCTACACAAAAAATATCTACGCATTTACCTACTGTTTAAAAATGTAAAGTAAACAGATTGTATCAGTAAAGAAGAAATAAGTGATGTTAACGAAGTATTTTAAAGAAAAATTTAAAACTACCCATTAAATAGTAAACTTTAGTACCTGGAAAGAAAAAAGAAGATTAGGAATTCGCCTGAGAAATATAGCACACATATTACTTGGTATTCTATATAGAGAGAGAAAGACTGTGTTACGCAATCTTTTTTTCAACTATAAATACCTTTTTATACACTGACCGATCAGGTCCTGTGACATGTGAATCCAACTGAAAGAAAAATTAGCTAGCAAACTTTTTTCTGGAAAATAACTGCTGGTCTGTTAAAATTTATATTTCATAGTTCTATAAGACAGTGTGTCGCCAACACTGAGACCCAAGTGTTTGTCATAACAGCATGCCAAGAATGATAATTGCAAAGCTATAGGTTTAGCAATTATCAAAAAATATTAACTTATTATCTAATCCATGTTAGTTTCTCAGAGTAAACTACTTATGAATCAAAAGTAGTTAGTATAAGAAAACAATATAAAACAATAGATCGGGTCCCAGTGTCTCAACAATGGTCTACGAACTAGCTCGCCTTGTAACCAGTAGGCCCTGGGTCGAACCCTGGTGGTTTCGTACTGCTGAAGAGTCCCAAACGGGGAGGGGACAACTGTCCAGTACTTCCAGGTTTTCCAGTAGTTCTCTAACTGATGTCAGCTCATGATGAAATCCTCCATCCAACCAAACAAAAGTCCCTACAAAATCAATACTTGAAAATGAAATAATTGACTAGGTCACACTTACAACTGTTCCGATAATATTGACTTCCATACAGTTTCCTTATCACTGAGAAGTGAACAAGGAGGTGTTGAGTGCTGTCATACATGTATATATGTACATGAAATGCAGCCAAGATAAACAGTTTTAATGTTGTTCTACTTAAATTACATATCTTTCGACTTTTAGGAAGATACTATATCGAGAAATGGAAGCATATGACACTGCTTTAATGGTGGGAATTCATATGATTCATTTTATTCTTAAGACAGTCATTTGAAACTTCTTCATGTTAATATGAAAAGGCCAATAACATCGGTGTGAGGCAAAACTTGTTAACAACTCAAATAAGTCTTCACGCTAATGACCAGAAGGGAAAGATTATTTCACTAGCTCCGTCATTAAAGCGATAAGCATAATCTGATAGGAACTGTAAATTCACAAATATGATATTACTGTCTCTATGGTTACCCCTCTGAGTATATACACATGTATGTAAATATACATTATAAGTATGGCAAAGTTCCTTCCTTTCGCCTAGTGTGACTTCGTAATGTTGAAACAACCAGTTATAAAATGGTCAGTCAGTACAACCGGAGAAACTCACTATATTACGACAAATTCATTTCCGGCATCTTCTTACTTGTATATTTCTATTTTTTGGTTACAGCTTGAAACCACACAGTATTTTTGGTACAAGTATGGAATTTTCAGCATGGATATCGGTAGCCCAAATTTTGCAGGTTGACCATAGATATCAGGTGTGCGTCGGCAGGGGGTCTAACCCCGGACCATATGCATGGTCGGCGGGGGTCCTACCTACTATGCCACCGACGCGTGCTGCTTTCGTAAAAGTACACGACGGATTAATGATTCCCATCTTCATTATCGGTATTAATGACATTAAGATGCCTTTAGGTTTTGTCTCATAAACTTATTAAAGGTTCTTTAATGGACCTGTATAATACTGATCTTGTTCAATGATTGTTTTACTATATCATAGACCAACAGAAGTTTTCTTGGCAGAAATATTTTTGAGTTGAACATTTTATATCCATTAATATTTATTAGAAGAGATTATTTTCCATCCTTACAAAATTTATGCTTTCATGTTACTTAAATATTCAGTCATACCTGACATCGTTAAAACGTGTCAGATGAAGATCTGGTAAAAATCAAATTCAAATTAGCTCCAAAAAGAGTAGGTTTATAGTTTTGTAATGCAATAGAAACCAATATAATGCCACTAAACAAGTTTCTTTTTCTTTTTTTTCAGAAAGAAACGTTGACGTGGCATCACTAGAACACGAGGAAGATCGGTTATCTAAACTTGTTATAAACGATGATAACTAGCTTGTAACCCGGTCAATTCAAGTCTCGCTTGCTTGAAATAAACGTCTCTTCCTCGCCGTCTTTGCCTTCTTCCTTAGTCAGTCGTGATTGTGGTCTGCGTGTGTTATAGTTTGTCCTAGCAACGAGGCTTATTGTAGCGGGATAGTCCGTTGCTATCTTCAAGTAATGACATAAGTGATGTACTTTTTAGATATAAGACATTAAGTTATGAATTAAAAAAGCAATTTTATCAGGTATTTGTTTGGACATTATCAAAGTTCTTGCTAGTCTCTATCCGTGAACGTCACTTCATAATCACGTCTAGGTAGTAGGTCTCTAAGTTAAACGTATAAAATTGCCATTTTATGACTTTATGCCAGTATCTGTGATCTATTGTGTCTAGCGATTAGGACTCCTGGCTTTCACCCAGGAGGCCTGGGTTCGACTCCCTGCGCGGGAGCGTTTTGTGCGTCGGTGGCACAGCGGTTAGGACTCTCGCCGATCATTCACATGGTCCGGAGTTCGATACCCTACCGACACACATCTGATATCTATGGTCGGCCTGTAAAATTTGGGCTACGGATAACACACAACGAAAATTCCATACCTGAACCAAAAATACGGTGTGGAATCAAGCTGTAATCAAAAATTTAAAAAAATGCTTTATTTTTGCTCACTTCCCAATGGAGCTTATTCAGTGTATATCATCACTCAACGAAATCTGAGAGACGTATTGATGGAATGCATCTATAGCAGTGTTGTTATCAACTCTCTGCTTTTTCTAGTCTAATTTTGCACCCCTACTACCAAACTATGGAAACCATAGGTTAGTAACCATAAAAAACTTTCTTTCCTGAAAATAATAATAACAGAATACGAAAAATATTCATCTATCTTTAGAAATCACGAATAAGTTCTGTGTTTATGTTACTTATTGTATTTTCAACTGTGAAAAAAAGCCCCTTAGTATTGGAACATTTATACAAACAAATTTCCATAACAATTAAATCATCTATCATTATTTAAATGTTTTCAAGTCTTTTTATTATTTGAAAAGCTTAAACATCTCATTGAATTATTCATTAAAAACATTGAATGAATTCTTTTCAATTTCTCTTGAATAAATAATTTCATTTGACGAAGTATTGTTTATAAAGAGACTATTCATATTCCCTATAGATGTACCTATATAAAATTCATTAGCATAAACTTAAAGCGTCAATAAAAAGTCTGTCTTTCGTTTGGTACAGTAAAGTTAAAATCAATTTTAAAAATATATCTCTCAGTTTAATTAGTCAATCTTCTACAACCACCTTTAAATGGTTACACAATAAACAATACATCTGAATTAACGATCACAGGGTTTAATCAGATGAACAAAGATTATATATATGTACATATACATATACTATCTTAACGGGAGAAAATTGAAAGAGATCACTTCCTTCATTTATCTAGGAAGCATCGTTTCAACTAGAGGTGACAGCACGGATGAAGATGTCAAAACAAAATTCGGAAAGGTAAGACAGCCCTTCATCTCTCTGAAATCAATTTGAAAGTCTTCTGCACTCTACAGTATTAATAACAAGATTCGAATTCTGTTCAACACATTTGTGAAGTCAGCCAGTCAGTTCCTCTATACTGGTCAGAAACATACACTGACTGTCGCGAATAGGATTTCCAACAGGCTACTTCAAACTTTTGTCAACAGCTGAGTGCGCTGGCTCTAAATTGAAGATCACATGGCCGACCGGTCAGAAAGAAATAGTAAGAAGAAACTCTGTGTGGGAACAAATCAATTAGGAGCCGATCACTCAACAAAAGTGTAGGAGAAAATGGAGATGGATAGGGTACACACTGAGGAGACCGCTGGATGATATGGCTCGCTAGCCAAGCAATCGCTCGGATGGAACCCGAGTGGGAAGTGACAAGTGGATCGTCAGCGCATAGGTAACATGAAGGAGATGGTGCGACGAGAAGGAGACGAGAGATTATGATCAGACGTGCTCCCAAATGAAGAGGACATCAGAGAATAGAAGAAAGTGGAGATATGTTGTTCAAGCCCTATGTTCCACTCGGAACCCAAGGAAATTATATATATATATATATATATATATATATATATATAAATATAAGGGAGGAGAGATAATGAACAACCTATATTATTATTATTTTTTCTCCCTTGGGTTCCTAGTGGAACATAGGGCTTCAACTGCACGTCTCCACTTGCTTCTGTCTTCCTTCTGCTGTACTTTTCACCTCCATCCATGTTAGTCCATATTGTTTCAACTCCTGTTCACACGATCTCCTCCATGTCACCCTTGGACGTCCCACACGCCGCTTCCCTTTCGGGTTCCACTCAAGCAATGGCCTGATGCGCGATGTCACCCAGTGGCCTCCTCAGCCACGAGTGTCCAATCCATCTCCACTTTCTCCTGCACATTTGTAGGTTGGCGATTGGTTCTTGTTTTGTCTTGTTTGTTCCCAGCCATAGTTTCTTCTTGGTGATTGATTTTCTCCGGCCCGGCCATCTGATCTTCAGTATAGAGCCAGCGAAGACAGTTGTTGATAAAAGTCTGGTCTGCAACAGGCTGTTGGAAATATTCTTTGTGATCCGCCCTCCAAGTTTCTGACCCGATCCGTATAGAAGAACTGACTGACTTGACGTTGTTTGTATTGAAAATCCGACTGAATTTTGTTGTTGATGATGGCTGAGTGACGAAAATTTCCAGATTGATTTCAGGTTGATGAATGTGTTTCTTGCCTTCCCGATTCTCGCTCGATTTGACATCCTCGTCCGTCTCGACTGCCTGTAGTTTAGACAATGCTCCCTAGATGAGTGAGTGAATGAAGTAACCTCTTTCAAATCCCTCCCGTTGATGGTGATTGGCGCTGGATGTTGCTGCTGTTGTTATTGTTGGTTGGTTGGTTATTTTCATCACCTCCGTCTTGTCTATGTTCACCTGGAGTCCTGTCTTCGCCGGCTGCTTCTTCGACCAGTTAGTCGGTTTTCGCTTGTCAGTCTTCGATTTTGTGTGACATCAAACATAAATCATTCACGCGCGAAATCCACATCTTCTAGGTTCTTCACGTCGGTTCAGGATATCCCTGTCTTCTCGTTTTCCACTCACTGTCTGACGCATAATCCAGTCAGTCCACCACAATTAGGAATATCATTGGTGATAATAAGACAGTACCCTTTTCTGACTCCTGTGTTTACTCCAAACGCCTCGCCGAGTTTTCCGTAATGAACAAATTTTAGAACATAATATTCTACGTATATGGCACTGTTCATTATTCTGGTAAGACTATGTCTTCCATTTTATGACCCTAAATGATAACTGAATACTACAGTATATTAATTCTGAGGTAGACTAAAATTTACTTGCATATCTATAAAAAAATTAGAAGCTTATTAAGGAAAACACTCAAAACCAGTGTTAATATACGAAATAATTGGTGTTATCTCCTAACACCCAGTGAAAATATCTGATGTTCTAACTCCATAAGGAAAATAAAGTTTTTATTAAGGTCAATGAGAGAAAAACCATCTTTACGTAATTTTTACTGTTTACTAGCGTAACACTAGCATCTTGTGTTTCACTGCTGTGCTATCTGAGGTTTGACAGTATGGGAGTAACAAGCCCCCAGTACTATGGTTCAGCCAATTGGAAGAGTATGTCTATAACCACATATAACCTGTATTCAATAAATAACCAACCAGTTACAGAGTTACAGAACTAATCTCGTCCGTCTGATGGCGTCAGTTGTATTTCAAAATTTCGAATGAATGCCATCTTTACCCGGTTCATTTTAATAAATAGGATTTCAGTTTAATGAAGACTGAGAGCTTTCTTAAGATTTTCAGAATATCTTCTACATAGACTTCTGTATGTAGTCTTCAAACCGCCGACATATGACAATAATGGTTGAATTAAGTAACATTTTCTCCCTTCAAATCAGTACTTTGTGTGAAGCCAAGTGACACTGAAGGCATTTTCTTTATTGACTGAAATTGGATGAAAAATCCTTGAAAGACACTTCACTCAGAAAAGACAACTCGTTCAAGTCTGAGATCCAGAGTAAAAACGACCTAAGGCAAATCATTCCTTGAGGTGAACATGTTAGAGCTTATAAAATGTATAAATGTTTCAGACTTCTTCGTATATCACTCGTGAATAACGCCTTTCCACCCAGTTTTCTTGACTCTAGCCGTGGCTTCTCAATGGAACATCATAAAATACATTTTAGAGGCAGTCGTAAATATGCTCTGTACTTATTTGATGGAGCAGTTTTTATGCCTTTAAGTCACTTTCAAACTCTTTCCCACACCAATAAGTGCTAATCATACTGTATAACATCATATCTGATTCAGCGGATTGGATTAGCTGATCACCACTTTTATACTTATAATATCTCGATTCTCTAGTTTAAACTGAGGAACACAACAAGTTAGGATTTAATAACTACATGCTTTACAACTTCTTTTATTTTGTAATTACTACCACTACCTATTTCATTCTGATTGTAATGTTTCCACTTTGAAGACTAAAATATCGATTCGTTAGGATGGGTTTCAAACAATATTACGGATAGTTTTTGAGATGTTTGAGGACTTGACTGATTTCACCGTGAATCTCATTTGAAAAAATTACTATCTTAAGGTTGATCAGTTGACAGATTATGGTTTTATCCCGTCCTGATAGCTGTAAACTGAAGAAAAAACCAGTTGTCTAATAATGACTGATTTCCAGTTGTTGTTCATTACAGTTACACGCCTACTGATTTCATTTTTCAGGCAAGTAAAACAAACAACAACTTATATGATGTGAAACAAACATGTACATATTCAATAAAACAAACAAAAAAGAAAGTAGAACCAGGATGCGACTAAATACAATGACAATACAGATCAATAATTTTCCTTACAATATACGCCATATAAACAATTTTATATTCATTTATTCCCCCAATAGAAATCAATAGTTCCTGTCACATGAAAATTGACAGATCATCTGATTTTCCTTTTTAACTAAGTAAGTTCTTGTTTTTTTTCTAACCTATTTGAAAATTCACTTGCTGAAAGGATTATCTTGTGATATGAATTAATGACAAAGAGTTTATTTTTATATGAAGCAAATACGTTATATTTTCATATACAGTAAGTTTGAAGATTTCTCGTTTAGTCTGATGCTGGCAATAATGAGTACTGTCAAGTCCAGGGGAAACTTTTTGATATAATAGAGATGGTTTCTGTCAGTGGAACGTTCGTAAATAGGGATTCTACATCCAAAGACAACAACATATGTTTATTCGACGAATTTATATCCTGTATACATTCAACAAATTGGAAGGTGTCCAGAATTGAATGATTAGATAGTTGTCCCCTGACAGGTTCGAGGATTTTAGCTAACCACCCAGCTACTGGTTGATAGGGCGATCCAGAAACATATTCAAGATAGGGTGGAGTGGAAGGCCAGCTTTGTGTATTTTCGGTTGACCATAAAGTCTTGGTATTAGAGATCCTGTTAATCTGATCTTTTCGTATAATTCTTCACGAATGAGATGATTGTTCTTCATTCTCTTTAAAGCTTAGGTAAGTTGTTTCTCAGTTAATTCCGTCTTGTTTTTCTCGTTCGGTTTCGAGAATTTACTGCTGTCTGAAAATAGACATGACATTTTATCGATATAATCTTTACGATCCATAATAACAGCACCTGCACCCTTGTCAGGGCGTGTTAATAGTATATCGTTGTTATGCGTCAAAAGTTTAAGTTCTTCTTTGTGCTGTTTAGTCACAAGAGTATGCATTTTTTGATTTAGCATTAAGGTATTAATTGCAAGAGTCAATGATGGTAGATTTAAAGCATTGGAAATCCTGGTCTGACGATGGTGTGAGATCATAAGTTTGACTAAGTAGATTCTGAAACTGGACATATGTATGTAGCTTGTTGACACTGAGATTAACATCGCAAAACTTCGAACCCATAGACGAGGCTTCCATTTGCAGTTTCGATAGGGATATAGAGGAGTGATTGAACACGTATCCCTCAGAATTCTCAGGAAATTTTTGAAGACATTCGATAGATTCTAGGCTATTAGATAGCTTAGAATTAAAAGACAGTGTTTGTTTGTTAGTGACCACGTTGACATATTCATTAAACGTCTGACATTCATCGATTGATAAGTCATGTAGAGCAGAAGATCTTTGTGATATGTTCCTTTCTAACTCAGGGATACGTGAACTGATTGAGTTAATGTGATTTAATGTGTGTCTCGCCAGATACTAGCTTGCTAGGCTACTAGCTTACTAGTTTTCTAGCCGGTCCCAAGCCCGGGTAAAGAGGGAGGGTTGGGGCGTGGTGCTAGCAACTCCACCCCTGTAAAACAACCAAATCGCTACAGAAACTTCAACGAATAAATATATTAAAAATTCTAAAAACATAAGCAATAGCCTTACTTTTTGCTGGAATCGGGGAAGTGAAATGACGCAGGCCGGTGAAAGCCTTCGGGAAGCCAGTCAGCCGATGTGCCTTCTTTCGATGAAAGCAAAAGTAAGGATGGGTACCTGGAATGTTCGTACAATGTACGAAACTGGAAAGGCTGCCCAGATAGCCGCTGAAATGAGAAGGTACAGAATAGAAGTGTTGGGAATCTGCGAAAGCAGATTGAACGGAACTGGAAGGTGCCAACTATCTACTGGAGAGACAGTAATCTATTCCGGCCACCTAGAGGACAACCATGAGCACACCAAGGAAGTGGCCATCATGATGTCACCAACAGCAACCAAAGCTCTCATGCAGTGGGAACCAATCTCCTCCAGGATAATGACAGCCAGGTTCAACTCAAAAGGAAGGAAAGTAACAGTCATTCAATGCTATGCGCCTACAAACGTCTCCGAACAAGAGAAGAAGGAGGCGTTCTACAGACAGCTACAACCAATAATGGACAACGTCCCAAATGGCGATATCAAAATCCTGATGGGCGACATGAATGCGAAGCTGGGAGGAGACAACACAGGAAGAGAACTCATCATGGGTCGTGAGGCCCTCGGCGAAATGAACGACAGTGGTGAACTCTTCTCAGACTTCTGCGCCTTCAATGATTTGGTGATTGGCGGTAGTGTGTTCAAACACAAGGATATACACAAGACGACATGGATTTCACCAGATGGAAACACCAAGAACCAAATAGACTTCATCTCAATTTCAAGAAAGTGGAGACGGAGCCTACTGGACACAAGGTCAAGGAGAGGAGCAGATGTGAGTTCAGACCACCACTTGGAAATTAATAGAAGAGAGGAGAATGGTGAAAGAGAAAATGATTCAATGCAAGGACGGAAAGGAGAAGGAGACGATGAGCTCAACTTACAAAGCACTGGACAAAGAAGTGAAGAAGAGTGCTAGGAAGGACAAAGACGATTCTACGACAACCTGGCCACTGAAGCTGAGAAGGCAGCAGACAAAAGGGACCTGAGGGCACTATATCAGATAACCAAATCTCTATCCGAGAAGAAATCAACACAAGCGAAACCTATAAAAGACAGCCAAGGGAACCCAACTACCAAGGAAGAAAAACAGATTAAACAATGGGCGGATCACTTCAAAGGACTCTTGAACCGATCATCACCTGCAACCCGTCCAGAAATACCAACAACAGCGCGCACACAACTGCAAGTTGACACCAATCCTCCAACGAGAGCTGAAGTCTTGAATGCAATCAAGAGGAGGAAAGGTTACCTCGTGAAACTACCAAAGAAGGGCGACTTAGGACTCTGCAAGAACTGGCGAGGAATCATGCTCCTATCGACGCCAAGTAAAATCCTGAGTCGCATCATCCTGGAGAGATTAAAGGACGCACTGGAGACAGAACTCCGACCAGAACAAGCTGGATTCAGGAAAGGCAAATCATGTACTGACCAAATTGCAACTCTACGCATCATCATCGAACAAAACATGGAATGGCAATCAAACCTCTACCTCAACTTTATCGACTTTGAGAAGGCCTTCGACAGCGTTGATCGTGAAGTAATTCGGAAATTACTCGAGTACTATGGCGTACCCCAAACATTCATCAACCTTATTCAACAGCTGTCAAGTGATCCACAACGGAAAACTCAGCAAGACGTTTGCAGTAAACACAGGAGTCAGACAAGGGTACTGTCTTATTATCACCAATGATATTCCTAATTGTGGTGGACTGACTGGATTATGCGTCAGACAGTGAGTGGAAAACGAGAAGACAGGGATATCCTGAACCGACGTGAAGAACCTAGAAGATGTGGATTTCGCGCGTGAATGATTTATGTTTGATGTCACACAAAATCGAAGACTGACAAGCGAAAACCGACTAACTGGTCGAAGAAGCAGCCGGCGAAGACAGGACTCCAGGTGAACATAGACAAGACGGAGGTGATGAAAATAACCAACCAACCAACAATAACAACAGCAGCAACATCCAGCGCCAATCACCATCAACGGGAGGGATTTGAAAGAGGTTACTTCATTCACTCACTCATCTAGGGAGCATTGTCTAAACTACAGGCAGTCGAGACGGACGAGGATGTCAAATCGAGCGAGAATCGGGAAGGCAAGAAACACATTCATCAACCTGAAATCAATCTGGAAATTTTCGTCACTCAGCCATCATCAACAACAAAATTCAGTCGGATTTTCAATACAAACAACGTCAAGTCAGTCAGTTCTTCTATACGGATCGGGTCAGAAACTTGGAGGGCGGATCACAAAGAATATTTCCAACAGCCTGTTGCAGACCAGACTTTTATCAACAACTGTCTTCGCTGGCTCTATACTGAAGATCAGATGGCCGGGCCGGAGAAAATCAATCACCAAGAAGAAACTATGGCTGGGAACAAACAAGACAAAACAAGAACCAATCGCCAACCTACAAATGTGCAGGAGAAAGTGGAGATGGATTGGACACTCGTGGCTGAGGAGGCCACTGGGTGACATCGCGCATCAGGCCATTGCTTGAGTGGAACCCGAAAGGGAAGCGGCGTGTGGGACGTCCAAGGGTGACATGGAGGAGATCGTGTGAACAGGAGTTGAAACAATATGGACTAACATGGATGGAGGTGAAAAGTACAGCAGAAGGAAGACAGAAGCAAGTGGAGACGTGCAGTTGAAGCCCTATGTTCCACTGGGAACCCAAGGGAGCAATAATAATATAATATAATAATGTTTGTCTCTTGAGAGATTTTGCGTTAGGGTATATGTGGTTGCGTCGGAGCACTTTCCAATACCATTTCGGATACTCATGATCATTGATGCATTCGTTAAGAAAACAAATCTCGGCACTCACCACGGAGGTTCGATAGATTAACGTTGATTTCCTTTACTGTCGAGGGATCTTTGCTATTTTTTAACTCATGGAAAATTGCCATTGTAACATATAGATCGCCCTATCATCCAGTAGCTGGGTGGTTAGCAGAAATCCTCGAACCTGTCAGGGGACAACTATCTAATCATTCAATTCTGGACACCTTCCAATTTGTTGAATGTATACAGGATATAAATTCGTCGAATAAACATATGTTGTCTTTGGATAATAGAGATGATGCCTAAGTCTGTGCCTGGCTCTCTCTCTCTCTCTGTCTCCAATTTGGAATTTCAGTGGCTTAAGAAAACTACCTAGCAAGAACACTAACCGCATATGATAGACTGATACCCTGTTCAGGTGAAGTAAGAAAGAAATATACAGATATAATCTAGACAACTGAGTAGATGTATTCATATATATCATAGGTCTAAAACTGTCCACCTGAACAGCAGTATTAAGTCAAATGGGATATCTGATCGTTGTGAAAATTCTGATCACGAGTTTGACTTTGAAATCGGTGTTATAATCCAAGTTTTGGTAAGAGGTTGATATCCTTTAGAGGACCATTGAAAACCAGTGAGTACTGGGCAGAGGTTACGTCAGAGCTTCAGACTCTTTAGTATACGTACCCAGGACCTTCAGGTCACGAGGTGAGCTCTTCGACCATTCATCCACTTCCATTAAATACCGTGAAGACTACCAAGTTGGGTGTAGGGACAACAACCTAAAACTCACATTGGCTGTCGGTGGCGTCATATAACTCAAGCTGGAAGAACTTAGATACAATGAGCTATCAGATTCCGTCCCAGGTGCCTAATAGTCAACCGGCATCCCTCTTAACTTGAAGGTCTTCGATCCAGTCCCTGGTAAGATCATGGGTGAGTACTGATGAAGAGTCCCGAACTGGGATGAAAACGTTATCCAGTACTCCCTGATCTCAAAAGGTAATCCAAATGATATCAGTCGATGAATTCAACCGAATCCCTACAAACTAACACTCGAAAACTATTATATTTGTGCTTTTCCATGATAGGGTAGGTGGCATTAAAAGTACTAGTTTCACCAAGAAGACATTTTAACAATTATAACTGAAGTTAATACCAATGACATCGTTAACTTTAGTCATGAAAATCCCACAGTCGAATATCACAGCTGAATGGAAAACAAATCGTTTCTATCAGAAGAATTTATTAGTAGTTTCTGACTTTCCATTAAATAACTCATTAGGAAATCGCTTTTACATTCAAAACGACTTAATTTTTCTTTACCAATCGGTTAACCGAAATAATAATTGCAAAACATACAAGAAGCATAAAAATAAATTGAATTTTAAGTTATACCGAATAAATCTTTCTGTTTTGTTATCCTTCTTTCAAACTTTTCCCCATATTTTCAGGGATAAATAGCCTAAATCATGAAAGTAAACAAGCAGACCAGTGTAGGAGGTAGAAAAACAACAATATTGACGACAATAACAGTGACAAAAAATATGAAAAAAAAGAAACAACCAGTCTATTCGTCATTCTTTACGAATCCAATGAAATTCGATATTGATTTCCCCTTTTTCATATGTTAGTCAATGTTTGTATTCAACTAATTATTATTCATTATTAATCATATCTGATATTTATGATTCATCATCATCATCATCATCACAAGATGTTGAACAGAAATTTACAGACTAATTTATCTCCTTTTTTTCCAATTGAAGAAGACAAGGCAAACCCAAATGAAATTCCATCCGCCTAATGACTTAATGACTAGAATAAATCATCCTCTGTTAAGCTTTATATATGCTTTAGCTGCTGGTTAAACAGTTTAGAATTAGTTTACCATAATTGTGTGATTTGATTAGATTAGACTGAGAGTTTTGATAAGATAGAGCTCTATCATGTTTTAACCAACTGGCTCTACCACCATGCTGTTTTATTATAATTTGGAAACGATATTATATACCTGATGTATATAAAATAAATGAAGACCGGTTCGCCTCAACAGCTTTACTATACTGTCTGCAAAATAGATTAAAACTGACTTCGCACATTGTATTGTGTGCATTTTTCTGTATGATATTAAGTGTGATTGTGTTTACTGGCAGACAATATTCAGAATGCTGTAAAAGGTGTACCGGTAGATTAGCTTATCATTGCATAACTGAACTGTATATATATATATATATATATATATATATATATATATATATATTCAAAACTGAAATATTTTCGCTAAATGTAATTCATTGATTATCGTATGCATTTAAACAGTATAGTAATACTGTAGATATCTCCCACTCAAACGAATCAACTAGTAGATGTGAAAATGAATTATCCATTTCTAAAGGCAAAAACAGTCCTTGATTTATTGTGTTAATATACACTGATATTTGCTTTAACTTATTATAATCTGTTTTAACTTCAGTTAAATAAACCAGTCAATTTATTCAAAATACACTAAAATTAACCTGAATTTTTATCAACGATAGATATCATTTATACATGGTTCAATTATACAGATAAAAGTTCAGATGAAATCTCTCCCTTTATTTCGGAAAGGCAAGATACACCCTCATCAACCTGAAACCAGTTGGGGAAATCTGGTGCTGCCCTCCGCCTCAGAATTAAGAACAAGATTCGAATTCTGTTCAACACAAATGGGAAGTCAGTCAGTCAGTTCCTCTATACAGGTCAGAAACATGCACTGACTGTCATGAAAAGGATTTCCGACAGGACACTTCAAACTTCTGTCAACAGCTGACTTCTCTGGCTCCATATTGAGGATCAAATGGCCGGCCAGTGGGAAAGAATTAGCAAAAAGAAACTTTGTCTGCAAACAAACCAACCAAGAACCGGTCGTTGAAAAATTGTGTATGAGAAAATGGAGATGGATAGGGTACACACTGGGGAGACAGTTGGATGACATGGCTCGCTGGCCAGGCAATCGCTCGATGGGAACTCGAGTTGGAAGCGACAAGTGGATCGTCAGTGTGAAAGTGACATGGAGGAGATTGTGTGGGAAGGAGAAGAGAGATTGTGGTCAGTCGTGGTCACAGCTGAAGACGACATCAGGGAGTAGAAGGAAGTGCAAATGTGTTGTTGAACCCCTCCATCCACTCGGAAGCCAAGCTAATAATAATAATTTCCCTTCCAAGTAATTCACAACGGGAAACTTACGGAAGCCTTCGAAGTGAGGACGGGAGTGAGGCAAGGCTGCCTAATGTCGCCAATGATTTTCCTGATTGCAATAGATTGGATAATGCGACAGACATCGGGCAATGAGGAAACAGGCATAAAATGAACCCACACAAAAAACTTGGAGGATCTGGACTTCGTCGATTATATATGTGTGATTTCCCACAAACTGGAAGATATGCAAGTGAAAAGCAACAAGTTGGCAGAAGAAGCATCCAGGAAAGATAGGAATTCAGGTGAACACAGAGAAAACAGAGGTGATGAAGATTCCTGGCCATCGCCAACAGCAACAACAACAACAGACAACAATCAGCCAGCATAAATGGGAGGAACCTGAAAGAAACAACCTCTTTTACCTACCTACCTACCTACCTGGGAAGCATCGTTTCCACTACAGGTGGAATTGACGGGGATATCAAAGTGAGAATTGGGAAAGCAAGATAAGCTTTCATTACTCTCAAGTCGGTGTGGAGGTCAACAGCACTTAGAATGAAAAATAAAATCCAGATCTTCAACTCCAATGTGAAGTCAGTGCTACTTTATGGATTGGAGACTTGGCAAGTCATGAAGAGCACTTCAAACAAACTACAGACCTTCATTAACAGCTGTCTTCACTCAATACTCAAGATCAGATGGCCAGCCAGAGAATATCAGCAACAGGGATCTCTGTCAATGAGCGAACCAACCGGGAACTGATTGTGAAACAAGTAAGCAGGAATAAATGGAGATGGATTGGCTGGCCATACTCTGAGGAAACCGTCAAGTGACATCACACGACAGGCCATCGCTCGAGTGGATCCCGAAAGGGAAGCGGCGAGTTGGTCGTCAGTGCAAGGGTGACTTTGAGGAGGTGATGTGAGGAGTAGATGAAAGCATGTGGGCAGATTTGAAGTGGGGTGAAAATGTTAGTAGAAAACAGAAGGCAATGGAGGTGCGCAGCTGAATCCCTGTGTTCCTCTAGGAATTAGAGGATATAATAATAATAATCCCTTCCATTTTCACATATGTGTCCTGTACAATATTATCTATTAGTAGATGTTTAGTAATTTATAGTTATTGTAACAAATATCCATGTCTAAAAATGTAGTCGAGGGATAAATGTACAAGTCTCCTTTTTGTCTTGTAATTTAATTAATTTATTAACATATTCTTAAACATCTAATCATAGAAAATAGTAAATATGGAGTAAATATTATATACAGGTTTATTAACGTTTCAGTTGAACACTTGTTGAACTAATGTGTACACTTTATAATTGTGATCTAAGCGTATTTTTTCTCTTCAGTGTAGTGGACCAGTTATCAAAAGATGTAAAATGATTAAACCACGAAGTTTTGCCTTTAATTTGCACGCTGAAATGTTTATCTCTTGTAGCTGTAATAGTAGACTTCTCTCCTCGCTTCAGGAATTTGTGTTCTTTCCACTGTACTTCAGTGTGTGTTCTCTTTTGTATTTTGCATGTAAAACTGTTCCCCAAGCTCCTGCTGTTCATATATAAGTAAATATTTACTCAAATAATATCGATTTACTTAGTGAGTCAATGCATACATGTAAAATGATGAATCATATACCTGTTTATTTTAACAATTTAGTTTGAAATTTCTATTTGATAACTAAGTCATGAGTTGATAGAATGAACGGTTTTGATTAGTACACACGTTAAACCATAAAATGACTGCATTTCAAAAACATCATTTAGAAATTATGAAGAAGTAATGGTTATGGTATAGTTCCAGTGGATGACTTTGATAATGTTATGTTCTCTGAGCTGAATGATTTAATTACCAAGCAGTCATTCTCTTTCTCGACATCATCTGCAGTATTATTATTATTCCCTTAGGCTCCAAATGGAACATAGAGCTTTAGCATCCCACTCCAATTTCACTCTGATCTTTGCAGTCTTTTCTAGCTGGCTCCACAAGTGCCCACAAGCTTTAATTTCCATCTCACATGGTCTCTCTTGTTTCACCATTGTACTCACTCCCAAATCGTCGCTTCTCGTTTGGGTTTTATTATAGAGCTTGGCGTCTGATTTCGCTCACAGGTTTCCTCAGATTATGTCCAACCCATATTCATTTCCTCCTGCATATTTTCGTCGGTAGGTTCTTGGACGTTTGATTGTTAGAGTTACTTGTTACTTATCCTTTCCTGCCCGATATCTGATCTTCAGTACGAAGCGAAAGCAGTTATCGATGAAGGTCTGTAGCCAGTCCCTGAGAAGAGTATAAACACTGAAATAAAATCAGTGTTGAAAATCCAAATAATATTCCTTATGCTGAGTGTAATAGGTCTCCACACTGATCCCAGAGTAATGAAGGTTTGTACTAGGATTCTGAAATTTTTTGAAATCTTCATCTGAGCCGCCTGTGCTTAAAACGATGCTGTCCAGACCAAATAAGTCAAAGAGGTAACTTTCTTTAGATTTCCCCTGTTAGTGGTTATTCATGATTTACTGACTGGTCCTAATCCCGGGAAAAGAGAGATGGTTAGGAGTGGGACTGGCGATCCTACCTTAGAAAATCAATCCAACAGCTATAGAAACGTCACTTCACAAAAACATAGAAGAACACCTCCAGTGCCAACTTCAGAAACATTATGTACAATATATATTATAATTTCTCATGGAATATCATCTCCTTCTAGGTTTCAGATAGATGTTGCTGACAATTGCCTAAAGTCATGGAAACTTGGGTCAGACCTCTAGCTATCTGGTACTAAATTGTGATGATATTTCAAATCAATTATTTGATAGTAATTAATGTGAAAGTCTAGCCCTAGATAAATTGATCAAAATTAATTGATTAGATGTACAATGTGATTACAAAGCTGTGTGATACGATAATAAGTTTGAGGCAACCAGCAGGACCTCAGGAAATTTCTTAGCGATGGATGCCAATAAACACGAAACACTTGAATATCAATGAGATGCTCACTAGCGACTGGCCCTATTCAGGTAGGTAGTTACCTGGGGTTCTCGTGAGAAGTCGTGACCAGTAGGGTGTAGTAGCTAGGGTGTGAGGACAAATACTCACCGAAGACATTGGCTGGGGTCGCGCTATGTCGTGAATTGGCAGAAGTTAGAATTCAAGGACCATTGGACCGGGTCCCAGTGGCTTAATGGTATACGAGCTCGCCTTGTAACCGGAAGGTCCTGTGTTCGAACCTAAGCGGGGTGGATGCGTATTGCTGAAGAGTACCAAACTAGGACGAAACAGCTGTCCAGTACTCCCAGCTGGTTTTTCAATGGTTCTCTAACTAATGTCAGCTCATGATGAAAATCCTGTAACAAGTTTGAGTATTTTTCCCTGGTTTACTCATTCTAACATGTAGTCCCGTTTCATTTCTGTGTGAACATAGCAGATTTTTTTATTATAGCTTGATTCCACAACGTATTTTTGGTACAAGTATGGAATTTTCAGCATGTGATATTGGTAGCCCAAATTTTACAGGCTGACCGTAGATATCAGGCTTGCGTCGGCAGGGGATTGGACCTCGGACCATGTGCATGGTCGGCGAGAGTCCCAACCACTGTGCCACCGATGCACTGTGAATCCTGCAGAAATTAGTTCACACACAAATCTGAGTAACACATATGAACTAAAGTGATTGACGCTTCTCACAACACTGATTTCTAATACATAAAAAATACCAGTCTCATTATCATGTCCACAAAAGTCACTAAGGTTAGACAAACTACAGCCCTGAGAAAAAAACTATTTCGGCAATGCGATGATACTGAGTAATTACTTACTCCATTGGAAACACTTTTCATTGATGCATGCTCTGTGTGAGTGTATGTGGTTATCTAGGTACATGTAAAAGTGTTTGTATGTATAACAATCCTCACGAAAATAAGTTTAACCGCTTTGCATTTGTTGTCATTTTTCAGTGATAATATTTAATGTCTGGAATTCCAAAACTGTCCTTTAACTTCACATGCTCTAACTGGTTTGTATAACATACTTTCACATTTTAATCAGTGGTAATTAGTATATTCATGCCGAAAAAATAGCTAAAGCTCACTATTCTATTGAAATAAATTAGCTACTAATTATCAATGTTTCAAGTCAAAGACAACTACAGTAATAGCAATGAATTATAGATACAAGAAAAAATAGATGAGTAATAAATTACTATGCCAAGTGGTAATAGTAGTAACTAATTACCAGCATTATCTTTCTTTTAAATACCTTCAAGCGTTAGCATATCATTCTTAATAAAATTCTTTAAAACAACTTCATTCATTTAGTGAACTTATTTTATATACAGTGCAATTAATTGTCATGAATAAAACTAGTTTGATTTCAAAGCTATTCATGTTATTTAATGGGTAAATTACTAACATTCTTTTTTTTATACAGTCGCTCATGGTTAATCATGTCGACATATTTGATATCGATTTTCATGCTGAGAAAATTATGATTTCAATTGTTATTATCAAAAATCTTGTCATTAAACAAGACACATCATTTCTGAAATAAAGAAAGAGAAATGATGTCTAAGTAGAAAGTGATGCTTTCAGAACTGAGTCATCCTCCAGCTCAGAGAATGCAATAAATCAGAAAAAATCCATTTCACCTATATGTCTGCTACATTATTTCAGGATACAAAGTTACCTTATAGTTCTTTAGAAGTTATTTTTGTGAAATCATAAACCAGAGAGGCCGGTAGGGAACCCTGTCACTATATGACTAAGTAATTTACACAAATTGTTCATTGAAGCGTCCTAAATTTGTTCAATGAAAGCTGGTGTCCTGGAGTGTGTAATGCTTATTAAATCAAGGAGGTTGGCTTTCTTGTGTTATCATTATTATTGTTTCCTTGGGTTCCCAGTGGAACATAGGGCTTCAACTGCACGTCTCCACTTGCTTCTGTCCCGCTTCTGCTGTACTTTTCACCTCCATCCATGTCAGTCCATACTGGTTTCACTCGAGCAATGACCTGACGCGTGCACGATGTCTCCAACCGGCCTCCTCAGCCACGAGTGTCCAATCCATCTCCACTTTCTCCTGCACATTTGTTGGTTGGCGATTGGTTCTTGTTTTGTCTTGTTTGTTCCCAGCCATAGTTTCTTCTTGGTGATTGATTTTCTCCGGCCCGGCCATCTGATCTTCAGTATAGAGCCAGCGAAGACAGTTGTTGATAAAAGTCTGGTCTGCAACAGGCTGTTGGAAATATTCTTTGTGATCCGCCCTCCAAGTTTCTGACCCGATCCGTATAGAAGAACTGACTGACTTGACGTTGTTTGTATTGAAAATCCGACTGAATTTTGTTGTTGATGATGGCTGAGTGACGAAAATTTCCAGATTGACTTCAGATTGATGAATGTGTTTCTCGCCTTCCTGATTCTCGGGAATCGAATTTCCGTGCCCAGGTTCGTCCATTGGTTTCACTTAACAGTTATAAGGTTAGAAAAAACAGCTACCACTTTTTATCTGATTTCTGAAGGTTCTGGAAGCACTGGCAATATGTATTATGAGTCTAGAACTTTGATTGCGAAAGCAAATTATAGGGTTACTTTCGTTACAGTAATTCTAAAGATAGTTCCTGACTATTTACCTCAAATTAAGTGAAATGACACTTCTAACATACTGTTTATTGTTTAGTTATCAAGAATCTAAACAATGTATGTTTCTAAAAGAAATATTACGTAAAGGATCAAGATTTGGCGATGTGCTTAGCCCTATGAATGGGATTCCCCACATCCACATTAAATACATTACAACTATCGTTTTCGGAGATTTTTCAAATGTTGGTTTGCAGGGAATTGGTTGATTTCGAGTTAAACCGCGAACTGGCATCAGTTAGAGAACGAGGGAGCACTAGATAGATGTTTCACTTTGGTTTACTACTATTCATCAGTACTTAATCACGAACGCACTAAGATTCGAAACCAGGACAACGTCGGCAGCTTGTTTACCATCCAGCCTCTCAAAAATAATTTAGTAGTGAGCGAATCTTACCTTCTGCCAGTTTGCGATTTGTAGCACCACCAATAACCGATGTCATAGATGTATATCTGCCCTTACATCGACCTTTTTGGATCCTATAATATTCAGTGGAATATGTTAGAATCATTTCAAACATTATGATGTATTTGAGTATTAGGGCGTCATTATCATCATCATCTGTGCAACTAGAGGCGTCTAAGTTGATTATACACCAACATTATGTGTATTATTTCACCAAAGGGTAAAAGTATACCAGTTACACATAAATGAATGATAATCCTAAAATTCGACTGGTATTTATTCTAGTAATGCAATTCTGAATTATTCATTAATAATTCAAACACTACATTTTTGTTTTCATAAGTAAGCTTTAATCACATAAGGCTTTACGATGAATGTTGTAACAGACAGACAGATAAACATAGTTTATTTTTTAACTACAGTATACAACGAGAAGAGAAAAGTAGGGTTAACACTTTAAGAAATTGAAAAGATAATTAATTTTATGTGGACATAATGGATTTCCTAAACTTAATAGGTTATAATTTAGTTTTTATGGTCTGGAAAGAAAGCTTGTGTGTTAGGCCTGCATGCTAAATGAATTAATATATGGTGTGGATTGTTTTCGAATATAATATATGTAGTAATCAACTATTATTTTACCTAATCGAATAGATTATTTCTTGAATCTCACGATATGATTACACAGTATTCACGAATGAATAGATTTTCAGCTGACCTATTTACAGAAATGCAAATAACCAACCTAATTAGTCATAGATTGTTGTGAAAGCGACTAATAAAGTTGAATTTTTCCAATATACTGAATTAATAACAAAGTTTGCAATTTATTAGGAGTTTATTCTTCAGTTTTGTTGAACACTAGGTGATTAAATGTAGAAGTCAGACGTAGAGTTAATGAAGATTCAAGTGACCAAGGTAGACTTTTTAAAAACTTTCACTAAGTGGTTGACTTCACTTCACAAAGAAGAATTTTGCACAAAGTGCACCAGTTCAAACTCTCACGCTTAGGAGAAACACACATATGTGGAGGAGAGAAATGTCTCGAAACTACAATGGGAGAAAATCGATAGCACACTGAATAATCAGATGAAAATTGGTGAGAATTTTCAGAATACGAATGGTAACATTTAGTAAGCACATATACGTCAAGGATGATTAGCTATAAGCGTAACAGCCTCCATCCAGTAAATTTAAGCTACCCGAAGACTTTATAAAATTAGTACTGTTCTACCTAACATTGCTCGTGAAAGAGGGCACAACATATGACCTAGTCATGTCTTTTGATAGAAATTCTCAGCTTCATTGGCCTAACACTTTACTAAGAACCTCGTTATTACTGAACATAAACATTCGCCTACATCAAAAGACTGAACGGGGAAACATGTTGTCAAAGCCAGTAGTCTTTTGATATCATTCACTGTCTCACGGTTCTGAAGATATTCTATTTTACCTATGTGCCTGTGACCCTATCATCTGGTTGATTCCATTACCAGTCAGACAGTAGACAGGGGTTCAGTTGTTCAAAAATTCTTAATTCCGTCAATTCACAATATTGAATCACTATTATCCAATTTAACCAATGATGTTATATACCTTCAAATATTTGATACCTGTGAGTTGAATTATTATGCACACTGTCCGTAAAGCAGATGACAGAAGATTTTCTAGTGTGCAGACTACTGTAATACCATTAACAAAATCGATGTTTAGTGAAATCCTTTTTTGGCAGATATTATACCGCAGAATGTAATTATGCAATCTCATATTTAAAATGCGCGGGTACTTCTGAAATGATTTTCATAAGATAACTGCTTGAGTCTGGAAGCAAAACATTCTAAATCAAACTTAATTCATTTATATTTCCTTGAGATATTTTCCGTAGCCAAAATCAAAGTAGACCGATAATTTCTGAAATTAATCTTTAGCTACTAATAAGTAGGTGGACGATTTTGTAAAAATAAATGAAACTTTCTCAGCGTTAATACAGATAAACATTTGTAAAAAATTATATTTGTAAAATCTCAGCGATATTGAAATGAGTAATTCCAACGTTTCGTTCGGCAATCTGGTCCGAACTTCTTCAGGGAAATTAATCGAAATTAACATAACAGGTTTATATATAAAAGGAGCATCTTTTTGTTTTTGAAAACTTTGTCCAATCATGATTCATAAAACAAATATTAACAAGTATAATAAACAAAATTGTACGAGTTGTGATCAAAATTTGATCTCAGACTTATAAATATTGATCTACATTTGTTGAACACTTTAAAAACAGTGTGTATGCATGTGTGTGTGTGTGCGGATAAACAGTTGTAAAACAATGTCTTAACGTCTCCATAAGTAGATATAGACAGTCGGGAAACTTTGACCAAGTATTATTAGTTAGTGATACATATCCATTCTTATTTATTAATCAGGATTTCCTATGCGTCATCTAACATCACACCTTCATGTCTGTTCAAATTGTTCAACTAAACTCTAATCCTAACCACCATAATTTTGAAAATACGTCTAATCATAAAATTCTAGATACTAACAGTTTGAACAGACATGAAGGTGTGATGTTAGATGACGCATAGGAAATCCTGATTAATAAATAAGAATGGATATGTATCACTAACTAATAATACTTGGTCAAAGTTTCCCGACTGTCTATATCTACTTATGGAGACGTTAAGACATTGTTTTACAACTGTTTATCCGCACACACACACACATGCATACACACTGTGTTTAAAGTGTTCAACAAATGTAGATCAATATTTATAAGTCTGAGATCAAATTTTGATCACAACTCGTACAATTTTGTTTATTATACTTGTTAATATTTGTTTTATGAATCATGATTGGACAAAGTTTTCAAAAACAAAAAGATGCTCCTTTTATATATAAACCTGTTATGTTAATTTCGATTAATTTCCCTGAAGAAGTTCGGACCAGATTGCCGAACGAAACGTTGGAATTACTCATTTCAATATCGCTGAGATTTTACAAATATAATTTTTTACAAATGTCTACTTCTCACTCGGCGCCCAAATATTATAGAACTATTCTGTCAAATCTTGACTACAGTTCATTTGATTTAATACAGATAAGTTTATAGCATTTTCAACAGGATGAGAATTTCTTGTACTAACTACATATGAAGTAAATAAAAATCTAATGGTCTTCAAAGGCTTTACACAAAATAGACCTCTTGAGAAGTTATTACCGATAGTGGAGTCATCGAAATCGATTGTAGGGGGAATAGGATTACTGTTAATAACTAAAAACAGTCAACCTGTACTAAAAATCTCCACGACTAAAAGAACAGAAATCGTCGGATTTCTATTTAGCCGGCTGGGATTATTGCGGCAATATCAGGGATCGGACCCTGAGGCATCTCTGATTGTGGCATTTCCAGAAGTCCTTAACTAAATAATAATTCATTACACTTCGGTTTTCCGTGGTTGTCTGTCTGACTTACATCTATTATAAGAAATTAATTTACAGCGTACAAGTATTGTACCACATTGATTTTCCAAAGCCATACACTAGTCTAGTATGAGCGGACGCAGTAATACTTAATCTATTTAAGAACAATTTTGTCATGTATAACCTACACTATTCAAAACAGTTAGCCTGAGCTAAATCTTTCTGAGTAGACCACTGATGAGGTCAGCCTGGGGAAAATGGTTTGTCCACTAGGTGTTTAAATAACTTCGATTTGCACACCACTACTAATGTTCGATATCAGTAGTCTCCAACCACTCTCATCATCCAGTAGTCTGTAACGTGATTCAAGAAAGAAATGAAAACTAAACGTCTCACTAATATTTAGTAACGGTAATATAGTTGGTCACTACTAAAGCTTAACTGATCTCTAATCTATCTGGCTTTTAATCTCTGCTTCAGCAAGCAATTTAATATAAATAGGGATCTGAGTATTTCTCGAACATAATTCGTAACTTTTTTCACGTTCTTTATCTTTTGCCGACTGATCAGTAGTTGAAACTGATCATTACCTGCTGTTATTCACCTTCTCAAGTACAAATTAAAATTTCACATTTGTCTGAATGATTAAAAACATAGAATTCAGGTAAACTTGATGTAGTTTATTGTTTAGAAGTCGAATTGCCGGGTAAATTGGGCACGCTAGTCACTTATTTAAAACAACATACTGCTTACTGGATTATTTTTTAATATTCAGATAACTCTATTTATGCTGATTTTGAATAAAATCGAAGGAATGTGAATGAACTATAGGAGCTAACGTAAGACAACTCGATAAAAAGAAATCTCTTTCTGAAGAAAATGTTGATTGCTACAATTCAATGTTATGCATCAGCACCGACTAAAGCTGAAACTTTTACACAGAATAATGAAGGTGTACATTTTCCACATCATCCATGCTAAAAGAATATACCTATCTGTTATTTATGAGAAGTGAGAACTATTCATTTATTCATGTTTTTAATAACCTGACACATAGAAAGTACGATTTTTTTCATCTTTTAACTGACAACAGTTATTTCTAGATACACTGGCTTGATCTTTCATGCAATAACAGTGAAAATCTACACCATAACTATTTTCAGCCCACAGTATAAACCTGCCCCAGAAATTCATAACATTTTCAAGAGTTGGTATGCTTTAAGTTTGACCATGAATTCATATCATTTAGAGAACCACTGAAAACCAAAGAGAATCGGGAAGCTGTTTCATCCTATTTTTTGGACTCATCATCAGTACGTACCCAGTGAGTTTCGAATCCATCACCTCCCAACACCAAGGCAAGTTCATAGACCACTCAGCCACTGGGACCTGACTCAGTCACTCATGAATTCTAATTTCTACTAATTCGTGATTTTTGTGTGACCACTAGCCAATGTCATTGGCGAGCACTTGTCCTCACTTCCGTCAGTATGGAACCCACTGGTCACAACTTCTCATTAGAACTCCAGGAAACTCTGCCCTGCATAGTCAGTCACTAGCGAGCATTAGATTAATTTTCGAAAGTTAATTTTTGTAGGAATTTGATTTGTTTTTCAAGTATGAAACCCCGTACTCATGATGAGTCCCAAACTGGGAGGGAACAGCTTTCGAGTACTCCTTGGTTTTCAGTAGTTCTCTAAATGATATCAATCCGTGATCAAACCTGACAAAAAAAATTCTAACTTCTGCCAATTCACGACATAGCGCGACAGCTAGCCAATGTCTTCGGCGAGTATTTGTCCTCACACCCAACCAGCTGCACCCTACTGGTCACGACTTCCCACTGAAACCCAGGTAACTACCTACCTGAATAGGGCCAGTCGCCAGTGAGCATCTTATTGGTACTCAAGTGTTGGTTTGTAGGGATTTGATTGGTTTCAGGATTTCATCATGAGCTGATAGTAGTTAGAGAACCATTGGAAAACCTGGGAGTACTGGACAGCTGTTTCGTCCTAGTTTGGGACTCTTCATCAGTACGCACCCGCCGGGGTTCGAACCCAGGACCTTCCGGTTACAAGTGGCTTAATGGTATACGAGCTCGCCTTGTAACCGGAAGGTCCTGGGTTCGAACCCTGGCGGTGGGTGCGTACTGCTGAAGGGTACCAAACTAGGACGAAACAGCTGTCCAGTACTCCCAGGTTTTCCAATGGTTCTCTAACTACTGTCAGCTCATGATGAAATCCTGAAACCAATCAAATCCCTACAAACCAACACTTGAAAAAAAAATTCATAACATTTCATTTTGTCAATGCACCTATGTACTTTCCAGATTCTTATTCTCACTCTTCCCCGCATTGGTTTTAACTTACACTCTATGACTCCATTGGATTGCTTATCCTATATACAATTTCAAATAAACTGAAACAACGTTCAAATGTCAACTGATTCATAAAATGATAATAATCATAATGTCTGAGACAATTGTTTTCTTTTTTTACACTATAATCAAACCTATAATTATCGATTCTATTTAGAAGTAAATAAACAAGATAATATTTTTCAAACAGACAAAAGAAAAAGGAGATTTCTTTGAAGAAAAATCATATTCCAATGAAACATAGTAGGCTTGATCACTCTTCACAATTCTTTATATCACAGGTGTGTCTAAAGCCTATAACTATTATGTACCTATCCACACCGTCAACGCCTACATTCTACTTCACTGTTATCATATCATGATATAAAGAAATATTCAAAGCTTCTGTTCTTATCAATTCATTGAATAATTTAGGCCTGTGAAACGTATATTTATGTCTCTGTGTGTGCGTGTGTGCGTGTGTGTGTGTGTGGGTGGGCGCGCTTAATGCCTTAAACAAGTCTGGAAATCACTACAATTGATCAGTATCAGCAAAGTATGTGACTTTTTTGCGTCTTTAAAAAAAATGATATTATCGCCTGTTTTCTATACGAACATAGATTTCCTCACGTGCTGCTACATGTACTCTAGAGTATTGCATAAAGACTGTAAGATAACCTGATGAAAAATAAATAAAATAAACTAAACAGACTAAGAATGTTGTTCTCCTTTATTTGTAGATGTGAAAGGTGGAATTTGAAAGAGAGAGAAAAAAGAACAATCTCTGACACTGAAGAGTTATTTCTTTGAATTAAATGACTGGTTACTTTATTTACTTGTCTCTTTTTTTTTATCTATGTGAATAATCTCAAGTTTAAGGGAGGGAATTTTGTTTTTGTTTTTTTCAATTTACTGAAAGAAAATCCGAATAAGTGCAACTCAATGACTTGTTATTATTAAATGGCTTGAAATATACAGTTGTAGTTTCAAGTTGAGTGATGAAAACGTAGACAGGGTAACATGTATGACCTCTCGTCAATTGTGTACGACTTGGAAAAGAGCGTAAGACTGGTGAAAGTGATGTATAAACAGAACATTGGGTAAAAAAGTTGTCTAGGTCGGTTAAAATGATATAAATATGTGATGGCATCAGTAATTACTAACTATATTTCAAGATGAAAGGGATTTTTTCTTTAAAGCATATGCTTCAACAAATATTTCTTTCTATTAGGTGACTTTCATTTCATTGTCACCACCATAACAACAACAACCTATTCATCTTGTCGCTAAATATGAATGGTGATGATTTTTAGATTCCATCGTAACATTTTCGACACAAAAAATGCTGAGCACAGATTATTCCCCTGTTGATATGTTGTACTATTCAATAAGTATATCTTAGATTTCTTTATGCAATATCCTACTTGTTCATTGCGAGTTCTTTATAATTTACATTTTGTTTCCTTCGTTTTAATTAGTGGCATATGTTTCTGATGGACAAAATCAGTCAGATATACTAGTAGTAAGGTATTCTATAAGTCTGCGGCTCTATGAACAGAAGATTATTTGATCGAACAAAAGGAAGAGTAACTGGGGGAGGAAAGACTGATAATTGCTTCTGATAACAACTGCCCCATTACACTGGAGGAGAATTAAATTATTCTGCCAATCGATAATTTTAAAGGAGTTCAGGATTTCCCCTACATAACGCAAATAAAACAAGTGCCTGGCAAGAGAAGCTTCACAAAAGTTAAATCCTTGAGAGGCAGACCTTTAGGTACATATCAAGAAAATCAAAGGGGTGCCATTACTTCCGTCCTTTCAATGTAACTGCTATGGCAGACTCATGTTAATTTGTATGCACAATGAGGGTCAACACTGGAAGTGTATCTATCAAGCTTTGATTTCAATGATCTGTTTCAATAAATAAGACCTTGCTGATATAGGTTATGAGGTGGGAATATTGAAGTGCTATAAAATAATCAATCCACACTATAATTCAACCCTTCTCAAGTGTGTCTCGGCAGTTGCTATCAAACGCTTACCACGAGATTACCGTGTTCACCCTTTATTGCACAACTACAAAGAGAAGCATTAAAACCAAAGATTGATTAAGGAAAAGGACAAACTATAAGGAACACAACCTTATTTGATACTAAAATGAAAAAAGTAATGACATACAATGTAGAAGAAAAACGTATTATGATTACAAAGTCAGTTGAAACATCCGAAGAAGCCTTAATATTGTGAAAGATCATTCAGGAGGGAACTTCCAATCAGTTTTTCCGCTAACCAAGACGCTCATAAGCATCAAAAATTAATATAGTACAATATCAAACACTTTAGTCATTACCCTAATACCTTATTTTTCAATACATTGTTCAGATCATTAACACATGAACACCAAGATTCATAAATGTAACAATACAACTTGTAAAGGTTTTTCTTTTCAAGCGAACATTCGATAATTCATAGATGAGTTGACTGATTTCCCACAAAACATCATCAACGATGACACAAATTATTAGAACTTGTCTTGTTACTTCCACTTTGCAAGTAGTATGAGTGAACTAGTCAAATCTCAGGAGGAAGTGGTCATAAATAAATGTGCGTATGTACGGTCAGTGAAGCAACCCATGATGTACAGGTTAGTTGTAACATTACAAACAAATGGAAAACGCATGACTTCTCCTCTGAGATAATTTTGCATATCAGTGTAAATTCCACTTCTCCATCACTCCGTAAAAATTTACTAGCGCTGATTAGAAAAAGCAGGGAAATCGGAATACCTTATGTAGTAAGAAACACTCTAATGACCAAAAATTTGCTTAATATTTATTCATTTCTGCTTACAAATGACCTACAACAGGAGTTAAATGAAGGATGTGACAGTAATTCTTTATCTTGTCTATTCAGATCACTTCAGCCAACAAGCTGAGGCGTTTGATGATAATCTCCTAGCTTCCTGTCATATCGATCACGTACGCAATCGCTTCGTGAATTGTGAACGACCACTTCTGAAGTGTCCTAAACTAGGACGAAACAACTGTCTGATGCTCTTTAGTTTGTTATCGTTCTCTGAATACTGACACTGTTTGACGAAATCTACCTGAGGACCAATGTCCATAAAATCAGTGACTCAAAAACCAAGTCTCAATTTCTTATTAAATGTGCAAATAAACGAGTCCCTTTTTTGTACAGTTAATATCCATAATTACAGTGATCAATTGATTCAAACCAATGATTATTTACTAAACATCTGGATTTTCGCCTTTTCAAAACCACAGCACTTGAGAAGGTTGTATGTCATAAACTCCTAAAAACTGTAAGATAGCTACTTACAAAACAAACGATAATATAGAGATGATAGAGGAGATCTGTAACCTAGATGGATGGTTTCACTACTGAAGTCTGCGCCGAAATGTTGTCCTCGAAGAAAATCAAAGCTTCAGCGTTAAACCATTTAGCTCAGACAACATAAATATACTAATACATGTGATATTTTCACATAAAACCTTTAATAACCAGAGTTCTTCATAAGAAATTTCACCATATCTTGGTGTCTTTGCATAATCATTTCGGTAATGTGTTGACGCAAATAGATGAATAAATTGACTCATTGTAATCTTTTTTATTTCCTCCACGTTCTCAGTGGAACATAGGGCTTCAAGCTAGAGGCCTGTAGTTTCTGTAGCAGTGTTTATTTTTACAGGATGAGGTTGCTAGCCTCATACCTAACCTTCATCTCTTTACCAGCTTTTATTATTACTGGCTTAGTGAGGTAAAGGAGTGTATCGGCCGGGGATCGAACCCTCGACAATGTGCATGGTCAGCGTGCGTCCTAACCGCTTTGCCTCCGAAGCACTCATAATAATAATAATAATAATAATAATAGGGAAATCAAAACAGCCAGTTTTGTCTTTCAGTCACTGGAAAATATCAACCTCGAAGTAAATCAAGCATTTAAACGAATATTTTAACTTTTGGAATCACAACTATAAGTTACATTTTTTTTCACGTTGAAATATATAGGTTGAGAGAAAATATGCATTTCAGTCTCCAAAATGTACAGCTAATACTTGATATTTACAGTTAGTAATATCGTCAGCACTATATGAAATTTGGAATGTTGGCTTGGAGTATTATTTAACAAGTGTATAAAATTAATTTCCATCCTGTTTAGATAAATTTAAAGGGTTTGCTGATAACGGATGGGTTTTGTTTGAAATATTGAACTTGTCAAACGCGTACTTTTCAAGTTGATTTCATGGATAAACATTATTTTTGTTAAATAAGTAGATTACAATAAAAAAAAAACTGATAGAAATGCAGTTCAGTGGTGACTGACTTCTAGTCATATTAAAAATCTAGGGGAAAAAGAAGTCTAATGTTGTACAATTTGGATGATTTTAAAAAATACTATCCGAACTACTTTCGAGTTATTTTAACGATGAAAATTACCAAATTAAGTTGTTATACTCACGTAAACAATAGAGGGACTGTTACCTGATTACAGATGAAATGCACCCATACACAGGTTTTCTTTGGGAAATTGAAATACTTTGTTAAAATTTATATAATTATCTGATTGAATCCAAGTATTTCACAAACAAATAATGAAAGATAACTTTGTTATGATACCGAACAAAATTAAACTGCTTTTTTAAATTTAAGCCAGAAACTTCTGATGGTATAATTTTTGACAGAGGAATAGGAATGTCATCAGCGTCATGAGCTTCTTTCAGTTAACAAGAATGCTATACTGGTGATTGAAACTAAGTGAAAAAGTTTCAGGTTGTCTTATCAAGTAATATGGCTTGAATTGACAGCTTCATGATCTTCATTCATCGTCCAAATAAGTTATTTTGCAAGAACTATTAACTTTAATGTTTGACCTTTGTTTAAAACAAGATTTTAATAGAATTATATTTTCTGTATCAGTCGATTTCAACGACTAGGCCCTCAAGTGGAACCCAAATAGGAAACGACGAGTTGGTCGTCAGTGCAAGGATGACATGGAGACGATCGTGAGGTGAGGAGGGGATGTGAGATTATGAGCGATCGTGGGTCCAGTTGAAGAGGACAGGAGAAGCTAGAACAAGGTGGAAATGTGTTGCTGAATTCCTATGTTTCACTTGGAACCAAAAGGAACAATAATATTCAACTGTTGGTTTGTGAGGACTTGATTAGTTACAGGATTTTATCATGAGTTGACATTTGGTTAGAGAACCATTGGAAAACCAGCTGGGAGTGCTGGAAGCTGACATTGGTTAGAGAACCAGTACTCCCAAGAATAATAATTACTATAGATTTTAGTGCTTCGATTTCATTCGGAATTTTAATCTTAGGCACCCATAAATGTTCAAATTTAATAAAGGGCACTATCGAAACGTTTACATAAAATGTCAATTCCCAAACACATAGTGGTCACATTAATTTTTTAAAGCTACATTCCGCAGAATCAAAGATTGAAATATTGAACTGATTTATAAGTCATTTTTCAGTAAAAGAAAATGTAGATGATTTCTAGGTGGCTTTCATTCTATTCTTCTTCTTCTCCTTTTGAATGACATTTTACGAAATTTTGAATATATTCATTGAAGTGTACATATGCTTACAACAGATTATAAATTACTTGAGGATTTTAAAATTGTTGAACATTTTTTCTAACAGAAGGTGAAATCTAATCCTTTAAACTACCATGATTACTATCGGAAACATGATTGTGTTTTTTTTATTTGAAGTTTTAAGTGAACTTCAAATTATATAAAAATATGTAAGAAGTATAAGTTTGTTAATTCAACAGTTCCTTAACATTGAAATCAATATTAATCTGAATCAGTCTCAAGATGAACAAGATGACCTTTGTCCAGTTTGGATTCTATTGTGTTTGTTTTTTTTTTGCTTTATGATTAATCCATTGATGAGGCTCCTCCTTTTTCTCTTCAAGTAGAAGATTTAACCAAGTTCAGACAATCCCTTTTATACAACTTATCTTTAATTTAATCTTAAGAATCTTTGAATATGTTTCCAGTGATTTGACCGTAGCGTTTACGTCCATTTGCAAGTAGTCAACTGACATTTGATGATGAGTTTATGCAAGTAAACTAATTTGAAAATAAATATTGTTAAGAAATAAAATAAATCTAAGTATTATGAGTTGGTATTTCTCAGCGAATTTTAGCTTCGACAGTTTTCAGAGATTCGTATAGTTTTCATTCAAAACTGTCAGTGAAATGTGTATTCTTCTCAGAATCATCAATTCATGGATTCATTGGTTCAAGATGACTTAAGTGGGGAAACCCCTTTATTATTACGGGGAAATCAGTGATGTCAAATATGTCAGAAGTTTAAAGTACTACCATCTGACAAAGCTGTCAAGTGATCACACCACTTTCACTAAATGATTGACACATAAAAACACTAAAAATTGAACCTAATTTCATGGTTTTAATCAGCATGGATCAATGGCGTTAGTTGATCTTTTAAATGTCCATTTCACTAGTGTTAATTTGCAATTAGGATGACTTTAAAGCTTACCACCTCTCTTCAAGCTAATTTATCGATCATGAATTCAGTCTGTTTTTTTGTCATTTTCATTAGTTAACAAATAAAAGTATCAGTTAACATGTGATAAATACACTGTTTCATAAAATGGAAAGATAACTCAAAAAATGACAGGGACGTGGGCATAACTAGGATTGCTGATAACATTTTCTATGGGGAGGATGATAACTGAAGGAAGTATCCATTTGTGCTGTAATAATAAGGAAAATCTGTAACTCATGATGAAGACAGAGAAGGTCACTAACTTATAATCCAGTCGCTTAATATTTAGCATAACATTTCGTTGAATAATTATTTTTAACAACTTTATCAGTATGAAACAAAATAAAGTACCAGTCGTTTAATACACACTAACAAACTCTTAAATATAGACACTGTCATAATTGAATTGAATGACACTAACAAAGACTTTTCACCTTCTCCACGATACTCTGATTTTAAGCTTAGGTTAACATATTATCTAAAAAGTTAATTAGATTGAGAGTAAAATATACTTATATTAAAATTGAATTCATGTGGGTTTCAGACAAATTTGTTTATACTTCTTAGTTAGCTTACCACGCATACTGAGGTTCAGGGTTATTAGAGTGTATCTTACTACATAAGGTATTTTGATTTCCCTCTAAATGTGAAACAACATTAGTCAGTCTTTATTTGCCTTTTTCCATTGAATGCTAGTAAACGTTTCAGAGTGATGGTGAAGTGGAATTTACACTGATATGCAAAATTATCTCAGAGGGGAAGTCATACGTTTTCATTTGCTTGGAAAATTATGACTAACCTGTACATCATGGGTTGCTTCACTGACCGTACATACGCACATTTATTTATGACCACTTCCTCCTGAGATTTGACTAATTCACTCATACTACTTGTAAAGTGGAAGTAACAAGACAAGTTCTAATAATTTGTGTCATCGTTGATGATGTTTTGTGGGAAATCAGTCAACTCATCTATGAATTATCGAATGTTCGCTTGAAAAGAAAAACCTTTACAAGTTGTATTGTTACATTTATGAATTTTGGTGTTTGAGGTGTGAATCATCTGAATAATATAGGGAAGAAAGCGTACTATGATTACGACGAAAGTGAGAGATATTGTAACACGCAGTATGCCGCAATAATTTGTGATGCTTATGAGCGTCTTGGTTAGCGGAAAAACTGATTGGAAGTTCTCTCCTGGATGATCTTTTAGAATATTTACGCTTATTTTGATGTTTCAACTGACTTTGTAATTATAATACGTTTTTCTTCCAGACTATATTTCATTCTTTGTTTTCACGCTTACGATCTGTTGAGATTATTATCTTGTAGATTGTTGAAAAGGCTTGGAATACCTAAGGGTTTTTAAAAATCATTGTGTAATTCAAACGAAATGTTAATAAATAGACTAAATGGTCTGCTTTCATGACTGCGAATATCACTTTCTTTCTTTTATGCCCGAACTAGAACGTCTTTTTGTTAATAATAATAATAATTTGTTTTATTCCAAAACAGTACTTGTGATACAGAATGGAATTCTCAGCATTGTAATACAGTATTTCATCCAGTTAGTACATTAACAATAAATAAAATTCTACATAGATTAAGAAAATCTCAGTTCATTATGACAACAACATATTGGCATTTTGGTCGGTAGCAAAGCCAAAATTGAACAGAGTGTTTGAAGGTGTTAGAAAAGTAGATGCTAGCATATTTACTGGCGTAAGCGGTAACAAAAGGTCGATATATACAGAGTGTGAGAGAATAAAGAAGAATGTTTTAATAGAGTTAGTAAGGAAGAAAGAAACAAAGCAGCACATAACGAAAAGAGAGAGAGAGAGAAAAGGAAAAGAAAGAAAGAAAACGTTGAGCCTATAAATGATAATACGAGTTGGAAAGATGAGATCCAGTTGTTCTACTGACTATTTAATAAGTTATAGGTATCACGCCTAATGCTTTCTTTATCGCACAGAACACGAGCTAAGTAGGGTATGGTTGAGCTTTTGTATTTACTAGTGCGAGCATATAGTTTTCTATATAGGTTTTCCCTGATGAGATACAAGGGGAGAGTTGTGAATGAAGAGGGTGGTGTGAGTTAGATAAAATGGACTTGGCCTATTTTTCCCATGAGTCCAAGTGCTTGTCGACCTGAATATTAACAAGCTGGTTAAGTGGCACGTTGCTTACCCTACAGACAACCTTTAACATCCTGCGTAATAAGGTATAGACTTTCTTCATTAGCCCTGGAAAAACTAAGGGGGAACAATAGAGAATAATAGGCAGAATGCAAGAGTTAACGAATTGTAGGAGTAAGGGTACAATTATTCCAGAATGTTTTAACTTCTTGATGTAGCAGGTAAGACGGAATATTTTCTTAGAAATCATCAAGATGTGAGACGATCAGGAAAGATCAGCAGATAGAATGACGCCTAGTTATTTAATTTCCGACTTGGTTTCTATTTCAGTGCCATCAATGTTGCACACCTCGTGAGTGCTAACCAGTTTGTTTACACGTTAATTTTTTACGTTCAAGTCTTTGTCATCGATGTTCCAAATTAGATAAATTTATTTAATATATCTCACTGTGACGTAGTATAGTTAAAGGGATGACGTTTCAAGTATACTTTGCTGTTTACAAACATCATCTGCGTAAATCTAATAATGGTTAGTGTATATTTCAGTCATATCTTTTTAGTTTGTTTCTGAAAAGCATTTTAGATAGCTTAATATTCCAAGACCGATAATATTTGCATAATTAAATAAAGGTGTAATTTGTTACTGAAACTTACGAGGTGGATGGGTTCAAACAAATATGTTATGCTATATATTCTGTCTAGACCTGAGGAACAATTTTAACCTCATTTACTAACCTATGACATAACACGAATTCTCTTTCACTAGTAAGAATTGAAAAGAATGATTTGAACTGAAATCACTCATGGATTTTGTTTTGATTCCTTTGCCTTCTAAGTGGAATATAGGACTTCAGGCTTTGAAGTTTCAGCAGAGACAGTATTGTCTTTATGGAGAAGGGGTAGTAATTTCACGCCAACCCTTTACTCTTTTCTAGGTTTACTAATGACTGTTAAACTTCGTGAGGTTTAAAGGCGTTGGCATTCATTCTCTGACCGATGCACATCACCAATGCATAAGCTGTATAAATTTTTCTTACTTATATGGTGTTCATTTATAGGTAAATTCATCAAAATGGTTTTTATTTCGAAAACTATTGCATGGTCTGCTGACTGATGCGCTCAGTTCAGTTCTGTATCGTGGAACCAGGTTCATTTGCTTTACTTGCACGGTCGGAAGTCGTGACCAGCGGGGTACAGCTGGTCGGGTGTGAGGAAAGATAATCACCGAAGACATTGGCTAGTGGTCTCGCTACATCGTGAATCATAGAAATTATTTGCTTACGATGAAAATATGTGATAACTATTGTGTTCAGCAAAGAAAATTTCCCGTTTTTCAGTCCAGTTTCTTCACGTATAATTATCTTCCTTGTTCTCAAAAAAAGCACAGGACAACACCAACAACGTAAGATTTAACAACCGATTAGAATAAATAAATTAAATAATTGAAGGTGAGGTTGATGACATAGATGGCTGTCTAGAAGTCTGGCTAAAAGGATGGATAGACAAATAGATAGATTACAGATTATTTCTCTTCATTGAATCATGATGGCGCCCTTATTTATTTATAACTGCTGCTAGTAATAAAAGTGTGTCTTCTTTTTAAAATTATTTTGACCCAATTTTGCTAGAGAAGAAAATACCCTCATAGTAGGTAAACTTTAGAGTAAATGTCTTGAAAAGAATGAAAATAGTAATTACAGTATATGCATGAATAAGTCTATGCTAGTAATGTACATGTGATCACAAATTACACTGTGATTAAGAAAATTTTATAAGTGGTTATACGATTGTCAAATGCGCATGCTTATTGCAACTGAATAATTAATATGTTTTATTTTGAGGATGTTAATAGGATTGAAAGAACGATAAAATAATTAAAAGAATAACAATAATTATCCTCTTCAAATGAAGAGGAAAACAGTTAGCTGATATTTGGAAAGTTTTCAAAATATTTTAGTTTCTCCAAGTACTCGATTTGAAAACTTGATTAACATCCATATATATATATATATATGCAGTATGAACGATCTCTGCGATGCGGTGATAGTTGTGACCCCAACAAAAGTGCAAAGGGTCATTCCAGGGAATTGTGGGATCAGTCGGTCTCAAGAATACTCCTTACAAGGTTTCCGTAATTTCTGGAGTTACCAAGGTCTACTGGTTAAAGAAATCTATAGAATGAACTATGTAAACTTAGTTTAAATCGCCTTGTCCTGAAACTACACTTTATCCCACCAAAAAAGAATCATTGCCATTCTCAGGTGTACACCTACAAATACTAGACTTTGCTACCACCTAATGTGAGTTATCGGCTAAAATATAAAAGACTTCGTATTCTTAGATAGGGAAAACTATTTGCCTAGTTCATACAGTATAGCAGCGCTGATTGTACAGTTACACGTAACTGCTTACATAGTTAGATGAATGGAACATACGGAGAGTTTGTGTACTTCTTTTTGTCAATCGATCTCACCGCAAATTCCATATTAGTTTGTTTATTAGATGTATCACACAGTAAAACAGTATTATTTACTGGATGATGTTTCGAACAAAATTTATTGTTCATAATCATATCAATTATAATCACACGACTTCGAAACTTGAGTTCTATAGTTTTCTTTGTTCTCTCCTATTTGTGGTAGGGGTAGTAGAATTTTCCAGATGTCTGAGACAGGTATTGAATCATTCCCATTACACGTGTTTGCAGCTGATTCGATAAACAAAGCTTCCGTTACCAATCTCTCCCTCCACCCCGTTAAATTAGATTTGAAAAATGTCATCTTATCCCATCCATCCTATTGTATAGTTGTGTGTTATTGCATGTGGTGCCATAGCTGAACTATTCTCCAGATTTCTTACCTTATTCAGGTCAACTAATCTAGATTCTTCCTGCTTTTTGTGTCTCGTTAGTCTAACTGACCCTGTTCTACTAATTCAACCTATGTATTTTACCTGACAATCATTCCATTAGGGTATTAGATAAACTAAATTGTTTCGTTTTAAAGACTCCACAGGATCCTTTAACCGACAAAGCTTGTTTCTAATTGAGTTTGTAAGTCTGAATACCAGCCATTTTTATTCCTGCCTTGTTAAGAATTCTGCGTAAGGCTTCCGAGGTTCCTTCCTTGTATAGGATTACTACTGATGATCTAGATTCCTTATTGTTGGTGTCGTCATTAATATTATTATTATCACTATCGCTACTATCATTATTTATTTTATTTTTACATTTCTTTGCATATTTCCTGACTAATTTATCCGGGTAATTATTAAGTTTCAAGGCTTCTTTTATGTGTATCACTTCCTATCTTAGATTTTCCTGATATCACCAGAAAACCTGATATTTTATGACATTAATTCGCTAATTTCAGTTACTCTACTATTCATGTTTCTTGTAAAGACGTGACCCAAAATTTCAGTCGGTAAGATTCATTTCGCACTAATCAGTAAAATACTATGTGGGAAAATTAAAGTACTTCTTTAACAGAACACTAAACAGTCAAATCTACTATATTTAGTTGTCATTCTGTTTTCATAAATGGGAAATCATTCTTAGCCCATCCTTAGTGTACAGGTGCATATAAATATACATAATACTGGACATCTTCATAAGTTTAATTTGTCTTCATCTTATGCCATTCATGAAGAATTGAACAACGCTTAGGGAGGGGAATTTCAAACATTTTGTCAAAGCGTGCAAAGGTGAAACGCACCTGCTTAGTAGCTATAGCTTGACAACACGTAAATATCAAATACTTATTTACTGAAGATGGGGAATCAATAAAAAGGGGAATTATATATATATGAGACAATAAATGTGTGTAAAAAGTACCTTATATTATTGGAATAAGTATTTATTATTAACAGTAGCTTAGTGGACACGACAATCAACAGGCCTAGTGATTAGAATACAATCAATATGCATTTTAACGATTTCAAATAGTCTGCATTGTATGTGAATGGGAAAAAAGACGACAAAGGAGAGGAAGTATAAACAGACCAATATACAAGCAAACAAAGTGATAATACTAGTAATAATATATGAACTTTAAAAGTACTTAATAATTTGTCTGTTTATTTATTTATTGAAAATGCGATGAAAATATTATAAATTCAATAAAACAACTGACTTTAAGATGAATGTGTTTATTTCCTTTCATAAAAATAATATTTTGATGAATGACAATAAAAAATGATGTGTAGTCAACATAACCATTCATTCTAACCTCTGTGTTGATGAAAGAATTTAATGTCGCTAGGGTGAAACGACTTCAGGAGTATATAAATTATTGTACATCCTGTTGACAATGTCTACTGCTGTTGTCGTCATCTGTTATTAGTGTCATTTATTGATTGTTATTTTAATATACACCCAAAGGCAATTGATTCCGCCTATCGATAAACACACATATACTGTGTGCTATTCCTAAATTTTGATGTGTTAAGGGACGCCTGTCTCGTTTCTCTAAGATATCGTTGTATTTGATAAAATAGCATTCTGTGTGAATGGAAATAGTCGATATATTGCACAAATTTAATGTGACAGTCAATTTTTAAAGATAATCGCCTGTATATCACAAAGACGAGTAATTTAAATGCCTTGATAAACCTGAGTTACCTTTAAATTTGATCAGTATTTTGTAAAAATGCATACTAGTTATGTCTATAATTAATGCCAATTCCATATCATGCTGTTTAGGATGGTTCAGAACAATTCGACAGCAGTATTATTATTCATTTCGTCTTTGAATAAGACCAGTTTAGTTTTCTTGAAGGAAGGAAGAATTTTAAAATTTCCACACGAGAGTTAACAAGCATTCGGAGAAACCGACTACGATCTTAATCATATATTCCTCTTTAATATAATAAATACAGAAAAATACTGAGCTGAGAAGTTAAGAATTATCATAACAAAAAGAGTAGCTGGCAAAAGAGGAAATTTTTACAAGTTATGTTGTACTATATACTATTAGTAGTTGAACTTAATTGAGAAAAAATATTAGAAGACTTTAAAACGTAAATCAAGAGGAGTTTTGACCAATTATTTATTTTAAAAGTACTGATTGACAAATCAAAAGAATTACTGATAATTACTTTTTTGGGAACGAGAGAATCTCGTCTCTAATGTTTAAAACCTTTGGCCATAATATAATTATGACGATACTCGAATAATTCCGCCTGCTGATTGACTTCGGTAACTTCAAGCTACCTACAGCATACACCGTTTCAATAAGATACAAAGCGTTTGCGCTTCTATTTCATGACTCATATTCAAAATATCTGAAGTATACACTAATTTATGTTGATCTAATGCAACTGAATCTATAGATACACATGTATTTACATACATTATAATAATTAACAAAAGAAGATCACCTGCTGATTAGCTGTACTAGTGTGGCAGTGATTACTCTTTCTGTAAGACAGATTCTGTTAATTTAAGCTCTATCGACTCATTTGTAAGCTGGATATTTAATAGTTATCGGTGTGTTTTGAGAAGAGATAGACATTCACGTGAGTTTACTTGGAGTACAAACAATTTAATTCTTTGTAAACCTTTCCTCTAGAGGGAAGAGTTCTGATGCAACGACATAGGAGCATCAACAATTAAATAAAGTTCTAACATTATTGGCTTTATTCAAGAACAGTTAACACTAGAACTACTAGCACAGTTACGTACATTATATTTTTATTTTATTTTATTTTTGATTACAGTTTGATTCCACACCGTATTTTTGGTACAAGTATGGAATTTTCAGCGTGGATATCGATAGCCCAAATTCCGCAGGCCGACCATAGATACCGGGTGTGCGTCGACGTGGGATCGAACCCCGGACCATGTGCATGGTCGGCGAGAGTCCTAACCACTGTGCCACCGGGGTTTATACGACATCTTAGTAATCAGAAGTATTTTATCCGCATAACTTAACTGATTAAATGTCCAGTTCCCCTCCGATGCGCTCGTAAAACCCACTCAGTGTAACAGCCGACAGTAAACTGGGAAAATAAGTAAGGTTGAGTATGAGGCTAGCTGACTCACCCCGTAGAAATCAACACCCCAAGGACAGAAACTTCAAAAGCTGAAGCTGTATTCTGCCCTCAGAAAGCATAGGGAAGGAAATTCCAGACTTTGGAAGGACTACTGTTCATTAATTTTTTAAATTTTCTTATTGAAAAATAGTCTTCTTAAAATATTTTTCAGTAAATGTCAATGCAATTTGGAATTTTAACAATGGGGTAACAGTTTCTGGCGTTCACTTCTTATTACGAATATTATTATTATTATTCAAATTACCATACCTTACTTCTGATTTCAAGTTTTGATGAGGATATTATTTTTAAATAACAATTAAAGCTTATCAACTGAATCTTTCAGCAAACAGAATGCAACACTGTTGAAATCATCTACATGAAGTACGAACATATTTAATTATCTTATCTTATCTAACCTGTCTAGAGAGGATTTTCCAATTCACTAAGTCTAAATGGGATGTGACATCTTAGAAATAACATTCATAGCCTTAGATCACCTTATTCTTTTGTTAAATTTTTGAATAGAAATGACGCTAAATCAAGTAGATTGTTGATAAAACGTTGATAGAGTAATTGCTACACACTGTTAATAATCTAGGAATTGGTGTAAGCGGATAATTCTGTAGTGAATCAACTAGTTTAGTTATGAGTATTAATGAATAATCATACTGTTGGAAATCTCCTTTATTTTTTCAGTTATGAATGTCAGTGCATCATACGAATCATTACTGCTACATGATTATTTTAACTAGAATTTTTCATATATCTATAAAAATTTCTTTAACCTAAAATCAGGACCAGTGTGAATGAAAAGTTTAGCGAGTTGCCACCCTCTGAACCCTGTGATTCTAGATCCAATCCCTTATGTGACCTTAGGAGTACACTTTCATAAAGTCAAGAGTAACTCACCGTCCTTTGGATTTTAATAGCTTTTAAAATGATACCGGTCTGTAAACATATGTTTTACTATCAAAGGGAATCCTAGAAACTTTAGAACTAAATTACGAAAAGTATTTTTCCTATAATCCTGATTATTATTATTATGATTATTTTCACGAACATGGTTCATAACTGTGGAATTTGGAAGAGGCTTATTTAAAATAGTCTTTTAATTAAGTATTTTTATTAAATGACAGTTATCAGTCTTCGGTTAAATAAAGAATAGAATGTAAATGCTGGTAGAAGAATTTAAACAGTTTTCAATTTTAAATGCTTTCTTGACTAAATGAATGATGGACAGAGTTTAAGCAGGTGTTCAGTTAAATGAAGTAGTTATGTAATTCACCTATTTCAAGAGGCTGAGAAATATTAACTGACATTTTAACTCTGCCTAGAAGATGATGAAGGCATTAATTTATGAATACGGATCAACTGATGACTAGTAAGCCGGCATTATTCAATTTAATTCAATTTCTAATCAATTATTTAATGTGGTAACAAATAATTTATTTAAAGGAAGTGTAAGTAATGTGGCCTAAAAGCATTCTTGTTTGAGAGATGACCCATGTCCACGACAAGTAAAATACTAAGTCGTGTCATCCTGGAGAGAATAAAAGGAAGCACTAGTTGCAGAACTCCGCGATCCGGAACAAGTTGGATTTAGAAAAGGTAAATCATATGCTGATCAAATTGCAGCTCTACGCATCATCATCATCATCATCGAACAAAGCAGAGAATGACAGACAAATCTACACCTCAACTTCGTGGGATTCGAAAAGTCTTCACCAGGTAGCGTTGACCGAGTAGTAATTTGGAGACTACTTCAACACTATCACATTCAGTACCCCGAATCTTTATCAACCTCATTCAATAGCTGGCTAGCTATATGACAACGCCTGCCACGTGTCAGGTGATCCACAATGGAAAACTCGGCGAGGTGTTTGAAGTGAAGACAGGAGTGAGACAATCTGGCTGCTTATTATCACCTCCGATATTCTTAATTGTGGTGGACTGGATTATGCGTCAGACTGTGCGTTGGGAATTAGAGGACAGGAATACGCTGGATCATTGGTAAGAAGACTCCAGAAGATCTAGATTTCGCACGTGGACGATTTGTGCCTAATGTCACACAACCGGCTAAAGAATCGGCGAACAAATGACTCCAGGTGAACACAGAAAAGATTGAGGTGATGAAGATAACCAGCCAGCCACAAGAAGCGCCAATTAACGTCGATGGGAAAGACTTGACAGAGGTTATCTTCGATGGTGTTAGATGGTTAGAGGCAATCGGTAGGAAGCCTTGGACCTAGGTTTCGTGCTAGTTGGCACTCACCAGTCAGTAAGGCGTATCTGCAACCAACTTGAAGGAACTCATGTCCCTTCTGAGGTTCGAACCCGCGTCACCCAGTGCTGCAGTCAGAGACGTTACCACTGAGCTATTCGGGCCCGCGATTGACCTCCTGTAGGACTGTAGTGGATATTTTGATTTGGTTATCTTCTTCACTGATCTAGGTAGTAAGCATTGTTCCACCCACAAGTGGAAAGGATGAAGATGCCAAAGACAGAATCAGAAAGGCAAGATACATCTCCATCGATGTAAAAATCTCCTGCACTCAGCATAAACAGGATTCTTATTTTCAACACTAATGTGAAGTCAATTCTTCTATACGGGCCAGAAATGTGACCAGCGCATCACGAAAAGCTTTTCCAACGGGCCGTAAACTTTTGTCAACAGCTGTCTTCGCTGGTTACATACTGACGTTCAAATACCCGACCGCAAAGAATTAACGACAAGGAATTCTGGCAAAAAACTGACCAAGAACCTACTGCCCAGGAAATATGTAGGAGAAAATATAGATGGATTGGACATATACTGAGGAGGCCGTCGAATGATATTACTTGTTAACCAGGCCAGTGCTCGTGTGGATTCCCAATGGGTAGTGACTAGTGGGTCGTCAGTGAGAGGGTGACATAGAGGAGATCATGTGGCGAGGAGGAGGTGATGAAGGATTACGGTCAATCGTTAACTCAGATGAAGAGTAAAACGGAATATAGAACAACATGGAGATGTGTTGTTGAAGCCCTATGTTCCACTCAAAATCCAAGGGAACAATAGTAATAATTTAAAAGATGATTTAGCAAAGGTTGTATAAAAGAGTAATAGTAACTTAATTTTAAGGTTCTAATAAATATATAATCAGCGTATTTACATTTAGCATTACTTGTATTAGCTTAAGCTTCTCTTTCAGGCATTCTATATTGTAAAATTTAATTCTTTCTAGTGTGATGAAAAAAAGTGTTTAAGAAATTTTTTATTTTGTACGCTTTTATTACCAAAGAACATTGGAAGTATCCATAAAATCTACTCGTTATTATACTCTTCTGTGTAATAAATATTCCAGTGGTATACTTTTCATGTCGGTAGCTAACGTTTAGTTAAAGGTCATCCTTTTTGACTGATAGTGAGTAACAGCAGAATCTAGAATGATCACTTCGTCCTGTTTGGGACTCATTAATAGGATGTGTCCCAGTGAGTGACTTAGTTCCTACTGAGACTCACACTCTGAACACAACGTTTCAAACGCGAGTAGACCACGTCACAGAACCAAATTAATTCACAGACTTCATTGAAATGTCTGTATTACTAGGTGAAATGTCAACAGAGATCCAGAATTTTGGTCCAATGTAATTAATCAACGGTAAACTCACATTAATCCAAAAATAAACATTAATGGTTTTATTTAAAAAAAACGTGAAGATGATTTTCGGTAGGTTTTCACTATCCAATTTCATGTCTTTTAGTAGAGTTTTGTTCTTCGAGTTAGATGGTATAAACGCAAAGCTGTTGATGTCTTCCTAGATAATAATAAAGCTAGACATGATACATCTGGAGTGCACATTCCCATGTCAAAAACTTTGTCTTCATTTGTACTTACGCTTTTCCATTACGCTGTCTATATGCACATTCCTTGAGTTTGTCACAGTCATATCTATTTGATAGGTTCTAGACCTTTTTCTTAGATAATGCTTTACCTTTTATTTTAATCAATTTGAGCACTTTTACCCAACAACCAAGTCTTTTTAATTTTCGCTTTGTTGTCAGTACTTACAGGTTAGACAGACTACTGAATTATTGGCTGCGTAGGTAAATTGAGTTAAGTTAGGACTGGTAAAGTGTAGCTCATCAACAGCACCATCAGTACTTTACACATCCTTCACCAGACACAATCTGTAAGAACTTTTCATGCTCACAATGTTAAATGCCTGCCTAGGCCACTTTCCCGTTGTGAATGTTAATACATACAGGCTGAAATTTGTTCCCTCCCATTAATTATATGCAGGTTTTATACACTTTTTTAAATCGATGGTTGAATGTTTAAAATTTATTAGAAAAAAACATTGCGATATGCACTATTCACGGAATGTTTAGTACAGAGGCAGTCGAATCAAATTCGCAATTTGCAAACTACATAGTCTCAGGTGAAATTTCATCCCAGTTTCTTTTGGAAACCAAAATCATTCAGAAAACAGTATGTGACTTACCTGATGCCATAAATGTCAGTCAATAAGGCAAGCATAAATGCATGAGTGTATAAACTAAACGGTTGATCGATGTGACTAATTTTATGCCACTCATATCAACCAGTAGCACTTGCTAAACAGAGTGAAGCGATCTAAACACTGGAAGACCGTTTCTGTAGTTTGGGACTGAGCTCATCAGCCGTGCACCCAGGTAAATTCAGCTCAGAGAGTCGAATCAGCTTGATTTTTCATGTTCCAGAGGAATTGAATTAAAATTATTTTTAAATATCCTGATGACCATAAATGCGTTCTTTACTGTCACTGTATATTGCTATTTTCCTTCTTTCATTGAAGTAAACATCGCAATCCACAAAACCATTTAATCGTTGAATGAAAATCTATTCGCTATGTAACTAGTTATTATTATTATAATTAAAATATTCACCTAACCACAAAACAGTTTTCTCTTAGTTTAAACAATAAACAGAATACAATGTAGGATTACGTAATCGAACTGTGTAGACGATTGTTTAAAAAAAAATTAATAAACATGACACCATGATATCAGTTCATTTAATCAATTTATCTGTAAAAGTCAAAAAAGAAGAACATGTAGATTTTAATCTTTGAAACGATTAACTCTTTCTTTTCATAAACATTTTATAACTCCTCCTCTTCAATCCTACCCCTCTTCTTTTTCTTCTTTAATTCTCTCTGTTCACTCTGTATTTGTTTTTACTTGTCTTCCTTCTTGAAGACTGATATATTTATGTACTGTCTATTGAATATCTACAATAGCCGACTTAATCCGATGAAGAGAAAGACAAGTGAACAACATATTGCTAACATTTGATTCATTCACATGATGATCATTAATAGTGCTTTATAATAAAGAAAAACATAAGTATCATCATCAATGACATGAAATATCTGTTTGATTAGATAATCTCGGTTAACAAACATAATACACAACACAAAGTTTTCATAATAAAAATTACATCGAAATGAAGAAAAGTGGAGAAAATGACAGAACGAATAATAAACTTGAGTTTGTCTGACACTTTGCTGTCAATTTTCATTTATAATCATAGTGTTCTGTGTTTTCATTGAACAACTGTTAAATTTAATACATTATTCTATATGTAATAATAATAATCAATGTGTACAAAAATTAGTTCTATACATTTGTTTCCTTTCATGAAGTCAGAAGACTTTGTGAAATATGGTGAATCCAGAAATATTTCCTTTATGCTGACTTCGTCTACCCCACTTCTCACCGGCATATTTCTTGTTAACTTGGAGGGAACATATTTGAAGATAGTGAATAGTAAGACTATGTAAGTGTGGTTATTTTGAGGTCTACCTTAAGAGCGAACCAAGTATGTACTGGAGAGTCACAAATCAAATGATGAAGTAGTGCCAAAAGTGGGTGAGTGCGTTGAAACAATAGTTCAAAGGTTCAGTGTACACTATAACTGCATGCTACGGTGACGATAACTTTATTGTTAGTAACAGCATAGATCATCCGAACGCTTCAGTAAAGAAGTTAACGATAAATGTGTGCGTCGACGGCACAGTGGTTAGGACTCTTGCCGACCATGCACATGGTCCGGGGTTCGATCTCCTGCCGATGCACACCCGATATCTATGGTCGGCCTGCAAAATTTGGGCTACCAATATCACATGCTGAAAATTCCATACTTGTACTGAAAATATGGTGTGGCATCAAGCTGTAATCAAAATAAATTTTTAAAAATATAGTTTACGTAGAACATCAGGATGGAGGTTCATTTCACTTTTTAAATTCAAACATCACATGACAAAATGATGAAACTTTTCAGAAAGTTAGCTGTTGAAAAGAGACTTACAGAAATAGAATATATTAAGTTAGTAGAAGAATTCTACAGGCAACTACAGGCAACAATGGACAATACTCCAGCTGGCGACATGAAAATACTAATGGGAGACATGAACGCCAAACTGGGACCAGACAATACGGGAAGGGAACTCATCATGGGTAGAGAAGCTCTAGGAGAAATGAATGAAAACGGAGAACTCTTCGCCGACTTCTGCGCCTTCAACGAACTGGTGATTGGTGGCAGTGTATACAAGCACAAAGATATCCACAAGGCTACATGGGTGTCACCAGACGGGCAAACCAAAAACCAAATCGACTTCATCTCAATCTCAAGGAAGTGGAGGCGCAGCCTACTGGACACAAAAGCAAGAAGAGGAGCAGACGTTGGCTCAGACCACTATCTCGTACAAGGGACAATCCAAATCAAATTAAAAGCTTTCAGGGAATCAGGAGCTGCAGATAGACCACAAGCCAAGTTCAACACTCAAAAGCTGAAGGACCAGGCTACAAAGGACATCTTCATTGCAAGCATAAAGGACAAAGCTGAGACACAAATCAACACCAGCGAAAAGGTCGGCGTCGAAAAGCACTGGAACAACTTGAAAACGGTGTGGAGCCAAACCTGCATAGAAATTCTAGGCAGAAAAAAGAGACAGGACAAACAGTGGCTCACTACGGACACTTGGAAACTAATAGAAGAGAGAAGGACAGTGAAGCAAAAGATTATCCAGTGCACGGACGAGCAACAAAAACAGGAGCTGAATGCAAGCTACAATACACTGAACAAAAGAGTGAAGAAAAGTGCCAGGGAAGACAAAAGAAAATATTATGAAACCATGGCAAACGAAGCAGAACAAGCTGCAGGCAAAGGAGACCTCGCCACACTCTACCAAACAACTAGGAACCTTTCGGGCAAACGTTCGACACAGATTAAGCCAATAAAGGACGACAATGGAAAGTCAATCACCAAAGAGGTGGAACAGAGAAAGCACTGGGTTGAACACTTCAAAAGACTTCTAAATCGTCCGCCACCTACAACACGTCCAGCAATACCAACAACGGAAGCAGAACTACCAGTGAACACTGACCCCCCGACGAAATCAGAAGTCCTGAATGCAATCAAGATGCTTAAAGCTGGGAAAACACCGGGACCAGATGGAATCCCAGCAGAGGCTTTGAAAATAGACCCAGAGACAACAGCGGACTTGATGACACCACTGCTGGAGAAGGTGTGGAAAGAGGGCAAAGTACCCGAGGATTGGAAGAACAGTTACTTATTCAAACTTCCAAAGAAAGGAGACTTAAGTCAATGTAAAAACTGGCGTGGAATTATGCTTCTGTCCATTCCAAGCAAGATACTAAGTCGCATCATCCTGGAGAGAATCAAACAAGCCCTAGATGAAAAACTTCGTCCGGAACAGGCTGGATTCAGGAGAAACAAATCATGTATTGATCAAATCGCCACTCTACGGATCATCATTGAACAAAGCTTGGAATGGCAGTCACCTCTCTATCTCAACTTCATCGACTTTGAAAAGGCCTTCGACAGCGTCGATCGAGAGGTCATTTGGAAACTACTTCGCTACTACGGGGTCCCATCGACAATTATACACCTCATCCAACAGTTATACGACAATGCTGCATGCCAAGTAATCCACAACGGGAAACTTACGGAAGCCTTCGAAGTGAGGACGGGAGTGAGGCAAGGCTGTCTACTATCACCAATGATCTTCCTGATTGCAATTGATTGGATAATGCGACAGACAACGGCAACCAACGAGGGAACAGGCATAAAATGGACTGACACAAAAGACTTGGAGGATCTGGATTTCGCCGATGATATATGTCTGATTTCCCATAAACTGGAAGATATGCAAGTGAAAAGTAACAAGTTGGCAGAAGAAGCATCAAAGATAGGACTTCACGTGAACATAGATAAAACAGAGATGATGAAGATTCCTAGCCAACATCAACAACACCAACAGACCACAATAAGCATAAATGGGAAGAACCTGAAAGAAACAACCTCCTTCACCTACCTGGGAAGCATCGTCTCAACTACAGGCGGAACTGACGAGGACATCAAAGCCAGAATCGGAAAAGCAAGACAAGCTTTCATTACTCTCAAATCTGTGTGGAGGTCAACAGCAATCAGCATCAAAAATAAGATCCGGATTTTCAACTCCAATGTGAAGTCAGTGCTACTATACGGATCAGAGACTTGGCGAGTCATAAAGAGCATCTCAAACAAACTTCAAACCTTCATTAACAACTGTCTCCGCTCAATACTCAAGATCAGATGGCCAGAAAAGATCAGCAACAGGGATCTCTGGGAGCGAACCAATCAGGAACCGATTGTGAAACAAATAGGCAGAAAGAAATGGAGATGGATTGGCCATACGCTGAGGAAACCATCAAGTGACATCACTAGACAAGCCCTCGAGTGGAACCCGAAAGGGAGGCGGCGAGTTGGTCGTCCAAGGGTGACTTGGAGGAGGTCATGCGAGGAGGAGATGAAAGCATGTGGACAGACCTGGAGCAGGGTGAAAAAGTTGTCAGAAAACCGAAGTCAATGGAGGTGCGCAGCTGAAGCCCTATGTTCCTCTAGGAACTAAAGGATACAATAATAATAATAATAATAAGTTAGTAGTTGTTTTCTGAATCATTTATAAACAAGTTCTGGTGAGGAATCGTGTTGTTAGAAAATTATACATGACAGTTCAACTGAAGCAAAAGTTTCTAAACAGCAAAAGGTGTCTTCAAGAAAACAGTTACTTTCAAAGATTTAAGTATGATGGTTCACTGTCTCGGAGCAAAGCAAAATACCTAAAAAAGAATTACCCATATATATTTGGTGGTGCTCAAGAACGACCTAATGACAAGCTTCACTAACCAGATCTCAAATGCTGTAATTGAAATATACTTTCTTCAGGGAAAGTAATTTGTATATAAGATACTTTATTGGCTAATAAAAACTAGAGTACATGAATACTAGTTTCATGTTATTCTCATTTATATACACCAACTAGTTTATACGTGTAGGTATAATCATCTATATTGAGAAAACAAAAGTACAGGATTTTATGAACTTCATAAAACATATTCCTGGGAATCCGCCTCTAGGGGGGTGGGATAGATTATATTATAAGTACAGATGCGTGTCACCTCCTGAATGCAGGATTACAACATGTACACTAGTAGCGTTTTTAAAGCAGTGGATAAATGACATAACTCTACTCTACTCTGCTTCACAGAAGCTGTCACAATCCGAAAACTGATCTTCTTTTCAGGAAAAATAAAATGATGGTGTTTACCTACCTTTTAAAGCGGTATAATCAATCTTTTTCGGATTACACTTGCGTATTCTACTTTCGTATCAACTTTGAATATAATTGACCCATCTTAACCAACCTCTTTCTTTTCAATTAGTCGTACATTCATGACAAATTGTTAGTGAAACTTTTCTTAAGAAAAGTACTTTTTAAAATTCTGTCTTACACTGTCATAACTTCAACGATTTCTTTTCGTAACTACTTAATTTCTCAAATTTTACAGAACTTTCGAGTATCTCTCATAGGTTATACTAATCGGAAGAGAATATGATTTATCTGTTGTATCCTCTAAAACTGTTAGTGCTTGATATATATATATATATATATATTACAATGGTATCTCGGGTAATCTATTAGTGTGTTTACGAATACGTTTCTGTTCTTGTAGGTTTGTTGTTCGCTCAACTATCAATCTTCATTGTAAGGTCACTCTAGATATTGGTTAAACTACCTTAATATTCCCATTCTGAGCTACAAAATATAACCATCTCAATCGAATAAAATCTCTACATACACATCACTTTCTCATAATACTTTGTAGTAACTTATTGTAATCGTAGTATTAGTATTTCGAGATGACCGAATTACAAGAATTCAAACAAAACACAGAGAGGGCGGAATTCAGGAATTTGTATTTAGCGGAATTCTAATGCAATTCATATATGAAACATATTAGCAATCAACAGTAAGTACTTAAACAATACAGAGATAGAAATTGTCAAACACCACATACTTCCACTACGTTTAGTGAGTAAGTATTGTCCATCTTCAATGATAAGGCATCCGGACTCAACACCGTCTAGCTAAATTACAGGAATACAAGAGTTTCCGAAAACTTTGAAAGGTAAAATACTTTAGTAATAAAGGTTTACCTTAGTGAATATCTTATATGTTTCGCAGCCGTGAATTGATCACTTTGGAAATATCTGGAGCATTACTTTAGAGACTAATTTTAAAACTACGTATTTATGAGTAAATTTACTGTTTTCCTTCCATACAAACTAGCTAAAGAGTTAGTCACACTATCCTCTAATGTTACTTGTTAGCATTTATCATAGCTCCATTTGACTGGTCTTATGTGTTATATTTTTTTCGTCACGACTTAAAAAGTTCCGTTAACGGAGAAAGATACTAATCCTCAACGTTTCTTCTAACTAAAAACTTTGAATAATTCACATATCGAATATGTTAGCCCATAAATAAAGTTGGTATTAGAGGCTTACCCATAAAATGTTTTATAAGGAACTCTGGAATAATGAAGAAATTGTTTCATTGTGTTTTAACTAGTCCGAATGCTCAAATCCTTTCAAAACATTCATAAAATTTATGGATTCGACGTAAACTGAAACTACATTATAAATAAATTCCATCAGACCAAATGGGTTTTCCTACAGTGTAAAGTATAATCACTTAAGACGATTACTTAATCGATTGAGAGGTGGAGACCCTACTGGATTTAAAAAGTATTATATAAACCAACAACAATTAAAAATAGATTCTCACACTAATGAATGAATAGCCTTCATTATATAAAATCAGTGAACCTTGGTCTAACACTGATTCGTTAAAATGGATGACTGAACAAGATTATCTTTTATAGTTAAGTGATAAATTATTGTCAACTTATATCTCTTTATTCTATTGCTCATACTGCACATATTCATATGAATTTTTGGAATTTAATACAACTCAGCCTAAAGTGTTTTGATGGATATTTGGAGTGTTATATTTAGGAATATATATATCTGTGTATACAAACTGACGGTTTAGTAATTTGAGTTAATTCTTAATGTTATTTGTAAAGAACGGAAGGTCATAAAAATTTAATAGAACGCACAGAATAAAATAATTGATTGACCTGTATTTCATCACTTATTCAACTTGCTCGATTAAAGAAAATACCCGTCTTTAGACAGTGTTAATGTCCGATTAGTATGGTGGTTTGAACTGAAACTTACGAAAGTTCTTAGTCATTTGAACAGTTAACTAGTCAAGAATTGTTCTGCTTGTTACTTTAAAGCATCATAGAAAAGCCAGTTTGGAATTTACAATTTACCAAGCCACCTAGGTCATATAAGGAATACACGAGATATAGGACAAGAGAAAGCAATCTTAAATAAAAGTAGTGAGAACAATAAAATAACTTTCTGGTCAATTTTACAAACGTCAGTAATAGTAGTTTTTCCCTGTATACATAAGGCACTTTCATCCATCCAATAATACATATGCCATCTTTTCAGGAAAACAGAACTCGTCGCGTCTATTCATCAGTGCTCAAAACCCTCTCAAATATTTCTGTGAGATCTTATTCATACAAAATCCTATTTTCATAGCTCAAAAGTAATTTTCAACCACTCAGTTTATACCAGCATGTCTTGCAAAAAAGAGCGTATTTTAAAACTTTGAAATAATATACACCTTATCTTTCATTAATTTCAGTACACATGTTATTTGCCTATTAAAATGAAGAAAACAGATTCGAAAAGACAAATTTGTCATAGATCAAAAATGTATAGATCGTGTGTGACGTGTTATTTTGAATTCTAGTGATGTTTACTTTTGAAAATAAATTCCTGAATACATCTGTATTTCTTCCCTATCCTAAAATTAGTATATTTAAAGTCTTTTGTTGAAAATAAAATATGAATTACTTAATTAGGTCGTTCTGGAAACTTGTCAGTGTTCTGGCTTTTATCTAAAATGAATGGTAAAGTTAGTAAAACTACTGGTTACATTTGTACAGTTATGAAAATTTTTGTGGACATTGTACACTGTTCAGTATTGAATTTATAACTTCTCACAGGACTACAAGCTTTACTGCAAAATAAATTAAACAAATGATCTATTAGACATTTTAATCATTTTCCTAAAACACTTCTAACAAGAATGAACTGTTAAATAGTTCACAAGTGTACTCAGATAGCATGAACATTGAGTCTATAGACTGTAGCTTTAAAAAACTACTTGAAATAAGGTCAGTAATGAGGAAAGAAGCCCATAGAAATACATATTGCAAAATACTTTCTCATTTATTAATGGAGTAGAGCTACATTACACACCGGACTTTATAATATACTTAGCAGAGTTAGAAGTATTTTTATAGTTTGCGCAAATCGTAAATCATCAGTCTTTTGTTTCTTTTGTGCTCATGGTTTGCATAAATACCGTACAACCTACTACAATGTGTTGCCAGAATCCTTTTCCAACTCACTTCTGTGTCAAGATTTAGGAATATACGATTAATAGTACTATGAATTAATTTTTAAGATGAATAAAATGCTAGTGAGCTGGATAGGTATTGAGCTTGATGGACCAAGACCTAGATTAAATAAATCATTAATCTGCTAATTTAAATGCTGTTTCATATCTGTATTATATTAACTTCATTAAAAATAATAAATACTGTGTATAACTTCAGAATATTTGATGGAATGCTGGCTAACTTCTTCAACAAATTTCTGAGTGAATATTACTTTACAAAAGTGAATTAGTTATGCAGGGTTATCAGTTAGACCTCGAATTGAAACTGATTAATTATTTGACCCCAATGGTGAAGCATTCGTAACTGAATGGACTTGGGTCGTTGGAGATATGTGACTGCTGCCATGTTAGAAACCTCTGAGATCTGCGATGTTTCAAAGTCGTAAGATGAATGAAAAATAAGACCGACAATGAGAATGAAAAATTTGTTTTATTTATTGAAAGTGTTATTTTAAACGACTTAGCTATTTCTGCAGATAAAATTCTAGAAATAACTAAACGGCTAGTCACTGAAATATGCTCAGTTGTCAATCAGACTCCAAGTAGGGACACTGCAGTGATAGAGTTATGCAACGCCGTCCAGCAGCTACTTAGGTCATATATACCCTGTAATTCCTCCTACCGTCGTCCGAACTCCCCTCACCGCGAAACTCACAGTCTAAATCCAAGCCACGTTCACTAAAAACCCTGACTTGTGTTGGTTTCTCACTACCTATGGTCAGGAAGCGAAATGTTGCCGAAAACCCTGTAATTTTGGCAATTTCTCAAAGACTGTGGAAAACTATCCCGCCGGCACGCGTTAATGGCAACAGTCGCCGGTGGCAGTAGTCATCTACTTTACATCTTGACGTAGTCAACCAGACGCGGTACTTGGTCGACAGGCGTCGAAGTCAGCGTCCTTCCTGCTACAGAAGCAGATTGACGGAAGGAATCTACCTTTAACTTAAAGGCTGCGGATGGAAAACCAATTGCAACCTTTGGTAGGAAATTCGTCTATTTCAACGTGGGCTTACGCAAACCTACTCATTGGGTTTTTCTTCTCGCTGACGTCACAATGCCATCATTGGCACGGACCTACTAAACCATCATGAATTACTCGTTGACGTCCGACAGTACTACTAGACTGTCTATTAAAGGCGTCACCTGCAAAGGTTACAGCTTGTCACTCGTTAAGATAAAGGCAATCCTTGATCCAACTTTCCAACCGTTTGTTGATGAGCACCTATTACTTAATTGCCTGTCTAACGACCTACCGTGCATAACCCGCAATGCTATGCATCACATCATAACCTCAGGACAACCCGTGACGTCTAAAGCGCGCGACGACTCGCTCATGACAAACTGAGACTTGCATGAAATGAGTTCGACCATTTGTTCACCCTTGGCATCATTCGGCCATCAAATAGCCCATTGGGATCCCCACTGCATATGTTACCAAGAAAGATAGTAACGATTGACCACTTACTAAAGATTACCTGCGAGTGAACGCCAAAGCAACCCCTGATTGCTATCAATTACCTCACATACATGACTTGATGGCAACATTATCTGGCGCAACTATATTCTAGAAAATCAACTTGGTTAAATCGTATAACCAAATCCCAATGGCAATGGATAATATTCCGAAAACAGCTATCATTACTCCTCTCGAACTTTATGAATTTCTACGTATGCCATTCGCTCTCCGGAATGCAGCACAGACATTCCAACATTTTAATGACGGAGTATTTCGCAGTTTCGACCTTATATACGCGTACTTACACGACTACCTCATCGCCAGTCAAGACAAGGAAACTCACCTTAGACACTTGAACTTGGCATTTGAAAGGTTACGCCAACATGGTGCAACCATTAATATTCAAAAGTGTCAGACAGGCGTTGGCTCACTTGACTTCCTGGGTCACACTATTGACTTCAAGGGTATTCGTCCACTGGCTGGTAAAGCTGAGGCGATACTGAACTTTCCAGAGCCACAGACAGTGAAAAGTGTGGCCGCTTTTAACGGCTCCGTAAGATATTACCGATGGTTTATTCCTAACTGTGCTACTCTGATTAACAGACCTTCTTCTAGGAAACAATAAGTTCATCGAACTTGACGCGTCTACTTAAAATGCTTTCACTCATGTTAAGATAGCTGTCACGGGTGCCACACTTCTTATATATCAGGATCCAAGTATCTCGGTTGATGCATCAGACACTGCAATCGGCTCAGTTCTGCAACAGCTATTCAACAGAGAGTAGCAACGACTCACCCTTTTCTCGAAGTGCCTTCAATTAGCAGAAACGAAGTGCAGCACGTTCGACAGAGACCTTCTGGCTATGTACCGTTCTATACACCATTTTCGACATTCAGTAGAGGGTGGTGAATTCATAATTTTCACTGAACACGAACCTCTGACGCACTCTCTGAACTCAACCTCAGATAATATTCACCTGGAGAATCACGACAACCGGACTACGTTTCATAGTTTACATCGGATATTCGCCATATATGAAGGGTGAACAACACTGTGCAGATGCTTTGTCGCGCATTTCTTCCCTCACCCAAATAGATGGCATAGACCTTGCAAAACTGGCTCGTCTTCAAAAAGAAGATAATGAGCTTCAACATGAGTTGTCGAAAACTACTCTGCAGTTAGCCGAGAAACCCTTAGGTATAGGAAGAGATACTATTCTACGTGACATTTCCGTGGGCACTTCTTGCCCCATAGTGCCTGAAAGTTATAGCAATAACGTCTTCAGTACGTTGCATGACTTATCTTACCCAGGTATTCGAACTACTGTCAAGCACGTAACTAGTCGGTTTCGTTGGCCTGGTATTAATAAAGAAGTAAGGGAATGGGCACACGCGTACTTAGCTTTCCAAAAGTGCAAGGTAGTAAGACGCAGTGGAGGCTCTCTTGGCACCTTTCTTATCCCTGATGCTCTTTCGAACATGTTCATAAAGATTTGGTCGAACCACTTCCGAAATCTCATGAATATACCTATATCCTGACCCGCATCGACCGTTTCACACGATATCCTGGAGCAGTACTCCTCAAGGATGTACCCACTGACACACTCACACACGTCTTTGTCTAACTATGGATCGCAAACTTTGGATGCCCATCCTCCATAACAACTGATCGTGGGCGGCAATTCCAAAGCCACTTATTCTTTGCCTCGACCAAATTCGTATGCATTTTAGAACAACAACCCGCCAGCTCAAGATAATAGTATGGTGGAACGTCTGCAAAGACAGTTGAAGGCTGGGTTATCAGTTTTAAACAATGCACACTGGACTGAATCAGTACCGTTAGTTCTCCTAGGCACACAAAACGCCTGCAAAAGTGATGCTGGTTGTATTACGGCCGAGCTAGTGTGTGCCACAACACTTCAATTGCCAGGTCAGTTTGTTTCTCCCTCTAGCTTCCCACCAGCCGCAGATCACACCTAATACGTCAGCATGCTCACCAATGCAACACACTAAGTTGAACCTGCTACCCTTCGACCACAGTCCATATACATCTTTGTTCACCCATGTTTAAAAAATTTCTTATTCACATACTTTTGTTCATCGTGACTCTGTGCGTCGCCTACTGGAACCCCATACCACGAACTAATATAAAGACATTAAACGTATAGATAAATTCTTTGTCTTAGATAAAAATGGCCACGAAGACACCGTCAGCATCCAACGTCTGAAACTGGCCTACTTGGAAAGCAATCCCATGAGCCTAGAACTAAGCATTCTCAATAATACACAAGTAACCGAATATCCCTTAGTCCTGGGAGAAATTACTAACACGGTGAAAGCAACCGAACCTTCTATCGAGCCCTCAAACAAAACGAGACCTGGAGGAAATATGGGATCCCCAGAACATCTTCACACTTACATCACATAACTAAGTGATACGATTCACCCAATTCTTATTCGTTTGTGGTGTTTATTTATTTTTTCTTTCAGACACATCAATTTTTTTATTGCATCCCGTAACACATATAAGAACTTTTCTATAAACGTACATGTTCTATTTTTCGCATTATTTTACTGTATGGTAGATGCATATCATTTTTCAAACGTTAGTTTTGGTACATCTTCTTCAACAAGGTTCTTAGTTCCAGGTGCAATTGGTACTGGACAAGAAGCAAACGAAGCACGAGGTCTAACGGACAAACATTAACGAAGCGATGTGCAGACACTCTATCAGCGTAGGTAGACCACCGGTAGGCACTATTTCAGGCTGATCGAAAGAGTTTTTTTCCCCAATGGGAAAACCATCGGTTTTTTATTTCCGACTGGTTTGATGATAAGATCCTTACAACCCCACTCGAAGGGGAGTGAGCTGTAGCGGTAAGTAATTCTCCAGAATCTAGCCACAGCATTCGCCACTGAATATTGGATGCTGAACCTCGCTGTTTAAGTCAATTTGTTCAGCTGAAGGCTTCCGGTCAGCCATCGACGCTATTTGGTACGCCGTCGTGTCACGTTCGTTTGTTCGTGCACGATCCCTAGCAGTCATCTCGCACCCCGATTTGGTCCCGAAATATATCCCGTAATTTGGACGGTCAATTCTGGTGTTTTGTTTTGCCTTTGGTCTACGTGGAACAAATACTGTAGAAGTTGCGGACATCAGGTTTTGCGTTAGTACACCTCATACTATCCGTTAAAGTTAATACCTTCATCATCTAAAAATACATCGTGCTACCCGTTAACGTCAACACTCTCATCCTCTGAAGTAACAAACCTATGTTTATCGACCCGTCATTTCATTATTTCTACCGACTGATTTCTCAAGATAGCCTCAGGTTTCTGTACAGAATAACCTGCCTGAAAGACTATGAGATTGGTTTCAACCTGCTCTTAGTCACATATCAACAGAAGTAACCTAATTCAACCTCCTATTTGCACTCCACTCTTAGCCAATCCCTTTTAACCGATAACTTTAAGCTACGTGGAACCAGCCTACACATCAGGATCTATTTATATTTCTAGATATCAGGTAAATATTAGCATCATTCACCTGGAACCACATAGTTAGATCCGAGTTCATAGGTGTTCGTTGCCGAATAAAAAGTGAATATGCTGCAAACGTGGGGAAGCTCTTGTAAGAGAAGTCATTTTCTACCTTAAAAAAGAAAGAAGCTGTGAGATTTATGGGCACCTTACGATTAATCGCATCTATAGCTGGACTGATGCTAGGTTTCAAATGTCACCCATCCTTACTTCCAGATAACGCTAACTGCATTTTCAATGTCAAAAGTGAATAAGTGAAAGAGTGAATTTACAGAATGAAAAAGTGCGAAATCACGTAAATATCCAAACAAGTCGTGAATTTAAATAAGTAGACTGCTTGCCTGGATAATCCTCCTTCATTAGTCGATATTCTTTATGGTTTTCACTGAAGATGGTGATTTAGCTTTAACTGACACATGGGAAGCACCGTAGAGCCAAACAGCCAACAAATATACACTAAAGAGACGTCAAAATGCACGTTATAATGGTGGTCATACCAGAGCTGCGTGCCAGTAAGAACCATCATTCGAAGTCAAAAATTATATTTACAATTAATCATTTGGTATAGAGTTGAAAGGAGGGGGCTCATAAAGGAGGCCGTCTCATAATTTTACAACATAAATTCATAACCGATAACCTGTTATGCGACAAGCTCCTCTAATGTCTGGCATAAACCCCCCCTCCTGTAAGAACACTTTCATGAGGACTAGCTTAATGTGTTCGCCAACGAAAACTGTTCGGCCTTTCTGAGAGTGTTGCTAAGAAGTGGAATGGAATCGATCCCCTGGATTCTGCGGGTGCAGAAACTAATTTCCCCTACTGCGATAAATTATCCTTCCCATCGTTTATGTAATTTAAGGACTCTTGCTTTGCAAAGTACACACTTCGTCAATATGAGCTTGCTTCCCAGTCCCACTAAAGATCCATTTGCTTTTCTGTCACATATCTCCTGACACCTCTGATGCCACTGGAGTAAACCTTTAATCACTTTTTGTACTTTTTGTATTTTGGCCTAAGTTTGAGTGTGTTAATGCTACCAGTGCATCTCTGCCTGGTTTATTTGAAATCAGATCAACTGGAGACCTGCATCCTTACCGAGTAATCGCATTGTGGAGTGTTTAACGTGCAACTAATTGAATTTTAGCTTTTTGTGCTACCAGACACCTTGAGAGGGATCTGTCCGACTACTCGTCATTATTTCAGCGTACAAATGACCATAAAAGTGACTAAAGCGTCTGACCTATGCGTCCATCTACTGTGATTCTTTTTCGTGGTATGTTGTAATGTGTGTTTTCTAAATACTTATAATGAAGCACAGTTCGCTAACTTTACTATCGCAATTCGATTTTCAAGCAGAGTAAAGCCCACGTAGTGTACCGCGACGGTCAATGGTTAAGGCGTCCTTTTGGGATACTGGTGAAGTCTCACACTATTAGGTGAAGTGACTTGGCATGAGCACTTCATATTTATTATTTTTGGGTGTCACAGGAATATGAGCAGCTGAATCGTCTTGTGCCAATTGGTTTAAACTGCCAGTCAAACCAGCTCCTGAGGATAACTTACGCTATTTCGGCTGAAACTTAGTATTTGACATGTCTCCTAGAAGTCGAAAAAATCTACACTATACTTCATCCGGTAAGGCTACCAGTAACACTCATACATCGGTCTGCCCTTCTGGTGTAACGACGACAGGACTTTGAATGTTGAGGACAACACACTCACAATTAAACAAATACTTGTCGGTTCATTTTGGCGGCATCGATGCCAGTAATTTTAGGATTTTCTCCCAGAAACCGCAGCCACCGAATATATGTGTTCCTGAGACCTATAGACCTGCCACTCAGTTTCTATGAAATGACGCAGCCAATTCAGGGCTTTGTGACCCACGCGTGTCAGGAAGATTTATCCCCAAAGTGTTTAGAAATCTGAATAATAAACCCGGTGCAGTTATACCTGCCACCCTTGTGTAGTCCACGGCTTGCAAAGTACACAATCCTTTCCGTTCTGTCTACGTCTTCTCGATATAGAACAGTCCCGGAATTGTCTTTTGCATTTAGACGTCATTCTAAGAGACCCACGCGGAATGAAAGATGGAGTGTGTTGGCACAAATTGACTACAAAATGATTTTCAAAGTTTATATATGGCCGGTGTTATCCGACCAGTCTTGTTTCTCTTAATAATGTCGAACAAAGCATGTGCCATCTATAAGGGGTAGAGCGCAAAACTATTTAGACTAGAAACTAAACTAAAAATTTGCCTCCCTAAATACATTTGGTCTGTAAATGAATTACCAGATCCGTGTTGATTCTTAGTTGGTTGCAGCCCATCTTCCGCTTGGTTGAACATCCACCTCCACAGTTTTAGTTTCTTAACATCCTCAGATTACTGTAACGCGTTCCTGCAAGCTGAGAATGTACACTGAACTTGCGAAGATAGGAAAAAAATCAAAGGGATTCTTATGACCTCGAGCTGACTTTTTGTTAGGTTGTCTTCCATATTATCTGAAAAGATAGTCCTGATAAACGAAAAACATCCAATCAATTTGTTCTGGAGATTACGACTCTCAAATGACAAACGATTGGGGATTTCCAAATAAAAGATACAATCCACACCTGAATGTAGCACGGAAAGCTGTTGGTTTTTCCTGTGCTCGTGACGGACAGCAGAGATGTACCTCGTAGCACTCCAGCTGTAACATTAAAGTGGATTCTCCACCTTTAGATAAGATTTAGTGGCTTCATTTTCAAAAATTGATTGATGATTTCCTTACAGGCCCTCTGAAAGAACTGTATTTATGGTGAATTATGAAACGTTTTAGTGAATACGTGGGTTATTTTAACCCGTAGTATTGAATAGGCTTTTCTTAGTTGATGTTTATTCACAAGGGTACGAATAACTCATTTATACCTCACACCAAAGATCAAAAAAATTTATGTGATACACTGAAACCAATAAAAAGCACTTCTTGGATCTTATAGTAGATAGTTCCAGGCGTATAATGATGTAGTTAATTTTAGCGTACATATGTAACCGTGCCACAACTGTTCGGTATATAAAAATCACCAATGTGAGTGCTTCCCAATCGTAGTTTTGAAATTTTGGTCTGATGCATACCCAACAAGTTCTTTTTCAGCTTTTTAGAAGAGAAATACGATGTTATTGGACATTGAGCATGCGATAAATCATGCCACTTCTTTAACGCGCCAGTTTTGAGTGTTTGCGCAACTTTGGGAATTATTGTTTTTTTCTGTAGACTCATTTATTTTTACCTACAACGTATGGTACACTTTACAGGAATAGGAAATAAAAAGGAGGTAGGTGCTTAGTCAGTTCTTTCTGAATACCCAACTATATATTTAACCTCATCCACCATCGTACGCTCATCCGTATCCTATTTTGACCTTTTAAATATAACAGAATGTTCATAAATTCAGCTAGTCTTATTTAAATGTGTATAGTCTTGGAAAATTTGCTATTATTGTTCGGATTTTTTTGGGCACTTAAGTTTATATTTTCAGTTGGGGAGAAGACATGTCGTCGTGAAGTACCAAGTTTGATAGATGTTTCCCACATACTGATTCTGACTAGTTGATGGTTCAGCGGCTTAATTTGTCTCATTACGCTCTTAACAAACCACATGCCATCATTTTTGTTTGATGATGTTTCTGACTAAAGCAAGTAGTGCTTTTACTATATATAGTATAGTAAAGTATACTTTACTATACTATGCTTTTACTACCGAAGATCTGGAACCTCTACCTCACAATCAAGAAGCGAGCTCAAAGAAATCACTGGTTTATACTAGCTCGTAATCATGATATTGGATATTAGATCTCGTTCAATCAACTCTAGTTGACTGAGTTACAATGGGTTTTCAGGCCAAGTGAAACTGCAAGCACCAGTAAACGCCAATATAGTTTTACCACCAAAACGACCCTGAAATGCTCAAAGAGCAAGTTAGTGTGACCTCGTGAAGGCTAGATAATTTCATGGAAGAATGTGGTCCGCGATGTTAAAGTATCATAACCAAAGTCAAGGTCTTTTAAAAGTTACCCTTCAAGAACCAATCAGACACAGGGAATTCTTTGAAATATCATTCCAAATGAAATCGTGGTTTCATTTTTGAACTTGGAGTGGATAGATACAGTATTCTAATTATTGATAGGTAATTTTTCTGCAAATCTATACTGATAGGTAGGGTTACGGCTTATGAAGTTAAGGTTTAGGGTTAAAGTTAGGATTAAGAGTTAGACAGTTAAGGTCAGGAGTAGGTTGAAGAATAGTGTCGAAAATGTCAACTGATGTCAGAGTACCATGACATACTCCCAGTCGGTTAATGCACATGGGCAAACGTGGGATAAAAGGGTAATTCATACAGGTGACAGCTGTCACCTGTATAAATGGGTACTCGCGCATGGTACGATTTCTCTATAGATCATCTGTGCATTGGCTGGGAAACTTTCTTACAACACATAAGCTACAGCTATACAGTGTAATATCAAGTTTGAAAATATTTTCTAGTGCATTTTTAAACGGATATGCGACTTTATTGCTTCTGAATTCAGATCGATTGTTCAAGGTTACTGTTTTTGGCTATGAGAGTTAAACTTTGTTCCATATTTAACTGTTGCTGTAGTGAGGCTTTTAGCATAGCATCTTACGTATTGCATTTGGGTCGCATATGCAAATAGGGATGTCTGTTTGCACGAATACTCTGAGATGTTATTATGAATGACATAGCAATTAAAGTTGGCATTAATGAAATCCTCTGTTCCACCATTATCTCACTTTTTGAGTGCCCTTGAACTTGCCTGTTCATGCGACGAATATTTACCGCCTAACATGTTGATAAAAGTTAATTTATCTTTATTCGGTTACTTACGGTGTTAGGAAATCAGGTATTTTTAGTTATTCTAATCTGGTTAGTCCAGTAGTCTTTCTTCCATTAGTCCACCTAAGTAGGGGATTGATTTTTCAGTCCGGAGGAAAATTAGTAGTGGGATTAATACCCTCAGGAGCTATTGTAAGTTACCCGTACACCCACTGAACACTACAAAGAATCACAGGCGATTGTTTGTTGAGTAAATGAGGGCTTAAGTGAGACCAATAAAGCCAAAAAGGTATGCTAGAAATTGGCTTTATGATAAGTAGAATTCTGAAATTGGCAGTTAATCACACTATTATTATGCTACAGTTGCTTTGGTAATGATATTGACTGTTGTCATGCTTGTCATGCTTTTCTTTCAATGTAGACCATACCAGTTAAGCTAATCAGCTTGCTTTGTGGATTTTGTTCTTTTTAGTGTCCTTCGATCATAAAAATTGAGACTTCGTATAGGTATTTTTTCTATGAGAATTTAATTATTAGTTGACCAGTAAATGAATTTAGATTACGAAGAAATATTGACTCACCAATAACACTACAGAAACTCGCACTGAGATTTAATACTTGTATCGACTGCAATGTATTAATTGTTGTACAGTGGGCTTAAAGAATCAGAACTTATGTATCTAATACTTTAGTATTCCCTTAATCTTCGTACTAAGTTTTTACATAAATTAACCGTAAGATGGATGATAACGAGTACTGAATATGTATGCCGTTTCCGGCTCATAGTTTCCAGAATGCAGAAGAATTTAAACAGAGTGCTACTGTATATTGATATCTTTGGGGTGTTATTTATTCATTTGAGCTAGCAAGTTACTTTAAATCTATCCTAAATTTCTACCACCACTTTTGTTATAAGATTTAGCTTATAGAATATATTTCTAAGGAAGGTGATAAAAATCAAACTAAACAACCTTTGGTCAATAAGGTTACGAACATCAGAACAGTATAAAATGTCCTTCTGTCACACAAAATAGGACTTTAAATTTTAGAAACTATTTTATATACAAGGATCGCATCAGTGCTTTAATGATAAAATTCCCGCCAGCCCCGCAGGAGGTCCGGGTTCAGTTCCCAGTCGACACACTTAAACGTCACCCTGTTTAATAATATTTCTTAAGCGTGGAAAAAGGAAAAAGTTCGGTATGGAGATAGCAAGCCTGATGCGTAAAGGCAGTAGCACTGCTACTAAAATTTCAAAGCTTAACACCTTATGTTCCAGTCAGAACTCAAAAGAATCAAAAAGATGTATCCACATCCTCCTGATTAGGCTTGTTCCTTTTTTAAAGATAGACATAATCTGCTCAGAGGTTGAATGACACACGGAAACTTTTATCGAATAACAGCTGTGCGACATGAAAATACAGTTTTAGATTAATTAGTCTACCATGTACCCGTTTAACACATCCTTCTATGTCCAGGGATTTAAGACAGTATGATAGGGGTTTGCCGCTTTTTAAAAAATTAAAGAGAGTAATACACGTAATTAATCACAAAATTAACGGGTTACGAGAACTTTGCTGTTAAAGGTCTGATATCCATGCGTATTTTGGAGGCAATAAAAGTGTGACTGGCTTGCAACAGTTTGACTATTAAAACATTAACTATGTATTCATTATAATTTTGTAAAAGTAGAAGGACATCAACCATTGTTGACACACACCAACTAATCTACATGTAATTTTGCTTCAGTTGTAAGGGTTTTCACCTAAATTAAATGTAGCAGCCAAGTCCGTGTACCACTGAATTATTTAGAAAACGTTTATTACTATATGATAATCAGTAATACACTTTGACAGTCTAGCTGATTATAATCATCTTGAAAATTATGGTTAAGTACTGGTCATATAAGCACAAGTTCATTAATATCACAGTCTCTATTCATCTAGTTTGACTATTAAATAACAACTAATTAACTAATACGTCTTTTTATATTTGTTATCTGCACCCGTCTGAATTTCACTTTCAGGAAACTAGTAGACTAGTATTAAAATACATCAGACTAAGGAGTAACAAGTAATTGCTGCAGTGTATAAAAATTACAGTTGATGTCCCTATATCCAGTCATGCGAATCCCTATAGAAATAATTTTTGTAGCTAAAGATTAAGTAATGGAAATATACATTCCTGCAGCGCTTCATCACATTTTGCAGTCAATATAGACTTCATGGGTTTTAGAAGCAGCTAATACTTTTGTCTGGTTTGAAAAAGGTGGACATTAAATATGTGATATTGTTATTAGAAATTTATATTCTGAAATGAATAAAAAATGATATTTTTCATTCATTGGGAAATACAAATCTGTGATAATAACACCTATCGTTTGTTGACTTACGTATATGAACCATCACTAGGACAAGCTGTACTAACCTCTACATGATGGTCAGCAGTATCTGTTGGAAAAAGACTCAAACTACTCCTCTTTATGTCTGGTGTCATGAGTACTTCTCTAAATACATGACGTAGAATCAATTATCATTGAATATATACTACTTTTATGTTAACAAGTAGCAATAATAGCAATCACGCATTTTCAGTGCATGATCGTTTCTCTGTTGACTGTGAATGTATAAGTCACTCGTCATTGCTGAAACTGGTGGTCTTGATGATTCATCTTGTGCAACCGTGAAGAAATTAAATCATTTGGTTTTTTATACAGACCGAATTCACCATCTAAATGCAAATGGAAGGAGAAAAATTGTAGTATTCAGCGTCACACCAACAATTTACATTTCGCTTTATTCAGTATTGTGTATATAAAATTAGTGCTGCACAACTACTCTAAGTGTAATTTAATTTTAATATCGTTCACTATTTATCAACAGCAACTAGAGACTGTGTGTTTCAGAAAGGTTCCCTGCTTTGTCCTCCTTAATTTTCTGTGCTGTCCTACATTTCTCAAACCCAATTATGAATTGTGTTTGACTGACTGACTTGTTTCAACATAGAACTTTACACTGATGTGCAGCAGTTCTAGTGTAACACACAAAACAAGATAAGAAAGTAAAAAGAAATTCAAAATAGAGACAGTAAACAGAAAGGCAAAAAGAACAGTAATATTGAAGAGAAATATAGTTTCATTGGAAATCATAAGTCACAAGGAGTGGATGCATCTGCGCTAGCCATTGAGAACGATTTTGAGCCATATCACCGATTGTCTCCAGTCATTGGTTTTTACCGTCCCGGAGACCCTAACCAGGAAGTCTACACCTTCCTATGTGGCTTAAACTAACTGTCGTGGATTTCATTGACTGGTGCCATGTTTTGGTTTGACCATCACTATCTGGCTCTTTTCCAACTTGACCCTATGTCAGCTAACACTGCCCGTCGAGGAAGGCGATGGCTAGGCTAGGCATGCGTAACACATGTCCTAACTATCTCTCTTAATCAGTGTAACTTCACAACCTCGTCTATTGATTTTCCTTCCCTACATAGCATTCGACCGACGCCTTACCTCAATATTGCTCACCCTACTATACCACTTCACACAGGAGATAGAACTCAGGCACCTATGATCAAAGACAGCTAGACTTTCCATGTCTTCCACTTTCAATGGCCAGGTCTCACATCCATAAATGAGGACGGAGCGGACTGCTGAGCAGTAAACCCGCCCTTCGGTCGATAGCCGGATATCGCGTCTATGCCAGAGATTGCGTAAGTTGGCATATTTCGAACGAACATTCTGTATCTGTGCTGAGATTTCTTCAGAGATCAACCCGTTGGGGTTGATGCAATTTGCCAAATAAGTGAAGTGGTCAACACGCTCTACCATTTCACTCTCTATCTCTAAGCTAGGAGTCAGTGTACTCCAGTTTCGTAACATCGTCTTACACTTGGTGGGAGCGAATTGCATGCCAAATATTCATAGATTGCTGCTCAAGGTGTTCAGAAGACTCTGCATTTTTCAGCGTCTTCACCTAAAAGAATTATATCATCTGCATATTCTCAGTCAACGAGATTATTCCCTGGTAACAAGACAATCCCTGAGTCTCTGAATTGAGTTAGAGTTAATTCCATTAGCGCATCTATGATGAAATTGAATAGAAATGGAGATAGTGGGCATCCCTGATGGACACCACTAGTTGTCGCCCCTTTAGATGACAGCTGTCTGTAGGCTCTCATCTGGCTGCATGAGTTCCAGTAGAGTGCCTTGATCAGTGCGACGTATTTTCCGGACAACAAATATGACGACTGTTGAACGCCTGTAAGTATGCCTATGTTCCAGAATCTGTCGAAGGGTGAAGATATGATCAATGCGCTCTCTTTCTGATATAAAGCCTGCCTAGTTCCCTCATGTTTGTTCCTCTGGTGGACCGCTTAATCTACGCATTATTATTGAGCCTAGAACTTTAGATACCATATTGGTACTGTGATTATTACAGGAAGACTTGTCTCCTTTTTTGTACATGGGGATAATCAATGACTTACATATGAATTGTGTTGCAATTTCGCGGTGTGAACTGACCTCATGTCTAAAAATACGGGTGAAGTGAGTATATTGTTGTGGTAATTGTTTTTGATGTGTGTTTGCGCTAGGTAGTTTAGAGAATTTTCCAGGAATAATTGTTCTCAAACAACTTGATTTTAGTATTGACTGGCAACTTCATTTTCACCATCTGTTGTGCATGAAGGTGCAAATGAATCGGGCGGGAGTTAAATTTCAACACTGATTCAACTGCTTGCTGTAGAAATAAAGTACATATCTGTTATTCTGTTTTTTGGGTAATAAGCTGAAATTATCCAAATTAATGTATTTTTTTACTGGCTCTGACAACTTGAAACGATACACTTTTATACATGGTTATAGGCTGTTATGTTGATGTCATCTAATGCTAGTTTATGGACGAAATGTTTACGTACGTGGGGAGTTGTTTGTACCGCTATCCCCATTCAAATTAGGAAAGTTTTCAACCATAACATTGTTGCAAGAAAATATGTAACTGTCTTTACAATTTATCAATAAATTACTCAATGTCACTGACTGGTGACTGAGTCTTAACACATAAATGCATCAGTTCAAGTTGTCACACCCACGTAGCACACAAAGGTGTAGGAGAGAGAAAACGACTCAACCTGAGCAGAAATGTGCGGGGAAAAGAAAAGTAACATAGAAAAACATTGGGGATTATAGGATATGATATCAAAAAGAGTGAACGCCTCTACACCATGTAGAGCGGTTTTGAGCCATATCACCGATAGCTCCAACTATTGGTTCTTAGAATCCTGATGACCACAACCAGACAGTCTGCATTTCCCTACGCAGCTCAAACCAGTTGTCAAAGACTTCATGGACTGATGCCACGTTTTGGTGTGACTACCATCCTGTTAGTTAACATTGCTCGACGAGAAAGGTGACGCGTTGGTGTGTGTATGTAGTACGTATCCTAGCCATCTCAGTCTATGTGGCTTCACAACTTCATCGATGGATCCCCCTTCCTTACCTAGCACTCTACACCGAACCTCATTATTGGGAGATAGAACACAAATAACTGCGGTCAAATACAGCTAACCTTTTTATATCTCTCACTTTTAGTGGTTATTTCTTAGTCATAAAGGAGGACGGCGTCGACTGCTGCTCAGTACACGCTTTCTTTGGTCAGTAGTCGGATATCACATCTACGTCAGAGATGACGCAAGTTGTCAAATGCCACACTAGCCTTTTGTATCCGTTATGAGATTTTGTCAGCAATCAGTCTATTAAAGTTGATGTAACTTCCTAAATAAGCGGATTGGCCAATGCGATGTACGATTACACTCCCTATCTTTAATCTAGGAGTCGGTGTAATCCAGTCCTGCAGCATCATCTTATATTTTTCACGAGTCAATCGCATGGCAGATATTTGAAGAATTCTGCTGTAGGTATTCAGAGGACTGTGAACTTTTTCAGTGTCTTCACCTAAAAGTACAATATCATCCAAGTACTTTGAGTTGGCGACATTGTTATTTGGTAACAAAGTCAATCCCTAAGTCACAAACTCAGGGTCAATTGTATTAGTGCATCTGTGATGAAATTAAATAAAAATTGGGGCAGCGGACATCCTTGATGGACATCACTGATTTTCTCTACTTCAGATGATAACTCTCCGTAAGCTCTTACACGGACGTGTTAGAGAAGAGTGCCTTGATTAGTGCGATATACTTTCTCGACACTCCTTAGGGCCAAACTTCTCCACAGCACCTCTTGGTCAACGGAATTGGTCAATTGAATTGAATCAATCAAGAAATGTGGCAAGTGTTGGACGTTGGTAAGTATGCCTATGTTTCAAAATCTGTCGAAAGGTAAAGATATAAACAATACACCCTCTTCCTCCCCTGAAGGCTGCCTAGTCTTCCCGATTTTGTTTCCCCTGAGTACCACTTAGTCTACTGATGATTATTGAACCTAGAACTTTAAATGCTACGTTAGCCAAGCTTATCCTCCAATGACTATCACAAGAAGACTGGCCTCCCTTCTTATAAAATGGGATAATCAATTATTTATACCATTCTAACCGAACTATATCTGATTGTCAGACGTTACCGAACGCCTTCGTTAACCCAGATAACAGTTTGTCACCACCGTGATTAAACATCACTGGAGTCATTCCATCAGCCATTGCTGCCTTGTCTCGTTTTAGATAAGAGACAGCTTCTGCAAACCGAGCTGCACTTGGACGACCAATGTCGGTATCCGACTCGTTTAGCTGTCGGATGCTGAATGTGGCTGTAAGCCAGTTAAACTGTTCCTAAAATTATTCCCTCTAACATTCCAGTCTTCTCTCCTAGGAGCTGATCAAGGTACTGCTTTTCTTTTACAACCTGTTTCCCTAATAGGCCGAAATAGTTGCCTGGTGCCGCTGTTACCTTTTCCATCTTCGCTTTCGAACATAGCAATAGGAATACATTGTGTTCATATTGCTTTGTTCAAGTTTATTAAGGAAAGTAATTGTGTGAAGTTTCTTTGCCATTGTCTCTCTGCGAGACCTAGCCATTGAAAGTGGAAGACATGGAAAGTCTAGCTGTCTTTGATCATAGGTGCCTGAGTTCTATCTCCTGTGTGAAGTGGTATGGTAGGGTGAGCAATATTGAGGTAAGACATCAGTCGAGTGTTAGGTAAGGAGGGAAAATGAATCGACAAGGCTGTGAAGCTATATCGACTGAGATGGTTAGGATATGTGTCACTTATGCCTAGTCATCGCCTTCCCGACTGGCAATGTTAGCTGACATAGGGTCAGGCTGAAAAAGGGTTAGCGGCGGTCAAACCAAAACACCAAAACCAGTCAATGAAATCCACGACAGTTAGTTTAAGCCACATAGGAAGGTGTAGACTTCCTGGTTAGGGTCTCCGGGACGGTAAAAACCAATGACTGGAGACAATCGGTGATATGGCTCAAAATCGTTCTCAATGGCTAGCGCAGATGCATCCACTCCTTGTGACTTATGATTTCCAATGAAACTATATTGTTCTTAGTTATTACTATTCCTTTTGTCTCATATCCGTGTCTACTGTCTCTGTTTTGCATTTCTTCCCTTGCTTTGTATGCTACATGGAGTGTGGCGACTTCACATCAGTGCAAAGTTCTATGTTGTAAATAGACAGAGACAGACCACAATTCACGGTTGTTGCGGAGACTTTTGATCATCTTGTATGTGAGCAGCTCTTGCTCCTCATGAGTTTCGGAACCCTCCAGAATCAGTCTTCTTATCTCTACCTCTACTGACGAAGTAACATAAATCCACTGTCCTCTAATAACCTTTGGTTCTAGGTTTTCAGGTATTTCCTAACGCGTACATACAAGTAAGCGAAATTCGGTGGTGTAAAGTTGCGGTATTTCGTTGAGTGATTTAAAGCTCACATCATTTGATAAAACAGTTTTAAGAGCAGTTGGTTTTTCGAAGACATTTTAGTCATAAGCAATGTTGGTCATTTTTTCGTCTACTGACAAATATCAACATTTTCTAAACTACCCTTACCAACTAGCATTTCTCTAGCCAAGTCAAGATTGTGCTGCGTTATAAACTTATGACAGATAAGATCACAGATCTCATTAGAAAAACAATCTTGGTTAGACAGTATATGACCATAGCGACTCAAGATCACTGTAGATGGCGCGTCGTCATCTGAAACAATGGGTGCTAGCTTTGAGTCCTAGTAGATGTATCAGTACTGCGCATCCAGCTGATAAACACTGGATAGGATGAAACTTGTGTTCTTGCTATCCACTACTAAATACAACCGGGTTCTTTTCTACTTTACATATACTTATTTTCGTGTCCTCTGAGACACTTTACTATTTATTACACTTTTTCTCCCATAGTTTCTATGGGGCAATGCTTCCAGTGTGTCATGATTTTTGTGAGCAGAAATTTTACCTTTTTATCAGTGATTCTTCAGTAAACCTAGTTTCTACTTTCGGAAGTTAATATTTCTTTCATCTCATTGGTTTCTTAAGCAAACAAAAAGGTGAACAATTTTTTTTGTCTATCCTATGATCCCAATTTGCAGTCTCTACACACCCCTTACTCATTTTATTTATTTTCCAATTCCATCTCATTGCGTTTGCCGATCTTGGTATCCACCAATCGTAAGCTGAGTATAAATCTTGTTAAAAATCACTCACTATCTTATTGGTTGTGACACTGTCTTCATTTATGATCGAAATTGAACTTTCCTGCCCCCCTTCCCTCTTGATAATCTATAAAATGTTTTTAGATCTCTGTGTTTCATGTTGTAAATAACTCATCTGAATTATCGACATCATTCATATTTGGATTATTATCTGAATTGCTTAGTTGGACTATTCTTATTGGTTAAATGTTCCTGAAAAATTTCTTCTCTGCTACGCTTAAATATTGATCTGTTTGCATATTGTTATATAGCAACACGTGTCACCTAGACAACGCCTAACATATAGACTGAACTAGTCATCCACTTAGGGTAAAATTATTCACTATATCGGTCATTTTTGTGAAGTAACAAAATCGTAACTCAAAAAAAAATTAACTTTCCTCATGGATGTGGATTATCCAGAAACATCATTTACGGTAAGAAAATTTTGTCAAAATGTTTGTAAACTTTGTCCAAATAGTTTTTATTCTCGACTTTGTTTTGTCATAAAATTCATTTCCCATGTGTGTTTAACCGAACCATACTACTTTTATTTGCTTATGTTGTTATAAAATATTGGTGTGTGTCTAAGATGCTTCTCCACTCAAAGATAAGAATTGATTTAGAAGTTTTACTTTTCTGCGCTTGTTGTAACTAGCTGTTTATTGTGCCTCAGATTACTGGAAATTTTGTTTTTGCTTAGTAGGATTAATGGTGTTTTAATATGCAGTGTTGCTTTTCTAATAGATCAACTTTTTACGAGTTGATCACGGATTGATATCAGTTAGAGAACCATTGAAAACCAGGGAGTACTGGACAGCTGCTACCGATGATTCCCAAACTAGGCTGAAGCAGCAGTTGTTCAGTACACCCTGGTTTTCAATGGTTCTCTAACTGATATCAATCCGTGATCAACTCGTAAAAACATAACTAACCCTTACAAACCAAACTATAGAAAATAAATCAACTTGTTTGAATCATTCATATTCATAAACACATGGCTAAGATGAGACATCTTAAGGCTTTTGTGCAATGCAAATATATTACTTGTGCCACTGTACATCACTACTGAATGATCTTCAGGAAGATATTTTGGAAGTAATCAATAGAATTACTATCAAAAGATTGCGTTGGAAATTTTTTTTAATGATAAATGCTTTAGAATTTAATTTGTGGATGGTGACTAGCAGTGGAATCCAGGATGCGCATTTCGTCCTATTTGGGACTCGTCATCTGGATTTATGTGCATTTCCCAGTGAATGATGATGTTCCCATCGAGGCTCCAACGCAGTGCCGATAGTTCCGAACGCCAAAGCGTTATCCATTAGACCACTTGGGCTTTACTTATTTTGATAAGCAAAATATCAATAGGGGAAATGACTAAATATTTATGTAGTTTTTTCATCCGTATCATCTGTTGCACAGCCTAAGTGACTACTTCTTCACGTTAGCAATTGCATATGTTCACTCTTTCAATTGTATTTTCGTTAATGTCTTTGAAGTACCTCTGTTTCAGTCTATTGTTAGGGAAGAGTAACCACTTATCGCAATGATAAATTAAGGTGTCTTAGCCATGAAAAATTATCTAATGATGTATGTAATAATAATAGTAATAGCAGCTTTCTTCTAAACAGTATGTTAACACGGTAGAGAATTTTCAGTGTACAAAGCGAAATGGTATTCGGCATTACATCATGTGATTCCATGTTGTCCCGTCTGAAGTAATATCCAGTTCTCCACGATATTTTCTCTTTTGTGAAGTGCTTTGCATTACAGCAAACTAAAACTGTGTGCGAGTTCATGTAGTGATCCAAAAACGACTTTTTTTTAAAAATGGAGAGGAAATTTATGCATTAGATGGGATGGAAATTTAGGTAGCTCAGTGATTTAGTTAGACAGGCTGTCAGTGAATGTTTTTTCTTATAATCTCTGTTTGACATATCTGTAAGATATACTTTAGTGGTGTGCTCTATACGACCCAGTTTTCTCAAGCCAGCATTTTGTTTATCTTCTGTTATTTTTACTGAGGAATGGAGGCTTTGACGCATTCAATTTTAACCATAATATTACTTTGACTACTTTTTATGCCTTTATATATTCAACACTAAAGTGTGTTCAATGAATGAAATAACCCAATTTCTAGACTAAATATTAATTTAAATGCATGGGCACCTAACTCACCCACCTTGCATAAGAAGAATACTTTCTTAAACAATAATTATTGTGTAAACAAATAGTTTAGGTAGATATGACATTTTGTCATCATTGGAATTATGTTAGATTTCATTTTTTGTTGTTGTTGTTGAAAGGCGCTATCTACTCTAAGACCGAAATACTTATTTATTTCTGTTATTATATCCGGGAAAACATTACTCATGTCCTTATTATGTATTTATTTCACAGGATTTTCAAGTTTTCGAACTACTTGGTCGAGGTGGATTTGCTCAAGTCTATAGAGCTAAATCCATCATTACTGGACAAGAGGTTGCCATCAAAATGGTATGTCACTGTTATAGTTGTTTTGTCGAATAAGTTTTCTTTCAACCACATAACTTATTATCGTTTATGTGGTTTATGTGGTCTTTCAATTAAAACTACGACAAGTTTGATTTTCCTTAAATACGTCTGAGAAATATTTTAATAATAGAGATAAGCGCTCTCAGCTTCATCACTTAATTTATACAAAAAGTAGATATGTAAATATTTTTCAAGTGATAACCTTAAAAAAATTGGGTAAACTGTTGAATTTCTAACACTAGCTTCGTTATGCCTTATTTTAGTAAAACCGAATAGGCATTTGCCATTCTTATAGTAGGTAAAGTTTAATATATAAGAATAGATTCTACGGCTGACCTTTTTTTAAGTAACAACTTACCATTTTAGTAATATGAACAGAAATCCCCTATGTGAATTGTGAACTGAAGTCGTTGCGGATAGTGACATTCAATAAATTAGACTTTTTATTGATTTCTTCATGTGTTAACTATCTTCAGCAACATACATATTTTATGAAGATTCATCATACTCTGAACAGATTACTTTGAAATAGAATTATTAGGAAGTCTGAAATTGGTCATACTGTGTACCTACTCAGTAGGGTAATAATGTTTAGTAGTAATATTAACGTAGTATATACTTCTACACTATGCTTATTACTTTCTTCTGCTTTTGTTTAGATCGATAAGAAGGGTATGCTTAATCATGGACTAGCCAATCGTGTACGTCGTGAAGTTGAAATTCACAGCCGTCTGAAGCATCCATCAATTTTAGAGGTAATTTTTTTTTTAGTTTTGACTTTGATTATTTTCGTGCAATAGTGACAAAGATAAGCTACTGGACTTTGGATGATGGCCTATCATGATTCTTACAATGATTTTTTTATACAAATATTTCGTATGCCATAGAAACAGAGTTCCACGCATACTTTTCTGATAGACGTGTTGACAAGCACAAAGTATATATATATATATATGCCTAGGGGGCATCATGTCGACTGACTGCTAATAATACCTAAATACTATGCACCACAGTATTATGTCTCTTAATTTAATATTAGTCACATTGTTAACTTTGTAAGCAGACTTCTATGTGCAATGCAGACACCTAACAACTGCATCGTTTATTATCCAGTGTCTAACTCATGTTTAAGTTATGCATATTTGTAAGGCTATGAAATACAATAGAGATATGTTAGAATTTCTCAAGTCCACCATGAGAATTAATGTAGGGATTCGCCTCCTTCTCTTTTTTGATTGAATTCCTCTCTCTTAAATGCATGCTATACAACACTTTCTTTTTTTTTTTAAACAACTTCATTTTACAGTTATATACCTGTTTTGAGGATGCTAACTACGTTTATTTAGTTTTGGAAATATGTCACAATGGGGAATTACAAACTTATATACGTCAAAATGGACCTGTTACCGAAGATACTGGTAAGTTAGATTTGTGGTTATTTGTTGTATATTTTTTCTACTTGTCCCCCTCTCAGCTGAGTGGTTTTAAACACTGATTATAATAAACGATAGACGGATCCTTCTATGAATTATGGCTAACTTGGCCATATTGCCTTTTTAGCTGATGGTTTTCGTGTGATTTTCCAAAAAAACGTGTTTCACTGTGTTATATTTTCTAATAATAGCAATAACATCTTTATCCTGGAGAGTATTTATAAAATGTACAGAATTTTCAGAGGAGCTTATTGGATGATATTTTCCCTTCGTACAATATCTTCAAGTAAAATATTAGTCGACAGTATATCCTGTGGCACAATGGTCTCTGAGCTGAAACACAAACCATTCCATTCTGCTTTGTCTCCTTGAAGAAATCCACGATATCTAGTTGAAAGCCAATTGTAAGATATTCAGAAGTACATTTTATGACCCGAGGACATAACTGAAGAAGAGTTATCTCATATATTGGAACACGTTGCCACCCACAATCAGGCCATTCCTCAAGTTTAGTAGAAACTTGCTAGTCAGAAGCTTGTAAACATTTTAAATACACACAAGAGTAGATGATACCATTAGAGGTCATATCTCAAGCGATTAAAACAAACCGAACGAGAGAAAATATATGCAATAGAGAGATGGATGTTTTTGGTAGCCCAAGTGTTAAGCATACCGCATAGTCTCCAAGATTGTTTTGAATTCTGTTTTTACTTAAGTTTTTCAACTTGTTGCCTTTTTTGCAGAGAAAATTATCTTACTATTTTTTTTCCTACACGTCCCCAGTGGAACATAGGGCCTCAAGCTAGTGGCTTGAAGTTTCTGCAGCAGTGTTTAATTTTTACAGGATGGGGTTGCTAGCCTCGTGCCCAACCTTTCCTCTTTACCACTTTTATTACCGGTTTGGGCAGGTAAATTATTGAGTCGGCAGGGGATCGAACCCCGGACCATGTGCATGGTCGGCGAGCGTGTCACCGACGCTATCTAGCTATTTGCTGCACTATAAAGTGAAGGAATGCATAAATGATTGCTGCTGTTACCCCAACTAAGCTTCACATAATTTATTGTTTATTTTTTACGTTATAATATTATCATCCTTTTTTCCCTCTTCCCCCTTTTTGTTCTATTTCGAATTGTGGTGACTTGAACTGACCAACTTCTGTAGAAAGTTCAATGACGATGTATTATTAGTCAGTTACCGTAACCACATTTTATTTTAACTATAGTATTTTGTTAGGCAAATTTTTCTGATATTTGATCGGACATTCACTCACCTTTCCTGTTGTTTCTATTTCTTACTTATTTATAGCTCGACATTATCTGAAACAATTGATCAGTGGTCTTGTCTATCTGCATTCACACAATATACTTCACAGAGACTTAACTCTAGCAAATCTATTACTTACTAAGGATATGAAAGTTGTAAGTTATATTTCACTCTTATCTATTAAATCTTGTCAATATTGATATATGTGTTCATGTTGATGGCTGTAGAGCAGATATGTCACGAGTAGTATATAAGACGACTACTAATTAACGAATTTCATTTTGCGTTTTTTCACCATATGTTTACGTATTACATCACATTAAGTATAGCTTGGTAGATTTGTTCAAATCGTCTTCTCTATGTCAACAAAGTTATATGTAATTCTGATCAGCAAATTTCACAGGATTCGTAGGATTGTTATTGCTTTCCCACTACCTTTAAACCACTTTACCCACCAACTAGTCCGGCGCTATCAAAGATTAGTGTAACGGTCCAGAAAATTGAAATAGCCTAGTGATTAATTTGTAACGAATAATAATTGTGAATATTAAACCTCCAAAGTCTATGGAGCATTCTAGGACTCTAGTCTATACAGTTACTTCCTCTAATTAGTTCTTCTCGGTCATTATCCTAAGTTTCCTCACTTTTTTTAGAATTTAAGAGTGTGTTCCTGTCAAAGAGACTAAAGCACACAGATGTTTTTAAAAATTTTTTTAAATTGTCGTTATTAATAGAAATATATTTTGAATTAAAAATGCACCGTTAAACTCGGTAGCTTTATGGCTAAAACTTTGGTGTTTTAAACAATGGCTGCTGGATTCGATTCTCGGTGTGGGAACATCAACACTCACTAGAGTGCAATTACATCCAGTTGTGACGAGTCACGAATAGGCTGAAATGCACTCCGTGTATTCTACTGCTAACCACAACAAACAGCTTGAATATGTAACTACTTCTAAGTGAATTAGACGCGTGGCAAACCGTAGCTGCGTATTGATTCAATTAATCTCTACATTTCTGACTAAGGCTCTAAAAACCATTCATTTCATATAAATCGAAAGCATACGAAAGTAGTAAAGTTCAGTTCAGTTCTTTGAAAGTGTATAATGTTTAATTTACATTTAATTATTATTTCAAAATAGATGTACACGTTTCTTGTTTCTCTGTTGATCTTTGAAACAAGCAGAACTAATTGTCTGTCTGTCTGTTTTCGACATAGAACTTTGCACAAATGTGCGGAAGTTCAAGTCGCCACACTCCATGTAGCACACAAACCAAAAGAAGAAAGTACAAGAAAAGCATAATAGAGACAGTAAACAGAGGTGTGAGACAAAGGAGTAATAAAGAAATACAAAACAGTTTCATTGAAGATCATAAGTCACAGGAGTGGATGCATCTGCGCCACTGAGAACGATTTTGAGCCATGTCACTAATTGTTTCCAACCATAGATTTTTACCGTCCCGAGGACCCCAGCCTGGAAGTCTACACCTTTCTACGTGGCTAAGACCAACTGTTGTGGATTTCATTGACTGGTGCCAAGTTTTTGTTTGACCGCCGCTAGCTTTTTTCCAGCCTGACCCTATATCCGCTAACATAGCTCGTCGAGGGAGGTGATGACTTGGCATACGTAACACATGTCCTAACCATCTCAGTCGATGTAGCTTCACGACTTCGTCGATAGATTTCCCCTGTTTACCTAGAACTCTACGCCTAACCTCCATGTTGCTCACCTTATTATGCCACTTTACAGCATACAATTCACCCCTGTAATTTTTTTTGTTTTCTTTTTTCCCCATCTTCATTGAAATAGAAAATAGCAGACTTTGGATTAGCTACTAAAATTGAACCAGGTGAAAATCATAAAACGATGTGTGGAACACCAAATTATATCTCCCCGTAAGTAAATTAATTTTTACAGTACTCAGTAAACATGAATGATATATGTAACTTTTTTGGTGTAATTTTTAAAAATTATATTTGTAAAGGTTTATAGTGTTATGATGGCAGCCAGACTAACATGAAACTGGATTCTTCTTTACTATTACTCATATGTACATTTTTTTATTTCACTTTCTACAGGGAAGTTGCCAGTCATAATCAACAAGGTTTAGAAACTGATGTCTGGTCGTTAGGCTGTATGTTTTATACATTAATTGTTGGTCGTCCACCATTCGATACACGAGAAGTTCGTTCTACTCTAAATCGTGTTCTAGCAGTCGATTATGAATTACCGTCAACAGTTTCCAGTGAAGCAGCTGATTTAATTAATTCTTTGCTTAGACGTGAACCTCAAGAACGCATTAAACTGAAAGCAATTATGCAGCATCCATTTATGACTAAAAAATCACGTCCACAACGCTATATGGTAAGAAATTTGTGTATATAGATAAATTTAGTTTTATTTTACTTCTATTCTTATATATGAACTTCATTTTCAGATATTGGTTTTCTAGGGATTTTGTTTGACTGGTTGGAGGATTTCATCATGAGCTGACATTGGTTAGAGAACCATTGGAAAAGCTGGGAGTACTGGACTGCTGTTTCGTCCTAGTTTGCGGCTCTTTAGCAGTACGCACCCACCGGGATTTGAACCCAGTACCTTCTAGTATTCAGTTATATTAAATTTCCTTCGTTAAATAATTATACTTGTTATCAAAAACAAAGGCTCAGTGTTCAGTGTAAAGCAAATCCTCCACCTGATGGGATAATTTAAGAGCGAAACTAAAATCTAGTTCATTGGAGAGGTGGATTCAGGAGCTTCTGCATTAGGATAGTTATTTTCCGCATCGACCCAGATCGTATACACTAGTTATATGCACTCAGATATATTTATAATTTGTTAGACATCAAGTGGGCTACCTCCTTCTAAAATCTATTCATTTCTGATTCTTGGCAGTTTTACTTCGTAGAATATGTGTAACATCTTTCTAAACCTAAAAATAACGCTTTATTTTTATTGAAAATTCTCAAGCTTTAGACTAGATGGTGTTATCACTTGATTATTAAGCATGTTTTGGGACTATGGGTTTTAAAACTGCCCCAGCTGAATTTGCAGTTTCCGTAAAGTGAATGCCCTTCACATTCAACTAGTAGTTAGGAATATTTGTTTTGTATTTTTTAATATTTTACACATATTTTTTCCTCTGTGCGTCGGTGGCACAGTGGTTAGGACGCCCGCTGACCATGCACATGATCCGGGGTTCGATCCCCTGCCGACGCACTCCTTTACCTCACCAGACCAGTAATGAGACTGGTAAAGAGGAAAGGTTGGGCATGAGGCTAGCAACCTCATCCTGTAAAAATAAACATTGCTACAGAAACTTCAAGCTACTAGGTTGAGGCCCTATGTTCCACTGGGAACGTGAACGAAATAAAAATATTTGTTCCTTTAGGCTTGTAGACATTCATTTTCCAAATACCTTAGTGTGTCAGGAGATGCCACAGCTAGTTCACGAGGATTAGCTGGCGTAGGGATAGCTTTGAGTACTAGGGCAGAAAAGACATTGCTTGACTGGATCCCGGTAGATAGCCGAATGTGTGCTGTCCGCCTGAACGGATCAGTAAGAAGGAGGAAGGACTGCACTACTCGCCGATGCCTTTTCGTAATCTCCGCCTACGCCCCCACTGACTGCAGTTCAGATGAAACGAAGGATGAGTTCTACCAAAAGCTGTCTAGTTTGGTGGAAAGGCTAAACGCTCAGACATAGTCGTTCTAGCTGGTGACTTTAACGCTCAAGTAGGGAAATTGTGTCAATCTGAGAAGGATGTCGGTGGCACCTATGGAGTTCCGTGCCAGCGAACCGACAACGGTGACCGTCTCCTACAGTTCTGCTCTGATAATCATTTGTTTCTTGTAAGCACTAACTTCAAACACAAGGAGAGACACTGTTTGACTTGGAGACCCCCTTCATCAAACCAACGCTGGACACAAATAGACCACATAGCAATAAGCTATCGTTGGCGTGGGTCGGTAGGAGATTGTCGCTCCTTCTGGAACACGTGCGTAGATACCGACCATGCACTGGTCCGCGCTCGGGTGTGCTTACGACTGAACGGACGTAGGAAACAGCTGGCGGTAAAACCATCACGTCCCCAGCTCGATCAGGAAACTAAATCCGTATTTGAGGAAGAACTAGCTAAACACATATCTGTGTTCGACAGCTGTGCTCACCCTGAAGAAGCTTGGAAAAATATCCAGGCAGCCATAGATACAGCTGTAAAAGCTGTGAATAAGGTAAACCCAAAGGTGAGTAAAAACCACTGGATCTCCACCGCCTCATCCGAACTGATAGATGCTAGAAGACTTATTCCGGCGAGCTCCGAATTCAATGAGGAGCGAAAGCTGCACAAGAGGAAACTTACGAAAAGTCTCCGCAAGGACCGTGAACAGTGGTGGGCGACAAAAGCCAAAGAGATGGAGAAAGCTTCGAGGATAGGCAACACCAGGCAACTCTTTGGACTCATCAGGGAAACGGGTGGGAGAAGACAAATCATCAGTGAGACAATCTCGGAAAAAAATGGCACTATAATTAGCTCCCAGGATAGACGACTGGATCGTTGGAAAGAGCATTATGAGGAGCAGTTTAATTTGCCCACAGCCACGCTCAACCTTCCGAGCATCCAACACCTCCCTGAATGGGATATAGACACAGGTCCTCCGTCACTAACTGAGGTTACTAAAGCTGTCACCAATCTGAAACTAGGCAAAGCAGCGGGACCTGATGGAATGACTCCAGAGGTATTTAAGTACGGTGGAGACAGCTTACTGTCCGGATTAACTGAGGTACTAGGCAGCGTCTGGGAATCAGAAGAAGTCCCATCGGGTTGGTGTAAGTCACTGATTATCCCCATATACAAGAAGGGAGACAAGTCTTCCTGTGATAATCACAGAGGGATTAGCTTGACTAATATAGTATCTAAAGTCTTAGGCTCAATAATCATGCGTAGACTGAGTGGTGCTCGGGAAGCACAAACACGAGAGAGCCAGGCAGGCTTTAGACCAGGAAGAGGGTGTATTGATCATATCTTCACCCTCCGACAGATTCTAGAACATAGGCATTCCTACCGGCGTCCAACAGTCATTATATTTCTTGACCTAAAGGCAGCATTCGACTCTGTCGATCGGGAAGTTCTCTGGAGATGCTTGGCTGTAAAGGGAATTCCGAGAAAATATATTGCACTGATTAAGGCACTCTACTCGTACTCATACAGCCAGGTGAGGGCTTACGGCGAGCTGTCATCTGAACTGATGACGACCAGTGGTGTCCGTCAAGGATGCCCATTATCTCCTTTTCTATTCAACTTCATCATAGATGTGTTAATGGACTTAACCCTAGGTGACTTCAGCGACTCAGGGATTGACTTGCTACCTGGGAATAATCTCGTTGACTTGGAATATGCAGACGATATAGTCCTTCTAGGCGAAGACGCTGACGAAATGCAGAGTCTTCTAAACACCTTGAGCCGCAATCTACGAATGTTTGGCATGCGATTCGCTCCCGCCAAATGCAAGATGATGTTACAGGACTGGACTACATCGACGCCTAGTTTAAAAATAGGAAGTGAAGTGGTAGAGCACGTTGACCGCTTCACTTATTTGGGAAGTACCATCAGCCCCAACGGGCTGATCTCTGACGAAATCTCAGCACGAATACAAGGGGCTCGTTTCGCATTTGTTAGTTTACGCCGACTCTGGCGTAGACGAGATGTTCGACTATCGACCAAAGGGCGGGTGTACTGCTCATCAGTCCGCTCCGTCCTCCTTTATGGTTGTGAGACCTGGCCACTGAGAGTGGAAGACATGAAAAGACTAGCTGTCTTTGATCATAGGTGCCTGCGTTCTATTTCCCGTGTAAAGTGGCATAATAAGGTGAGCAACATGGAGGTTAGGCGTAGAGTTCTAGGTAAACAGGGGAAATCAATCGACGAAGTCGTGAAGCTACAAAGACTGAGATGGTTAGGACATGTGTTACGTATGCCAAGCCATCGCCTCCCTCGACGAGCAATGTTAGCGGATATAGGGTCAGGCTGGAAAAAAGCTAGCGGCGGTCAAACAAAAACTTGGCATCAGTCAATGAAATCCACAACAGTTGGTCTAAGCCACGTAGGAAGGTGTAGACTTCCAGGCTGGGGTCCTCGGGACGGTAAAAATCTATGGTTGGAAACAATTGGTGACATGGCTCAAAATCGTTCTCAGTGGCGCAGATGCATCCACTCCTTGTGACTTATGATTTCCAATGAAACTGTTTTGTTTTTCTTTATTACTCCTTTGTCTCACACCTCTGCTCACTGTTTCTATTATGCTTTTCTTGTACTTTCTTCTCTTGCTTCGCGTGCTACACGGAATGTGGCGACTTGAACTTCCGCACATTTGTGCAAAGTTCTATGTCGAAAACAGACAGACAGACAAATGCCTTAGTGACTTGTATATGTTACTGCCGCTTTGTATCATGATTACATCATACCTAATAATTTCATATCTTGTCTTAATAATGTCTTACAAATCATGAAAAGTACCCATTTATTCATAAGTAAAAACAGTTTTTTTGTTCAGCGAAGAAATTTCTTTTCAACGACTTCATTTTCAAACTCTACAGTCGTATTTATATTACAGAAAAAGGTTATTAAGTGGCACTAGATAATTGCTCAGTCACTTAATAACCTGTTTCTGTAATATAAATACGACTGTACAGCTTGAAAATGAAGTCTTTGAAAAGAAATTTTTTCGCTGAACAAAAAAACTGTGGTGCTAACTTCTGGTTTAATTACTTTTGAACACCCTGTGATTCGGTTAACATTTTAATAAGGTTATACTCTAGCCATAATTACACTTCTTGGTGCTTGACACATGAAATCTTAACTTTTACTGTTTATCACTGTTTTTATAATCAATGTTTCAATTATTTTTGTTTCTTCAGGAAACTTCAAATGATAGTGGGATTGATTCTATTTCTCGAACTCCCTTGGGATGTTTAACTAATAGTTTAAAGTGCCACCAACCTCAAAAAGTAGAATCCAACGGATATATTGTTCGTCCTGGTATCACACCCCTTTCTACAGCTATTTCTGATACCCAGTGTAATACACGTACACCTTACTGCCGAGATCCTTCTCAGCGTTTACCACCTCCAAGTGGCAGTAGCGATGTTGTAATTAATCCCCATCCAAATGCACAACGATCTGTAGAACAACTTAGTACTCGTCCAAATACACAACAAACACATTATTCAGATGGTGTTTTTGAACAATCTCGGTTAGTTATCTCACCTGTATCAGATCCAGATAATAACAGGGCGCTATTAAATTATCGTGGTCAATTCGTCACTTCAACAGTTAATAGGGGTTATACAAATTTATCCAGTGTTTCATTTTCTTCACTTTCACGTCCAACTGCAACAGAAACTGTCACAACTCAACGTCCTAATTATGTAAAGCCTATTACTAGTACATCAAAATCTGGAGTGCCTTGTGAAAATTCTGCAAAGCAAACATCTGGTCATCCTTTACCACTTGATAGTCGTCGCTTAAAACCTATGAGAACGTATACGCGTCTAGCTGTAATCAATATTTTACAAGATGAATCTGTTTGTTTGGAATTTTTTGGAGGTTCATCTAAAACTCGACAGAATCTAACTCCAACAATAATGAATAATCAAAATTTTCGAGTTGTTGAAGTCATCGGCATCAATAGTACTGGACAAAATATTTTAATCTATCAACCAAATATGGGCAAGGGAGTACCGTTGAATGTCAAAGGGCTTAATGATGGTTCAGAGACAGATTTAGCCACGGATGGTGGTGGTCCTCCACCTGCATGTCCAGGTGATCCGATTGCAGTATATACTTTGGATACATTACCTCAGAGATACTGGAAGAAGTATCAGTTTATTTCTAAGTGAGTTCAATTTTCATGATATTTTTTTTACCACAGTGTAATTTGTACATGTGAAATCTCAATCAGTCGGAATCAAGTTGTTTAAGTGTGCTTTTAGTTAAAAACAGTTGATAAATAGGTTACGCAACTCGGTTGTTATTCCCTATTATTAACTAAAAGTAATTTAATTTGTCTTTTGGAAGACAAAACACTTCTTACACATCTTTATAATTACAGTTAGTCTAAATTTATTTAGTTTCTTCACTAGTAATTAGTATGAGGTTTACTTAAAGAAATTACTTTTATCACTACTTTGCTTTCAATTGTTCATGTGCGTGTTTACATCGAAGTTAGAACTCAGTTATGCTGAACATATATTTTATACTTTGACTTGACACTAGTAACTAGTGTGATGTGTCTACTCCTTTCCTTGGTGCAGACTGAATTCTATCAGTCAGGTTTGCAATGTGGCCACCATTCTAGGTAGCCCGCCATATCGGTGCACATTGATTTGATGATATTAGATGGTTGGAGATAATCGTCAGGATGCCTTGGACCTAGGTTTCGTGCTAGTTGGCACTCACCAGTCAGCAAGGCGTATCTAAAACCTTGAAGGAACTCATTTCGCTCCCGAGATTCGGACCCGCGTCACCCAGTGCTGCAGTCGGAGACGTTACCACTGAGCTATTCGGGCTCGCGATTGACCTCCTGCAGGAGGAATGACGAGCTACGTAGAATGGTGGCCACATTACAACCTGACTGATAGAATTCAGTATACACCAATCAGAGGACTAGACACATCACACTAGTTACTAGCGTCAAATCAAAATATCCACTACAGTCCTACAGGAGGTCAATCGCTAGCCCGAATAGCTCAGTGGTAACGTCTCTGACTGCAGTATTCACTGGGTGACGCGGGCCCGAATCTCAGAAGAGACATGAGTTCCTTCAAGGTTGCAGATACGCCTTGCTGACTGGTGAGTGCCAACTAGCACGAAACCTAGGTTCTAGGCTTCCTGCTGATTACCTCTAACTATCTAATGTCACATATTTTATGTACCAGATTATGAGTCACATTCAATGCGCAAGAGTTAATGATACTAAAGTTGGTGAGGTTTTGGGGATTTTGAACCAGGAATTCAGTGGTTGAAAGTCGAGTATTAAAGCCAATGAACTGCATCTCCAAATTATAATTTTATGCTCGGCGTTTATAGCTTATTCACATGTTTTTACCACCTGAATGTATCACTACGTATTTTGTTACAGTGATGCCCAAGTGAACTGATAGATCATTTCATTCTAGTTCAATGACCAGTTTTTTTTAAAATTTAATTGTTAATTAAGTATTGTTATACCAAATTCTTGAAAAAATTTTAAGTCATTTTTAATTGCATATGATACGTTTAATGAAACTATTTTCTTTTTTTATAATATAATTTCAGATTTGTTCAAATGGTACGTGCTCATACTCCAAAAGTGACACTTTATACTGATAAAGCTAAATGCATGCTTATGGAAAATGGTCCACCAGGAGATTTTGTTACTGAATTTCATAATGATGGTTCACGTGTGTTATGCTCTTCTGATGGCTCGTTACGTATTACTCAAATGGTGGACCAAAGTGAACGTGTGAAAACAAAAGATACTACGCCTACAGTAATTACACTGGATTCAAATCGAAGTCTTTCAACTCTTTCCCCAGAAACAAGAAAACTTATAGACTATGTATATGCAGTAAGTTATTATAATAATATTATTATTGTTCCCTTGGGTTCCTAGTGGAACATTGGGCTTCAACTGCATCCATGTTAGTCCATATTGTTTCTACTCCTCTTCACACGATCAACTCCATGTCACCCTCGCACTGACGTCCCGCTCGCCGCTTCTTTTTCGGGTTCCACTCGAGCAATGGCCTGACGCGCGATGTTACCCAGCGGCCTCCTTAGCGTGTGTTCAATCCATCTCCTGCATATTTGTTGGTTGGCGATTGGTTCTTGTTTTGTTTGTTCCCGGCCATAGTTTCTTGTTGGTGATTGTTTCCGGCCCGGCCATCTGATCTTCAGTATAGATCCAGCGAAGACAGTTGTTGGTTGATGAAGGTCTGCAACAGGCTGTTGGAAATATTCTTTGTGACCGCCCGCCAAGTTTCTGATCCGTTCTGTATAGAAGAACTGTCTGACTTGACGTTTGTATTGAAAATCCGACTGAATTTTGTTGATGCTGGCTGAGTGACGAAGATTTCCAGATTGGTTCCAGGTTGATGAATGTGTTTCTCGCCTTCCCGATTCTCGCTCGATTTGATATCCTCGTCCGTTCCGACTGCATGTAGTTGAGACAATGCTCCCTAGATGATTGTGTGAATGAAGTAATCTCTTTCAAATCCCTCCCGTTGATGATGATTAGCGCTGGATGTTGCTGCTGTTGTTGTTGAAGTTATTATATTGAGCTTACAATTATAATTTAAATCTCAACAATGCAATTTATGTAAATTTTCTTAACAAATCATACAACAAAGTTGTTTTGAGGGAATAAATACACAACGATAAAGTGGAGCCATGGTTGTGTGCGGTATCCAGAATTTTGTCAGTTTGAACAATATCAGGTATCAAGGATTCTGATACTATCAACTTGATGATAATGTGTTTAGCATCAGATCTGAAAGTGTGGAATGTCAGTTCTCAAACTCAGAAAAACAGCTTTCTTGTGGAATCTAATTTCATTTAAGTGCTTGAGTTAGTTTAAATTTGTGGTGAAAACGTTAAGTGAATGTTACTTCTGATATCCTCAAGATTTCACATATCTTCATTTCGACTGCATCAACAGATTTACGTATTCGACTCGTAACCATATCACTGCTTGAGTTATATTCTGAATAATTTATAATGGGACTGTTCTTATGATTAAAATTTTTATTTTCTTTACTTTTTATCTTTCATTTAGTGTCGAGATCATTGTCAAAAAATCGAACAGCTGCTAACCAGAATCACTTCAGAAGACAATCATATATCATGTTCATCTTATTCTCCATTTCCAGTTATCTTAGGTCGACGTTTTAAATCAGGCGTCAATCAAATCTCCTTGACTAAAAGTGATTCTAAATTGCTGTCATTGCCAAATGAATCAGCGAATCAAATTTCATTATCTGTTCAACTGTATAATTTAATATCTAACTGTTTAGAAAGTAAACCTAAAAATCCCTTATCAGATGATCAAGCACAAAGTGATCCTCCTCTTACAAATCCAATTTTTGTTCCAAATGTTGGTTGGGCAAATCAGTTTAGTGATGATAGACTTCAAGTACAGTTTAACGATGGAGCTAAACTTCTATTGATCTATGATCGAACTTTAGTTCATTCTATCCATTTCACTTCACCGCCTGGTTCTGATCAAGAATTACAAACAGAAAAAGTGTATAGTACTTCTGATCCTCTTCCTGAACATGTCTATCGAAGATTAGAAGTAATGCCAACTGTTATTAAACGACTTCGTTCAATCACTAGTAAAACAGCTTGTTAAAAGCTGTACAGATTAAAATATGTCGTCTTATCTTGTGATATTTAACACTTCAAATACACGGCTGTGAAATTTCTGTTTTACTCCTTACCCGGTGTATTTACACATCTGTCTTCCTAGCTATATTACTACTACTTTCTGTTCACTATTCTTCTTTTATTATTACTATTAAGAGCTAATACTTATAGCTTGTAGAATTTTCGTTTGCGTAAGCCAGGTATCCATCCTTCTTACTTTAGCAGTCATTTTTGTGTACACTTTTCAGTTGTTCCTACGCTGTCATTCCCAATGTTTATTAGAAAGCGCCTATTTTAATGTGACACTCTTTATATAATCCTATCGACATGAATGTGTATATAATTCGGGTAATAATTACTCTCGGTGCATAGTAGGAGTACACTCGCTTAAAGTGTTGTTGTGTATGTATGTATGTGTGCCTCATCGGACCAGTATGTCTGTACCTGTGTATGTGTCTGGTCATTGTTTTAATGATCTTTATAGTTCGGTTAACTTATTACTGTCTAACTGACTGACTGTCTAATAAGTCATTGTACAAAGTGAATTATTACATATATGCTCTCAATTATGTATATCTATGCCATATGAGCTTTCTAAAGAAAAAACAAATATTTCAATTATGTATGACAAAGTAGGAAATTTTGTGATTGCTTACGCATATTTCTGATTACGTTTTCTGTAAATAATTTTGGGTTTTTAATTATCATTTTTAATAAATGACAGATTTCACTGAAGTATGTGCATTTTCTTGGCGGTAGGCGAAGGATCTTTTCGTCATTATATAAATATTTTGAATGACGGTTATGGGATAGCAAATATCTCGACAACAAAAGCTTAAGATGTTTCAGATGATGATTATTACTCAGGGATTTTAGTCTCGTAGGTATTGAGTTTCTCATTCTTTTACTGCCTGTCTGTCTGTTTTCGACATAGAACTTTGCACATATGTGCGGAAGTTCAAGTCGCCACACTCCCTCCTTGCAGCACACAAAGCAAGAGAAGAAAGTACAAGAAATGCATAATAGAGACAGTTAACAGAGGTGTGAGACAAAGGAACAGTAGTAACGAAGAACAAAACAGTTTCATTGGAAATCATAAGTCACAAGGAGTGGATGCATCTGCGCTAGCCAGTGAGAACGATTTTGAGCCATGTCACCAATTTTTTCCAACCATAGATTGTTACCGTCCCGAGGGCCCCAACCAGGAAATCTACACCTCCCTACGTGGCTTAGACTAACTGTTGTAGATTTCATTGACTGGTGTCATGTTTTGGTTTGACCACCGTTAGCTCTTTTCCAGTCTTACCCTATATCAGCTAACATTGCCCATTGTCGAGGAAGGCGATGACTAGGCATGCGTAACACATGTCCTAACCATCTCAGTCGATGTGCCTTCACAGCCTCGTCGATTGATTTGCCCACCCTTACCTAGAACTTGACCGACGCCTAACCTCAATATTGCTCACCTTATTATACCACTTCACACGGGAAATAGAACGCAGACAGCTAATCTTTTCATGTCTTCCACTCTCAATGGCCAGGTCTCACAGCTGGCCATAAAGGAGGACGGAGCGTACTGATGGGCAGTACACCCGCCCTTTGGTCAATAGTCGGATATCACGTCTACTAAGCCAGAGACGGCGTAAACTGGCATATGCGAAACTAGCCCTCTGTATCCGTGCTGAGATTTCATCAGAGATCAACCAGTTGGCGTCGGCTGATGGTACTTCCCAAATAAGTGAAGCGGTCAACGTGCTCTACCACTTCACTTCCTATTTTTAAGCTAGGCGTCGATGTAGTCCAGTCCTGTAACATCATCTTGCATTTGGCAGGAGCGAATCGCATGCCAAACATTCGTAGATTGCGGCTCAAGGTGTTCAGAAGACTCTGCATTTCGTCAGCGTCTTCGCCTAGAAGGACTATATCGTCTGCATATTCCAAGTCAACGAGATTATTCCCAGGTAGCAAGTCAATCCCTGAATCTCTGAAGTCACTTAGGGTTAAGTCCATTAACACATCTATGATGAAGTTGAATAGAAAAGGGGATAATGGGCATCCTTGACGGACACCACTGGTCGTCACCAGTTCAGATGACAGCTCACCGTAAGCCCTCACCTGGCTGTATGAGTACGAGTAGAGTGATGGCCTTAATCAGTGCAATGTATTTTCTCAGCATTCCCTTTACAGCGAAGCATCGCCAGAGAACCTCTCGGTCGACAGAATCGAATTCCGCCTTTAGGTCAAGAAATATAATGACTGTTGGACGCCGGTAGGAATGACTATGTCCCAGAATCTGTCGGAGGGTGAAGTTATGATCAATACACCCTCTTCCTGGTCTAAAGCCTGCCTGGCTCTCTCGTGTTTGTTTTACAAACAGACATTACATACTAAAAAATTTTCGTTTTTGCTAAGAAACGGTTTTAGGAATGACAACATTTTCTACTAGATTTTGGTTCATTATTCCACACAAGTATGGATATTTTGTAGCCACACAGGAAAAGCAGGTTAACGAAAGTGATGAACTATTAAACAAAGTAAACCGCGAACGGCATAAACAGAAATGACATCGGTGCCTTTCTAAAAAAAGGAAGCAATTAATTCATTTGCATAGTTGTGATACACTTTGTGCAGCATCGCATAATACATATTGATTCTTAGACTCTTAAACACCCTATAATTGCTGACAATGGCTTGTATAATTTGATTTTGAGGCGAAAATTTTTCGTAACAAGTGCCTGTGATATGTTAACCTAGGTCCATTTCTCACAAATCTGACTTTAGTGAACAGAAATATATATTTTTTTCGTATCGAACAGCGTCGATATTAAATTGGTAGTTTCGTTTTCTGAATGTATTACGCAACTGAAAAGATGCGTCTTATCTATAACAAACCAAAAGTTCAGTTCTCGCTGTCCTAATAAAAGTGAAAATGCTTTCTTACCTTCCTTAAGAATGACCAAATTTTAGATAATAATCTGTTGCGTGTTAGCGATCCGTCAGAAAGTGGATTTACTTGAATTATAATATGCTAAGCTACTCTGTAGTCAAGAGACCTGATAAAATGAGGAAAACAAATATCTACTGACAAATCTGGAAACTAACTACCTTATTAAAAATAGTTTGTTTAAAGTTGCTAAGCTCTAACTATTGATTCAGTAATAATAAGTTAATCGCAACGTCTGAAGAGCGCAGATTTGGCCTTAAGATCAAATAAAGATGTATCTTGATGTAAAGTAGCTATTTGGGATGAAAGTATCAACATTTTGATGAATTATTATTTTTTCTAACTAGCAAAGTCACAAAATTGAAGAGAAAATGATGAAGATGAGATTTTAAAATGGGCGAACTGTTAACAGTGAAATGATTTCGAAATATCATAGGTAATATAAAGGTTTTTAATTGGTGGATGGTGACTAGCAGTGGAATGCAGGATGCTCATTTCGTCATACTTCTGACTCGCCATCTGGAGGCACCTGTATTCCTTAATGGGTGATGGTGTTCCCATTGAGGCTGGAACCCAATACTCATAGTTTCAGACGCCAAGGCCCTTATCCACTATGCCACGAGGGCTGCCTCTTGAGGTGTTGGTGGCGGTAACTAGCGCAAGTGGTCTGGTGGATAACACTTTGGTGTTTGAATCTATGGGCACTAGGTTTGTGCTTTACCGGGAACACCATCACTCTCTGGGGAATGCAGGTGCATCCAGATGATGAGAGCCAAATAGGACGAAATGCGCATCCCGCATTACGCTGCTTGTCACCAACCACCAAGTTACTTCAATTTAAATCCTCAGACATCGTGGAAGCATCGGCACAAGGGGTTGACATGTCAACCTGAGGCTGAATACTTCGATCTAATCAAACAACAGGAAAGTCCAAATTGAATTTAATAACAGCATTGATATTGTTACGAAACAAACCACCGCAATGGATTAAAAGGATATCTGTGTCTGTTGGAATGTCACGTTAAATACAAAAGCAAGAATTCGAGTCCTTTGAAAAGATCCTAGCAGTATCAATCGCACTTATACCGAATACAACTGAGTAAACTATAAAAGGCATTTTAGAACAAATTCATAGGATAACCTTTAAGAAATTGGTGTACATAAGCTTTTGTCGGATAAAATTATTTTCATCTGAGAATCTACAATTTCTGTGGGAGTTATAACTGCAGAACGCATCCTGACCAGTGTAGTAATAACATACTTTAGTCCTGATGACCATATTTTTTTTAATTCAAAAATAACTCTTGGGAAAATTGAAGGAGTAGATGATTGTAGCTGACAAAAACTCGACGTAAATTTTATCGAAATAATATTTATTGGAGAGTCAGATCGATTTGTGCTTTACGATCTCAGCTGCTTCTTTGTTCCCCTCTCTGGATCATTTTCCACCTCGGTTTAATCAGTAATTCACCATCGCTTTGCATTTAATATTGTAGCATGAATAGAAAACATGACTTTGTAACGCATAACCCTTATTTTATGTTTCATATTTCTCTAACTGTTATTCAACACACACATGTATAAATCATTTTGTTTTTCGCGAGTAATCATGAAAAGGGGCGGGCGTCGGACAGAAGAAGAGGAAGTTAGCCAGGCCCTTAATAAAATGGATAATTACCCCACATCTTTATCACAAAGTCTAAGAGTGATAATAATCATTGTGTCGTTCCTTTTTCAATTCAGGTATAATGATAAATTCATTCGTCTTGTCTTCTACGTGCAATATATATATATATATATATATATATATATATATATGTATATATATATATATTTAAGTCGAATTCTGATAAAGTTGCGTTTCCCTCTTCAGCATATTTCAGTATAATAACACGCTCTAATTTAATTTGTTTTTCTTCCATTTTATGATAACACCCACATCACATTAGGTCTTGAAGTTATTTAAAAAAAAAGGATGAGTGATAAACTCCTGGGGTGGTGGCATGCCTTGCTGCTTATGAGGTTAACTAATTCATTTGAAATCCATTAAAGCAAATAAATATAACCATCATATTGTGAAGTGTATGTGTATGCATAATTAATTTTTATTTCTCTGAAAAAAGAGCCATTATCTGACACAGCTTGAAGTATGCGTTAACAATTTTGTATTTTGTCGAGCAAACTGGGCATGTTTTGTTCTTATTAGTATGTGATATGGTTCTCCATACTGTAGTGTTTGTGTTTTTTTGACCATATAAGATATACTTATAACTCTAGTGTTGGTTTGCGTGGATTTGATTGGTTATAGGATTTCATCATGAGCTGACATCGGTTAGAGAATTATTGGAAAACTTGGGAGTATTGGACAGCTGTTCCATCCCTAGTTCAGGAGTCTTCCTGGGGGGTTCGAGCCTAGAACCTTTCGGTTGCAAGGCGAGCTCTCAGATTCTATTTTAAAGTAATACGGAAGTGTTGACAACTCAGCTAAGGTGTGTGTACAAAATGGTTTGATCCTCTAGCTTTCCTATAGAATAGAAGTCGGTTTTAAGGTCGGTAGGATTTGAAGTAATTATTGTTGAAATGTTTTTTTCGGAATTTTTATAGTCGGACGGATAGATCAGCTGGTGAGTTATGAACTGATATGCTTTGAGGAATTCTGTTTAAGCTGATAGCGTTCAAACATGTAACATCCCTCTAATAATTGACAGTAAGAGGTGATTTCCGTCAGATGTGCGTTCACTTTTATACATAACTGTTTACTCCATTATTTTACAGTCAAACTAAAAATTTAAATTTAATTGTTGGATTGTAGGGATTTGATCGGTTACAGGATTTCATCATGAGCTGACATTAGTTAGAGAATCATTGGAAAACCCGGGTGTACTAGACAACTGTTTCGTCCTAATTTGGGACTCCTCATCAGTACGCACCCAGGTAGGTAGTTACCTGAGGTTCTAGTGAGAAGTCGTGACCCGTAGGGTGTAGCAGGTTGAGCATGAGGACAAATACTTGCCGAAGACATTGGCTAGCGGTCGCTCCATGTCATGAATTGGCAGAGGTTAGAATTCATGGGCTAGCCACTGGATCGTGTCTCAGTGGCCAAATGGTATACGAGCTCGCCTTGTGACCAGAAGGTCCTGGGTTCGAATCCTGGCGGTATGTGCGTACTGATGAAGAGTCCCAAACTAGGACGAAACGTCTGTCCAGTACTCCCAGGTTTTCCAATGGTTCTGCAACTAATGTCAGCTCATGATGAAATTCTGTAAAAACTGAAAGCTGGTGAAATTCGCAATAATTTAAGCCCCTTCATGCCGCTGAAAGTAGTGCTGATGGTTGAAGTAGAGGAACAATAACAAGGAACGGCAACAAATCATACTAATTTACTTGGAGTTATTAGAGGTTTGATTAAATTCGTTAGAGCAGATAACAAGTGGATAATTTAGGAGGGACATTTCACTTGAATAATACATTTAACTGTTGCTTTCCATAATTTTTATTGCGTAAAAAGTATCTGAAAATATTTACTAGTAACTTGATGTCACTAAAATACTTTAGAAAAACTTGTAGTCAGTAATAATATAATATACGACCAACCCTGTGAATTCAGCTGATTCAGGAGTCAACCTAGTACTTTATACAAAATCGCATCGCTTCCATTTAAAAAGAAAATTAGACGATATAAACCCAAGAGAAGAGAAAAAAGCTGCTAAGACTGACAAGTATGTGCACGATGGAGTAAGTAACTAAATATAGAAAAAAATCCCCATTTAGACATTTAGAAAACAGAGCTAGGTTAATCTGTTCAGACGACTGCCTCAATGAGGAGCTTAAGATTATAAGAGAATTACGTAGAGAAAATGGTTATCTGAATAGGTTCATTGAGAAAAATATGAATTCAGCACCTAGGAAAGTCAGTATAGCAACAGTTCCGCAAAAAACCACTGTTCATAAAACTGCAGTTCCTCGGGGACAACATCAGCGAAATGATAACACAGCGCCTGAATAATGCAGTTAAAAGAGCTTATTATGCAGCAGAGTTAAGTTGTCTCTTCACAATCACCCCTATTCTACGTTCGAGAAATAAGGATAACAGTTTGACAGCAGATGCGGAGCCAGCTACATTGGGCGTACAATTAGGCAAGTTCATCGTCGTATTTCCGAACATCATCCAACGTGGTTAAGCAAAGGACAAACAAGATCTATTCGCAGTTCTATTTTAGCCCACCTTGTTGATACTGAGCATAAGGTTGACGTTAATACAGCATTTTCAATTATTTATCGCATTCCTACTTACCTTAATTTTGCTTTACGAGTTCGTCTTCTACAAACAGCTAAAGCAATAGGAATCCACATGAAGAAGCCAAACTTGTGTGTTCAGAAGAAATTTGTACAGCCACTTTCCTTACCTTGGCCAACGTTAACATGAATGTCTAAACCGGACTACTTCACCCCCTCCCCCTGAACCTTTAAAGATTATTAAAATAATAGTTGTCCAAATTATTTTATTATTTTTGTGACTACTTCATCTTTAATTACATGTTATTTTTGTAAAATCATTTTATTCTCATGACCACTTCATTGTTAGTCACAAGTTATCATTGTCCAACTCGTTTTATTTCCTTTAACAGTCTGTTAGGTAATCAACCTGTGCACACACTTATTCCTTATTCACTCTTCATTTTTCAAAAACCATGCATTATGTAATCCACGGGTTGTAACCATTTCTGCCTTTTAACTCTGTGAATTAAATAACTAAGTGAAGATTTCCAGCACCGAAAGATGTCAAAGAGTGAATTCATCCGCATTATTGTCAACAGTTTCAAGTTATCTCACCACATTTCTCCAAACATTGATGTTTTTCAGCTTTCGTAGAATGCCATATAAACGGTGTAAACCTTAAAATAGCAGTCAGTGAGCGATCTCATAAATGCTACATTTCGGTCTGGCTATCTCTTAATCTTCGTCAACCAAATCCCTCTTTAATTAACTATCCTTGTTGACAAAAGGTGGAAGTTCTCAATGTGTAGCACATTCGCTAAACATCACAATTGGTGGAGCTTCCTAACCTTGTTGATCTGTTTGTCTTCTATACTTATTACTACATTTATCCTCACTACAGCTTACTATATTGCTTTGTCTAACACGGATTGTTAAACGATGGCAGCTAAGATAAAAAATACTCATCCTCTATATTTCTCACCTTCAGAGGCCATGTCTCACAATCCATTTGGAGTGGCACATCGCAGTCAAGTTAACTGGCGAACATATTTAGTTACTTCACATCATTTCTTTAAACTAGGAATGGGGGCAGACAAATCCCGTAGTATAACCTTACTTTCTAAAAGCAGACTTTAGTTTTTGATTCTCATAAATTAAGGTAACTTAAGTGATTCTAGGTGTACCGAACCATGCATAAACTGAATTTTATTTTAAGCTGCAGAACAGTACATATCACCAAGCAAACCCACTCCCCATTTAGTCGAGATTCTTAATTTAAATTTATTTATTTATTTATTTTGTTCCTTTAAGTTCCTGGTGGAATATATGGCTTCAAGGTGGAGCTCCGAAGTTTTAATAGCAGTGGTGTTTATTTATACGGGATGGGGTTGCAAGTTTCATGTCCAACCTTCCCTACCGATTAAGCCAGGTAAAGCAGTACATCGGCCTGAGGTCGTATCCCAGACAACTTAGCTTGTTTAGCCAGTATGCCACCACTGTACCACAGAGTTCCCTAATAAAAACTACACTTTTCACTAAATGATACATTAAACAAGTCTAGTGCGTTAACCTGAAGTTGTTGTATGGACTGAAAGGGATGATGTGGCATTGTATTCGTTTTCACTGCCACTGATGACGGACTTTGTTATAGATCGTCTTCCTAGAATTCAGTCAGCTTGTTTATTCAATACGACACACAGATTTACCAGCTGGATGATGTGTATAATCACACCAAAGTAGCCCTATTATTTTCATATTTCGCATTAATAGTTCTAGAACTTTTTATACTTTATCTGAAGGAATAAAATGATTTTCAAAGTACCCTTAATCATTGCTGAATCATTCTTGTTACTCTTATACAACACTGTTTTGATAAACGAAAGTTCGGTTACTACTTCTTATCTTCGGTATCCTCAATCTCTGGTGGCATCGTAAGCCACTAAGTGCATTGAAGTGGTTGGGTTTATTTTCTGGATTATTTATCGAACTATCAGATATCACTTTATACTAAGCTGGACTTCTGCATTTCGACTGATTAAGATAGACTACTTTGGCTTGTTTTGTAGAACTCTTTATAACTACGTGTTATGTGACATATCAAATTATTTCACCCAGTCAGATCTACAGGAGAGCTAATCCAATAAAGTTTCTGTATAATAAAATTCCACTTTTAGATGTCTTAATCAGAAAAACTTACACAAGTATGTAGAAAATCAAAGCGCACAGATCAAATACTCAACTATCCTAGAAATAACCCAATTACCCACAAAAGAAACTGTGTGCAGACATTGTTTGAAGGAGTTCAAACACACTGTAGCGCTCCAGTGCTGAAGAGTAATGGAAGGAAAATACCTACTAGCCGTCTTTAAAAAGAATGGATATCTTCACAATTTCATCAAAAAGTGTTTAAAATTCACCCTACTGTATAAAAAATATCTCTGAAATAACAGCTAGAATATTGAAACCGTTTGAAATAGATATAGCACACAAGCCACTCCAATCACCTCATTTGATATTGTACAAATCGAAAGGTCCAGCAGAAAAAGAAGATGAAATTGATACCATTTACAAAATAAATTGTATGAACTGTAATAATAATAATAATAATAATAATAATAATTTATATTTCGTATAAACGGCTAAGTTTAGTGGAAATGTATGCCATTTTTACAGACATGATCAGTAATGCTATAAATTAAAATCGCGAAGTATCACAAATTAATACTTTTCAAAAGTTTAAATTGTTCAGTTATTGTACAAGCAATCAAAACAAGTTGTTATGAATGTCGAATTGTAAACCGTTTACTAAGGTCACCATCAAAGTTGAGCGACAACCCAAACTTCGTTCCGTTTCCTGCCGATAGTTATCGTCAACCAGTGAACAGAGTATATCTGGGTGAGTGCTATGCCGCCACGTGATTTAATGCTATTTCAGGAAGAGAAGAACGTCATGGGAAGCTGCAAAATGGTATCAAATACAATTATGGATAATACATCATTGAAAGTGCATTTACAAGATATACACAAGAAGGAACTGGAGACTCCTTGGAATGATAGTATACATTTGCAATATTTAATGCTAATCATGTTGGTCTAAGCATGGAAACTATGATGTTTTCGATGAAAATATAGCTTCGTTCAAATATTAGTTTTGTTTTGTTTTTAATCAAAGCAACCAGACTTTGGGCAAGCAACAAATATGTACAAAGAGCAAGTTTTAGCTTTAATAAAGGCCTAGGTAGTCAAGATAAAGTAGAGTATAATAGTGCGTAAATAAAAAGATTATTGTGATATTTAAGTGAGAAGTGAATTCAAAAATCTGGAAAATTAGAACTCGTAGGACAAGCTGACATGTAAGATGTCTCACGAATTTCTGTAGAGCCCAATGGGTAGCATTTTGGCAAGAAGCTGAACTGGCTTGTAGATGGTAGGAGTAAAAGCAATTTTTTTATTTATAATTTAGATCTGTACAACCCTTTATATTTTGTTAAGGGTGCAGACTAATGTTTAATTCTCGAGCTGTCAAAAAATGCATGTTGCTGTTCTACAGAATGGAGCGATTCACATAAACCCCCCCTTTTTTTGATGTAACAGACATTGCGTCTGCCAAAGCGGGAGTCCGATTCGAATCGGATCCAAGAACACAAATTATCAGTAAAAAGAAATGATACGTATATTCCTTCATATCAATGCATATAGATAATTATGGACATCAATTTGACCGGGATAATGTCGAAATTTTAAACCCAGGAAACACCAAAAGTGCCAGAGAATTCCTAGAAGTCTGGTACTCAAGTGAATCAGGCATTAACAAACATATCAATATAGACCAAATTTATCAACTGATAAAACGCAAATCACATGGCGAGAAAGTTCCAAATCCAAGTCAATAAAAAATGATCAATACAGACGTAAATCGACTACCATTCACGAAGATGGTTAGCAGAAGACACAGTTCTATCATTCATGGAGAATTTAAATCAGTTCATTTAATGCTTAGACTTGCTCTGAAGATGTTGTCCAGAAAGACGACGAAAGCTCTGCGATTAACCCAGCAGCTCAGAGAACACAACTAATTGCAAATCATCCACCTGAGCTACAAATCTTCTCTATTATTTTAGTCCTGGGTTTATGTCTAAGTTTTACAAAATACTTGTTGACTGATAATACTATTTTAATGCTTGAATATTTTTTTAACGTCTTTATTGGTTACTAGCCAAATTCATGGTTCAGTTACTTAAAGATTTTACCAAGCTCACCTTAATAAATTTAGAATGAGGTAACATGAATATCACTTTGAACACTTTGGTTTTCCATAAACATTTACACTTAAACTACCGTCTTCTCTTTGTTTACATTCCGACACAAAAAATTCAACCACCTTTTTTTTCACACACACATAATTTCCTTGATAAATTTCCATAAAACAAGAAAGATCAAATTTGCACTATAAAATGACGTCATTTTGTTTCACAGACTCTTGACAGCTGTAGACTACTGATTTTTTAAATTTTTTTTCCTTCACGTTCCCCAGTGGAACATAGGTCTTCAAGTTAGTGGCTTGAAGTTTCTGTAGCAGTGTTTAATTTTTACAGGATGGGGTTGCTAGCCTCATGCCCAACCTTTCCTCTTCACCAGCATTATTTCTGGCTTAGCGAGGTAAATGAGTGCGTCCAGTGGCCGGGGATCGAGCCCCGGACCATGTGCATGGTCGGCGAGAATCCTAACCGCTGTGCCACCGACGCACTTTTTTTATTTACCATTTCATATATTCGCTGAATTACGTATTAGAAGTGTTATTTTTAAGTAGTCTGTTGGTTCAGGAATCACCTTCTGTTTTTCAGAATCATATTTAACAATCAACTTACTACTGAGATTCTATGCAGTTAGTGTTTCCAGTTTTCTTTTTAAACTTTCCTTCATGTTTTACATTGATTTTAGTGATAGAGCGAAGTATGTCTTCATTTGGTTCGTATTAGTCTTTATCTAATGAGACGTATGCTAAGGATGGTATCTTCAGGCTTACGTGAGCTTTTTCAAGTACTTTAGTTTCAGTTGAGTATATGTTGCTAGCTGATAGGCTGATCGTCTACTTTGGTATATTGACTGACTATCGTATCAATGTGAGATAATAATCTTTTTCTTATAAATATTCTGATCTCATGCTTTCGCTGTTCATATAGGAAATAAAAGTTTTACTTTGATTTTAATTGGCATATAGGTAAAGTAAGTAGTCCAAGCACTGTCAACATTCAACAGGAAGACACCTTTGAAATCTTAAGAGGACTGTGAAATTATCTAAGATATTCAAAATTTTACCACTAATGTTTGGTGTAAACCGACATCAGACTGATAAACTAATGAGACTGATCACGACTCTGAACTGCAGCCAGTAATAAGACTGATAAAGAAGGAAGGTTGGGGATGAGGCTCACAACCCCATCCCGTAAAAATAAACACCACTACTACCGAAACTTCGTAGCTCTACTTTGAAGCCCTATGTTCCACTGGGAACGTAATTGAATATAAAAAATCTATTATGATAATAATTAGGATCGACATGTGAATGCCTAGTTGGGTAGTTAGTATGGCGATGAATAGAGAGTAGTGTTTCATTAATTCAAATGACATTTGGGCATTATCCGTGGTAGTTAACAACTGAATCTTGTGGCATTACTAGTAGAGTGCCAGACTAGTAATTTACAAGTCACCGATTTAAATTCTGCCCATACTCAGGCTTTCATTTATTCTCCAGTACTCCCAGGTTTTCCAATGGTTCCCTAACTAATGTCAGCTGATGATGAAATCTTGTAACCAATCAAATCCCTAAAAACCAACACTTGAATATTATTCAGATGCTCACTAGCGACTTGCCCTATTCAGGTAGGTAGTTACCTGGGGTTCTAGTGAGAAGTCGTGACCAGTAGGGTACAGCAGGTCGAAGATGAGGCAGTAACTCATCGAAGAAGACATTGGCTAGGGGTCGCGCTATGTCGTGAATTGACAGAAGTTAGAATTCATAGGCCATTGGATCAACGAGCTAGCTCTCCTTATAACCAGAGGGTCCTGGGTTCGAACATTGGCGATGGGTGCGTACTGATGAAGAGTCCCAAAATAGGACGAAGCATCTGCCCAGTACTCCCGGATTTTCCAATGGTTCTCTAACTGATGTCAACTCATGATGAAATCCTGTAACCAGTCAAATCCCTACAAACCAACACTTGAATATTCTCTATTCATCAACTGATACATCAATCACAGTCAGCCAAACGAAAACTATCTCAGATAGCCTCAACATTACTGAGTATGAAGTCAATAAAAAGTCATACACTGATTAGGTTAGTGACTTAAGCTTCGTATAAACTGTTTACTTTTTATCATTGGTATTATTGAGGTTGACTGAATACACACTTATACTGTGTGTGCTATGAATGAGACTGTCCCTGTAAAGAGGCAAGGTTGGGCGTGAGGCTGACAGCGCCATCTCGTAAAAGTAAAACCACTGCTACTGGAATCTCAAAGCTCAAGCTCGAAGCCTTATGTTCCAACTGGAATATAATGGAATGTAATAATAATAATAATAATAATAATAATAATGACAAAAGTCCTCCTTCTAAACAAAGCTCACTAGAAAAGTGAATGCTGTGTAGGTAATATGAAAGTAAACTTGGGAAAAGAAAAGCGATTTGCTCATTATCATCTGTTCTGAAGAAGTTAAGTTTTATGTAGATGGTGTTTTTATTTTGTTAGGTTTAACTATTCTTCTTTAAGAGTTAAGAAGTCGCTGTTGTTTTGATTTTTTTTTATCATTTTTAAATAGAATTCACATCTTCAGCTATGTATCACCAAAGTCACTTCTAAGTTCAAAACAGTTTACATAATGTAAAATGAAAGCATGCTGAAATAAACTGTGAAACCCCTTCCTCGGTGACACGGAGACTTTATTAAATTTAGTGGTTATGTAACATGGGATTACAGTGAGACAAAGAGGGAGAGGGAGAGAGTAAACACATTCTCATTGTACTATTTAGAACTAACATTTAGATACCAGAAAACAATGTCTGAACACAATCTTGATTATATATATATATATATATTTTCCATATAAAATTAACTTTGTTTGTTCCATCATATTATTATATCTATTATTAGTATTAATTTCAAATGAGGGTTAGTTATAATCCAGTGAATTTAGTTGCTAAGTTACTAAGTTTTAAAGTTATTCTTAATAGAAAGTTGAAAAACTGATACATGTTTGTATTTAGTTTATGTGTCATCAGATTCACTTAGTTCAAGTCTTCTCAGTATTAGAAAAAGGCAACCAACCAACCAAACAAACAACAACGGCTTAAAAGTCATGATCCCTGAATTAATCCGATTAGGGCAGCTGACCTAGTGACTGCAGGTCAAGGATTTTAAAGGTGATTGTTTCAGGTATGTATTGTGTACTTTTAGTTTCACTTGTCTGAGTGCTTGTTTAATTTTAATTTCTTTAATTTTTTTAAAATTTTTATTATAGCTTGATTCCACACAGTATTTTTGGTACAGTTATGGAGTTTTCAGTTTGTGATATTGGTAGCCCAAATTTAGCAGGCCGACCATTGATATCAGGTCTGTGTCGGCCGGCGATCGAACCCCAGGCCATGGTCATGGTCAGCGAGAGTCCTAACCGCTGTGCCAACAACGCACAGCTATTTATTGCCTTCAACACAAAACACATTGGTACCAAACAGTATTGAATTATTACTTCTTTTTCACTTCTTAGATTATTCAGAGATTTGCACTAATAACTACCATGTAAACTGATTGTCGACAATGTTGAATTCTCAGTGTGTTAGAACATGTAAGTATCCTCTGATCTAACCACTGAATTTAAGTTGCATGCTGACTTCTTCATTTAAAGTTTTGTCTTGAAGTAGAAATAAGTAGACATGGACTTAAGGATGTTGAAGACTTATTATAAACTCAATGACATTTAGAAAGCTTACAATTTCTACAGTGCGTCTGTGGTTTAGCCAATCACACATGTGGTCAGGGATTCGATCTCCGACTGAGTTACTCCTTTGCCTGGCTTAGTCGGTAGTAAGCCCGGTAAAGAGAGAAGGTTGAGCATAAGGCTAGCGACCCCATCCCGTGAAAATAAACACCACTGCTATTGAAACTTCAAGCCTCTACCTTGAAGCCCTATGTTCCACTGGGAACGTAAAGGAATAAAAAAAGAGGAACAATTTTCCGGATGAATTTGTAAGTAAATAACTGTAAAAATGAATTTAAACACAAATTTACAGCATTTAAACAAAAACTTTAAAAAGCCTTTCACTTAAAACTCTTAATTTTTACTAAAAACAAATGAAAGGGAATATTAACATGATGAACACGAAAAATGGTTAAGAGTAAGGGAAAGTCCATAGAGGAATTTAATTACTTATTAACGATCGAGTTTAACATAGATTTTCTGCAGTTTTAGTGAGAAATCATACCCAGTAAAGTTTGCTGAAACTGACGAGCATAGCAACAAAGTGGTGTTGCTGGCGCCAGAACAAGAAATCATACACCGTTGGATTGTGACTGATCTAGTAGTTGGACGGTACTGTGCCCACTCCAAAACAATTTTCCCCACTACGTAGGATATGTGGGCAGTGCTGAAGAGTCACAAGCAAATATCTATCACTCCATGATTTTTTGTGGTTTCTCAAATAACCTGAGTTCATTAGGAAAGTTGTTTAGAGAAAAAGTTCTCCTTAAATACTTCTATGAGGTGTATCAGATTCACTTCCTTGTGAATTGCCGGTATCAAAGGCATCTATACCTCTGTCTTCCAATAAAATCTAAAACTCAGTAAGTAACAATACCACAAGAATATGACTCAGTATGTTTATACAGACACTAAGAGCTAACATTCTTCACATTGTTGTCCCTGTCAACGGGGTGCAACATCAGTAGGCTTTTCGTAAGATATTAAGTCATATAACATTAAAGATCTGATTGATTTTCCATCAGATGACGAACAACTGTCTATAAGAGGGATGAGATTTCTTGATGAACAATTCAATTCTATATAAAATAATTTACATATATTATAATACATTGTGGCCTAAGTAATAGATTAAACAATTTCACACCTCTTTCAAGCAATCGATTTTCAGAATATTAATATCATCTTAAACAATATGATTGACAACAAAGCAAGAATTTAGTGAAAAGTTGATTCAGCATACCTTTATGTTTTTAATTGAATTTTAGATTTTCTCGTGGCCCAAGTGGTCTAGTGGATAACACTTTAGCGTTTGAAACCATGGGCGCTGGGTTCGAGACTTGGTGTTAACATAATCAGTCACTGAGAAATGCAGGTACATCCAGATGACGAGAGCCGAATAGGACGAAATGTGTATCCTGGCTAGATTCCACTGCTAGTCACCATCCACCAATTAAAAACCTTTATATTACCTATGATATTTCGAAATCATTTCACTGTTAACAGTTCGCCCATTTTAAAATCTCATCTTCATCATTTTCTCTTCAATTTTGTGACTTTGCTAGTTAGAAAAAATAATAATTCATCAAAATGTTGATACTTTCATCCCAAATAGCTACTTTACATCAAGATACATCTTTATTTGATCTTAAGGCCAAATCTGCGCTCTTCAGACGTTGCGATTAACTTATTATTACTGAATCAATAGTTAGAGCTTAGCAACTTTAAACAAACTATTTTTAATAAGGTAGTTAGTTTCCAGATTTGTCAGTAGATATTTGTTTTCCTCATTTTATCAGGTCTCTTGACTACAGAGTAGCTTAGCATATTATAATTCAAGTAAATCCACTTTCTGACGGATCGCTAACACGCAACAGATTATTATCTAAAATTTGGTCATTCTTTAGGAAGGTAAGAAAGCATTTTCTTTTTTTATTTTATTTTTTATTTATTTTTGATTACAGCTTGATTCCACACTGTATTTTTGGTACAAGTATGGAATTTTCAGCGTGGATATAGGTAGCCCAAATTTTGCAGGCCAAACATAGATATCAGGTGTGCGTCGGCGTGGGCTCGAACCCCGGACCATGTGCATGGTTGGACAACGAGGGCTAAACTTTTGTTTTGTTATAGACAAGACGCATCTTTTCAGTTGGGTAATACATTCGAAAAACAGAACTTTGCGTAAACCGCCTGACCTTACCAATGAAATGTATATAAATCACACAGGCTTAATATGAAACAGATATCTAGAATTTCAGCATACTATTAACGGTCAGTAAGGTATCTCATGGAGATGATACACCTCAGTCTACCGAGGAAATCAGATCTTAACATGAGACAGCAAACATACAGATCAGATGAACTCAATCTCTGACATAATTATCGCTTTATAATGACATTTAGTTTGAACTTTAAGAAGTCGATCCTTCTAAAACAAGTTCCTAATGAGTGGTACAAACCAGAGTCAGACAAACAACCTGCCCTCTTGAATGCCCTAGAGAGACACTGAGAGTATTCACTGAATGTGTGCATAAAAAGACTTATAACTGTCATAAATCATTCCCCCTTTCTTTTAGGTTAAATCATCCAATTCCCAGTCATAAAATGTATCGAAAGTTTTAAACTAAATCACTATATGTTTAAAAGTAAATCACTTAAGTTCTTCAAAGCTTTTTATTGACAGTAAGTACATTTGGTCTGTTGTCTTAGAAATAACAATATCTTACATTTAAAGTGTTATTCAATTGTGTATTAATTCATCTGTGCTAAAGCTGAGAATATAAATTCACAAATGATAAAACCGGGTGCCAGCAGATTTAAAATTTAACTTCGTATAATTATTGTTACTCTTCCTGCTGTTGTTGTACTGAAACAATTTGATACGTTAAGCAATAAATCAGTGTTTTTTTTCTTAGCTAGCTATGAGCTGTGTATGACTTAATTTCGAAGTGAACGCCTACAAGCTCAATACGGTTTATTCTTAAACTCTGAGCTCGCGTAATAACCTGTATACCCCGAATTATATGAAATAATACCAGTTCATTAAATTAATTAACATTTATGTCACTGTAATCACCCATAACTATTGCTGAAATGCAAACTTGGTTTTTGATAAGTTTAAAACCATTGGTCTTAAGATAATCAACCTGACCCAATTACTAATCAGCCTTTAATTGCACTCCAGTCATCAGCAGTCTTGGTATAAGCCTGTAATCTCTCAGTTTACCCCTTGCCTAAATATATCCTTGAACAAACATAAGTTCACTTTTCTTTCTTTATTAGCTGGGCTGGCATTAGGACGAGCTTAACAATGAGGTAAGAGTAGACAGGGTTAGTGTTTGCCATTTGTGTATCCAAGGAGAGCATCTCACTTCCGGGTCGAAATTGTTGATGTACTTCATTCTTGACCTAAAAGTGCTACTTTTGATCCCTAGTGGACTCATAGGTGAGTACTGCTGAAGAATCAGCCGTCTACTGCCCTTAGTATTACATTGATTGTCTAACTGATATCTACTCGTGATAAAATAAATATCGAGATTAACAAACTCTCTACAAAATCAGCATCTAATTATATATTTTTCCTTAACTAATTTGCTGACAGCTCAGGGTAGTAAGTCTCTGTGAGGCTGACCGCCAAAAACACATATAATAAGTGAATTCAGTAAAAATTTTGAACTACCGATAAGGCTCAGTGTAATCTCTTTCCTTAATGAATAAAGATCAATATATATATTCAGTATACATCATATGTCACTGACAGAAAACATCAGGACTGCCATCCAGAAAGTATTTAATGCAAAAGCAATGCTCATTGTACTGAATTATATGAGACCGAGACAGTTATCTTATGATTTCCTTGAAATATGCATAAACAAGCTGATTAAGACATAGTTATTAGTCTCTCATAATTGAAAATCTGACTGTACGTTAAAGTTATCCATCAAGGATGAATTTCAGTAATATCTAGCCATTTTCGTCAATTTTTTCTTCATACTTTTAATTAACATTTTGTAGTTGATGTGTATTTACTGTATAGGTAAGTAAATGACAGACAAGAGGAAATATTTTCAACGAAACTGTTCACATAAATTATTTCTGTTGTGTTCATTTTGAAGAATTAAACACCAAATAAACCAGTACTTTTATTTTTTTTGTTTTATCCTTTGTATATTCCCTTATGACGACTTTTCACGATATACTGACCGCTGACATCTCATCAAAGTCATCGTTTATTCACTTCATTTGTGTACATTTTATTTTGATAAATTAAAAAATAAATGGTTAAGTGTTGATCGAATAATGTGACAATATCACACTTATTGTTATCAACACTGTTACCTATTTAACCAACTTTATCGGTTTTGCTTGCTACTACATTCTGTTAATAATGTGAATTATATATACATATTTCATTTTGTTAACACAAACTGTTTCTACGTCTCTTACAAAAAGAGCACAGCGGTAGTAATGACACAGGGTTTGAGATGCGGGTAGATTGGTCAACTCTGAAACGTATGCAACGAAAATATATATATAGTTGTTGGGACTTGCAAAAATCTATGTGATATATATATATATATATATATATATATATAATATGACCGTAGAGGGATGTGTATACTGGTGTCTGAATGTGTGGCTTTGATGATAGCAACAGAAATTGAGGTCAAACTGACCAAATGTTTAATGAGATAAGTATCCCTTCACCCGCCCACCCCCACCTCCCCTTTCAAGCACACAGCGTGAACGTAAACAAAATGAGAACAACAGGGAAAGAGATGAATAGAATACTCAACTCAAAATATAAATAATCTACGTTGTTTGATTGATTATCCCGACATAGTTTTAAATTGTTTCTAGTGGGAGAAACAATTTTTGCTATGAGTAACAATTTTCCATCATATTTTTGTCCCGATTTTCGATCAAAGTTTTAACAACACAATGTATCGAAAGTGAAGATTTATTTGTCTACTTCGTGAAATGGTATCTCGACAACTTGTAGTATGTTAGCCTCTCGCTTTTTTTTAAAAAAGAAGTCAAAACAGATCAGGTAAAGATGACTCTAAACTATAGCAGCCGAAAACGAAACTACCTGATGAATGGATTAATCACTTTGAGGAACCAGTCAGATGAATCCGCAGTATATAGGCGGAGTCTTGGGGGCTATACACGAATTACGTACCAAATTTCATCCAAATCTGGTGTTTGAGTACTGCTTAGACCACCGGCTCATCGGCAGAGAGAAAAATATTTAACCAACTCTCACTCTTGCTCCATATTCATAAAGTGGTCAATACTATAGACGATTTCCTTAATCCTTTCGATGAGATCCACAGAAATTCCATCGAAAGTTTCTAGAGTCACCTAAAGAAAGAGGGTCGGGGTGGTGAATGAGTCAAGAAACATGACAGTTTACAGTTGTCTCGACGAGTTTACGCACAGAAATTGGTTTAACCTAACTACGTGGACTCCTGTGAGACACTGTGAGCTTTTCTCGGAACATATACACAGAAGTTATTTTATATAACCACATTTTAACGTTGCATTACTTACATATAAACGTCTTTTGCAAATCACGCGCTTCTGCTTTGGACGCTTCTGATTGGTCTGTAGAGATTTGTCAAGATCTTTATTAGGTAGTTTCTGTTTGGGCTGTTATATTTTAGAGTCACCCAGGTAAATGACTAATGAACATAGAAACCTGTAGAAATCGATGCATTCAAAAGGCATTAAAAGGAAACTAAACTTAAGAAAGAACTAAACAACTGCACTGTATTCTGTTATCTCAAAATATTTCCTGCAGTCTGAAAACAAGTGTTGTGAAGATTATTTCATATTAGAACGGCCTATTTTTAATATTCTTACCCTAGAACCATCGTACGCAAGTTTGCAATTTTAACAAGGTATTGTATTGTACTACTGATTCTGTTTTCTTAATCGACAGTAATAATTCAGTTATCTTTAGAAGATTCATTATTATTGGTGGTACAGATGACACATATTTATATGCAGTATACTGCCCAAATGTGTAGAGAATGCATTGTGTATTAACAAGAAAACTAGAAGTATGTTAACACTGGTTTCAGGTTCACACTGAACAAAATTCATTCACATTAATAAGGTGAAAAATAACTAAATCTCAGACAGTATACGAGAATCCCTTGTGTTCACAATCCCTTTTTCGACATTTTGTAAGCTAGATCACTGGTTTAGCAGATATTTATTGCATATTTAAAAAAGTGATTAGTTTGATTATTTCTTCTGTGCAACCACAATATTGCTAATTCTGTCGACAGAAGCAGTAAGGTTATTGGTGTTTATCCTCCTCTTATAGATTGCATCTTTTCAGATTACTTGACATATATTGCTTCTGTATGCATGAGGACTGGATAAGGAACAAAATTCTACTTCGTTTCCACAGATATTGTTAATTAGATAATCTTTAGCACATATTACTCGCGTTAAAAATCATTCAATGAACTGCATTGCCAAAGAAAGGAATCAGATGAAATCGCACATTGCAGTAACCAATTCACAGTAAAGCTGAAAGCAAACAAATCCCCCCCTCCACCCCACCCCCCATTTGATATGAACTGATAGATATACAGCTTTATGACTTCTTTCTATTAGACTAAGAATTCTGTATAACTTTGATCTTCGACAGCACATAGCAGACATGCATAAGAAATAAACTGTGTAGGCGTTTGCACAGTAAGTTGTCGATTATACATATCCTTTTACAGACTCAATAAGTAAAGAGATTTGTGGAGTACAACTGCGAAATGTAATCTAACTACTGAGTCTTCAAACCATACAAAGTGGACTGATGAAAACTGGAAACAGATTCCGAATAAAAGAGGTTACTTTGAGCGAAAATGTTGATTTTTTATAGGCACTACAGTATCAGTTGACTTTCGTTTCTCAAAGACAATTATGAAATACGTATACCATTTTTGTTACTAATAGTGTAATGCGTTAATTATACCACATTGTGTACCAGTTTAACGATTGCTTGGTAATCAGAGGTTGAGTTTACAATGCCTCGATCGGTTTCATAGTAGATCCTGTTAAATATGGTAATCTAACAAAATAATCATTGAAAACGAATCAACAATGGACAACCACTGTATTTGTCTCAGTCTGAGACTCTTCAGCGGTGCATATATAATATTTCACAAATGACCTAAACCTCAATATCTCTCGGTTACTAAACGAACAAGTTAGAGTTCAGTCATTCAGAATCTAACAATCTATGACCTTCAGCATCGTTGAACTGGCGACAGTGGTTAAGTTCCACTCAGTGTAAATTATGAGTAATTTTCCCTTATCAAGACCTCTGTGTAAACAGATATCTACTGGTAATGATGAATAGTGTAGGTGGTAAGTAGCGTTTATTTGATATTTAGATAAATATAAGTATTCCCGGAAACTAGTTTTTTAGATAAAGTTTCTTATTTCATTCTCATAATCATACCATTGGTAAATAAACAGATGGTTTTTACAAGTGTTTAAATCAATACAGTTTATCTAATGCAAACAAACAGAAGTAATATTCAGAATTATTTGACAGGTGAACTGATAACAAAATTCAAGAGCTTCTGATAAATCCTTAAGGTAACTTAGCTTATCAAACTATCTACCTTACTGTCTCGTGTAGAAAATAATTTGAACATTTTACCCTGGGATCGTTCTTGCCTCTGTAGTTTTGCTTCCCTAAATTAAATGGATGAACGAAGAGTATGACTGACAGAATTTGACACAGTATCGGAAATCAAGACACAGTGGGCAACACGGGGTCAATCCCTGCATCGTTCCAAGTGTTTTTTTCCCTCACGCTCCGAGTGGAACATAGGGCTTCAAGCTAGAAGGCTTGAAGTTTCTGTCGCAGTGTTTATTTTTTACAAGATGGGGTTATTAGCCTCATGCCTAACCTTATCTCTTTACCAGCTTTATTACTAGCTTAGTGAGGTAAGGAGTGCGTCCAGTGGCCGGGCATCGAACCCCGGACCATGTGCATGGTCGGGGAGCGTCCTAACTGCTATGCCACCGACGCACGTTCCAAGTGTTGGCTTGCTTTAAATGATAATTCCTTGCGCATACGTCAGTCTACCATAACAACATCTCTTAGATGGTCTTACCTATATTCTCTTAGCGAAGAATTCCTATCGCAAGCGTGACAATTTCGGTCAAGCCTATTCTGTTTCCACCATTTAATAAAATGTTTTTTCAAAATCTTATAGTTTAAGGTAGTTGGAAGTATGACTATAAATACATGATTTAATTTATTTTGATGTGAATATTAAACAAAAGTGAGACAATGGGGAAAAATTCCGTGAGTAATGCTAACCGAAGTCAATACTGAAATCCAACAAATCAGCAGTGATATGTAATGTTTTATAAATATAAAGTTTCGTTATTTTTACAAAAGGGCAAATCAATCTTTAGTGGAGAAAAGAACTGTTCACTATAATAACGCATTTCCTCTCTAGAATCGGTGAACTGTGAAGACATAGAACTTTGTTTTTAGCAGAAATAATAAATAATGAGCTAATTAACACTTAATTAGGAGGAATCTGAAAGGAAAATAACTTCGCTGCAATTTAAGGACATTGTAAACTGTATAAAGAGAGTTAAATTGAGATTACGCCTCGTCTTGAAACAAGATCAAAGTTTCAGTTAGCAAAATAATAATTTAGCAATGTGCATATTTTCCTGTGAAGTGGTAGGAATTAATCCACATGTATGACCTAATTCGCTAGAGAAATCACCTACATCACACAGTACTTTAGTGAACATTGCTCTTAACACTAAACTGAAGTCTTAATGGTGACACTATAACAGTGAGATGGAGGTGGATCCGAAATTAAAACCCAAATGCTCACCACCAATACCAAGGACATATTTGTGTGCATATTCATTCTGAATATTCAAAGAATTATGTCCACATTATTAATAAATTCTGTTTTTGATGTTAGGAACATCATGTTTCGGTAACTTCCACTCTTAATTCAGACACCTCACTCAGAATTATTATTAAACAAAAGAAGAGTACTAGTTAAACGATAATAATGATAATTATTTTATAAAACGAAAACCAGCTTTATCCTACTGTATCAGTTGAACAACCTCTTTATTTGTAAGATATTACTCAGTAAGTGGTCCGTCTTACAAACTAATCACAAAGAAAAGGGAACCAAGTTGATGCTTTAAATTATAAGATGAAATTAAAGTTTTGTAACCAGGCTGTGTGTGAGTGAAAGTCGAAATAATCATGAAAAGTGGTTATTCATCTGTCACTATAAAATAATTGTTGCATCATATAAGAACAGATGATGAATATGCTTCATTTAATACGTAGACAGGTAGACAGAAGAAGACATACTTACAATTATTCCTTCCTTTTTTCAATATAGAAAGGAGAATGACAAAAATTAACGTCTCTTTCATCCCTCTCTCTCTCTCTCTTTCCATACCCTCGCAACAATTCATTTCAAAGTCTCCACAGTTTCCTTTACTTTGTATTCTTATTTTCTCCATATATATTCTTGAAATTAGTTAACAGTTTGTGGCAATTCTTATTTGCTTATTTGCGTGACGAATATTTATCAGTTGGATAAAGTCTTAGTTTTAAACAAAACCCAATGGAATAATGCGTTCACACTGAGATTTATTTCAAGTGCTATGTCAAAGGTCATAACTATCAAAAAAATTCTACCCCTAAACAACAAAATTTTATCAGACCATTCATTGTCTTTCTTCATCATGAAACCCACCTCTTTGTGCGTCAGTATAGAACTAGTTCATATTACAACTGCTGGAAATTGAACATTTCAACAGCTATAACTTAAAAACTGATATCCTTCTCTATTCATCTCCATGATGACAAGTTCATTCATCACTTTGAAATGTATCCTAATTCACCTTGACGATAAACACTCAAAATTTTGTGATGAATACTTGATTTCTGTTGATCAAATGCAGGGCAACAATAAAGAAAACCTGTAGTCATATAAATAAATAATTTATGATTTTTTTTTATGACACTAGTAACTATCTTTAAGGAAAAAAGGGTAAACAAACAACACGCAAATATCCCAACAGGAAATAAAGGGAAAAAATTATCTTTATTTATATTCAAATGAGCTGTGTGCATTGAAACTATACTCTATAGAGATAGAGAGTCTGTTCATATCATCACCATCTGTGAGGATAATGGCGTTTCACTTTCAATTATAACTAAAGTTTATTCACTGTGAAAACGGTTAGTTATGTGACTTTGGAAGATAGATATCACCATAGGATACAGTGAGACTAAAATTCGCGCACTATTAGATCGGCTTCATGGTAATGTGCCTACATGATGGTTTGATAGTGTTAGCCTTTATTCTTTTGAAGAGAGGAAGCACACAGTTGTAAAGGCTTCTGGACTAAGGCGAAATAGTTATCTAAAGTTCAGTGAAACTTAGTCGTTCTTCCGGAGGACTTCAATCCATGGTATTATCTACATTTTAAAAGACCACTCTGGTCGAAAATCTACTCAGAAACAGGCTTTGTCAATCAAGGATTCTGCCAACTCAATTAGGCAAAGTGACCTAATCTAATTAACATGAATCCTGTGACTATGGGTCTAAGTTAGCCGAAAAAACCAGTCAAACATGTTTTGTTAAAAATTATTTTTATTTATAAATATTATAACTCAAACAAGAAAGATTTCCATGTAAATTTCCGACCTAGGATAGTTGTCATTAGAACAGCAGAGATAAGTTTAGAAAAGAAGATTTCAAATCTTGTATAGCATGCAAAACAGTTTAAGATGATAATTGTAACCAGTTCGGGAAATGAAAAATCTAGTGAGATATTTTTACAGTGAGACAAACAAATAGAAATACTGATGGATACTTCAAAGTCTGGGACTTTATCTTTTTCATATTTACAGTTAAACAATAGTGAGAACAAATTTCCTGTACAGATAGTCACAATATGTGATTCTTGTGATACCGTAAGTGATTCTTATGAGTATTCGGAGAATAGTAATCCTTGCTGGCCGAATAGAAGTAACAAAAATACTAAACGACTGTTTTGTTCCTACTTGGTACGCTTCTGATTAGTTCAGCCTCAAAAAGCTAAACGTCCGATGTTCAGATCACTGTGAGCTGGCTAGCGAGGGCTACTAGTTGACGTTAGTGGTTTTCAATTACCCACCATCAGTCAGTAGTGTATGGCATAATGAAATATTCTAAGCATTTCATTCTAGACATCTTATTAGTAGAAAATCAAAACAAGTGATTCAGCGAAGAGACTCTTTTTCAACGAATTTATCATCAAGCTGTACAGTCGTTATATCCGGTGAGGGAATTGAATCCTAGGTGTGAATGCATAAAATAATAATAATAATAGTCATATGAAGTTCAATTAAAACTAAAATGTTTGTGATTATAATCGTAGTACTACCATAATTTATTTCTTCTAGTTGAATGGTTCAGCATATGCAGTAAAAATAACTCATACAGCCGATTGAATACACTCGATGAATTTCATGTGCCATCAAACTGGATGTCTTAAACAACGTTTCATCTATTATTCTTCTTCTTTTGGGTTCCGAATGGAACTTAGAGCTTTACAACACATCTCCGCCTTGTTCTGTTCTCTGCAGTCCTCTTTGGCTGGCTTCACGATTGCCCATAAGCTCTCACCTTCTCCTCATATGATCGCCTCCATATCACCCTCGGACATCCGCCCAACTCATCATTATATATTCGGGTTCCACTGGGGGGGGGCTGGACAGCAGCTTCACCTAAAGGTCTCCTCAAAGTGTGTCCAATCCACCTCCATTTTCATCATTGGTTCGTTCCCAGAGTTTCCTGTTAGTAATTCTTTCTGACCATTGGATCTTCAGGATGAGGCTGGAGAAGGCGACTGTTGGTAAGAGTCTAAATTAGCCTGTTGGGAGTATATTTCTTGACACGTCAAGTTTCTGATCTATATAGAAGAACCAACTAAACACTGATGCAAAAATTTCAAATTTTATTCTTTATACTGAGTGCAGAAGACTCTTAAAATAATTTTGGAGAGATGAAGGCCTGTCTTCCTCTTCTGATTTTTGTTTTAACATTCTCATATGTGCTATCACCTGTGGTTGAAACGATGCTTCCTAGATAAGTGAAGGAAGTGACCTCTTTCAGATTTCTTCCGTTTACAGTAATTGATGCTGGTTACTGTTGTTAATTAGTTATTTTTTCATTACTTCCACTTTCACCATATTCACTTAGCTGCATCTTCTGAGGGTTTGTTGGTTTTTGCCTGCAGATGTCCGGGTTTGTGTGACTTTAGACACAAATCGTAGGCGAAGTTCAGATCTTCTTATAGGTTCAGAGTATTCCTGGATCGATCTAATAACAGTGTTATTCAAATCTAAGAACAGTGGCTAAACTGCACCTCATTCACTCAAAAGAACGATTCTTCCAGGTACTGTGAAAATAAATAGTTCATATTTAGTAGTGATATGCAGAAAGAAGAGGAGATGAACTGGACGCACGCGAAGAAGTCCTTCAAGTGATATCACACACCAGGCTATCCACTGGAACCCAAGTGGTAAGCGACAACCTGTGCGTCTGAGGGGGACATGGGCGGGTGATCGTATGAAGGTGACTTGAAAGCTTGTGGACAGTCATGGTGCCAGCTAGAAAGGACGGCAGATAACGGAATGCAATGAAGATATGCTGCTGAAGTCCATTCGGGACTCAAGGAATGAATAATAAGGCTAATAGTCCTATTATTAAAAAGTATGGAGGCTGAACCTCTACTTCGACTGAGAACAAAACTTTGGGCACCAATAGGGAATATTATGAAGCTGACAAGGCGAAATAATTGATAAATGTGTTCAACTGATGACTTCAGTTAACAATGTGTTGCGCCAAACTTTCCCTGACGCCTTGATTTTAAGAAAGATATCTGTGTGTGAAGTTTTAAAATACTGTTTCTGAGGAAATCATATTTCATTGAGAAATACTGCTTGAAAGTTTTTCCAAGTATGAATATACTTTAACTGATTCAACTGCTTTGTATTTTAGTTTTGTTAGATTTACTTATATATTTTCTTCTGTAAAATGCTTAAAAATACAGTAATTTCTTTTTCTTATTTTAGGTAACTCCCAATAAAATAAATGAATTAAAATCAATATATTCAATCAATAAGGGTTATTGTTTATAGATACATCGAAATTAAGGTCAGTGAAGGTGTAGAGTTAAGTTATTTCCAAGGTTTAAAAAGTCAGGCAATCATAAATAGAGATTTTTTTCCTGTAGCATAAATTATTTCCCCCTTGGTTTTTCTTTTCTTTTCTACGGGAAAAACAATTTTCTTTCGAATTCATCACTCATATAGTAAACAATTTCGTTGTCATAGTTAAATATTCATAAAGGTCGAAAAAAAGAAAAAATGCAACAATATGTTTCTTATTCTTGCATCTATAACCATACAACTGGTGATGATGACCTAATTTTCTAGAAATGATTTGTAAATGATGTCTAAAATTAAACAATCGGTAAATAAGTTATCTGTATGAGTCACTATTAGGTTTTACTGCTAAGCTTAATTTATTCCGGAGACCAGAAACTGTGTTATTTATACACAACATATACAGTTGGTTTATGTAACCGATGAGTCAAGAGATGCACACTTTCATTTATTTGCTATTAGATTTTGTTGATTATTTTTTCACACGACAGAGAGCGAGCAGCGAGGAAACAGGCATAAAATGGACTCACACAAAAAACTTGGAGGATCTGGACTTTGCCGGTGATATATGTCTGATTTCCCACAAACTGGAAGATATGCAAGTGAAAAGCAAAAAGTTGGAGATAGAAGAAGCATCAAGGATAGAACTTCAGGTGAACATAGATAAAACAGAGGTGATGAAGATTCCTGGCCAACACCACCAACAGCAACAACAGACAACAATCAGCCAGCGTAAATGGGAGGAACCTGAAAGAAACAACCTCCTTTACCTACTAACATGGGAAGCATCGTTTCAACTACAGGCGGAACTGACGAGGACATCAAAGCCGAAATCGGAAAAGAAAGACAAGCTTTCACTTCTCCTAAGTCTGTGTGGAGGTCAACAGCACTCACCATCAAAAATAAGACCCAGGTTTTCAACTCCAATGTGAAGTCAGTACGACTATACGGATGAGAGACTTGGCGCGTCATAAGGAGCACCTCAAACAAACTACAGACTTTCATTAACAGTTTTCTTCGCTTAAAACTCAAAATCAGATGGCTGGCCAGAAAAGATCAGCAACAGGGATCTCTGGCAATGAGCGAACCAACCCAGCAGGGACCGACTGTGCAACAAATATGCAGGAAGAAATGGAGATGGATTGGCCACACTCTGAGAAAACCATCTAGTGACAACACACGCCAGGCTCTCGAGGGAAACCGGAATGGGAAGCCGCGAGTTGGTCGTCACTGCCAAGGTGATATGGAGGAGGTCATGAGAGGAGGAGATTAAAACATGTGGGCAAACTTGGAGCGGAGTGAAAAAGTTGGCAGAAAACTGAAGGCAATGGAGACGCGTGGCTGAAGTCCTATGTTCCTCTAGGAATTAAAGGATATAATAACAATATATCAATGTATTTGCAAAACATCTAGTTTAGAATAAGATTTCAGTGTATTTTTTTAAAATTTAGAACAATCAGAATGTTCATGCCACATTGTATGATTTATATGACGCTATAAACTGCATCAAGACGGTTGGGAATAACTCCACACGATGCGTATTTCTGAGCAAAATGAGTAGTTGGAAATATTTACCGGATGGCTGTTTTTTCTTTTTTGAAGTTATATTTACAACTTAGGAAACCATGGTTCCATAAGTTGTTTAAGTAAACAAACTCAACTTCATTTCGGCTGAGCTCTCACTTTTACACGAAATAGGTTATGCAATTTACCCCCATAATTCTACATTATCCCTGGAGATATTTTTCGGAAAATCATTGAAATACTTTCTAATTAATGTTTTTCTGTACAAAATAAAAGTTTTCTCTAAAAAACTGAGTATAATTCTTCCCATTAGTAAACTTGAACAAAGCAAGAATGACAAATGTATCGGAGAAATATGAGCCCAGTCTTTATTATTTTGTGATTTCACTTTTTTCACTAACTTTTATGACATATTACAAGGGTTATTACCCATGTCGAGTTTAATCAGATAACAGTGGAATTCGTTTAGCTACATGGAGGAGGGGATGAAACCAGAATTTAAAAAAAAAAACACTCACAGATAAACCGACAGTTGTTTACTAACACACACTTGGTAAGTTCTCAAAATCTCATACAATTTGACTTAGAACTGATAAATATAAGTCAGGTGATAGTCTGAGTAGTGCTATGATCTGTAACTAAATGCATTAGCAGTCTGAGTAGATAGTGATCGCACAGATGACTTCTATTCTCCTCATTAGTAGACATCATGACATAATATTATCATTGTTTGATCACCAGATGCTGACCTTGTTTTTTCTCTCAAATTAATTATTGTCATAATAAAGATTTTTATGGAATGAGGCGGAGAAGTCATTAATGGATAACGACAAATGTAGGCATCAGCACATTTCATTTTGTAATTTCACACATGCTTGATCCGCACATGGGGCAATTCTTTTCATTTCGTTTTGAGGAAACATTAAAGTTTTCGAATGTTGGCCTTGTTTACATAGTACAAGTATCATATGATTGACATAGTAACAAGAATGTTTGTCAAAAAGTCATGTCATGCAGTGACCATTCGGTAACACACCAAAATGTTGTCACGGTAAACTGTTATATCTGTGTATGAGAAACCTGGGCAATGATAGTTGGTGAGGTGTAGTAAAAACAAAACACAGGCTAATTATAGCAAGAACACATTTTAAGGCAAATGTTTAAACACAGTAGAGCAGATGCCGAATAACATTCATATTTTTATATATGAATATCAAGTTTATTAACTGTTTGGTTATGGGATTTCATCAATAGCTCACATTGGTCAGAGAACCACTGGAGAACCTGGAAGTACTGAACAGCTACTTTGTTCTAGTTTGGGGCTCTTCATCAGGACGCACTCAACGGGGCTCGAACCCAGAACCTTTCGGTTGAGAGGCAGGCTCGAAGAGTCCCAAACTAGGACAAGACAGATGTTCAGTGCTCTCAGGTTTTCCAGTGGTTCTCTTACCAATGTCAGGTCACGATGAATACCTGTAACCAATCAAATCAAATCCTTGCAAATCAACACAATATTTACTATTTGTTGAAACATAATTTTGATAGAATTCTAATTCATTTAACTGTATTTGACTGTTTTCTGAGATGCACTGAGTTCAAAATACTTTCGATAATCACGGTCTTTAATGTGTAGAAATATTGATCACTCACATTTACTGAAACTTTGGGTTAGTGTTTCTAGTTTGTGGATACTTATATTGCTTAAGAAGCGTATGCTATAACATTTTTTGGGAGAAACATTTTGTATCACTACTTTATCCTTCCTAAATATCCTCTTTTCTTGGTTACAAAATCAGGACTAGTTGATGTAATTTATATGATTAGTTCTAATTTTCCGGTTCTGATTTGCAGGAACTTGATTGGCTTCAAGTCAGGTAATGAAATAATACCAATTGGAGAAACATTGGAAACCAGAGAGTACTGGAAAGCGTTCTTGTTCGTGTTTGCGACTCTTCAGCACTAAGTACTCATGACACCGCTTAGAATCATTTAGGTATTCGCTTCATTTCGTTTGAAGTTTATGAGGCTAGTTGTAAACATAAGTTTCATGTTTCTAGTCAACGCTTAATTTATTAAGAACCGCATAAGAAAACTTGATGCAATACTAAAGGTCATTTATGTCGTATGTAATCAGCTTTACAAAAAATTCCGGTCGGCGTCTCATTCATTTCAGTTACTATTGGACATTTTGTCACGGCTGACCTATAGATGTTAGTCAGCAAATTACTGTCGACCACTGGTATGCAATCACTTTAAAATGCAATCTGATACTAAGTGAAAGAAACCCAAAAAAATCAACGATAAGTGAGCAGATTTCGTCTTAATATGTGGTCATCAGTAGCGTCAAACACTAGCTGCCAAAGCCTTCATGTTGACAGCCCTCACGTGTTCCTGTAATTTATCCACTATTCAGTAACTAGGTTATAGCTTACACAAATATGACTAAACATTGATTTGTGATTTACCTAGTCTGAATATATTTGATTTCATCCTTTATAGTAATGCTTATTACGTATACAGAATATTCCGTCTTTGTATTTTCAATTACTTTCCTCAATAAAAATAATTTTCTCTAGATGTGAGACAGCGATATCTTAGACTTAAAATAAGTTATCAAACGGATACGAAGTATATTAATTTATACTTTAAATGATGGAAAGAATTATTAAAACAGGACTTTTGTCAGTGGTCATCAATACTCGACGTCCCATTCAATATTCATGAATACTGAACAAAGAACATTCTTTCTGATAGCGTTATCATCAGGTTCTACACTTATACATACACATAATAGTCAATGAATTAGTATCATTAACAACATTAATGTTGTTTGAAAAATGGACTAAATCCATTTTATCTAACTCACACCACCCTCTTCATTCACAACTCTTCCCTTGTATCTCATCAGTCAAAACCAGAAGCCTATATAGAAAACTATATGCTCGCATTAGCAAGTACAAAAACTCAACCATACCCTACTTAGCTCGTGTTCTGTGCGATAAAGAAAGCATTAGGCGTGATACCTATAACTTATTAAACAGTCAGTAGAACAACTGGATCTCGTCTTTCCAACTCATATCATTTATAGGTACAACGTTTTCTTCCTTTCTTTTCCTTTTCTCTCTCTCTTTTTTCTGTTATATGCTGCTTTGTTTCTTTCTTCCTTACTAACTCTATTTAAAACACTCATCTTTCTTTCACACTCTGTATATCTCGACCTTTCTGTTACCGCTTACGCCAGTAAATATGCTAGTATCTACTTTTCTAACACCTTCAAACACTCTGTTCAATTCTGGCTTGCTACCGACATACCAATATGTTGTTGTCATGATGAACTGAGATCTTCTTAATCTGTGTAGAATTTTATTTATTCTTAATTTACTAACTGGATGCAATACTGTAGTAAAATGCTGAGAATTCCATTCTGTATCACAAATGCTGTTCCAGTGGGAAGTCGTGACCAGTAGGGTGCAGCTGGTCGGGTGTGAGGACAAATACTCGCCGAAGACATTGGCTAGCGGTCGCGCTATGTCGTGAATTGGCAGAAGTTAGAATTCAAAAACCATTGGATAGGGTCCCAGTGGCTAAATGGTAGATGAGCTCGCTCGCCTTGTAACCAGAAGGTCCTGGGTTGGAATCCCGGTGGGTGCGTACTGCCGAAGAGTCCCAAACTAGGACGAAACAGTTGTCTAGTACACCCAGGTTTTCCAATGGTTCTCTAACTAATGTCAGCTCATGATGAAATCCTGAAACCAATCAAATCCCTACAAACCAACACTCAAATTATTATTATTAATATCATTGGATTACAGTTCATTAGCACCAATATAAAAATACACTGAATGAATATCACAAAAATTAGGAAAGATAGTGATACAAATTCATGAATTTATAGTCTTCACTAAAGGCCCGCTACAGCAGTAGCAGTGGCTGGACTTGCTTCTTTTTCACATAAAGCACTAGTTGTTTCACGCGAATCGCGATAGCTTCTGTTGTTCGGAGCATATGGTACCTGGATAAATGCAACTGGTCTCTTTCCTATTAGCTGATTCCGACGCTAGATCTTGAATTTGGTCACTAATGAGGAATGGATAATGTACAGATGTTGGATATGAACGTACTGAATTAAATTTGAAATTTATCTTGCTATGAATGGCTATCAATTAAGAGTAGGATAGATTGGTTCTAAAAGTGTTAATGAGTACTTTGAATGGACACCAGTAACTAGTGTGATGTGTCTAGTCTTTTCTTTGGTGCAGACTGAATTCTATCAGTCAGGTTTGCAATGTGGCCACCATTTTAGGCAGCTCGCCATCACGGTGCACATTGATTTGATGATATTAGATGGTTGGAGGTAATTGGCCACAGGAAGCCTTGGACCAAGGTTTCGTGCTAGTTGGCACCCACCACCAGTCAGGAAGGCGTACCTGCAACATTGAAGGAACTCATGTCGCTCCTGAGATTCGAACCCGCGTCACCCAGGTCTGCAGTCAGAGACGTCACCACTGAGCTATTTGGGCTTACGACTGACATCCTGTAGTGGATACTTTGATTGGACACTAGTAACTAGTATGACGTGTCTAGTCCTTTCTTTGAACAATAAGCACAATTTACACTCCATCAAAATTTAATAGCCTTAGCTTAATTAGAAAACGTAAGAAAACAGCTTAAGAAAATGTAAAGAGAGTTTAGCAGCTTCATAAGTCATAGAGATCTGCTTATACTTCCTATAATACTTACATGTGTTTGAGTAAAATTCAGTTTTATCAGTGTATATAACCTACAGTTCTTTAATCTGACTAATTAATAATTGAAATTTCAAATTAATAATAACATTTTAAAATTTTACTATCCTTTAGTGGACGAATATTAGGTGTATCAGTGTAGCGTGTAAGAGATCTCAATCAGATCAACAACAGATTATACAGTATAACAAAGTTTAAACATGGGATAAATTGAATTTTATTTAAAACTATGGTTACTAATCCCTCGTAAACATATATATATATATACATGAACAAACTAAATATTGGATCATGCATGGTTCATTTAATTACCTTTATTTTATTTTGAAATCTAGAAAAAGTAACTGAAATCACCTAGAAACAATGACATGATCTTTCATAATATTGACTGACTCATGTACACATCAAATGAACCGTTAATTTAATACATACACACACACACTGGAATTTTATTTAAAATTCAAATATACTACTACTATTACATTAGTTTAATTTTAATTATAAAAAATACTTCAAGAAGATTTATGATCCACGTGTATACTGCAGATTATTTCGGTTTCTAAGGTTTCTAAGTTTTCTTCTCGCTATAGATTTAGCCACCGTTATCTTGATGCTTCTGCATGAATTTGCATGAGTTCACGTGTCTCACTAAGTATATCTATTTGTGTGCGTGTATGTGTTGTGTTTACACGTTAGCAGTTAGGGTGTATGCCTACCTTTGTAACATTTCATCTTAACAACAAACAAAGTTTTACTTCTGACCTAGCAAAGTTAAATGAAATAGAATTTTAATTCCTATGGAAAATAAAGAGGAGGCGGAGAAGATGAAGGTGGATGGTATTCACTGAATATCCTTCATGTTGCACAGTTTGTGAGTCAATGAATAGTAAGTAATAAATAGAAATGAATATCAAAGTGATGGGTGTTCATTTTTCTCCTTTATTATTATTCAAATTCTTTAAATTCATAACAATCAAAGAAAATTTCCATGTCATATAACTCCTTTTCCTATGTTCTGCTGTTTTGATGGGACATAAGATTTAATTAGCTGTTTAGCAATTTAGAAATTAGAGCAATATCGAGAGATTTTTCTCAAGATGCCCATGTGTTAAATGAAGCTGAACATATAATAAGAAACTTTAACTGTAAACAGATAATATTAAATCATATTCATTGCACAAGAGATGCTCCACTAGCTTAGTGGGTAACACCGCCAAGTTTGAAACTAGAAGTGTTCACTGTGAGCCTCAGTGGAAACACTATCGATTACTGGGATGCAGATGTGTCCATCTGATGATTTCTGGGTAAGGCGAAACGCGTAGCATAGATTTTACTGCCAGAACCATTAAGCAATTAAGAAAAGGCAACTGTGACTATATTACCCTTTTGCAGTTTTATTTCTCTATGGGTTTTACATTCTAATCAGAGTGATTTCAACGTCTACTTCCTGAGTTTCTAATGATCAACAAAATGTTGTTATCGAGTTCTGTCGTTGGATTTATCATCTTAACATAAATTTCAACATGGGTTTTATCATCTCTCATAACGTCTTCAGAATACAAAGTTTGTAGCACACTTACTAACAACAAGTGTAATAGGCGTCTGTTTCTGATGTAAAATTTACTCTTTTAAACCACTTACTGTCAACTATATAATAGGTTTACGAAGAATATAAAGTATGTTGGTGTTTGAGTGATAGAATGCTCGCCAGCTGTGCACATGATTCAGTTCCTGGTCGACGAATTCCAGAACATCACCTAACCAGTAGAAGGCCTTGAAGTGAGGGAAGATAGAACTTTAGGCTAGCCATCTCACCCCCTTCAAAATAACACCACCACAACTGGAAATTCAAAGCCTAACGACTCATGTTCCACTCACAACTCAGAGAATTAATGCAAATTGATATTACTGGCATCAAAAAAAAAGTTATAAATAATTCGAAACAAGCTGCACCTCGAATTCCAAGTGTTTATCTTCTGAAAATCAAAACAATGTTAAGAAATGAACGATTTCGTATTCCAAATCATACTTTTTGCTTTGCGGTTAGCTTGTATTTGACGGAGGGATATTCGTTATGTTAGTTTTCCGGTTTATTTACAATTTCTGTCTGATATTCCTTAATGTAAAGCTTGGCTACATTTCTTGTGAGGATTCATTCCCTATTGTGGAGTATTTATTTTCGAACTCTTCCATTTTTTGTCGTGAGCTCAAGGAACACAACAATGCTAAAGTATAAATCTTTGGTATAATTTCCATTCGCAATACTTCATTTTATATCTCTTCACTGTGAATTTATACAAACTATGTCTTGTTCATATTCGCAGATTATTTTAATTTGTCTACATAGTGGTTCATGTTTAATCTTCATAAACTTTTATAATCCTTAAGGAATTAACAAAATACTTATATAATGCTTATAATTGTAATTAATACAGATAATTAATTACTCAATGAAAATATTTTATGGTTTAATCTGGCGGTTTTTATGCAACAGCTTTAATTAACTAGTATTACTACTATTCAAAAGAAGAAGCCGGTCAACAACACTTGATCACGTTTTGTCTATTGTTAATTTCGATGATTCGTGACCATTTAAATAGATTTTAGTTTATATAAATAAAAAATATGGGTTTCATTCGTATAGATTTAACTCAGTGAAGTAATCAAGCCCCATTTTTATCCTGCTAATGGTATGCTGACAAAACATATAGTTGTGTAAATACATTACATTATTTTTATTGATCCTTAGTCTGTTCAAAACTCGAACCTAAACAGAGGAACTGTTTCATAAATTATTACTGCAATGTGAGTATTTGGGAGTGTAGTAGCAAGTGAGTGAGGCAAATGTTCATGCTTCATCGAATCATCAGTTTAAGTAGATGAGGCTTTTCCTTTCAAGTGATATTTTAAAGAGTGTTTGGTTATTGTTCTTTTTTGTGTGTGTGGAATTTTTCTAGGTAGATGGAACAAGATGAAGGAAGAAAATTTATGGTACTGCTTTGAACTTTATTTTCGTTTAAAACTTTCTCACTTCTTGTGAAGTTGAATTAACTGTTAATTATGAAACTGAATTAGATAGAAAATAAATTGCAAATTCCTTACTAAGGTAATAGTTTTGTATGCCTAAAAACAGACAGCTAACACCATTATTGGAAAAGGTTTAGAAGGAAGGAAAGGTACCTGCCGATTGGAAGAAAACCTGACTATCTTGTCAAGAATCCAAAGAAGGGCGACTCAGGCCTCCGCAAGAACTAGAATGGAATAATGCTCTTGTCCACGCCGAGTAAAATAGTAAGTCGCATTATACTGGAGAGGATAAAAGATGCACTAGATGCAGAACTTCAACAGGAACAGGCTGCATTCAGGAAAGGCAAATAATGTGCTGGTCAAACTGCCACTTTACGTATCGTCACTGAACGAAACATGAATTGGCATTCAAACCTGTCTCTACCTCAACTTCGAAAAGGCTTTCGACATACAGCACTGACCGAGAAGTAATTTGAAAACTACTTCAATACTACGGCGTGCAGTGTCCCAAATCTTTATCAATCTCATTCAACAGCTGGTTGGCTACATGACGATGCCACGTGTCAGATGATCCACAAAGGGAAACTCAATGAGGCGTTCAAAGTGAATTCAGGAGTAAGACAGGCTGACCGCCTATTATCATCGGTGATATTCTTAATTGTGATGGACTGGATTATGCGTCAGACTGTCCGTTGGAAATGAGAAGACAGGACTATACTGGACCATCGAGAAGAAGACTCTAGAAGATCTGGATTTCGACCATGGATGATTTATGTCTAATGTAACACAAACTCGAAGACTTGCAGGCAGGCGAAAACCAACAAACTGGCAGGAGAAGCAGGCAGCGAAGACAGGACTCCAGGTAAACATTGAGGAGACGGAGGTGATGACAATAACACCGATGAGCACCAATCACCATCAGCGGAAGAGATTTGAAAGAGGTTACTTCTTTCAATTATCTAGGAAGCTCGGTTTCAACCACAGGGGGTCTGAATGGATAAAGATGTCAAGGCCAGCCAGAATCAGAAGGGTTAGATACACCCTCATCAACCTGAAACAAGTTCGGAAATAGGTTGCCGCTCCACCTCAGCATTACGAACAAGATTCGGACTCTGTTCAACACAGATGTAAAGTCAGTCAGTCATTTCGTGTGTGTGTGTGAGTAAGAAACCTGCACTGTGTGTCACGAAAAGCATTTCCAATAGGCTACTTCAGACTTTTGTCAACAGCTGATTTCGCTGGCTTCATACGGAAGATCAAATGGCCAGCCAGCCAGAAGGAATTAGCAACAAGAAACCCTGGCCGTGGACAAACCAACCAATAGTCGACTGGTCAACAAATGTGTAGGAGAAAATGGAGATGGACGCGGCATACGCCACTGAGGAGGTCATCGAATGACATCACGCGCCAGGCCACTGCTCGAGTGGAACACGGGAATGGGAAGGGATGAGTGGGTTGTCAGTGGGACTGTGACATGGAAGAGGTCGTGTAAGCTGGAGGGATGAGGAGATAAGAGATTCTTGTCGATCGTGGATTCAGACAGCTTTAGAGGACAGCAGAAAATACGACAAAGTAGAGATATGTTGTTGAAGCTCTATGTTCCACTTGGAACCCAAAGAAACAATAAATAATAATCAACAAATTCATTACAGCAATATGTATAGTTTACAGTGAAATCAAAAATTTTCAAAGTAAGATTTTCAATAATATTCACAGAAGTATTTTTCATAAAGGAGTTTTGTCACACGAAAAACTAATAAGTAAAGGCAGAAGTGATCATTTACATGAAGATGTAGCTCCAAGCAATTTGATCAACTTGTATTATAACAAATACACTGTTCAGGTTCTTGAATGACTGGTTTATGGCTAAGGCATCAAACAAAACTCTTACCTTTTAGAAACCTGTAATACGTCAGTTATCTGTTAGAATCAACAGTCAGTATACATCTTAATCTAGACTTCATCAGTTTCAAATGGTACAAAATAGACTTGACTAAACCAGCAGAGATTGACCTTAAAAATACAGCAGAAATAATGGTTATTAAACAAAGAGTTAGTTTCGAGTTAGGTTTGGAGTTCAGGACACATCACAGACTCATCCAAATCGAATTTGGCCACCACTAGATTAATGAATCCTGGCAGTTACTTCTTTCATAATGAATATCAGCTGATGTTATCCATATGTACTTTTTGAATTCCCATTGACATCTCTGGATCTAACTGATCCTGTATCTGATACTAGGATGAATGTTTCCTCAGTTTTCAATTTAGTGGTTGTTTAGTGGTGGTTAACGCTGCATAGATGGATCAATTCACCCTAACATTATCAATGGGTAACTACAAGACCACATAAAAAAGCTACTAAACAATTTATAAACAGAATTAGTTGTCAAGGCTTTCTTGAAAATTTAACTTTTAGAGTTGACTATAATTATCTATGCCGAGCAATTAATTTTTTTTTGTACATTGTAAAATACTAATTAGAGTAGTGCTTATCTGGGTACTTTCAAAAAACCTTTTTGTTAATTATAAACATATATAATAATATAATAATGCGTATAGTATCAGTGCACTGAAATGACTTGGTAGTTTGCCTATCTATCCTATATTTATTTATCAGAGCTATTAGTCTGATTTACGTTTAGACAGGTGATCCGTTTTATTTTAACATTCCCACAATTATTTACTAAATGGAAAAATATTTTGTTTCTGGCATTTTCCCATTTGCTATTGTTGTTTATTACATGTATATGATAAATTATACATTTATATATATACGATAACACATAATTGCCACTATATATTATGATGGTTGACGCATAGGAAGCCATGTCTGAAAATAGGTAATAAATAAGAATGAGTAAAATTGCTATTTCACTAAAACAGTTAACTATGCGAAAAAATAAATTACACAGTGAACAATGAATGTATACCTACTCTCTTTCATAGATAAATTCAACACACACTAGCACATTAATATTTGAGATTAGATTTCTGATTAAACGGGTGGTAGTCAATATTCGGAGGGAATGAGTTGATTTACTGTTTCTAACTGAAAAGATCAACAGAAGATAATCGTCAATAATTATCCATTTAACTAATTATTAGACACGTACCGAGTAAAATTAAGCTTCAGTTTTTCCACAGCCCGTTTGCCATCACCACAACGATTTCTTCTATGTTGGTTAGTAAAGAATTTCACCGCGATTATTCTATCTCAGGCTTAATTAATTTATAAACTGAATGTAACACTGTTATACCACTGACGATTTTGATGATCCTTCAGAGATTCAGACATGCCACAATTCTTTCATTTCCAGAGGTTGGCGTTTCAGAACTGTCTCCATAAATCAGTTTCTAGTTATCATCATCGAATCCTGCATCTCACTCGTAATGTTGTGTGAGTAGTGATCGTTGGAAACCTAAAATTTTATATTTCCGTTGTTTGCTTAATTTGGTAATGTATTAAAAAGTAACAAATAGTGCTTTTTTATCTTCGTATTTAAAATTTAACGTTTTCAGGTCAGTTCGTCAGCCAGTTCATCTATAACACTTCGTAGTCACCCAAACTACTAAACGCATATTATACTTTTGTCTGAGAAGCTTCTCTTACATCGTCACCACACTACAAGTTAGTAGACTCACAAGGGATTTTTATTCATACATTTTGAAATACCGTGTAAACACTAATCTTGACCAACAGTAGCAGATAATCGAATTGACGTCACGTAAATTCAAAAAAACGAGTGATGTCATTTTAACCAAAAAAGTATATTGTTTAACACATAGGTCACTTTTCATGCCTACTAATAAACATGAAACTTCTCATCTCTTCGTCTAAGCTGATTACACTACCAAACGAGAACCCGTTGGCCAACAAATATGTAGAAGGAAATATGAAAGAATTTGCTAAAAATGTGTGATCTGTATTATGATGACACCATACAGCATTTATTATTCAAGATGCTGGTTGTTTGGAGGTGACTGGCAAGATATCGAACTTTTTCCTAAGAAACGTCTCCTAGTCTATGAAAAATATACTCTTATTTGGATGTTGCTATTATTGATTAAAAGTTAAGGATCAATAACGCAAAATTCTGTATTTCCGGTAAGATTGTTCGTTGGATGACACTGCAAATAAACTTAAACAACAAAAATATAGATTTTCAAAAATCACTTCAGGTAGACAACCAGGAGGCACTCGATATCTGTTTGATCTTAGTCTGGGATACACAAGTAAAGCCTCAAAGAGAATTTAGCAGAGACTAAACACTGGACCTTCGCGCTGTGAAGCCAGCACGTCACCACTCACCGTTTGCAGTACTCCTAGTTCTAGTTTTAAGTGAAGTGCTGAAAAATCTTGAAACAAAATAGAAATGGCATCCTATGTTTCATCGTTTTTAATCGTTTACCAGCTAATATCAGATTGTGAAGAAATCTCCCTTGAAATGAATTAAATCTCCAAAATCCAAACATATTAGCAACATTTGTAGCTGGTAAACTAAACTTAAATACGAAAATTGTATTCTTAATTCAAAAAGAGATCGAAATTTCTAATTTTATTCATCTACTGAAGTGCGCCGGTGGCACAGCGTTTAGCATGCTTGCAGACCATGCACATGGTCCGGGATTCGATACCCGGCCGACGCACTCCTTTACCTCGCCAAACCATTAGTAAGACTGGTAAGGAGGGAAGGTTGGACATGAGGCTAGCAACCTCATCCTGTGAAAATAAAACACTGCTACGGAAACTTCAAGCCTACAGCTTGAAGCCCTATGTTCCACTGGGAACGTGAAGGAAATAGACAAATAATAAAAACATACGAAGTAGAAATAACTGTTACTAAATAATACTGTTAATCACCCTTCCAAATTTTTGCTTCTCATAACAAAATGAGGAAATCTCATCACATAGAGAGTCGCCTTACTTCAGTGATACAGTTGATTCAGTGTATTTATAAGAATGATAAACAAGTTTTGAGTTAAATTTTTCAAATCATTAAGTCTTAAAATTACTGGTCTTATTAGTGTCCTAGGAAACTTTGCAATTTTTGAAGCGGAGAAACCGGTTTTCCAAATATTTCGGCTGATATATATGAAAAAAATCCCCGTTTAGACATTTAGAAAACAGAAAGATTGAGCGAAGAAATTTTTACTATTCACTTAGATCCTCATCTCTGGCTCTACTCTAATATGTATATAGCATTTTTATTACAATGCACAACAGTTTACCAATCAAGTGCCGATATGTCTGTTAACAATAATTAGTCAGTGTCAAAATGTCGATGGGGTTGATAATTAACGAAGAAAATCAATACACAGACATTTAAAGGGTAGAAATGGTCAGAATCAACTAATTTTACAAGGATAACACGTAATTAAAGATGAAGTAGTCAGAGAAAATAAAATAATTTGGACAATTATAATTTTTAGTATAATTTTAGTATAGTATAGTTTATGATATATATGAGATAGAATTTGCTAGTTTCAAAGTGTTGTGTCAATGAAATCTCAAGACTCGAATTCAGTACATATAACAAATAAGTCTTTCTTTTGTCTTCGTCAAACTGAATCATACCGGATTGATGAATTTTATGAAATATAAACACTAACCAGTAGCTATACGTGAAGAGATTGATCGATCCACTAACCACCCCTATTACAGAACTTATGCATCACAACTATTCCTCCGCTCTGGAGGGGCAGTTGTGATCTGCATAGATTTTGCGTCTGAAATATCTTAATTGTATATCTCTAGGTACGAGTATTAGTATCTCCATAATATTAGTATCATTTACAAAGCCTATATCATAAATTGGTACTAGTCATTAAAAACGAGATCAGTATCGCATGTTACTTCGATAATTTGAACGAAAGACGTATATTTTAAAACGACTAGGAACTAATTCTATCTACTGACGAAAACTCTGCCTGTAGGATGGAAAACATTCTCATTTTTCTTTACTTCAGATTAGGTGTTTATCAACCAACTGTTTACACTTTTGTCATCTATTTGACTGACATCACGCGTTTTGATGTTTTCTAATTAAATGAAACTTTTAGCTCCTTCAGAAATTTTAAAAAGACTGACTACCTATTTTCCAGCTGCATGAGTTGTATACTATCTATCTATCTGTTAAGATAGAAAATCCATTGTTCATAGGGCAAATTAAAAAGTGTTTCAGCCTCTGTCGGTTAGTTTACATTTGACCATAGCAATAAAAATTAAGCAAGCCAGCCAGCAAGCAAACAGATAAACAAATAGACAAACAAGATAAATAAATAAATAAGAAAAAATATTTGACTCCAATCAACATGTGTGTTGTTTGTCTTCCGTCTATCTCTCAACTAGGTTACTAAGACCATCCTCGGTGGGATGTGAAGAATTTTATCTTATTTACGATGAACAGGTGATATCAGCCAGCTGTCGAATAAGTTGACATGTATATGTATGTATATATATGTTCAGAAATGATCCTGAAACTATAAACAAAAGAGGAACTAGTTTGTTAATTACGACTAAATGTCCACTGTTTATTTCTCCACAACTATGTAAACAGACAAAACAATACAATAAGAATGAGGGGAAATAAAAGAAAATCTAATTTACCTAAATTTACGACGTTATTTAAAACAGCATACTGGAATCCATCGACGGAGATACTTGTTGCTTGAATATCTTCGTCTGTCAAGTTGTTTTTTTTCTGTTTGAAGAAACTTTATTCTACACTTATATTCATGAGTAATTACGGGTTGTATGTTAAATGACAGTGATACATGAGGCTATTCAGTAACTACTTTTATTAAAGCTACTTATTTTGTCGTTTAGATATTCTTTTGAAATCACAGTTAGATATTTAGAAAAGGTAAAAAAAGACTGTTTAAGATGTTTAATATTTGACAATAGTAAAACATATTTCTTGTCCAACAAATGAATGTTCCATTTCGATACGCGTCGTAAGTTTTATATATCACTTAAACAGTTCAGTCAATAAAATGGATTTACAGGATTTCGTCATCAGCTGACATTAGTCAGAGAATCATTGGAAAACCTGGGAGTACTGGACAGCTGTTTCGTCCTAGTTTAGGACTCTTCATCAGTACGCACCCCTGGGGCTCGAAACCAGGACCTTCTGGTTACAAGGCGAGCTTGTACACTGGGACCCGATCTAATAACTAGCCCATGAATTCTAACTTCTGCCAATTCACGACACAGCACAACCCCTAGCCAATGTCTTCGGAGAGTATTTGTCCTCGCACCCGACTAGCTGCACCCTACTGGGCACGATTTGAAATGCTATTTTTAGTTAATGTTTACTTTTATGCACTTATTTAGAAAAATAACTGAATTGCTCACTGCCCAATAAGGCTTTTGAAGGTCGGGAGAGTGGAATAGGAACTTGAGGAAAGATAAAAAGTGGTGTAACACAGGAGATTTTCAACAATACATAGTAAAATTATGCACAACACAGCATTTACAGTCAATACAGTCTTGATAAACTTATCTATACAAATGAAATACAATATTTTTAAAATAAATCATGTTACTAAATAAAATACAAAAAATATCGCATGAAAACCAGTGCACACCAAATTTTACCAATGAGTACTTGGATATGAAAAAAAAATCTTTGTTTTTTCAGTCATAAATTTTTATGTAACTATGGAAATGTCTGGCAACACTTTCCAATTCTTTTTGTTGTCGAAATGACATAATAAGTGCGTTTAGCGAATTTGCATATCAACCGTTATTCTGTGTATATTGTATCTATGACATGGCTAGCAGTGGAATTAATAGAACGTGTATTAAGAGAAATCGATGCGGTCGGTTTAAAGAAATCTAAAATATGAAATTATAAACGTTAGCGAATTATATCTAGCCCCTTCCCCCTTGATAGACTGAAGTAATGCAATGAGAACAAAACTCTCACTTTTGTTTGTATGTATGGATAAATGATAATTATAGTTTTTTTTCAATTTCGATTTAAAAAAACTTTATTACAGATATTCGTTTCCACTCATTGTAAAACTAAGTCATTATGTGAACATCATTCAAACGACACACCCACTTAAATAGCACTGGTCTACTTGCCTTAATTATTTATACAATCAGCAGTAAAGTAATCGCGAAAACAAGAGAATTGGTAGGGATTGTTTATTACGAATTAGGTATCTCTATATAGCGGAATTATGTACCTCTATCTCCAAATGGTCACTTGCACAAATCTTCAGTGGTGTGCTACTTCTGCCCATAGTAGGGTGTTTGTTTGTCTTCTGTTCGTGTCTCCAGTGTTTTGCTGCAACTCTGAATCATTTACTCTCTTTGACCTCAAATCTATATCTTCACTACTTGATATTTTTATGCCGATGAGCGTCTCATATAATACTGATAAATCTAATCAGTAGCATGCACCACAGTAGCAACTGGATGTGTGTCATTTTATTCCCATGGATTCTCGCCATTTATGTACAATATTTAGTTAGGTTTTTTTGTATTAAGTTTCGTTTTCAAAAGATAGAATAAAAGAAGAAAATATCAGACATTAATTACCCTTAGATGAATGCTTGTATAAACCAGAAATTTACATGCCAACAATTTTCAGTGCATTTGACCACTACTTTGTGGAATGATGGTTAATCAGTTGTAGCTTATTACCCTATAGAAGCCAACAAACTATCATCATTATTCGCTTGAGTTCCGAGTGGAAAATAGAGCTCCGACAACACATCTCCACTCTGTTTTATTTTCTGCTGCCCTCTAGAGCTGGCTGAAGCCACGATCAACCATAATCTCTTATCTGCTCCCCATTCCAGCTTACACGATCTCCTTATGTCACCATCCCACCGATGACCCACTCGAGCAATGGCCTGGTGTGCGGTGTCATTCGACCGTCTCCTCAATGTATGCCAGATCCATCTCCATTTTCTCCTAAACATTTGTTAAGCAATCGGCTATTGGTTGGTTTGTCCACAGCCAGAGTTTCTTCTTGCTAATTCCTTCTGGCCAGCCGGTCAATTAATCTTCCATATGGAGGCAGAGAAGGCAGTTGTTGATGAAAGTCTGAAGTAGCCTGTGGGAAATGCTTTTCGTGACATGCAGTACAAGTTTATGATCAACATAGAAGAACTGACTGACTAACTGACTTCAGATTTGTGTTGAAAAGAATCCAAATCTTGTTCTTTATGCCTGGTGGAGAGAAGTGAAGCAGCAGAATTCCGAACTTGTTTCAGGTTGATGAGGGTGTTTCTTGCCTTTCCGATTCTGACTTGTTTTGACCTCTTCATCGTTTTCACTGGCCTGTGATTGAAGTCGTGCTTTCTGGATAAGTGAAGGAAGTAACGTCTTTCAAATCTCTCCGTTGATGGTAATTGTTTCTGGTTGTTGTTGGTTCGTTGGTTATTTTCATCATCTCCGTCTGCTCTATGTTGACTTAAAATGCTGTCTTCACTGCCTGCTTCTCCTGCCACTTTGTCGGTTTTCTTCTGTAGATATTCGAGTTTGTGTGACATTAGACATAAATCATTTACGTGTGAAATCCGGATCTTCTAGAGTCTTATTATCAGTAGTCCGGCGTATTCCTATCTTCTCACACCCAACGAACAGTCTGACGTATAATCTGGTCCACAACAATTAAGAATATCAACGGTGATAACAGGTGAGCCTCCTTCTCTTACCCCTTGTTCACTTCAAAGGCAACCCTGAGTTTTCCATTGTGGATCATGTGACATATTGTCATATAGCCAACCAGCTGTTGAATAAGGTTGATAAAGAGTTGGGCACTGCAAGCTGTAGTGTTGAAGTAATCTCCAAATTACTTCTCGGTCAGCGTTCTCTGGTGAAGGCCTTTTCGAAGTTGACGAAGTCAAGGTACAGACAGGTTGGACTGCCATTATATACTTTGTTCGATGGTGATGATGATGAGTAGAAATGCAATTTGGTCGGCACATGATTTGCCTTTCCTGAATCCAGCTTGTCCCGGCTGGCGGAGTCTTACATCCAGTACGTCTTTTATTCTATTCAGAAAGGTGCGAATAATAATTATGGTCGCCATGGGCAAGAGCATTATTCCATTCTAGTTCTTGAAGGGTCCTAAATAGGTCACCCTTCTTCCGTAGATTGGTGAGGTAGCCTTTCTTCCAATCGGTGGGTACCTTTCATTCTTTCCAAACCTTTTGTAGTAATGGCGTGAGCACATCTGCGGTAGTCCGTGGGTATGTTTTCATTGCTTCGGGGTGAATTCCATCTGAGTTTGCTGTCTTACCGGCCAAGGTTCAGTAGCTTGATAGCATTCAGGATTTCTTCTTGCGTTGAAGGATTGGTGCCCATTGGCAGTTCCGGGCGTGTTGGTGGTGGTATTTCTGGGCGAGTCGCAGGTGATGGTTGATTTAAGAGTCTTTTAGAGTGATCAGCCCATTGTTTTATTTGTTCTTCATCCTTGGTAGTCAGGTTCCATTGAGCATCTTCAATTGGTTTCATAATCTGGGTTGATCTCGTCCTGGATAGAGACTTGGTTGTTTGATATAATCTCCCGAGGACTCTTTTACCTGCGGCCCACCTGTTCTGATCCAGTTGCTGTCCAGTGTGTCGTAGAATTGTCGTTTGTCTTTTCTAGCAGTCTTCTTCACTTCTCTATTCAGTACAGTGTACAGTGAACTCAGCTTCTCTTTCTGTTGTCCATCTTTGCATTGAGTAGTCATCTTCCCTTTCACCCTATTCGCTAGCCCTGGGACAGGATGGAAAAGGCGGAGAGGTGGTCAGTCCATGAAATGACGTCGTGGGATGAAGGATTTTTGTGCTAGATTAGCATCGGTTGGTGTGTCACGACTCCCTGGTTTGGGTCCGAGAGATAGCTCAAATCGATGGCTCGAAACATTATCGGATATGGCCAAGAATCGTAATCAATGGCGAAGGTGTTGCGATTTCCTTCTTTCTTCCCTTCCCGATGATAGTTAACGAATACTGTTTGAACTTGTTAAGCATGTCTGTTTTCCTTCCAGATGAAGTTCTTTATCCGTTCTCTACTTATATTTTTTCTTTTCTTTTCGTTTTTTCTTTTGATCTGTGTTGTTTCATTATGATTGTGTGGCGCATCCTTCTTGGTTCCCTATTGTACCAAGTTTTTGGGCGTTTAAATGAATAAATAAATAAATAAATAAATTCTCTTTCACCAGCCTCCTCTCCTCAATTAGCTTCCAGGTGTCCGTTGACAGCCATTCCTTATCTTGTCTCTTCTTTCTTCCTGGAACAGTTGTACACGTTCCCTTGAATATCGCCTTGAGAGAATTCCAATGTTCTTCCACACAGGTGACCTCAATGATACCACGTGGTTTCTCCGACTTTGCTCCGATCTGATCTGTAGTGAAGCCATTCCTTTTGGTTTTGTCCTTCAGTTTCTGAATGTTGAACTCGAATTGCAGTGGCCTGTCTCCAGTTGTTATGAAGGCTCTTAACTTCATTTTGAAGGTTCCTTGAATTAGATGATGGCCTAATCCCACTTATTCTCCCCCCCCGTCGAATATGCGTCGAACAGGCTAGCTGCGTCTCTCCACTTCCTAGAACAACACTGTGATGAAATCTATATGGTTTGTGATATGTCTGTTATGTGAAATCCATGTTGCCTTGTTTATATCCTTGTGCTTATACACGCTGCCTCCAATCACCAAATCATCGAAAGCACAGAAGTCTGCGAATGATTCTCCGTTCTCATGTATTTCGCCTAGTGAGAGCCTCTCGACCCATGATGAGTTCTCTTCCTGTATTGTCTGCTCCCAGTTTGACATTCATATTATACACAAGGATTTTAATGTCACCATTTGGGATGTTTTTCATTACCATTTGTAGTTGTCTGTAGAAATCCTCCTTCTTTTCTTGTTCCGCTTTGTTTGTAGCACTGTGCGTAGCATTGAATAATTGTGATCTTCCTTCCTTTTGGATTGAATCATGATGCCATGATCCTCTAGGAGGAAATTGGTTCTTACTGCATTAGTGTTTTGGCTGATGTTGCCGACATCATTATATCTACTCACTGCCTCAGTGTGCTCATGGTTGTCATCTGGGTGGCCGGAGTAGATCATTAAATCTCCTGTTGACAATTTCCACAATCCCTAACCATTCCATCTGCTCTCGCAGATACCCAGTACTTCTATGCCATATTTTCTCATTTCTTTGGTTACCTGGGTAGCCTTCCCAGTCTCTTACATTGTACGTATCTTCCACGTCCCCATTCTTATTCTTGCCTCCATCGAGAGAAGACAAATCGACTGACTTGCTTCCCGAAGGCTTTCAACAGCCAACGTCAAATCGTCTCTCCGATTCCATCGAAGAAAACTGTTTTTTATATTTTATACATTTTTATTGTGCGTCGAAGTTTCTGTAGCAGTTTGACTGGTTTTGTGGGGGTAGGGTCGCTAGCCTCACGCCTAACCCTCCCTCATCACCCAGGTCTGAGACCGGCTAGAAAACTAGTGAGCTGGTAAACTAGGCGAGGTTAACAAACCATAAGAAAAACGAATATTCTAAAGTGTTCGAATGCCTAGTGTTTGGAGACTGACTGATATATAAATTTTGTATTTTTTTCTCTTCCACACAACTTACAGTATAATGAACGTATCTTTCCTAACTTCCTATTATAATCATGCACTTTCTTGTAATTTGGTAAGGGTAAAAATGTCTGCATTTGAAGATACCACACATTTATTTCTGAACTCGAGTTTTCGTGTTGAAATGAAGTTTTTCCTAATTTGTTGCACATAGCGCCAATGTCGTTACCGATGTAAACACTGAGGCACTTGAAATTCTTGAAATTGTTTTTCGAAGGTAGAATATCAGTTAACATAAAAAATTTTCTCCTTTAGGTATTCAGCTTTGGAGAGGGAGTAACAAATCAATTTAATTGTCAACTTATAGTAAGTCTATGATATATTTTATGATTAAACTAAAAGAAAACCACGAACAAATGTTCTCTACTCAAATATTAAGCAATCCTTAGTACGACAAACTAAAATCAGTCCAGTTCTACACACCTGGATTTTGTCTATCACTGATTTGCTCAGTGAGTGAGTATCTCACCTGGTAGGAAATAAAACTGTCCTTATACCGACTTGAAAAGCTATGTCCACATATAAAGTCACCAGTTATCAGTCTAGGGTTTCAGGATAGTATATTTAAGTAAACGCTTAAAAGACCCTGATGGGTGTTTTATTATCATTACTCCCTTGGGTTCCTAGTGGAACACAGGGCTGTAGTAGTAGATCTCCATTTGACTCTGTTCTCTTCACTACTTATCAGCTTTCATTTCCTCCTCACACGACCTTCTCCATGTAACCCTTGGGTACCCAACCCATCGAGTCCTGTTTGGCGTCCCACTCCAGGGTTTGATGCATAATATCACTCAGCGGTCTTCTCAATGTACATCTGATCCATCTAAATTTCCTATTCTACACTTGTTGGGAGATAGGTTCTTAATCGATTCATTTCCAAAGTTACTTTTTTCTCATCCTTTCTGGCCATCAAATCCTCAGTATGGAGGGAGTGAAGATAGCTGTTGACGATGATCTGCAGTAGCCTGTTTGAAATACCCTTCCAGACGTGCGCGTCAAGTCTCTGAAGCATATAGAAGCACTAACTTCATATTATTGCTTTAATAACACGTATTTCACTTTAATTCATAACACCGAATTTAAAGTATGACTGGATACTTTATAACCTTTTAATGACTATTCAGTTCAGGGTAGCAGTTTATTCCTGTCATATTTCAAAATTCCTATTTAACAAAATTAATTTTAGAGTTTTAATTGAATCTAACAATTTTCGATTAAGAACAAGTGTTTAAATAACTTACATGACTATGACAAAGGCGTTTCACTGTCTCAGTGAAGAGGTATGGAAGCTTAAAAAAAAATAAACTTTATAAAAAGGTTTTAAGGTTAAGCGCTTCTCACAGTTAAGTTCATTGGGTCAACTAAAATTGACACATGAGCGATATGGCTAATGATAAATACATCCTTATGTAATTCAAGCATTCACAATAGAGGCTTTTTATAATTCAGTAGGCGTTGAAAAAATGATGATAACTTTCTTCACACTCTACAGTAAATGCACTGGTATGTCTCTTCTAAGAATCAGTCTGAAGAACAAGTTACAAGCTTACTGTTTTCTCTGAATTCTGTGCTATCAAGAAACCGACTTATTTGTAATTTCTTTTCACCGTTTTGCTAAGCTTTGTAGTGCATGTAAAACTTTTTCTTCTACTTTGTATTATACTTCTGTACCAGCATAGTGTACCGAATTGGACAAAAGTACTAGTAACCCCCATGATTATATAGAAACTCAGATCATGACAAAAAACGGGACAGATACTTTCAAGTCTACCGTACTGAACCATAGGCATAATAATTGCGTAAAAATTTTACATTACCAGTAAACTTACTGTGTTAAACAAGCCAGAACCTCTAACGAATAAGTTTTTTCGACTAAATAGTTTGTCTAATTTCATTTCCTGACCTATATAACAAACTATTGTCAATATTAATTGGTGGATGGTGACAAGCAGTGGAATCCAGGATGCGCCTTTCGTCCTATTTGAGACTCGTCAGCTAGATGTAACTGTGCTCCGCAGTGAGTGATGATGCTTTTACTGAGGCTCGCACCCAGTCCCCATAATTTCAAACGCCAAAGCGTTGTCCACTAGACCACTTAGGCCGCGAGAGCCACCTCTTGTGCAACGGGTCATAATAATTAGGCACATCCACATGACGATGTCACACACCTGCACCTCCCTTTAATTCTAGTCTAGTTGATAACACAGGTCAACTTTAAAATTCTAAGTGACTAAAATTAGAAACTACTGACACCTTGGTTTTAAAATAATAGATTAGTATGAAACTATTCACTATTAGATATTGACACCTAACAAAGAGAATATTAAGCTAGAATGGTGCACCTGTTGAAAATTAGTTTATTCCATGATTTCAATTTATCACGAAGATGATACATAATTAGTCTGATATTGGGAAAGAGTTTAGCTTCTTTAAATAAAATTCAACTTTACTAAATTGTGTTACTAAGGTTTTGAAATGTTTAATGATCAATAAATAATAATCCCGGTCATTATTACTTATCACATTTTTTTTTAAAAAGTTCCCTTTTATCGATTTTCTCATAGTTCAATTCATTTCAGTTTATTCATCATCAGCTAGCCAAGGTAGCAACACAAATGACCATTTATAATAAATCATTAATTGTTTATAATAACTACTTTTCATTTTAATAAATATTTAAATAATTCTTTGTTTTTATCCCCATAGTTGATTGTCTTTCTTCCTTTATTTTGCACTGTGCCACTGACAGTTTATGTCTGTTTGTTTACTGATCAACTAGTTTACATAAATATTGATCAAGACGAACAAAGTTGATGGTGAGTAGTTAAGGCATAATAATAATAGTATACGTCTAGGCGTAGTTTTACAAAAGACACGTCTGCGACAGCACGTTCAGTGGCATCTTTTCATCACCACATTTTCACGAAACTGACAAAGATAAATAAATTGCAGTTGGCGGTAATCTTCATGTATGTAAATGTGAACGATACCTTAAAGGGGAGGTGGGGGTAATTACTTGATAATGTAGTCACTGAATGACCTGAAGACTTTTCAATATTCTTTCGAGACAAGTCAACAGACAACTTACAAAGTGTTTAAGAGATTTGTAAATTTTGTGTAAAACCTTGTTACTGTTTCGAACCCCGTCAAATGTTTGTGTTGAAAAGATTTTTCAGTTTAAAAATCAAGACAGAAAGTATTCCTGAAGGATTATTCTTTAAAACTGTAATATTCCATAAAGTATTGGCTTGAAGGTAGTTAGAATAAGCGTACGCATATCCAAGGCTCTAAAATGAATTCTTTCTGAGTCAGCAAACAGTTATCAGTGAATGGATAAGCATTGTATCTAAGATGGTTGGATTCCTATTACCACGAGGAAGAATACACGATTGTTCTTCAAATCAGCCTATAAGAAAATTCTTCATACAAGTATTGGTTTGTTGGGATTTGGTTGATTAGTTACAGGATTTCATCATGAGCTGACATTGGTTATAGAACCATTGGAAAACCTGAAAGTAATGGACAGCTGCTTCGTCCTATTTTGGGACTCTTCATCAGTATGCACCTACCGCTAGGGTGATTTGTACTCAGGAGCTTCTGGTTACAAGGCGATCTCGTATACCATTAAGCCACTGGGACCCGATCCGATGGCCAGTGCATGAATTCTAAATCCTGCCAATTCACTATATAGTGCAACCACTAGCCATTGTCTTCGACGAGTATTTGTCCTCACACCCGACCTGCTGTACCCTACTAGTCACGACGTCTCACTAAAACCCCAGGTAATTCTTCATCATCTGTCATATGACCTTTGATGTATACAACCGGAAATATGGAATTATGGATATTGATAAATAATTTATTTTTGATTCACACGTGACAAGCAAAAGTCATTCTAATTCATCTAATCTAATACCTTGAAATCTATCCTCCATATACCAAATTTAGGGGCTATTTCTCGAAAAACCAAAATTTAGACGTCGAAATGTGGAAGATGAAAGGTACACTCCTCAACTTGATTTCCCATAGTACTTGCTAGTTCTTGTTGTGACTATTTATGTACTAGGGAGTTCAGTAGGAATTTGTGAAGAGTCGTTAATTGGAACACTAATTATCCATTCGTAGCTTTCTGTGCCATTCATTTAATTATAAGTGGGCAATTCATTTGAATGACTTAGTTTTTATCAGCTTGATACTGTAACATAAGTTAAATATGAACTGAATTTTGTTTCGTTGAGACGTTAAAAATTTCAGTTGATGCATACTTCCGTTGTTGTGTGACTGTTTGGTAGTTAATAATAATCGTTTCAGTCACTATGCAACAATGAAAATGAAAAATCGATCAACTTAACAAAATTATCTTTTCATAGTGTCATACTACGCTAATAGGTATTCGCTAGAAATATTTGTAATTTTCCCTTCAGAATAGTTCTATTCCCCGATGAATCTCTGGTGGCATAGTTATCCTGTCCAACCTCTTTTGACAATGGCAGAAGCATAAAACAGTGACAGTGGATAGGAAATTCAACTCTACGGGCATCCGCAGTGACCACTGGAAATTACTGAGGATCAGTTTTCATCACGCTAAATATCATATGTTGCTTAAGGAAGAATCTGAAATGATCTTAGACTTAAAGTAGAAACAATGAACTATTTAAACGCTTAACCGTTTGCCTTCTTGAAGAGTGAAACGATAGTTGTTAAGTAGAGAATTCAATATATTAAATATTCCCATAGTAAAATTTAGAACAGCACATTTAAGCGAACAATACTGTTATCAATTAGATCTCATCAGGCTTATCTCTAACATGCATAACTTTACAAATAAAAATTCAAATATAAACCAATCATGGTGTTTTGTCTATGGAATAATAAGATGGTAAATATAAATAATCCATTTAGTCATAATAATAATGGTTTTATCAATAATAAAGATGAAAAAGTGAGGCAGTCTGTGATATCACGAATAATGAAAAGCAGCATAATTAAACAAACAAATGTTCAAGTTGAGGTGGTCGATAAAGGCTGGTAGAAACAAATGAAACGATTCAGTAATGCTACATTGTAAGGGAAGGAAATGAAACACGTTTATAATGAAGATGTGATAAGATTAAGGGATAATAAGAAAGGTATTGAAAATATAAGTAAGGAGTGGTGAAGAAGTCATTGGCCGGTTATGTCTTAATAGGGAGGGATAATGGCTGTACGAACTTCTTTTGAATGCATAGTTTAGGTTTAATAGTTTGAATGCCTATCGCCTCAGCTGTGTGCAGTAGGCGAATACGAAGTCTATTGGAAAGATTCGGTGGGATACGGTGAATTACCTTGAAAGCTTTCGTTTTCTCGACTACATGACCGCTACCAATTAAATGTGACAAAATTAAACTACGGATTGTTTTTGTCTGTCCTTTGTCAAACCACGATGGGAGATGTTCACTAACACGTTGGCTAAGCTGTCTAGTAGTACGTCCAACATAACTGTCACCGCAGGTGCAGTTGAGTTGATAAATGCACATAGATGTGGCAAAACTATTAAGCTTATCCTTCGTTTGCGTCCCAATCATTCGTCGGCTAGACAATCACAAATATAGGTGGAGAATTGACAAGTCTTTCAGAGTGGTCATATATTGCTAGTTTGGCTATTGTCAAGTCATACAAAATGTAAACTGAAGATCAGAGGTGCAGTGCAGTGCCTCTACTTTCTTTGTTACATGGATGGACAATGCGGTCATGAATGGTAAAGTAATAACAAGAACTGACTGAATCAATATGACATCCACAGCATCGTTTGCAAGTGCTTGGATTACTATGTACCCATGTAACAACAGAAGACAAGGGCCAGGCAACAGATCGTTTTATTATGAAAATCAACACGTATTTATACATATTTCAGACAACATTATTATAGACAAGCGCAGTTATCTGATTGGTTGTTTAGGTAGACAAACGCAGGCTTCTGATTGGTTGTTTCGGGATTCCTTGACAAACAGAGTTCTCTATCTGCGAATCATATTTTGCCACGTTAACTTCGCTGTGATTGGTTGTTGACTCAGCCTTGTTCACGGCCCATATTAGTGACCTAGACCTTAACGTAGATTAGTGCCAACCAATCGGCTAGCAGCCTGCTCTCACCACACTCGTCCCCCCGTCAAATACGTGCGACTGAAGTCGGCTTGATCTACTTGGTGCAGGCGTCATCGTTGGCTTGTCTCGCTGTATCCATTTCTGGAGCTCGCTGACGTTCACGCGCCTCTCATTATTCGCCATTGCGACTGTGTCTGCGTAACCCCATCTCGAAGTGACCATATATGGTCCTTCCCACTTTGGAAACTGTTTGCCTGACCCTGTCGAACATTCGTCCATACTTCGGCCCACACCTTCATATGCTGCTTTCGCCCGACCTCCCAGCAGCGTCTCAAGTAGCAGCTCCATCGCTGACAGATCTTGAACGCCACTCAACTGCGCAGAAGCCTTGAAGTCCTGCCCGAAGATCCATATGTCTCCATCAAAAACTGCAGGGTATAGGCTTTTCATTTGTCGGTAGGCAGCGACACCAAATGTAACAACAGAAGACAAGGGCCAGGCAACAGATCGTTTTATTATGAAAATCAACACGTATTTATACATATTTCAGACAACATTATTATAGACAAGCGCAGTTATCTGATTGGTTGTTTAGGTAGACAAACGCAGGCTTCTGATTGGTTGTTTCGGGATTCCTTGACAAACAGAGTTCTCTATCTGCGAATCATATTTTGCCACGTTAACTTCGCTGTGATTGGTTGTTGACTCAGCCTTGTTCACGGCCCATATTAGTGACCTAGACCTTAACGTAGATTAGTGCCAACCAATCGGCTAGCAGCCTGCTCTCACCACACCCAGTATTGGCCATCTACTGATATTCCTTAATAAGCTATACTTCTATCTATTTCATCACTTATTTGACAGTATTGGCCAAAACATACACTGATGTTGGATTGGAATACATTAGCGAAGCTGTGTCACTTCACGTTTAATTTGTTTGCAATATTATCACAGTTATCTACCACATTCAACTCAATCAACAGAACTGTATACTACTGTATTTGGTGTCGAAATGTCAAAATTTTTCTTGACATAGGGAATCCTAGACATAATAACTGGTTCCGCGGGAAACGAAACGAAAAAGTAATCTTTACTGGTTTCTTTAGTCCAAGTTATGGGAATGCTATTTATTTTGATCGAACAGATAAAAAGAAACTGTGTTCAATAAATATTTGTGTGAATTAAATACATCGACTTTGAATTAAAGAAAAAGAGTTGTACTACTAGTTCTTTGTAAATAGTATAAAGGTTAATGTGTAAATTCCATCCGATTTGTTTTTGATAAGCTAGCCTACGAGTAGCAATTGCAATGCGTCTAATCCTTTGTTCAGTACATATTGAATTCTATCAGTAAAGTTTGCAATGTGGCCACCATGCTAGATGGTTTGCCATCACAGTACCCTCTGAATTGTTGTTATTAAATGGTTTGAGGCAATCGAGAGGAAGCCTTGGACCTATGTTTCGTTCTTGTCGGCTCTCATCATCAAGGCGTGCCTGCAGTCTTGAGAGAATTTATATCCCTTATGAGATCCAAACCTGTGTCTTTTAGTGTTACAGCCAGAGATGTTACCACCAGGCTGTTTGGGATCATGACTGACCTCCTGTAGGACTGTATTGGATAGTCTCGTGCATTTAGTCTTTTGTTTCGTGAAGACTGAATTCTCTCAGTCAAGTTGATTAGTGTAGAAACAATTGGAGGTTCTGCTGGCTGTCCAGTAGTCCTGAAGGTTTTCCAATGGTTCTCTGACCGATTTCAACTCATTATGAAATCCTGTAACCAATCAATAAAATTCCCACAAAACCAATACTCGAAAGACAAAACCATGTTTGAAAGAAATTGTACTATAAAAGATATTGATAATATTTTTCGATTGCATACATGTTTAATAAATCGTTCGTCTGCAAACTGAACAGTTAACTAATTCAATTATCAATGAACGCTATGTTACTTGATATGCAATTATCATTATTAATGTGAAAGATAAACACAATTTAATGAATTCTCTTTGCTTTTAAACTTTCATTTGTTTTTGATTTAATACTGTATGTACTACTTGTGACACTACTTGTACTTCCTTCGGGTTTATTAACTTTTCTTATATTCTGATAATTGGAAGCCAACTGATTTCTTGGTTTGACAGTCACCTATTAAATAAAGAGGGAAAAAATTTTGAAATTAGTGCCGACTACATCTTCTAAGAAATAAATGATTTATTCGGTCCTTTGTTTATAAATCAGTTACTGAAACAATGTCCTCCTGCTTAAATATTCGTTATATTCTACTGATGTTAGCAAGTAATGTCGTCATTAAATGAATGTGCTTTATGAATCTAGAAAATTAACTTTGTGATGTAGTAATAAAAGATCATTATATCAAGCATTATCTTGTATAAACTGATCGGTCTCCAGTACTATCAAAGCGTTGAATAGTGTTTGCCTGGCTTTTCGACTGAAAAAAAGGTTCTTTGAGATTGTGCATAAACCGAGCTGAGATAAACCAATACGTTGGTAGCTTAAGTACACAACAGCTTAAAAACCAAGATGATAGCAAATTACACTGAATAAAATGCGTATTTTTGCGATTCTTAGTCCCGATATTGTTAAGTCACTTTGTCCTCTCTGGTAAGCATTACAGATTCAAGTGAATGCTTTCTTACTACTCATATCAGCCAGTAGTATTTATTGCACTTAGCTTAGCAGATTACACTGTAAATAGAGTTCAATACAACAGAAACTTACAGGATTATAACTACATACATGGAAGAAAATAAAAGAACTATAAAAGTCAATTTTCGAAATTGTGTAATTACAGTTGATATGATTGTGAGCAATCAATTGTGTACGAAACATCATCTAGTGAATAAACCTATTTCATTGTGTGATATATCCAGTATACGAATTAGCATGGAAATATTTCAAACATTTTTATGTTATGAATTCATAAAAATGTTTTTGCTACTGTATGCATAGTCATCGAACAAAGCATAGGATGGCAGTCAGACCTCTACCTCAACTTCATCGACTTCGGAAAAGCCTTCGACATACAGCATTGACCGAGAAGTAACTTGGAAACGGCTTCAACACTACGACGTACCTCAAGTCTTTGTCTACCTCCTTCAACAGCTATATGAAAATGCTACGTGTCAAGTGATTCACAACGGAAAACTCAGCAAGGCGTTCGAAGTGCATGCAGGAGTAACACAAAGCCGCCCACCTGTTATCACCGATGATGTTCTTAATTTTGGTGGACTGAATGATGCGTCAGACTGTTGGGGCGAGGAGTCAGAAATACACTGGACGACCGATAAGAAGACTCTAGAAGATCTGGATTTCGTAGATGATATATGTCTAATGTAACACAAACTCGAAGACTTGAAAGTGAAAACCAACAGACTGGCGGAAGAGGCAGCGAAACAGGACTCCATGTGAACATGGAGAAGACGAAGGTGATGAAAATAACCAATCAACAGCAAGAACAAGCAGCACCAATCTCCATCAACAGGAGAGATTTAACAGAGGTTGCCTCTTTCACTTATGTGAGAAGCATCGTTTCAACTACAAGCGGAACGGACGAAGATGTCAAAGTCAGAATCGGAAGGAAAAGGTGCGCTTTCATTAACCTGAAACCAGTTTGGAAATCTTTCACACTCAGCATAAGGAACGAAATTCGTATTTTCAACACCAATGTGAAGTCAATTCTTCTATACGGGTCAGAAAATTGCACTACGTGTCACGAAAAGCATTTCCAACAGGCTAATTCAGACTTCTATCAACAACTGACTTCGCTGGCTCCACACTGAAGATCAAATGGCTGGACAGAAAGAATGAGCAACAAGAAACTGTGGGAACAAATCAACAAGTGAGAGCCGATCGCTCAACAAATACGTAAGAGAAAGTGGAGGTGGATCGATCATACACTGAGGAGGCCGCCGGATGACATCACACACCAGGCCCTCGAGTGGAGTCCAAATGGGGAACAACGAGTGGGTTGTCGATGCAAGGGTGACATGGAGGAGATCGTGTGAAGAAGAGATGAGATAATTTGGTCAGTCGTGGACCCAGCTGCAGAGGACGACAGAAAACACAACAACGTGGAGATGTGTTGCTGAAGCCCTATTTTTCACTCGGAAACCAATGGAATAATAATAAAATAATAATTTAGAAAATGATACCCAATTTAGTGATTGTTGCAAATAATAATTTATTGGATAGTTTAAAAAGGTATTCACTGTTAATGTTACTATTTAGAAACAAGAGAACAAGAAGCTGCTGCTCTCGGGTTACTTTTTTTTTATTATAACTCATCAATTCCGTGTTTTGATTTGCTGAAATTGATCCTACAACACTTAGTTATGGAATATGGATAAACATTATAAAACATTCCATTTTGTGTGTTTATCAAAAGTCTTGTAGCAGGAGATTTTGTTAGAACACATTTAATCTAGTCTAATCTAGCCAATCTGAACTATCCGCGCAGTTAATCGAGTTCCATGCGTTTATAATAAGGGTAGATAAAATCCTGTTTGTGGTTCAAATATTCACTTCTACTAGCTACTTGGTGACATGAACTAATTTTCTATTTAGATTATTTCTAATTGCCTCAAAATTAATTAAAAATTCCCCATTAATTAGTTCGTAGGGATAAAAGAGACTAAGTCAATGAGCACCTATATCTCACTGCATTCGAACGTACACCTACACGTGAGCTATTGTAATGTAACCAAACAACCATATTCATTGAATGTAGAATGATATTTTGTTAGTAATGAAAGATTTTCACTTCACCGACAGTTAAATACAAAATTTGAACGAGAAAATTAGTCAACTCCTATTCACCAATTTTGTCAGTTGAGAAATGAAAAACAAACAATGACTCAAAGTCTTACGATAGAACAATTATGGACAAAAATTTTTGCTGAAGGATTATCAGTGAATTGTATTCAATCCATGAACTTACATCATTGTCATACTGGTCTGTACCATTCCCATTTAACTGCATATTTAATTTTGCAATTTCCCGTCTAGATTCATCTAAACGTGCTTCCAATTTCTCTCGACGAATACGTTCATATTCTAGTGTTGCTTTTAATTCTTCAATTTGTCTAATAATAATAATGTATACAAAAGTTTTGGTATTTAGTTTCTAAAGTGGTTAAATTCTTTATTCGTTTGCCCACTTTTTGTTCTTCTAAATATAATTATAAATTGATGTAGAGTGCTGTGAAATAAATCTGCTCTTCACGAAAGATTCTACTAAATTATTTAATTTATTGGGTTGCCAACAAAATGGAGAAAGTATTGATTTCTATAAATAAGTGTTTTGTGATATACTACTTAAATACAAAAAGTATTAACCATCGACTTTTTAGTATTACAGCAAACTTAATGGTCAAGTGATAAAGACTCGGACAAGAGGGGAAATATGAGGTCTTCCAGGACTACTGATATGTACTACCACTGGCTCAGGCTTTTTTCCTGAATATATATATATATTGTTTATGAACATGTTCACAAGTTAGACCTATTTATCACACCTCAGATCAATAAGTAAACATAATATAGTTGAAGATTAAAAGTACTATAGAATGTTAATTTAATGAATTTAGATGATATAAACGCCTAAGATTACAGCTTAGTAAGCACCGATTTTACATGCCACATTTGTGCAACATCGGCACAGGATGATTCTGTACACATCTGCACCATCTACTTCGTAGCCTTTTAATCTCAGTGTCTTTAAATTGCTTATAGATTATCCGTATATATGCTCTAAAATGAGGTTCTGAAACTCGAGGTTCCTCAGTAATGTTCTTTTGACCGGGGATTTTAGGCATACTTTATAAATGTTGTAGAAATTTTTTCAATAAAAACGCTTGGACATTATTTTTGATAGATATCAAATATGACCATTCAGCTGAGAGGAAATAATTGCACAATTTATTCTGGTTTTTTAATTGATTAAAAATGCTCATCAAAATTTACAAAAGAATGGTTACTGAACAAAGAATACTCTTTTCGATAAATTCATCATCAGGCTCTACAATTAGGCATACATTATGGTGAATGAATGAATTAGTGATATGAACAACATTAATGTTGTTTAAATAACACCGAATCAATAATATCAATAGATTACAGCTCAACAGCATCAACATAAAATAAGCTGAATGTCAGTTGAATTAGGAAAGAGAATATTACAAATTCATGAATTTATAGTCTCTACTGAAGGCTAGGGCAGTAGTATTGGCTGGATTTGCTGCTTTTGCACACAAAGCACTGTTTGTTTCAGGCGAATCGTGACAGCCTCTGCTGTTTGCAATATGAGGTCCCTGGGTGTTTTTGGCAATTTATTAAGCACCTAGTAGATGACAGGGAAGGATTCTTCAACGCTGGCTTTGTGGCCGGTTTGCACCATATGGCCCAATATCGAAGTGTTAATCGTTTTAACTACACCTTTACTTAGCCATAGTGAAAGGTATTCTTGAGCACGAAAAATCAAGTTCCTAGAGCAACGGGCAATATAACTCGCTCCACATGCGCAGTTGAATCGGTAGATACAATTTGAAGTGGCTCGACATTTTTAATAGACAGTATAGATTCGCAGGTAATATATTCTCGATAAATATTCCGATTTCTTGATGATATATGAGATTTCATCAGCATTTAAAATACCTAGTGATAAACTGTACGAAGAGCCTTAAAAACCACCAATTAGTTTCATTTCCAGTTTCGATATATTAACAGAATTTAGTCTTACTGTACTTTCTGTGGAAAACCGTAGCACTATAGCGTAAACTAATTGCATATACTGTGATTTTGAATAACTTTAAAGTTATTAGATAAGTAAAAGAAGCTTTTATAGATGTAGCCAACTGATACAACTTTCGTTCAGCAAATTAATATCACTTACAGCTAAAAGGGCGTTTACTGAAGTTAAAGTGAACTTTGGAGTTGCAGTAATGTTCTTTCAAGTAGTTTACAAGGTAGTAGTAAATCCCAATCAATAGAAAACGGTCAATACATATCGAAAGCTGGTTACCGGGAGACGCTATTATATCACTTATGAAGAAATTTAAATGATTTCACTTTATCCTAAATACTGCGCTGAAGATGTCGTCCAGAAAGACGACGAAAGCTCCGCAACTAAACCAACTAGCTCAGAGAACACTATTAATTGCAAAAGTAGTAATCAATAAGGAGACTACTAATATAAATATTATCACAACCAACATTTTTATTTAAAATCAGTGATCAGTTCGTTAATTTTTATTCTCTACAAACAAATGAATGTGTATAGGAACTCACTTTTCGTAATCGCTTCATAGAAGTCCAATTTTTCATTAATAGATTCAAAATTCAAAAAGAAATATTATAAAATATTTTTGAATTGTAAAGTTAATTGGGTTAAAATGCATCATAAAAGTATTAGATTATTTTGTATTCTATCCTAATTACATTTTTATGCTGTAGTGAGTTTGAAAAAAAAACATTTGAACTTATGGGACGTCTACATTTGAGACTAAATGTTTCTACATAGTAGGAAAATTACTTCGTAATTTGCTCTTTTACTTTTACTGTTTTCAACAAATAAGAATGCATGTCTGTTCAAAAAAGTAACTTGAGAAATATAACTGTTAATATGGTGTACTAGGTGTTTGAACTGAGAATTTGTTAGGAAGAGGTATTATTATTATATCCTTTAATTCCTAGAGGAACATAGGGCTTCAGCTGCGCGTCTCCATTGCTTTCGGTTTTCTGCCGACGTTTTCACCCCGCTCCAAGTCTGCCCACATGCTTTCATCTCCTCTTCACATGACCTCCTCCAAGTCACCCTTGTACTGACGACCAACCCGCCGCTTCCCTTTCGGATTCCACTCGAGCAATGGCTTGTCTAGTGATGTCACTTGATGGTTCGTTTCCTCAGCATATGGCCAATCCATCTCCATTTCTTCCTGCATATTTGTTTCACAATCGGTTCGTGGTTGGTTCGCTCATTGCCAGAGATCCCTATTGCTGATACTAGTATTTACAGTTGTTTTTCATTTTCGTTTACAATTTTCAGTGATTTTATTATATCGAATCTACTGGTGTCTTGTTTGTTTTAACGAATATCTTTGGGTCTTAGTTCGGTGTTTTCAAATTTAAATGTGGCTAACAGAGGAATTCAGGACGCTCAGTTCATCAATTTCTTTACTCTTCATCTAGATACAGCAAGAAGGAAGAAACTCGTGTCCTAGATACCATTGCTAGCCACCCGTAATGTTGTTGTGTATGGAAATAATTCCGAAATGGTGAAAGCCAGTAGAAGTGGGATCTGAATCGAATCTAATTTTAGAATGAAGTATCATGTGGAAAGATGATCTGTTACTAGACCATTTAACTTCATGTACATTATTTAATTACAATGACGTTAACAAAAACAGATTCAATGAATTTTGTTTTAACCTGCTTCAATCAACAAGCGTTTGTGCACTTCTTTATATCTTCTAAGAGATAAGTAAGCAAGACAGCGAAATACTCTAGGAAAGACTATCTAAATTTATGTCTCATATCGTCTGGTTGGAAGTGTAAAAGTACCTAAGGAGTACTTAATGATCATTCTGTATTTGACTGCATGGAGGATTTCATAATGAGTTGACATCAGTTAGAGAAACACTGGAAAACCTAAGAGTGCTGGACATCTGTTTCGTCCTAGTTTAGGACTCTTCATCAGTACGCACCCACCGGGGTTCAAACTCAGGGTTGTAAATTGGCAGAAGTTAGAATTCAAGGACCATTGGATCGGGTCCCAGTGACTCAACGGTCTACGAGCTGGCTCGCCTTGTAGCCAGAAGGTCCTGGGTTCAAACCCCAGTGGGTGTGCACTGATGAAGAGTCCTAAACTAGGACGAAACAGATGTCCAGCACTCTCAGGTTTTCCAGTGTTTCTCTAACTGATGTCAACTCATTATGAAATCCTCCATGCAATCAAACAAAATCCTTACAAAAACCAATAGCATTCTGTATTGCTATGGATATAACGTAAGTTTTCAAAAGTATATACTAGAGTTATTTTATATTTTAAAATAATTCTTATCACGAACTGACATTGATACGAAGCTACTAGAAGCTTCTAAGTAGTATGTAATTGTCTTATCCAAAGACTTAATTAAAAACACACTAGTTCTAATCAAGCTATACAACTGAAATACAGTAATTAGCATTTTAAAGATTCACATTAACAGGTAGAATATTGTAACTATTATTCGATTTCATTTGTTGGTGTATATTTTCTCCCGACTACATAGATAACGGCTCTTTATTGTAGCTTCGGTAAAATTCATTCTCACCTAGAAAGAAACCAATTTTCCTACTCTTCATGTTTCCAAGGTATGTTCACAATGTGTCAGAATTGTATACAAGTTATCATCAACGGTAACCATTCTCATAATTCTCAACTATCTGTGAAGGATAACAGCAATAATAATAATAACTTATTTGTGGTCGGTAGATCGTGGTATTCGAATTTTGGTGAATCATTATGATTCCAGAGTTACACTTTCTCCATTCGATAATAAAAACAGATGAAATCATCATGAAACCCATGCATTTCAATCCCAAGTTCAAGCCTCTCATCGTCTGCCTACTTCATTTCAACTGCACAGAATTATTACTTCCTACACAATATATGTGTGGCTCATGGAGTGTTTCGAGCAACCGGTTTCTTACTAAGTTGCATTTAACATTTATAGATGATGTAATTTCGGTATTCTATAAAATGTTATTTCTCATCAATAAACTTCACGAAGTTATGAGTAAATTATTATTTTAAGATTGGATTACTATTAATCATTGACCACAAGGATAAAATCCCACTCACTAAAGATCCTAGTTACTGTACACAATAACTTATTATTGTTGATTCACTAGTGTGAAAAGCATCACTACACATCTGCATCACACATATACCTACCGATCAGTTTCTTGTAGGATTTTGTATCTTTCTTTCTCTTCTTCATCCAATGGACCACCAAGTTGTTTATAATCTGATTTAGCCAAATCTAATAAGCGTTCTAATTTTTCTATTCTCTTTTTAGCTCTGCCTTGAATAAATAAATGAAAGAGAAGAAATACACTGCACTATTTTATACATTCTAAGTTGTAAACTATCAATTCTTATGGACAGAATCTTTTGACATGGTTAGGAGTGATTAATAGTGAACTAATTATAACACTTTTTGGTGTTCAAATACAGAACCCTATACTTGATATTCTGCCGTAAATGATACAGCGATTATTATTATTATTGTTCCCTTGGGTTCCCAGTGGAACATAGGGCTTCAACTGCATGTCTCCACTTGCTTCTGTCTTCCTTCTGCTGTACTTTTCACCTGCATCCATGTTAGTCCATACTGTTTCAACTCCTTCCTCTTCACACGATCTCCTCCATATCACCCTTGCACTGACGTCCCACTCGCCACTCTCCTTTCGGGTCCCACTCGAGCGATGGGCTGACGCGCGCTCGATGTCACCCAGCGGCCTCCTCAGCGAGTGTCCAATCCATCTCCACTTTCTCCTGCATATTTGTTGGTTGGCGATTGGTTCTTGCTTTGTTTCGTTTGTTCCCATAGTTTCTTGTTGGTGATTCTTTCCGGCCCGGCCATCTGATCTTCAGTATAGAGCCAGCGAAGACAGTTGTTGATAAAGGTCTGGTCTGCAACAGGCTGTTGGAAATATTCTTTGTGACCCGCCAAGTTTCTGATACAGCGACAGTATGATATTATATGAAATGACCTAGACAGGTAAAGTGGAATTCAAACCTCTAAGTTATTTACTGAGAGGAGAGTATGCGGATCAATACATCATGATTAAACTGATGACCTTATCTGCTAAAAACAAAATTGGTAAGTGTTTAAACATAGTCAAGACGAACACTTTAATTGTATTTAATAATCTCTCAAAATTCCTATTGAGTTATTTCAATGTAGATCTTCTCTGCTTTGAAATCAGAACAAAAAACTAAAACCTACAACTGCTTTCATAGATACATTTAACCAATTCCACTTTTATAATAACTCCTATGAGTTTAAAGTGAACGCTTTTTCAAGTAATCTATAACTCTTGATTCATGGAAGTACATATCTCGGTTAGGAATACCCCAAACTTACAGAAAACATTTTGATGGTGAACTATATTTCATTTCTTTAATATTGTTCCATAATGATTACAATTATCTGAGAGTATGAGACTAGAAGTGAGACAAAATTTAATATTATTGTTTAACTCAATCGTGATTCAACTATCAAAATTTTCATTACCAAATGTTACAAATACCACTTTCTTAGGTTTACAGATTATTTTGAATAGATGTAGTACCTTTCAAGTCGAATATTTCTGTGATTAAATCTTTCTTTATTAACCTTGTTGAAGCTTTACAAGAGGATAAGCGTATCAGAGTGATTTTTCACGAAACCAAGATGGAAAGTATTTGCGATTTATGTATTTTATCTATGTTTTTAAAGCAAAACCATCGGTAAAGTTTTAAAATTATATCGTGTACTATACGACCAACAAAATACTATTCATTTTTCAACTACATCATTTGTCCTGCTGCTATTGCACCATATAAGACAATCTAGACTAGACGAAAAGGTGTCTATCTGACTTATGACAGAGTTTTGAATGACATGTTAGTCATCGTCTTTAGTTAACCTGAATACAAGGCATATATATCCACCTAAACATTCATTTTTGAACTACTAATATTCACAGCTATTATATTTGTTTTGAAATCTATTGAGACTGTTGGGACTATTATTATTATTCCCTTGGATTCCGATTGGAACATAGGGCTTCGATAACACACCTCCACTCTGTTCCATTTTCTGTTATCCTCTTCAGCCGGACGAATCCACGGGCATCCATAGTCCCTCCCGTCTCCTCCATGTCGCCCTCTCATCGACGACCCACTTGTCGCTTCCCATTGGAATTCCACTCGACCGGTAGCCTGGTTAGCAAGCGGTGTCATTCGACTGTCTCCTCAGTGTTTGTCCTATCCATCTCTATTTTCTCCTACATATCTGTTGACTAGTCGGCTATTGGTAGGATTTTTCCCAGCCAGAATTTTTTGTTGCTAATTCCTTCTGGCTGACCGGCTGTTTGATCTTCAATGTGGAACCAGCTAAATCAGCTGTTAATAAAAGTCAGAAGTAGCCTGTTGGAAATGCTTTTCGTGACACTCTCGCCAAGTTTCTGACCCACATAGAAGAATTGACTGACTGACTGACTAACTGACTTCACATTGTGTTGAGCAGAATCCGAATCTTGTTCTTTATACTGGATGAGGGAGTTTAGCAGCGTATTTCCAAACCGGTTTAAGGTTAATGATGGTGTATCTCCCCTTTCTGCGTCTGACTGGCTTTGACATCTTCATCTGTTCCAACGGCCTATGGTTGAAGTTGTGCTTCCTAGATAACTGAAGGAAGTTGACTCCTTCAAATCTCTCCCGGTGATGGTGATTGGGGCTGGTTGTTGTTGCTATCGATTGGTCTTCTCTATGTTCACCTTGAGTCCTGTCTCCACAGTCTGATTCTTCAGCCAGTTTGTTGGTTTTCGCCTATAGATATTCGAGTGTGTATGACATCAGACATAAATCACCTGCGAAATCCATAACTCTTCTAAGTGAGATTATTCCCAGGTAGATGTAATGCACAGCTCTGCCATCCAACTCAGACTAACAGATATTACAAACCTGATATTAAAATACAAGACTGTGAAAATTATCATATCTTGAATAGCTACTTTATTAAATAAGTAGACAGCAGTAATGCAAACTGTCATAGTGTCATAATGCAACTGCGATAACTACTCGTTCAAGTCTTGGTGAGATTTTACTTCACCTTCAATCATCAGCTAACACATCAATGCAAATGGAATTATCTAAACTCTTTCAGATGGTTCGTTGGACAATTATCACTTCATTAACAAAACGAAAGTCAACTGTTTATACATACAAAAATGACCAAGTTACTACCATCAGTGCAATGTAGTACCTTCATCAACCTCTATTGTAATATTATCAAGCGTTGAAAAATCAAATATATTGATAATGACTTTTTTATTTTATTATCTCTCATAGTAAGTTGGTAAATACTTGTGAACCAAGTTTCTAATTAAAAATATCAACCTTGAAAGAATTCATTCCTTTTTGGCGGCCTGTTTGACACCTGGGGTACCTTTCCGTACATCTACATATTGCATCTAAAACATCATGCTTAATGTTATTTCATTAAATCCATGAATAATTAAGGACCTGATTACTAAACATTTCACTGTCCTATCGCCTTTATATCAATCGTATTTTAACAGATTTTTATTCAGTTTAATTTAATAGTTTCCTTATGATAAAACCTTATTTCAGTAGTGACATGTTTTAAACAGTAGCAATGAAATGCCACCAGTTCTAGGTTCAAACTAGCTAGTTTGATATTTAAGACGTTTCATTTCTAGTTTTTTTAAATGATTTATATAATTTAATGAATTACTCACATGACTGACTGGTTTATTTGTTTTCTATAAACTATCAGTAACTCAGTTAAACACTTAAAGGGTTGAAAACTATGAAAGGTAAACCATAGAAATACATAATTACCCAGTGCAGCATTTTTGTCCATTATAAGTTCAGGCATCTTTTCACCTTCTGTATAACCATATGGTATATCAGATGGTAAATCTGTATCTGATACTTCGTCCTTTTCGTTTCCTTCTTCAGATTTGGATACTAAAAGTTTTAACGTTCCAAGTTGGCCATATCTTCGAGCTACATCAGCAGGTGATTCACCTATTGAATTCCTCAATCTTGGATCAGCGCCATTCTCTCTAAGCCATTGAACAATTTTGATATGTCCTTGACCTGCGGCTAAATAATACATAGAAACCAAAGTATCTTTCTTTATTTCATGCTGATTCTTAGAAATAATTATTTTAATCATTATTGTTATTGGAAGAACTTTATGCATGCATTTAGACGTTTGACAATGTAATGAATAAGCAGATGTACTGGTATCATCCAGAGAACTACTAAATATCAAACGGTTTTGAACTGATGCCTGCTTTTTCTACTACTCTTCAACAGCGTCCAAATGCCACCGTTTCACCTATTTCTACAGGTTACAACAACTGAAGGCGAAAACTATCGTCTAAATAATACTTGTCCGTATACTGCACTGTCAAATGTATCTTAGTATTCAGTAAAAATGAAGTTTTAATTTGTTTTATGGAATCCAGTCAGTTCTGTGTAATCACAGAGAGAAATTACTTTAGTTGAAGTCGAATTCTTCTTTCAGACAAACAATGTCCTTTTATTCTGACAAAAAATAATTTGGTGAAGTACTCAGGGTAAAGAATATTATTCGTCTGTTTTCGTATGAATCAGTTGTATTATGGTAAAACTTTATGAGAAATTCAGTCTAGTGTTTAGAGTGGGTAGTAAACGAAACTTCGACGATGATAGCTTTGTCCCCTGCAAAAGTGAGTGTTATACACGCATTGATTATCCTTAACAAACTGTGTCAATAAACACAGGGAAACCAATGTCATTTGGAAAGGAGCAGAAACGGGTTAATCACATACACAATTATTCGCTTAATTGGATGTACTTGGTACCCAGTTTTCTAGTGATATTTATTGAAAATGATTTTTACAGAAATTCTTCAGTTGTAGAAGCATTTCTTATTGATGGTGAGAATATTTAAAATAGTCACAGGTTGGTAGATTTTTCCCGCTGTATTGGGTGATGCTGAAAGTGAAGTGAATGTCTAGGTTGAGGAAGGATTTGAACCAGAGACTTTCTAACTACTAATTTGTGGTGAGTGAAGTGAATCGGTAACCTAGTTAGCAGTTGAGTTTCGCAGTTCAGCTGACAGAACACTAGACTAGTAATTCACAGGCCGCTAGTTTGAATTTTACTGTGACTCAGACTTTCATTTACCCTCAGTTACTACGCACTGCATCTTATTACATTTACTAACCTAACTTTAAGTTACCGTTCTGAAAATATTATGCTGAGTGGTGAAAAATTTCAAAATAGAAAATAAAGTGTTTAATGTTGGGCGATATATGTCGTCAATTTATTCGAAATTCAGAGACATTTTTTATCACCAGTAGACATCAACTTAATAATTATTGAAAGCTAGAGTGAACTAGGCAGTTGCTTTGTTCTTGTCTCGGACTTGTGATATGTATCCACATATATATATTTATGTGTGTGTGTGTATGTTGGTCTCTCTTTCTGTTTGCTCGCTTAGTCTGTGACCATTTCACTTGTATGAACCTGTCTCCTTTAACAATGTATATTCCCCTTATATTATATATAATATGAGTGTTTGTTGTCAGTCCGTAGCTTGGTGACATATATCCATATATGGTGGTTGTTGACATGTCTGCTATATTTCGCTATGTATATATGGATCGATACTTCATTATAATTAGCCATTCATGTTAAGACTGTCTAATGATTTGTTCACACACTTTGTCTGGAACATTTCATATATATATTTCGTTCTCACATCTTGTGTGACTTACTTACTTTGGTGTGATACCACTTTTGCATTCTCCTTGTGTTTGGAAATAGTAGTATCATCGCAAACCTAGTGGTCTTCTGATTTCCGCCTTCTTGCGTCAGGACTATTACATTCTAGACCAGTCCATAACAATAATTTAGCGACGAGTACATAACACTTGTCAGCAATGCATGCCACTAACTTTACGCTCACAGCCTTCAGGTCTTACGGTTAGCTAAAAGCTATGCCTTATGTCAATCACTTGTTAATGTAGCTTGAGAATCTAAAAAGAAAGTAAGTCTCATCCTTTAAAGTATTATGCATGCTTTACATTTTCTGACTAACCTACTAATTGGGGAAAAAGTAATAAGATTATCTTTGTATTGAAAATATATAAATATAACGCAGACAAGAAGTTTAGTTATCTGTAAAGAAGAAAGGTAATATGTTGGTACTAGGCGGTTAGAGGCAGTCGACAGGAACCCTTTGAACTAGGTTTCATGCTAGTTGGCTCTCGTCAGGAAGGTGTATCTGCAAGCTTAAAGGTACTAACGTTCCACTGATTGCCTCCAATCATCTAATACCGACAATTCACAGTGCACCATGTTGGCGAACGATCTAGGATGGTGGCCACATTGCAAATTTGACTGATACAGTTCAGTATGCACCGAAGACAGGACTAGACACATTACACTAGTTACTGATTAGTGTCCAATAAAAAGGATAGTCTTTTGTTAAAGATCCTTGGAGTGTATTTGCTTATTGACAAAGATTGCGCATAATCTAGACTCAATATTTATTATTTTTTATTCCTTCACGTTCCCAGTGGAACATAGGGCTTCAAGCTACAGACTTGAAGTTTCTGTAGCAGCAGTATTTATTTTTACAGAATGAGGTTGCTAGTCTCATGGCCAACCTTTCCTCTTTACCAGCTTTATTTCTGGCTTAACGAGGTAAAGGAGTGCGTCGGCCGGGGATCGTACCCCGGACCATGTGCATGGTCGGCAAGCATCCTAACCACTGTGCCACAGACGCACCACTATTTAATACTAGCAACAAAAATAACTTTTAAAAAGCTTGTATTTGTATAAATCGCAAAGCGTGTGAACTATTCTCTTTAAACTTATATATCTGACAAAGTGCAGTATGTATGGCAAGTTTTTATCACTATACTCCTAGAATCCTTATATTTAGTGAAATTATAATAATGAACTATAGTTTATGGATGAATCTAGGTGGAAAAACGTTAAAAAGGCAACTTTTTGTTCGTGGCTAAACATATTGCAAAGATTTAATCTCTATAAACTGAAGTATAAAATGAGTATGGTAAGAGATTTCTACTCATATTTCCATCATTCTTCATTTGTTAACGACTCGAAAATATGAAGTCACCAGTGTTGTCGTGTTCTCTAAGTTGTTCTTCTTACTTGAGAAGCTTTCATTGTCCACCTGGCCATCTTTAGCTCCGATTTCCCACTGGAGTTGTTGTTCAGAAGGCCAATTAAAACTGAATAATTCAATCATCCTACTCAGAGAATACAGTAACATCAAAATGGCCGCTAGAGCTAGAAATCATTTCCACTACCTCAAAATACGAAGTTAAGGAATAAACCCGAATATAATTATATTTTTCCTATTTGATCTTGTCCCGCTCAGATGGATCAAAACTGATTGAATCATACAGTTTTATTTTCAGCGAATGCTTACGAAATCCAAGAAGGTAACGGTAGCATATTCTGTATGTGAGCGTATCCTGCTTCTGTTTCTTCCAATACTTTCATTGAATATAATTATTAGGATTTAAATTTTGTCTCTTCTGTTCCCCTGCGTAAATTTGTATACATAATACTACTCATACCTTGACTGTTTAATATAATGTTTCATGTTTTCTTCAACCTATAAGTTTTATGAATTAAACTGTTATTATCACTGTGTACTTCATTGTCTGTACAACTTACAAAATATTCTACAAGAAGGTGCTTACAAATAACGATAGTGGGGTTGACTGCCAAAAGTTCCCACTCCAAAACTTAAACTTCAGTGTTATTATAATTCAACTATACAGTAAATTGGTTACAGGATTTCATAAGGAGCTGACATTGGTTAGAGAACTATTGGTAAACCTGCAGGGAGTACTGGACATCTATTTCATGCCAATTCAGGACTCCTCATCAGTACGCATCCACCGCAGTGGGAATTCGTGACCAGTAGGGTGCAGCAGGTCATATGTGAGGACAAATACTCGCCGAAGACATTGGCTAGCGGTCACACTATGTCGTGAACTGGCAGAAGTAGGAATTCACGGGCAATTGGGTCGGGTCCCTGTGGCTTAATAATCCGCGAGCTCGCCTTGTAACCAGAAGGTCCTGGGTTCGAACCTTGACGGTGGGTGCTTGCTGACGAAGACTTCCAAACTAGGACGACACAGCTGGCTGTCCAGTACTCTCTGCAGGTTTTCCAATAGTTCTCTGACCAATGTCAGCTCATGATGAAATCCTGTAACCAATTAATCAAATCCCTTCAACCAACACTTGAATGTATACAATAAATTGTCGTTTTTTATAAATATAGCAGTCTAATATCAATTTTTCAGGTCATTATTATTTTTAAAAAAGATTCTGCTCAAATGACTGCCTTGTCCACCAAACAGTTTAATTTACCTTTATGTAGTGGTGTTGCGCCTTGTTCATCTCTTTCATCTATCTTCACAGTGCCTGATTCTATCAAAGCACGCAACTGAACTAAATCTCCAGAATAAGCTGCTGTATGAGCTGGAAATGCCAACTGTTCAGCGTCGTCTGATCCTCTGTGAAATGTTTTCTCAGTTTTAAGTTTATTAATATACATTTCAACATCATGTTTCAAAAATCTTTTAGCTAGAGCTTCAGCAGTTTCCCCATGATCATTTGGAGTATCAAGTAAATATAATGGCGTGTGAACTTGACTAACTAAACACTGTAACACAGGCAAATGACCTTCCATTGCTGCAAGATGAACTAGAATAAATAATAATAAAATAATAATAATAAAGAGCCAGGCAACAGATTGTTTATTTAAGAAATCAACACGTATTTATAGATTTTCATGTACATTATTATAGATTATTATAAACAAGCAAACACAATCTTCTGATTGGTCGTTTCTTGTTGAACGTTCATCTTTCATCTCCTTGTGGCTGTTTCTAGAAGTCCACATTATCTTTTTGCAAATTGTATCCGCCTACGCAAATGTCTGCTGTGACTGGTTGTTGAATCAGTCTTTGTTCTTATTTTTCTTAGGACCAATATTGTGGACGTAAACATTGACGTAAATTACCGTCTGCCACTTTTGGCTAGCAGCCAGCTCTCACCATATATATATATATATATATATAGCCGTAATAGCTGATTTCCAGTTACGTTTGTTTCTCCTAATTTCTAAGTAAATCCTATATAAAGGTTCGAGTTCCGGATCACTGCTATAGTTAAGAACACGCCTAACTGCGAGTTAATGCAAATTAGCTCTGACAGGTACCAGAATATTTCAAGATCTCAAGTTAATATGCACAGCTCCGATGACAGCATATGAAGCTGTTCTAAGAACCATCATGAGAATAAATCAATTTGAAGTCACAAAAGTCTTGAAAGTCAATCGATCAGTTGCAGATTAGTAGAGAGTGATTAGCGTCAGTTTACATAAGGTAAAACAGTTAGTTTACTTGAATCAATCCAGCTCCAAGAAAAAGTATATCATGGTAAAGAAATACTCCTGATAAAAAAGTAAACTTCCGGTTTAAATGGGTCATCTAGTCTACCCCATCACTTCAGTTAAATTGAAGATATTAGTCCTCAATATAAGTGCGAGCACTACGCAACCATACATACGGAAGTGACAGAAAAACTTTGTTCCGACTTTGAAATCACTCCGTGAATTTATAATGTAGTAAGTTTATGTACTTTACATGACATCAATCACTGGTTATTGCGAAAATACAGTGTTCACTCTTTTTAACACCTGAGATCCTTTTAACGTCATTACCATTAACAACCATGTCTGTCACTTATTGATTTAAACATAAGATTCTTATTTAAAATTCCATCTGATTTACCCTAAGATAGTAATATTTTCAAGGATATGAGTACATCAAAACCAATATTTTAATGTGAAACTCAACGCCTATGCTTGATGCCATTGCTTATGTAACAACAGAAGACAAGGGCCGGCAACAGATCGTTTTATTACGGAAATCAACACATATTTATATATTTCCTGTACATTATTATAGCTTATTCAAGTAGAAAAACGCAGGCCTCTGATTGGTTGTTTCGGGTAACCTCAGAAAATGGAGCCATCTATCTGCGAATCATATTTGCCCACGTTAAGTCTGCTGTGATTGATTGTTGAATCAACCTTGCTCATATTTTCTCACGGCCAATATTAGTGACCTAGACATTCACGCAGATTAATGTCTACCGACTGGCTAGCAGCCTGCTCTCACCACACCTATATTTACATCGTACTAACAAATCTGAATACACGGTAAGCTTAGATTATATATTCATAGATATGATATCCTGGAATAATGTTTATCACTGGGTTGTTATAATAAATTTTACGATACCATAATATCCTTCTGATAAATTCATTAATTCTAAGGTTCAGTTAATCTTCATATATTTCATAATAGTTGTAGTTACCAGCATTATTTCCCGCTTTATCAGTATCTTCTATTCGTAAACCCCACTTAAGTAATACTTGAACACATCCAAGCCGTCCATGGAATGCTGCTGCATGTAACATTGTCCATCCATTTATATCTACTGTCTCCACATCCTAGACATAAATGTGAATAAATTTAGAGGTATAAATAACAATTTACACTACAAAATATATAAACATCAAAATTTATGTTATGAACTAAATGTTACAAAAATTTTTTTATCATCTAGCTATTATTAGTCGTCGACTTTGACTTTTAACAAAGATAAAAATGCAAAAGAGAATGATATAAGAATTCCACATTGGAAATGAAACTGACTAAGATATCGCTAATCATATCTTTTCTCATTATAATTATTCACTCTGGAAATTGACACATTATATTCTAAATGAAACTTACAGCACCAGAACGTAAAAGGGTTGAAAGACTGCCAGAATTTCCATGAATTGAAGCCATATGACCCGGAGTTTGACCATACTTGTCTTGAGCTGAAAGGCTAACACCTCTTTCAGCCAAAGACTTTATACAATTCTCATATCCTCGTATAGCAGCAATATGAACAGGAGTCCAGCCATTTTTAGTAACAATCAGTGGATCAGCATTCTTCCATAACAAATAATGTAAAATCTATTTTGTTGGATAAATTCTGTTCGAGAAAAAACACAGATTTCTCGCTTACCTCAATAGCACCAACATTAGCAGCCCAATGTAGCGGAGTGAATGACTGTTTGTCAATTTCATTTATGCTAGCCCCACTTGAAATCATCTCTTTAAGCAGCATTAAATCTCCATGTTTCACTGCTGTATGAATAGTAACTTCTTCATCAGAGTTTTTGATCATCATAATTACGTGACGCTTAAATTTAATTGAAAAATAAAGAAAAACAACATTTATTCACTTTTGTTGCCAATTAACAAATAATCCATCAACAGTCAGTCGGTTTTCGAGGAGTTTCACTGACCTGAATGAATACGATAACTAAGAATAGCACAGACAACCAGGGCTTAACACTGTCTTTAGCTCCCTAATCAAAATGTAAAATTCTGCCAAAGCCTACGATGTTGTGTAGAACTTCTTGAACAAAAGCTGCCATTACGTTTTTCATATAATTAAGAACAAACTAGTTCACCTGTGTATATATTTTTTCAAATTTAATGCCAGCTGTTAATGCCTTCTTTTCCACGATAAATCTTCCAACTCTGAAGACCTCTCTGAAGAAAATTAACTTCTTCTAATAGTCTTAATTCCACAAGAATATTTTACATGTACTCTATATTTTATGGAATTATTGTTTTAATTCTGTCCCACTATGGAAAGAGTATTTTGCACATCTTTAAATGAAGCTTAACTTCTGAATGTTTCTTCATAGTGAATATCTTGTCTAGACCAGCGATTTGTTACCGTCTAGAAAACAACTCCAGAAACTTTCACAGGTTTATACTTTCATTTATGCTTTAAAAGTAAGTTTTGATCTATTGCCATTACCTCACTTTTTACAAAAGTAATGAAAAGACTGCTTTTACCTATCCTTGAACCTTCACTAAGAGCTTTTAGCGACCCTAATCAATTCGCTTATAAGCACAGTAGGTGAAGTTTAGATGCCACTGTCGTCTTATATCATAATATTGCATCTAGTTTGGACAGAGGTGCCAAATATGTTTGGTGTGCCTTCCTAGATTACACATCTGCCTTTGACTCTGTAACTAGGCAACGTTTGTTAAACAAGCCTGCTACGGCGCAAGCACAGTGATGGTCTAATAAGTGGTTGCACTCCTACTTTTTCAGACAATAGTACAGTAAAGCAGTACACTGTTTACAATGGGAAGTCCTCCACTGTTTCAATTACTCCAGCTGGTGTTTCTCAGGGAGCTGCTTTTTCAACAAAGCCAATTAAGTATGCCGATGATCTTACTGTTTCTATGCCTGTTACTTCTCAGTCAGGCTGCTCCCGAATGAAAACCTCGTATCAGAAATTAGTCATTGGTTCCAGTCATATGGTCTTAAGCTTAATCTCTCCAAATGGCAGGTGGTTAATTTAACTTTCAGACGAAGGAGCGACTTGCATTAACTAGTTAGTTCACATTCTCCAGCACACAGTTAATCCAGTTTAATATGTATATATGTATCAGTTTACTTGCTCATGTGGAGCATAGTGTATCAGCCGTACGCAACGTCAAGTCCACAAAAGTATTTTGGAACATTGTCCATATAGGTTAGCCAGTGGAGGAAAAAATAATGGTAGAAGCTCTGTCCTCAAACACCATGTCATCTCTGGACATCGAGGACTCCCGCATGAATGCTTCACAGTGCTACACACAGTCCCTCAATATCGTACAAATGGGTTTCACACATGCCACCTGTACATAACTGAATCATTAGCTATTTTAGATCTGAAGCCGGACCTCTGCATTCAAAAGCGCTACATGCATTCACTGGCCCCACCATTGCCAGAGTAAAGTTCTCACCATAACTTTGCTTCTTTTCTATCATGTAAGTCTACTATTATTATTGTTGTTATTATTTTCTTATCATTATTATTCCTATCATCCATATTTTGTTACCGCTCTATTACCGTTTATTAATAACATTGCGGTTTCATACAGATTTTATATGAAAACACTTTATTGTCTTCACACTAGTTCCTGTCCATTCTACAAAATCTTATTGATTAGTTATTACCTGAATAAAGGAAATTTTAGAATTATGAGATTGTTGGTCACACAGCGGTAGAATGTTAGCCGACCTGGTCCGGGGTTTCGATCCCCAGCCGGCACACTCATTTACTCATTCATATCATTGTAAATGCCCTGTTTAAATTTTTATCGTGGTCATGAGAAAGTTAGACGCAATACTGTACTATATGCTGAAAATTCCTTATTTTTTACCAAAAGTAGTGTTTGGAATAAAGCTATTATTATTTTTAAAATCCAGCATTTTTAAACACACTCTTTTCGAACTTATATGTTCTGAATGAAATTTTTGTATGTTAGTAACGTATTTGTCGCTGGATTACATGCAAATAATTTTTTCCTTCTCCTATTGCCCTTTGAAAAATAGTACCTGAATAAGCATTTGAAAAGATTTCAGTCATACAATTTTCAGTAATGTTCAGTAACATCATAATTCTTCTAACGATCCTCAATTACATCTGAAGAATAATCAGCAAGTGATTTTTCTCTGCAACTGCTGACATAAAAAAAGCCAAATTTTCTCACTTGTACTGCTTAGGTAGTTTAAAATTCTAATATATTTACTTGTTACCAAAGAGACAAATCAAGCTGGTGATTTCACTTTAGCCAGCAAAAGTAGCGTAAAACATAGCAGTCAATTAGTAACCTGTGAAATCGGTTTAAATTTACGGCAACAAATGGCAAAGTTAGTGCTTTGATTCAATTTCCCAGTGATAAATTAGTATGTGTATAATTTTCTAGAGCCATTACTTAGCATCCTGACATGACAGACTAACTGTATAGCTATAAATTAAACATCAATGCATACTGCTGTATATCTTTATTATTTGGAGACATGGAGATTACTAATTTTTATATCCATAAGGCCAAGCACTAGTGGAACTAAATATTTTAAGGCAACTCACGATAACTTTGTAAAGTGGCCTAATTTTCGCGATTATTCTTTCGAACAGTTACTTATTCATCAGTCAAACAGCAGAATACAATTTCAGATATTTTTTAGTATTTTATAGTTCGTTAATATGATTGGTTTTAAACGAATTCAAGGATTTCTTAGGTACAGGAAGATCGGTGTAGACGGTCAAACCTATGAAGGCTCTACAAAACAGTTATTCGAATGAAACTTTTAACCTTAGGCGTGCTGCTATGGTAAGCTTATATCAGAGAGCATACATTCCTCCAGCAGAAAGTTAGAAAACGCCGAAGACGCTAGAAACCCAATCGATGTTTTTATCAGATGGCAGCCGAAAAAGGTAGTCAATTATTACCTCATACATTGCAACGGCAATGCATTTCTGATGCAACTGTACCTACCACACTGATAACTTATTTTATGCCTATTTTACATTTATTAACAGCTATTATGTACTCTGTTATGTATGTTTACGACACTTAAATGAATCTTAAGTTTTGTGAGCATATTCTGTTCTCTCTTCTAATATGCGAACCACGTTTAGTGCATAAAGTTACATAATGAAAGTAGATTGATCAGCTCGAAGTTGGGGGGGCAAATTAAGAACCCCATATTTGTTCATACATTGCTGGAACACTAAATTACCAGAAAGTACTTAAAATTCTGGTAAAGTTCCATTAACATTCCATTAAACCATATTTTCGTGTCGCTCTAATGCAGATTTTAGCAGTATAAACTTTGACTTGTTGTGGTTGTTATGCGTAAGGACTGTATTTCACGCAGGTGATAAGGAATATAGGCATTACTTAATTTCATACCAAAAACTATTCTGCTAGTCAACTAAGGAAATGTGTGCATAGTCTTGGTTGCAGGCAGCTATAGCATGTAATTTCACCTGAAAAACGACACTGTACAAAATTCCAACGTTTAATACATGGTGATGAGTCAAATAAATCTGAATATTAGTAGATCTAGAACAGCAACAGTACTTCTGGAATATTCGCTCGTACTAATACAAGACTCCTTCTTGACAAAGTTTATTTTTATTCTGAGTAAAGCACTGTTAATATAGTCATCATTCGCCTACGGTTTGTGTTACGAAAAACCGTAGGAATAAGTAATGTTTAAAACATATAAAGCCCTATTATGGCTGCGTTTTTAAAGTGACTTCAGAGTGTTAGTTAAGCATAATCTTACATGTGCTCTTTTGAGGGCTAAGCTAGTTTATTTAAGATTACTATTCTCTAACCTAGATGTGCTTGCGCGACGACATAGAAAAAACCATTTAGCGAAGTTGCACGACAAAGAATAGCTTTTTTCTCCAAAAAAGATCGTTACTTTAGAATAGCTTCCCTTCAAGCAAGACAGGATAATTTAAAAGCAACCGAAATTAAAATGAAAATAAAACCAGAAGAGGGAAGTTGCTTGCCAGGTCTCCTATAGTTTAATGGATAAGTGACAGTCCCTAATCAATATTTAATTCTCATACAGTTCTAGACCATTGATCATAGGGGAACATCGCGACGTACGCAAAACCCAACCGGTCACTGTCCCCAAGACACCAGAAAAGCACCAAAAATCAAAACATTCCGAAAATCATGAAAGCTCAGCAAAACGTAAAAAGTGTTTTACGCTTCTATTTCACGTGCATAACAAAGGAAATATTGTCAGTGCACGCATTTCTCATAAACCTCCAGTAGGTGGTAAAAGGAGTTCGTCCATTCAACTGGATGTCAGCCACCTCGCTCTCAACAGTCAATTTATGTATCCAATATCCAATATATCCAATATCGTTTTTACGAGCTAGTATAAACCAATTTGATTTCTTTGTGCTCGCCTCTTGATTGTGAGGTATAGGTTCTTGATCTTCGGTAAACTTCTGCGTAGCTTGTCCCGCCACTCGACTGTCGTAGCTTTGGTTGACTCCAAAGGGAGTAGTGCTGGGATTAATTATATGTGGTTTGTAGTATGAGGTATGTTAAGACTGTTACTACTGTGATTGGAGTTGATCCTTTCGCCAGTTAGTCCTTCGGTATTGTCGACAAGAGAAAAGAGATAGTAATAATAATAATAATAGTAATAATAATAATAGATATAATTAGTGAAGCTATTCAGACTAAGAGACAGAAACGAAAATAGGAAACGTAACAACAGTCAGCTCATGAAGTTTGAAGAATAATATATATATCGGTAATAGTAATAATAATAATAGTAATTATAATATTAATAAGTTGTCAGGAGAGTAAGACGGGTGTGCTGACTTGATCGGATTGCAGAAGACTGAGTTTTCAGGGAGCAAGAGCGCAGCTGTGCGTTGTGGTGAGATTGTATGTCTCTTTACAATCTTCATATCACCGTTAGTAAATACACCTTTTAACAGTCACGAGGTTTGGAGGGGTGTTAAGAACATCCCAGCCCACCTAACTTGGTATCTGGGTCAAACAGTTCGCAAATAGTGTAGTCAAACCTCGGACATGGTAGGATAGATGACCAAAGAACAATCGTGAGTGTTATTTCAAGTTGAAGTCGATCAGAAAAGAGCTTGGAGCCGTTTGGAGAGCATAACTAACTGGTTTCGTGGACTCCACAAGAACCACATATTAAGTAGATCATCACGGTGAAAATCCAACAGTAAGAACGTGTCAATTCCTAAAAATTTCACTAAAATTAAGAATTTTTCCCAGCACTTTCCGCAAATTTCACAAATCCAAGAACGTAGTACTACGTTAATTTAATATGAGACTTGTAACAAAACACTGTAAAGCAGAAGAAAATAAAAAGGCACTTCCGCATGTAAAGCTCTCTTCTGAAAATCCAATCCTGTCGCGAAATTATAAGAATATCCATAGTGCATCCGAAATTGCGTTCCAAAAAGGCCTACATTAAACATGTCTTATTCTGGAACGTATCCTACGTTGAGACGTGTTAAGTGGTCTGTCAGTTAGTCCCAGCTTTAGAGCTTCATAATAATAAAAATAATTGTATCAATAAATCAATACGACAAAAATAAAAATAGGCGATTTGCTGCCACAGTTAAACTCAGCGGGGCGTTGAGTACATATCCGAAATTGTATTTGTAGATCACAAAAAGCAGTTCACTTCATCATTCAATGTCATAAGGAGCTTTCAAAGGTTTTGTAACCTCATGACAAGAGCTATTCAATGTTGTGAAAAGCTTTCGAATACCCAGTAGATCTTCTTACAAAATATCTATCTACTTTCAAGTCGCAGCTACGTTGAGGTTAGGTATGTTGTTGAGGACTGTGCTACAGTTTGAAGTCTTTACTGCATTTCAAGCAGACATACATGTGGACTCGCCGAAAACACATTGCGTAGGGTAGCGCCTTCAAGAGAATCAAAGTGAGAAACCCAGTAAAGACTAGTAGAGGAAGGAGTAAGACTTATGTGAGACATTGGATTTTAATAGGACGAAAAACATGACGGTCGTAGTGATTGAGGTAGCAAACAATTCTGATTTCGGTGGTAGCTCTCCCTGCTGCGAATTCATTGCCCACCCTAACAGTGGCTACAAATGACGACTGTGGATTTCACAGAGAGTGGACTCTAAGACCGAAGAAACCGGACCGCACCTAAGTAACTGCTCTCTGAGATGTATATCTTCTTCGCTTTCCTAACCGATCTCTACACTACTCTCCTGGATTCTTAGCACCCCTCAGGTAGCTTGCATAGTTCACTATTTTACAAGCTTTTATGAAGTCCCTTAGAGTCTACGTGTAGCGAAGATTCTGTATTGATGAAATTTTTCTGTCGGTAGGCTGTAATATACTCCTGATATTCGGCAGCATTTTCTTCCCTCTTCCTGTAAAGCCTTCCACGTTTTTTATTGCCATGCGCATGCATTTTAGCGCGCTCCTTGAATAAGACGTGCTTTTCCTCCCTAACCGGAAATATCCAATTTTGTGAATTATTCGTTTGGGAAACCTGATCTTCCTATCCGGCGAATTTTTATTCAACCATTTCTTCCTCACCGAGCCTGTGTGTGGTACTTCCCGCTGTCTCGAACTACTGCCAAAGCTTCAGGTGCTACTTCTGTAGCAACACCCTCCTCACTCTTTCAAATATACAGGACTTGTGGGTCTGTTACGTGATTGCTGTGAAACCGAATAACCCGAAAGTTACAGGTAAAGTCTAAAGCTTTTACTTACATACTTTATCCTTCTTTTCTGCGCTCTCTATTGTCTTTTGCTGTAAGTCTATTGGACAAAATAACAGTCTCTTATTATTTAATCACCAGTATTAATTTAGGAGTAAAATGACAATAGATTCTCAACCTAAAATAAGTAATGGGACATCATACTCTGTAGTTACCAGGGCTTCAGCCAAACTAGGCAAACAGGAGAAGGTGATGGACTCACGCATACCGGTCCTGAAGACCAGGGCTAATATTCCCAGCTCGTACAGATTACCCATGTCGCCACAGTCCTACAGTGAAGCTGTGCAAAGTCAGCCAAGTGGATGTGGCTCCACCCCTGTTAACACGACTAGGTTAACAGATCCGAGTGGGAAAATTGCACTAAGTGAGAACTTCATAACACCCATCCCCATGGTAGACCATGAAACAAATAGGAAGGCCAAAAAGAAACGTTCACGACGTCGCAAGACGACAAGAACGCTCCCCAAGAAGACAGACGACTGCAAGGTCTGTGCTTCTGTTGTCGAACAAGCAGACTCTGCCTTCGAATGTAACTTTTGCAACCGATGGGTGCATTGCAGATGCGACAGTGGGGTACCAAAAGCATATTATGACTTTATGCGTAAAAACCCATGCCAATGGTTCTGGTACATATGCCCGAGTTGCCGTCCTGATGTAGCCTCGCGTAGTCCTTTGAAAACTAAAGATGGCACAGAAGTAGCGGGGAAAAAGGTGAAAAGCTCGACCCCCACCAATCCGGAAGTTAGTACAAACGCGCGTAAACCGGGGATACCAAAATCCTCACCGGTTAAACTTGTAACTCTTGCCATAACCGCTCCAGACACAGAGGCTGGAGAACCACGGGTTTCCGTCGTTGGAAAAAGACCCCAACCGTCTACCAGTAATGCTGGCTATAGCACTGAGACACATAAAAATACCCAGTCGCACCAGTCAAACCAAAACGGTCTTAAAGGTGATCACAAACGTGCGAGGACCGAGCCCAAGCCCACGGTTAGCAGATCAAATTGTGTAATCCTCTTTAATGTACCAGACTGTAGCAGTAGTCTGCTGAAAGATAGGGCCCTATTTGATCAGGAACAGTGGTCCATCTTAAGTAGCACACTGGGTTTGGACATCCAACCAGTAAATCTATGCAGATTGTATAGGGGCACTGCTGCACCTGAAGGCAAACCATCCCCACTGAGGGTAACATTGAGCTCTACCGAGGATGTTGAAAAAGTGTTACTGGCTTCTCAAGTCCTTTCTATAGGGAGGGCCTGTAACATACGTGTTAAGCCAGACAGGCCGTGGAAGGAAAGACAAATGGCGAGGGAGTCGCCAGAGCTCATTCCTTCTGCCTCCATGGTTGTGCATGGCATTCCCGAACTGGTAACTGGGAACGCCTGCGAAAAGCATTGTCATGATGTACAACAATGGAGATGGTTAGCATCCCAGATGGCCCTGGGAAGTTCAGGGGCTGTCTCTATTTATAGACTGCCTCGACCCACTCATCTTATGTCAATTAACTCGCCACGTCTGTTAGCTGTCAAGTTCAGCTCCCAAGACCAGTTGACTACCGCTCTCCATAGATGGTACGAGACCAAGGACAAGGTCAGCAAACACATTCGCTGCTGCGAGAGCCGGCCTCGCACTCAAAGGAGAGAACAAAGCGTAGTAAAAGAAAATCCTCAACCCCTAGTCACACTACAGCGGTGCAGCACGGACGATGATAGCCAGTGTCATCCGAGTGCTCCAACTGAACTAGAAGAAAAAAACGCCAACAGGCCGGTTCCTGGGGAATCGGCCAACTAGTTCGTAGGATAACTCCTCAACCGATAGCCAATATCAAGTCAACTACCCCCCAATACGGGGAAGTGGTGAGACTGACTACCAGTTGCCTGTATAGTAATGTGAGAGGGCTAAGAGGCAAAATAGCTGAACTTAGACACCTACAATCACAACTAAACTCCAAAATCATAATACTGACGGAAACCTGGCTAACCCCTACGGTGGCAGACAGCGAAGTCAGTATAAATGATATGGTCCTAGTCAGGCGAGATAGGGACCTGAAAGAAGGAGGTGGAGTCGCCATATACGTCGACAAACAGCTCAGATGTGTTCACGCGACGGACCCTCCCCTCACAGAGCTCCCTGACTCCATATGGTGCCACTTCACCGTTGGGTACTGCAAATATCTAGTGGGCAGCATTTATCGATCACCTTCATGTGGAGCAGACCATAACCAGGTACTGCTAAATACAATTTCAGCGACTCAAGACATGGGTTATGATCAAATTGTCATAGCTGGTGACTTCAATGCCCCATCTCTTAACTTGGTGTCGGGAAAAGCCCATGATAGATTTGATCGAAATCTGCTGCATACCATCAGGAAGGCTGGATTCACTGAAAATGTCAAGATGGATACTAGATGGGGCCCTGATGGGAAGTCTTCTAGACTGGATTACGTGCTCACTAGTGACCAGCTACTAGTGGAAAACGTTCAGATCACGACTCCCATAGGTAGTAGTGACCACGCGGTCATAGTATTCGACATAGTCCTCCGCGAGCGCTTACAGTGGGACAATACACAGCCCTATCTGTGTTATAACAAAGCCAACTTTACCAAAATGCGAAGACTTCTGTCTGAAGCAAACTGGCCTAAAAAATGGACAGAGCTAACAGTAGAAGAACACTGGAGAGTGGTAAAGGAGATCATTCACCAGGCGGTCTCAGACACTGTTCCTTTAGTCTCACCAAAAGCTAGGAAGCAACGATCATGGCTGAAAAGAGGGACACAACGCCTTCTGCAGGCAAAGCGAAAAGCCTGGTTCGCGTGGCGACGATCGAAGAGTCAACCCGAATATGAAGTGTACCTTGAACTCAGGAATCGATGTAACATACGAGTCCGGAGCGATAGAAGGACATTTCAGGGAGACCTCGCCAATAAGCTTCTCGTGAACCCCAAAAGCCTATACAGGTTTATGGCCGAAAGAAAACCGACCAACCAGGGAGCATGCAATCTAGTGGGTTCTGATGGGAAATCTCTTACTAGTCTTGAAATGGCAGAGACATTCAGCCTAGCCTTTCACAGGCAACTAAATAGTAACGAGGATATTACCCCTACAGAACATCCAGATTACATCGCAGAACCAACACACGAAAACCTGCTGGGGACATTTCAAATTACCCCGGCTATGGTACTTGCAAAATTGGGAAGGTTGGCTTCGGGAAAGTCTCCAGGTTGTGATGGCATCAGACCATCTGTCCTGAAGCAGTGTTCAGAAAGTCTCTGTCAACCCCTAAGTGATCTGTTCCAACACTCCCTTGATGTAGGGAAACTTCCATGTGAATGGAAACGTGCAATCCTATCCCCTATCTTCAAGGGTGGTGACCGGCAGAATGTGACCAGTTACAGACCAGTTGCTCTACTTCCAGTGGTATCGAAGATATTGGAAAGTCTCATTGACGACCACATGAGAAAATACTTCGATGGGACTAACCTTCTTCACGAAGCACAGCACGGTTTCAGGAGGGGAAGATCCTGCGTGACGAATCTTCTACTAGCCTGGAACGATTGGACACTATCCTGGGACAAAAAGGTACCAGCCCACGTGATCTTTCTCGACTTTGCGAAAGCATTCGACACAGTTCACCATGGTCTGCTCCTTCACAAAATAGGCAAGGCGGGAGTTTCTGGAGCACTTCTCGCATGGCTGACAGATTACTTAGGCGAGAGAGAATTCTGCACCAAAGTCAACCGCATCCGATCATCTTGGCACACCTCGGCATCAGGGGTTCCTCAGGGTTCTATCCTAGGGCCGTTGATGTTTTTGATTTTTATCAATGACCTGCCCCCCCAACTAAACTGCTCTGCGCTTCTTTACGCTGACGACGTAAAGATTTGGAGAGCAATAAACTCATCGGAAGACTCAGATAGATTGCAGGCTGACCTGCAAACTCTGGGAAATTGGGCTTTGGCTAACGGAATGCCTTTCAATCTAAAGAAGTGCAAAGTAGTGCAGCTTCATTCCGGCAGGTCACAGAGTGTAAATTACACCCTTGGTGGCCAGAACTTGAGTTGTGTTCCATCAGAGCGTGATCTAGGTCTTATTCTAACAGAAAAGCTAGACACCAGTGGAAATTACTCGAGGGACGTCGCCAAAGCCTACGCAACATTACACTTTATGCACAGGCAGCTGGGAGCTCTCACTCCCGAACTGTTCTTAAGGCTATACAAGGCATATGTGAGGCCACACCTTGAGGTGCATAATATCATTGCACCTCCGCTACTCAAAAGGGATGCTAACATTCTAGAAAGTGTCCAGAGACGAGCGACAAAATGGGTGATCGGCCTCCGCAACAAATCATATGAGGAAAGACTAAAGAAATTAGGTCTTTTCACACTCAGTTACCGTAGGCACAGGGGAGACCTCATCACCGTCTACAAGATCCTAAATGACCAGGCCCACCCAAATAAAAGCATCCTGCCATTAAGCGATTATAGGCTTCCACGAGGTAACCCGCTAAGGATAGCACACCAGAGACCAAAGACTCGAGTGCGATCACATTTCTTTTCGCTTCGTGTTTGCCGTCTCTGGAACGCTTTACCGGCGGCCGTGACTACAGCGCCATCTGTGGAGATTTTTAAGCGGAAGCTAGACAATCATGCAGAAATGCAAGGTTTGTGTCTCAATGGCTTATCCTCATAAAATTTGAAACCAAACTGTCAATGAATAAGCGTACTAACTAAATCCCCACGACCTATTCTGCCTTCTCTCACTCTATCTTTTCCTTAGGTCACCTTTATTATTCCACTTATCTCAACCTATATTATCTACACTACAACCTATTATTATTATTATTACTATTCTGCTTTTATGACTACACCGAATGACCAAGGGGAGTTAGGTCAAACTCCATTCACGGCAGCAATACAGTCCTAACATACTGCATACTACAAACCACATCTCGACCAATCCCCGCACCACTCCTCCTGGAGTCTACCAGAGCTAAAGCAGTCGAGTGTCGGGACTTACTACGCAGAAGCTCACCGAAGATCTGGAACCTCTACCTCACAATCAAGAAGCGAGCTCAAAGAAATCACTGGTTTATACTAGCTCGTCATCAGGATATTGGATATTGGATGCGCGGTTGTTTCCTTTAGTAAATATGCTTATGCTCGTTCTGATAATGAGGTGAACTATTAGGCTCACTGTGGTGTTTGCCACTGACTGTGCGTCGGTGGAACAGTGGTTAGGACTCTCGCCGACCATGCACATGGTCCAAGGTTCGATCCTCCGCCGACGCACACTTGATATCTATGGTCGGTCTGCAAACTTTAGGCTACCGATATCCATGCTGAAAATTCCATACTTGTACCAAAAATACAGTGTGTAATCAAGTTATAAACAAAAAAATATTCATCAGTAATGCATAAAGGGGAGTTGGCTGCAGAAAATTTCTAAGTGGCAGGTAGGTTTGCTGTCAAAAAGAGAAAATGAACTAACATTGGGGAAAATTATAGGGGAAATGAACAGAGGAGAAGAAAGACAATACGAAGTGAAGAATTAGAAGAACACGGAAGATCTATGCAAAGGACAATTTCATTATGTTATTTGCATTTTTTCTGGGTGCATATCAAATGGCAGATAAACGTTCCGTCTCCAAGTCTCTTGTCTTCTCCTGCTACGTCACGTCATCGTGTGTTCTCAGTTAATTTGAGCGGGCTGGGGGAGCAGGAAGCTGACACATAATTTTTTATTCACCCGTTGGCGTAGAAGCAGTTGGAGCCCAGACCAATAGTGTTTCAATTAAAAAGAGGGCAGTAGTTCGGCTGTTCTGCAGTTTCACATCTCCACAAAGCCTGACTATGCTATCTACCTAAACGCGCCACTTAACGGGCGTAGGTATAATCGGTTAACGACCATTTCGCATAGGGGGTGAAGGAGGGACTTAGTCGTCGGATTAATACCGATCAAACTAGGAAGCCAGTCACTTCAAGTGGCTTTATTGCATATCCCTTCTAATTTTAGCGTTGAGGTCCGTTGCTATGTTGCTTTAGTGAAGAGTTGTATTTTTTATACCTTTCCTAAATGAAATTTTGTAATGAAGCTTTTCTGACGCACGTAATATCGGAAGTATAATACACTTGAACTGCGTCACATTTGCCGAATTTGTATAGGGAAATACCACTTGATACTGATATCTGAGCAGTGTTATGAATTAAATAAGGTAGGAAGTTCAAAGTTTAAACGTACATTTTTGAGTTTTCATGCAATCATACTGGTATATTCTGCCTATTTATTGAAACGCTATTTTCCTAGTCAGGTCGTTAGTTAACTAAAATTGTTGGTATTCACAGCACAATTTCAGGAATTATTTCAGCTTCTCATGTACTCATTGCAGTCTGCTTTTCGTTTCAAGACAAAAAGCATTAACGCCAAGGGCGTAATAAGTGGCGTTGTTGTGATCTTTTGTTTCAAGTGGTCTTTGTTTTGACAGAAGATTTAATTTATAATATTCCGATTTCATAGAAATAACTTGGGCTCATACACGATATAAACTTATCATCTCGGTTGGAATAAGAACGAATTGTTTATAAGGTAAGGAAGGACTTATTTTTCAGTTTATTCGTGTAATTAATATTGCGCATCGAGTTTCACTGCAATTCCACATGTAGAAAAGGACTATGTATGCCTTGACCCTCTTCTTCATACGAAAGTTAATAACACAGGAACTACTTCACAAGACTCTCTGTATTAGTGTCAATCACGTCTCAAAACCGTTAATGCCCAGCTCTTGCTACGCCGGGCCTCTCGCTGTCCCTCAAGCTTTTCCGAAACGCTTAGTACTAACGGACGCAAAACCCAAAACACCGATTTGCCACTCGAGAATTCTTTATTCTAACACCAATATATAACCAGCATAATAACTAAGGTTTCTGACGGTTTTTGATCTTATTTCTGAACAGCGACCGATGATACGATGACTGGTGTATTGATGCCTCCGCGAAAATATAGGGAAGTTGGGTTTGAGCAAACAACCATGAATTGATCGTTCAATCTTCAAATACATTGACAATTAGGTTCAGTAAGAACAAATAGAAATTTTCCAACTTCCTCGTTATCAGTTTGTCAAATGTCCAGGTCTAACTACACTGTACTTAACGCCGTCCTTAGAAGACGTTCAGCCAGAATGTTCAATAACCAACGCGAAAAACCAGAACACGGATGGGTGACTCGAGAATCCTTTATTCTTGCACCAATATGGAACCAACCATAAGGTTATTGTACACAGTCTCCTTCTTGGAAATATAAATCCCCTCATAGCTTAGATTCAGTACTAAATGCATAGAATGCTATCTGTAGAACTAATGAAATTCATAAAATGCTGTACTGCCCTTTCAAAAAATCCTGTTGATGTTCCCTCAGTAAAGTGAGAAATGGGCATTGTGGTTGTGTAAAGTCAATAGAGCATGAAATGCTGCCAATGGAAATGATAAAAAATTCTAAAAAATTACCAGTTATAGTTTTAGCTTGGTCGCAACACCCAGAAATTATTAAATGACCACATAACGAGCATAAAATTTATACAGGAAGTCCATAGGATTTAGTAAACCTTACACTTTCGTTTTCAATATGAAGTCTCCTTGCCGAATGTACTGATGTAAAGGCTTACACACTTCCCAAAGTACCTGCTTCAATTCATGATTGTTTACTCAAAACCAACTCCATATGTTGGCGGGAGTTATCGATACTGCAGTCATCGTTCCATCGTTCTCTGTTCGTTAGAAGACGGAGAAATACTATCAGAAGTACCATTGTGATTAACTGTTATGACGTTTATTCTTACACTTTGTGTACAATAACCTTATGGTTGGTTCCATATTGGTGCGAGAATAAGAGCGACTTTATTGCATATCCCCTCAATGACGCTTGTTGCTATGTTGCTATTGGTTTCAAGTAGCCTTGGTTTTCGGGGAAGATTTAACTGATGTAATATTGCGATTTCGTAGACATAACTCAGGCTCATAGGTGAAAAATTATAATCCTGGAATAAGGACAAGTTGTTTAGAAGGTAAGGAGGACATTACTTTTTAGTTTATTTATATATATACTATTGTGTATCGAGTTGCGTTGAGTTCTTAGTGCAACTGTATGCAACTTCATTTACATAAAGTAAAACATTACGAATTCTCCTGTTTTTAGAATAAAAAACATGGTTCTTTTCATTAAGTGTAGCAATGAAGAATGGAATTTCTTCCACGTCAGTGTTATTTAATTGAAGTTTTAATCTCTGTAGGCCCTTGAAGGAATAAATTCGGCATGGAGAACCGAAAGCACTTTTAGTTTACAAAATCTTACTGACTTCCTGTATAAATTTGATCTGTCAAGTGTTTATGTAAAGTCTGCTGGTGTATTCAGTAAACTAAAAGTTGTAGTGCTTAACCCCTAGACTTGTTGTTGTCATTGGTATTGCCAAGATACTACTTACTCGTTTTATGCAGCCAAAATATTCAATTCTCACTTTATTGAGGAAATAGTATATTGCCTGCAAAAGTAGTGCGTCAGTTTACGAGTTTCATCAAGCCTACAGAATGTTTTCTACTCACTGAATACTGTTTGCGAATTATCCGAGAAAACACATTTCCGAGTGGGATGTAATACAAGGCTGAATTCTTAAACTGTCATCTTTATAACAGTTTAATTCAATCACACATATATTAATATGATAGTCTGTAATTGACTTTAAAGACTTATCAGGGAATATTCTCATCACCTTACGGTTTGCTGATGATACTGTCTACCTAGACTATGAGAAGTAACCCCTGATGCTGCAAAATATGAAAATAATACCGGTGTTTGATTATAGGTGTCCGCGTTCTATCTCATGAGTAAAGCAGTATAATATGGGGAGTGCTGTTGAGGCTACGCATAAATGTTTAGGTGGGGAGGGTTAGGTAGCCTTCAAGGTAGGGAGGCTGAATAGGTTGAGATTGCTAGAACACGTGCTGGCATACTAAGCCATTGCTTTCCTCCAGGGAAAATGCTAGCCAGCACGTGTTAAGGTTTAAAATGTTTACATGAGCACCTGTTTCAATCTTAACGGATATTTCTAACCTTTGACTACTGAATTAGTATGTTTCGTTATATACCATCCTTACGAAATATAGGTACTGATAATAATTACTGCTAACAGATTTATCATGATAACACGAATATACCGCGTACTGACGACAATATAACTCAGAGGTGGACGTCTCTTCTAAATGCACTACCCAATACAACACATGACCCTAATATCCGAAACTCTGCAGCTCACAACATTTGATAAAGTTAGTAGTGACTATTAACAAGTAGAATGTCTATTCGAGGTATAGAGAATACATTTATTAATGATTCGACACAAAATACAAAATCAATGGTACTGGAAACCACTTTCTTCAGCAACGAATCCCACGAGGTCACTGGAACTACAGATTACCTAAAAAAGAAAACAAGGGTTCACAGGATGCATACATGAATATGACTACCAATATAATATTAACGAGATAGCACAGTAAGAATTAATGAAAGTTTATATCGATGCGCGATTACATCAGTCACTATTTTTGACACAAGTGGATACTTAGATGAAGTAATAAGAAGACGTAATTTGTCCGCGTCGTGTAGTGTTGTATTTGTGCAACACATTTTGGACAATCTGGTAACGCATGGACTTTTTATAGGAATACATATGAAATTAATACAGTTAAAAGTTTAGAAAATAAATTTAGGTGGGATTAAAACCACATATTGAAGGTAAAAATAACAATGAAGACCACTAAACCAAATATCTGAGGTACTAGTACATCTACCTTGACTAGTATCAAAACGAAGTTTAACAAAGAAGGTTTCGTGTGATGACGAATAGTCTTGGAATTCACAAAAGTGGTTTAAACTTCCTAATCACACTTCAGCTTCCACAAACTTTAGGATGCATACCAAACACGTTTTACAGATAGGTTTAAAAAAATGTGCAAACGTCAGTTTTATGTCCTGTCCCTATAATATGTTTCGAAATAGAGGAGCTAGGACCCCATTAATAACTTCTGAAGATTCTGTTGCTTCTGGAGGCATTTAGGAATATGAGGCGTAGCCCTTACTTGCAGAAATCGATGAGCCTTCCCTAAATGGATATAGCAACCACTTCTAAACCTTACGTCCATAGCTTAAAGAGATGTCGGAAACTACTTCTACGTGGTTTTAAAATAATTTGGTAAATTAACTTCGAACATGCGCGAATGTGGCGTCAGGACAATGACAAAAATCGGAAGTTTATGAAACCGAACTCACTAATAGGACAAAATGACGCACACGTCAGATGTCTTTACGTACCTGATCACGAGGATGGTATTGAAATCCGCCAAATTAATACAATGTTGCAGTGTTCATTTAACTCATTTAAAAATTTTGGCAGAAAACACTGAATGTTGTAAGTGATCGTAAAAAATACTACAGTTTCTGCCCATTTGTGAACACTAATTTTCGCTTGTATCTATGCATTCTGTCGACTTTCAGCTATCAAAACACCACACAAAAGTGCGGAAGGATGCACAAATTTGATATCATCCATATTCTTTGGTTCATGCAGCAGTAATAGGTGCTGCACAATAGCTGATAGGGAAACTTGAGATCGAGTGCAAGTTTCCGCCAATCTGCAAAGAAATTTATCGAATGACAGTCGTTGAAATGTACGCGAAGCTTACTCGGTATGCCAAAAATCACTGCATGGACCATGTATTTAAGCGTCCTGTCACACAAGCAATCAGAAAATGCTCAAGAACAATATCGAACAATAATTTGCATATAAATTCATGCAACAAGAGCAAAATAAGCACCGAAATAGCGTCTAGTGCGTTTGCTGGACGACTAGCTACAACTCGAATCAACGAAACCGCGCAAATGCCGTCAAGGTTAAGCCAAAGGCGCCACTTCAAATAGGGGATATGCCTTATCAACGCCCCAAGAATAAAGGATTCTCGAGTCACCCATCCGTGTTCTGGTTTTTCGCGTTGGTTATTGAACATTCTGGCTGAACGTCTTCTAAGGACGGCGTTAAGTACAGTGTAGTTAGACCTGGACGTTGACAACAGCTCGTCAGTATCTTCTCATTGAGTTGATAGGTGCATATAAATTTGGAAAAAGTTAACTTCGCCGTATTAGTTCTCGAAAATAATTTCACTAAGTGCCAATAATTCTGCTTAGTACCAAGTGCTACACGTAGTCTATGGAACAATTTTTGCTGCATTCGCAAATAACTATCAGGCTACTAAGATATGGAATAATAAGACAGAAGGCGTATGGAATTTGGAAGATAATATGCGTATTTGCAGTTACTGACACGATGTTTATGTACATGTTTCATTTCCAAACAAGATAAATTTATACAGTTGTATAGGGCTGAGCGCAGTAAGTCTATGGTGCGTTCATTACAGCATACATATTGTCTAAGTGAAATGCATCTGTTCAGTTGTCGGAGGAGCTGCAGTGTTTCCCTGTAGGTTTTCTTCAATTACCTTCAAGGGGACAATATTTTGCATTGGCGGATCCAGCCAAAAGCATATGGACAGAGTCGAATTACTTTTTCAACTAAAGCGGCAATACTGATTTCAGTCAAAGTGCATTCTATATGTAAAATGAGGAATCCTGGTGTAACGCATCACCGCATCTCAGCAAGGTATTATTCGTGATGTGCAAGTAGAAATCGTGAATTAGCCATATGTGAAACATGGAAGTGCCTCTTTGAGTCAAGTAGACGAAAAGCTAGTGAAGTGCGACACCTTACACAAACACACCCACAGACATGTGTTACTTCACGTGAACTCTTGGTCATATCAAAAGGGCATTTCTTTGAATCGACCCTCCGTTTGACTCTCAATTGTTGTTCGTATACATATAATGACTTGGTGCGTTTCCTAGTTTGCCTATAACTACAGAATGCACGTAATTTAAAGGAACAGTTTATATATATTTTATTAAAGCCATCTGTGTTCCTTACCTAGTCTTAACTGTCGTCACATTGGTTGACTCGTTTGAAGGAACACATCGTAAAACGGTGTGTTCTGTGACTGTGAACTATAATTACCCAGTTTTCGATTAATATCATGCCTCTAACCCTATGGACCTATGGATATAGTTCTTCCTTCAAGGTATACTAGAACATCTAGAAATCAGAGGCACACCGTCTTCGGTTGACAACGTTTTCCTTAGTGACTGTAATTGGTGGGTGAGTTGGTGCCGTGATGGTAGGAAAGGCAACTCCGAATCTAAGTATTTTCTAGATATGAGCATATTTACTTGTTGTGAAGACAAATTAGACTTTATACCAAGAAACTTCTAGGAATGTCCACTTTTAATTAGTAATTCAAAACTAAAAGTAAACACCATGTTGCTAAGTTATTCAAAAGACAGATTTGAGAGTGAACTAGTGTTTGGATACACTTATTCTAAAGTAGTTGAATAGTATTGACAATAATCACCTAGTCCGCGAGAACGAGGAGTCTACTTTCACCTTGAGTCAAAAAGAACTTTAGTTACTGACCAAATTAGTAGTTTCAGGAGACTACTCTGCCCTTGTCTTCAAAATACTTTGCTCGATTTTGTTTTACTTCAAAATATGTGCGTACTAGTCAGTTGATGTTGCCTATACATACATTCAGTCGTACCGTCCCACTCTTGTTCCTATCAATCAAAACATCCCTTAAACTACCAACAAGTCGCTATTACTTCTAAATGTGTAAATTTAGCCAATCGCATGTAAACGATATTAGTAACTTTATCACTTGTCTGATGTTTCGATCTTCGAAGTATCAGTTTTTCCCAACGTAAGAACCTGTTTCAATTCAAACGGACTGTTCTAACTGTTAGTTACTGTATAAGTATGCTTCGCCATAAAGCATCATCCAACATATGGGTACTGGCAATAATTACAAATTTATCACGAGAACATGAACGTACTGCATATTAACGACAATGCAACTGAAGAATTGCTCAGTCAATGTACGTATATATGTGATAAAAGTTATAAGGGGTAGAGTTGAAGTAGATAAATTACAAAAATATTAAAGATTGTTCTGTAACAAAAATGTCAAGCGTTGTCTAAAAAATTTTGAAAATTTGGAGTACGATTACGATAAGAATGAAGATGTGAAGTGAAGTGGAAAGAATTCAAGTGGTAAAATAAAATAAAAACTAGAAAGAACATTATTATGACCAAAGTAAAGAAAGGGGTTTGACAAAACGCTTTTGAACACATAATTTAGGTTTCTGTTCATGTATAGCTGAAGCTTCGGCTATGCATAAGTGAAGAAAACGTAAACTTTTGGATCGATTCGATTTTGTCATCTATATAACTTTGAAAGAATAATCACGTGGGGCTAAATGACCATACTCTAACAGTTGATCACAAATAGACGACTTTGCAGTTCTACGTTCGCCTTTCATTAACCAAACCGGATAGTGTTCAGCTACACGTTTTCGGAGATTACGCTTACAACGTCCAATATAAACAGCTCCACAAGAGCAAGTAAAAGAGTAAATGCGCATAGATGTGGACAAAAGCGGTAATCTATCCTTGATGCATTGTCTGATCATATTTCGGCTGGTAAAAACTAGTTGCAGGTCAGCTGCAGGAAAAGTGCGTTTAACACATTTAGATAAACGATTTTCAATCAATTCTGAAATGGTGTCACCTTTGAATGCAAGACTCATAAACAGCTTTTTCTTTGGTACTGTGACTTGTCTCGGGGCGGATTCTTTCTTGATGTTACCTTCAATGAACCCTGTGGGATAACCATTGTTAAGGAGATTTGATCGAAGGTTGTCTAGTTCCCTATCGATTGTCTCTGCAGAGCAGATTTTACGAATTCTGGAGCATAAGGAATTAATAAGATTTCTCTTTCTCCCTAAAGGTACCCAACTATTGAAGTTAATGCACTGCCCAGTGAATGTTGGCTTTCGGTAAATCGACCTTAGAAGCGTTCCATTCTCTCTTCTATCTAGCTTAACATCAAGGAAGTGAAACGAAGAATCCGACTCTTCTTCGATTGTGAAAAGCGAAGATGGGTGAGAACCATTAAATATTCTAAGAAGTTCAGCAGCTGAAGTGTTTTCATCATTATTTAGTGCCACTTAATAACCTTTTTCTGTAATATAAATACGACTGTACAGCTTGAAAATGAAGTCGTTGAAAAGAAATTTCTTCGCTGAATAAAAGATGTGTTTTTACTTATGAACAAATGGGTATTTTTCGAGAATGCAACTGAAGGACAAAAGTCTCTTATAAGTCCACTGGTCAATAAAGCTCATGACTCTAATCTCCCTATCTCTGTAGCTCGCAAGATTCGCTGAAGTCAATATCTACTAGTGTTCAATCAAAGTAGAATACTCACTTGAGGAATAGTGATTTAAAACAGAATGCAAAATCAACGATACTGGAAACCACTTTCTTCACCAACGAATCCCATGAGGTCACCGAAATTACCAAGTACCTAAAAAACAAGGGTTCAGACGATGCACACATGAATATCGCTATTAATATAATAATAACGAGTTAACACAGTAAGTTTATATTAGTGTGCGATTACGCTAGTCAATATATTCGATTGAAGTATATATGGCAACCCTTCCTGAAACCTTACGTTTATAGCTTTAAAAATCTTTGGAAACCACATTTTCATGATTCCCAGATAATTCTGTCAGTGGAAGTGAACATTGAATGTTGGTTCATTGGCCTTTGTCGCCATTGGTGAGCAACTCAAAGGCGCGAAAGGTTCAATCGTTTACAGGTTCAAAGAAGACGAAAGAAAACGAATAAAAGTACTTGATATTTTGTATATAACATTTGTTTGCAGACTATGTACTAACCCTCGATTTTAATTGCCAAATAATACAACTTCCTTCTCACAACCACTGGTGTTTTGCAGTTAAAGTCGAGAATAAGTCGTAGTATTTACTGGTTCGGAGCGTCTTCGTAACAATAGGAACTTAGGGTTAAGTTCTTTGACAAATTCTGTGAATTGCCTTTGTACAGACGCATATAGTGTAGTTCTAGGACAATAGCAAACAGCGGGGAGTTTATGAAAGGAAACACAGCGATAGGACAAGTGAGGCACACCTCAGATGTCTTTGCTTACCTGATCACGACGACGTTGAAGTTATTCAAATCCAGCAAAGTACTAGAATATGTTGTAGTATGTATTTAACTTAGTTAGAATTTTCTGGCAGAAAACAGAGAATGCTGCAAGTGTTCTTAGAAAATAGTGCCATTTCTGTCCATTTAAGAACACGCGTCTCTGTTTGTATCTATCACTTCTATTGACTTATAACAGTCAAAACACTACACAAAGGTTTATAAGCACGAATTCGATAACAATCATATTCTTAGGTTCCTGCAACAATAAAAAGGTGCTGCACGACAGCTGATCAGGAAATTTACGGCGTAGTACAGGTTGCCGACAAGCCATAAAGAAACTTCTCAAAAGCCAGTCACCAAAATGTACGCAGAGCATACTCAGTATACCAAGCAATCACTGCATGAACCACAGGTTTAGGTGCAAACAACCCGTTCATATTTGCGAACAGTATCAAGCAAATATTCGTACACAGATTCACCCAGGAAGAACCAAATACACACCACATTCACTTTAGCTGCAACTACCCGGACAAAACATCGAAAACAAAAACAAAACTCGAGTCAACTAAACCACGCAAGTGCCGACAAGGTGAAGCCGGTGGCGCCACTCCAAATAGGGGATATGCCATAGATTCGCCTGTCAGTTTTGTGACCAGAACGTAGACCTACTAAAACAGGACACCATATAGCTTCAAAAGGGTTGCGAAGCCTAGATGTATTCGCACAACGAGAAATCTATCTATCATCTTCACATAAAGCCCAACATAACAGAAAATAGCAGATCTCAGGCCGTGTGAATGGAGCACCTCCGCACTCTGATTGAATAACAACTTCCAGAAACAGATTTTATCAAAGTATGACATCTAAGGAGGTTAAATATTCTTAATACCTCTGAAACACTATACCTGATAACTGCATACGGAAATCCATTAGGGAATACTCCGAGAATGTTGATGAAGAAAATTGTGAAGCCAGACAACACTCAACCTCAAAATGCTCTTCTGTAGGCTTGCGCTACAGCGATGCTGGTTATCGAAACATCCCCAGATCTGTGATCTCGTGGCAAGCGGGATCTCCAGACAATTGTGACCATGAAAACTCCCCACGCTTGTGCAAACACAACTCATGACAAACTTGTGGATGCCCAGGCATCATGAATTACTTAAACCGAAAGCAACGCTGGGGCAAAGGTAACATGCCTCAGTAATACGCAATGCCATGGAGGCAAATCGACAGCCTTGTGGCAAAAGCGGATTAGAGTGATTCACGAAAGCCAAATTTTCACTAAAAAAGCCAGTTTCTCCTGAAATGACTGACCTGTAGTTTGATGTCTCAAATGTTGCCACCTGCGATCACACGAAGCAACCATACGGTGCAGGAAGCTAGCAAATTACAACACAGTTACAGAACAGGTATTAGAAATAAATAAACTGTTCTCAGGTCCACGCGCACTCACCTCCCAATAACATTCATTTCGCTGGTAGAGACCTTTTTTACCTAGAAATGAGAAAACAAATTAGAAATAAGTGCGTCAACCATGTATAAAAAAACTGGAAAGGAAAGGATGGAGGTGAAATAATAGTCCACATTAATAGACATCTGATCAAGTTTACACGAAAGCGCAACATAGACGAAATCAGGAGTCTTTCTACCCTTGTATGACTGTAAGCAACATAAAGTTCCTGCCGGTCCCCGACATGCTGGGCGAATGACGAAACCGAACGAAATTCGAATCGGGGTGATGGTGAACGGGCCGATACATAAATTTATTAACTGCTGAGCTATTTTCATCTACACGGCAGTGCCGCAAATATTTTTTGGTGCCTGTACGTAACCGACCTGTCCAAATAGGAGATATAGCGTCTACGGAATGACCCTGATTGGGAGGGTGGATCCACGAGATAAATTTGTAGGAGAAGCTGACCTCGTTACCACACCCCTCCACTCCGTTCAGCTAGGCGCAATGGTACCTGGACCGTTCATGCACTTTTTCAAATCATGTGTGACCACATTTAAAAGTTCAAAGAGCTGTTGCACAAAAACTTCTGGGAAAGACGTCATTCTGCTACAAAGTATCTAAATAATCAAGAGCGAAGCCGCCACAAACATTAAGTTCAGATCAATTCCAAAAGCTGTATCAATAAACTAATTTAAACTAACTGAATTATATGTGGGTACCATAGCTTCATCTTTCATTCCTTTCGCTAATACCAGTCTTTCTTTTTTCAGGTTTGTAATAATGCTTCTTTGAGGCTTTTTTGACTCTCTTGAGGAATCTTGGAAGGGATAAGTATCTGCAATTCTCTGAGGTGTTATTTCCCTAGTACAAAACAAATTAACACTTGTTCTCCTACTGGGTTAGGTGAAACTAAGCAGTCTGGGCACAGGTTTCCTATCCCAGCGTACGCCAGAAGATTGAGAACGGTCACGAAATGCCGAGAAGCGACAATCAAAAAAGCAAATCTTTCTAATGGTTCATCAAAGAAATATTGAATACCATAAAAAGGAACTGATGACTATACGACAAGCAGTAGATAATGACATATAGACAGATAAATTCCTTCCATAATACAATCGAAATTTAAGCCCAGTGATGTTGGACAAAGCATCTACTAGAGATGTTGTTTTAATGTATCGGTGGTTTCCAGAAATATTCAAGTGAGTACTTCGTGAGTTTAAACTTGTTTTTTTGTCTCGGGAAATCCCAAGAAGGTATGGTGGTGAACTGAGTCAAGATTTGAGTGCTTCTCCTCTTTTAAGGAATGTAGTTGGGTTATTTGCACCCTGATTATGAGGGTAGTCTTTTTCAGAATGACACTATTTGGAGACCGTATGTTATCAGAACTGCATGCATAGAACTATTTGAAGTACAAGGTTTCCCCACATGCACTAGATCGCTCTTTAGACAATTTCCGTGCACATGAAATGGACCTATTTCGGGATTGGGTTGCAATAAATGCCTAGTTTTAGCTTATTTGGAATAATATCGGTTCAACGCACGCAAGTAGGTAATCAGGTCTTCGATGATGCCATCCCTCTGAGGTATCCGATATACCAATCTTAAGATCAATTCAAAGTAATTCACTATACAAAGAGTGCATACTCCTCTTTTTTTACTGATAAGTTACATCAAGTTAGGTCTGAAAACGAATAAAGTGACTCCAGATAAATGAATCCGGGCTGCAGACTTCTGAATCCTTAGAGCGATAGGGAGACTAAGTCAGTTAAAAGTGGTTTGCACCTTGGAGTCTAACTCAAATAAAGTCTATTACTGGTTTTGTGGGAATTAAGCAAATGTGAAAACCACTGCTTATTTCCCAAGTGTAATCAATCATGCTACGACGGACTAACCTGAACTCGCGTGAACTTTAACCCTTAAAAGTCAGGGTTTTACCCATAAAGTGCATCCTCCACTGGTCTAGCCATCATTCATTTTCTGTCTCTGTATTGCAAGGGACTATACGTGGACGGTTAGGTATTATAATTTCCTGCAGGACCGATGAATGTAATATAGTATGTTCTTATTGTTGTCCCAGCCTGAAACTGCAGATAGGTTTTCAAATCACTTTTGAAAAACACAAGTATAGGAAGTGAAATTTTGGCATTTAAGTGATGCTAATAACTGGGTGACTTTGCGAGGACAATATATTGTTCATAATTACATCAATACATTGGCATGACTTCCTGAATTGCTTTGTATTGTTTCATTCCCTGTTCATTTCATTGCAGTTTCCTGTCTTTCCAGGATAGGTTTTGCAATGTTTCGACTGCGTGTGCTTGGTGTTGGTTCATTGATCAAAGACTCGGCGATTTACCTCCCTCTTCACTTAATTACATTACATTTTAGTACGCCTAAATTATCACACTCTAGGGTTTTAAAAAGTGACATGATTAGGTGAGTAGAGGGGTCGGTAGTTGAATTCTGCTTATCGAATTAACTATAACGTGGAGTCGAGGTGATGCAACATCTTTCCGGATAGTTAGGAAACTACAACAAAGTTACACTAAGCGAGTTAAAAATTAGCTGATGTGGTTTTTAACATTAATTTGTACTCGGCAAGTCATCCAGATATTCACACCATCACTGAGTTATGTCGAATAAACTTACGTAGTGTGGAAACAAGTAGGTGCCAACACTTATTTCACTATTTAATTTATATCCCTGCAGCATCGGAATTTTTGTTAACTATTTACTCTACATTCATTTGACAGGACTAGCAAGTTTAGTGCTTTACTGCCTATCAAAATGTCAGTCACGTCAGAATCTTTACCGACCGAAAATAAATGCCTGAAAATTGAAAATGGCGTCTCTTCCAGCCCCGTCAAACTCCGTTTCAAAAAATTAACTAACCAAGCAACGACTCCTACTCGTGGTTCAGCATTTGCTGCTGGTTACGACCTTTATGCTGCATATGACGCTACTATATATGCTGGAGGCAGAGAATTGGTCAAAACTGACATACAAGTAAGCAAAAACGAATTAGTGATCTCATTCCTTTACGCTTCATCAGTACATCAGGTTGTCAATAAAATCCCATGTTTCGTTACGCAAAAGGCACTTTGTGTAGTAGGCTGTGCTATGTGTGATACGGTATAAGTTGAAGTACGTAGATGGAAAACCGAACCGACGAATATGAGTCGGCTGTTGACGCTAGTGATCTACATTTAGATAATTGGACGTCCGGATTGCGTACATGGTATCACCCTGAAGCTAGCGGCGCTTCACAGAACGATAATCAGACTTGTGGAGGCTCCAGATTTTTTCATCGCTTGGAGTCCAAGTCTTGCTAGCATAAAACAAAAGCTCTGTAAATCAGTGTTTGATGACTGAACTAACATTCCTTGAACTCTGTGAGTACTTGTTTAAATATTTTGTTGAGGATAAGATGCCACGATAAGACCCTTATCAAGTATCACTTTATGTATTTCGTTCTCAGTTTTTAAAAGATAGTCGTACAGATATGGATTCATGAGCATCATACTGAAGTGAAATTTTAGCCAGTGATGCAGAAATAACATGAAAATTTAGTACAAATTGCTAGAAAAATCTCTAGAATGGGAACTTTAATACTTCAATATTAAGTTCATTACACAGAACGATTGACTAACTGCAAAATCTTCAGTCTTAATTGTGTTAGTAGTTCCGAAAATTGTCTGACGCCTGAGAAATCGCTCGGGATTTTTGTCTACTATGTAATGTTTATAAGTGCAGTTCAGTCACTTAACGTGCACAACGCAATTACACCCTTCGACTTATATTCACAACATTTTGATACCTATTAGTGTTCGTTTCTTGTCAGGATCAGACACTTAAACGTCTTCAGAAGGATAAATTTTTGGAGTTAGCTGTCTTAATTATTGCTTCGTAAGTTCAGCCATCATTGTATGCAGGAAGTTGATACATGACCAAGTTCAAGGTTTACAGCTGCATTGCTTTCTGGTTTTATACTATTTTTGAAATGATAAGTAATCTTTTGTTCATAGGCAAAATTATGTCTGCAGTCTCTGTAGTACTTATTCCTTACTTATATTCGGTGTTATCACGTGGAAAATTAATGAAAGGATGAAGTGGTTGCCGAAAATTTTCCTTCAGTGATGAGCCTTTCGTGATCTTCAGTTGTGTGTATTATAATCCACTTGTTTCTTCTGATTGTCATATATTTAATAGATTCAATTACCTGATGGATGTTATGGTCGCGTTGCTCCAAGAAGTGGCTTAGCCTTGAAAAACGGAATCGATGTAGGTGCTGGTGTTATTGATCAGGACTACCGCGGTAATGTTGGCGTCGTACTTTTCAACTTTGGAAAAGGAGACTTCGTAGTAAGCTAATTATGTTGTGGCAATCCTTTCACTTTTATAAATTTCGAACTTGAAAGTGTAGCTGTGCATGTTTTTATTCCATGCCTTGAGTGTTCCCACTCCTGGTTGGAGTTTGCACTTAAATGGTTTCATCTACAAACCAGTTAACGAAGAACTTTATTCAAGCATATCTCCACTACAATAACTTATTGCGTTATATTTCTTTGCATTGATTGCAGTTTTTCAAGTTTTTGAAATATGCTGAAATGCTGTCATTTCCCACGATTTTTATCATAAATTCTTTGTGACCATTATGAGTGGAAAATAAATTCCTCACCAGTTAGGATATTCAAATCTTAATCAATAATACACTACCTATATTAGTTACACTGAAGATTTAATACGAACTCACTCGATTTTGGGTATAATTAATAGGACTTAACAAGAAAGAAATCAGACCATAGGAGCTGCAATCATTCCATTATTAGCAGAAATATGTTTAGACCATTCAGGAAAATTCATACTAAGCCAGTGACATGAAAAAACGAATCTGTGCTCAAACCGTGTATAAAGTTGGAATCATGTTAGTAAAATATCTGAATAAACTTTTTGGGTTTTACTGTTACTGGAGTAAAGCACAGCTTCTTTGCACGTAGTTTTACTTAACCTCGTATAAATAAAACAGTGCTTTTTCCATAGTGCATTTTGTCCACTTATAAAAGAAGTCTCTGAAGGACTATCAAATGATCATCAGCTGGAGAGATGAATTACAAAGTATTCCCAAAACTTTACTGGTCGATGGTTATTCCACAAAGCTGATTTTTGAGTGGATTAAAATTGAAAGCTTTGATTGAAATAACTTATTCATTCACTGGTGATTAAGTCCTCAGAATAATCACTAATTGGTCATAGACCTACCATTGCCTGCTGGTTACAAAACTACAAAATGTTGCTGAGGTTTGAAACATGATTGGAAAAGGTTATTTACCTATAACTTTATTGCTATATATGTAGTTACATGTACACGAGGGAGGACGAAAAGTATTCTTGCTAAAAATCTGACGAGAAATTTGTCTTTAAAAGATTCAGGACTACATGGGCATCAGTGTTAGGCTGTCATGAGTAACTGACAGTAGAAATCAGCCCAAGTTACCCAATGCTCACTTTGATTTGTATCTTTTGAATATTTCTGAAATCTATATTCAACTCATCTTAATGTAGATGTTGTTTGTATCACTTACTTCTGCTTAACCTTATGACTTATTTGTCAAATTTTAGATTAAAAAGGGCGATCGTATAGCTCAGTTGATTTGCGAGCGTATTTTCTGTCCAGAATTAGTGGAGTGTGAATCCCTAGAGGAAACAGAACGTGGCTCAAATGGTTATGGTTCTACTGGAGTATAAAATGTAATACCTGTACTCCCAGATATCCTATTTTCCTAATAAAGATTTTGTAGACGAAAACGGTTTTTTTAATTCTTTATTGACATTGATAGTTCAAAGCAGCCTATCTTGAAACATTATATTTCGAGTGATCTTGTCACATTTGCACGATTACATTTTCAGTCTGGTTATTAGATTATTATTTGTCAATTGTTAGGTCGCAGGGATTTGATTGGTCACAGGTCTGTCAAGTACTAGGATCTTTTTAACTTCTCATAATAGTGATTTTGGCAATAAAATTTACATATGAATACATTCTGCAGAGAAATGTTGACTTCTCAGTCGATGAACATAAGGATTCGGTATTGGAAATCGTAGAATTGAATGAACAGAAATAAATGTAATTTTTCTGGTGATTTGCCTTAAGCATGTAGAAATAAACCTTTGACCCTCTCAGTCAGCCTTTTGCGTGTGAACAGCAGTCGAGTGGTCCGTCCAATAGTGTTATTGTCTTGATCTAACAGTAATAACTAACCCACAAATTTCAGTACCTTCATAACTGCTTTACCAATAAATTAATAAGTGATAATGTCAAACGTGTATTACAGTCTCTGACAAGAAAGGGGAAATCGCCTTGCTATGATCGGAATGGTTTACAACCTTACGTTCAGCTGCGATTCTATCCGTCCAGTAGCCATCCCTTCAATAGGTATTAACAAGTTCTTTACCAGCTGTGCTCTCATTATTCTCAATATTCCAACGTTAGTTTAAGGCTGGTTTCTTATGTTTCAGGTCTGTATCTGACACAGAGAAACTTGTACGTAGTTTCCACGAAAAAGACAGTTTAGGATGGTTAGATAGTAGTGTATCTGTGTAGCGTCGATTCATATTTAGTTTCTGATCATTAATAGAGAGTTATGATATGGATTCCTGTTATGAAGAATGTAACGAAGTCTGAATGTTTGTTTAAATGGGTTTTACAACGCTAAATAAATGTTACTCCACAAAATTTCGTAGTTACCACTTTACCTATTTGCCCATTTTCGGTTGTGGAGTCGTTGAGTCAAGCTTAAATGCAGGTATAGGAGATTTTATCAGTTATTCACGCAGTGTTTGAGGCGTTTTTAAATACTGATACTAGGTTCATGTTCGATGGTATCACGGGGATCAACATCATGGGAATTACCCATGTACTGCGTTGTTTATTCGTGGGATATGTGGCTCGGTGTTCACTAGTGATATATACGTGATCGAAAAATGCCACACACAGAACCACCACCACTTTAACTTCATAAACTTAATTGTTATGTATCTGTTAGCTGAGAACAGTGAGGATAAACGCCAATTCACTGCTGCTGTATACTGCACTAAGTCAATTCCTTATTCCCAGAAGAGATATCCTGCATCTATTTCCTTAAACTGTTGAAGAGTTTACCAGACGGTATATAAGTGTTACGATTTTCAAACATCTAAATGGATTATTAGGAGTTTGGTAAATTTGATAATTCCATTGCAATAGTTGACTATCTTGGAAATGATTTCAGTTGAAGTGTTTTCCTCTATTACACACTACATTTGTTTCCACTAGGTTTGCACTTCCACCACTCAGTCTTCGTGTGTTACTGTACGCATACTCAAAGTGCTTACATTTATATCAAATTAAATTGGTGCTTTTCACCAGTCGAATTCATGTAAGCAAAATAAAAAGTTGCTGAAATCTCCGTTATAGTCGAAATTTATCTTCCGATGATTTAATACCTAGTTACTTATAACCCAATGTTAACATTTCGACGATGGAAGAAAGTTTTAACTTTGTAGCTGATAGTTGACAGGAGTTTTCACCTAATTGTGCGATAAAGTGTTGATAAGAGTGTTGCAGATTGCAGAAATTTTACCGAGAAATCAATGTTTAAGAAGTTTTATCCGAAAATTTGAGCTGTGTTAGTTGGTTTTCAAAATATGAAAACTAGGTTTCTCAGGTGTTTCACCGAGATTGTTGTAGCTGTCTTTGTTTCAATTCCAGTTTTTAAAGAAATGGAGAGTAGCGAATGTATAGCATACTTCCAAGATTCTTTGACTTGACACTAGTAATTAGTGTGATGTGTCTAGTCCTTTCTTTGATGCAGACTGAATTCTGTCAGTTAGGTTTGCAATGTGGCCACCATTCTAGGTAGCTCTCAATAACGGTGCACATTTGTTTGATGATATTATACGGTTGGAGGTAATCAACAGGAAGCTTTAGACTTAGGTTTCATGCCGGTTGGCACTCGTCAGCAAGACGTATCTGCAACCTTGAAGGAACTCATGTCCCCCCTGAGATTCGAACTCACGGCTAAGCACATCACACTAGTTACTAGTGTCCAACCAACGTATCCAATACAGTCCTACAAGAGGTTAATCGCGAGCACGAATATACATTTGTTTTAAGAACTATTATGTTATATGAGTTCCGAGTGGAACATAGGGCTTCAACAACACATCTCCACTTAGTCATGTCTTCTGCCATCCTCTTCAGCTTGAACCACAATCTCTCATCTCTTCTTCGCATGATCTTCATGTCACCCTCCGACGCCCAACTCATCATATCCCACTGGGATTCCACTCGTGCATTGCACGCGATGTCCTTCGACGGCCTCTTCAACGTATGCCCGATCTATTTCCATTTTCTCCCACATATTTGTTGAGCAGTCGGCTCTTGGTTGGTTTGTTGCCTGAGTTGCACGTTGCTTATTCTTTCGAGCTGGCCATTTGATCTTCAGTATGGAGTTTTAAGAACTAAAGATATTTTAATACATTTAAGTATGAAACTTTTACATAACTGTGATTGAGAAGCTTTCATTGCAAAATATCTTCAGATTCTCACACCCCTTATATGCTGAATTATAGTGTTACCGTTAAGTTAGAAAAGTGTGATGAGATCGGCATTAGTAGAAGAACACAACAGGTAGGATGAGAATTTCTATTTGTGTAAAAATGGAATGGATTTAATTTTGTAAAAAGAAAAGTGGTTTTACAATTCCAAGTTATGAAACTTAAATTGAGTGCAATGAGAACTTGCACAATAAACTTCCGGTAAAGAATATTTTTGGACCATTTCACTGGCTTGCATATGAACAATGAATCATTCAATTCATAATTTTATTTTACTTCCCTCCTACTAATTAGCATAAGATAGTCATATTTGGTAATAGATTTCCACTTCCACAGAAGTTCCATTTGTAAATATATGTGGGATGCTCTGTCCTTCAAACATGGCAGTAAGATACATTGTATTGTTGAAGCTAATCTTAGAAATGCATTGCTTCCGAGACTGTGGAAACCGTTTCGTAATCTTTTCAACTAGGTTTTGATCGGTTTATGAACAATGAAATCTTCCCAAAGGTAGAAGTAACCAGTTTTGAAAAAGCGTGAGTTAAATTTGGTGTCCACCTGAATCTTGGTCATTTCTCACTCATCTTGCAACGGTAGAAGATGAAGGACTTGGTAAAGGAGTGTTTGTTTGGGAATCGGTATCTTTATATAGCCAAATTATGTACACCTTATCTTCAGCGCACACTTAGCACAGATCTTCGGGTTGTGGTACTTGTAGTCTTCATATTGCGTTTCTTTGTATTCCTTTCACGTCTCCCATGCCCTCTCTGACATCAAATGTACCTCCTTGATATTTGATGTTTTTATGCCGATGAACTTCTCCTTATATACTACTGATAAACCTTACCAGTAGCATTCTGTGCAATCTGACCGGATTAATAGGATATAAGTGTCTTGCTTAATTTCCCCTTTTTCATTTATTTTAATATCCACGTATCTGCAATATGTGTCGAGCCTGCTAGTGTATGGTTTCAGGTCGCCACTTTCTAGTTCAGACATAAAAACTCTTGACAATAACGGGCGGAATCGGAAGCCGATTACAGCATAGAGATCATTGGCAAAACTAATTAATCATTAGGCCTACAACGTTTGAATCCTAGGTTCATATTCAGTTTGTTTTGGATTAGAGTTTCTGATAAATGATGAATTATTTCCAACAATGAAATGTTCCTCAACGGTGATGTTATACAGAGAGGTAACATACCTCTAGCTTTTGTACTTTTAGTTTTATTAATGTCTATAAATTCATAAACATTCTTGAAACAGTTTTCGCAGGATATTCTTTGCATTGCCTTTAGTAACTACACGAGTCAATTTAACAAAGTGTAATTTGACGAGTCTCGAATGTTTAAAACAGATCTTAACGCCACAACATCTGTGCGGATTTTCTCTGGTCGATATACTTTTGCAATATTAGTTCTTCTAGGCTTTAGTTATGCAGAGATTTTTCTCCCACTTCCAGAGACTTAGAACACAAAATAATTGTTTTTATGAAAAAGGCACAAACAGCGAAGAAAATTTTCTTTTCGACGATTCATTTTCATGAGCTGTACAATCGTAATTATATTTAACAAAGAAATGTTAAGACCAATCAGATAATGGTAAACTTTGTCCTTGAAAAATCGTATTACATAATGTAAGGTGTAAGAAGGGATGACTAATTGTAAGTTAGAAAGGAGACAGAAGTTGGCATGACGTAATAAGTGTGAGATAATGACTAATCAATAAGCTCGTGTAGAAGGGACAGGAACTAGTGGAAAAGCTATAAAGTGTTTTTGAATAAAATATGTATGTAAAAGCAATGTTATTAATAAACAGTAATAGAGTGGTAATAAAATGTGGATGATGGGATTAATAATGATAATAAAAGTATTAAGAACAATAATAATAATAGTGAACTTACACATTGAAGGAAAAAAGCAAGAATTTTACTCTGGCCATGGCAGGGCGAGGGAATGTATGTATCGCTTTTGAATGCACAGGTCCGGTTTCATATCTCGAATAGCTAATGCTTCAGCTATGTAAAGATGGCATATCCGATATTGAGGGACTCTGTGTATCACTGAAGCATTCATGTGGGGATGCTCGATATCCGGAGATGAGAAGGTGTTCGAGGATAGAGCTGCTGCTATTCTTCTTTTCTCCTTTGGCTAACCAAGCTGAATAGTGTTCCGGAATAGGTTTGTAGACTTGACGTTGCATACGGCCTATATACTTTGCTTCACACGAGCAAGTAAACTGATAAATACACATTGAAGTGGCCAAAAACGGTATCTTGTCCTTAGCGTTAGACTGGATTAACTGTCTGCAGGTGAATGTGATACGTAGGGTGGCTGTTGGAAATGTCTTCTGCAGACATTTAGAAAGGCGGTTTCTCTCTCCATTCCTACAATTTTGCTTTTTTCCTTCATTATGTAAGTTCACTATACAAAAATACTTTATAGCCTATCCACTAGTTCCTGTCCCTTCTACACGAGCTTATTGATTAGTCATTATCTCACACTTATTACGTCATGCCAACTTCTGTATCTTTTCTAACTTACAATTAGTCATCCCTTTTTACACCTTACATCATGTAATACAAATTTTCAAGGACAGCTCGTGAAAATGAATCGTCGAAAAGAAAATTTTCTTCGCTGTTTGTGCCTTTTTTATGACTCAATATGGGAATATTTCGTTAATTGTTTTTAACACAAATTTCAAACCCTTATTTCTTTGTAATTTCTGGAATGTTGATTAACAGTGATGTAACGGATTTATGTATGTATTCAAGTGTTGGTTTGTAGGGATCTCATGATAAGCTGACATTAGTTAGAGAACCATTGGAAACCCTTGGAGTACTGAACAGCCGTTTCGTCCTACCGATGAAGAGTCCCAAACTAGGACGAAACAGCTGTCCAATACTCCCAGGTTTTCCAATGGTTCTCTAACATATGTATGTATTGTTTAGTGTTCTCAGAACTTTGGTATTTGATCGTGTACGTTGTGATATCTTCAGCAGTAACTTAATTTAGACGTGAAACGCATTTGCAAGTAGGGTAACTATTTAAGTCTTATGTTTATTCTTTTTTTCCAGTTCTTTCTTGTAGCATATGTAGGTGACTAAACAATGAGCTGGATAAGTGTGGGATAAATTGGAACAAAACTTCAAGTCAACAGTATATTATAGATGTACAGATAGATGATTTATGAAAGATAATGGTTACCTGGAAATATAGTTATAGGCCACCTCTACAAATTAACAATATCATCCACAGAGACGGTTCACTGCTAGATTATGTCCACTCGCAGAAGCTGTTTACCGGTTGTTGGAGAGTCTTCGGACTAGGCTGAGGTGGTCTTGTAAGTTCCAAGGAATACAACATGAGTATTTACAATGTACAGAGTATGTAGACAGGGGAAACCAGTGACAAGACGAAGCAAGAATAAGCATGACTATATTACTATTTTCATTCAAACGTGAAAGTTATATTTCTAATGAAGATGTCTTTGTAAACCAAACGTATGTACAATGCGTCCTCCATTTTAGCATTTAGCAAACAAACTGCATAAATTTATTATACAGGACTCCCCACACATTCTACGGAGTCGAATAAGACTGCATCCTCTTTGTGTTTCTCCGTTTCATTATTACTCTAGTTAGTTGCTTTTTTTTCGAGTTCATTGGCAGACGATAGTTTTTCTTCTTAAGTGGGCTTTCAATAGAATATTCATCTACTTGTCTATTGGTTAGGGTTTTGTTTCAATACCGATCCTGTCGAAATTCTTTTGCTGTCGTGGAGTTCATACTTTGTAAATTAATAATATTCTACCTAGTTCAAGTTGTGAGTGTAAGTGTCTATATGCATTGCAATCCAAGAGGAAGAAACGTATCTTCTTACTGCTAGTTGATGTTTGCAGATCCTCTGGACAACTTGGCAACCGAACTCGCTGTCTTCGTCCTACAGAATACCTCATTGTACATAGAGATTAAAATTTAAAAAATAAATAACTTCACAATAAATGAGAACATTGAAATCATGTGCGTAAATAGTCACTTGAAAATATTTCATACAGAGATATTCTTTTCATTGGGGATAAATAAATATTACAGAAATTCTTGCCGAACATATCACGATCAGAAGTTTAAGACAAGGTGATAAAGACTTTTCTCCTTAGCTCGTTTTGTAAGTATATGAATCATGAAGTAGTTTGAATCTCAGAGAATACAAAAGGTTTCAAACTAGATTGGGAATTATTGTCTTCATTATAAAACTGCATATAAGTTTTTCAAAACTAAAATATGAAGAACCACTATAAAAATTGTTTAAAATAATCCTACCATGTTTAGAAAATCAAAATAAGATCTCTGTGAATGCCTCGCTGTGTAAACCACTGCTTCTTCAGAAGAATTACACGGATTTTATTATACATAAGTTAAAGTGAAATTATCTGAAAGTCAATTGGAAAATATTTGTACTAGATGAATAAATGTGATTAGGTATCATATTGTCAAATTGTTATAACATGGCATATCAGCCTGTATATTTATATCTGTGTTGTTTATCGTGTGGTGGACCTTTTACTCTGTTAGCTTAGTTACCCAAATTCAAATAGAAAATAAAGTACCAAATCAGTTTAGTTACGGGAAGAATGTATTAAAGTTTGGTTACTTGGGTTTACAAAGATCCAAAGTCCACAATAAACGTAATAGACTCCAGGTGCTGCGGGAAGACTGCTCCAGTACTAATTCTCCAATGTTGACGTTGCCGGAGGTCGACCAAAGTACGTAGGAAGAACTACGGTGCTCCTGCAAAAATTTGAGATAGAAAGCAGGTGATTAAAATTGATCGACGGCAGTTGAGATGGTGGAGAAGACGGAGAGTCGAAGGCAGAACTATATATTTATTCAAAACCCGAGGTAAAGTTCAAAGTACAGAGTTTATGGTTAAAACAAAGTAGTGTACAATATGTTCATTATTTACATAGTAGTAAAATTTGGATAAGTTTATTTTTGAGGACTCCACAGGGCTCCCCCTCTTAGAGGTCCGGAGGACCATCAGTACTGTCCTCGTGGACGATTACATGAATATAAGCAACATAAATAAGGGACAATGTCAACAATAAGGATAACAAAAAATAACAATAACAACAATAAGGATACAAAGTTAGATCAGGATGTATGGCATGCATCCGTGTCGTATAAAGTTTAGCACATACAAGCACATACAGGAATTTAAAAAAAATCAAAACTTGTTGTAATTTTAAATAAAAAATTTATGTACATAATAAACCATGACATGTTCGTTAACATTTGTGAAATTCATATATAAATAGATATATACATATACTTGGTGAATGCGTGTGCTTGCAGTACAGTTGACGAACAGCAAATAATAATACTAATAAATATTAATGGTTATAATGAAATGAATCTCGACAACAATAGTAATGAAAAGAATGTCTAAATGAGGTTAACGTTTATGTCAGTCAATGAAATGAACATAGCGGGCAGGTTTACAGATCTGCCGCCCACTGCGTGTCTGTACAGGGGGGAGAGTGAAAAGAGGGAGAGTTGGAGTTGAATTGACTTTCTGATTGTTCATTGGTGTCGGCGTTGCTAGTGTTTCATATTCGCTGTCGGTGTACGCTGGTTTAAGACGGTCGATAGAAACAGTCTCCGGTTTACCATGTTTGTTCAGCGTGAAGTATTTATCGGTGCGTTTAAGTACTAGAAAAGGACCTTCATATGGATGCTGTAAACCTTTTCTAATGGCATCGACGCGAACAAATACAAATTTGCTAGTGAGTAGATTCTTATTAACTTGAGCTTTCTGAAGTGATTGGCGAGGGGCTACTGGTCGAAGCTGAAGCATATGCTGGGTAAGGCGGTTGGTGAAGTCGGAGATATTTACTTCAGTTGAATCATTAGACGGAACTAACTGACCAGGCAATGTGAGGGTAGTACCATACACAAGTTGAGCTGGTGTACATCCCAAATCTTCTTTTACAGTTGATCGGATACTGAGAAGAACTAATGGTAGGTGTTCACTCCACTTAGATGAGTCAGCTTGTGCCATAAGCGAGCTTTTCAGTTGTCGATGGAAACGTTCCACCAGACCATTCGCTGCAGGATGATAAGCTGTAGTGGAGATATGGTTCACTCCAAGGAGTCTCGTAAACTCTCGAAACAGAGTTGATTGAAATTGAGCTCCTCGGTCTGTTGTAATAGTTGTGGGTACTCCGTAGTTTGACACCCAACGATCTAAGAAAACCAAAGCGATATTTTCTGCAGATATATCGTTGAGTGGACAAGCAATAGCCCATCGGGTAAATCGATCAATCGCAGTAAGTATATGAGTAAATCCTCTGGATGGCGGTAATGGTCCAATAATATCTATATGAACGTGTTGAAATCGTTTATCCGGTAAATTGAACTGTTTTGGAGGTGTGACGGTATGATGATGTACCTTGGATCTTTGACATTGCAAGCATTGGCGGGCCCATTTCCGAATATCGGAGTTCATCTTGGGCCAAACAAAACGCTCGCTGATTAACTTGACCGTAGCACGCACTCCAGGATGAGACAATGAATGTAGATGTTCAAACAAAGGTTTTCGACAACTTAGTGGAACAAAAGGTCTATGAACGCCCGTTGAAACGTCGCAGACGATAGTTGTATCAGACAGGGGAATAGGTACATCCTGCAACTGTAGGGAGGAGTTTCGTCTACAAGTATGGAGTTCGGCGTCATTTTTCTGCAGCTTGGCAATATTGTCTAAGCTAATATCTATCGAAGATAGGTGATTAACGTCACATCGAGACAAGGAATCGGCTACGATATTGGAATCTCCTTTGATGAACTGGATGTCTGTTGAGAATTGTGAGATGTAATCCAGTTGTCTGGCTTCTCTCGGAGAGTGTCTGTCCAACGAAGTGGTGAAAGCATAACAAAGAGGCTTATGGTCGGTTAAGATAGTAAAATGTCGACCTTGTAGTAAGAAGCTGAAATGTTTCACTGCTAGGTAGATGGCTAACAGTTCTCTGCCAAAAGTGCTGTAACGAGTTTGCGCAGGTTCCAACTTTTTGGAGAAGAAAAGAAGTGGAGTGGTGTCATTATTGAACTTTTGTTGTAAAACTGCTCCCACTGCTACCTGCGATGCATCTGTACATAGAATGAGTGAAGCTTCTGGGTTGATGTGAGATAACATTACAACGTTGGATAAGGCATCTTTTGCATTATTAAATGCTGCTTTTGCTTCTTCAGACCACTGAAATTTCTTCGAATTGCATCTAAGTAGGTCGGTCAGTGGCTGAACTATGGAGGCACATGATGGAATAAAACGTCGGTAGAAGTTGAACATCCCGAGAAAACGTCTAAGTTTCTTTAAGGAATCAGGTTCGGGAAAGTTCTTAATAGTTTTTATCTTATCTTCGGTAGGTCTGATGCCTTCGGCAGTTATTCGATGTCCTAAGAATTCAATGGAAGGGGAACCAAAAATACATTTCTTTGGATTGATAACAACTCCAAATTGTTCAAACCTTTGAAATAACTAGCTTAAGTGTTCCATATGTTCTTCCATCGATGAGCTGGCAATTAAGACATCGTCGATATATACAAAGACGAAATCAAGACCTTGGGTAACTTGGTCCATAAAACGCTGAAATGTTTGAGCAGCATTCTTTAGTCCGAAAGGCATTCTCAAGAATTCGAATAATCCAAAAGGCGTGATAATTGCTGTTTTTGCAATGTCTTCTGGAGCGACTGGTATTTGATGATATGCCCTGACCAAGTCAACTTTAGTAAAAATGGTCTTTCCATGTAAGGTCAAGGAGAAGTCGTGGAGATGAGGTATAGGATAACGATCTGGGACCGTAGCGTTATTCAAAGCGCGATAATCTCCACATGGTCGCCAGTCATGATTAGTTTTAGGTACCATGTGCAGAGGTGAAGACCATGGGCTGTTAGATGGTCGTATGATACCTAGCTGCATCATATGTTCAAATTCCGACTTAGCTGCTGCTAGTTTATCGGGTGGTAACCGTCGTGGACGTGCCTTCACAGGTTGTCCTGTTGTGATGATCTTATGCGTAACTGTATGAGATATATCTTCGACGTTGTATGATGGTTTAAGGATTTTAGGAAATCGTTGCAATAAAGCAGAGAACATTTCACTCTCCGGCTTTTCTATACAGATGCTATGAACAGAGTAGTCACATGTAATACCGTGGATCTTGAGTTGGGTGCAATTGTCAACCAGTTTTTTCTTGCTGATATCAACCAACAGATTGAAATGACTTAGGAAGTCTGCACCTAGTATAGCGTGACGTACGTCAGCTACTATGAAGATCCATGTGAAACGTCGGCGTAATCCTAGGTTTAAAATCATTGACTGTTCGCCATACGTCTGTATGTTGGTTTGGTTGGCAGCACGAAGTGAAAGTTTACCAGGTATTTTGGCTGATCGCCTGGATAGTGAGGGGGGAATAACACTGACCTCGGCGCCTGTATCTACCAGGAATAATGTGCCGGTAGTCAAATCCCTCACATAGAAAAGGCGACTGGGGTGATTGCCAGTAACAGCCGTCGCCATTACTGTCTGGCTGGGGAGTTTCCCTGAGATGAGTTACTACTGTTGTACATACACGGTCGAAGACACTTCAAGGCATTATGCCCATACCTCCTATGATACCAACAAATGTTACGGCTTTTGGACGGTGTTCTAGAACGTCGTCTAGATCTTGATTGCCGTTGCTTGGATACCGTATGTGACTGGTTCCTTTGTGCTCGAAGCTCGGACACTTCCAGTCGTAAGTCTTGCATTTGAGATGTTAACTGGGAAAGTAACCAAAACGTTGGTGCGTCCTTCATAGATGTGGAATCCGGCAAGGCGGTAACAGGAGAGTTCTGTGTCACTTCGCCTTTATGAAGTTCTTCGGGAAAAGTGACACGTTTATATGGAGCCATTGTCAAAAAAAAATTTAGTATAGAGATATACAAAATAGCAAAACTTGTGGTAACAAAAATTAAAGCAATGCGAGTTTAAAAGGCCAAAATAGCAACAAAAATGTTCAAAACGAGTTAACTATCGAAACAAAAAGGTTCGAAAACGGGTTAACCATAAAAAAAGGTTCGAAACGGGCTCACCAATTATTGTGGTGGACCTTTTACTCTGTTAGCTTAGTTACCCAAATTCAAATAGAAAATAAAGTACCAAATCAGTTTAGTTACGGGAAGAATGTATTAAAGTTTGGTTACTTGGGTTTACAAAGATCCAAAGTCCACAATAAACGTAATAGACTCCAGGTGCTGCGGGAAGACTGCTCCAGTACTAATTCTCCAATGTTGACGTTCCCGGAGGTCGACCAAAGTACGTAGGAAGAACTACGGTGCTCCTGCAAAAATTTGAGATAGAAAGCAGGTGATTAAAATTGATCGACGGCAGTTGAGATGGTGGAGAAGACGGAGAGTCGAAGGCAGAACTATATATTTATTCAAAACCCGAGGTAAAGTTCAAAGTACAGAGTTTATGGTTAAAACAAAGTAGTGTACAATATGTTCATTATTTACATAGTAGTAAAATTTGGATAAGTTTATTTTTGAGGACTCCACAATCGTAAGGAAAACATGTTATTTCATAAATGATACTGTTGACCGTTGTTCAGAGGCTAAAATATGTAATAACGAAGCGTCTGACAAATAGGTGATATGTCTATGCCTTATCTCCTAATTGACGTATTGGGTAAAGGCTTCAAAGGTAAATCTATATTTATGTGAATGAACGTCTCTTCGTAGTATTTTAGCATTTCTGAAATCATTTTTACATCAGGTTTCTGTAGAGTGCATTTCTATAATTAATCTCCCTTCCAGACTATTTAGTTCTACTTTATTTCTCCTGAGGGAAGTGTTTCGCTCGGCTTGTGTTCATTCACTCCTACCTTCACCTATGTGCTACTTTCCTCTCTATAGCAAACCTCATGCTGTGAACATGTTATCCGATAGACACAATTGTTTTACGGCATTTTAGGAAAATGTTTCTAACTAAAGCCTTCTCTGAAGAATTTGATAACTTGAAATACACTTTAACACCCGGCATGACAAATACTCTTGTTTAAAATTGCTCTGCATTCTTTTCGATATGGAATAACCATCTATGACACTCAGAATTTCTCAATACTCCTTCTGTTCCTGCCGCTTTTTACTGAAAATTCTGTTTAGCGTCTGAAGTGACGAGTGAGCATAATTACAAGGGGTTTTATTTAGGCTTCCTCTGCTTGAAAATGAAGAAAGAGATTGGAAAATAAGCGGGAATAAAGGTCTCCTTGAGCATACAAGCTAATAAGGCAAACTGTGTAATAATTATTAGTAACTCCAGGTTGAATAAAATAAAATTAATCGAACCCAGGCAATAAACTGTTGACCTAAACGACAGTATAATTATAATGATAACAAACGTATGAATTCAACTGACAAAAGCTATCATTATGACTGGGAAAAACTAAAGGCTATTCCTTTTGAATAAACAATACCTCTTTCAATTAATTAAGAGGTGCTTCCTAAGCGAAATGAAACGAACTCACAATCACGAGTAAATTACTTACATTAAAAATTTCTGGAAACTGATTTCTTGCCCACTGTCTAATAGATAATTTGTGGGTTCACAACTGAAGACTTATACACCTTTCGACTACAATTTGCTCGGAAAATTCTACAATTAATGATAAAAAGACATTTTTCTTTACGTTCAAACGTATTTCAAATTTAATAGGTGTATTTGAAAACATTATGAAACCTCTTAAATTGTAGTATCAAAATGCTGTGCACTACAGTTTCCGACCAAGTTAAACTTTAAGCATCAGTGACTGTCAACGGAGTGCTGCTGCACCACTGCTCTTGTTGAGCCGATGAGCTTCTTTACTTGAGCTTAAGCCTTTATTCCTCTTGATTCGAGTGAAATGCCTTCTCTAACTCAGTTACGTCTGAAATTTGGTGAAGACTAAGTTTTCCAGTACTGCTTAGATGCAGATTTGATTAGAAAACAAAGGATTTGTTCATGTGGAAGTATCATGAAAAAGCTTCAGTAGATCGGTTGATCAGCATGTACATTGTGGTGGAATTTGTTTGAGGCGAGTCAGTGTGAGGGAAGGCAAGCTGTTGATCGAAATATTTCGTAGGAATACTTTTTACTAGATCTCTACTGATACTCCTATGGAAAACTGGGAGTCACTTTTGTAGCACATCAAAGAAATGTATTTCATGTAATACTTATATATATATATATATATATATATATATATATATAATACTGAAAAAGGGCCTTTTTCATGTGATTGGTGTGCTCCAGTTCATTCGATGATTGGCAGTTACTGGTGCTTAGATTTTAATTTCGCCTAAATCTTCCCTAAAGATCATAATTCCCAAATATTACGTTGTTAAAATAAATTATATAATAAGTCACAGGAAGCATAGCTTGCACTTACGATCTCTTCAAGCTAACGTAAATACTCCTAGTTGGGAAAATATAATTTGAAATTAACTCCTTTAAGTAGTCAAGCTTTATTTTAGTTCAATTTAAATATTAACGTCCCTTAAACCTATTTATTCTAAGTAATTTGAAGTACATAGAGGCAATGAATTATAAAAGTTATATAATATTATAGTTCACCTACTCACAAGAACAAATAACAAAAGTCGTAATAAAGTCAAAACCTGTGTCGGTTTCTGTCACATTTGGGGTTATTGTGAAACTAGAGCAATATGAATCTTCGACTTCAAATGCTATTCTTCAGTAACCTTAATTGCAGCAAGTTATGTACATAATGCAAGAATATCATGCATAATAAGTCGATACTATTTAATTCAGTTTCAAATCTCCCGTTGATTGATTGTACCAAAGTGTTCGCCTTCTCTTGACATGTCGGTTCCTTGTGCGGATTATTCAGCAGTGGGTACTGGGTTCGAGCCTCAGCGGGAACACCATAACTCACTAGGAAACGCAAGCACATCCAGTTGATGAGTACTTAATAGGACGAAATGCACATCCTGGATTCCACTACTAGACACCATCTACCAAATGACTTAAAGTCGATATTAGTTACAAATATGCTTATACTGATGATAACTCCTCACTTCTTTTAAATGACGTACTAATTTAGCTAATGATGATGCCTGTGATATGAAGTCAGACATATTCCATGTTTATGGTGAGACTAGGTCAAAGTTCATTAATAATAAATTAGTTAAGATTATCCCAGTGTGTTTAAAAAATCAAAACAAGGTTATTTTAATTTTTAAACACGGTAGGATTATTCTAAGTAATTTATAATGATTCAGTCTGACTCAGCCTTCAAATTGTTCTAAAAAAATTCATAACATCCATAGTCTGGATGTTCATGGTCTAATTAAAAATTAGATCAAGGTTCTCTGAATATTTTCTTCCTTGGGTCAAGGTAGTTTAACCGAAAAATATCTTCATTGGCTATATATATATATATATATATATATATATATATATATATATATATTAATACGGATACATGCTTTCCATCGTCGTGTGTACTGGCTTAAGTTGGGAAAACAGGTACCTGTCGTATAAAGCTGTTGGCATAGTCAAGCGGTGTTCGTCGCCAGTGCGTCTAAGTCTAGCACTGGCATCCCTGTCCATTCGTAGCTCAACCCCAGTGTTATTGGGCGGTTAGGTTGAGTGTTAATAATAGCCTGAAAATCTAAAAGGACGTAACGTGTTTTGGTGCATACCTATAATTAAGGGTCCGTGGTGCTTCCCAAGCAACTTCCAATCACCTATCTAAAAAACCACTTTCACTCATAAATAAAAATACCTGTAACAAAAATCTTTGAGATTTAGCAACAACCTCAGTGTTTTCAGTACGTCTGAACTTCTGTCACTTTTTCAGGTTCTGCAGTTGCGTCGACATTATCTGAGGAACAGTCGTTGTTGTCATCAGTAGCGTTGTTATTATACCACGTCAAGAACCTTATAACCAATCGCGAAACTAATAACATCCACTCTAATTGTCAGGCAATATCACTGGTAAAAAATATTTATTTTACCATTTATGCTTACTTTGTACAGAATTCCCTAAGATATCTAAGAGACAAGTTGGAGATATGTTTATGCAAATTATCATATACACACGTTTGCAACTTTATTCCAACCACATTTAACTAGGATATTAACTCTACCATGCATCTTTCTGGTATAAAACTCTCAGATTCTTTGACCTTTGTGATTTCATACCATAAAACAGTATAATTGTTATCAATACAAGTTATTCAGCGAAGAGACTCTTTTCAACGAATTTATTATCAAGCTGTACAATCGTATATATATGGTTTTATAAAAAAATTATATCCGGTGAGGGGATTAGGTTAAAGGTGTGAATACATGAAATAATAATAGTAATATAGAATAATTCATAGGATGGATAGAACTTGAAGAAGGGTGTGCAGTTATAGGATTAGTAGGCAAATCGAATAAAATAAAAACGTTACGTAATATTGTGTGAAATTTGATAGCATAGAATTTAACGTTGTAAAAAAGAATTGATTTAGAATGACAAGTGGAACAAGTGAAATAGTACCGGGGACAGTTCAAAGTGAGATTAGTAATAGTAACAATTGACGTAATAAGGAAGTGTATACAAACTGAATAGACAGAATGAAAAATTGGTAGAACTAAAATATGATTGAGGATTACCATACTTTAGCATAGAGGGATTAAGAAAGTTGGAGGGGTTGAACTAACTTTTTCTGTACACAGAGATCTGGATTATCTGTTTCGATAGCCAAGGCTTCAGCAATACAGATGAGTCGGGCACGTAGTGATTTCGGTAAATTACTTTTCACCTTGTAGATGACTTTAAAGGTGGAGGCTATAGAGACAGGGTGATCATTATCGACCAGATGTTCAACGATCGCGCTTCTCATTGCTCCACTTCCGCCTCTTAATAATCATGCAGGACAGAACTCGTATCGAACGGCCGATATACCTAGCTCCACAGGAACAGGTGAATTGATAAACGCACATAAAGTTGCTAGACTGCGTGATCTTGTCCTTCGGGTTATTGAACAGTCATGGTCGATTGGTAGAAGCTATTCTCAAAGATGCAGCAGGGAATTTTATATTCAGGGACAGTGAAATCCTTCTTTTAATCATATAGGAAGCTAAGTCGCTTTTGAATTCCAAGCTCATGTACAGTATTTTCTTGGGTACGGATGATAAGTCACATTTCGTAGCATTTAACTGTATACTCTTATCTATAAAACATGGTGGAAATCCATTTTTCTCAAAAGATTTAAATCATCTTCCACAGTATTAGGGCTACATATGCGCTGAATGCGAGTAACAGGCGACCGGACCAGGTTTCGTTTTCGACCAATAGGTACTCAGCTGTGGAAATTTGTCAGTTAGCCATTCCATGCAGCTTTCGATAAATTGGTCCCTTCAGGATTCCATCGGTCCTCCTTAATAAGTTCACATCGAGGAAATGAATAGTAGATCCGTTCTCCATTTCGAGTGTGAATTTTATCACTGGATAGCAACTATTAAATGCATTTATTATATAATAAGAAAACAAAAGGTTAGTTAATAGAAATGTTATGACATGGGGTAGGGGGATTTATATGTACAGCATGGAGAGTCACAACTAAAGGGCCGGTATAATAAGGTATTCATGAATTTGCAAATTCCACAGTAGGCCGGGGCAGTAACAGTGGTTGGACCTATTTCTTCTGCACACAGAGCGTCGATTGTCTCAGGCGAATCACGATAGCCTCTGCTGTTTGGAGTATGCGGTACCTGGATGATTTTGGCAATTTGTTTGGTACCCGATAGATGATAATTGTATTTAGTCATGCGCTGACATCAGTTAGAAAACCATTGGAAAACCTGAGGGTACTGGACAACTGTTTCGTCCTAGTTTATGACTCTTCATCAGTGCGCATCTACCGCAAGTGTTCAAACCCAGGACTTTCTGGTTACAAGGCTAGCTCGTAGACCGAAAAGCCACTGGGACTCGATTCACCGGTCGACGAATTCCTACTTCTGCCAATTCACAACATGGCGCGACCACTAGAGAATACCATCCGTGGCGAGTAGTCGTCTTCACGCCCGACCTGCTGTACCCTACTAGTCATGACTTCCCACTAGAACTCCAGGTAACTACCTACCTGAATAGAGCCAGTTGCTAATGAGTTCTAAACTAGGACGAAACAGCTGTCCAGTACTCTCAGGTTTATTGATGGTTTCCTAACTAGTGTCAGCTCATGATGAAATGCTTCAACCAATCAAAGAAAAAAATCCCTACAAAAAAACCAATACCTGAAAATTGTATTTAACTTGAAGTGACGCAGGAACCAATGAATTCAAAATTTTTTTTATTCAAGAAATTCTTGAGGATCTATGTAAGCAACCTAGCTAGTATTCATTGCTTTTGGAACTGTTGGGACGCAAACTCATTCGAACAATGGCGACGCTGTTCGTAAACCCTCACAAGCTCCCTACGCTGGACATTTCAAAGTCATCAGCAGGAAAGAAGTATTTTTCGTCACTGACCGAGCAGGACGTGAGGATACAGAAGGCGTTGATCGACTCACTACCCCCTACGCCGTTAAAACAGAGAAACTACTGTGGAAAAGACTGCGAACCAGACTTAGTTACTAAGTCCACTCTCAAAAATTCAGGTAATACATCTGATAACAATAGTCCGTGGCACAGTGGTTAGGACTCTCGCCGACCATGAACATGGTCCAAGGTTCGATCCCCTGCCGACGCACACCTAACATCTATGGTCGGCCTGCAAAACTTGGGCTACCGATATCCATGCTGGAAATTCCATACCTGTACCAGAAATACGGTGTGGAATCAAGCTGTAATCAAAAATATAAAAAATAATAAAGTGCCTTCTACACTAGCTGGACTGCGTAAAACACTGTCATAGATGGTATGCAGACTTTGTTAACTGGGCCGATCTAATCTTTCATATAACTGTTGTATTTCTTAAGTACTGTAACCTTACTTAAGAATAAGTTCTATAAATTTGGTTTTTGTTCACTTATCATTGCATAAGTAGTTAATAAACGAATAAATTGGAGAAGACATGTGTTGAAAAATAGCCTCAAAAACAAAACACGGTCCTCTGCATTTAATTTGCTACTGAAAGGTTATCAAGTTTAGAATTTTCTCTTCCAAGCTAACATTATTTATTTTTCTCATTCAAAAGTAGAAACAGGACATCGAAAATGGCATGAAGTCGGTCTATGAAGACGCCTTACGGATCGTTCTGCAATTCTAGCCATACCAGTTCTCCATTTCGTACATTCCCCCAATAGAATCATTATCTGCTTTACAGTCTCCCCCTAGGATCATAGGTCGCCGATATCCCACCAAAATTTTGATGAAGGGATACCCCATTTTGCACCTTTCAATATTTTAAGATTTTGTTTTAACGTTTAGACATACGGACTGGCTCGAACACCACTTTCGTGCTGTCTTGTTCTGCCACTGACAAGCACATTCTACGTGTTTGTAATCCAGCCATGTTAGTTATAAAAATCCTAAATACCTTTCCTTCAATAATCTTGACTTTTTATTTTATTCAGATATACTACTCGTTAGAAAACATCTCTGATTAAGAGTCTTCTTGGTTTGTACTTTTTTATCAGTAATTACAAGCAAGGTGGAATGCTGATTTATTGAGTAATTAGGCAGACTACATTTAATAAGAGCTGGCATAGTGTAGATGACCGATAGCACTACCAGTACGCCTGTCTGAACACGTCATCGACACTCCTATGGAGTTATTCGGCATCAATAGATTTCCTGTTGACTCTATTATCTCTCATCCTTGTTTTGTGAGTTTGAACTTAGCAAAAATTTAGTTAAGGAATTCTCTCCTTATTATTTGCACACATCCTAACCTCCAAGAGGAAATCGAAAGAATGAAGACACTGAATCTGATAAGATTTTGTATATTTTCTCACGGGAAAAACCAGTGCTAATTTAAACAACTGTCACCAGTACTACATAGCTTGAAAAGTTACTATCTCTGAGAGGAAGCTTGTGACTCCATAGCCAATACCTTTTAACTTCAGCCGTAGTTAGCATCAGTGTCGCACTCTGTCTATCCTAAATATCATCCATACAACCAATTGATACGTTTGATCAATGGACTCAGCTAGATGACCTGGTTGCAGATATACTGGCTATTCAGTAAACAAGGGGCAATCAGACCCATTTCCTTTAGGTTTGTTTTTAGACAAGAATACATCATCGTACTTTAACGCATCCATCAATCTGCTATTCTTTCACATCTTATTATATCGCAAAGCATGTATGTGACTTCAAGTGTTTTAATTATATGAAGTTATCATTGTGAATGGGATTTTCAAAATTAATTTTATTCTTCGAATTTTTGTCTATCCTACATTTTATCTCTACTGCATCGTGAGGAAGCTGATTGTTTTGGTGAGGAAATATTTCGCATACCAAAGAATCATTGGCCTGCCTCTGAAAAACAAAAATTAAAAAATGTGGAAAAAAATTCGGAAAATGGTCAAATTACGACACTATATTCAAATGTGGCATTTATCTTTTAACAGTTTCTGGTTCATTAAAATAAGGAGTGTCTACAAAAGCCTGCTAATGTTAATATATCCGGAGATTTTTAAATACCTGACTGTCATGCCTGCCTCGACTTTAGTTGTTCCGTGAATTGTTGGATTAATTTCACGGAATAATTATCAAAACCGTGACATATTGAGTCTGTATGACTGTTGGAGATCATAAGCTGATTTAAGTTAGAGAAACCTTGGAAAACCTGAAGGTACTGGACAGCTTCTTAGTTGTAGTTTGAGACTCTTTAGAAGTGCACACCCACAGGGAATAAAATCCAGGAAGAAACAGCCGTGCAGTACTTACAGGTTTTCCAGGGGTTCTCTAACTGATGGCAGCCCGTGATCGATCCTGTAACCAATCCAATCCCTGCAAACCGATACTTGATAATGACTGTTACGTCCAGTATTGCACTTTTAAACACTTAAGTTTTAATTTGTATACCATTTTTCATTTTGTGTTAGTTTGACCGTTTGTGGTTCATTGAACTGTTGTACATCTCTGTTCGAATCCACGTTCTTTTTTAACTGTGAGTCAATTTTACGTCCAGCTATCGGGTACTTGGTGTTAGGATGCCGGATAACATAGCATCTGATGGATTGCACCATGCTTATGTGATACGATTCGTTTAATAGAACAATAATCTTGCAGCTGTCCAACACCTTGTTATTAGTATAACTCTATTTGGAATCATTTGGTTCTGTTTGTAGATTTCTTCTAGTTTATCCGGAACAGTTTGGTTTTATTTTCGTTTTGGTAGGGGACTGCGAGTCCATCACCTCAAAGGTTAGTCATGCAGTATCCAAAACAATGACTATTGTTAACAAAATTATCCCTATTGATTGGATAAATTGTACACTCGATTAAAATTCCTATGTATGAAGTAGAGTAGAGTCATTGTTGAGGACCTAAATGAAAACTAAGTATTTCTATGTTAAACATTTTTGTCTCCTAGATAGCTAATTGGAGGTTTCATTGCAATGGAAAATCATTTGCGAAAATTTCGCGTCCTACGTGACAATATGTCGGATTGTAAAAAGTATATATATATATATATATATATATATATATATATATATTGACTACAGCTTGATTCTTATATAAAAAGTCTATTACTTGAATTTATGTATTACTAATGACTAATTAAGATTCATTGTAACTCAGTTCAGTAAAGTTAGCTGTCATTGGTTGAGGAAGTACATATGGGTTACTCCCATTGGTTGATTTCTAGCCAATGACCGCTCATGTAAATGCCCCTATCATTCTGCATTGCGCCCTAAGTCTACCACAAATTATCTGCAGTGCGCCTGAAATCGTTGCTAGCTGGGTACCACCATTTTATGATACTCAAAGTTACCACAGAAACGATTTCAGGTTTTTCATATCGTCACTAACTAATGATGGCAAAAACATACAGGTAATAGTCATGTTCCTTAACAAAGGTATTTAAATTAAAGTCACTGGAATCATTTTTTGGAGAGTTACCATACAGAAATTTGTGTCTACAAATAAGCGTCCTCAACCATTATATTAACCTACTTTTAAGCAATCAGTTCTTGTCCTGTTTTTTTTTTGGTATACATGAATAAACCAGATCCTGCAAGAATAATGGAATTATATCAACTTATGTGAAGAAGTTCCTATTGCAAACGGAAGAGAAGCGAAATTCACAGTGCTGAAGAAAAGTGTAGATCTCTACCACTTGACATACACCACTGTGGTACCAATGACAGAAAGATTATGATCTTTGCCCTTCTAAATAAACCATTTCCTCCACCCTTACAACATCTTATATTTATAACCCTCTGAATTTTTTCTTTTTATTTATCTTTTTCTTAAGTGTGAACATAATTTAAGCTGTTTTAAAACTGTTAATTTTGTATTTCCCCTCACTATACTATATCAAGAGGATATTAGATCCAATAATCTATAACATGCTAAAATTTCCAAACTGAATCGACAACACTGTTTGAAACAAACTCACTGTCATTATTATTATTATTACTATTATTATTATTATATTTAATACTCTCAGTTCGTGCTTAAAATATTTTGACTTTATACGGTAAACGTGGACAAATTCCTCTGGTTACTTTTGTTTTAATTTTATTTATATTTTAAGTAAATCAGATCCAGTAGTGTGACAAATGCTGAGAATTCCATTCTGTATTATAAGTACTGTTTTTGGAATAAACTAGATTATCATCATAATAAAAATTTTCACATATTATGTTTCCCCCTTTACCTATGGGACACAAGGTGAGCAAGTGATTTCAGTGTGATAAAACATGAGGGCAACATATTATCGAAAAACATTAGACAATTTAGGATTTCATCATGAGCTGACATTAGTTAAAGAACCACTGGAAAACCTGGGAGTGGGTGCGTACTGATGAAGAGTCCCAAACTAGGACGAAACAGCTGTCCAGTACTCCCAGGTTTTCCAGTTGTTCTCTAACTAATGTCAGCTCATGATGAAATCCTGAAACCAATCAAATCCCTACAAACCAGCAATTAGGCAATTTAATTTGTAATGGAACGAAAGTAGTATTGAACAATATATATATCTTTAGTAGTTGAAATTACAAACGCCATATTTGAAGGCCTGATTATACAAGATACATTACATGTGTGAAATGTCCCTATGAACATAGCACAGCATCTACGGATATCCATCTGCTTAGTGGAACTTAGCACAGGTGGGAAAGTAGTATTTCTGTTTATAACAAAGAAGCACTAACCAATCTTGATTTGACTTAGTTGACTTTCATGTACACAATGCTTAAAACCTACAGTCGTTAGTAAGGAAGGTTTTTACTGTCAGAGGCTAAGTCAATTCTTTCTGACACTGAATTCACCAGAGCTTCTTCACATTATTACAGCTTGCAGTTAAAGATTACAACTAAGTAGTCTGTCGACATAAGTATAAAACTTGAGCACTGTGGTAGAGTATAACTCCATTATAGGTAAGATTTTATTTTGACAAGTCACACAGTGTTACACAGTAATATTAACTGATGACGTTTCGAGCACAAATCATTGCTCATAATCATATCAAGCTACTCACACAAATTTTTCCTTCATTTATATACATGTGTGGAATTGAGCAGATATTTGAATAAGCGGTCTATCGCAACTGCTATTTAGCCCTCACTTTCTTAACTAAGTCTACCTACTTCCGTGTTAGCCACAGTAGTATTGCTAGTAGAAATTCACAGGCAATAAGTTTTCATAACTTCGCTGCGGTGCAAAACGATTTAGATTTTAGATGGTGAAACATTAAGAAACAAAAAACTCACCCCAGTTTTTAAATTGCAACCATCTCAATTATTCAGAATTCTTATAGCTATCAGAATTGAAACTGTCGGACCGAAGTGTTTCACATATTACTTTAGGTATAACTCCTTATATATATCATGGAGATATCCAGTGAGAGGTGGACGCACAATGTTTCCCAGGGGAGTTTCAGTAGTTCACAGTATGGCATGAGAATCGCATTTTCAAGTATGGACAATCTGACTGTTCTTTGTGCTAAAATGATTAATTCCCTGAAAACCCTAACTGGACCACGCAGTGACATTTCTCCAGTGAGGATGAACAAAAATGTTCAAATTTCAACACCCAAAAACCTACTTTCTCCTATATGAAAGAAACAATGTCCTTCAAGCAGATAATGCATTTCCATAGACCTCAAGCGGATAAAACGGTAGAGCTCAGACCAAGTATATAAACTACATAGGTCTAGGAACATGAAGTTGCCCAGATGTCTTAATTTAATCCCTTTGATAGGTTTGATCGAGTCTTGTATATTATTTTCAAGGATTTTTCGAACAGTGTCAAATGTTCTGAATTGACCAGATGTTCTGGGCATAGCCGAGGCACTAGCCATCCATAACCTCAAACCCACGCTATTTATCCAAAAGCAGTACGTTCAACCATTGTCCCTGCCGTGGCCATCATAAACTGGTAATTCTTCTAATAGTGATTTTCCCATTGACTTTCTTATCCAAACTTCCTGTTTAATCATGTTATTTTGAGTTTTTCTTAATCCCTATTTACACTACCATATTTTCATATCCGAACTTCCTGTCTATTTTGTTATTTTATTATTTCTACGTACTTAATCCCTGATTGCATAAACAATTACTCCTTCCATTAGTTATGATCCCACTAGATTTTCTATCCAAACATCCTGTTTATTGTTGTTATTTCTTCATTTCTAACCCCTAACTGAACAATACGTCAATCTTCTCAGTAATTATGATGCTACTTTGTCTGAGCTTTATTCGTCTCCCTGTTTACTATGGCATTTTAATTCCTAATTGTAATTCTATTAATCTGACCCTTGACCAAAAATTATTCTGGAACTTTCCTACTCATTTATTATAAATACACGAATGTACAGCCTAGTTGATGATTTCGTCGAAAAGAAAATTTTCTTCGCTGCAACTGTCTTTTTATCATCTATGATAGTTAAGCTTTGATGAAAGCACCACCTTGACAACTACTCAATCAACTATTCAAATTTGGTAATATTTGGAGCAGAACACAAAGGAATTAATAAGGTTGATTAACACTAGTACACCATAGTTTCACGTCAGTGATAATGTGAGAATTAATTCTGTCACGATATTTGATACATGGCCCTAGGTTTCCAACTGACATTAGAAGTTATAATCAGACATCTACGACTGCATCAAGAAAAAATCGAAATAATTTCGATCTCATAAAATTAGCTTCCGCAGATAAACTGCGGTTTGACCCCCGCTCATGAGAATAATGAATGTAGTCAATTAAGCTGATATGTACTTTCAGAAAGATCATTAAATTTTACAAGACGGAAGCCCATGAAAGTTCTCGTGACAAAGTGACAGACTTCAGTACTGTTTCCTTCATCTCCTTGTGGATTTGTACCACGTAAAATGTATTGCTGTCAATCAAAATGTCACAGTCATGAAAGGTTTACTTCGGTTTGCAGACAGGTGGCCACTTAGTCTCTTACGGACTTCTTCCGGCTAATCAGAAACATGACACACTCAAAATCTATAGTTTCAGATTTGTGAGGCAGTGCGGCATTGATCATGGCATGTTTAAGCCATCAGACACATATTCTCTATAAAATGCTAGAAAGGAGGTGAACAAGTCAGGATAAAAACGGCAGCTCCATTTTTTAAGGCTTGGTCTATTCTGGGACCAATGTTTTCAAACCAGTGTATACTGGTAGATGGCAGTTAGACAGCGACACTGCCATGTCTTCCTTTGAGAAGAGGCTGTCCGACGAGGAATGCAGTTGTAGTGTGTCTGCTGACTTTGGCAATTTAGTTAACTTCAACGCCCATAGCTCCGTTGGCTGCATCATGAATGTTTTGCTAGAGCCAACATACAGCACACAATTCTCATGGGCTGCTACCAAAGAGAAGAGGCAATTTAAGCATATGACGACGTGTCACCTTGTAATCTGCAAGTGAATTTCGTTTTCAGGAACCATTAACAGTTTCCATCATTAAGGCGGTGCTGATGTATGCAGCACAGTGGAAGCAGCCATTATTTCCACTCAGCGTTGGTTCCATAACAGTCGTGACAGACTGAAGGCTAGAATAAGAAAACGAAGACGTTCCCCTTTGGTATTCCTCTATTTTTTAAACTAATTTTTAGATAACCATAAACCAAAACAAGGAGAACAAACGAAATTTTTTTGACATCAGGGTTGACAGAACTCATGAAGGAAATTGGTGGAATGAACACTCTGCCTTCTCTGTGATTCCCGAACCATCTCTCGCGATTAACAGTAACATAAGGAAAATACGCAAAGCGCGGTCGTTGAATACGACGTGATTTTTCCTCTCTAACAGGAAAATACCAATTTTGTGGATTATCCGCTTGAGAAACCTGATGTTCCTAGACGGCGAATTAGACTCCACCATTGCTCCCATATCATATCTCTTTGTGGTTAGTCCAGCTATCTCGAACGACTGCCATAGATTCGGGTACTACATATGTAGCAGCATCTTCCTCACTCGTTCAGACAAACAAGACTTGTAGGTCTGCCACGTGAATGCTGTGAAGCTGAGTAACCAAAAAGTACTAGGTAAAATCGAAAACCTCTTCCTTTCATTATCTTGTACTATATCATTCTTATTGTTCTATTTTTATTGGGCAGACACTGTTGATATCTCTCACTCATATATATATTAATTTATAGTAATTGTTATTATGGCTGCTGAAAGTAGCTTTAAAAAGCAATAAAACACCATGTTTTTTAGTTACAAGGGCTTCAGCCGGAGAAGTTAACAACCCAGGAACTTCAAACCCATCCGCATACCAATTCTACAGACCCGTGTACATCTCCATTGTTCTGATACCATGTCTACATCGCCACAGTATAGCACTCAAACGGCACAGGCAATACCATATGGACATGATACTACACCGGTATCCAACGAAAGTCAGTGTGTGACACATGTCAAAACAAAAAAGAATCTTTTAAACGTCATAAGACCTCGAAAGCGTCATCTAGAAAAGGAGATGAATGTCAGGCCTGTAGTGTTATCGTTTGTAAAACTCATTCAGCATTTGCATACAATTTTAGCAAACGATGGGTACATTGTCGTTGTGACGAAGGAATGCCAAAACCATAGGGGGGCTATGCAAAATAACCTGCCCACTCTGTCGCCTTGGCGCAGTCCCATGCAGTTTGGCTCCGGATAGCAGAAACAGCGCGCCACTTTTGTGTCTCCACACAGTCTCATGCAGGACTCCGTATGATAACATCACAACGCCAAAACTTGTTAAAAACCATAAGAATGATTTTCCAGCCCAAGCGAATGGAAATATCAATATTCGTAAACTGGAGACTCCCAACGTTACACCTAGAACAGTAGGAAAACACAGAATCGCCAAAGCCCCACTTGAGTCCACTAATGAGCTTGGGATCATGACAGAGTCTAATTAGAACCTGGTGAAATCTAAAGTGACTGATCCTGCAAAGGAGGACAAGCAGCCGTATGAGGTCTGTCGATCGAATTCCCTTATCCTGTTTAATGCAACAATGTGCATTGATAGCTCGCGTGAGCAAGGGGCCCTGTTTGATCAGGAACAGAGGCTCAAGTTGTTCAATCAATTAGGCCTGAATATCATTTTAGCGAAGCTGTGCAGGCTGTACAGAGGTGTGGTGACTCTAAAGAATAGCGGCCCAAACCGAAACGACCTTCAACGCAAAAATGACCTTGACGGGGACAACTTCGGCCAATGAGAAGGCTCAAAAAGAAAGGCACATAATTGTAGAAAACGGTATAATGCAATCATAATAAACAGTTACAAAGAATGGCGTTCGCGTATATGTTGCAAAAATACCTCCCAGTTTCTCATGGGAGTCTTCATAGTCATATGAAACCAGTTTCGCTTCTATATACCCTTTGCGCAGTGTCGTGTCGTAGATACCCAGCATCCACTGGTGGTTTGCTTGTAAACTCCCGTGGCTGTATTTCCTTTTTATAAGTACAGTCTTATCAATATGGACTATGCCGCCGACTCCTCCGAGAACTTGAGTCAGGGTATTCATTTTCCAGGAGGAAGCATCTCTGCAGTAGTTGTACCATTGCACTGCTGACACCTCTGAATTTTCTGTTTCATAAGCTGTAGCTGTGACTGCTCTTTTCAGGACCCAGAAGTTACATATCATTAAAATTTTCGCCAAAGGTAGTTTAGACCTTGAGAGAAAAGTTCCTAAGGGATCTGTAAACTAAAAAACAACGACAAACCATCTCGAACCGATTTCCTCTTTCGACACTCAATACATCTGTATACAAAGCCATTAATGGCCTCTGCTTATATTTGTATATGCATAACTCCTCCGCACTGGCAAATTTTCGACAAAGCTATGAGTCCGTTACCCAAACAGTAATCGAAAACATCCATGATTACTTCCGAAAATTATACAGACAGCTGATTCCTTGCTCAAGGTCACTTTTTTGTTCGAAGGTCGTTTCGGTTTGGGCCGCTATTCTTTAGAGTCACCCAGAGGTGTTCAGACACCTCAATGTAAGCCACGGCAGCCTGTCGGGCTACAGGACAGTCTGTAGGGCAATGGATAGAGGCACACACGACCTTATAGAGAGGCTGAGCACCTCAAGGTCACATGCATACTGTGATTGGTAGATTTTACGTGAACGCTGCGGCTAATACGTAGCTCACGTTACTAAGGCGGGCTTTGAAATGATAGTAATAAAAGTCGCATAAACATTACATTTTTTCAGCTTAAGGACACAAGTTAACGCATGTATAGATTCTACAGATGTGATATGCATGTGGACCCACCTAAAAAGAGAATATTATTGGGTAACTTAATCAAAGAAGTATAAAGTTTGAAGATTTAGTCTTTTTCAGTTGATTGTAATGGACAGAGAGGAGAGGCATTTGTGTGACATTTGCATTTTGCAGGAAACAAACTGTGAAAGATAAATCGGAAGTTCTAGGATTCTTTAGGTTTATTATGGGATATATGGATTGTTCATACCGATTCTACTATTGTTCCCCCCCTTGTTCACATATTCATTGTTGCTAAGATTAGGGATTGTTCACCTGAGGTAAGATTAATTCATCTGATATGTATATATCCTTAGATATTTCTCAGTGTGGCCGGAGGTGGTCAAAGGAATACAATCTCAATCTTTGCATGGAAAGGTCATAACCAGTTTCTTCTGAAGGATCAGGTGGTGCTGAAAGCTGTAAAGACTGGTCCAGTGTCACAATCATCTAAGGGAAACTGATCCACATATTGTGGATAAGACGATTAGTGGACTTTAATTTGACAATCATGTACCCATAAAAAATCTAGAACTGTGATTTTTTTTCCACCCTTTTTAATGTGAATATGTACTGTTTAACTGTTTTTATTTTGTAAATATATGCATTTATGTTGACTACATGTATCTCTCTTAATTATCATTCCGAGGACATTGCATAGCTAACGAAGTTGATAGGCAAAGTAGTAATACCATTATGGGTAAATTTTGTTTTGATAAAGTCTCACAGTGTTATACAGTAATGTTTACTGATGACCACGTTTCGAGCACAATTTATTCCAGCTCATAATCATATCAAGGTAATCACACGACTTCCTAAATTCATTTCTATAGTTCCATTGTTTTTCTCTTGATTTTCACTTGATTTGATTGGTAATAGTATTTTCCATATTTCAGGTATGAGTGACGAGTCATTCCTATTGCATGTGTTGGGTGTAGACTCGATGAACAAGGATTCAGTAATCAACCTCTCTCTCCACCTACCTAGATTACTTTTTAGAATTTTAACCCTCTCCCACCCTATTGTGTGGTTGTGTGTTAGCTCATGCATTGCAATTGCTGAGCTTTTTTCTAAATTATTTATCTTCTCGGGGTCAACCATTCTTAACTTAGCTAAATTTTTATGCTCTGACAATCTGACTACCCCTGACCTACTAGTTTGACCTATGTAGTAATACTTGTGTGAAATGCGTGATAATCGTAAACCGTTATTATTTCCTCAGTGCGTCATCAAGCCTCCCATGAAATGTTTCAGTTACACTCAATACGGCTGCGTAAAAGATTATCTTTCATCAGGACTTGCGAAAAAATGTACGTTGAGCGTAGGTTTCTTTCGCGATTACTACGTATATATAATAACAAATGTAGGGCGGCTACGTACATCGAAAATAACGCGTTATAGGTATATCCTATTGAAGAAAATCCTAGTATTCTTATGTTGCGTAAATTATCACTCTTTCAGATTAAATCACTACGCATTCTAAAAGCGGCTACATCACTATTCCTTCGACAAGCAAAGGGAAGTAGTAGTGAATTCTTTAAAGAACACCGTTAAAACATTGAAGAGATATTTATTTTGACAAATAATTTTATAATATCACAAAGATTCCAACGATAACGCGCAAATTCTTCAATTGCACTTCATTAAAGCCTGTAGACGGCCGTAATTTTGAGTGACCGCGAATGAGATAAACAAACGATTCGCTCGCTTGTAATTGGCCAGTTTGTCATTCGAGTTGAGGTAATGTCAAACATCATTTTGCTGCTTGGTTAAGTTCTGAATTTCCGTGAGCGTTTTATCAAATTGGAGAGATAATTAACAATACAAATTATTACAGCTCAGGAAAGAAATGATATAGCGGTAGATTTATTTGCTGAATTCAACGAATTCATGCCAAACTAAGATCTAAGGACTTCTCAGGAGTGTCAAGAATGCAAACAATGTCTTGAAGAGGTAATAACTTCACGCAACTTCAATTATCGCTTGACCATTATTTTCAGAGGTCCTTAAATAAGTATAATATACACAGTGGTCTGGCTAATCATGATAAAAACGGCATGGTTGATGCAGCATATACGTATACTTTTGTATATGTAGGTAAACCTAGATGAACTGTGTTCTTGTCACGAAGATCGGAAAGCAGGTACCAGATGTCTCAGTAAGTAGCGTAATACATGTAAGTTACATGTTTTTATTTGACATAAACTGGGTCTTTACTCACTTTCAGAATTAATCCTAAATTCACTTGGAATAAGCTTGTTGAGCACATCAGTATTGATAGAATACAGTGAAAGTAGGTAAACACATGCTTCTTAAGATTAAGTGATACATTTATTTGATATGATTGTATTATTATCAGTTGTCTATCTAAGTTAATGATGAATTCGCTGAGATAATAATACCTATTATTGTTTTTATAGTCACTATGAACATGAACGGTATTATTATTGCTGTCCAGACCTATTATTTGTCATAAAGTGGTTGTCATTTTTGCTAAAATATTTGTACAAGCTTTGAAAACTACTGCATAACTTGTTAGATAATTTTATCATTTCATGATGCTTCAATGGACCTACTGGATATCGACCAACGATAGGTTGCAAAGTCCCTTAAGTTTAGTGAAAACTATTGGGCTACTTATATATACATTAATTGTTTGTAAAGTGATTACTTGTAAATGCTTATCAGGAAACTGTTTTTTATTCAGATCATACATGTAATACCCAAGTTAATTATGCTTTTCTTAAGCCTTTTCAGACTTATGGAAAAACATATGTGCCGTGTACGCAGATGGAACTTACTGACGGTAACAGAGGACTACTCATCTGAATTATCTGTACATTTGAAATCTGATTTTTGTTTAATAAACAATTTTTCAGTGAATCTGTGTTCCTTCTGTTATAATGCGATTGTGTTCCAGTAACATAAGTAACACGTGCTAAGTTAGAAGTTGAGGGTAAACTGTTAGGAGTAAATGCGGCGTCTGGAAAACTTTTGTTTACGTGATTATATGAGCAGACAGCAACGTATCGTGTTCTTTGGCTGAGAACCCTAGGCATTCTGCTTTTAATTATTACGATAACCGTAGTTGCACTGAGTTACACATCTAACAGTATAGGTATGGTCTATCACAAGCACACTATCTTAGGTAGATTTAATTTCACTTTGTAACTATAAATCGCGAATCAGTTTGTGTATTCTACTAAGATGATAGATAACTCGAAAAGCTTTATAATCGCAGTACCTCCTCTACGATTTGGACATATGTCAATGGAGTTGAAGATTGAACGATCAATTCTTGGTTGTTTGCTTAAAATCAACTTCCCCAATTTTCGCGGAAGCATCAATACGACAGTCATCGTCTCATCGGTCGCTGTTCAGAAAGAAGATTGAAACATCGTCAGAAGTAATACAGAGATTTATTATTGTAATATTTGTTTTCAGACCTTAGTTTGCTTAGTTCGCTTATTCCTTTTATATGTTGGTGTAACAATATTCTATTCCTCTTATTTATAAATGACATAGTCTCTGTAATCAAGTATGGCAAGCCATACCTTTTTGCAGATGATCTCAAGATAGTATATGATTATGGGTACGGTGATATGAGCGTCGAAAGCAAGATCCAACAAGACTTAAATGATCTAGGCGATTGGAGCGAAAAGTGGCAACTGACTTTCAACCCAGACAAGTGCGGTATGACCCACCTTGGACGCTGGAAACCGATAATGTGCCTATACATGTACGGTAAGCTCCTGTCAAAACTGAACACAGTCACAGACCTCGGGATAACATACTCAGATTTATCCTTTTCCGATCACGCAAATAAGGTTGTATCTGACTGTAAACGACTTACTGGCTTTGTACTGCGTAACTTCTACACCCAAGAAGCAAGATTAGCTATATATAGGACATGTATCCGTCCCAAACTTGAATATTGTGCTCTCCTATTTAGTAACCTCAGGACTGTAGACAGAAAAAAAATCGAAAGTGTCCAGAGATTCCTCACGAAACGCATAATAGGGTTCGACCAACAAGTGGAATATGTTGACAGGTGTGTACGTCTGAAATTAGAGCCTCTGTGGTTAAGGAGAGTGAAGTGCAACCTATTTCTACTCTTCAAAGTCATTAGGAAACACTGCTACAGTAACTCATCCATAACTTGGGAAAATATTAAATCATATCAGCTGCGAAACCACGACTACCTTGTCAAGGTGGCTACCCACAGAAAATCCATTAGGGCAAACTTTTTCACCATAAAATATTGCACTCTTTGGAACCAACTACCACCTGAAATAAGATGTTGTGAAAACCCTGATGGGTTCAAACGGAGCCTAGAAAGACACTTTAACATGTCCACCCTAGCTCGTCTAAAAGACCACAACTGTTGGTAGAACGGAAATTGAAGGCCAGTCCAGTCTCCAGTATAGTCACATACGTATATCTCGACTCTAATACTCACGCAGCGAACGTTAACTAATTTACTGATTTCTATTCTCTATAATTTTCACTAAGTTGTGTTGGTGAAAGTAACACTGGAAATAATTGTAATAGCATCCACACCTTTTAACGTTTTACATATGTATATTCTAATATAACAATACTTATTAATCATGCATGTTCAACTCTTAAATTAGATGGATATTAAAATACTTAAAATATTTATGCATCAAATGTTCTCTTGCTTTACCACGCTTGTTTCCCTTATAACACTCAATTATTGAACCTAGTGTAATATTTGATATACGAACTATATTATTGATTATACTCTTATCATATATGGTTTGATTTACTCTACGGCTCCCTGTAGACTAACCACCATTCTTCAGTATACACACACTGCAGTATTGTTAAAAAACGCCAAAATTTCGTTGGTTCTGTGTTAATATCTTTTTATAATATGTCTAGACACGTTACTTTGCAATGTCAGATGTTTACTATATATAAGACTGTCATGAAAATTTAGTACACTAAGTCCTGCCAACCGACCTTACCTTCAGTCCATACTACCTAAATTGAACCTTAACTATAGTATTCTGCTAAATCTTGCTCCACTATTCACAATACCTATTCGTTTTACTCTTTAAGGTTTTAACTTCTTATAAAGTAATCTGTTCATCAGGATGCATGCACACATATATAATATGTTCGTAAAGATGTACGTGGAGACCTATTGGAAGCACTCATTAAGAAAGCTAGGGAGATGGAATATGGGGTACGAACATGTCTGGTACCAAGCAATATATTTGCGGTAGCCATAATAATCATAGTCTCAGAGCTTAACATCAAAAAAGGAGGGAGGGTGGCGTTAGCTGATCAGTAGATATGGTGGTGGTCACTAAGGTGAATCGCCCCATTCTGCAGGAACAGCAATATACAAATTAAAGGCTCGAGATATTTCTGATTTTTATGAGGGCTTAGATCTTTATCTTGAAAAAGATAATAGTGAACGCCTTGACAGATAATGCTTCTACCTTTAAATATATACCATTCGCTCAGCCTATTGTTGAGATGCGACCACGTGGGATCTGCACAGATTTATGGGGCATCTTATGAATTAACTTGCTATCCATTGTCAGATCTTTAAATACCACTTCAAAATATCTTGTCTCACTTATTTTCTAATAACGTCTTTACTTGATTCTCATTATATTCCATTAAACCTAACATTTTATAGCTCTTTATGAATTTGATTCGACTTATTCTATTCCTATTCTCTGGAGGGTACGGTTGTGTACCAAATAGAAAAAAAGACATGAAATAAAGACAACTGGCTTGAAAATAATTGTATTAAAGCCAAAAGTGAACGCATGATAGTATAAAATATATTGGTTTCATTATACATTGCAAATGAACGTTGTCGGCCTAAGGATTAATTACTTCCCCATTCTGTTTTCTATATAAATGTGTTTATTAATGATATATTTCACTCACTTAATCTATTACACTTTAATGTTACACCACAGCACTTTAATTTTTCTAAAACAGCTTCCAATTCCTTGTAAACGTTGTACTTACCTCAATATTGGTTGGTTATCGTATGCCTACAACCACGGGATGAAAACGAAACGAAGTCGATTTTCCCGCTCAACCTGGAGGACAATTGTACAATTCAATAACTATACAGCCTAGTTCAGACAATGTGTATTTATATATATATCAAATATTTAACTGTTGAGACATTATTAACTTGTAGACAATTTAAGATTTGACATTATATCATCCTTGATCGTGCCTGTAAAAATGGCATGCATTTTCATGTAAATTTATGTTTATATGAAAATAAATTATTATTATTATTATTATTATTATTATTAATACAGAAATATCAAACGGCAGATCGGTGTTTTGGTTTTTGCGTCCGTTATAACTAAGCGTTTCTGAGAAATCTTCTAAGAACAGCGTGGGCCCGAGCGTAGCGAGAGCTGGGCATTAACGGTTTATGAGACTTGGCTGACAGTTTCTGACGATAGAAACAGATCTGGCGGATTCAAACAGTTGGTGAAAGTTTGGATAGTCGCCGTTCATTTTTCCTGGTGCCGGTCAAGTCCTCTTTGAACAAGCAATATCTGGAACTTTTTTGGAATTTGGTCAAGTTCAACAATGCCTGGGTCAAAGAAGGGACAGAGTGTCTTGGATGCAAACAGGAAAGTAAGTCATGGTGACTTGTCTGTTAATTGTAACGATGTGTCTGATGTTAAACATGATATGGTTGATGTTACTGTTTCGCCGTTCAGGGATAATAGGAACATCAAACTCCCTAAATTTGAACCACGATGTTTTGATGGAAACCCGGCTGATTATTTACAATTTGTAAAGGAGTTTGAGATCATGTTGAGTGGTTTTTTATTAAATGATGAATTGAAGTTAATGTATTTGATGAGATATTGCACTGGAGATGCTGCAAGAGCTATACAGTGCTGTAAGTTTATGAAGCCAAAAGAGGGCTACGCTGAGGCTATGAGCATATTACGTCAAAGGTTTGGAAGACCTTCGATGATTGCAGGGAAATTATTCGAGGCTGTTAAGGGTAATGGTGGTCAATTACAGGATGACTCTCAGGCACTCACTGAGTTTTTAGATAATTTGCTAATTTACAAGAATGGAATGATTTCGATGAATCGCGTGAGTGACCTCAACTCGAGTTTTATACTAGAAGTAATAGCAAGACGTCTACCTACTCGACTGCAAAGGAAGTGGGTGAAGATAAGCTCCCGTATGGAGGATGAGGGTATCGAGCCAAAGTTTGATGATATCCTGAAACTGGTAAATACTAGTGTCAATCAATCTATGAGCAAGTTCGCCAGTCTGTTAGATCTCACCCATAGAATAGAGCAGTCTGAGGGTAAAACGCACTCATTGATGACGAATAAGCCTCAGAGAGGTGGATATCGAGAAGGCTCCATGATGTCTAGTAATGCATATAGATCTAGTGAGTGTAACAGCTTTCGTAGTACATCCTCAACAGATAAGTTGCAAGATGCAAGACAAACACGGTTGTGGTTTACACGTGTGCAAGAGGTGCATACAGAAGTGAACTGTGAACCAGTGAGCAAGTTCAGTGATAAGCTAAATGTAAACTCCAGGCCTGACTCCGAATTGTGTGACGATAACGGTGCGGTGAAGAAGTCTGTAGTTGCAACTGGTAAGCCGTTGTTGAATAGAGTGTCACAGAATAGAGTTACTGCTTCAGAGTGGAGTTCTGACTCCAAAAGTTTACAAAGTATAACTAGTCAGAGTGAAGATATAAAACCTTTAATGATTTTTGAGGAGGAACCAAAATTGTCTACTTCTGTTATTAAAGAGTTTGAAAATGATGAAGTTGACGGTAAAGTGAATATTCGTGATAATGATCATGATAGTGCAGATTTGTCTTTGGTTGATCATTATGAGATGAGGGATATGCCTACTACTGCTAAGTTAAATAAAGGTTCTGTACAACTACAACGTGAAGTAGAATTGAACGCAGATGCAGTTCCAAAAGGTGTGCATACTTGTGAGACAGTCAGTGTAATTGATCAGCGTGTAGCCCACCTATCATCAGATGATAGTGCTAAACCCGAACTAGTAGTGAAAGACAGCAGTGGTGGTAATCTTGCAGTTGGACAACTATCTGAGAGCCGAAAAAGAACAGCTTCTGATCCACCACTAAGTTCATCACCTTGTGTCACTCAGTCATCGTTGGTGCTGTCATCCACAATGAAACAGACACCCATCAACTCAAGTATCTTGTGCAATGACTATGGTAGTATCAGTTCGTTTGAAAGGACGAATATCAATGGTCAGTTTAGTGTGGATAAGCCAAGTGTAAAGGAGAGAGTAATTGTTAAATTGACTTGCACGAATAAAGGCATTTCTAGTTTCAAGTTACTATTTGAATGTTATTATCTTTGGTGTAAATTACTCTGTTTCTATACTTGGTTGATGAGATATGTCGTGTGTTTGTTCGTCATCTATATTCTACGATACAATGACATGGGCGTGTTGCCGTTCAGATTTGAGGATATAGCTGATAGAAGGAAGTTAGCAAATGAACTCTGCGACGATTTTCCAACCTAGGGCGTCAACCTGAGAAGGGTTGTAGGCGTACTGCTGTAAGTCCTACAATTCTTCAAAGGGTAGCGCATCAATGAGCAGTCCAATGTGCTTGGTGTGTGATTTTGTACATATGTTCATATTGTATATACTGAATTGATATCATCTGTCATCTAGCTGTTGGTAATTCTGTTTGTGTCCGGACGACTTCCACTTGGATCATCAACCTGAGAAGGAATGTAGGCGTACTGCTGTAAGTCCTACGGTTCTTCAAGGGTAGTTTGTCGTGTCAGAATCCACAACATTTGATGTGTTGATTGTACATATGTTTGTGTTAAATAGTTGTGTGAGTTCCAATTGATGTAATTGTTGGTTAATCTTGTTTGTGTCCGGACATTCCACAACTTACAATCGTCAACCTGTGAAGGGTTGTAGGCGTACTGGTGTAAGTCCTGCAATTCTTCAAAATAATTCCACCAAGACATGATCGGCGAGGTTGTTTGTACTATTTGTATATACGTGTGGTGTGTCATATCAATTGGTGTTTTTTGGATTCATTGTGTTTACTCGTTGTTTTCGTGTCTTGTTGTTATTGCGTAATTTTGTTAAAATTTTCGTCGTGATTATTTCTGAAGTTGTTTCGAGTCTTCTACATTTGTGAATGAATTGATTGATGTTAAGGACAGCAGATGGGTCGTATACGCCGGGGAGGCTAGGCTATTGCTGAGAATGAAATGCACACGGAGATAATTGTTAGCTGCGGTCCGACACGCCGGGGAGAAAGAGTGTAAACGACTGAGGCTCGCATGCGTCACCGCTACTAGAACTGAGGCAGAATGAGTGACAAGCGATTTCAGTGGTAATTGGTAATGAGTAGATAAGAGGATGTGCGTAGAGTATCATGAGGTGCTGCTATGGTCACGTTGCATTCTGCAAGAGTCATTCTAGTAAGTGGCGATTGTGTTGCAAGATGTCAAGAGGAGGTCTCTGTCTGGAGGCGCAGGTCGTCAGCGATGTGTGAGATTGTGCTGTGGGTATGCTTGTGGTGTGTTGGCTTTTCTGTTTGTTTTCCATTTCAGCTCTGTCCGTGTGACCCAGGTTCTCGCAATGGCATCCAAGTCAACGTGCATTGATCGTGAAGGAAAAAAGGGTTGGATCCCTTTTTTGCCGGGGAGTGTCAATGGAGTTGAAGATTGAACGATCAATTCTTGGTTGTTTGCTCAAAATCAACTTCCCCAATTTTCGCGGAGGCATCAATACGACAGTCATCGTCTCATCGGTCGCTGTTCAGAAAGAAGATTGAAACATCGTCAGAAGTAATACAGAGATTTATTATTGTAATATTTGTTTTCAGACCTTAGTTTGCTTAGTTCGCTTATTCCTTTTATATGTTGGTGTAACAATACAGAAATATCAAACGGCAGATCGGTGTTTTGGTTTTTGCGTCCGTTATAACTAAGCGTTTCTGAGAAATCTTCTAAGAACAGCGTGGGCCCGAGCGTAGCGAGAGCTGGGCATTAACGGTTTATGAGACTTGGCTGACAACATATTTACTTTATTTGACTACAACATAATTTTTTTACAAATGGGCTTCTCCGAATATCTGGTCCTACTTAGTATTTCAAAGATAGCCTCACATACTCTATACCTCACAAATTATGCAAGGGCTAATATTCGGTCTTATCAAGTAGAATAAACAAACGAATAACGAGGAATACATTTATTAATGAATTAACATGTAATACAAAATCAACAGCAGTGCAAGTATCTTTTTCTTTATCACCCAAATCCAAGAAATTCCCGAAAGTAGATATTATCTGAAAAAGAACATAAGAATTATACAGATGTAAACATTGTTATCAATGTAAACACAATAATTAACGATGGAATATGTTTGAAATGACGAAATAATTAGTTGCATTTTATATAATTACGTCAGTAAACATTTTTAAATAATTCAAAATCGATATTGCATCTGCCTGCAAACGTCAAGTTTATGTCATAAAATAAGGAAATACTATGCGCATATAATATCTAAGTATTTCTGCAGATTTTTCCTTAAATACATGTTGAGGAGTCTTGTCAGCATTAGGAAAATTACACAACAAAGTAAATGAAATAATTACCAAAACGAGCTATCCCACCTCATCATATCCATGTGTAATCCATTAAAATGCAAAAAAAATCACGAAATTGTCGTTATAACATGTGCCTTTAAGTAATTCGACATATTCTGAACGGAAAAGTACGTTTTCTCAACAAACTGCCTGTAAGCTACGGCCGGGTAAGGACACCACCACTGCCTATTTCTGCTAAATACGCCGTATTTCATCAACTTTTAGCAGGAATATATGTAAAAAAAGTGTGTAAAACAACGAGAAATGACCTATCTTTGACGTCTTTTCCAAAAATAACGCCAATATCCATCAGCTGATCGAATGACCTACGGCCGTCTACAGGCTGCCTTAGCTATTGACAGGAGTCCCAATATAATACTTAGATATGGTATGCCAGGGGCTAACAGGCGAATGGCGACAGAGTCACCGGAACTGATGCCTTCCACCTCAATGGTGATAGATGTTGTTCCGGAGCTTGAAACTGGTACTGCTTGTGAAAACACATGCATGATGTACAGCAATGGAGATGGCTGTCATCTCAGATGGCTCTTAGTGCTTCTGGAGCGATCTCAAATTTCCGACTACCTCGTCCCGCTGATCACACACTGATTAGTTCTCTAAGGCTGCTCAGTGTCGAATTCAACTCCCAAAAACAACTGTCTGTAGTACATCGACGGTATTACGAGACCAAAGGTAATACAAAAGCATCATCATTTCAGAAAGGAGACAATAAACTGAGGTCTTAATACATCCCCCGGCCTCAATGACACTAGAGTGGCGAGGTACTGAGAATAACAGTTAGTGTCATCCAAGTGTCCTACCTGAAGTCAAAGAAAATACGGCAACAGGCCGGTTTCATCGGAATCGGTCAACCAGTCCCGATATTAAATCCCCTACCAGCAGACAACGTGACGTCAACTACCGTACAACACACCCAGGTTGTGAGACTCACTGTCAGCTGCCTATAGAGCAATGTGAGAGGGCCGAAGGGGATAGTAACTGAACTCAGAAACCTCCGGTCACACCCGTGCTTTATAATGATCATTGTCCCTGAAAATTGGCTAACCCCCATTATCGCCGACAACGAAATCAGTATAAGTGATATGGTTCTGGACATAAGACACAAGAATAACAAGGAAGGAGGGGGAGTTGCCGTATACTTTGACATGCAACTTAAATGGGTACATGCAATAGACCCACCATTTACCGAACTTACAGACTCCATATGGCGTCATTTCACCGTAGGCCACAACAAGCATTTGCTATGAGGCATCAAACGATCACCCACCTGTGGGGCAGAGTACAACCAGCCACTGCTCAGCACCGTCACAAGTATAAGGGACTTGGGTTATGACCAAATCGTCAAAGATGTAGATTTCATTGCTGGCTCGGAGTATGCTCAGGAAAAATTCCACCGAAATCTACTATAAACCATTAGGAATTAAGACTGACTGAGAATAATAATGATAATGTATATTCTCATATAAACATATAAATTTGTAGCTCAGGTGGATAATTTTGATGTGGTTTTGTTCTCTGAGCTGGATAGTTAGTTTGCGAAGCTTTCATCACCTTACTGGGTGACATCTTCAGCGCATACTTCAATTTGAAGTATGCGCTGAAGATGTCACCCAGTAAGGTGATGAAAGCTTCGCAAACTAACTATCCAGCTCAGAGAACAAAACCACATCAAAACATATAAATTTACATGAAAATGCATGCTATTTTTACAAGCACGATCAAGTATGATATAATATCAAATGGTAGATTGTCTACAAGTTAATAATGTTTCAACAGTTAAATATTTGATATATATATAAATACACTCATTGTCTGAACTAGGCTGTATAGTTATTGAATTGTACAATTGTCCTCCAGGTTGAGCGGGAAAATGGACTTCGTTTCGTTTTCATCCCGTGGTTGTCGGCATACGATAACCAAACAACCTTGAGGTAAGTACAACGTTTACAAGGGATCGAAAGCTGTTTTAGAAAAGTAAAAGTGCTAAGGTGAATCAATAAAGTGTAATGAAATGGGTAAGTGCAAGTATCATTAATAAATGCATTAATAAAGGAAACTCCCTAGGCTGACAACGTTCATTTGCAATGTATAATGCTTCCTGTACAGTTTGAACTATCATGATGTCCACCTTTGGTTTTAATACATTTTTTCCTCATGCCGGTTTTTTTATTTTATGGCTTTTTGTGCATTTGGTGCACAACCGTACCCTACAGAGAATAGGGAGAATATAATGAGGATCTCGTAAATACGTTATTAGAAAATAAATGAGATGAGAAATTGTGAAGTGGTATTTAAAGATCTGACAATGGATAGCAAGTTAATTTATAAGATGCCCCATAAATCTGTGCAGATCCTGCGTGGTCGCATCTCAACAATAGGCTGAGTGAATGGTATATATCTAAAGGTAGAAGCATGATCTGTCTAGGCGTTCATTATTATCTTTTTCAAGATAAAGATCTAAGCCCTCATAAAAATCAGAAATATCTCGAGCCTTTAATTTGTATATTGCTGTTCCTGCAGAATGGGGCGATTCACCTTAGTGACCACCACCATATCTACTGATCAGCTAACGCCACCCTCCCTCGTTTTTTGATGTTAAGCTCTGAGACTATGATTATTATGGCTACCGCAAATATACTGCTTAGTACCAGACATGTTCGTACCTCATATTCCATCGTCCTAGCTTTCTTAATGAGTGCTTCCAATAGGTCTCCGCGTACATCTTTATGAACATTATATATGTATGCATGCGTCCTAATGAACAGATTACTTTACAAGAAGTTAAAACCTTAAAGAATAAAAAGAATAGGTTTTGTGAATAGTCCAGCCAGATCGGCTGATATTATCCGTCACTTATCAAGGTCATTGGTGGAGTGAGGCGCTCGAAGGTCATTTTCGTCCATTTTAGTCGGCCATGTTGGATCGCAGTTCCGTAGCTGTTCGTTAACGCGTTTGTTGTTCCGTTTATCCTGCCGTTATACACGACTTATCTTGTTGCGTATCGTTCACAAATGTTGCGTTTCACCTCATTTTTTGTTTCCGTTGCTGTTAAAATGAATTATTTCTTTGGTTTCGAAAGTTTTCACTACCAGGCCAGTGCATTCATTTCGGTGTAATTGTTTTCATACCTTGCATTCATGCGGCTTTGAGTGTTTTAGTTGGTTTTCAGCTGTTAATGAATTAGTACTGTGTAGAGGGTTTTGAAATTGTGCACATGAAGATGTTTGGCTGTCAGAAGCAGTTGTTTCCAGTCCATTAGTTGGTTGCCGTTACAATTGTTGGCTCAGTTACTTGCATAACATGTAGAAATCTGGAAAAAGAGTGTCTTTTTCGTTCATGTTTGCAGCATACAACAATCTGCGAGTGAATCTGTTGAAGAGAGCACCATCAGAGTTGGTATTAGCAAGGTTTTCGAAGAACAAATTAAACCCAGAGAATTTAGAACCTGGGTTGAAGTTGAAAAAGCTTTGAAGATTTTTGAGAATGTGAATATACCATCCGTGTGTCTGCTATCATTTAAAAAAATATATTGTGAGAGAATCTAAGCCAAATAAGGTTGAGCCGCATGAAAAGTATGAATCTGTTGTGCTTGTGTATATTTTGGGGGAACTAAAAGAACCTGGAATCCTTAAGGGTAAGTGTTACTTATGCTTATTATTGCTTGATGTACTAGATCGCAATAAATGAACTAGGACTACCCGTAATAGAGCCAGTGTTAACATCCATTCGATGGGTTGCAAAACGGTTTTCAAAGCGGATAAAATACGGTGATCTGGTGAGTGTTCAAACAATCCCAGTTAAAGGTAAGACATTAATTAGGAAGAATAACGTTTCGGGTTGTAGTCTACGATTGATGGTTTCCTCGAAGTTGTGATTCTTCCGTGACTATAGACACAGATGTTCACGATCTTAAAAAAAACTAAATAAATTATCCTTGAACCAGTAGTCTTCTTTTCTTCGGCGAAACATCCGTTAATACGACTATACGATTAGGTAGCGAAGTAAGATGTTATGTGACTGAGAATCGTGGTTGTTGTGTTTCTGACTAATTTCGCACATCTGACTTATAACCGCATGGAGATAGCGTTTTCCTCATGGTACATTATGATATCTAGAAATCATAAGCACGCTGCCATCGGTAAATTTATTTTTACTTTTTAAATGGCTGCAAATAGTGAGTCGTTTGCGGTGATAGGATGAATACCTCTGAACGTTTTTGTGGAGACTAGGGTATATTTAATTTTTTCGAGTAAGGGACGATCTTTTTACCAAGAAAGTTCTCGGAATTTTCGTTATTCAAAGATAACGCTAAGTTGCCCACTAAGGTAGTAACTATAGGAGATAACCTTCAGCGGAAACTATATTAATGTAGTTTTAGGTAATGCGTCATAGAAGTCAGCATCGTAGGTTAATTGTGTCTAAATGTATTAAACGTTGTATAACTGATCAAACCATAGTTCTTACGTGCGAGTTAGTTTTATAAATAATGAATGTACCGTACAAGCGTCTACCATGATTTGCATACCTAGCTCATAAACATTATGCCTGCATGTGGCATACATTTAGGGCCAACACGCTGCGATGAATCAGTCCGAGATACTTAGAGTCAGACTTCATTTCCATATCACTATTATCAATTTTGCAACGGTCATAGGAATTAACACCTTCAACTAACTTTCGTTTACATCGGAAACTGAAAATAACAGTCTGACATTTCGAAGGATTTAGTTTAAGAGCATTTTCCCACTCCTAATAGAGAGCTGTTCATCTTAGTACGGTGTAGTTGGCAGTTAACAGACATTGAAGTAGTTAGATCGTCCGCGTGTTTGAAAAAGTTCTTCTCGTATGCATTCGTACAATAACTTCATCAAACAAAAATACAATTGGTAATGGACGACTTCCCCCTGACCTACAGTGTTCTGCTTTCTCCCTGATAAATTAGAATGAAGCCATCTAACAATCCAATACTCAGTTTGAGTTTCAGCAAGCTTATCTAACAGAATATCTCTAGGTAGTGAGTCGAAAGCGGATGTGTACTCTAGGAAGGTGCAGCGAATTTAGCCCCATTGTCTATACTGGAGAAAATGTTGTGAAGCAAGACTGCAGCTGCATCTAAAGTACGTCTACTGTGTTTATAGGAGAACTGTTTGGGATCGTTAAAGGCTCTGAGTGAGGGTTAAAGATTAAGTAAGAGTAACTTTCCCTTAGTTCGTATATACCTCATTTGATTTGAAACAAAGGAAGCAGGTCTTATTAACGCTTGTAACACTAGAAAGTTTGGCATTTATGGGAGAATTTATGAAAGACTTGTTTAGTTTACACACACCAAATGAATAGGAAATACTGGAGGTAATTACATGCATACAGGCGTAGGTTATTTAACATCTATAAAGTAGACATGCAAATACCGCAGTTTTTGATCACAGAAATGATGGATACTAGATAACATCCTATGATTCAACGGCATATTAAAATAAATAAAAAATGTTTCTTAGCTGATGGTCAAGTGAACAGTCTATTAAATGATGTCACTGCATATTAACGGATTAGTGAAGTAGATATCAAGCCTAAGTTACTACATTTACTTGTACTACATACTTGGCGTTTAACAGTAAACAGACTTTCAACTGGTTAGATAAGGCGACTTTAGAGTATCCAACAGTACAGAATTATTATTCAACTTGCTAAATCCCACTTAGCTTTTACAATGTGCTATTGTGTAGAAACAGACACGAAATCCTACTAATGACTAAAGTAACATTCTCATAATACTACAGTGAATTTCCATCCCACTAACTAAGCTTAGCGTTTATTATTCCTAATTCACTTATTACAAAAGCACATTGTATAGCGAGGAATTGAAGAAGTCTACAGGAAGAAGTAATCAAGAGTATATTAAACATTTGATTAATTTACAAAAGAAAATTCTGATGAAGGGTAATAAAGTTAGTTTGACCGAATGATGTTTCCGCTGATTTCATATTCGACAACCTCCGTAAACCTGGAAAAAATAAAGTACATGTTAGAACTAGCATAACATGAAGTTAACAAGAGACAATTCTACATATTAGCATACAATATGAATACAATCATTCTGTTAAAACTAAGTATTATCTCAGGGAGATAAATGTATTTGTAGTCTACAGCTGATATTTATGTTGACGCCGTATACATAAATATACATCATATGTTTTCCTGCATTTGAGGACTATATGCAAATTTCAAGGCAATCTCCGAAACATTCATACTATTGAGGCGTCATTCTCTCATCAAGCTTACTTGCAGATCAACTTCACACTAAACACTTTTACATGAAATGAAGTATTGCAAGTGTATAACTTAGAAGTTAATCCACAATCTCAGTAATGTCTAGTCCACAAGGTTTTGTGAATCCTACAGAAATCACATTTTCACATTTAGGAGACTATAGGCATCAAATATAAGCTGAACATGCCTCAACTCTAGACAGCTATGCACAGTGCTAACAACATAGTGAAACACTTCAACTATTGTAAAGTACACAGACCTGTTGTGTTGATGAGGATAATAATGTCATATAATGCAAACTAGAAAATTCAATCGTCATAGAGCATCTGTACTGCTTTGTCTAAATGGAAATCTCAGGAGAAATTCATCTCCACTATTGGTGATCAAAAATATTGTAGCATTAAGTATACAGTCAGTGGAAATTGTAAAAGAGAATAAATTCATATTAATGATAATAAAGCTGAATAGATTCAGTTCTAGTAACCACCTTCGTTTGTTATCCTATCAGTCAGCTTAGTACACAATGGCACAATATTATTATAGTTGAGATATTTTTGTACATTTAATTAACATAACCCATAGCACACTGCACCAACCAGTGCCAATATATATGAAATCCATTTAGAGATAACCTTTCAACTTACCATAATTCCTGTCCAACCACATATAAAGTGAAAAGCACATCTAAATGACAACTTAGGTTCCCACCAACGATTCTGATAACATTTGCAGGTGATTTCCAAGTATTGAGAGAGTTATTTTGTCAAAAAAGACTGTTCTTCACACGAAAATAGGCTGTATTGATATCCTGAGACATGAAGTCTTCATTGAATGATACTATGCCGAAAGATGCAGCTTCTACATGGAGTAAATGAGTGGTGCAAATGGCATTACCCTCTAACTATCCTATCTCCCTCATTACACCGACATTTTGATACATTCCATCTGAAACACTAATCATTGCAACCAATATGCTAAAAGTGTGTCGCAGTCAGATCACATGAGGCGGACACAAACATAACCAGCCAAAAAGTGGGAATTTACCTCAATCTAGATAACATATAATACAATTTTATTAAAAATTATTGGCAAAAAAAATTCCAAACGTAACTTCTAGAGTACGTGACGAATAAGTCCAGCCGCAAGATTCAGCAGAACAATATAGTTAAAGATCAATGTAGGCAGAATGAACTGAAGGTAAGGTCGGTTGGCAGGACTTAGTGTACTAAATTGTCATGACAGTCTTATATATAGTAAACATTTGACATTGCAAAGTAACCTGTCTACATATATTATAAAAAGATATTAAAAGAACCAACAAAATTTCAGCATTTGTTTAACAATACTACAGAAGGGTAGTTAGTACTACAGGTAGTCGTAAAGTAAATCAATCTATGTATAATAAGAGCATAGTCAGTGTCATAATTCGTATTATCAAAGAATACATTGGGCTCAATAACTGAGTGTTATAAGGTAAATAAGAGCGGTAAACCAAGAGAACATTTGCCGCGTAAGTATTTTAATCATTTTAAGTATTTTAATGACAATCTAATTTCAAGTATTGAACCTACATAATTACTAAGTATTATTATGTTAGTCTGGGAACTAGTGTACTTTCTGTAGTTAAATATTGAAATGCCATTGTTTCTCCATTCTACCAGCAGTTGAGATCTTTGAGGCGGGCTAGGGTGGACATGTTTATATGTTTTTCTAGGCTCCTTTTGAAACTGTCAGGCCTTTCAGAGGATCTAATCTCAGAGGGTAGTTGGTTCCAAAGTTTGCAATATTTAATGGTGAAGAAGTTAGCTCTAGTGGTGAGTTTATGGGTGTTAACCTTGAGAAGGTAGTTATGGTTGCGTAGTCCATACGATTTAGGATTAGCCCAGGTTATGGACGAGTCACTGTTAGAGTGCTTTCTTATAACTTTGAATAAGAGAAATAAATTGCACTTCACTCTCCTTAACCGTAAGGGTTCTAAGTCCAGTCGAATACATCTGTCAAGGTATTCTATTTGCTGACCATAGCCTAATGTGCGTTTCGTGAGGAATCTTTGGACACTTTCAACTTTTTTTCTGTCTGCTGATTTAAAGCTACTGTATAAGTGGGCACAGTATTCAAGTTTAGGGCGAATGCATATTTTATATATGGCTAATCTAGCTTCTGGAGTGTAAACGTTGCGTAGCACAAAGCCGGTTAGACGTTTACAATCAGATACCACCTTATTTGCATGTTCAGTAAAGGTAAGATCTGAGTGTTACCCCGATATCTGTGACTGTGTTCGTGTTTGAGACAAGGTCACCGTACATGTATAGAAACATGCTAGGTTTCCAACGTCCGAAGTATGTTATCCCAAATTTAGCTGGATTGAACGTTAACTGCCACTTTTCACTCCAATTACATAGACTATTTAGGTCTTCTTGGATTTTACTAACAATGTTCATATCATTATAATCGAAATCATAGACAACTTTGAGGTCATCTGCAAAGAGGTATGGCTTGCCATACTTGAATGTTGGAGACGACACTAGGTGGGCCTTAGTGGAAATCCATCGAAACTAGATTATTTCCTGACTAGTCACCAACTACCTGGCGATAATTTCCAGATCATGAACTCACTAGGAAGTAGTGAACCCGCAGTCATAGGATTCGATCTTGTTCCCCATGAGCACTTGCAGTGAGACGTTATGCGACTATGTCTGTGTTATAACAAGGCTGGCTATGCTGGAATGCGAGGGCTTCTGTCCGACGCAGAGAGGACCATAGGCTGGACTGAGTTATCTCTGGATGAACACTTGGAAGTGGTAAAAAAGATTATTCATATAACAATCTCGGATACAGTCTCTTTAGTCACAACACAGCCTAAGAGGAAGTCATCATGGTTAAAGAGAATCACGCAACGTATTCTGCAAGCAATGGGGAAGGCTTGGTTTACGTTGCGCGCATCTAAGAGTCAGATCGACCACGATGAATACCTGGAACTCAGGTACGTGGTCTTCCTAGACTTTGAGAAGGCACTTGAGACTGTTCATCATGACCTTCTCCTAAACAAAATAAGCCAGGCAGGTATAGGTAAGTCACTTCTGTCATGGTTAAAGGACTACCTAGCCGACAGGCGATTTCGCACTAAGGTCATTCGAGTCCGATCATCTTGGCACAGCTTGTCATCAGGAGTGTCGCGGGGTTCTATCCTGAGACCACTGATGTTTTTGACTTTTATCAATGATCTACCATGCCGTATTAGCTGCCCGACTCTCCTGTACGCTGTCGACGTAAAGATATGGAGGGCGATAAACTGTCCGGAGGACTCAGATAGACTGCAGGAAGATCTGAACCTTCTGAAAAACTGGGCAGTGGCCAGTGGCATGACGTTCGACCTGAAAAAGTGCAAGGTAGTGAAGTTGCGCACCTGTAGACTGCAGAATGCAAGTTACACCCTCTGAAATGAAAGCTTGTCCTGCACGACGTCAGAATGCGACTTAGGTCTAGTTCTAACGGAAAAAATGGACACAAGCGGCAGATGTAGCGAAGGCATATGCGGTCATACACTTTACACATAGACAGTTAGGTGCACTCACGCCTGAGCTCTTTCTAAGGTTGTACAAAATATACGTCAGGCCACACCTTGAGGTCCATAATATCATTGCACCTTCACAGCTTAGAAGAGACGCCAACCTCTTGGAAAGATTCCAACGACGGGTAATAAAAGGAGTGGTTGGTCTCCGAAACAAACCATATGCTGAAAGGCTGAAGATATTAGGCCTATTCACACTTAGCTACCGTCGGCTTAGGAGGGATTCGATTACTGCCTACAAAATAACAAATGACCAGAATCACCCAAACAAAGGTGTTCTACCATTGAGTAGGTATAGGCTCCCTCGTGGAGATCCCAGAGTGATATCTCACCAGAGGGCAAGGACCCAGCTGCGCTCCCACTTCTTTTTACTGCGTGTTTGCCGTCCTTGGAATTCCTTATTGTCACATGCGGCTATGGCACCGTCTGTGGGGGCCTAGAAGCAAGGGCTGGACAACCATGCAGCGACACAAGTACTGCATCTAAGTGGCCTATCTCCTTAAAATCTCACACACCATTCACGGCTAGGCAATTTTTATTTTTGATTACAGCTTGAATTCACACTGCATCTTTGGTACAAGTATGGAATTTTCAGCGTGTATACCGGTAGCCCAAATTTTTCAGGCCGACCATAGATACCAGGTGTGCGTCAGTAGGGGATCGAACCTCGGACCATGTGCATGGACGGCGAGAGTCCTAACCACTATGCCGTTTTACTTCTTTACATTCTCTCCCGTCTTACTCTTCTGACAACTTTAGCTACACCTATTATTATCATTGTTACTGATATATATATATATATTATTGATATTATTCTTCAAATTTAATCAGCTGACTGTTGTTACGTTTTCTTATTTCTTTTTCTGTCTGTTAGTCTGGATAACTTCACTAATTACATCTATAATTATTATCTCTTTTCTTTTGATGACGATACCGGAGGACTAACTGATGAAAGGATCAACTCCATTCACAGTAGTAACAGTCTTAACATACCTCATACTACAAACCACACATAATTAATCCCAGTACTACAACCAAAGCTACGACAGTCGAGTGACGGGACGAGCTACGCAGAAGTTTACCGCAGATCAGAAACTTGTACCTCACAATCAAGAAACGAGAGCAAAGAAATCAAATTGGTTTATACTACTTCGTATAAACGATATTGGACATTGGACTGATGCACCAATTCAAGTGTTTCGAATGACCTTGAAGCGCCGGTGATAGAAAGAGGCTACAGTCAGTTTCTAGGTCATGATGAGTTCCTGCGTCGGCTAGTTATATGTTTTCGTGAATTCGAGGTTGGGTTTGCATATCACTTATATTTTCTTGAGTGGATGGAACTCGATATTCAGAATGACTTATCGTTGGTAGTTGCAATAGCGGCACTAATTCAGCACCGTGTTCTTTTTCTAGACATTTTCAGGGGTAAATCAGAATATACTGGGTTAGCTTATCAGCTTTATTTCAGCCCTTTCAGATCATTTTCAGCACTGACTAGCATTATTTTAGAACGTGAAGACTGCTACTTACTATCATCTTTTGTGCCCTACGCCGGCACAATTCATTTAGTTTACAGAAAAAAATCAGTTTTTATAATTGAGAGACTTTTGTATTTATAAACTGTAGTACAATGTCACTGCAATCCCGTCAAGTGCGATCCATTAGTAGCATCCTGCAAATAAGCAAAATAAGATAGTAGTCGATGAAAAATGGTGTTCAGCACATTCTAAGCATTTACATTTATAAAAGTTTACTTACATAACTGCCACTTTATATCCCCTGGTATCTTTTTCATTTGCCTAAAAATGAAAACAATGTTGTGATTACTACATGTTGAATAAACGTTGACTTGTAAAAGTAAACAGGCGTCTCGCAATATTACCTGAATTTCTTTGCTTCCGCTTACGCCTCTGGGCACGATCTTTCAAATTATGAAAGTACGATTTCGTGGCCTTATCCATTATAACACCAATCTCTCTCGACGTCATTAGTTGGCGAGAGAACTTCGACAATATTACAGCTACAGAACTAATTACTTCATTAATGAAACTTACATCTCATAATTTTATGAAAGCCATAAGACACAATGCTTGACTTTGTCAAAGTCCCCTGGAATGTAAACTTCAAACCCACTTTAGGTTTAGAACATGGTGCATTATGACCTCAAGTGATAACTTTGGATCACTCTGAAGGCAGCTAACCATCTTAGCAGTCTACAAGAAATAAGAATTAAATATGTCAACTCACATATTGCTGTTTGTACTTTTCGTCTCTAACTGGTCTTCATTCTCATTCGGAAACTCCAGTGTTAAGTACCCGTTTGCAGGAATGTTGGTTTGTTGTCGATATTTTCTGTCATAATGTTCAACATTTTCGTGCACAGGTTAATGATTTCCATATATGTATCTACAAACGCATAATTATTTTTAAGTACTTACCGAGCAGCGTCCGAAAACAGTCGGCTGTATTTGGTACTCGAAAGTAAGTATACTGCCAGGGAAAATCTCCTGAAACTGGCGTACAGGTGGCATGGTAGAATGTTCCTGAGTAAGACGGAACCCAAATATAGTAGGAAAAGTATACACTTAGTTGCTTTCCACTGGCTAAGGTCCTCTAACGACAAACATTTCCTCTGAAAATCAGAAGGAATATGTTCCCTACTTACAGTCCGTTATGAATATCTGCAGTAATCTTACTATCCATTTGCTTCTCTCGCCGTGCTGCAAGATCCTACCAAAGGAACATCAACTTCTTAACAATACCAAGGTATATTAGATGCATTGGCTCCAAGGGAAACGATTTTACCATGTCAAGTGGCAATTCCTCAAGACAGCTTCTGCCCCGATGGTGACTTGCTTGAACTTGACCACGGAATGTCTTATCATTTCTAAGTGTCTGGTTCCCTGTCTGTCTGTCTGGATTCAACATAGAACTTGGCACCGAAGTGCAGCAGTTCGAGTTGCCACCTTCCAAATAGCACACAGAGGTAGACAAGAAGATGAGTGAAGAGAATCAATACAGTCTGACAAGTATAAGAGTGAAACAGAATGGGTAATGGTAGAAAGGAATATGAAAGATTAAAGAGACTGAACTGAATACATCTGCGCTGGCCATTGACAACGATTTTGAGCCATGTCATCTGTTGTCTCCAGCCATTGATTCCTAGAGTCCCGAGGCCCCCAACCCGGGAGTCTGCATCTCCCTACCTGACTCAGTTTAACTGTCAAGGATTTCATGGATTGATTCCATGTTTTCGTTTGGCCACCCCTGACTCTCTTCCAATCTGAAACTATATCAGCTAGCAATGCCCGTCGGGGGAGGCGGTGGTTAGGCATGCGCAGCACGTGACCTAGCCATCTTAGTATATGTAACTTTATAGCCTCGTCGATTGATTTTCCCTCTTTGCCCAACACTACGCCTAACGTCAACATTACTTACCTTGTGAAACCACCTAACGTGAGACAGAGATCGCAGACATCTATGATCGAAAGCAGTCAACCTTTTCATGTCTTCAACGCGTATTGGCCATGTTTCAGAGCCATAGAGAAGGACGGAGCGAACTGATGAGCAGTACGCACGTCCCTTGGTTGATAACCGGATGTCACGCCTACGCCAGAGATGGTGTAAGTCAGCGAAAGCAGCTCGAGCTTTTCGGATCCGTGCTGAGATTTCATCGCCAATCAGTCCGTTGTTGCTAATACAACTTCCCAAATAGGTGAAGTGGTCAACATGTTCTGTCACTTCACTCCCTGGTTCCCATTAGGAAATGTCATCCTACCCTCCAAACGACAACCTATAACGTCTCGTTTATCACAACCAGTTTTTCCATTGTGACCGACGGTTTGTTTTACATTAGAACGAGCAGGCGTGTCACATATGAATGCTAGAACACTGACAGTCACACTCCTACCCCTCTTCTCAACATTAGACCGTTTTAATAAAGATCTTTCAATTCAACTAATAGGTCCATAGATACCTCATTGAAGTTGTTTCGTTTTCTTAAACTCCCATGTATTCCAATTAAGAAAACGTCACTGACGTATGGAGTTGTGGTACGACTACTAAATTACATAGTTAACTCCAAGGAAATCAGTCTAAAATCAGCTTTGGATCACTGCACATCAAACTCTGCTTGATCTTCTATCTGGGTTCTTTGGTTCACGTGTGCCAAATACATGTGCCATGTTATACATATCTGAAATCTGAATAATCTTCAGAGTTTATAATTGTCATGATTTCTAACTGTGCGATATGTGTCCTACCAAATGTCAATGCTTTTCAGTCTCCGTGTTTAGTTCCCATGTTATTTTCCTATTATTTCGCTGTTTGGAGCCAGCCTTTATTTTCCGTATTTCGACTAGTACTTTTGTCGACAGTTATATAGTATAGCCAAGTTTGGCTCGCTATCTCTCGTGTTACAGTCCTCCAAACGTAGCTGACAACAACAGCCAAATTTATATATCGAGACATTCCTTTTAAAATCAGTCTTATTTCTTGCATAAATAAAAGCCGAATACGAGTGAGAACATGAGACCTTGGCACCATTTCATTACTTGTATGAACGAATAATATGCGGGATTGGTCTTTTCCATCGGCGCTTTAATTCTATTTTTCGTGGGTCATTGTAGCGTTTGCCCTTGTGGGACGCCAATGTTGAACTTTACCTCTAGTGATCTGTGGAACGTCAAGATTTGACAATTAAAGGTTTGACTCGAGCAACCCATTCCGTCTTTTGCCTTCTTTATGGTGACGCAGTTTGTATTACCTTGATTTTATGTAACCTCATTTCTTCATATTAGGATAATTGTCGTCATTTTGTTTGACTTTCAGTTATCATAGTAATTTTACCTGTGACAGCCTCTTAGTGCATCGGAAGTTATTTATTCCAAAAGGCTATTGCCTATCAATGAATGAATTTTTTAGTCTATTCCAGCTGAAGTGGAATTTCAACCGGTTTAGCAAAAGTCCTGTCACAAATAGTATTTATTATTATAATTACCGTTTCACTTTTTGTATATTGGTCTAACTGACTATGACACAAATTGGACCGAGTTAAACCTGGCCGTTTTCACTGGTTCCAGTTAGTGAATGCACTGATAAAACATGAATAGAGAAAGGTGTATGAAGGACTTCCTCATCCCGTAAATAATACCTTCATTGTGTGATGTATCCAGTAAACGAGTTATTATGAAATCAGCATGATTTGTTTCCAATTCCAACGATTTCATAGATAATCACTTTTCACTGCTATCTTGGAAATGCTGATACGTATATCGACTATCAGTTAAGCTTCACAGCCTTACTGTATTCTTGTTATAAACAAATAGCAATTAGCGTTGTCCTTCATCATAAAGAAAAACGCTAATAGTATTTAAATACAAGTACCTGAGGATCGATTTATAGTGACTTTTTTATTTTATTATCCTAAATTCCAGATTTCTAAGCAATCAATATTTATATCAAACAACTGAATCATGAAGAATGACTATGACAGCAATCTGTCTTTGGCAACTGGGGGTTTCGATCACACGATAAAAATGTGGCAACCAAATACTGGAATATACATCCAAGGTTTCCAACACAATGAGTCCCAAGTTAGCCATAAAATTGTAATTAAAAGTGAAGATTTCAGGTAAACGCCTTAGCATTTTCGCGCGATGGGCATTATCTAGCTGCTGCTGGCTATGGGAGAGTTCGTGTTTATGATGTTCAGGGTCCTGGAACACCTTTCGTAACGGTCTCAGACTTTACGAAAAATGTAAACACTGTTGGATTTAATGACACAGGAAACTGGATGTTCGCAGGTGCAGAAGATCGTGTAGCAAAGATTATAGATTGGCGAGCGGGTGGGAATATATGGATATCTCGTATTTATCAGGTAATCATAGGTATTTCGTTGGATTTTTTGTTTAAAGAAGTATTATATTGTAAAATGTGACCAGTGGATTACCTGCACTCTGTTATTCATGATCTACATTAAGAGGCAACGTTATCACTTTTTGGATTATACACGAAATTTTCTATTCAGTAAACTAGCATCATTCTATATTTATTTGTTTATCAGAATTATCACACAATGAAACGTTATTATTTACTGGGTGACGTTTCAAACACAATTTATTTTTCGTAATCACACCAATTATAACTATTTTCGTCTCATAGTTTCCTTCCTTCCTTCCTGTTCGTCCTAAGGGTGATAGAATTTTCCAGATATTCGGTAGAGGTGTTAAATTATTCCTATCACATGTGTTTGCAGTCGATTCGACAAATAAAGCTTACATTATCAATCTCCCCCTCCCCCCACCACACCCTGTTAAATAAACTTACAGCTTAACAATTACCCTCATAAATCAATCAATAATTATGTAGGAAAATGTAAAAATAAAATAATAACAATTATGGTAGTACCAGTGATAATAATAATGGCGATGTACATGACCAACATGCACAGAATGATGATAAACCCAACATTAAAGAATTTCAATCATCAATTGTACTTTCGTGCAGAGAATGAACCTCCGAAACCTCACGGAAAATTCCTAACAGTGCAAGAATAAAAGTGGTCTTCAAACCAGCAAACTTACTTAGAAACAAGCTTTGTCGGTTAAAGGATCCTGCGGATCCAATTAGACAAAAAATGTAGTTCTTCTAATATACTGCAATGATTGTCAGGTCAAGTAAATAGGTGAAATTAGTAGAAGAGGGTCAGTCAGACTGACGAAGTACAAAAATCTAGCAAAATCTAGATTAGTTTACTCAAATAAGATAAGAAATCTGAAGAATAGTCCAGCTGTAGCACTACATGCAATTACACACAATAAGAAGACAGTTTTAAAATCTAATGGAACAAGGTGGAAGAATAAATTGATAACAGAAGCTTTATTCATCAAATCAACTGCAAATATGTGACAGGAATAACTGAACACCTATCCAAGACATCTGGAAAATTCTACTACCCCTACAATGAATGGCAGGGAATAAAGCAGACCACAAAACTGAAGTTTCGAGGTTGCGTAGTTATAATTGATATGATTATGAACAACAGATTGTGTTTGAAAGGTCACCCAGTAAATACTGTTTCATTGTGCGATATATCTAACAAGCATATTAATATGAAATTACACACATTAAACTAACTTCGTAATTTTTGTGTGTGCAGCTATGTATTAAGTATAGTATGATAAATGTTTGGGTGAAGTAACGTTTAAGTAGTGTGAGCGTTTGTAGCTTAGGATGGGGTCGTCATTCTGGAGTCGTATTCTGAGTGAAATTTGTTTATCCAACAGTTTTTCCTGTGTAGCCTGTCAGCTAGGCGTATATTTTTATCTAAACATAGTGAAGTAAAAGCGAAAGCCTTGTTTATTTTCGTTTGCATGAATATATATATATATATATATATATATATATATATATATATATATATATATATATACCTCAATCTTAGTGGCAATAAAAATAGAGAGGAATTAGGCAGTATGAATAAAATATCATGCTAATGGACAACGTTTAGCCTTGATGGTACAGAACTTCAAATTTCCCGGTTGCGATCTGCAAGACTGTCACATTTTTTTGTTTTTGACAAAATTAACAAATAGGCCTCATATTTTTTTTCTATTTTAAAAGAGTGAATAGGTTCCGATTTTGTTTTTGTCCTGTAAGTGCTCAGAACGCACTTAGTAACTAAATGAAGTGACGTAATTGTGAATGGAGATTACAGATAAGGAAGTAAATCGGAAGCTAAAAAAAGGAAACAGATAATAATGATTTTGATACGCTAAGTCAGCTGGTTGTATTGGCCATAGCAAAAGCGAAGGTCGAACATATTGCTTCTGGACACATCAGTAAGCAGAATTTTTGGGTTGCTAATGCCTCCGCTATGCCCAGACACCTTGATTCTATTCCCTTTTAAATGTTTTACTGGACCTAGTGTGTGATTTTAAAAGATTTCTAGCAAGGTGGTCTGTTACCAATCTCCATTCGCTAAAGATGCTAGACAGTTTTCAGGAGCTTGTTTTACAAGCAGAATACATAGTATGGGAGATGTCATCATCTCCACAAGTACATATGATGAGTGAGTCAAAAATCTGGTCCAGATATCGATGGACCAAAAATTTACTGTGTTAACTCTAACTAAAATTTAGACTGACAGTCCACCAGTCCTTTTTAACGCCTAGGGTCAGAATTGTGTGCAAATTTTGTCGAAAGCAATAAATTAGGAACCATAGGAATGTACACGTTTACGTGGCCCAATGCGTTAATTCATCTTTCACTTGCCGATCGAATAGTTTCTTTCAGGAGAATAGTGTTCCAAAACTTGGAATTGAGCATGTTTTCCTTGAATATCTTGGTAACCATTGTCAGGGAACGTTTGCTTCGAATTTATCACTGACAAAAGTGTTAGTCATTTAAATTAAAAGAACTCTCAATAATTTTCGCATTTTTCATGTTCTTATTTAGGCATCTTCGAGTATTAATACCATGTTACTTCATCGTAACCAGCATGAAATTATTATGGGTACAAACAAAGGGGAAGTTATAATATGGGATCTACGTAACAATGCTGCTAAATCTATATCTACTAATACCTGGAATGAACCTATTCATAGTCTTTCTATTGACCAAGATGTAACTTCTTTAGCTGCCGTTAACTCAGATGGCCAACTAATTGTCTGGTCTCTAACTGGTGATTCTGCTTGGAATCCTTTGGAAAAGGTTTGTCATTTTATACATATATGAGTATATACGCCCAGTTAAATTGATCTTTTGCTCACAGTCTCGGCATATGAACGTCTATATTTTATCACTTTTGTCATTCATTCTGTGTATAAACTGGAAAATATTGCTTCTACTCTAAATAGACAATTGAGTCATTAGTTCAATTATTTGTTTTTACGTGACTCAGATTGATCGGAGTCAGCGACTACCTTCCCTAGGTTCATGTTTTAAAAATAGAGTTAAAATATAAATATCCTCCCGGTAGTGATTTTTATGGTGATTTTCACAATTTGATTTACATGAACTCGTAATCTCACCAGTAGGAGACATCATAAAAAGGTGTTAAATATGCATATGCATAAATAATGATTTTCGAATATCTTCTTTTCATATATGTATCCTCAATGGAATGACTACTGAAGCTTTACTCGGTGATTTTTATCTGTCTGTTTCAAATGTCTATCTAAAGTACAGTATGAAGTAAATGACTATTTCTTAAAGTTTTATTTGGTTTATATGATTAACCAAGGGTTGCTAGAAGTATGTGTAGTTATATCTGTATTTATGAAAAGTCATGATGATGGGACGTTTTTTACTATTAGATTAACTACACCAAGGCGACTCTTTCAAAAGAATAATGTTATCTACTCATTAAGAAGTTACCGTTCGCTCATACTTAGATCTTTTGAATTAATTTATAGACGTGAATGATGCTAATGAACTAGACCTAACTTTTTCATATGGTAGCTAGAAGCATAACAGTACACTGGCTTCTCAAGATTTGGCATCTCTCCAGTGGTCTGTCTGTCTGTTTTCGACATAGAACTTTGCACTGATGTGCGACAGTTCGAGTCGCCACACTCCATGTAGCACACAAAGCAAGAGAAGAAAGTACAAGAAATGCATATTAGAGACAGTAAACAGAGGTGTGAGACAAAGGAATATTAATAACGAAGAACAATATAGTTTCACTGGAAATCATAAGTCACAAGGAGTGGATGCATCTGCGCTGTCATTGAAAACGATTTTGAGCCATATCACCAATTGTTTCCAACCATTAGTTTTTACCGTCCCGATGACCCCAACCAGACTGGAAGTCTACACCTTCCTACGTGGCTTAAACTAACTGTTGTGGATTTCATTGACTGGTGCCGCCATGTTTTGGTTTGACTGCCCCTAGCTGTTTTCCAGCCTGACCCCATGTCAGCTAACATTGCCCATTGTCAAGGAAGGCGATGACTAGGCATGCATGCGTAACACATGTCCTAACCATCTTAATTGATGTAGCTTCACAGCCTCTCCGATTGATTTCCTCTCCTTACCTAGCATTCGACGCCTAACCTCAATATTGCTCACCTTATTATACCACTTCACACGGGAGATAGAGTCCAGGCACCTATGATCAAAGACAGCTAACCTTTTCATGTCTTCCACTCTCAATGACCAGGTCTCACAGCCATAAAGGAGGACGGAGCGGAGAGATGTATTATCAGTGATAGTACTTTGAAACTGTTTTCAAGTCCTGTTAACATTATAAGCCTTGTACGACATTCTCAGTATTCAAAGAATATATTTTGCACCCCCTCTAGAATTTCTTAGTTCATTGTTGAGTGATAGCATTCTTATCTAACGTTCACAACTTTAAACATTTCGGTATTATGCATTACACCAGCGGGAAATAGTAATTGCTTGTTATTTCATGGGTTGAAGTCATTGAGATCTGTTATTTTTCACTACCCGACTTTTTCTATCGAATTGGTTTCTTTGTGTGTGTACACCGAGACGGACTTCATTAGGGCCTTTTAACGCGTCTTGATATAATTTTGGATTTTATTATTAACCATTACTGGGATAATATTAGGATTTCAGTGGCAGACAATACTGAAACCTCGAAACAAGGAGTTAATCAAAACTTTTCAATAAATAAAAAGGGGAAACGTAAAGCTCTAACCACAAGAATATGTTACAAGTGAATATTCCTTCTAGCCGGGAATTAAAAATACCTGTTTCAATAGATAATAGTAGCTTGGAATTATTTTCATATTTGTAGTTAGCCATCTAATTGGTGTGTGCTTTGTACTTAACATCTGACAATTTGTATGATAGGTCGAACACACATAACGTCAAATAATCCATCTCAAGTGTTTATGCTAAGTTAAAATCTATCCGCTTTCCGTACTTTTGATATGGTACCAGTCAGTAGAATCCACAACAGTTAGTTTAAGCGACGTAGGAAGCTGTAGACTACCCGGTCGGGGTCCTCGGGACGGCAAGAACTAATGCAGGCTGGAGACAATTGGTGATATGGTTCAAAGTCGTTCTTAGTGGCTACCACAGATGCATCCACTCCTTGTGACCTACAATATCCAATATAACTACATTGTTCTTCGTTATTACTATTCCTTTTGTCTTATATCCCTGTCTACTGTCTCTATTTTGCATTCCTTGTACTTTCTTCTCTTGCTTTGTGTGCTACATGGACTGTGGCGACTTGATCTGTTGCACATCAGTGCAAAGTTCTATGTTGAAAGCACACAGACTTTTGACACGGTTGTACAGTGGATAAAAACAAGGATTTTTTTGATTATTTATTAATTTACTAAATTTTGGCTTGATTTAGTGTAATCTAAAGTACGCATAATAGCACATACTTTATAAACTATTTGAAATAGAAGTGTTTTGAATGGGATTTTTTAGAATTCATTCCTACACAAGATGAATATACATTTCGTTTTGGTCGACTAGACCTCGTATCATATTGAGGAAGTTGTGTTATTTGTTTCCAAACACGCTATGGATTTTCTGTAATATACCAGTGGTTCAGATGTATCCTAAATTAGAGCTATATTTGCACAAAAGCATATATACTACTGACTGATTACCACAAGTAGTCGTATACCATTCATGTTAACTAGAAGTCCATATTAACCAGATCTAGTTGATCTAAACACCTGACAGCCGTTTTGCTCGTCTGGGGCTGACCTCATCATCAGTGTACCCCGTCCGACTCAGCTCAGAGAGCCGAATCACTTCAAGCCAACCGATTTCTGGCTAGCTATTCGGTGTTATCACTTAAACTGTAAATACTGGTTATTCCTATTAATGGAGACACAAAAACAATAAGCATAATTTCTGTACGAGCGTGACAATCCAGAATCCATAAACTGTGCGATAAATTTGATCTATTAACATTGAATCATTTTAATGCTTATTTTTTTATCTTATAGCATCGGCAGAAAGTACATTCTTCATTTGCTGTAAAAGTTCAATTTTCACCAGATAGTACCTTGATAGCTACTGGAGGTGGTGATGGAAAATTTAATATCCTGAAAACAGCTGATTTCAGTGTGGTTACAAGCCGGAAAGGCTGTGTATCTGGTCATCATTGGGTATGGGATTGTGCATTCTCTGCTGATTCTCGTTTTTTAATTACTGCCACATCAGATGGAATTGCTCGTCTATGGAATTTAGACACAAATGAAGTACCAATCGAATACAAAGGACATCAAAGAGCAATTACTTGTATGGCTTTCCGTGACAATTCTTTAAAATCTGCGTGATTTGATTTTTTAATATTCACTGATATTTTCTGTACATAAATTTAGAGATATTGATCAGGATCAAAAGCACTTTTCCCTGTACATGTATATATTGTCTTTCTTTAATAATTTTTGTCTAGTAGAGAGGAGGATAATTGACAGTATCGTTTGTTTGAAAATTATTTCACCTGCTTCTTTTCTACTTTTCTTTGTTCTGTCAATCTAAAATTCCCTTCTTGGTAAGTATAATTTTTCAATCGCTATGTCATTTTGTTTATTACTTTATGGGGCGTCGGTGGCACAGCGAATAGGACTCTCGCCGACCATCCACATGGTCCGGGGTTCGATCCCCTGCCGACTCATATCTTATATATATGGTCGGCCTGCAAAATTTGGGCTACTGATATCACATGCTGAAAATTTCATACTTGTATCAAAAATGCCGCGTGGAATCAGGCTATAATCAAAAATAAATAAATAAAAAATAAATGAAATCAAGAATTTAGGTACAAATTGAACTGCAACCCTTTCTTTATGCACTATTTATGCTCAATCCGCTCACATTTAAAATGCATTGGTTAGCTTCTAAAACAGTCGCACCTTGTCAAGTGGATTTTAGTTTTGAGGGACAATGAATTGCAATTCAAATAAAAAAATCTGAACCCGGATTTTTATTCGAACTTTTGTAATCATCGTGTACTTCTCATTTTTGCACAAGAAACGTGATTGTCAGCTGTCAAACAAAACATGGAAGTTGTTTGTTTGTCATACCAACATCTTAGAATGTATATTGTATAAAATGTAGTCATTTTTCCCACTTTTCAACAGATTACTTCTTACAATATAGTGTTTTTGGCTTAGAAAGTAAGGTCTGCTTAAGAATTCTGAAGATATTTCCTCTATTATAGAGGTATATTTGTTTATAACCTAGTACACTTTCGTTAAAGTACTCAGTTCTATGATGAGACGGCATTTGTATGGGGGAAGTCGTGAAGTACCCTATGCCAAGGTGGATGTCTTAAGACAAATAGGCGTAAATGAAGTCAGTTAAGCATCACTTAACATGAATTGAAGAGACAAGTGTGACGGGGCATTTTGTCGTTATCAAAGTCTAGGCCTAATTAGATAAATAAGGATTGTCAAACATTTACAAGTTATGGACCTTGCAGATTGTGTCCGTTATTAAGTTGCTTCGAATACCGGAGCGTTATCCATCAGACTACAGGTAATAAGATGAAAAACACTAGGTATGCGCTGAAATGAATTCATTATCCTCAAATTTTCTTGTATGTAAATAAAATCGTAGATAGTGTTACTGGACTGTGAATACCAGAGCAAATGGTGAGTAACTAATGGCTTGTGTCAATTTTGGTCGAAATTTCGTCTCTGGGATAATACCACCCGAAAAAGCTAAACCCAGCTGACAAAATATTTGGGTGCACTTTGACGTCTGGCACGCATGTCCGGATTGAGAAACATCGGGAGTTCGCTTCTTTGAGAATATTAATCTCCAAACTACTCAACTTTATTAACTTGAACATTGCTCCTGATAATACGACAAAATATTATGAAATGTCATAAACGAATTCAAGTACATGGAATCCAAATTCTGGCAAATCAAGTAAGTTTTCTTCAGAAAACTTACTGTAGAGTGGTACCTTAACAAATCCAATTAGAGCGAAACACTAAAATCAAGTGTTTTTCTTAGTTATTTTATCACTATCAGTAGTGTGCTCTAGAATTTGGCCCCAAACATACATTTAGTATTATTATACATGCGCTGATAAAGGTGGCACTTTGACTTCAATTTCCTAGGAATTTACTTGCTATAAGAACACTAGTTGACTAACTGAAAGTATGCACACGATATAGTCTTTTTAGGTGATGACGGTAAATGTAGTCTTTTGACTAAATATTTTGGATGAGCTTCGTCCCTGGTAAGTGAAAAACGGTCCTAACAGACTGGTTCCGATTAACAGCAAGTTCAAAGAGAAAAGGAGGGGAGTGACTGATCGTATTGACTAATTCGATTATCAGCTCTAATGGACCGATTGCTAACGAAGTCTATACATATATATATATATATATATAAGATTATTTAGGCTTGTACTGGAAAATAACATTTTTGGTGCTCACTAAATATTTGCGCTGAGACATGGTCACTGAAAGAGAAACTTCCGAAAAGACTAAAATCTCCAAGCAAAAGCGACTTCATACACGTGCTTGAATTAAGTAGAGCAATATGATGAATGATGCTGGGGTTCGATGTGTTCTTGTTTGAAAGAAACAATCCGTCAATGAGATCGTGAGGCTTTATGGGCTGACTTGTGGTGCTTAGGCCTGGACACCACCTTTCTCATAAGCAGTATTGGCTGAAGTGGGACGAAGTTTGAAAAGATTCACGGGTAGGTATGTCAAACAAAGCACCAATTTTCCACACTGCGGATTATTAGTATGAGTAACGTGGATAGATATAGACTGACTTTTTAAAGTTGTCAGCATGCCAAGTACTAAATACTAGTAGCTAGGAACGCTTGATGGAGTAGGACAGATATATGCACTTATCAAAATGTCTATGAATGTCTTCACTACTTTTCAAAATAGCATACTTCGCCTGTTGTAGTACTACTGCGTTTTGTTTTCCTTTAGGAGTACTTTCTAGATGTGTAACAAATGGAACCAATGCACATCTTCGCAAGGTTCTCTGTGCTGATTCGCTAATCTACGTAGGGGGATACATTAATATCTGTTTATGTCAGCTCAGTTACTCTCAGTAGATTTTTCGTGCACCAGGCTAAGAGCCACACTTATCGTTTGAGGATTGAAAATGTTACCCAGTTGCGCAGAATGAAGTTGGACTCAAACTCATGACCTATCGACTGAAAACCAAGTGCTTAAATCAATGAGAAACGCTATCTATAAAATACGGCGGAAGGTTATATTTTACCACACAGTAGCTCTGTATAGATAGTGTTAGACTGCGTTTCCAATATTGAGAAGTCAACTAAAGTACAAAGATTTTATTCTGTTAAAATAAGTTCATCTAAACTCCAGTCTTCAAAACTCCCATCAGGAAGATAACGTCGAATGACGATAGGGATTTTGTTAGCTCTTAACTCTTTTTCTGCAATTTTTAGGGGATCCCGTTCACCATCAAGTTCAACCATAACAGGAGCGGACATTGACAACTGAAGGGCACGTGCTCCCAAAACTCTAGCACGTTCATATTTTGTGAGATATGGAGTAGTAACTCGTTTGCTTTTTTCTACTGGACCAACAATGGCCTGACCTGATGGCAGTCGCGGTACTTCATCAGCAGTAATATAAGTAACGCCATCTAAAAATTAAGAAAGAATTGGAATGCTGGTAATAATTTTTGCGTTAAACATCTCAAATTATCAATTGCAGAAATGGATATTGCCGCGTTGAGTTCCAACATAAATTGCATAACAGAATGCATGCAAGTTCTCTAAAAAATTAAACTTTACAAGGTTACGATGTATCATAAAGTTTGGTGCTAGTAACACGACACCAGGTATTCATTAAGTGAAAAAAGATGCATTAACGAACTGAATTTTCATCTGATTTTAGTCATAATATTTAATTAAGATGGGGCGCAAAAAACTGTCACACAGAGTAGACACTGAAACACGCATTACATCTATTATTTTTACTGACCGTAGTGATCACAACGTATTCGAGACTTTGACAGTTACCCTGTTATCATCCGATAGTTTCCTAATGTGATGGTAATAATTTAGCGAAAACAAGAATTTTTTCTCTGATTTTTAAACGTAAAATATACAATCTAATCTTAAGGAAAGAGTTTAAAAAGGCAGAATGGGTATGTACTGAGAATTACCTAAAGTGTTACTTTATAAAAAGTAACAACGGTCTCATTGGCACTTGAAATACACTCCTTACATCCAGCTTAACACACTATTGGTCCAAAAATCATCTTAAAATTCTGCGAATTATCTTATATTTGGTTTTGATGTAACTAAAGCACACTATTTTCACCATAAACAGAATCAGATTAAACGGCAAACAGGATGTGACGAAGCTATTAAAAGTAGTGGGATACATTTATATGGCGACTGCAGCTAAGTTAAAGCGTGCAGGAGAGTATGAAAATCTTAGGAATCGACTTGTTACCAGGGAATAGTCTTATGGACTTAGAATATGCAGATGATATAGTCCTGTTAGGAGAGGATGCTGACAAAATACAGAGTCTTCTGAACACCTTGAGCAGCAATCTCCGTATGTTTGGCATGCGATTCGCCCCTACAAAATGTAAGATGCTGCTACAGGACTGGACCACGTGAACCCCTAACTTAGCGATAGGGAGTGAAGTGATAGAACATGTAGACCACTTCACCTAAATGGGAAGTTGTATTAGCACCAACAAACTGATTGGCGATGAAATCTCAGCACGGATCCGAAAAGCTCGAGCTGCTTTCGCTGACTTACACCATCTCTGGCGTAGGCGTGACATCCGGGTTATCAACCAAGGGACGTGTGTACCACTCAGCAGTTCGCCCGTCCTTCTCTATGGCTCTGAAACATGGCCAATACGCGTTGAAGACATGAAAAGGTTGACTGCTTTCGATCATAGATGTCTGCAATCTCTGTCTCACGTTAGGTGGTTTCACAAGGTAAGTAATGTTGACGTTAGGCGTAGAGTGTTGGGCAAACAGGGAAAATCAATCGACGAGGCTATAAAGTTACATATACTAAGATGGCTAGGTCACGTGCTGCGCATGCCTAACCACCGCCTCCCCCGACGGGCATTGCTAGCTGATATAGTTTCAGATTGGAAGAGAGTCAGTGGTGGCCAAACGAAAACATGGCATCAATCCATGAAATCCTTGACAGTTAAACTGAGTCAGGTAGGGAGATGCAGACTCCCGGGTTGGGGCCTTCGGGACTCTAGGAATCAATGGCTGGAGACAACAGATGACATGGCTCAAAATCGTTGTCAATGGCCAGCGCAGATGTATTCAGTTCAGTCTCTTTAATCTTTCATATTCCTTTCTACCATTACCCATTCTGTTTCACTCTTATACTTGTCAGACTGTATTGATTCTCTTCACTCATCTTCTTGTCTACCTCTGTGTGCTATTTGGAAGGTGGCAACTCGAACTGCTGCACTTCGGTGCCAAGTTCTATGTTGAATCCAGACAGACAGACAAATGAAAATCTTGACTCCGGTTTAATCTTATCTATCAGTCTGTTATCCTTAAAAATTTAGGATATTTGCAAACGCTTGCAAATACCGATTTGGTCACCTAGTTAGCAAACCTAAGTCATTTTTTTCTACTGTTGGCTGTCAAATGTACTTCAGAGAAACATTTTCCAATCTGAGTAGTACTGTTGTCACAGAAAAAATTATACATTAACTGACATCTCACCAATTGGCATTATTGTTATGGGTGATACTGCATAAACGTGGTTTCAGTTTGTACGCATTGACAGATTTTCTATGTAATAAAGGAACAAATGAATACCTCACAAAGGAACAAATAAATTGAACCAATGATTTTATAAGTCTTTATTCAGCAAGCTTGCAGATATAAAGACTCTTAAACTGAACAAAAGATTGGTCAAATCTATCCAGATGCTAAGTGTAAGAAATATCTCTGTACCTGTTAACTGTTTTAGTCTTTATTCTTAAAATATTTTCTAATATATCTGCTTTTTATTTTAATAATTGAGTCAACTCCTACATACCATATCTCAAACCACTGGATATACATTATGCACAAGATGTGACACATCGTCACTGAACCTCTGGGAGATATTACACTACGACGATGACAACAGAGTACTTTGGAAATCACTATTATCAATTTTGGTTTTTATTTTTGAATTTTCATATTGATGTATAAGTATTAGAGCAATACATCGAGCAACTATATCAATTATCATAACCGGGGCTTATACATCCTAATAATGACATGTAGGAAATACTTTAGAATCTTATGCATATACTCAGAAAACATTTTTATCAGCGTATGACTATTCGGAGTTATATCATCCTCAAACATAACAAAACGAAAAATGGTCCCACTTAGTAATTTATGTTGGGGGGTGGGGTGGAAAGGAAAACAGATCTAATATAATAACTTCACTTACGCCACTTTAACTATTTTCCATGAAAACAAGAATATTTTGTTTTCTCTTACTATAGAAATTCATAATCCGGTCTTTTATCTTAAATATCAAAAGCAGCTTTTTCATGAGGCCTGCATGAATGAATTTTTCATGTTATCCTGAAGTAAACAGATTTTACACCTATTGGTATGTTCGCTTGGTCTTCTCTTGTCACAATGTTTGTCAAACAGTAGTAATCTACTTAAAAAACGTATAGTTATTTAAATGAGATCAACTAAGTTGCATCTGACCACTTCAGACAACTCGAACAGTAGCGTAATCCTCCCAGTTTCAATTGCCGCAGTAAAATATTTGACAGTACACCTTCGTTTTTCGTCGATATCTGCTAGCAGTGGTGATACGAAATGAGACTTCCTTCGGGTCAACGTACTCGCCACAGCTGACATAATAGATTAGTCTGAGAACTGTATATTTCTCAATGGCTACTTCTTTCATTGTCAAAACAGTAGTCTTGGACAAATGTAACAAACATAGTGTTACGAGGATGCTGCGCTGAAATATTGTAACTGATTTCAATTTTAGTAAAAAACAACAGACTGTGAAATGTAATAATTTTCATAAATTAAGACTAGGTAGATAAATTGAGGTTTTTTGAGATAATTCAAGTAGGGAAATCAACGTCTTCCTGTTAACAGTGAAAAATAACGTCAAAGACTGAGCTTACTACAACAAAACATGGTTCTCAGGAAAAAGCTGAATACTATCTATCTTTATATAGTGCATAGCTAAATATGGTTGGGATATAAACTAGGATAAACAACACTATTAGAACGTGCAACATAATTTGCCCTTATTAAAGATCACAACTGTAACTTTAATAAATAGACACTATATTTTGCGCCCAACTAGCAAGCAGTATGAGACCCATTAATAAAGTTTATTCCATCCTCAGCGTTCATTGAGTTTGTGATTCATCAATTGCTAGAACTATTAGACAAATTACTACGTAAAAGTCACCAAACTGTGTTAATTTAGGAGAAGGAACACACAAAACTTACCGGGTTTCGTATCTAAATCTTCTTCTGGGACCTCATCTAGGGGTTCCTCATCTGATTCGAAATCATCTGCAGCACCGTATTCATCACCCATTATATATTCCGGATTAACAACCTACTGTAAAATTGTGTATGCAAATATAAAGTTAGCCATTGGACGAATACACATTTCATACATCACACCAAAGTGAAACAGTAGTAACATATATATATATATACGTAAGACGGCGAACTCATACCCCCTACCATCAGTAAAATCAAGAAATATGGATAGGACTCTTGTAGTTCGATGAGACAACTACGCTTTTTATTATATAACACTTATTTAGCACTATTAAAATGAAGTTGGAAGACCTTATGTCTACACTTTTCTAATTAGCACACTGCAACAAACGGTTTCGCTCTGTCGTAGTGGAAACCGAGGAATCAATTTATGTAGACTATAGCCACTAAAAATCCACAAAATGTCTCCGTATTTTCAAATCAACTAATTTTTTATTAACCGCCCTCATATCAGTTACATATTAAGCGAGTGTTTACTCTTCGTGATTAGGAACTCTGTTGATGAGTTTCATTTTATGACCAGATTATGACTGTGAACTACCTTCCAAATAACAACTAACAAATATCTACGCATAACATATTTCTTTATAGTGTAACAAAACACCGACACTGTTTTATTTGTACTTGGTATATCTAAGTTATCTGGCAAGGTTAAAGTATCACAGTCAAGGTCCTTCAAAAGTTGACCTCCAAGAACCGACTAGACGCAGGGAATGCTATGAAATGTCATTCGAAACGAAATCACGTCTGCCATTTTGGACTTGGAGAGAATAGATGCAGTATTCTACTTATTTACTAGGTACTTTTTCTACAAATCTATAATGTTAGGTAGGGTTATGGCTTTTAAGATTAAGGTTTTGGGTCTAGGGTTAAGTCAGGGTAAGGAGTATGGTTAGAGATGGGAGAAGATTGGAGACTAGTGTCAGAATTATCAATGGATCTCAAAGTACCATAACCGACAGTCATTTGGGTATATCGTGCACGGTACGATTTCCCTACAAACTATCTGTGTATTGACTAAGAGACTTACAATACATAAGCTACAACTATGGTATAATATCACTTTTGCAAATATTTTTAGTGTGCAACGATCATACGTTTTTGTATCTGAAGTCTTAGGGGTTGCTCAAGGTCACTATGCCTTAACCTATGACAGTTTAACTATGGCAGTTATTTCAGTAGAGATATCTTACGGAGAGTATTAACGATTGTATATACACCCCTCACTCTGTATCGTAATGAGGCTTCTTCAACATGAAGAACCACTAATAATGAAACCTTGCTTATATCACTGAGTGTGACTACATACCTGAAACCCTACATATACATATATAATACTGTTTATCGATGACGATGTTACTTTCGTGTATCTGAGCCACATTTACCCGCGAATTTTCAATAAATTGTGCACCAAAAACCAGGAGCTTTCAAATAGCAAAGTAACAACAAGATGCTCTAACCTCAAGTGAAAATACGCAGCGTCCAGAAGTAACGCAAAGAGTCAAAACTGCCGCAATAAGCAATAATTTGTGGCGAAGATGTGCTTACCAACTAAAATTTAGTGCATTCCACTCGATGTTAAGGGATGGCCCTGTGTTTTTCATGGAACCGATTTCTGTGGCCATAGTGAACACATTAAGTGCTAGAGTGGAAGTTTATTTTAAGTGAATACATAATCTGTAGAAGTCTGCGGGAGCAGACACACTGGGTGAACAGAGAGAAATGCACACCTCCAACTTTATGGATATGCAGCGAAAATCCTTCATTTCAAGGAAACAAATGCTTTCAATGGTTCCATCGCTTGGCACATCTTTGATACTGGTCACTAGGTGGAAATCGAGAAATCCTCTAGAGATTTATATCTTCAGAAAGAAGTTGTTATCAGCCTTGAATTACCCTAACAACTGGATCTCTTTATTTTCTTCCATGTGATTACGTAATCTTTGGCTTTAATCTCTTGTCCTTATCGCCTAACCCCACTTGCGGTGCATGCAAACGTTGATTATTTTGTTCAAACTGGAAGTCTGTCAATTGTGAAAACTGCAAGTACGTGAAAGTTGTTTCCGAACAGGAACGTATTAAATTATAGCAACTTATTAATAATGATCTTTGAGCAGATGATGAGAGTCCAACGAAGTAAATGATGGCATCATCCAATTCAGCACAAACTGTTGTCCCTGCCCTATTCAAAACGAGAAAAGAGAATACAAAAAATGAATATAATGCCATCACACTCAAAATGTCTGGTTTTCGTTCTTTTAGCACACATACGCGATGTAATATCACGATGGACGAAAGACTGACTTACGGTGGTTCTTATCAGAGCCTGTCCGGTGGCTGAATTCACCCTTGTTAAATGCATTTGTTGAAGGTCACTTCCAAGTGATTACCTCCAACTGTGTGTATGTATTCACATGTATTCGCCAAGACAAATACATTTGAGAAATCAAAACATAAACTACATACTTCCAATATATTTTAGAAACTCGAAAGTAACCTGACTGATAGAATTCAGTCTGAAACGAGGAAACGGCTAGATACATTGCACTAGTTACTAGTGTCCGATCAAAGTATCCACTACAGTCCTACAGGAGAAAAATAGCGGGCCAGAATAGCTCAGCAGCGCTGAGTGACGAGGGTGCAAATCTCAGAAGCGATATGGCTTCCTTCAAGATACTTCTTGCTGATGAGTGCCAACTGGCATGGAACCTCGTTCCAAGGCTTCCTGCCAATTGCCTTCAACCATCTAATATCATACTGAAGGATTGTATTTTATCTAATTGACCCCCGATAATAGTTACTCAAGCTCAGGTCAAACTGTGCATTCCTTCGTAACATCACCGTTTACTGTTTTTCTCATTAATTTATTCTAACATTAGGATTTTTGACGATAACTTTGATTGATCATTGCCTGAAGATTAAGTACGAGGATAGCAGGCGCCTTGTCAGTGTAGTTGAAGACTGAACGATCAATTCATGGTTGTTTGCTCAAATCCAACTTCTCCATATTTTTCGCGGGAGTCATCAATCCAGCAGTTATCGTCTTATCGTTCGCTGTTCGTTGGAAGACGGAGAAAAACTATCAGAAATATTATCGTGATTTATTGTTATAACATTTATTCTTAGACCGTGTGTATAATAACCTTATTGTTGGTTACATATTGGCATAAGAATTAAGGATTCTCGAGTCGATAATCTGTGTTCTGGTTTTTTCGCGTTGGTTATTACAAATTGTTTCCGAAAATCTTCGAGGGACAGTGTGAGGTCCAGCGTAGTAAGAGCTGGACATTGACAATTTCTGAGAGTTGGCTGACACGCCTTGTTTGCAAAGGAACACGATAGTGGTGGTTGAACACGATGTGATGAGCGATATCCAGCTTGGACATATGCCAATCCGTTGCCTCATAGATGGGTTGACAGATAACTGATGAGTAACCTTTTCTCACTCCTTGGTCACCGGCCCATGTATACATTCTTCGTGCCTGTGCTCCCTATGTAAATCATTACCTATTATAAGTACAGTTTCCGCCCTACCCCATTGAATATGCTTGTCCAAGCAGGGTCTAAGAACTCAGGTGGCTGTTGTATACGTAGTCCGCATAGTTCCCCGACATTCAAGAACACCATACCTTTCCCCAGCTTAATGTCCTTATTAAACTTAACACCCGCAAAATATAAAAGCAATGAATAGCGATCACAAAAGTGATCAAAAAGATCCATGAATTACATTAATCTACTGCAACTTCACCTTCACTTTGTTCATTTATGTTGGTGGAGGCCAAAAACCAGACTAGGCGCAAGTGGACTCTGAAGAAAAAGGGTGGTGTTTGCCACATCATTCAGTGTTTATCAAAGTCTCTGAGTAAACGTCATAGAAAATCTGTAAGCGTTGTTTTATAAGTGTCATTTTCTAGACTAAATGGAGGCCTTTAGTCTTCTGTTATTCAGCAAAAAGTTCACCTTTATCTGTGTGAGTTTCCAGAATAATCTAGTAAACAGGTGCTATCATACCCACATCATCTTGAAAGTTGAAAACAGAAAATTTTCAATTTTTATTGGTTTATCTAATTTAGACGTAAGTAGCGATTATTCAGAGGACAAACTTGTTACGCCATAGGGATTTAGCTAGCTTCCTAACCATTCAACAGGCACAGTTGCACTTAACTTTTATGGATGGAGATTTCGCTCATACACAATTAATGTGGGGTTACAATCATGCGCTAATATTCACATAGAAATTTGTAAATAGTCAGCATCACTAAAAAATCATGAGATAATTTACACATGCTGACGCAACTTTGATCGATAAAACTTAATAGCCATGAAGGCGGACGTATACCTACAAAGGAACTTATTCAGGAAGAAAACTTGAACAGGTCAGTACCCCTATTTTCATAGCTTCATACCGATTCAACTCAAGAGAAACTGAGTAAGGTGTCCTAGTCATAGGATAAAAGTCATATGCTAGGGCGAATGCATTGGGGAAGAAATTTGCAAACTGAAACTTACGCCACAAAAAGATGGATATCTGGAGAACTTCCCAAAAATGCACATGATGAGACCTAGACATAAGGTGACGATGGATACCATAGATAAGAAACTTTTGAATCTTAAGCCAATTTGTGAAGAGGAGATTGCAACTGACATTCTGAAATGTCGACTTTATGGGTAGGTGAACATTTCCTGTAGCTCAGCTTCTCAACCAAACCAGCACTCACACAGCAAGTCAAGGACAAGTCGCCAAAGATAGGTTCATTAATGAGTATCTATGAATCCAACTGCTCATATAGAGCTAGTTACATCATCTGTACTGAGAGGGGTTTATGCATGCAGGTACGTAAATGTTTACCTGTATGGTTGAGTAGAGGGGTTACCAAATTCGCAAATAGTGCAATCTCAGACCAATTGGTAGATACTGGATACCCGACAAAAGTTGGCCAGGCATTCTCAGTCATTTACTGCGTCCCTGGTAATCCACTCAGAGGAGGTCGACTACGCCTTCTATCAGTAGCTGAATCAGTTTCAATCAATGCCATATGACTGGCTCTTTGTATGCAAAAGGAGTATGTTCAACTGCTGTTTACCTTGGCCCATAATAAGATCAAAAAATCCTCCACATACATTGGCACTTTAAGTTTCTACCACAATTTTTTCTTTTCTTCTTTCCCTCTGTTTCGTTGACGAAGGTTCGTTTCTGACCTCTTACGACTTTATGAGCTTTCTTATGATTTCTATTACCTTTGGTTTGAGTAATGTCTTCCTAACTTGTTATCATATCTGCAAAATCCTGATCGTTTCACTTCACTAAACTCTTTATTGTTATTATCTGATAACCTTTCACCAATAGTACTTTGAAATTTACACTACATCATTGCTATTATTTCACAATCGCTATTACTGTTGTTATTTTAAGCCCTTAACCTGCATCTAGTTCACCTCACTTGTTGGTTTACTTTCTGCAGTATTCGTTTTGTCTCACACAGCGCTGATTACAACCACCCTCGAAACATTTACTTTTTCAGACTGTACTAATATATGTATGCATACAACATAGAATCATTTCATCTCACTTGATCTTTTGTTCTGACCGACCACGCATATTTAAAATTAACTATTATAAGTTTCCAGACCGTAGACCTGGAACAAGAAAAACCGATTTCTCATTAGACTTCGCATAGTCAGGTTAAAACAATTTCTGTGCATATAATCATCGATGTAACTGCAAATACTCTTGTTTTTCGACTCAATTATTATTTTGATTTTCTTCTTTAAAGGACTCTAGAAGCCTTCTACGGTATTTGTGTGGGTCCCATCGGAAGTATTAAGAAATCGTCCGTATTATTGACCGCGTTATGAATAAAGAGTATGAATGACAATCGGCTAGGCGGTTTCGCCATTCCACTGAGCCTGTTGTCTGTCTAGTCTTTCAGATCTAGATGAAGCTTGCTCCATTATTTCTGTGCAGTATCCATAATAACGTTTACACACTACGATCTCATCTGCCTGGTCGCCCATCAATCCGTTCGTTAAGAAATTCCGTTTCTGGCCACTATATTTTAGAGTCATTCAGTCAACGTTTTTAGCTCTAACTATTTCCACTCACATTTAGGACTGATACCGGATATTGTTTTTATGTTATAATAAATGAAATCGAAAATTCAACCTAGCAACAATTTACTCTAAAGTCCAAGGCGGACTGTTTAACAGTTGGTTTCCTGACCTTGGATTTTGCAATTATTCTTTTGAGTTACTTTAAGCATGAAAACATATCGGGGACCTCGAACAGGAGAAGCTTTCTATGAATCTTTTGAGGGAGCTCCTTTACGTACGGCTGTACTGACTTACTTAAGCTTTTTAATCCTAAATATTTTGGGAAGACTTCAAGACTTTCTGCGATTCCTCCATATTTTGAAAAATCACTCAGTGACAGAGCCACAGCGCACCAGATCTTTTGTACCTCTCTACTCGTCTTATGAAGCCTTTTATACACGGAATTTATATAGAAGAGTTCAAGACTGTTGGAATAGACCCATTTGTTCAGCACCAGGCAGTGAAATGGTAGTGATGGATCGCATCTCACCAGACTGTGGATGGACTTTAAAGTGAGTGGTTGTAATCTGGCAGTATTTTGGTGTTTTTATGTGAATAAAGTGCTGATGATTTCAGGGACGTTCATAAAAGAACCCTTTCAAAATCGTGGACATTTTCACTACTGGTTTTATCATTTTGTTACATTCATAATAGTGCTATCCTGCATCTATTCAATTCTGTGTTGTATTTAGTACAAAAATTTTTCTGAGGATGAAGTTCTAGTTGACAGTTTTTGTAGGACTGTAAGCTACTTAATCATATTAGTAAGCTTCTGGCTACGTTTCTTTCAAGTATCAGTAAATTCTAATTGAAGCTTATAATCAAAGTATTTTGTGTATCACAATTAGGTGATTTATTCGTGGATTAAAGTATTTTTCGAGCAGTTTAAACTTGACTTTTTCCATCTCTTCAGTAAGCAACTTGTTTGTGTGCAGTTTCCAGCCACATATAAAACATACAAATTTAACATAAGTATTGGTTTATAGGGTTTTTGTTTCGTTAGTTGCAGGATTTTATCATTAACTGACGTCATTTAGAAAACCATTGGAAAATCTGGGAGTACTAGACAGGTTTTTCATCCCAGTTTGAGACTCTTTGTCAGTGCGCACTCTCTGTGGTTTGAACTTAGAACCTCCTCGTTACAAGGCGAGCTCGAAGAGTCTCAATCTAGGGCGACACAGCTGTCCAGCTCTATCAGGTTTTCCAATGGTTGTTCAACCGACATCAGCTTAAGATAAAAACGTCCATCCAACTTTAATTTACCTTGTAAGAGTTCCGTGTTATTACTAAAATGTAGATGAAGTCTGTGAATTTCAGTTTTTGTTAGAGGAATGTGTCCATACCTGTTGAAAATTTTAATTGTGTATTCCATACTAATATTTGTTGCATTAAATAACAATGAAAATAGCTTTTTCGACAAGCTTTTAATTCTTTCATTTCAGTTTTACTGGAACGAAATCAAAGGTTTTAAACCTAGGATCGTATAACTATCTGGGATTCGGTGATCCTAGTGGACCATGCATTGAAGCTACAGAAAAAGTAACGCGAAAGTTTGGCGTGGGTATAGCAAGTCCTAGACAGGAGGCTGGAAGCTTAATATTACACAAAGAACTTGAGGATTTAGTTGCCGAATTTGTTGGTCAAGAAGCAGCTATTGTTTTCAGCATGGGATTTGCAACTAATTCCCTTAATCTACCTTGTCTTGTTGATAAAGTGAGTATCTTTGGTCTCCTTGGATATTAAAAGTGAACATGTACACTAAACCTATGCCCTACTATAACACTATAACAAGTAGCATTTGTTTCTAGAAAAATTAAGCGGATCTAGAGAAAGCAGACTGGATACATACAAGCAGTTGCCGAAGCGTGCCATATTTCTCAACTTGAAGGTAACATATCATTCTTTTGATCAGAAGATGCTGTGGCGATATCCGGTTGTTAGGAGAGTGTGTAGAAAGTATCTTTTACCAATTAAGGCACTTTACTTGAACTCATGCAGCCATATAAGAACCGTATGGAGAGTTGTGAATTGAAGTGACAGTGGTATCTGTCAGGAATGTCACTCGTCTTAATATTACCATAGATACATGAATGAACGTGACCTTGGTCAACTTCGATGCCTTAGAGATTGATTTGTTATCAGGATAAAGTCCTATAGATCCGTAGAATCTATATGATATTGTCACTTTGGGTGAAGATGCAGACAAATACAGAATCTGCTGAATACTATGATGGAAGGTTTGAGTATATTTAGTGTGGGATTCGCCTCTTTCAAATGATCTTGTACAGATTCCTGGTTTAAAGATAAGCATTAAAATAAATAAATACATTCATCGCTTCACTTATGAGGTTAGCTGCCGGCAAAATTCCATCACAAGTACGTAAGGAAGTATTTACTCTGAAGCACTAGACACTGTCTTGTTACACTACATTGTTTAAGATTTGGAAAGATTAGCTGTTTTTGACTATAGACGCCTTTGTTTAATTTATCACAATACTGTCAGCCACAGTGAGGAGAGAATACCAGCTGATGTGGTTGTAAAGTCTCACAGTTTGAATTGGCTAGGATATGTTTTACGCACTCGTAGCCAAAATGGAATTAGGCTGGAAAAGAGTTAGATAAAGTCAGATCAAAACATGACACCGATTCATGAAATCTCTGACTGTTGGTTTGAGCCATATAGGGAGATGCAGATCTCATAGCTTGGATCATTGGTATGCTAAGAACCAATAGTCGAGGTGTCTTGATGATACATCTAAAAATTGTTGTAAATTTTTCAGATCTACTGACTCCTAATTCCCATCCATTTTTTGAAATGCTTACTAGTCTTCAACTAAACATTATTTCTACCACAAATTTTCGTCCACTTTAGTTTTATTGTATTTCTCTTCCTTGTCTCTATGTGTACTTGTTTTAAGTGGGACGGTTTGAAATGTTCTTAATTGACACGTCAGGCAGTCGATCAACATAACATTTTTCTTAGTACATGTACTTTTAAAGACATCACTGTTTTGTTTTCTACTCATAATTCATCTGCTTTAAGTCAAGCTTAATTAACTCATATTACACAAACACGGGAAAATGATAATTTGTTGTGAAATTTGAGCAAAATAGTTATACTGTGTCAATACTTTGCAAAAAAATAGCCAGTATTTAATTTGTATTAGGTTCCTTGATGTTTTGTTTTTTCTGCAGATAATGCATCTACTGTTGTCCTGTTTATTTTAGTCAGCACCAAGCAATCAGCTATTTAGATAACTTTCAAATAATATAATTTAAGTAAAAGGGTGAAAGTGACTAATAGACGTTAATTACGATTCAGAAGTTCACAGAAATTATCATCTCTGCAGTTATCATCAATTCAATAAAGTCATGTGATAAATAAATAAATAAAAGTAATGGTTATAGTAAGCTGAATGAGATACGTAAACATTAACTAATGTTTTTAAATAGACGCTTATCTAACCAAAAGTAGCAAAGAAATAAACACGATGATTTCCACTTAGTATCATAAAATATTCCAATAATTTTAGAAAAGGATAGTTGTGGAAAGAACTTTAGTTTTGAATAAAGCCTATTTTGCCTAGAAGATGACTCTTCACAATGAAATACTGAGGATTTTTCCCAAATTAACCTATACCTTATGAATGTTAGATCTTTTAATTATTGCTGTTACATATTTCAATGATCATTTGCATTTTCATGCTGCTGACAATGAGCTGTCCCTGTGTGCTTGTGGAGCCTATAGATACTATCTGGCTGTCAAAATCTTCGTAAGCGAAGCAGATTTCAAACATGTGACTCATCTTTTGGAAGTTAGACGTCTAAATCAATGCACTACAGCTTCACTTCTTTTATTACTTCCATTTATATATTGAATATGAACTTGTTTCTTTAAAAAACGTAGTGATGATAGTAAAGAACTATGTTCGGTAAGAACTGAATCTAATGTTGAGTCCAGTAAATATAGTGAAATTCACTAATTATTTCTTCTGTGCGTAGCAGTTAGGACGCTCGCCGACCATGCACATGGTCTGGGGTCTGATCCTCGGCCAACTCACTCCTTTACCTCATTAAGCCAAAAACAATGCTGGTGAAGAGAAAAGGTTGAGCATGAGGCTGGCTAGCAACCCCATCCTGTAAAAATAAACACTGCTACAGAAACTTCAAGCCACTAGCTTGAAGCCCTATGACCAACTGGGAGACGTGAAGGAAAAAAAATTATTTCTTCCACCCCATGAGTGACTATTAATTAGCCTGTAGGGGACTTTCTAGCGAGCTCAGTAACGGAACAAATATTTGAATAAAAATCCAAGTCATTGAAATGTTAGTTTAGCAGTATGTTATAAAAAATACAGTAATGAATTATATAAATTAATCGGTTACTTGATTATACAGTTAAAGTCCAGAAATTATTCATATAATCGACAATAGTGTTTACTGTTGGAGTCGTATCTACTGGTAGAAGCTGTGCACCTGTTGTAGAATAGTCTCTGGATGAGGATAAGAGGTTCCTGCAAAATCCAGAGTATATAACAGGGTTATTAGTGAAACAAAATAGAAGGCGAAGCTGCGAGCAGCACTCTGTATTTTTGATTGTACTCTGCAGTTACGTATATTTCAACATAAATCGTTTTAAACAATAGTTGTGTACAATGTTTGTATATTTAACATCTAACAAAAATTGTACAATCGTATTGTTCCAGACTCCACAAGCCTTTAATTAAGACAAAGTCGTTGTCCATATTTTCATTTAACTTTTGCCATTATAATTGTGTGGAAAAATCAAACTTTTCATATTGTCTAGTTCTGATGTACTTAAAGGATAGGATATAGGAATGATTATGCCTTTGTTTTTCATTTAAATCCGCACCAATTGGAACAGAAAAGCTACTGTTAATTCGATTTTGAAAAAAAATATTTCTGAACAACTAGCTTTAAGCCGTACAACCTAAGTTTAACAATAATTCAAGGTTTTCATATACTTTCATTTATCGCAATCATATTGATAAATCAATCTTTTAATACTGACGATATTGGTCAGTTTATGCATATCATCCTTTTAAACTGTTCATTTATTACTATTGTGTCTACTGAGATGAAAAGTTGAAATGTGAAGCTTTCATCATTTTCCAAGAAAATATCTTCAACGATTAATTCACAAAATAAAGTGAGCTTTTACAATTCTTCCCGAATGATATAATCGTATTCCCTGTTGATCTTCACTGTGATTAGATATCTTCAGAGGCTTTCTTATCATTATCATCATATTCATATCAGTATCAGTGGCAAGTCTGTCTGTCTGGATTCAACATAGAACTTGGCACCGAAGTGCAGCGGTTTGAGTTGCCACCTTCCAAATAGCACACAGAGGTAGACAAGAAGATGAGTGAAGGGAATCAATACAGTCTGACAAGTATCAGAGTGAAACAGAATGGGTAATGGCAGAAACGAATATAAAAGATTACAGAGACTGAATACATCTGCGCCATTGACAACGATTTTGAGCCATGTCATCTATTGTCTCCAGTCATTGATTCCTAGAGTCCCGAGGGCCCCAACCCGGAAGTCTGCATCTCCCTACCTGACTCAGTTTAACTGTCAAGGATTTCATGGATTGATGCCATGTTTTCGTTTGGCCACCACTGACTCTCTTCCAATCTGAAACTATATCAGCTAGCAATGCCCGTCGGGGGAGGCGATGGTTAGGCATGCACAGCACGTGACCTAGCCATCTCAATCTATGTAACTTTATAGCCTCGTCGATTAATTTTCCCTGTTTGCCCAACACTCTACGCCTAACGTCAACATTATTTACCTTATTATACCACCTAACGTGAGAAAGAGATCGTAGACATCTTATGATCAAAAACAGTCAATCTTTTCATATCTTCAACTCGTATTGGCCACGTTTCAGAGCCATAGAGAAGGACGGGGCGAACTGCTGAGTGGTACACACGTCCCTTGGTTGATAACCGGATGTCACGCCTACGCCAGAGATGGTGTAAGTCAGCGAAAGCAGCTCGAGCTTTTTGGATGCGTGCTGAGATTTCATCGCCAATCAGTCCGTTGTTGCTGATACAACTCCCCAAATAGGTGAAGTGGTCATGTTCTATCACTTCACTCCCTATCAAGAGTGGCAAGAGAATCTCTGAAGGTGATGGATCGCAGTCAACATCAACAGAGAAAATGAGTTATACAGTATTCCGTAAGCTCATTTTATTTTGAAAGAAGTCCTAAAAGTATTGTCTACAAAGAAAAATGAAAGCTTTACAATTCAACTATTCACAACTCAAAGGACACATCAATTATAGAACACATCCATCTTAGCTATAAATTACCTTTCATTATTTTTATTCTGAATTCAGTACAAATATAAAGTTAAAGTAATGTTTTGTTTTTTTGTGTGTATAATGATTCTACAAGGCTTAAAGTTGATTACAAAAACAAAAGAAAGAATAATTGTTATTGCATAAAGTAGTTTCAGGTAGAAGTAGGTTGGAACAAAGAGAAATAAGTAAATAAATAAAAACCTACACTTTATAAAATTCTATATTAAAAGGAATGAAACTTTCTCGGCTAAATATTTTGTTGGTAAGTGACAAGAGAAATATCTTTGAGTATTCATAGTATTGAACAAACAACAAATTAACAATTAATGGCTTACAAATAATTTGTCAACAAACAAAAGAAAAGCATAAATAAACTATGAGAGAAGAAGAACAATCATCACCGACTGAGTTCTGTATGTGTACACGTTCGCTTTTGACTATTAGCATATTTGATACTTTTTGTAAAGTAATTCATATGAGTTGCGATCATGATTTGTCCGAATAGTTGCAGAATAATTGGGCACCGTATGAAAAGTAAACGTATTTAAAAATTATACTTGCAAAATCTCAGTGAAATTGAAATGAGTGATTCCAACCATTCCTAGGTGCGGCAAACTCGTCCGAACTTCTTCAGGGTAATTAATCCAAATTAGCATAACAGCGGTTTATGTTCAAAAAGGACAACTTTTGTTTTTAAAAACTAAGTCCACTCATATGAGTCATGAAACAGAAATAAAAATATAGTAAACAAAATTGCATCAACTGTGATTAATATTTGGCCTCAGGCCTAAAAAGATTAGTCCACTTTTGTTCAACACTTTAAACAATGTGTACTTTTACACCAGAGTAACACCAAAGAGTAATTACATTCGACTAAAGTTCATAGTCGTACATAACTCAATATGAAAAAATATATATGTATATGCGGTATACACTGGTATGTGTGTATGTGGCAATAATAGTAAATCATTTGTTGGCCCCTCCATAAGGAGATATAGACAATTGGAGAATTTTGATTAAGTATGATAAATTAGTGATACATATTCATTTTTATTTATCAATCAGGACTTGCCATGCATCAGCTAAAAGTACACCTTCACATTTGTTTAAACTTTAGGCTTATGCAGTCAGTCATTCTTTATACGAAGCAAAACATCTCTGTAGAACCTTCGTCCCATCAAAATCGATTTTGTATCCTGTTTCTATCGAGTGCAGTGCAATCGCCAATCTGTTTTCTAGCTTCATCAAATCTGTAGAGGTCTTTGGAACCACCTTTAGACATTGTTTGTGCTCCTTCACTCCTATATTTACATATGTGGAAGTTTCTGCTACATTATTATTATACAGCATCACAATCCCCACAATTGATCTGGTACATACAATTCTATTTGTTGTCTTCTTCTATTTTATCCTTAACCTTCACCAGTGATGAGCGTAAAGTGTTAGTTGCACGAAAATACACTGTTATGTCATTAATGTTGAAGAATCACTTTGTCTCATCCTACGTTTCTTTGAGATAAGAAATCACCGCTGTAGTGATCCAAGTCTTAGCAACAGGTTTCCTTTCATCCTTATCTTCACTTTTTAAATATCTTTTTATAAAACCTTTTGGGTAATTAATTTCCTGTTGATCTCTTCCTCAGTAACTAGACTTTTGGTTCTGCTAATCAAATTCATCGCTACAATTACTTTGGTAGTAAGAGGATGTTCCGAATAATAGTCTAGGTAGCTGTCCGAATATGTTGGCTTTCTGAAAATGTTTATTTTAAGTTTACCATCTGGTTGTCTTTTTATTAAACAGTCCAGGAAAGCCGAACCATTGTCGTCGGATTCAACCTCTTTGGAAAACTTAACGGTTTCTGACATATTGTTTATTAAATAAAAAGTTCATTCGACATACTGCATCTGATGAAGACGAACGTATCATCCACGTGGCTTAACCACATTTTTGGAGGACTAGAGCATCTCAGAATTACTTTACTTCTAATAAGTGCATAAACAGACTGGATACTAGCAGAGACCCTGTTGATCCCATGGCAATGCCTACTCGTTGACGGTAAGGAACCCCTCTAAATGTAAATAACGTGGAGCGTAGACACAGTTCCAATGCTTTCTTAATTTCGTCTGGATTTAAAGGACGACAAACACTGTTTTCGTCGTCAGAACAAAGTAAACTATAAATAATACTTAAAGAATCTCTGATGGGAACATTCGTGAGTAATGAATAAACATCGAAACTTGCCATTACTTCATCTTCTGCAATCTAAGTCGTGTTGGTTTTTTCTTCAATTCATACGAATCCTTCACTCCATATCCCACTTTCATTTCGCATGGACTTAGTATTCGATAGATGTATTTTGAAGAGTTTGTGGGTTGGAGAATCGGTAAAATTCACAACTGGACGTATTGGAACGTCTGGTTTGTGTATTTTTGGTAATCCATAAAATCTGTGGAGGCTGCAACTTTTCGGAGCCAGACTAAACCAAGGTGATACACCGAGTTTCCCTTTTATTGACTGTAACATTTTGTTTGTTTCAGCCTTCAGCTTATTCAGTATTGCCCTTGACTTTGTCATGTTGAATTTTCATAAGGTCCGATATTAAGATGATCAAAAGCCCTCTTTTCATAATCTACAGAGTTTATAACAACCGTGGTATTGCCTTTATCTGCTCTTGTAATGGCAGTTGATGTATCTTTCTGTAGTTTTTTCAGTACCAACTGCTCGCTTTTACTCATATTCGGGGCATTTGACTTCTAATTTAGTAGTACCTCTGTAATTTTGTGCCTTATGACGTTTACCTTTTCGTCTGTCACACACTTGAACGACAGTTCAGTGACTGGAACTATGTCGAAGGCCGATAAAAGTCTTTTGTTTAAATTAAGTCCCTTTTTAAGGACTTTCCAACGAAACATCGGAATTACTCATTTCAATTTGTCTGAGATTTTACAAATATAATTTTTACATATGTCTTCTGAAAAGTAATCTAAAGAATGTTGTAATGGTTAGGAATAAGTGAAATCACATCCCTTGAGAAGTTATAACTTCTTGATTTCATTTACTCAGTTTAAACGACTTGGAAATAAATTTTTATTCTGTGGTGTCTTCTACACAGCTTTACTTTACTCTGTATTGTCGGCTCCCACCCTTTGTCTTAACACAGGATTCGTCTTTTGAAAATAGTGGTCCACCTGTCAAAGTGTATCCATAATGAAAACTGGTTTTTGGTGATTCATTGTACACTATGAGCATGTAATTGAAACGAATCTGTTTCCAACTGTTAATATTATAAGTATGGTGGCTAGCTATTGATTATTTTTTAAAATTTCATTTGATTCCTTTAAGTTCCGAGTAGAGCATAAGGCTTCAAGCTAGAGCTTTGAAGTTTCAGTAGCACTGATTTTATTTTTACAGGGTAGGATTGCCTAGCCTCCCCTTAAACCTTTCCTCTTTGCCACGGTTAACACCAGCTAGGCGAGGCGAAGGAGTACGTCGGTCGGGGACCTAACCAGGGACCACATACATGGTTGGTAAGCATTCTGCCACTGCACCACCGACTCACCTTAATCTGAAGTAGCTAATTTTATTTACCATTCTTTCACATTCATTTTATGCTGACTAGATTATTTTACTCTAGTTTACATGCTTCATGTTCTTCTGTGTGTAGAGTTATGTGCAATGTTACATGGCAATATATGTGTAAAACTTGGGCACTGTGGTATTAAGTAATTCCATATTAGTTTGATTATTAAATGTATCACACAGTGAAACAGTATTGTATACTGGATGACGTTTCGAACACAATTTATTGTTCATAATCATATCAAAAAAAAAATTGATATAATTATGAACAATAAATTGTGTTCGAAACGTCATCCAGTATACAATACTGTTTCACTGTGTGATACATTTAATAATCAAACTAAAATGTTACATGGTAATGATTTAGATTTTTTTTATAGTTTAACGATTTTATTTTTTCAAGATGATTGATATGTGAAAGTGTTTAAATGGGACAGTTTTTGTTTTAATTCTTCATTGTTCGCAATATGTGAAATTTTGTGTGATTAACGGCTTTGTGACTGATATAATAAAAAAAATGAAATATTGTTAGCAAATAGTTCTTCGATTTGTATAAGTAATTTATTCGGTATCTTTTCATATCATAAATAAAGGCTTGCTGAATTAATTCAACATTAAATTGAACGATGATATGATATCAGTTTATGAAGTTACTAACTATATAGTATGAAATACATACTAAACTACAGAATATATTATATAATCAGATCGGTTTGTCAGATGCTTCAAGTAAACGTGTTTATTGAATGTTGTATTTAAAAAATGCTTGACTATTCAACCCTGCATATAGTGTACTTTATTTTGATTTGTCCTATATAATGTAACTCATATATAAAATATTGGAATATAATCAAGATGTTATCAGTTCCATTGGTTTAGATTGGTAACTGTCCTGATGGATACATATCACCTTCTCTTGGTGTCCGTGAAGGCAGTTTATTCAATTCTTAAATACAACTTGAAATAATCCTTACCACCTGTATAGTCTAGACAGCAGTCGTCAACGCCTTAACTGTTACATTATAAAAAACAGAATTGTTTTACTGTGATATTAAATGTTATGAGATAATACTTTTTTCCTAGAGAATTTAATGTCCTTGTATTTTCCACTATTTCATTGGTTTATAATATAACCGCTTCTGCGAGATGAAGACTGAAAATGTAAAATGAAAATTTCAGGCTTAGTCAACTTTCGTCCTAATTTGGTACTCATCGACAGTACGTGCCCACTGGGTTTCAAAACCAAGACATCCCAGTTACAAGGCAAGCTCTTATACCGTTCAGCCATTGAGACCCAACTCAATAGCCAGTCCACATATTCTAACTTTTACCAATTCTTGGCAACAAAAGGAATATTTCCAAAGATGTGTTAATGCAATTGTTAATTTTTGACAAACAAATTACGTAATTTAGAAGGCGTTAATCGGTTAGAAACTAAAATAAAGTTACAAAAGTAGGTTGGGTGACTAATCTAATTGATAGGGTTCAATGAAAAAATGAATGAGAGTCAAGTTAATAATCTGAGTAGAATCCACTTAAAAATAAATGAAAACCGAGTTAGCAACAGTCGTCATGAGCGTAGAGATTTAATAGAGGGTGGGGGTAGAAAATAATGCAATTAACAAATAGACAAACAAAGAAGAAAGAGGTAAGACAAAATTACGTATTTGGTGTTATGATAGATCAGGACCATTGTAGATTTAGTGACTGAACAAACTTCTTTTGTATGCAGAGTTCAGGATTCAATATGTGAGTTGCCATTGCTTCTGCAGTTTGAAGAAGTTTAATTCGTACTCTTTTGGCAAGATTCCCACGTATTGTGTAGATAACTGAGAAGTTGTTTTGTGGGTTTGCTTGGTGTCCGGATTCGATCAAGTGTTCTAGGATAGAGCTGTGGCGGGGGGATCTTCTTTCTCCTTTATAAAACCATGAAGGTAAGTGTTCGCTGATTCGTTTGGATAGCAAACGACTGAATGGGAATCTTCAAGTTACTGAAACGTTGCAAGGACCCAGTGACGGTGAAGGAGCTGGACCGTTTCCTGCGTTACTCCGTCAAGCTTGCAGTAGCGAAGGCAGAGATTCAGTTCTTGAGAGAATGTTTAGATCGGCACGAATATCCAAAGATGTACTGGAAGTCCCTCAGACGAAACCACATCCATCCGAATACCAGAACGCTCAGGCGACACACACTAAACAACATTGACTCCATCCAATCACGTATCCCTGAACTAGAACGAAATGTTGACTTACGAGCTCACGCAGTCCACGATTTAGACCAAGAACTACGCCAATCGTTCGAAGAATATGTCGAAGAAGTTGCACAGAAACAATGTGAGAATGCCAAGTCAAACCTTATTAAAAGCCTGAAGCCGACGAGTGACCCTGAACGTCCATTCCCAAGCAATCCAGAAAAATACGTATTTAACCTGTCAAACATTGAGCTGTCAGAACTTCAACTAGAAGCACTGTCCCTCGGTCCAAAGTTCTGCACAAAACCATCAAAAATCCAAAAACTTCAATCCCAAGTCCAGTTCGAAAACCTGATAAACCAAACATATGATCTATCACCAACTTCCGAAGAGAACCTGCAACAGTTCAGGTCGGTAGTACTCGACAGTTGCCATAAATTTATGAATACCAAACCAAATGGAAAGTCAATACTGACCAAAAAACACTATAAAGAGCTCAAGGAATTAATAAACAACAAAGAGATTATTCTGTTACGCCCGGATAAAGGTGGGGGAATCGTAGTCATGAATCGTGAAGACTACGTAAGTAAAATGCTGACCATCCTATCCGACGAATCTAAATTCATAAAACCAGCAAAGGAAAAGAACATGACGGAACAAACTGAACAAAAACTAACGAACCTTCTCCGAAAACTAAAGACTGAATCATTCATCGATCTCGAAACCTTCGAATCGTTGAAACCGTCGGGCTCAAATATACCCCGGCTATATGGACTACCAAAAGTGCACAAGAAAAACGTACCTCTTCGACCCATTCTCGATATGACTAATTCACCTTATCACAGTACCGCACAATGGCTAGTAAACATACTAGAACCAGTCAGAAAGCAAATCTCCCGCCACTCACTTCGAGACTCCTTCGATTTTGTCAATTCCATTGAAAACGTCAGCGTTTCCAATCAAACCATGTTCTCACTAGATGTGGTATCACTGTTTACAAACGTCCCACTAACCGAAACAATATGCTATATATGTGAATATATTGATTCAAAGGAGATGAACATTGGTATACCCACTGACTATTTGAAGGAACTCCTATTAAGATGTACTCTAAACGTCCAATTCACTTTCAATAATGAAATATATAGACAAAAAGATGGTATAGCTATGGGCTCACCACTCGGCCCGCTGCTTGCAGATATTTTCATGTCAAAACTAGAAAATACACACCTAAAGAAGATAATAGATAACTTCGGATTCTACAAGAGATACGTGGACGATACTTTTATTATCGCCAATAATGAGGAAAATTTGGAGAACATATTGGACTTCTTCAACAGTTGCCATCCAGCAATCCAGTTCACACTAGAGAAGGAGTCCAACGCAACAATATCTTTTCTGGACGTGCAACTAGCAAGACGCGAACAAGATGGGACACTCAAAAGATCCATTCACAGAAAACCGACATGGAATGGACAACTCATCAGCTTTCACAGTTGGGTGCCTATATATACAAAACGAAATCTGATCCGCTCACTGACTCACAGAATCCACAACATTTGCAGTCCGGAAACTATAGAAGAAGAGCTGAAGACCCTGAAAAGAATCCTTCTTGAAAACGGTTACCCGGAACGTTTCATCACAAAAGCTATGAAGCCCAAAACACAAAAACCATCCATGCTTACTGCTCCCAAGAAACTTCTCTATTTGAATCTACAATTCAACGGAGATTCTTCAGCAGAAATACTGAGAAACCGCCTGTGCCGTTCACTGAAGAAAACCTTCTTCGCAGCGGAACTCAGACTAACTTTCTCTACGAAACCAATGATTCGCACGAACGTGAAGGATAAGCTTCCACTGGGGGCCTCATCAATGTGCATCTACCAATTCACCTGCTCATGTGGAGCTAGGTATGTCGGCCGTACCCAGCGTTTGCTATCCAAACGAATCAGCGAACACTTACCTTCATGGTTTTATAAAGGAGAAAGAAGATCCCCCCGCCACAGCTCTATCCTAGAACACTTGATCGAATCCGGACACCAAGCAAACCCACAAAACAACTTCTCAGTTATCTACACAATACGTGGGAATCTTGCCAAAAGAGTACGAATTAAACTTCTTCAAACTGCAGAAGCAATGGCAATTCACATATTGAATCCTGAACTCTGCATACAAAAGAAGTTTGTTCAGTCACTAAATCTACAATGGTCCTGATCTATCTTAACACCAAATACGTAATTTTGTCTTACCTCTTTCTTCTTTGTTTGTCTATTTCTTAATTGCATTATTTTCTACCCCCACCCTCTATTAAATCTCTACGCTCATGACGACTGTTGCTAACTCGATTTTCGTTTATTTTTAAGTGAATTCTACTCAGATTATTAACTTGACTCTCATTCATTTTTTCATTGAACCCTATCAATTAGATTACGTCACCCAACCTACTTTTGTAACTTTATTTTAGTTTCTAACCGATTAACGCCTTCTAAATTACGTAACTGGTTTCTACCAATTCGTAATTTTAGCGCGACTGGCACCAACCAATGTCATCGGTGGGAACTCCATTCTCACTCCCGGCTGGGTGGACTCCACTGGCGATGACTTCTGACTAGAACTTCCAGCCACTTCGTTTTGTAGCCAGTCACTAGCGATGATATTCGTTAGTAATCCTGCTAAAATCACAAACTGGTGTAAGTTAGAATTCACGGACTGGTCATTGAACTGAGTCGAGTCCCAGTGGCCACATACTGCAGATCAGTCTCAAACTAGAGCGAAACAACTGTCCAGTACGTCCTAGTTTTCAATGATTCTCTAACTGATATGAATCTGTCGTCTAACCTGAAACAAACAGAATCCCAACAAAATAATTCTTGAAAATTAATCTGATACTCGTTAATGAACTTTGTAAAGTTCATAAGTTCATCAAGCTATAGCAGGAAATCAACAGGAATACAGAGCGAAGAAAAGGAAATAATTGAATAAGCAACATTCAAGGGAATATTAACCATGTTGTTGAGTGATTTATCTCCTTCGCCTAGTATTTTTTGCTTAAACGTACACACACAGACACTATTCTGAGAAAGTACCTATTGTCATGACCGTTCAATTTTGTGCTGTCTTCCAATTTTTCGTGACAATGACCAATAACTGAATATAAGATGACTGTATCGCACACAAGTGACATTTGGTAAGGAAGCAAAATCACATACATACAATAATAGTCATTTACATTCTGCATAGTTATTTATTGAAAATAAAGCAGGAATAACTATTTGAAGAGTAAAAAATACTACCATTTTATTTCATTTTCTCTTATCAACTATATATAATATGAAACAAATTTAATATTGTAATGTACAAAACAATTAGTTCATATACCCTAAGTAAGTAAATTGAGAATAGAAGGTATTATTTGGTTACAGGATTTCATCATGAGTTGACATTAGTTAGAGAACCATCAGAAAACATGGGAGTACCAGACAGCTGTTTCGTTTTAGTTTGAGAATCTTCACAGTACGTACCCACCACCAGGGTTCGAATCTAGGACCATTCTGGTGACAAGGCGAACTAGTTCGTATACCATTAAGCCACTGGGATCCAATCCACTGGCCAGTCCATGAATTCTAACTTCTGTCAATTCACAGTATGGCGCGACCACTAGCGAATGTCATCGGTGGTGAGTATTTGTCCTCGCGCTCGACGTGCTGCACCCTACTGGTCACTACTTCTCACTAGAACCCCAGGTAACTACCTACCTGAATAGGGCAAGTCACTAGTGAGCATCTCATTGTTATTCAAGTGTTGGTTTGTAGGGATTTGATTGGTTACAGGATTTCATCATGAGCTTAACTGAAGATCATATCACTGAGTGAATGAATAAGTTGAGATAAAACCAGATAGAAAGTGAAGTCAGAGATTCAAACAAGACGCTAAATAAAGATATAGACTTCAATGGAGCTGTAAAGGAATAAATCGGTGATTGCAACAATTTAAAGTTGAAAAATTTCAACTTCACATTACCTTTAGCTGTATGTACCAGTCAGTTTATGTGTAGGAGGTGTTTTAATGATATTTGGCTTTAGAATCTTATCACATATAACTTCATATTTGATTTGATTTAGACTCTTGCCCCACCCCCATACTTTATTATATCTACTGTCATTATTTTAATCAGTCTGAATTCTCTTATCTGTCTGATGATGCATACTGGAATGGCTAATTTCATGCAGTCATAATTTATACATGTCATCTAAAATTCATAAGATGTTTTAAAACACTAAAAACACTTTTCCTCAGTGTATCAGTTTATTAATTCAACTCTTTGAACTGCGTCTTTAAAAATGTAGATTCTAGTTTTTCCATGTTTCAATTTTTAAACCTACTTACCTCTAGTGTGACTGATATAATAAAACTCTGCATACTAACAGATTTTCAGGTAGAGTTACTATGATTTTAATATTTAGACATCAATTCAGTGTATTGTAATATAAAAATTAACTGTTGGTATCACTGATCTATTAATTAGGCCTACCTTAGAGATACTTTATTGTTTGGTGTGATCAAAGTGAAATTAATCGTTTAATGAACTGTACTTACTATAGCTAGTCATCAAAAATACCAGACAATGGATACTATTGGCTGATATGATTAGTAGTCAACCTGTTAATTTCATATCTAATGCACGCAACTGGATAACTGCAGAGTTTGTTTGTATTCCATCTTATCAGAAGTATGCTGATGGCTAAATCACTTCATACCACGCATATACCAGCTAGTCACGTCACATACAAGTGCAATTACTTATTAGTTGTTATTTGTAGCCTAGACAGCTCCACGTGAAAGTTCACCAAGGTTACTCTGGGGTAATCAATATGTTTAGATCATAATATATAAGTTACTTGAGCCCATGAAAGCCATTAAGGAAGCAAACAGGAATGGAAGACAACTATTCACATCAATAAACAGTATGCATTTTTATTTATTTATTTTTGGATTTTCGCAAACAAGTTAAATGTTGTTATCTAGATATTTTGATTTATTCAAAGTATACCTAGTGAACCAATTGTTTTTTTTAACAAATTTAATTCTTTCATGAAATCCAGGATGCGCATTTTGTCCTGTTTGTGGCTCGTCATCTGGATGTACCTGCATTTTTCAGTGGGTTCGAGCTTCGGTGGGAACATCATCACTCACTGCGGAATGCAGGTACATTCAGATGACGAGTCACAGATAGGACAAAATGCGCATCCTGGATTCCACTGCTAGTCACCATCCACCAATTAACCTGTAATTACACGCCCAGACATCGTCGAAGCATCTGCATAAGTAGCCGACATGTCAACCTGAGACCGAATACTTCAGTTCAATCAATCGACGGGAAAATCTAAAATTCAATTAAATCATCAAAGATGCTTATAAGAGTATTAATATGAAGGTAATTCAAAGTTGTATTTTCATGCATCAGAAAAATAAAATAAAAATAAATAAACAAATAAAACGAATAATTTATTTATTTTTTCGTCGTTATTTTGTTTTAAGTGTACTTTATGTAACCATTTAGCTTAAAGTCTAATAATAGTGACATAGGCTTTTACTTTTTCTCATCTGCTTTAATTATTGTAGAATTATTCAAAATTGTTTTATTCAGTATTCAACCAACAATCAATTGATTGTTTCAATTTAATTGGACAATAATCTATTCTATAAAAACAACAGTATTCACTCAAAGTAGTCATAAATCTAGGCCTTAAGAAACGATTGTTTCTGAAACTTGGCGTAGTTTACTGGTTCATATAGTTGTCATTTTAATAATGTGAAAGATATATATACATATATATATGCATCGATGAGTATTAAGGTCACCGTTTCTTATTATTGTCTTTCATGACTAACAGTCAGCTTTTTATTTGAGTTCATTCAATATACACATGTTTGGTGATACACACTACTGAATGATGAACAATAGCTAATTGGTTAGTATTTCATATTATGCATAGTCTAATAATGTGGGTGTATGTTAAAATGAAACACCGGTTTCTCATTAAAATTTACAAACTGTCAAAAGTATACATATATAAATAATAAACTGTATAACAGTTAAGCCGGTTATCCAGATAATGAGCAATAAGGAAATATATATATATATATTCAAATATAAAGCGTCAGATAATTTAGCTATATCTTAAAAATACTGATTTCTAATATTCTTACGATTTTAGCGATGTAGGGAACTTTTCTCCTATGCAGGTCAGAAACATAGTTAGTATATTTGCATATAGTAATACCTTTTGTTCTACTGTAACAACAGAAGACAAGGGCCAGGAAACAGATCGTTTATTAACGAAATCAACACATTTATAGATTTTCATGTACATTATGATAGATTGTTGTTAGCAGAAAAACACAGTCTTCTGATTGGTTGTTTCTCACAGAAAGTTAACCTTTCATCTCTTTGTGGCTGTTTCTTGAATGTCAGATCATTTAAATGCTAACTGTATCCGCCTACGCAAAGTGTGTTGTGGTTGGTTGTTGAATCGGTCTTTGTTCTTATTTTTCTCACGATCAATACTGCGGACGTAAACACTAACGTAAATTACTGTCCACCAATTTTGACTAACAGCCAGCTCTCACCAAACTGCTACTTTCTGACTTCCTTTAACAATCTAGTCCTTTCTTATTCGTCAGTGATTCAAGACTTGCTCAAAAGATGTATGTAAGCAAAGTTTTTTCCCTTTCAATTCACCACTTTTAGTTTGCATTCATTTTCCAGTGATTATACATCTAACTTCCATGTTTCTGACATGAACCAATTATTTGAAAGTATGTTTGATGCTGAAATTTCAATTAAAGGTTATCTGTAAGTGATTTCAATTTGAAGGAACATATGCTGACTAAATAATGGCAAGGGTGTTCATATACACATCTATTAATAAAATCATAGTTGATGACTAAAGACAGTTCATGTTCTACTGTAAATGATGGATTACTGGGATCCTTTGTGTTGTCTGTAAATACTGAATAGAATCTGCCAGAGAGAACTTTGCACATGGTTACAACAGTTCAACGTGTCACACTTTGGACACGTATGTCCTAGCCAATTCAAAAGATGATGGTTCACAATCTCATCACCATTGAACTTAACTTCTTACGTAGTATTCTACTGTCAACTCCCATTTTTACTGATCATATAATACCATATGACACAAGGAAATGAACTCAGACAACTATAGCAAAAACCAAATGCTCTTTTGTCTTCTATCTTTTCGAATATTAAGGGAATTTCTGATTTCATTAATATAATTATTCTCCGCAGTAACAAATGGAAAGATGACTTCAAGGTAGATTTTAATCAATAATGAATCATCTTTACTAAGGTAATGATAATCTGTGTCGGGACGCGATATAAACCAGCAACCTCCAAGTTACTATTCTTGAACTATTCAACTAGCAGAGCTACTAGATCCAAATAATAACCAGGTCTTTATAACTCTGTAGTCACCACAGGTAATGGATCCTAAGCTGTCCATATGTCATCTAAGTCTTGTTCAATATCCAGATTTTCATTTAAATCTTAATCATCACTCATTTCATCAATAACATCGTGCCAACTCAATGTTGTTGACCATAGTAAAGGCTATCATAACCTTCATCTGTTTATCTTCTCCATCTTGTATCCAGTAAGCTGCGTCTTCACTTTTCTGAGATACGGATAAAGTCTATCTAGTTCTTAGTGTATCCGCCTACTAAAACGTACGTTGTTTTTTGAATATTCTTGTGCTTGTACACGCTGCCTCGAGCCACCAAATTATCAAACGTGAAGAAGTCCGCATATATTTATCCATTTTCACTCATTGCTCTAACTTGACTCATTATCAGTTGTTTTCCTGTGTTGTATGATCCTAGTTTGGTTAGCGTTCACATCATCAATTAGAATTCTGATGTCGTCATCTGACTTGAGTTTTGTTTATTATTACTTGCAGTTATCGTCTGTAGAAATACTGTTTCTTCTCTTGGTCTGCACTGTTCGTAGGTAAGTAGCATTGTTTATACGTAACTTTCTATCCTTTTGAGTTGAACCTTGGCGCTATAATCCTGGAAGAGGTTGGTTTCCACTGTTTTGACAGCCTTCGATACTGTTGATGACATCATGATAGCCTCACACCCAGTCTGTTTGTTTTTGTCTTCGAGATCACTGGAGTAGATTATTAACACTTCAGTGAGGAACAAGGTGGATTCAGGTAAAACAAGTCATTCACGGATCAAATCGCGACGACAGTTTTGACGACTTAGAATACGTGGATAATGTTTTCCTCTTAGGTGAAGATGCTGTCAAAATGCAGAGTCTTCTGAACACCATGAGTAGAGATATTCGAATGTTTGGCATACAATTCACTCCTGTTGAATGTAAGATGATGCTTCAGGACTGGTCTGAACTAACTCCTAGCTTAAAGATGGGAAATGAAATGGTAGATCATGTTCACCAACATAATATAGAGATGACTGAAGAAATCTCAGCACAGATAAAAAAGACCCCTATGGTATTTGCCAAAGTACATCATCTCTGAAGTAGACGTGATATCCAGTTCTCGATTAAAGGATGTCTGTCAGGAGTGGCCATCGAAAATGGAGCATATTAAAAGATTGGTTGTCTTTGATCATAGGTGTTGTTATGTACTGCTGCTGAGTGAGTTAATAGTCCTGACGCAAGAAGGCTGAAATCAGGAAAACCACCAGGTTCACGATGATACTTGTATTTTTCAAACAACAAGGAAAATCAGTGTCACACAAGTGTGTGAGTGAAAATAGTATGAATGTCCGAACAAGTGTGTGAACACAAGTGTATTGAGCGAATGTTCAAAATGAACGAATCAATAGACAGTCTTAACATGATTGTTAATTATGATGGAATATCGATCCATATATACATAGCAAAATATAACAGACTGTCAAACAAACACACATATTATATGGATACATATCAGGTGTCTACGTTTCATCTCACATGTTAGGTGGTATATTGGGGCCAGTAATACTGAGATTAGGTATAGAGTGTTGGGTAAGGAGAGTAAGTCAATCGATGAGGTTGTGAAGTTGAATTGATTGAGATGGTTGAAGCGCGAGTTACAGATGCCAAGCCATAGTCATCCTCATGGATCATTGTTAGCTGACATATGATTAGGTTAGAAAAGAGTAAGGGGTTATCACATAAAAGTCTTTGAAAGTTGGTATGCTAAAATCTAACAACTGGAGACTATTGGTGATATGGCTGTGTTGGCACTGTTTTGTTCAGTCTTTGTAATCTCCTACTTTCATTCTACTCTCATGTTTGTCCATGTTACCGTTTCTGCTCATTATTCTTCTTTTGATTTCCTATCCCCTCTCTTTTCTGCACCTTTGTGTGCTAAATGAAGTATGGTAACTTGGACTGCTGCAAGTCTGCTCAAAGTTTGTGTTCTACTTCCAAGACAAGAGGCGAATAATAAATGATAATAATAATAACTCATGGCTATTTTAGATAGTCTCATTATTAATTCATATTTCCAAGAATTGATTTGCAGGGATTTGATTGGTATTTTCAAGCTGTGCGTCGGTGGCACAGTGGTTAGAACTCTCGCCGACCATGCACATGGTCTGAGGTTTGATCCCCTGCCGACGCACACTAGATATCTATGGTCGGCCTGCAAAATTTGGGCTACCGATATCATAATCTGAAAATTCTATCCTTGTACCAAAAATACTGTGTGGTTTCAAGCTATAATCAAAAATTAAAAAAATCAAAAAATTAAAATTAAGCTTGGCCACGGATTCATATCAGACATAGAACCATTAAAAACCAGGGAATACTGGACAGCCGTTTCCTCCCAATTTTAGGACTCGTCGGCAGTACGTGCCCCCTGAGGTTCGAACCCAAGACATCCCAGCCACAAGGCGAATTCGTATATCATTCAGCCAGCCACTGGGACCCAACTCAATGGCCAGCCCATGAATTCTAACCTCTACCAATTCTTAATTTTAGCGCTAGTGGCACTAACCAATGTCATCGGTGGGAACTCCATCCTCACTCCCGACTGGATGGATTCCACTAGTCACGACTTCTGACTAGAACTCTAAGTAACTTTGTGCTGTAGCCAGTCACTAGCGAGCATCAGATTAATATTCAAGCGTTAATTTGTAGGGATTCGATTTGTATTTTCAAGTTTAACCAGGAACTGATATCAGTTAGAGAAACACTAAAAACCACCGGGGAGTACTGGATAGCTGTTTCACCCTAGTTTGATGATCATCGAAATATTAGTCAATACTGTTTATAACTATAAGGAAACATTTTAACATTTAGTTGTTTGACTCATATCTGATCATGTTTACAGTTGAATTAATCAAATCCTTTTGCCTGTATTAACCAGCAACAGCCAACTAACAAGATTTAATATATTGAACCATCTTCAATTTCTTACTAACTGTCGCAATCGAGTATCAAGTCTACTGCATTATTAATAATGCCGTTATAATGAATCTCATCATTGTTATTTGACAAAAAAAAGAAACTATGACCGAATGGTTATGTGGGTTCACATTGAAGAAGTGTAGAGCATGACACACTGCTTATCATTTTCATCATTGGCATCAGGTGATCACTTGTTACAAACTGATCGCGTTCTCTTAATCTTCTGTTCAAATTGTACACTATGAGAATATTTTCATAGTTGAAGTTCATTCATTTATTCATTAATTCACATGCATTTTATTGATTTGTTTGCTGAGTTAAAAATTGAAAAGAATAAATTAATCAATGTGAAACATACTGCTGACCTTTTTTTTATTAGTTTATGCTTATTCTTGTACATTCTTCATGTAGTATGCATTATTTATTTCAAGTAGGTATATGTGTATGTATAAATGAAAATTAAATTAAATTAAAATGTTATCTTAACTGTAACTGCCTTTAAAGGCAGTATTATCTTTTCTAAAAGCGTCCTTTACCATCAATCTTAAACTAATCGTCTTGGTTTGTAGGGATTTGATTAGTTACAAGATTTCATCATGAGCTGATATTGAATAGAGAACCATTGGAAACCACCAGGGAGTACTGGACAGCCATTTCGTCCTAGTTTGGGACTCTCCAGCAGTACACACCACCCCCAGGGTTCGAACCCAGAACCTTCTGGTTACAAGGCGAGCTAGCTCGTATACCATTAAGCCACTGGGATCCGATCCAATGGTCCGCTCATGAATTCTAACTTCTGCCAATTCACGACAAAGCGCGACCACTATCCAATATATTCGGCGAGTATTTGTCCTCACACCCGATCTGCTGAATCCTACTGGTTACGACTTCTCACTAGAATCCCAGGTAACTACCTACCTGAATAGGGTCTTTATCTATCTGGTCAATGATATCAATAGTTTTGTTAGTGCTGTTGTAAATTAAGTTCATTAACTTGAACTGATGCACTATAATCCCATCTGCTCCTACACTAATTAGTATATAGCATAGTGTATAATTATGCTTATTTTCTTCATTTTTTATTTATTGTATCAAGCAGATCATATATTGTGTTTTGAAATATTTCGAATTTCCTATAGGAAATCATGATGAATTGCCACCTTGAACTTTTTAAGTTGCAAATAACGAATTTGACCCACTGGTTACTTATTTACTTGGTTACTTGGGGATAGTAACAGCTATTTTCAAGAGTTGATTTACTTTTGGAGGTGGACCACGGATTAATATCAGTTGGAGAATCATTGGAAACCACCAGGGAGTATTGGGCAGCAGTTTCATCCTAGTTTGGGACTCATCGACAGTATGCATCTATTGGTTTTCGAAACCAGGATCTTCCGGCTAACAAGACAACCTCGTAGACCATTGAGCCGCTGATATTAGTTGGCGTTCGCATTAAAAATCACGAATTGATTGAAGTTAGAATTCATGGGCCATTAAGTCGGGTCCCAGGGGGCAAATACTGCCGATTAATCCCAAACTAGGATGAAACAGCTGTCCAGTACTCTTTGGTCTTCAACAATTCTCTAACTGATATCAATCAGTGGTCAAACTTGAGTTACAATAATAGAAGTTGTAAAATATGCACCAATAAGATATGTGGTAATCATGAAATCTCTAGTATTCAAATGTCTTATTGAATATTATGTAAGCTAATTTATTTATTCATAGTATGATGAAGTGTACGATTTAGGCCCTAAAGACTGTAGAGGTGTGATTCATTTGTCTAGGCGCTCCACTTCTAACGAGTGGGGTAGGAGTTCGAACCGCTCTCGATTCACTAAGGTTTGGACAATCCCAGGAAGTATAACCAGTCATCATACATTAGGTGTGGCACATTGCCACCTTTATGGGATTTCAAGTGATTTTGTTTGGACACTAGTAACTAATGTGATGTATCTAGTCCTTTCTTTGGTGCAGACTGAATTCTGTCAGTCAGGTTTGTAATGTGGCCACCATTCTAAGTAGCTCGCCATCACGGTGAACATTGATATGCTGATATTAGATGGTTGGAGGCAATCGTCACTAAGCCTTGGATGTAGGTTTCGTGCTAGTTGGCACCCACTCGTCAGCAAGGCGTATCTGCAACCTTGAAGGAACTCATGTCCCTTCTGAGATTCGAACCCACATCACTCAGAGACGTTACCACTGAGCTATCCGGGCTCGCGATTGACCTCCTTTAGGACTGTAGTGGATATTTTGATTGGACACTAGTAACTAATGTGATCGCTGAATAACACAGAGATTGTTCTCTATACCTTAAAGATTGTATAAAACTGTCTCATACATGAGAACTATTTCTTAGTGCATATTTTTTTCCGCTAAGTTGTCAAATCACTCCCATAGATTCCAATTCATAAATGGGTCAATTATGAGTAGGATTAAATGATGTATTATGTAGTTCCTAGAGAAGTTATTTTCTGGAGTTGTTATTTAGAAAGAACTGTAGGTTTTTATGCTGGTTGTTACTCATTGCTTGCATCTTATCTTCAGCAAGTTTGAATTAATTGGTTGGTTATCTTAGTTAGTTCAAATCAGATATATTCTCTTTTCTTTCTCCTTAGTAATCATGAAAATTTTCTTACTGTACATGTATTGTGTACATCATTATATGTAGCTTTTCATTTCTTGTAATGTCCACTTTCTACACGGGATGTCTAAAGGAACCGGTAAACTCTGATAATTGGATTTAACTCAACCGATTGTGGATTAGTGTGTTCACCGACTAACTGCCGATAACTGCTACCTTGTCGTGGTGGTCGGGTTTGAATACCGTAATGACCCAACATGCTAAACTGACTGGGACTCTGTTCCTGCAGGTCCTACGATGTCAGGAAGGTTGTTTGGATAGCAGTTAAACTAAAAGCAGTTACCATGGGGTACATGGGCTCCAGTATCCAACCGGATCAAATGGCGTATGAACCCATATGGGTCACGGGAAACCATGGGAGTGCAGCTCCTGACGCTGCTCCGCTGCCTTGCGGATTAGACTCCAAGTCAAAGACTCAGAGGGTGGTCCCTTAATAAAACCACCTGCTTTGGTCTGGGCGCCCGAGAAGTATCTCAGCCCTCATACAATGAATTGAATAAAGCAACAAACAATCAATGAAACTTACTGCGTGCTATTACACGTGTTGCAATTTCCTTCTTTCTTCTCTTCCCGATGATAGTTAACGAATACTGTTTGAACTTGTTAAGCATGACTGTTTTCCTTCCAGATGAACTTCTTTATCCGTTCTCTACTTATATATATATATATATTTTCTCTTCTTTATTTTTTTCTTTTTCTTTTGATCTGTGTTGTTTTATTATTATTGTGTGGCGAATCCTTCTTGGTGCCATATTGTACCAAGTTTTTATGCGTTTAAATAAAAAAATTATAAATAAACAAATAAAGCTAAGATTGTCAAATGTTAAACACTTAATAATTGTTGAGCATAAATAAGTCTAAGATGTACACAACTGTTAATATTATATTGTCCCTACACGTAGAATACTTTAATCATACAATATAACACAACAAGAATATATATATGCTTATATGTCAGGAAATTGACCACACGTATTGCATGATTGTTGATCAAAACTCCTTATCAAGTAAAGGCGGTTTCTCACGTGTCAGTTGTTGTTTAATATCAACTGTCTAAACATAGATTTATATTCTGACCAAATTAGTTTGAGTTAAATACGTATAACATCCAGTTTAATTTACTGATGATGACTTTGGTACACTCTTGGATAGATTGGTCAACATGATCGCTTTTCTCTGTATTCTAAACCTTGTTATATAATAGTGTAAATCATTGCGTTACAAATTGTGTAACAATGGATTGGATAATCACTTCTAATACGTCGAAGTCAGTTGATAGCACAAGTGAATACATGGAAGAGTGAAGGCATACAACGTCTCTTTTGCACGGTAAAAAAAACTACAAACTATTTCGCCGGATTAGCTGGGTTGGCTGTTTTCTTTATTCTAAGGCGACTGTGACAGGTTGAGTTTCATAATGTTGAATGCCTAAATCATTCACTCGTCTCAATATTATTGACAATACCAAATCTTTAGTCGTGACCAGTAGGATTCAGCAGATCGGGTGTGAGGACAAATACTCGCCGAAGATATTGGATAGTGGTCGCGCTTTGTCGTGAATTGGCAGAAGTTAGAATTCATGAGCGGACCATTGGATCGGATCCCAGTGGCTTAATGGTATACAAGCTAGCTCTCCTTGTAACCAGAAGGTTCTGGGTTCGAACCCTGGGGGTGGTGTGTACTGCTGGAGAGTCCCAAACTAGGATGAAACTGCTGCCCAATACTCCCTGGTGGTTTCCAATGATTCTCCAACTGATATTAATCCGTGGTCCACCTCCAAAAGTAAATCAACTCTTGAAAATAGCTGTTACTATCCCCAAGTAACCAAGTAAATAAGTAACCAGTGGGTCAAATTCGTTATTTGCAACTTAAAAAGTTCAAGGTGGCAATTCATCATGATTTCCTATAGGAAATTCGAAATATTTCAAAACACAATATATGATCTGCTTGATACAATAAATAAAAAATGAAGAAAATAAGCATAATTATACACTATGCTATATACTAATTAGTGTAGGAGCAGATGGGATTATAGTGCATCAGTTCAAGTTAATGAACTTAATTTACAACAGCACTAACAAAACTATTGATATCATTGACCAGATAGATAAAGACCCTATTCAGGTAGGTAGTTACCTGGGATTCTAGTGAGAAGTCGTAACCAGTAGGATTCAGCAGATCGGGTGTGAGGACAAATACTCGCCGAATATATTGGATAGTGGTCGCGCTTTGTCGTGAATTGGCAGAAGTTAGAATTCATGAGCGGACCATTGGATCGGATCCCAGTGGCTTAATGGTATACGAGCTAGCTCGCCTTGTAACCAGAAGGTTCTGGGTTCGAACCCTGGGGGTGGTGTGTACTGCTGGAGAGTCCCAAACTAGGACGAAATGGCTGTCCAGTACTCCCTGGTGGTTTCCAATGGTTCTCTATTCAATATCAGCTCATGATGAAATTTGGTAACCAATCAAACCAACACTTGAATATCTTCAAATTAAATTTTCTTAAAATTACTTCTGAATGCTATTCTATGTTTAAACAACATCTGTACATGTTATACACATACGTCTATTATCCTAGCTGTTTACACTTTCTTTATATAGGAATGCTGTGTAATCAGTGATGAATTGAATCATACAAGTCTTGTCCTTGGCTGTCGGTTGACTGGAGCAACAGTACGCCGTTTCAGGCACAATGATATGGAGGATTTAGAAAGGGTTCTACAAGATTCTGTTGTTTATGGTCGTCCGCGTACTCATCGTCCGTATAAAAAAATTTTGGTTGTAGTCGAAGGTATTTACAGGTAAATGATTTTATCAAAATCTGCTCTGTAGAGTAATTTATTTATTAAATATTTCACATAAATTTTTTATGATCAATAACTCAACTTGTCTTTTTTTTAAATAATAAAATCAATTTTGCTTTTTATAGTGTTGTCCAACATTTTCTGGGTGTGTTAAACTGTTCAAAGACAAATTGAGTTTTTCAAATCAGGAGTTTAAAATACATTTTATGTGGACGTCTAAACTAATCTCAGATTTAATAGTTTAAATACATAGCTGATTGATTTATATTGAAATTACTTCTAATACACTAAAGTGTTATCATTAATTGGGTGGGATTAGCGTGAAGGAAATAGTCAACTTATGATCAAGTGTATTTCTGTTGAGTCGGTAATCTAGCTTTATTAGTCGTTAAACATACTGACTACACTAAATTTGACTAAGTAAGTGAAATTACCTGGCTTACATCAGTTGAGATTTCACTTCAAAACAGATTTCTATACGAACTGGCATACATTAATTATCCCGACCGACAGCTGCTACAGTGACGTGGTGGCAATGATTACCCGCTGTAATGACCCAATGAGTTTTGCTATTTATTTGATACAAATGCTCCTACCAGGAAATTTGGTTGATTATTTATGAGACTAAAAGCAGTGTAAGCTGATTGCCATATGACGAGTAATCTAGGGATGATGTTCTGTTACTAACGAATATTGGAGTATAACAGCAGTAGACTGTCTCAGTCCATCAAATAGCTAGCAACCTATTACTCCTGCTAATAACCCCTGAAGGATGGTTTAGTTAATGTCAACACTAAAATTTTTTTATCTGAACTCTGTAGCCGGCAGGTATGGCTTTTGAACAGATATTACCACCGAACAGACTGTGAGTAGTGGGTCTAAGGTAACAATTCCGTCGGGGATTTCGACACATAAATTTAATCCTTTCTTGAGCATTCTAAGGTAAAAGCTGACTGCCATGGAGTAGATATCCAGGGAGTACCAGCTACCCACACACTGCAATCAACATACAAAGTTCTGGTTACAGGATTTAATCATGAGCTGACATGAGAACCACTGGAAAACCTGAGAGTACTGGACAGGTGGGCTAATAACGCACTGTTGATGGTTTTTACTACACCTTTATTAAACCACACACTGTTACATGTTCCCGAGCGCGAACTATCAAACTGTCATCCAATGATATTATTATTAATTCGATGTTATTTAAACGAAATAAATGTTTTTTACTAGTTGATCACGGATTTATATCAGTTAGAGAACCATTGAAAACCAGAGAATACTGAACAGCTCCTTCGTCCAGGTTTGGGACTTATTGGCAGTACGTACCCACTGGGTTTCGAACCTAGGACCTCCCTGCTACAAAGCAAGCTCTTTTACCATTCGGCCTCTGCGACCCGACTTAGCGGCCAGTCCGTGAATTCTAACTTCTAACAGTTCGTGATTTAGCGCGACCCCAACCATTGTCGTACGTGGGACATCCATCCTCACATGTGACATTTGGATGGACCTCAATGGTCACGACTTCTCACTAGAACTCCAGGAAACTCCATGCTGTAGCAAGTCACTAGCGAGCATCAGATTAATTTTCTATCCGTGATCAACTCGTAAAAACATAACTAATCCTTACAAACTAAACTATAGAACAATAATTGTGTTAATTACACTAATTATTTTACTATTATATACATATAACTGTAGAACCTGGTGATGAAGACGCTATCGAAAAGAATATTATTTGTTCAATAACCATTCTTTTGAAAAAATTTTTTAATGGGCATTTTCAATCAGTCAAAAGAAGATATCTTCATCGCTAATGTTCAGCTGATCAAATATAGTCTGCAAAATCTTCACTCGATGTATATCAAAATTCTGTGAACACAACATATTTTCAGTTTTTAATAATGCAATAAGAAAAACTTTTACAGGATAAAATTTCATAGGCTTTTTGATGTGCTGCCTACAGCCTGAATAATAAAAATACATAAGCAGTTAATGTGACATAATTTAGACATACTTTAAATGAATAACCAGTTGTGTTTAAAAGAGTCAATGTACAAATTATACAAAAAATTAGTTTAGTCAGTTATGACCAGAATAAAGACATTATATGATTGCAGAGAGAAGAATGTTTCAAAATTTAAGGTTAATTCATTTATAAATGGAGGTGGTTACGTAACCACGTGAAAAGCTATTCAAAAAAAAGAAAGATCAAAGATCACAAAGGTATTAATGAAACTAGTATGAAAATAGATCAATGCAAACATGAAGTTATGTCATAAAATGGAATGAAATCCTGATGAATTAAGGTGAATGAGTCAGTGCTTATCAAGGTAGCATTAAGTTAACAATAGTCACTTTTTGACACACTTAATTCAGGTTTTACTCCTCCGGTGTCAACCCCTTCTGTTATCTGAACTAGTCATGGAGCACCTTGCCTTTTCACTGTATTTAAAGATTCTGCTGTGTTGATCTGATGTCCTGTATCGGCTAGGTGTCTAGCCATAGCACTGTTAAGCAAAGCTGATGCTTTAAGATGTAAACTCCTGGGAATGTGCTGAATAATCCTCGTAGACAATTGCCTCTCCGTTCTACCTATGTACTTGCTACTTCATTTGTATATGTGTTCATAAAATCGACTGGAATTAACGAAAATCGGAAATTAGTCTAGTGTGGACTGGGCAACTGAACAGGTTGTTTTATACAAGAGGACCAATTTAGCGTCTCGATAAGTCCTCGATATTGCGTCTTTTATTCTTCAATTCTTTCTCCAATATGATATCCTTTTCGACAGTACCGTATTCCGCTTTCCTCCTGCCAGATTTATAGTACTTCTCTATGAATTCTTTCGGATATTCACTGTTACATTAGCATTCGTTGGTGAGATTGATCTCATTTCTTGAAGTTTATTTGGAGAAAAGCTTTCCCGAATCCCTACTAAACCTCTCTTTTAGCCTACAGTACACAGGCTGTTGAAGTACAAGTATTAACCAGTCTCAGTTGTTTTGTATATATATATATATATATATATATATAATATCTTTAGATTTATTCAGTTTGCTTATTTGTTTTGCGATCTTCCTACTTTGAAGTCAAATTAAGAGAAAAGTCATTGTTTTAATATTCGCAGTGGAAGAAATCAATGTATTCTAATCTTTACCGTTCAGAGATGTTACGGCTACTGACTGTCTGGGAAAGATTTTGAATGGTACACACCATCATGCACAGAAATTGAATAAGATTTATTTTCACCAATTGAGCTGATTAGTTGGCGCAGTTAAAAAAAAGGAAGAAGTAGTGAATTAATGAATCATAACTGTTAAGAGGTTATCGTGAACACCAGCAGTCAGTGTACTGTATACCCGACTTGTTTCCTTTTAAAATGCATCTTGTCAACTATTCAGTTAAGCGGCTTAGATGATGTATATCTGTGTATACAAAACACGCTCAATTTGGGGTTGCACATAAGTGTTGCTGATGAGTACTGAAAAAGTACAACTAGGTCGATCCATCAAATCTTATTTTATGAAATTATTTTGGATTTCATGTGGTTTTATTTTACTAGCGGGAAATGTTACGCCTTTGTTGAAATGTCGACTACAGTCAGTTAGTCAGTCAGAAGAGTGAGGGTGCATCCAGATGATGCGTCCCATACAAGAAGTAAGGCTTATCTTTTACTCTACCTCTACCCACTATCGAGTGAAAGGAAATTTCGGATCTACCAACAGAATAATTAGTCATAAAAAGTGATATCTTACAGTCTGTCTGTCTGGATTCAACATAGAACTTGGCACCGAAGTGCAGCAGTTCGAGTTGCCACGTTCCAAATAGCCCACAGAGGTAGACAAGAAGATGAGTGAAGAGAATTAATAGAGTTTGACAAGTATAAGAGTGAAACAGAATGGGTAATGGTAGAAAGGAATATGAAAGATTACAGAGACTGAATACATCTGCGCCATTGACAACGATTTTGAGCCATGTCACCTATTGTCTCCAGCCATTGATTCCTAGAGTCCCGAGGGCCCCAACCCGGGAGTCTGCATCTCCCTACCTGACTCAGTTTAACTGTCAAGGATTTCATGGATTGATGCCATGTTTTTGTTTGGCCACCACTGGCTCTTTTCCAACCTGAACCTATATCAGCTAGCAATGCCCGTCGGGGGAGGCGGTGGTTAGGCATGCGCAGCACGTGACCTAGCCATCTTAGTCTATGTAACTTTATAGCCTCGTCGATTGATTTTCCCTCTTTGCCCAACACTCTACGCCTAACGTCAACATTACTTACCTTGTGAAACCACCTAACGTGAGACAGAGATCGCAGACATCTATGATCGAAAGCAGTCAACCTTTTCATGTCTTCAACGCGTATTGGCCATGTTTCAGAGCCATAGAGAAGGACGGAGCGAACTGCTGAGCAGTACACACGTCCCTTGGTTGATAACCGGATGTCACGCCTACGCCAGAGATGGTGTAAGTCAGCGAAAGCAGCTCGAGCTTTTCGGATCCGTGCTGAGATTTCATCGCCAATCAGTCCGTTGGTGCTAATACAACTTCCCAAGTAGGTGAAGTGGTCAACATGTTCTATCACTTCACTCCCTATCACTAAGTTAGGGGTTGACGTGGTCCAGTCCTGTAGCAGCATCTTACATTTTGCAGGGGCGAATCGCATGCCAAACATACGAAGATTGCTGCTCAAGGTGTTCAGAAGACTCTGCATTTTGTCAGCATCCTCCCCTAACAGGACTATGTCATCTGCATATTCTAAGTCCATAAGATTATTCCCTGGTAACAAGTCGATTCCTAAGTCACTACGTTCAGTTAAGGATACTTCCATTAGCATATCTATGATGAAGTTAAACAGAAATGGGGAAAGTGGACATCCCTGTCGGACACCACTGGTTGTTACCAATTCAGATGACAATTCCCCATAAGCCCTTACACGACTACGTGAGTTTGAATAGAGTGCCTTGATTAGTGCAACGTACTTTCTTGGCACTCCCTTCACAGTCAGACATTGCCATAGTACCTTTCGATCCACTGAGTCGAAGGCCGCCTTCAAGTGAAGAAATATGGCAATATCTTACAGTTGTTTTTTCCATTAGAGTTTGATGTTTCCTAAGCTGTACGATATAAAAGGGTTTTAAATATCTATCATCGAACTATATACGTCTACATTTGAAGAAAGGATTTAGTTAAGATTTAATAATTATGTTAGTTCTAGTTTATTAAACAGTGTGAAATATTATATTCTTATTGTCTCCTTTAGTTCGTAGAGGAACATAGGGCTTCAGCCGCACATCTCCATTGCATTCAATTCTCTGCCAAAGTTTTCATCTGGCTCCAGGTGTGCCCGTATGCTTTCATCTCCTATTCACATAACCTCCTCCATGTCACCCTTGCACTGACGACCAAGTCGCCACTTCCCTTTCGGGTTCCACTCGAGCAATGGCTTGTCTAGTGATGTCACTTGATGGTTTGTTTTCTCAGAGTATGGCCAACCCACCTACATTTTCCTCTGCATATTTGTTGCATAATTGGTTCCTGCTGGGTTGGTTCGCCCTCATAGATCCCTGTTGCTGATCTTTTCTGGCTAGAAATCTGTTCTCCGGTAGTATTTAGTGAAGACAGCTATTTATGAGGGTCCGTAGGCTGTTTAAAGTGCCCTTCGTGACGTGTCGAGTCTCTGATCTGTATAGTAGCATTGATTTCATATCGGAGTTGTAAATCCAGATCTTGTTCTTCATGCTGAGTGCTGTTGATCTCTATACGGACATGAGAGTAATGAAAGCTTGCCTTGCTTTCCCATCCTCGTTTTACATCCTCGTCAGTTCCACCTGCCTGTAGTTGAGACGATGCTTCTCAGGTAGGTAGGCGAAGGAGGCTGCTTCTCTCAGATTTTTCCAATTTATGCTGATTGTTGTCTGTTGTTGTTGCTGTTGATGTTGGCTAGGAATCTACATCACCTCTGTTTTATCTATGTTCACCTGAAGTCCTATCTTCTTTGGATGCTTCTTCTGCCAACTTGTTGCTTTTCACTTGCATAGCTTCCACTTTGTGGAAAATCAGGCATGTGTCACCGGTGAAGCCCAGATCCTCCAAGTTTTTTGTGTGGGTCCATTTTATGCCTGTCTCTTCGTTGCCCGCCGCTGTCTTTCACATTATCCAGTCTACCGCAAACAGAAAAATCATCGGAGATAGTAAAACATTGTTAATGTTTAATTTCGAAGAAAAAGAACACCTGATGAAGAAGGATTTTCCTTCTTAATAAGCATCCTGGTAAATTGCTATTATCTTGAATTAAACAGCCTATCCAAGTAATATTAGCAGTTTACTTTCAGAATAAGTTCTCTTTTGTTTTCTGTCAGCTCTTTAACTGTTCTCCTTCTATTTTTTTCATAATATTTTATTTTCTTCCACTTAGGATATCCATCAGTTGAATAATATCTCTTATTCATTTTCTTCAGAGGTACTGTTTTATACTACTGGTCTGTATTAATTTAAGTAGCACACAACATATAGTTGTATAGTTTTAAAGAATATTACTACTACGCATTTTTATATGGTATCATTAAATTTTACGTTGATTTTTTTTACGAATGACAATTTTTATAAATATCGAACTTATTATAGTCATGCGTATTTTTTTAAATTTAAAATTCGGTTGTAACTTCTCTCATCGTTTCTTTTTCGAAGAAAGATAACTGTTTTCGACTATGTACTCATATTATTTTTATAAATAATTATCATGACTATTTCGTAATAATAATTAAAGTAATAGTACCACACTGTGTTATACGTTATGACATCACATGATATGAGCGTATCGTTGAAAAATAATCCCTAAGATTATAGTTTCTGCTATTTTTCTTTTCTCTTGTAAAGATAATTAAATATTTCTTTCTGAAATCTGTTTTTGTCTGTTTATCTGTTTTTTTTGGCAATCAAATCTGAAATTTGTTCAAATCATTCACAGATATAGAATTTATTCTGACTTATTACGAATTTGAAAGAGGTTACTTCATTCACTCACTTATCTAGGGAGCATTGTCTCAACTACACGCAGTCGGAACGGACGAGGATGTCAAATCGAGCGAGAATCGGGAAGGCGAGAAACACATTCATCAACCTGAAGACAATCTGGAAATCTTCGTCACTCAGCCAGCATCAACAACAAAATTCGGTAGGATTTCCAATACAAACGTCAAGTCAGTTCTTCTGTATAGGACGGATCTGAAACTTGGCGGGCGGGTCACAAAGAACATTTCCAACAGCCTGTTGCAGACCTTCCTCAACCAACAACTGTCTTCCTTCTATATTGAAGATCAGATGGCCGGGCCGGAGAGAATCACCAACAAGAAACTATGGGAACGAACAAACAAAGCAAGAACCAAACGCCCAACAAATATGCAGGAGAAAGTGGAGATGGATCGGCCACTCGCTGAGGGGACCGCTGGGTGACATCGCGCGCGCGTCAGGCCATTGCTCGAGTGGAACCCGAAAGGGAAGCGGCGAGTAGGACGTCAGTGCAAGGGTGACATGGAGGAGGTCGTGTGAAGAGGAGTTGAAACAGTATGGACTAACATGGATGCAGGTGAAAAGTACAGCAGAAGGAAGACAGAAGCAAATGGAGACGTGCAGTTGAAGCCCTATGTTCCACTAGGAACCCAAAGGAGCAATAATAATAATATTACGAATAGATTATAGATGCATTCACACACAGATATAATAGCATTTTCAAGAGCTGATTTGTAGGGATTCGGTTGATTGGTTACGGGATTTCATCATGAGTTGACATTGGTTAGAGAACCATTGGAAAACCTGGGAATCCTGGACAGTCGTTTCGTCCTAGTCTGGGGCTTTCCAGCAGTACTCACCCAGGATCTTCCGGTTACAAGGCAAGCTCAGATACCATACAGCCACTGGGACCCGATTCAATGGCCAACCCATGAATTCTAACTTCTACCAATTTATAATTTTAGAGTGACCACTAACCTATGTCTTCGGCGGGAACTCCATCCTTACTTCTAACTGGATGGACCTCACTGCTCACGATTTTTCTAACTGATATCAGTTCGTGGTCAAACTCATAATAATATTTATTGATTTGCTTTCTAATCAAACTGTTACATGTAGTTACAATAAGATGATGTTTTTTTTTCGTCTCTTTTATTTACAGTATGGAGGGAAGTATTCTTCATCTTCCAGAGGTGATTGCATTAAAGAAAAAGTATAAAGCTTATCTATATTTGGATGAAGCACACAGTATCGGTGCTTTAGGTCAAATGGGTCGTGGTGTAGCAGATTATTTTGGTGTTGATCCACGTGATATTGATATTGCTATGGGTACATTTACAAAGAGTTTTGGTTCATGCGGTGGTTATTTAGCTGGTAATCGAAAGTTAATTGATTATTTACGTTCAACATCGCATAGTGCTGTATATGGTGGAAGTATGCCAGCACCAATAGCTCAACAGATTATATCAGCAATGAGAATAGTTATGGGAAAAGATGTTCCTGGTGAAGGTGAACGAAGGTAATCCTTACACTTATTGTTGAAATAATTCTTTGTCTTATAAAATTAATTTATATTTGAGTAAATATTTTTTTTTAATGTTCGACACTTTGAATAGTCCAATCCTTTTTTTTTGTAAAAATAAGCATGTTTATTCACAAAGATTATCACCAGTCGAACGTAAAGCTGAATTTATATACAACGTATTTATCTTACGTGGGTATCGTAGTTTCACATAAGTACCCTTTATCTTTACGTTGTCTCCCATGGGAATTAAAAATCAGTACCTCCTGCTTTAACCACTAAAAGTTGATTCATCAAGTTGGGGATTATACATATTTTCATTATTTTCAGTTTTATTTAAAGCCTGATAGTATATGTGCACAGTTACTTTAGAGACCTGTTGACACAAAGCTTTTTACATTGGTATTTAGTCGCAACTATTATTGTTTAAATCTTCCATGAACTAAGACGTCAAATACTCAACTTTTCAATGAATAGTGTTCTCTAAGCTGGTTGGTTTAGTTGCGGAGATTTCATCGTCCTTCAGGACAACATGTTCTTCAGCGCAATATTTAGCATAAAGTGAAATGATTTGAATTTTTCATGAGTGATATAATTGCGTCTCCTGGTGACCATCTTTACATATGTATTGATCATTTTCTATTGGCTTGGATTTCAAACCTTCTGGTCACATGATTTACTTTTTGTTAGTTGGTATATTTGGTCTATATTAGCGTGTTTTTTAATGGCATTTTCGTTTGAGTACCAGGTTTCTAGGAATTCCCTGGCACTTCTGGTGTTTCCTCTGTCTAAGATTTTGATATTATCCCAATAAAATTGATGTCCATAGTTGTCTGTATGCATTGAAACTAAAGAATTTATATCATGTCTTTTCATGGCTGACTTGTGTTCTTGGATTCTTATTCGAAGGGGACGTCCACTTTGGCCGATGTAATGTCTGTTACAGTTCATACAATTTATTTTGTAAATGGTATCAGTTTTATCTCCTTTTTCTGTTGGATCTTTCGATTTGCACAACATCGAATTAAGCGATTTGACTGGCTTGTGTGCTATATCTATTTTAAATGGTTTCAATATTCTATCTGTTATTTCAGAGATATTTTTCATGTATGGTAGGATGAATTTTCTCGTTGGTCTTTGATGATGGTTCCTTGTTGGTGTTGTGATTCTATTTTAAACACTTTTTGATGAAATTTTGTGAATAACCATTCTTTTTGAAGACCGTTTGTAGGTATTTTTGTTCTATTCTTTTCAACTCTGGAGTGCTACAGTGTGTTTGAATTCTTTTAAACAATGTCTGAACACAGTTTCTTTTTTGAGTAATTGGATTATTGTTAGTATATTTGAGTATTTGATTTTCAATAAAACTAAAAAATGAATTCACCTGCTTCACTGAGAAATTAATTTAAAATGGTTATACTTTGAGGTAAAAAATAAACACCACCAGTTTCTAACATCATTTTCATGTTTTGCATCTTCATTCATTAATGTGAGCATATTCCACTTCTTTGTTTCGCATTTTGATTTTTTGCATGATTTTGGTCACTGTCATCAATATTATAATAATAATGGGATAAAAATCTATCAGTATCTTCACATTACTGGACTACAAATAAACCATTTGAAACATGTGCGTCCGTGGCACAGTGGTTAGAACTCTCGCCGACCATGCACATGGTCTGAGGTTAGATCCCCTGCCAACGCACACCTGATATCTATGGTCGACCTGCAGAATTTGGGCTACCGATATCCATGCTGAAAATTCCATACTTGTACCAAAAATACAGTGTGGAATCAAGCTGTAATCAAAAATAAAAATAAATAAATAAATTTAATATTAAGCATCAGGGTTCCCCGGTGTCAAATCGTATTATGAAAGAAGATAGAAGGTGGATAGCATTTGCTCTATTTAAATCATTTTCGGATTGCATTGCAATAAAATATTTTTTTGAATTGAAGATAAAACAGCTTATAAATGATACTTTATACACCAACAAGCTAAGAATAAGTTCTTCCATTATTGTACATTATTTCCACAGGGAGAGTAGTAATTAGTGATATTTTAGATTTTGTGAATTTTAGAATTTTCTATAGTTTGGTTTGTAAGGGTTAGTTATTTTTTTACGAGTTGATTACGGATTGATATCTGTTAGAGAACCATTGAAAACCAGTACTAGAGTACTGGATAGCTGCTGTTTCATCCTAGTTTGGGAATCATCGGCGTTACGCGCCCACTTGGATTCGAACCCAGGACCTTCCGGTTACAAGGCCAGCGAGCTCGTATACCATTCAGCCACTGGAACCCGATTCAATGGTTCATTTAGTGATTGCATTTACTAATTATAACTAATTTAGATATCCTGTCTATCTATTCCCAAGCATAAAGATTAATATATCTACTTAGGTATGCCAAAGAAGTAAAACGGATATGGCAAATAATTAGATAGAATCCTGTAGAAATGTGAATTCTTATCAAATTTACTGTACTACAGAAAAGAAAAAAGGTAAATCACTGGAAATAGAAAGTTGTGTCCTAACAAAGATTAAGAAGAATGTCAATGTACTTAAGTATACTTGCTGTATATTTATTGGTCTTAAATTCAATATTGAGGTCAGTAGCTTATGACATTTTGAATAAGTAATCTAACTTTTATCTGTCACCATTCACACAGTTTAACAATCTAATCGTGACCTGAGCTTCATAGAAAGCTAGAATACGCACTGGTATAAAGTGTATAACAACAACTAACCTCATTTACTCAGATAGCCATGTTTTATTTCAACTATGATTACCTTTTTAGCCTGTATACTTCTGTTAAGCTGTCATGTTGCCATCTCTTCAATAGGTACTGCTTATTTTTAGAAAGTTTAGACAAATGAATTTTATTTTCGCCTATAATATCAGTGGTGTGAGTAGGTGGCACAGCGGTAGAATGCTCGCCAGATATACAGGCGGTCTGGGGTTTAATCCCCGGCCGGAGCACTGCTTTACCTCACTAAGCCAGTAATAGGGTTGGCAAAGAGAGAAGGTTATCATGAGGCTAGCAACCCCGTCCTATAAAAATAAACACTACTGCTACAGACACTTTAAGCCTCCAGCTTGAAGCCCTATGTTCCACTGGGAACGTAAAAGAATAAAAGAAAGAATTTCAGTGAACATCAGCCGTGCAACAAAAGTAGAAGTCTTCATTGCCATAAAGTTATTGGAACGCCGCCGAGAAGGTAGCAGGATCAAACGGAAGCACTTAAAATGGATCCAGATATCTCATCGGTTTTCTGAATGCCACTACTGAAGAAACTTTGGAAGGAAGGAAGGAAAGGTACCTGAAGATTGCAATAAAGGAAAGCTTGTCAAACTCCCAGCGAAAGACGCCACTGACCTTCGCGACAACTGGCTTGGAATAATGTTGCTCTCTACCTCACAAGAAGTGCTGAGTCTTGTCATTCTGGAGACACTAGATGTTCTAGACGAAAAACCACACCTTGGACACGCTGGATTCAGGAAAAGAAAAATAATTTTCGGATTAAATCACAGTGTGGTGAGAGCAGGCTGCTAGCCGATTGGTTTGCACTAATCTACGTTAAGGTCTAGGTCACTAATATGGGCCGTGAGAAAATATGAACAAGCCTGAGTCAACAACCAATCACAGCAAAGTTAACGTGGCAAAATATGATTCGCAGAGAGAACTCTATTTGTCAAGGAATCCCGAAACAACCAATCAGAAGCCTGCGTTTGTCTACCTAAACAACCAATCAGATGACTGCGCTTGTCTATAATAATGTAGTTGAAAGATGTATAAATACGTGTTGATTTTCATAATAAAACGATCTGTTGCCTGGCCCTTGTCTTCTGTTGTTACAACAGTGCCACGCATCATCAGACAGCATAGAATGGCAATCAAGTCTCTACCTCAGCTTAATCGGCTCTGAAAATATCTTCGACAACATCAACGCTTTGGAGTGCCCCAACCGCCTGACATCATTCAATATTAATAATGCCACATGTCAGTTAATCCACAACGGAAAACTCAGTGGAGCTTTTGAAGTGAACACGGGAGTCAGGGAAGGTGGGCTACTATCAAAGATGATATTCCTAACTGTGGTCAACTGGGCTATGTGGTACACCATACTTGGGTAGTGAGGAGACAGAAATACGTTGAGCCACTAAGACAAATCTAGGAGATCTGAATTTTGCAGATGATTTGTGTTTGACGTCACACAAACTCGAAGATCTACAGGAGAAAACTAACAGGTTGTCAGAAAAGGCTGGCAGGGAAATACAGGACTTCAAGTAAGTGTAAAGAAGATAGAGGTGATGAAGATACCTAGCCAAGAACAACAAGCTCTAGTCACCAACAGCTGGGGGAACTTGAAGCAGGTTACCACTCTCACTTATCTAAGCAGCATCGTTGTGACTATCGCATCGGTGGTTCATTGGCAGAACACTCATTAACCACGCAGTCGGTCCGGGTTTTGATTCCCAGCCGATGCACTCCTAACCCTTGCTTATCCCGTAGTAAGTCCGGTAAAGAGGGAAGGTTTGGCGTGAGGTCAGCAACCCCACCCCATAAAGGAAACATTACTGCTACTGAAATTCAAAGTCGAAGCTTGGATCTCTGTGTTCCACACTCGGAACGCGAAGAAATAAGATAAATAATAAATCGTTGCGACTACAGGTGGCACGGATGAAGATATCAAAGGCAGGACTGGAAAGGCGAGATAGACCTTCACTAATCTGAAATTAGTGTAGAGATCTACTGTACTCAACAAAGAGAACACGATTTGGATTTTCAACACTAATGTCTAGTTAGTTCTTCAATGTGGTTCCAAAACTTGATGCATCACCAAAAGAATTTTGAACAGGCTTCAACCTTGTATCAACATCTCCATGGTGAAGATTAAATGGCCAGAAAGGACCTCAAGTGAAACTTGAACGGGAAACGACGAGCTGAGCGTCAGAAATTGACATAGATAGGGTCATGTTAAGAGGAGATGGAAGCTTACAGACAGTCGTGGAGCCAGCTAAAGACGGCTGCGAAAAACCGGATGAAATGTGGATGCGCTGTCGAAGTCCTATATTCCACTCAGAACCTAAGGGAATAATAATAATATGATGGATATCCCAAATTTCGACTACTTTCGTATATAATACAATTCAATGGCCACCATATATATTTTTTATATCTTATCACGATTCCACTGGCAAACAATACATAATTCTCCAATGAATAGTAGGATAAATAATGCAATTCATCTGATCCACTCCCTAAATTCCGGTTATTGATATGATTTTGTTGTTGTTTGAAATAATAATCTGAATTGCGACAAAATATTCATGATTATATTAGTAGATAAATATGAAGTGACGAAATAGGCTATTGCATGGAGGATTTCATCATGAACTGACATCAGTTAGAGTAGGGTACCTGCTGTACCCTACTGATACAGTAGGTTGAAGATGAGGCAGTAACTCATCGAAGAAGACATTGCGAAATGGTCGCGCTATGTCGTGAATTGGCAGAAGTTAGAATTCAAGGACCACTGGGTCAGGTCCCAGTGGCTCAATGATCTACGAGCTCGCCTTGTAACCAGGAGATTCTGGCTCGAACTCCGGTGGGTGAGTACTGATGAAAAGCCCCAGACTAGGACGAAACAGCTGTCCACTACACCCAGGTTTTCCAATGGTTCTCTAACTGATGTCAGCTCATGATGAAATCCTCTATGCAATCAAACACAAAATCCCGACAAAACCAATACTTAAAAATAGGCTATGATTTGTAAAATGGTTCTTGGGATGTATAAAACTTATTTATGAATGTAGAATTATAAACTTAATAAATAATTAAAATATTACGTAACAAAGTGGAAATTTAGAAAATATTGCAGAAAAATCTGTTATATTAAATAAATGCAGGGTGAAAAGTCAGGTATTACCGGAATGTAAAAATAATAGCACTAGTCAAAATAATAGTAGGTATATATACACACACTAAATAAACAAAGCGAAAGATAAACAGATCGAAGACGAATTAGAAAGAGATAGCCAAAGCTTTAGCAATACAAATGAGTCGAACACGTTATGGCTTTGGTAGAGTATTTTTTTTCGCCTTATAGATAACTTGATAGGAAGAGGTTGTGATGAAGATAAGATGGCCTGTATCAGTCAGATTTTCAATTATAGCTCCACCTCGATCACTTTGTAACCGCGCAGGATAATGTTCTTGTACTGTTTTAGATAAAACCTGCGTCTAACGACCAATATGCCTAGCTGTACAGGGGGAGTTGAACTAGTAAACACACATTAAGCTAGTTAACTGAGGTTTGTTGTCCCTCAGGTTGCTGAACAGTAATGGTCGATTGGAAAACTGTATTCTCAACGATGTTGTAGAGAGCGTCATTTGTAGACACTGTTAGAATTTTCTCCTAAGGAAGTTGGTAGCTACGTCATTATTGAATTAAAGTTTCATATATGGTATTTTCTTGGATACAGATGTCAAAACTCCTTTCATAGGTTGTAACTGTGTGATTTTGTCTATAAAACATGAGGGACATCCATTCTCGACTAGCATTTTTCTTAGAAGATTTCACTCTTCCACCAAAGCATCAGGACTACATATACGCCGAATGACAGTGGTAGGAATTTATCAGCTAACCATTTCATAATGGCTTTCTATGAATGGGTCATGTCATGGTTCCATTAGTCTTCCGCGATGCCTCCAGTTCAAGAAAAGTGAAAATAAATATTAGACTTGTTTGTCATTTCAAGTTCGAATGTCATCGCTGGATGGCAACTATTAAATGCATTTAATGCATTATTCAAATCAAAGTCGTCACAAATAATAAGAGCACCATCCTCATACACTTTATACAGTTGAGAATCTTGGATTGTTGACTTGAGTGTTAATCATTCTCTAGACTGGCTGTAACTTTGCACTTCTTTTTTAGACTTGTACATTCCATGAACCATGTTTCTTATTGAGTTGCATACCCTATTTTATCACTTTCTTTTTAAATATGATTACAATCACAAGTATTTTGTGGCACTTCACATTATCATTATTATTATTTCAAAAAAAGATCATATATTACATTAGATTGTACACTTTGATAAGAAGATTTGCTGAAAAGAGTCTTCTTGCCAGATCTATTGCTTTTTCTTTTCCTATGTATGTCTCGATGGAGGAGCTTAACCATGACTTACATCATGGTTACATGTAAATCAGCACTCGGCATAAAAAATAAGATCCGGATTTTCAACTCCAATGTGAAGTCAGTGCTACTTACTGTACGGATCAGAGACTTGGCGCGTCACAAAGAGCATCTCAAACAAACTACAGACTTTCATCAACAGTTGTCTTCGCTCAATACTCAAGATCAGATGGCCGGCCAAAAAAGATCAGCAACAGGGATCTCTGGGAGCGAACCAACTCAGCAGGAACCGATTGTATAACAAATAAGCAGGAAGAAATGGAGGTGGACTGGCCATACTTTGAGGAAACAAACCTCAAGTGACATCACTAGACAAGCCATCGCTCGAGTGGAACCTGAAAGGGAAGTGGCGACTTGGTCGTCAGTGCAAGGGTGACTTGGAGGAGGTCATGTGAAGAGGAGATGAAAGCACGTGGGCAGACTTGGAGACAGGTGAAAACTATAGCAGAGAACCGAACGCAATGGAGATGTGCGGCTGAAGCCTCATGTTTCTCTAGGAATTAAAGGAAATAATAATACATGATGTAAATGAACAACAGAAGAACACATAACTTAGACTCATTTTCAACTGGAAATTACCTTATAACCATCTACTTGTTGTAACAGCATTTGTTAAGCTCAACTACATTGATTAAGGTAATATAATTTGAACCGAAATTCTTTAAACGGTTATTAAGTACATATATATGTATATTTTATATTCCGTGTAACTAAGACAACTCTAATAGTAGAATTAAAGAATGTTAATGTCGACAATAATTTCAAAATATAACATCTGTTGAGATGGTATATTAAACTATGATGCTATGAAACTATTTTTTTTTGTTTCTTTCTTCAGAAACCGGTATCTATGGTTTCATAATATTTATTAAGGTAAAACAAACAAACAAATAAACAAACAGAAAATTCATTTAGATTAACTGAAGGCATACCTCCTTTAAGCTTATCATTATATTGAATGTATAAAATAAGTACAGATATCTTGTAAAATACAGTCTATAATAAATAATTTTTTTAGCATAGTTGTTGTATAATATAAAGTAATAACAATTGTGTTGACTAACGATAACATCAGCAGAAAAGTAAATATGATACATGAAGTGGGAATTTGAAAAACTAGGAAAAATCTAACAGAGTTATTTTGTCCTTATAATATCATCAACATACTGTCATGAGACTTTACAAACAAGCATCTTGTGAATTGACTTAGATTCCTTTATTTCTACAAACTGTCAATGAAATAAATTACTATAAATAGTTTATTACATGCATGAGTTAAGGCATTTTGAACTAATTAGTTAGTGTTTTAAGTAAAGAACTACAAGACTGATTACTAAGTGACTTCATTTAGAAAACCACTGAAACCTAATTGGTAGATATGGTGACTAACAGTGGAATCCAGGATGCTCATTTCGTCCTATTCGGAACTTGCCAACTGGATTCCACTGCTAGTCACCATCCACTGATTAAATTCTAACTGCATGCCCAGATACGTCGTCGAAGCATCTGAACAAGAAGCCGACATGTCAACCTGAGACCGAGCACTTAGGTCCAATCAATCGATGGGAAAATCTCAAATTCAATTAAGTAACCACTGAAATCAATCAAATCCATGCGAACTCATACTTGAAAATTAGTCTAGTGCTCATCAGTGACTGACCACAGTGTGAAGTATACATATCGCGAATTGGTCGAAGTCAAAAATTGTGAGTAACTGAGTTCCATGTCACCTGCTGAATAGTCTAAAAGCTCACCATGTAACCGGAAAGCCCTGAATTTGATCCCTGGCAGGGTCATGGGTGTTTGATGTCAAAGAGTCTCAAAAATGGACGAAATAACTGTTCAGTCATTCACTGGTTTTTAGTAATTCTCTAACTGAAACCAGTTCATGATTAATTTTGAAATAAATCTGCGCAAAGCAACACTTGTAAGCCAATAGTTTTGTCGAAAATAGGTCGTCTTTGAATGTGTTACTACTCTCTGGTAACTTTGTGCCTATATTTTTAAATTTCATTATTACTTTTTCGGGCAATTTATAATAATAGTGATAAAGCTTTTTTTCAGGGTATATTTGAACATATGGTACAAATATTTTCAGCGTATTGACTTCCAAAATACTTTTTCCTTCATACAGGATTTACATGTAAAGTAATAATCTGAAGGATGTCTTCATTTCGTTGAAGAATTGCACAACGGTTACTTGGAAACAAGTTAAATCAATGCGCAAGTTCATCTATAGATCACTTGATTTAACTGGACGATTAAAACAATGATAAATCCAGGTGAAATTAACCATTTCGGTGGAAATCAATTTCGGTAGCCCAGGAATTCAAACAGGCCGTCTAATTTATATACTTCGTTGCAGATACCCAACCTTCAACTTTAAATATTTGTGTTAATAATTGAAAATTAGGAATTACACAAATAAATACTCCTCATCTGTTAATAACTCTCATCGCTACATTGTTTAGACCTTAGACACTTCCTTGAAATTCACATATTCCTCATAAACCAACTTCTTAAATAATAATTCTTATTACTGAGATATTAGATTTACATTTAAAAAAATACAGCAGTGACTTAATTCTTTAATTTATTGAACTTAATTTGCACAAAAAACTATCATAGAATCTGAGAAATTGTTGAGTAAATTTTAACAAATGCATTACTGTGATTAAACATAAGCAACTGTAATGAAAATTATATTCTTAACCTTTTATCTTCTTATCTATTTTATGAATTTGAGTTACAGGTAGTCATCATACCTTAAGCAAAATTTTCATTGTATATCTAAATACTAATTAAATGATGAATTAGTTAAGGCTGGTTCGATACTAGGCTAGGCTTTGATTTGACACTAGTATCTAGTGTGATGCGTTTAGTCCTCTGATTGGTGTAGACTGAATTCTATCAGTCAGGTTGTAATGTGACCACCATTCTAGCTAGCTCGCCATCATGATGCACATTGATTTGATGGTATTAGATGGTGGTCACATTACAACCTGACTGATAGAATTCAGTCTACACCAATCAGAGGACTAGACGCATCACACTAGTTACTAGTGTCAAATCAAAATATCCACTACAGTCCTACAGGAGGTCAATTGTGAGCCCTAATAGCTCAGTGGTAACGTCTCTGACTGCAGTATTCACTGAGTGACGCGAGTTTGAATCTCAGAAGGAACATGAGTTCCTTCAAGGTTGCACATACGCCTTACTGACGAGTGGGTGCCAAGTAGCACGAAACCTAGGTAGAAGGCTTCCTGTGGCCGATTGCCTCCAACCGTCTAGTACTAGGCTAAGCTGTTGCGGTGAGGTAATGAACTAACTAACTTTTTGGTTCGTATCACTCAAGACACCTTATTTTGGAAACAAACAACTTCTAAAATTGAAAGTTTCACCTGTTAACTTGTGAGTAATTTCTGTCCAAAAAGCCGAATTGACTTTCTTTTTGAATTTTCCTGTTAATTTTTAGACATATTATTCTCCTTACTAGATGGAACTACTACTAAATAGAGTTTGGAGAACATTTTACGCTATACAGTTAAAGTTTAGGAATGTGATTGCACATAAACTATTCTGAAAGTTGTATTTACATCACCTAAGTTCTATTTCAGGACTACTTGATAAGAAGTCACTACATCTAAGTTATTTATTTGTGCGAACATTGTGCATTGCGAAAATGTAAAGAAACATTTCTGTAAATCTTTTGAATAATAATGATAATAATAATAATAAGATATGCCTAAATCTCCTGTCCTTTTTATCATTTCCACTATTTTAGACTAAAGTGTCTGGCTCAGAATACGCGTTATTTTCGTGCACGACTACATGAAATGGGTTTAATTGTTTATGGAAATCGTGATAGTCCAGTAGTACCAGTTATCATCTATATGCCAGCTAAATTAGTCGCTTTTTCAAGAAGATGTTTAGAACTGGGACTTGGTACAGTGGTTGTTGGCTTTCCAGCTACAACTCTACTTTTGTCCAGAGTACGTTTTTGTATATCATCATCGCATACACGAGAATTATTAGATAAAGTAAGTCTTTTTTGTTTAAAAAATACATCTTATTTATTCCCTTTGTGTGGTGCTAATATTGTAACTTTATTCATTTTAAATAGTCTTTAAATATTAGAACAAGACACATAAGCGAACAATATTGTTTTCATTACAATTAAGGTATTTTGTATTTCCCAATGAATGAAAAACAAAATGATATTGTCGTTTTTACTGACGTTTCGCTGTTTATTGCTAATAGCTTTATCAAAGTATTAAGAATAATATTGTTTTCAATTAGATCTTCTTCAGGCTTTACTCTTATTTGCATAGATTTATATATAAAAATTTTAACCAATGACGGTGATTTTGTGGATCAAATGATAGTAATAATAATAATGTGGTAAATGTTTTGAACGTAATTAATAACGATGATTATAGTGATAACAAAATATTGATAATGAGATTTATCCAGGTGGAGATAAGAATAACAAAGGTAGTAATATACGTATATGTAGACAATTCAATAAATAAATTAGGTGAAATCTTAAAAGTTACGTAATACTAAAGGTAGGTGAAGTGGACAGATAATCAGAGTTTAAATAAATATCATAAAAATACGAAAGAGATGAAAAATAAGAAAGGGTGGGAGGGTTTTGAATAAAATTCACCTAGGCCAAGGGAGAGACAAAGGTAGAACAAACTTCTTTTGTATGCAAAGACTAGGAATGTTCTCCCGATATTCAAGTACTGGTTTGTAGGGATTTGGTTGATTGGTTACAGGATTTCATCGTGAGCTGACATTGGTTAGAGAGCCATTGGAAAACCTGGAAGTACTGGGCAGCTGTTTCATCCTAGTTTGGGACTCTTCATCAGTACACACCCAATACCAGAGTTTGAACCCAGGACCTTCTGATGACAAGGCGAGCTAACTCGTATACCATTAAGCCACTGAGACCCAATCCAATGGCCAGCCCATAAATCCCAACTTCTGCCAATTTACGACATAGTGCGACCCCTATCCAATGTCTTCGGCGAGTATTTGTCCTCACAGCCAACCTGCTGCACCCTACTGGTCAAAACTTCCCACTGGAATCCCAGGCAACTACCTACCTGAATAGGGCCAGTCGCTAGTGAGCATCTCATTGATATTCTGGGATATCCTTCAGATTACTTTACATGTAAATCCTGTATGAAGAGAAAAGTATTTTGGAAGTCAATACGCTGAAAATATTTATACCATATGTTCAAATATACTCTGAAATAAAGCTTTATTATTATCAAGGAACACAAAGCTTTTATTAGAACATGTCGCGCACGCATTCACTTTAAATAATTCATGACTTACAATAAATTGTCATTTTCTCTTGTTAAATTAGATTTTTATGTTGTTTCTGTTCTAATCAGTTTGTTTTACTTTCTTATTACTGATTTATCTAACAGGCTTTAAGTATAATTGATCAAGTGGCTGAAGAATTAGGTCTGCGTTATAGTAAACAACCAATCCCACAATGGGCTAAAGATATTCTAGACGATAGTAAAAAACATCCGCCTTATATGAATGGTATATTGAAAACTGGTGAACCAAAAAATGAAGAACTCAAACATTCATCTGTACTGGATGCTATGAATACTAAAAACAAGGTGAAAAAACGTTGTTTAAAAAGAGATGCCAATGAAAAATGCGGAATTAATACACACTTTTAACTTTGTAAGCTTGATTTGATGTGTTGTTTCCTATAAGATTCTTTTTTTCCATTGTATTTGTTCTACTTTAAATTTATTTATTTATTTAAATTTATTACTGAATTCACGTTCATAATCAAAGATATTTGATTCCCATTCTAAAAGAAATCTAAACGAATTTAATGATATGCATTACACTTAGTTAAGCAGTGAAAACTCAAGACCAGATGATAAGTGTCATATTCTGGTACTAATTAGCTTTCTGTTACTGATTACGGTTCATGACAAAATCTGTTTTCGAACCGATCGAATCTTCACAAATCCCCAGTCTCACTAAAAATATAAATGCATAACACGGAATAATCATCTGCTTTCACTGCTGACCAAACTTTGCCGTCTTGCCGACCATCTACTGGTCATATGGGTGGAAACAATCTATATAATGCCTCAGTCCGCCTTTTTTCCAAGACTAATATTAATTGGTTACAGGATATCATAATGAGTTGACATCAGTTAGAGAACTATTGGAAAACTTGGGAGTACTGGACAGCTGTTTCGTCCCAGTTTGGAACTCTTCAGAAATGCGCATCCACCGGGGTTCGAACCCAGAACCTCCTGGTTACAAGGCGTACTGCTGAAGAGTCCCAAACTAGGACGAAACAGTTGTCCAGTACTCCCAGGTTTTCCAATGGTTCCCTAACCAATGTCAGCTCATGATGAAATCCTGTAACCAATCAACCAAATCCCTACAAACCAATACTTGAATACTAATATTAATTGCAGTATTGTGAATTTTCGAGATCTTTTGTTAGATTACATTTTAATGTCAGGTCAGATATCACATTGATAGGGTACTTTAAAACTTGAATAAAACAAGAACAAAAGTTTGTGCATAATAAGATATTAATAGTATTTATTTCGTTAACTTCTCATCATCTGCTTACAACCCAAGTGTATTATTGAGTTTATCTACAGAAACGGTCTCAACATACTTCCTTTGAAAGTTCAAGTTTAAAAAAAACTCAGTATATCCATACACTGGTAATAATAATAATAATCACCTTACTCCAAACAACAACAGTCATACAGAATGGAATCTTCGACACTACGTAATCAAATGAAAAAGAGAATAAAGACATTCAGTTACCAGAGAAAGGAAAGACTGATAACTGCTTCTTTCTAAACACATAAATCGGCTGTCAAGCGTTTGACAGAGATTGCTTCGGCAAACTTCAGAAGAATTTAACTATTGTGTCTATTGATTATTTTAAAGGATTTCGCGACCCGTATCAAGAAGAATTCTGGTAACAGCACTTCAAATGTGTAAACGCTCATGTTCTCAGCTATAAGTATTCTCAAAACTATAGCAATAAGCGTCACACATTTAGTTATCTTTACTTATTACAATCAAAGTTCAATGTAAAATAGTGACCCCGAATTGTTTTTTACTCTCTCGTTCCTATTTCATAAGATTATGCTGCAGTTTAACAAATATAAAATGTGAATGTGAATTAATTCACTGGAGGTGACGACTTTTAAAATAGAAATCAAGGCGGTGAGATTAATCGAAACAGGATAAGATGGATAAGTCAACTTATAATGTGTAAATTATTAATTCTTATGATTCACTATTCTATCTATTTAAAATTCATGTATACTGTTTTCTTTGTTTTACTAAATTACATTTATTAATAATATTACTGTTGTTTTTACCTTCAGACTTTCAATCATGTTGATTTTGTGATTCTTTGCTTTTTGTATAACTACTTACATATAATTACTAAACTGTTCATCGTGTAGTTTAGGCATCTTTTTTTCCATTCACATTTACTGTTGATAAATTGATCAATAATAACCAATGCATATTAATTCGATCACTTCCTTTGTATAAATATGAATATAACATTTCCACTGTTGTTAACAATGCAAAACTTATAGCCTTTTTGTATAGCTACTATGATTCTATCAAGCACACTTGCGATGTAAAAGATATAGGATTATACAACACTTTCACTTGCTTACAGCTTGCTATTATTATTCTATACTTCATCCATTCTGTTGTAGGCATTCCGTATCTTCCTGGTTTCGATTTTCTAATTTTAAACCCTCTCTCTTAGCATCATAATTTCTGTGATACTGTTTTTTATCCGTAGGTCACTGTTCTGTTTTTATTTGAATTATCTCTATCCACTGGCATATACTGAAGTAAACAGACGTTTTTTGTCGTTGTATTTTCCCTGTCTGTCTTTCCAATGTGACTTGACTGTTCAGTGTTACTTAGTGATTTAGTTTTCATCAAACATTAAACACTACTCCTCATTAGTAGTATAAAAATATACATATCTTTGTTAATTGGTTTGTGATACAACATGTGATTTTTTTATTACACTGCCTTACTGTATTTCTAATGTTCCTTCCTTCCTTCCTTTCTGTCTAGAAGTTGTCATACATTGGTTTATACTCTTCACCTCAAATATAATTGTGTAATCTGTTTGACTTCTGTGTCAATCGTGCTTTTCATTCTGCTGTGTGATAAAAAGACAACAATGTTTTTTTTTCTTTTTTGAAATAACTTTAATCAACAAAAACATATCTTTCTTATTAAACTGTAAAAATGTCATTCAATGTATCAATGGTTGTTGGTGTTACATTTGCACAAGTTGTCCATTTTAAACCTTATTTGTAGATAGTTTGTTATTTTGTTGTTTGAAACATTTTTAATTTCATCAGATAAAGTTTGACTACTAACTAATAGAAAGTAGCTAACCGTGTTTTTGATGAAAAAGTATGTGCGTACATATATGTGTGTGTTGAAATGAAAGTATTGAGGAACGTAAGTGGACCTTGGTCAATATTACTAAAAACAAATAAGCTGTTTCGCAGTGTGGTGAACGTCAGTAGTTTTTGTATTTCCAGTGTATTAAATTTATAAAGATAACTTTAAATGTTCACTTAAACTTTGATTAAATTTTACAGAAATATTGTTAAGTTGAGAAAGGGAGTATGTTGCATTGTTTTGATATTATTTTAAAATCGGTTCATATATGTACATAGAAAGGTATAAATCAGTCTGTTTTCATATGTTCATTAGAAATCAATACATTGTGGCTTACAGGCAAAAAGCAACAAACTGGCTGAAGAAGCAGCCAGAGAAGACAGGACTCCAAGTGAACATAGAGAAGATGGAGGCGATGAGGATAACCAACCAATAGAGACAATAATCACAACCAGCATCAATCACCAACAACGGGAGAGATTCGAAAGAGGTTATCTCCCTCACTTATCTAGGAATCATGACTTCAACGACAGGTAATCGGCTGATTGATTGCATTCAAGACTTCAGCTCTCCTTGGAGGATTGGTGTCAATTTGCAGTTGTGTGCGCGCTGTTGTTGGTATTTCTGGACGGGTTGCAGGTGATGGTCGGTTCAAGAGTCCTTTGAAGTGATCCGCCCATTGTTTAATCTGTTTTTCTTCCTTGGTAATTGGGTTCCCTTGGCTGTCTTTTATAGGTTTCGCTTGTGTTGATCTCTTCCCGGATAGAGATTTGGTTATCTGATATAATGTCCTCAGGTCCCTTTTGCCTGCTGCCTTCTCAGCTTCAGTGGCCAGGTTGTCGTAGAATCGTCTTTTGTCCTTCCTAGCACTCTTCTTCACTTCTTTGTCCAGTGTTGTGTAAGTTGAGCTCAGCGTCTCCTTCTCCTGTCCGTCCTTGCATTGAATCATTTTCTCTTTCACCATTCTCCTCTCCGCTATTAATTTCCAAGTGTCCGTTGAGAGCCATTCCTTGTCTTGTCTCTTCTTTCTTCCTAGAACCGTTGAACACGTTTCGTTGAGAATCGCCTTCAGAGACTTCCAATGTTCTTCCACGCATGATTCTTCAGTGATGTCGCGTAGTGTTTCCTGCTTTGCTCTGACAGTTGCAGTGAAAGTGTCTTTTGTGTTGTGTCCTTCAGTATTTGAGTGTTGAACTTGCATTGTGGCCTATCTTCGAGGCTTTTAGTTTCACCTTGAAAGTCCCTTGTACTAGATAGTGGTCTGAACCCACATCTGCTCCTCTCCTTGACCTTGTGTCCAGTAGGCTCCGTCTCCACTTTCTTGAAATTGAGATGAAGTCTATTTGGTTTTTGGTGTTTCCATCTGGTGAAATCCATGTCGTCTTGTGTATATCCTTGTGTTTGAACACACTACCGCCAATCACCAAATCATTGAAGGCGCAGAAGTCTGAGAAGAGTTCACCATTGTCGTTCATTTCACCGAGGGCCTCACGACCCATGGTGAGTTCTCTTCCTGTGTTGTCTCCTCCCAGCTTCGCATTCATGTCGCCCATCAGGATTTTGATATCGCCATTTGGGACGTTGTCCATTACCGTTTGTAGTTGTCTGTAGAACGCCTCCTTCTTCTCTTGTTCTGAGACGTTTGTAGGCGCATAACATTGAATGACTGTAACTTTCCTTCCTTTTGAGTTGAACCTGGCTGTCATTATCCTGGAGGAGATTGGTTCCCACTGCATGAGAGCTTTGGTTGCTGTTGGTGACATCATGATGGCCACTCCCTCGGTGTGCTCATGGTTGTCCTCTGGGTGGCCGGAAAAGATTACTGTCTCTCCAGTAGGTAGTTGGCACCTTCCAGTTCCGTTCCATCTGCTTTCGCAGATTCCCAACACTTCTATTCTGTACCTTCTCATTTCAGCGGCTATCTGGGCAGCCTTTCCAGTTTCGTACATTGTACGAACATTCCAGGTACCCATCCTTACTTTTGCTTTCATCGAAAGAAGGCACATCGGCTGACTGGCTTCCCGAAGGCTTTCACCAGCCTGCGTCATTTCACTTCTCCGATTCCAGCGAAAAATAAGGTTACTGTTTATATTTTTAGAATTTTTAATATATTGGTGCATTGAAGTTTCTGTAGCGATTTGGTTGGTTTTGGGGGTGTAGTTGCTAGCACCACGCCCCAACCCTCCCTCTTTATCCGGGCTTGGGACCGGCTAGAAAACTAGCAAGCTAGTAGTCTAGGCGAGGTTAGAGGAGGGCATAAAATAGATTAAAGTAGAGATGTATTGTTGATGCCCTACGTTCCACTCGGAACCCATGCTAATAATAATATAATAATACATTCTAACAGGGGAATACACTGAGAGTGTTTTGTACTTGCTTTAAATACAATTTTCATTTAAAATACTCCTGAGCATGCGTTGTTATGTAATACAATTAATATAATTTGTGATACATAAATCTTATTTAATGTATGTTTGCGAAGTCACTGCAATGAACTATCTGCTTAAAACACAAAGACAGGCAGGTAGATTTGAATAAAATAAGGGAACAAATAATCAGATTGGAGATAGTTAATTGATGAAATCTTTTTTTATTATAGCTTGACTCTACACTGTATTTTTGATACAAATATGAAATTTTCAGCATGTGATATCGGTAACCCATACTTTGCAGGCCGACCATAGATATCAGGTGTGCGTCTGCAGGGGATCGAACCCCGGACCATGTGCATGGTTGGCGAGAGTCCCAAACGCTGTGGATGAAAGTATGTATCTTACTGTGATTGATTTTGTGTCATATTAGCTTTTGCTTCTAGCTGTTCATATTTAATATTTAGTGAATATCAGGAAGACAGCCTATAATATTATACACGTTACAGTCACGACACTCAGTGAATATGTAAGTCATTACCATTTCCTAATCTGAAGTTTTCTTTCCCAGATTAATGATATCTCAACTTATTAGGTGCATATTAGAAGATATAAGTTCATTCGACAGACTACGTGTTTGACTTGTCTCCATCTTTGATAAGAAAAGTCAAATTTCATGACTACTGACTCCATGATTTCATGAGATGTTTACAACCACTATCAAGACCATATAATTTGAAGCTCTACTTCATTTCTTGACACTGTAAAACTTGATTGGAATGTTACACAGTACAGTCGTTCTTCTTTTCAGTAGTCATGTGTTTTGCTCGTAGCTATGCATACTTGTATTTACAAATATTGGAAGAATTTTTTGCATCTACACTGATGATCAAGCCATTAAAGAGAGTGTAGCTTACTGAATAGGTGAAATTATCAAATCATTAAATTTAAATAATTCTGAAGCATCCTCTTAAATTTAGTAAGCGCCAGATGTTCTACCTTGATCTTATTTATTTTTCGTCTGGTTTATTTACTCTATAAATCGTGTCCTTGTTATTTATTGTTATTTTTATTGTTATAATATTCACTTTGAATTATTTCCAAGAATTGCCTCACTTGTCACCTATATCTATTTAATTCAATGTAATGTTTTGTAATATTGTCTTATCATAATTATCACCCTGTCGCATTGCCTACTAATCTTATAAATTCTACCCCACAAATGGTGTATGATTAGCTGGATTTTGAAAATTTATTCTGTTCGTCAGGTCTTTGAAAAATTAGACACAAAGTAATGTGTGACCAGAATGTGAGAAGTGATTTCCAAAGCGAATCTAATGCTGCTAAAGTTAGGTGGTTCACAAACAAATCTCAAAGTGACTTAGGATGATATTCATAGTTCTTCAGTTGTTTTGAAGATAATAATAATAATAATGGATATGAATCAACCAGCGTCCACATCCTTCATGTAAAATGTTACGATACTATAGATTTCTCGAGAATAGGAAATCAAACAAATCACATTTAAAGTATTTTAATTCACCATATATAAATACAGCATCAGTACATGACATATTTTTTCGAAACTGTTTGAATATGCATAAATACGTCCAGTGGTATATTTCTTTTGCAATTAGTTGTGTTCTCTGAGCTGCTTGGTTTAATTACACAGCTTTCGTTGCCCTTCTGGACAACATCTTCAGCGCAAGTTTTAACATAAAATGAACTGATTCAAAATCTCCATGAATTGCGTCTCCTCGTAGCCATCTTCATGACTGGTAGTCGATTTACATCTGTATTGATCATTTTTTATTGATTTGGATTTCGAACTTTCTCGTCGTGTGATTTACTTTTTATTAGTCGGTGAATTTGGTCAATATTAATCGCTGATTCGCTTGAGTACCAGGCTTCTAGGAATTCTCTGGCACAATTGGTGTTTCCTCAGTTTAAAATTTCGACATTATCCCAACCAAACTGGTGTCCATAATTATCTATATGCATTGATATGAAAGAATATATATCATGTCTTTTCACAGCTAATTTGTGTTCTTTGATTCTAATTTGAAAGGGACGCCCACTTTGGCCGATGTAATGTCTGTTAGAGTTCATACAATTTATTTTGTAAATGGTATTAATTTTATCGCCTTTTTCTGTTGGATCTTTCGATTTGCACAATGTGGAATGAAGTGATTTGACTGGCCTGTGTGCTATATCTATTTTAAATGGTTTCAATATTCTAGCTGTTATTTCAGAGATATTTTTTTGATGATGGTTTCTTGTTGGTGTTATAACTTGAGTTTGAACACTTTTTGATGAAATTGTGAGGATATCCATTCTTTTTGAAGATGGTTAGTAGGTATTTTTCTTCCATTCTCTTCAACACTGAAGTGCTACAGTGTGTTTGAACTCTTTTAAACAATGTATGCACACAATTTTTTTTCAAATTTTGTTTAACCTTATATCAGTCAAATCCTTAAAATATCAATAATCAGACGTCTCCTTTTTGCAAATTGTATGAAATGAAAAAATATGTGGAATTTATCGAAAATTATCTCCATGTACAGTGATGTTGGTAAACAGACAAACAACAACCAAAACCAAAAACCATTTTGAGAGTTTACTTGAATCGAAATTTATACTGAATGTCTGAGTTTATACCACTTTAATTACAAATTCTTCGAGCCGGAACATTAATCAAATAAACTAAATTTTTCTCCTAGAAATGGGGTGATGAAAAGCCACACAATGAACACACACACACAGAGCCTATGTATGCAAATATTAGCGAGTAGCAGCAAGTTAAATATTCTCTTCAGGAGAAAGTTCGTCGTGTATATTCAGTATCTTCAATATTAAAAGTCTGGCAACTTTGATCTAATCAAAAACTTCAATAAAAGCAACAATCATTTCAACTTTTCAAAAAAGATGATAGACAGAGGAGGATTCAATGAAATGACAATTTCTGAATTTTTTTAAAAGAATGGATACTGAACAAAGAATACTCTTTCCGATAATTTCATCATCAGGTTCTACAGTTATACATACATTATAGGGAATGAATGAATTAGTGATATGAACAACATTAATGTTGTTTAAATAACATCGAATCAATAATATTGATAGATTACAGTTCAATAGTATCAACATAAAATAAGCTGAGTGTCAGTTGAATTAGGCAAGATAATAGTACAAATTCATGAAAATACACTCTCTACTAAAGGCCGACCAGGGCAGTACAATAGTAGGGGCTGGACTTGCTTCTTTTGAACACAGAGCACTGATTGTTTAAGGTGAATTGCAATAGCCTCTACTGTTTGAAGCATGCGGTGCTTCTATGTTTTGTCAATTTATTAGGCACCCGGTCAATGATAGAGAAGGATTCTTCAACGCTGGCTGGCTTTGTGGCCGGCCGGTTTGCACCAGATGGTCTAATATCGAACTGTTAATGGTTGTAACTACACCTTTACTTAGCCAAAGTTCGAGAGGTGTTGTCGAGTGAGCAAGAAAAATCAAGTTCCTAGAGCAAGGGCCAATATAACTCGCTCCACAAGCTCAGTTGAATTGGTAGATACAAGTTGAAGTGGCTAGTCTAGGTGCTTCATCTTTCAGTAGAGGTAGCACCATCAGTCGTGTAGAGAATAAGACGTGTAGCTGGCTAGCATTAAAAGTTTTTTGAACTGATTTTCTTAATTTCCTCGTAATTATCTCACTTGGTATATCGCCCTTGAATTGTAGTCGTACATAAAGTGGCTTTCTTCTGAATTATTCTTATTATTATATGCTGTACTTCAAGCAGTTAGATAAATATACAAATATTACGTCATAATAAAAGCAAATAAATCATAGGCGTGAAATAAACTAACTATCCAATAAATCCACGGTGTTTACAAAGTAACACTAGTTAATCTCACAAATAACAGTCAAAATTATACTAGTAGAATCATGTAAAGATTCATGTAACTATCAGATCGTTGGAAGTAATCGGCAGGAAGCTCTAAACGTTGTTTTTCTTGGTAAATGGCACTCATCAACAAGAAAGACCTGCAACATTGAAGGAAATGGCATCCCCTAGGTGATATAACGCCTATGAATACAGCACTGCTTGACCCGAGAGTGAATTTTTGAATGCCTTCATTGTGCATATGAAATTTAGAAATGATAACTGGCAAATAAATACAAAGAATTTAGGATGACGATGAATTTTCAAAACGACAAACAAACAGACCGCGAATTAATATTTCATAAAGGGTAAATAAGACTGAAGGACCTATAAAGAAAAGGTTTTAAATCTAGTGATATTTGGGACTAAAATGTTGATACTTAAAATAACAAATAACTTTTTGAGTGGCTAAGTTTACATTCGAATGGAAGAATTGAACTCTTAATAGCGAGCAATAAATTATATGACAGTTGCAAACAGTGAGTAACAGAGACTGCGTGTGACATAATTCAGACTGATAGGAAGCAGTAGAAATTCAAATAAACATTTAAGGCAATCGCTACAGGGGTAAAAGTGTTTACTTCACCATTCTACACTTAGTTTGCGTTGTGGACATGAAATAACCTCATTGGACAACTTGTTTAACCCTGGATAAATCGCCAAACAGTCAGAATAATTTATTGTCCTCTGACCTAACCGAACTTTATTGCGGCTAAGAATGTAAACGATGAGTTTTCCCATAATAAAGGTCTGTTGCCAAGTGTTTTTTATCTTCTCCGGGTTACATGCAGACTGACTTTCTTTAGTCGAATTCTCTTCATTGTTTAAATACTTCTATAATGATTTATGTTGTTGTGGTCGTGACCCTCAGAATAAGTAGTGTCACAAAAAAAATGACAGACTAAAACCGCAGAGGATATGGGTAGGTACACTGAAAATTCGTTAAAATGATCGCTAAAGCAGGCTGTATGATGTAGAAGCCGGGAAATGCAGAAATACAAGGATTGAAGAGTAACTGGCAGGAAAAATTGTATGTGGCAAACTAGGGCGAGATAAAAAGGTATGCTGCATCTGAGGAGTTCGCCGACATCACAGCTATTTCGTCGAAGTGATTCTAGTAAACTGATGTAAATGCATGTTTAGCTAATGGAAAGTCAATTATGGAAATAGCTGATGAACTACAGAAGCTTACATGATATCACAGACCGATGTAAAAGCGAATGATGTCAAAAACTGGTCTCCACTGTTTCATGTTCCACTTTTTGTGCTAAAAGTGTACACTATTTTCATGAAAAGAAAGAACACAGTATATCGCACTAAGAAGAGGTAGACGACTGACTTTACTTTGCCCCGACTAATTATGCATAATAAAATCCTGCATTGAAAAAGTTTAACTGTCAATCATAAACATATTTCTGACTACTTCTATAATTCAGTAGCATTTATAATGACTTAGTTAAACCTTTATACAAGAAAATATTTATGATACCCAGCTGGATATTTCAAAGAACCTGACGAATTCAGTGATTCTTAAATATTTCAATATGTTTGCCATAAAATAGCCTAATACTACGATCTATCAAGTAGAAGTTAAAATTAGCTGAAGTTTTTCTTCTGAACACTCAAATCTTTTATTTATTTCAAAATTTTGACCATCCAAGAATATATTCATCACTATTTTAGCCAGTGAAATTAAGGAAGTGGTTAAACATACAGTTAGTATTTCGTTTTGTAACCACTGTTTACCACACTTAAACAGACAAAACAAGTCATCTGTTAGTGATGAAACGAAGAAAATTCTTGAGAAAAAAGGTTACATGTTATCATAATTAATCAGTAATCTATGGAGTACTTTTCACCTGGTAATATAGGCTTTTTATAGCATTTCAGCTTATCTAAAATATTAGCATTTCTGATACTGAGAATTCTGATAAAAGTTTAATGATAAGTGTCATTTAAGTTAGGAGAAAACAATACCTACTGCTGACTATATTCATATGTGAAAATATGCGTTAATACTGGTCCTGTTTATACCATTCTTTTCACTCTATAATTATTATTGTTCCCTTGGGTTCCTAGTGGAACATAGGGCTTCAACTGAACGTCTCCACTTGCTACTTCTGTCTTCTGCTGTCTCTGTCTGTCTGTCTGTTTTCGACATAGAACTTTGCACAAATGTGCGGAAGTTCAAGTCGCCACATTCCGTGTAGCACGCGAAGCAAGAGAAGAAAGTACAAGAAAAGCATAATAGAAACAGTGAGCAGAGGTGTGAGACAAAGGAGTAATAAAGAAATACAAAACAGTTTCATTGAAGATCATAAGTCACAGGGAGTGGATGCATCTGCGCCACTGAGAACGGTTTTGAGCCATGTCACCAATTGTTTCCAACCATAGATTTTTACCGTCCCGAGGACCCCAGCCTGGAAGTCTACACCTTCCTACGTGGCTTAGACCAACTGTTGTGGATTTCATTGACTGATGCCAAGTTTTTGTTTGACCGCCGCTAGCTTTTTTCCAGCCTGACCCTATATCCGCTAACATTGCTCGTCGAGGGAGGCGATGGCTTGGCATACGTAACACATGTCCTAACCATCTCAGTCTTTGTAGCTTCACGACTTCGTCGATTGATTTCCCCTCCTTACCTAGAACTCTACGCCTAACCTCAATGTTGCTCACCTTGTTATGCCACTTTACACGGGAAATAGAATACAGGCACCTATGATCAAAGACAGCTAGTCTTTTCATGTCTTCCACTTTGAGTGGCCAGGTCTCACAACCATAAAGGAGGATGGAGCGGACTGATGAGCAGTACACCCGCCCTTTGGTCGATAGTCGAACATCTCGTCTACGCCAGAGTCGGCGTAAACTGGCAAATGCGAAACGAGCCCCCTGTATTCGTGCTGAGATTTCGTCAGAGATCAACCCGTTGGCGTTGGCTGATGGTACTTCGCAAATAAGTGAAGCGGTCAACGTGCTCTACCACTTCACTTCCTATTTTTAAACTAGGCGTCGATGTAGTCCAGTCCTGTAACATCATCTTGCATTTGGCGGGAGCGAATCGCATGCCAAACATTCATAGATTGCGGCTCAAGGTGTTTAGAAGACTCTGCATTTCGAGTCTTCTGCTGTACTTTTCACCTGCATCCATGTTAGTCCATACTGTTTCAACTCCTCTTCACACGACCTCCTCCATATCACCCTTGCACTGACGTCCTACTCACCGCTTCCCTTTCGGGTTCCACTCGAGCAATGGCTTGACGCGCGATGTCACCTAGCGGCCTCCTCAGCGAGTGTCCAATCCATCTCCACTTTCTCCTGCATATTTGTTGGTTGGCGATTGGTTCTTGTTTTGTTTGTTTGTTCCCATAGTTTCTTGTTGGTGATTCTTTCCGACCCGGCCATCTGATCTTCAGTATAGAGCAAAGACAGATTTTTATTTTTTTAATATAGCTTGATTCCACACCGTATTTTCGGTACAAGTATGTAATTTTCAGCATGCGATATCGGCAACCTAAATTTTGCAGGCTGACCGTCGATATCGGGTGTGCGTCGGCAGGGGATCGAACGCCAGACCATGTGGATGGTCGGCGAGAGTCCTAACCATTATGCCACCGATGCCGTTGTTGATAAAGGTCTGCAACAGGCTGTTGGAAACATTCCTTGTGACCCGTCCGCCAAGTTTCTGATCCATATGGAAGAACTGACCGACTTGACGTTTGTATTGAAAGTCCGACTGAATTTTGTTGTTGATGCAGAGTGACGAAGATTTCCATATTGTTTTCAGGTTGATGAATGTGTTTCTCGCCCACCACCCGATTCTCGCTCGATTTGACATCTTCGTCCGTCCCGACTGCGTGTAGTTGAGACAATGCTCCCTAGATAAGTGAATGAAGTAACCTCTTTCAAATCCCTCCCGTTGATGGTGGTTAGCGCTGGATATTGTTGCTGGTGTTGTTGTTGTTGTTGGTTGGTTATTTTCATAACCTTCGTCTTGTCTGTGTTCACTTGGAGTCCTGTCTTCGCCGGCTGCTTCGATTTTTGCTTGTAAGTCTTCGATTTTGTGACAGTGACATCACACATAAATCATCGCCGCACGAAATCCAGGTCTTCTAGGTTCTTCACGTCGGTCGGTCCAGGATATCTCTGTCTGCTCGTTTCCCACTGTCTGACGCATAATCCAGTCAGTCCACCACAGTTAGGAATATCATTGGTGATAATAAGCCAGCACCCTTGTCTGACTCCTGTGTTCACTCGAAACGCCTCACTAAGTTTATTTTAACATAAATCTGGGCATAATTTACTTCTTCAAGGCGTTAGACATAACCTCAATAACTCAGCTTTTTCTGATGGTAGTAACATTCAGTCTTTAGCACAATAGGCGATATTCTTTCGACGATATTTAATTCAACTGCACAGGTATTTACTTGTTTCGGCTTTTAAAACAGATTATTTAAGGGGTTTCCCTAGTTTTTTACATCTGCATGCGTCGGTGGCACAGTGGTTAGGACTCTCGCCGACCATGCACATGGTCCGGGGTTCGAGCCCACGCCGACGCACACCAGATATCTATGGTCGGCCTGCGAAATTTGGGCTACCGATATCCACGCTGAAAATTCCATACTTGTACCAAAAATACAGTGTGTATTCAAGCTGTAATCAAAAATAAAAAAATAAAAAAAAATAAAAAATGGTTGGCCTACAAAATTTGGGCTACCGATATCATATGCTGAAAATTCCATACTTGTACCAAAAATACTGCGTAGTTTCAAGCTATAATCAAAAATTAAATTAAAAAAATTGGAGTAAACTGAATTTTTCTCTACTGTCTCTGAAATCGCTTTATTCGATAATTTATTTTCTGTTTGTCTAGTTTTAAATTATCTGATCACTTATTTTGTAGTTGTGATAAAGGCGTGGTTCAAAATTCTATTAGATTTATACACCATAGTGATTGTTATAGTCACAGAGAGATTTTCATCCCTTAAGACAAAAACAAACATATTTAATTGATTTATATTTCACTTTATATAAGTCTTCCTATGGCACCATTGTTTGTTAACCAATGCTCATTTCGCTTTTGAAAAAGGTTGGAGAAATTACGGAGCAGTTCACTCCACATTAGCTACTTTGATCATCATTAAAGGTTACAAAAATAAAATGAGACCATTTTCATCTTAAAAACTGTTCTTATAAGTTTAAACAATAGTGACCCAAAGCCATTTTGAGATTACTGAAGATCAAATAACACCGGACATCTGTTTCGGGCTAGTTTTGGACTCTTTAGCTATGATTGTCCATGACTCTACCAAGGATTTAACCTGAAATCTTTAGCTATATGAGGCCAAGATCATTGACCATTCAGACACTTAAACCGGAATTCAGCGACTCACGAATTCTAACTTCTGTCATTTCGTGATATAGCGCTACCATCACTGTCTTCGGTGAACATCCAGTTTGTCTTAATATGATGGACCCCATTTGCCATGACTTCTCAGTAAGGCTTCACGACACACATCCTGTAGCTATCAGTGAGCTGGAGACTGATATTCGAATCATGGATTTCTGGAGAGATTTGAAGTAATCTCAGAGTTGATGGTGGTGTCGAGGGTGTTCATTGCTGAAAAGTTTCAAAATGGGACGAAACAACTGTTATGTGCTCCCTGGATCTTAATAATCTCTAACTGGTATTAGTTTGTGATGAAATCTGTATTGAAATTAATCCGAATCCCTATAAAAATCGTTAATCTAGATCTTAATAACTCATTCTGCAAAAAAGAATTGCTAGAATGAATTTATGTTACCAAAACTACGTAAATTTCTATAATAAATGTACATTATATTAAAACAAGTGATTCAGTGAAGAGACTCTTTTCAACGAATTTATAATCAAGCTGTGCAATCGTATATATATATATATATATATATATATATATATATATATATATATATATATGGTTTTTAAGAAGTTATATCCGGTTAGGACATTGAATCATAAGTGGGAATGCATAAAATAATAGTAGTATGAAATGCAATTAAAATGTTTGTCATTATAATGATAGTTAAATGTCAAGTGGCAAAGCAAGTTAATGTCATATATGGAATAATTCATAGGATGGATAGAACTTGAAAAAGGGTGTGTAATTATAGGATTAGTAGACAAATCGAATAAAATAAAAAAGGGATGCTCACAAGATTTCAGTAAATGAAAAATCCCCATATTGAAATCAAAAAAAGATTTCTAGCGAACAATAATTTTCGATAACTTCTTCTTCAGGCTCTACAGTTATAAATCCATGAATAATAGGGTACACATAGCCAATAAAGGCAAATGAAAATAATATCAGAAATTGTATTGGGGTGCATGTGTAAGTTGAGATTATAGTCCATTAATTAGCATAGTCAATTTATTGTGTATAGCATGTTTAGTCAGAAAAATGTGATGCAGTGTGAATGAACAATTGGGTGATATAGTGTTGTTTCATAGTTAACAGAATGCAAGTATCCTTGGGGTGACAGAAATGCGTTACGTTAGGTAATATTGTGTGAAATTTAATAGTATAGAATTTAACGTTGTAAAAAAGAATTGATTTAAAATGACAAGTGGAACAAGTGAAATAATACCGGGACAGTTCAAATTGAGAATAGTAATAATAACAATTGACGTAATAAGGAAGGGTATACAAATTGAATAGACAAAATGAAAAACTGGTAGAACTAAAATATGATTGGGGATTACCATACTTTAGGATAGAGGGACTAAGACCATGAAAGTTGGAGGGGTTGAAAGAACTTTTTCTGTGCACAGAAATCTGGCTTTTCTGTTTTGCTAGCCAAAGCTTCAGCAATACAGATGAGTCGAGTACGTAGGGATTTGGGTAAATTACTCTTTGTCTTGTAGATGATTTCAAAGGCGGAGGCTATAGAGATGGGGTGATCATTATCGACCAGATGTTCAACGATCACGCTTCTTATTGCTCCACTTCCATCTCTTCGTAACCATGCAGGATAATGCTCTTGCAGCCTCTTGGACAAAACTCGCGTCGAACGACCGATATACCTAGGTCCACAGGAGCAGGTGACTTGATAAACACACACAGAGTTGGTCAACAGCGGGATATTGTCTTTAATGATCGACTGGTAAAAGCTGTTCTCAGAGATGCAGTAGGGAATGTTCTTTTCAGGGACTATGATATCCTTCGTTTCATGATATCGGAAGCTAAGTCCCCTTTTAGTTTGTTTTGCCATTTGACATTTGACTATGATTATAATCACAAACATTTTAGTTTTTAATTGCATTTCATGCTACTATTATTATTATTTTATGCATTCACACCTATGATTCAATTCCCTCAGCGGATATAACTTCTTAAAAATCATATATATATACGATTGTACGGATTGATAATATATTCGTTGAAAAGGGTCTCGTCGCCGAATCACTTGTTTTGATTTCCTATATGTTACAATGGGAATTTTCCATTAGTAAATTATATCATCTCACGATGTAAAGATGAACGAAACATTATAATCTATTGCTTTCTTAGCTATAGAACAAGAATTGAATTACAAACAAGTATGAGTTAAATAATTATAAGGGTTTATTTGCTTGAACCAAGTTACTTTTTAGTCAACAGAAAATGATATCGTATAACGTACGATACAAAAGCTTTATAAGTAGTAATTATGAGTATTCAAAATCTAAAGAGAAATGAATGATTCCGAGTGCAAGAAAATACACGATTATTATTCCAGTTGACAAAAACATTAAACTATAGTTGTTGTTGTTGTTGCTGTTATTGTTATTACTAATTATTAAGTAAAAACATTTCTGTAGAGCAACGATTAGCGTCACATGATGACTGTACACACAAATGCATTCTGATGAAGTTAATTTATGATGTAACATTTTTTATTGCAGGTTTTTTTTCTAAATTATGTCTATTTGTTACATGTATCACATGGGAGTATATGTGGTTCGCATTTTCTATTGAGATTATGTCATTAAACAAATAAAAGTGATTAGATTTCCGGAGTGTTCTACTTTTCACACGGTCAAGCAAGAAATTTCGTAAAATTTCACTATGTCACCGAAAATACCTATTGAGTCATAAAGAATATAAAAGACAACTTCAGCAAAGAAATTTTTCTTTATCGACGAAATCATCTTTAGAGGTTGTACAGTCGTATTTATACTTACAAAAATATATAGTGGTCTATTATTGAATAATAGGGGATGACATAATTGATATAATTACTCGGAAGTGGCTTTAGAAGTAGAAAATAAAAGTTGTAAATTACGTGGTACTCAACGGCACAAGGATAGAAGTTTGATAAGGCTGAAATTGCTCTTGAGTGAGAATAAAGGTATTTGAGTGTCAATTTAACAAGTGTGAAGAGGGTGTGAAAATATACCAAAAAAGCATATGAGAGTGATAATAATGAATTAATTATTGAAACAAAGGCAAACTAAAACTGAAATAAAAAAAGGGAAATCTGAACAAAGCAAAAACTACAGTTTTAACAGAATAAAATGGTACCATCTTTTATTTCGTTGCCTTCTCGTCAGCTGCTTACAGGCCAAAGACATTAAATATATCTACTTGCACAGAGTTCATTTTAAACAAAAATCAATCGATCAATATACGCATACACTAAAAATGTATACATATATAAATATGCAATATTAAACATTATTCCGAACAACAATAATAATCATATACAAGTATTCATATGCAAGTATGTCAAAATTGTTGTTGTAGATATATTTAATAATGACTTTGCCATGTAAGCAGCTTACGAGAAGGCAACGAAATAAAAGATGATACCATTTTATTCTGCTAAAACTGTAGTTCTGGCTTTGTTCAAATTCATTAAGGGGAATAAATGTATGAAAAAGGGAGATCAAAATGTTTTATAGGGAACGATTAGTGAAGAGGTCAAGACCAAGGTAGAGTAAGAGACTGGACAAACTTTTTCTGTATACAGAGTTCAGGGTTGTATTGATGAACTGCCAGCGCCTCCATCATACACAAAAGCCGAAACCTGACGCCCTTTGCACTACTTGGCTTCACTTTGTAGATTATCTTGAAAGACGATTCTGGTGGAACTAAGTGGCCTGAGTTCATCAAAATGCTCGAGAATTGAGCTAGTAATTGTCTTGCATTTTCCCTTTGCTAACCATGCCGGATAATGTTCAGAGATGCGTTTGGAAAGCGTGCGCTTTGTGTGGCCAATATAACTATATTACACTATGTATAACTATTACGGTAAAATATGCTATCGAACAAATATTAGTCGAATGGCTTTATAGTTTATCTTAACAAAGACACTTATTGTAGCAGCATAATCCGTTGTTGTATTCATGTAGTGACATGAGCAATACACTTTTCAGATGTTTGATAGTTGATTCTGAATCTGAAGAGCTTTTTTGAGGCTTCCATCTGTGCGGCTTCAGATTTCATGCTAGTCTATAGAAGAAAATGTTCTTTAATTGTGATATTTAGACGGCCGATCTCACGGCTTAATATGTAAAATTATCTTCCATCATTTTGTGCTACTTTAAGTGGCCTATCACATCGGGAGTACTTTGTTTCTACTTGTATCCTAGTAACAACTGTTAAAAACGTGGGTATTTAGGGAGGTACGGTATATAAGTAATCCTATTAACCTCGTTTGTTTGTGTCTGTGAAGACATTTGGAAATTGAACAAAACAAAAACTACAGTTTTAGCAGAATAAAATGGTACCATCTTTTATTTCGTTGCCTTCTCGTCAGCTGCATGCATGCAGAATACATTATGAAATATATCTACAAAACGATTTAAACATGCTTTCACAGAGTTCATTTTAAACAAAATCAATCGATCAATATATTCATATATTAATAATATATATATATATATATATATATATATACTTAATATTAAACAGTATTCCGAATGACAATTATCATTCACAATGGAAACTTTTCAGCATTACGCATTCGGATGAAAGAGAGATGAAAATATCCATTTACCAGATCGAAGAATGTCTGATAACCGCTTCTTTCTGGACGCATAAATCAGGTTTTAGGCCCTTGATGGAAATGGCTTCAGCGAACTTGAGGAGAATTGGGCTATTTTGCCTACTGATAATATTGAACGACTTTTCGACGTCCATCTCATCACCCGTGCCGAGTATTTATAACGGGAAGATAATACTAACACAATTCATTAGCCGTAGTAGTATCAAGACATTAGGGGTGTTTGCAGATATTCTTCCAATAAACATAAAAATGCGCTGCCTTAATGCTGAAGTAAACTAATCTGATTGTTTGTATAGATTCAAAGATCTGGTATGATGTCAGTTACTTTCCCATAAAATCATCATATTCACATAACAATACAAATTCAAAATTGAAATACAAATTCGTCTACTTCAGCAGACAATGTCTTAAATTGTCGACTCTAGTTCTACAATCGTATATGTATATGTTTTTTAAGGAATCATATCCCGTAAGGAAAATGAAACAAAAGTATGAATAAGTAAAATGATAATATTACGAAATGAAATGAAAATATTTGTGATTATAATCACAGTTAAATACCAAATGGTGAAATGAACAATGATCAAGTGTTGATTTGCAAGGATTCCATTGGTTACAGGCTTGATCACAAGTGGACATCAGTTAGAGAACCACTGAAAAACCTGAGAGTACTGGACACCTGTTTCATCCTAGTTTAGGACTTTTCATCGGTAAGTACCCGCTGTAATGTTATATATAGAATAGTTCATAGAATCTATAGATGTTGGAAAGGTGGGTGGGTGGGGGGTAAATTCATAGAATTAGCAGGCAAATAAAAAGTTACGTTACATAGTTTAGAATTCTATAACGTAGAATTTAGCATTGCAAAAGAAATTTCTATTCAGGATGACAAGTGGGATAAGGGAAATAATACCGGAAACAGTTTGAAATGAGAACAATAATAGTAACAGTTGACATAATAAGGGAAGGATGTAAAAAATGAATTTAAAAAAAAAATAAGTACAGCCAAAGTATAAATGGGGATTATCATACCTTAGGATTAAAACCATGAGAGTTAGAGGAGTTGGACAAACTTCTCCTGCATACATTAATCTGGTTTTTCTGTTTTGCTGACTAAAGCCTCAACAATACAGATGAGTCGATACTTAGTCATTTAGGTAAGTTATTTTTCGCCTTGTCGATGACTTTAAAGGAATAGATTGTAGAGATAAGATGACCAGTATTGATCAGATGTTCAATGATTACACTTCCTGTATCCTCACTTCCAGCTCTTCGTAACCACGCATACATATTATGCACTATTCGGTACATGACATCATCTGCTTTGCCACTGGGTATTTAACTGTGTCTCTAGTTGTAGCTGCTTTCTATAAATTCATTACTATTTGCTAGGAAGTAAATTTTACCGGTTATCTAATTTCATTTGTTTGGGTAGTGTTTTTATTTTCAGAGAAATCACAATTCTCATTTTCGCATAATTTAAAAATTGACATTTTTGCTAAAATCATCTAAGTATTTGAACACAAAAACGGAACATAAATGTTTTCGATTTCTTCATCTTTTTTTTTACTTTGAAAGTAGACATTTGAATGCATATCCATATGAACACAGATTTACAATTTTTATACGTTAAATAAAATTGGAAAATTTCTATGGGTTATCTTACTGTAACAATCTAATATAGAGTACATAGAGTTTTGTCAACCTACTTTGAACCATTTTAGTCAAGTCAAACCTAGTAGAGATATTCAACATAAACACTTGTATGTAAACACTGAAATGTTGATAGAATATTCTAAAACTTTTACGGTGCTTGGTAGTTTGTTAAGTTCAGTTTTCTTCTAGAGATGTTATTTCACCATTTATTTCAGCATAGACATCAGTCTCCCGCATGAATTACACAGCCATTCTTCCGTTCTTACAAATACAAATTGTAAAATATGAATGAAGAAAAGTGAGCATAACAAATAGCAAACAATGGTTGTCATAACAACAGACAGTAATAATAGCACACCATTCAAATATCTAGCAATCGACCGCCAAACGCATAGTTGTCTTATACATTAAATATGTTCTTGAAATGATAAAAAGTATCAGTAATTTTCGTTTTGTCACTAGGGTGTCTATGACCTTGTACAGAGTTGTTATTGTAGTAGTTGTGTTACTCGATCTGGATGGTTTAGTTACTAGGCTTTTATTGTCTTTATAGACATCTTCAGTGCACGCTGAAGTATGAAATGAGCTTTTAGAATACCCCACATGTTTATCAGTCACCCCTCCTAGTAACCTTGATAGTGACTAGTTGTTCACTTTTATCGGTACTGATTATTCTGTAGACCTTATAGTTGACCTTTTGTCGATATGACTTCCTTCATAATTGATGGATAAATCTTAAATATATGAATGTGTCTACTGAATGCGGATTCATCTGAGTATCCAGCTTCTAGATATTCCCTGTCATTTTTAGTGCTTCTTTTGTCTAGGAATGGTTTTTTTTCGATTTGAACCGGTGTCCACAGTTGTCTGCATGTACTTATAGGAAGGGATGGATATCATGTCTTTTGACAGCCAGTTTCTGTTTCGTGGATGTGAAGATAAAGACGGTGTTCATTTTGACCAATATGATGTTTCTCACACTTGTTAGAATTTACCTTTTAGATGACGTTGGTTTTACCTCGTTTATCCGTTGTATCTTTCGGTTGACATCGTACAGATTGAAGTGATTCTGAAGATTTGTGCGTGACATATAATTCAAAAGGTTTGAATAGTCTTGCAATGATTTCAAAGACAGACGTCATGTATGATAGGAGGATTTCTTTTGTGCTCTTATTAGATAATTCTGAGTTGATTGGCTTGGTTGAGGTTAAGGATCATTTGATGAAATCTTGTGAATAGCCACTTTTGTTGAGGGTTGTGTAAAGATGTTTCTCTTCTATTCTCCTCAAGGTAAGGGTATTGAAGTGCTTCCTGGCCGTTTTGATTAATGCTTGTATACAACTCATTTTGTATACTGTCGTAATTGAGTAATAGATTTGTGTGAGTTGATTGTCTGTGCACTTGAGTTTCTAATTTTCTAGTGGTTGTCCAGACAAGGACTAAGTAATTAATTATCTGAATAGAGAATAAACTATTAACCAGGAAGCAACACAGTATGATGGTGCATAATTCTCCGATTTTTTTTGAAATACTTGTTCACCTTGACATGATTTCTGCTTGTTACGCTTACTGGTCATTTCTTCCAGTTCCATATTTTCACGGAACTGCCTAGAAATCATGAGATCCATGTAGTGTGAATTTCATCTTTGATAGAAACAGAGTTGGCAAAACTTTTTCAGTTTATCACTCGTCAAGTAATATACGTTTTATTCTCTCAAGCTACTTCAACCTATAGTCTAGAAAACGGTAAATAAAAATAATTCGATAGTTTATGAGTTAGACAAATTATCAGGGTTATCTTTGTATCTTTTTATCTTCCAGATCTTATTCCTATCGTGATGAAAAAGGTGTATACTGACGATTATTTCTGCAGTTGATTATAAGTCTAACCAATAATTTTTGTTGAACTCACTTAAGTAACCTCGTTCTCTAGGTATTCGACCCAATTCTGCTTTAAATGTGCAATTGTAAAAGCTTTCAAAATGAGGCAAAGTTACATTTCAGTGTTTCTTAATTTTCACCAGTTTTTAAAACCGTCATCTAAAGTTGAAATCTACCACAAAATCATTCAAGTATCAAATTGCCCAAGTGGTCTAGTGCATAACACTTTGGCGTTTGGAACTATGGACAGTGAGTTCGAGCTTCGGTGGAAACATCATCACTCACTGAGAAATGCAGGTACATTCAGATGATGAGTCCCAAACAGGACGAAATGCGCATCCTGGATTCCACTGCTAGTCACCATCCACAAATTAAATGCTAGTAAAATGCCCAGACACGACGAAGCATCTGCACAAGAAGCCGACATGTCAACCCCCAGACCGAGCACTTCGGTTCGATCAATCGACGTGAAAATCTAAAATTCAATTATACATTGTTTAATGTTATTCTTGTTGTAGAAGAACTTAAATATTCTAGTTAAGATGTTGCTTGAATACGACTATTTAAATCAGTGGAAGTGGAAAGACAGTTAGGTCTGCCACCAATGTCTATGAATTGACACACTTTTACACCAGAATTACGAAGTTTACCACATTATCCTTAGATCTAAATGTAATAATAATGACAGAAACTTCTTTCCCTATGATTCTGTCATCTGCTATAGGTATGATATTCCATCAACTGCTAGTCGGTTATCTGTTTCAGTTGTTTAAATTCACCTTCATGATGTTAGAGACTGTCAAACACCAACACTTGAATATCCATATGAGATGTACATATTTTGTCCTTGCTGTATGAGCAAATACTCACCCTTAACTGTTAATATAACCTATCACATAAGTCTGCAAAGATTTTGACCTTGACTTGTGTATTGATTTGAAAACTATCCTATTTTCAGTCTCAGTTACTGAATTGCTGTAGATAAAAGTTACATCTATCTGAGTGGAAACTAAAATAAACCCCCAAAATAATTTGAAATCGTTCATTTTGGTTAGTTAATTTAAGTCTTTATATTCGTTTTCCTAATAAGAGGCTGATATTATAGGTTAACATAAAAATTTATGGAGTATGCTGGTAGTACAAACCAGTATACAGTTTAATTCAAGAGTTAGAGCTTTCAATTGCATGATACAAAACTTCTCTTGTGTTTCCGTTCATTTTCATCATATCAATTACGCACTTAATGTTTTATGCACAAACATTAGAACGATTATTTTCACAATCAAATGCAGATTAGGTTTCATCATAGAATCTATGAATACTTCTCTGATGCCTTTTATTTTTAAGTGAGTGGGCGTAACTAAGTGTATCAGTCTAAGCATGAGTGTGTGATTATCTAAATATGTACGTATGTTTAATTATGAACAAATTGATGTAAACTAATAGATTCATAGAGGTTGTGTTAACACGTAGAGCTTATAAAAGCATCAGGTATACTACTTATTTATTTTCAGTAGCTTAATGAAAGATTACAAAATCTCGTCCAGGCATAATGTGAAACTACTAAATCTCATTTGGCTTCTTTTAGTAACTTTAGAAGTGCAGTAGTTCTCGGTGGAAATCTGAAATGCTGTTTTTTGTCTGTAGGCACTGGAAATTTATTTTGGATTACCCTTTTAACTATTCCTAAATAACAAAACAAACGCACTGCTAGGACACCTGCTCAAGTTTCCTAATGTGGGTATCACGCTGAGAGATAACTGACCATCGTAAACCTTAAGCAATTCAATATATTTGTGCACAATTTGTCAAAAATAACAAGAAAGTCAGCTGAAGATGATTCCGTGTATTATATAGAGTGAGTAACACTTTCATCTAAAAGTGGAGTAGCAATCTTACAAAGGAGATTATGAGGCGTGAATTCTGTGCCTGTTTATTAAGACCTGAAGAAGTTATCTGAAAGCAAAAAAATTAGTTCACCGAACTTCATTATCGAAGCCGCGTTTTCTTCGTTACAGACTTCTAAAGACAGCGGAGGTCTTGGCAATTCATGACTTAAATAGAAATAAAACTATGCAGCTGTCGAAAATGATTCGTCGAAAAGAATTTTTTTTCTTTGCTGCTATATCTTCTGAAGGAAGTGTTCAATGAAAAAGGGTCACCAAAGCGAGACTCACAATTCTTCTGATTCGAACATGACAGCTCATCAAAACTAGTAGACTCTATTAACAGAGTTCTAGGTCAGTATCTTGAAAATAGTAATTAAATGCGATAATATTATTATCTCCAGGACCAAACTTGAAATAGATTTTCTTTCTTTTAACTTGAATAACCACTATATACACTTTTCTGAAGTCCATTTTTGTGTGAAGAATTCAATACAAAATTCAAATAAAAAATCAGACATCTTTAGCTAGGTCGTCATAGCAACTATTGGGAATTAGGCATATTTAATTACTTTGTTGGTTGAATATATTGAGTTTGTTTAACACTTACTTATTTTATCTACCTTGCGAGTTGGTAAGTTTGAATGTCGTATGTAATACCTTCAGTATTATTTTACTGTACTGTAATTCCGAAAGAATTATGAACTGATAACTCACACTTTTGTATATGTAATGTAATATCTCTTCCATCATGCTGTCATTGCTTAATTCACTTTTATTACAACTTATGACCGGTCACTTAACACTGGGGGATGATAAAGCATAGATCTTAAATCTGCACATTTGTCGGAAATGTTGACAATCACCAACCATAACTAGTTTCACAGTTAGATTGTTTTTATTTCTTTCCTTCCCCCGTGGAACATAAGGCTTCAAGCTTGAACTCTGAAGTTTCAGTAGCGTTGGTGTTCTTTTTATCAGGGTGGTGTCGATAGTTTCACGCTTAATCTTTCCACTCTACAAGAATAACTACCGGCTAGGTGAGGTTTAGGAGTGTATCTACCGGGAATGTAACCTGAATCACGTGTGTGGTTGGTGAGCATTCTACCATTGAAACATTAATGCAATTAGATTGAGCTGTTTTAATTAACCGTATCCTAAGAGGATTTGAATTTGTAACTGTTAAATTTAGGTGTGACTAATAATCTATGGTGATTCAAAGTAAGTAATAGAATCTGTTCGAACAGTCACACAATCCATGCATAATATATGTGATACGCAATCACGCATTACTATCTGAAAGTTAAGCAATAGTGTAGATTTCAAGAATGATAACAAGGAGAATTTCATCATGAGCTGACATGAGTTAGGGAACCCCTGGAAAGCCTGGGAGTACTGGACAGCTGCTTCAACCTAGTTTGGGACCCGGTTGGTGCGTACTGATGAACAGTCCCAAACTAGGACGAAACCGCTGTCCAGTACCCCCAGGTTTTCCAGTGGTTCTCTAACCGATGTCAGCCCATGATGAAATCTTCTATTCAATCAAACAAAATCCCTACAAAACCAATACTTGAAAGTTAATCTGATGCTCACTAGTGACTGGCCCTATTCAGGCAGTTAACCTGGGGTTCTAGTGGGAAGCCGTGACCAGTAGGGTACAGTAGGTTGAAGATGAGACAGTAACTCATCGAAGAAGACATTGCGAAATGGTCGCGCCGTGTCTTGAATTCGCAGAAGTTAGAATTCAAGGACCATTGGATTGGGTCCCAGTGGCTAAATGGTCTACGAGCTAGCTCGCCTTGTAACCAGAAGGTCCTGGGTTCGAACCCTGGCGGTGGATGCGTACTGATGAAGAGTCCCAGACTAGGACGAAACAGCTTTCCAGTACTCTCTGGTTTTCCAGTGGTTCTCTAACTGATGTCAGCTCATGATGAAATTCTCCATGCAATGATAGCAAGGTTCTGTCAGTAGCAGAGGAGGAATATAACTATAATAGGTAACGATGGCAGAGAGAATAACAGTCTGAGTCACGAAAGGACTCGAACCAGTGGTCACTGAACCGCTGCCGAAAAGCTATCGTAAACAGTCTCATGACCAAATGTAACTGGATTGAAATAAATCGTAAAAATTCGAGAAAATAAGTTCCACACTAGTTGCCAATGAACACAGGTTTATCACTCATGTTATTATTTTGTAAGAAGCTGATTAATTCTAAGGAAGTTTCTATGATAAATTGACATTAAACGGAAAGTTGTCTCTGGCTTTAATTAGGCAATTCATCTATTCCAATTATGGAACATTTACAGAATCACAACTGAACGGTGTACTCCTTGACAGACCATTTTCTCTTTTATATCAATGTCTTCATATAACTTTAAAATGACTAGTAATGATTTGAGCCATTTTGTATATAGGTACTTGTTAAACTGATCATCAGAAACACCACAAATAGAAACCAGCAGATCCAATGAATAACAAAAATAAAATCAACAAGAGTAAATATTGTTGCATGTGAATATTCTCTTATGTTAGTTAGTATCAACCTAATTACAATAACAAAACAGAAAAGAAAAATACAGCAATAAGCTCACGAACCGGGATAAGTTTTGACGAATCGATACAGGATTGTGTGGAAGAAAGAGAATAATTTAAATTATGACTTCAAAATATCCTGTTCAACAGATCCATATAATTATATTATGTGTATTATAAATATAGGAGTAAACACTTAGAGTTACTTCAATTTAGACTAGGTTTTGGCTTTTTCGTCTTTTTCAATACTAATATTTAATGGTCCAGTGAATCCTGGATTCTCCATTTCCAATTTTCCTTCCTATAACCGAAACACAAGTGAAAGTGATACTTTTTGTACAATGTTTAGGAATAAATTGGTGCAATAATAATTATAACAGCACTAAAAATTTTGTTTGCACTCTAGTTATTGGGTCAGCCTTGATTAGCAGACACGTGTAATTTCGATTTAACAGAGGGGTTAGACAGGGTTGCCCAATCTCTCCATTTCTATTTTACTTTGCCACCGATGACATTCTGGAGTCAGCTCTGAAGGATGTGCATGAAGGTGGTGTAGATCTGCTACCTGGAGATAGACTTTTCGACCTCGAGTATGCAGAAGATATCGTCTTACTGGGCGATAGCATGCAGACTGCCCAAATCGCACTTAATCAGTTGGTGATCAGTGTCTGTAAGTATGGTATATGCTTTGCGCCGTCTAAATGCAAAGTACTGTTACAAGATTGGCAGGAGCCTGTACCTGCACTCACTCTTGCGGGTGAACCGCCTGAAGTTGTTGATAAGTTTGTGTACCTGGGTAGTTGTGTGAATGCTGGCGGAGGGGTGACGGATGAGATTTCCAACCGTATAATGAAGGCTAGGGTGGCATACACCAACTTGAGCCACCTGTGGCGTCGTCGCGATGTTAGCCTGGCTGTCAAAGGTCGGGTATACAATGCTTCGGTGCGGGCTGCGCTGCTCTACGCCTGTGAAACCTGGCCTCTCCGAGCTGAGGATGTGCGGCGACTCTGCGTGTTCGATCATCACTGTCTCCTCAGGATTGATTGCGTTCGATGGATGGCATCGTCGCGTGAGTAATTCTGAAGTTCGCCGGCGTGTGTTTGAGCACAGTGGAGATCACCATTCATTGAGTGTCGTCATCTGGAAACACCGGCTCCGGTGGCTTGGCCATGTGCTGCGAATGTCATCCCAGAGGCTTCCATACAGGTCTCTGTTCACTAGCCAGCCCTGGGACGGGATGGAAAAGGCGGAGAGGTGGTCAGTCCATGACGTGGCGTCGTGGGATAGAGGATTTTTGTGCTAGATTAGCATCGGTTGGTGTGTCACAACTCCCTGGTTGGGGTCCGAGAGATAGCTCAAATCGATGGCTCGAAACGTTATCGGATATATCCAAAAATCGTAATCAATGGCGAACGTGTTGCAATTTGTTTCTTTCTTCTCTTCCCGATGATAGTTAACGAATACTGTTTGAACTTGTTAAGCACGACTGTTTTCCTTCCAGATGAAGTTCTTTACCTGTTCTCTACTTATATATTTTTTCTTTTCTTTCTTTTTTTTCTTTTGATCTATGTTGTTTTATTATTATTGTGTGGCGCATCCTTCTTGGCGCCATATTGTACGAAGTTTTTATGCGTTTAAATAAATAAATAAATGTAATTTCGATTTGACCTTAATTAGTAACTAGTGTAATGCGTTTAATCCTTTGTTTGGTACAGATCGAATTCTGTCAGTCAAATTTGTAATGTGGCCACCGTACTAGGTGGCTCGCTATCACAGCGCAATTTAAACTGTTCATACTAGATGGCTGAAGGCAGTTGGCAGGAAGCCTTACACCTAGGTTTCGTGCTGGTTGGCACTCATCAACAAGGCGTATCCGCAGCCTCAGATTCACTCTACACCAAATAGAGAACTAGACGCCTAACACTAGTCACTAACTACCCAGTGTCCAATCAAAGTATCCAATAGAGTCCTACTGAGGGTCAAACGGAAGTCTGAATAGTTCAGCGGTGATGTCTATGACTGCAGCACTTAGTGACATGGGTTGTAATCCCAGAAGGGACACAAGTTACTTCGAGGCTGCAGATACGCGTTACTGATGAGTGCCAACTAGCACGAAACCTAGATCGAAGGCTTCTTACCGATATCCTTCAACCATTTAGTAAGCACATGTAATATATGACAAATGCAACTGCTGGAAGAAATCAAAACTTTGTATCACGAAGGATTTCACATCAAAGTCTCTGGTTTTTCCTCCGCAATCCAAGTTGCCACATTTGACATCTTATCAGCAATCATAGAACTTTCAGTTTTAGCCTGTTATTGTAGAAATAAGCTCTCTAATTTTGCATTACCCACAATTCATTCCTATTATCTGTTCATTGCTTGAGGTAAATAGTTGTAATATATATCAGCAATACATCAATGCTAATTTCTTTTTTAATATCCATATCTACGACATATTAATAACGTCCATATATAAGATGAATCACTCCGACCCACATAAATCACTGTGTTAAAGTACAACCCTCATCTTTAATGCATGTGGTATTACGTCGAAAATAAATGAAACTCGTTTTGTATATTTCTGAAGCTCTCATACATATGATGCATCATATCAGTAATACATATTCCTACTGGACTAGTAGGCGGTTAGATTCAAGTGTTATGTGAGATGCGATTGTTCGCATATAGCTATGCATCACTAGTGACTACTCACAACAAGAAAGTTACTTAAACGGCTCCCTTCAACAGATTACTTCAAGGCGTCTACAAACGAATACATGTTTTTCACCATTCTAAAATGAAAGAATTATTGTGTTACCTCAAGTGTTACTACTACAAACACAATTGGCAAGATTTCTACCTTATTTCAAACAAAGATTAGCCAATACATTCTTACTTACCAGTTTTAAGTCGGGATACAGCATTTTAGGGGGACTATTGCCTCTTTCAAGAACGTCTGAAAATCTACAATTACATCAAACAGGTAAATTTATAAATTAATTTTTTTTAAAGTTTTGCATAATAATAAAAAATTTTCCAATTCTGAGTTTCACTCTTAGTCGATAATTATCAGGTAGAAAAGTTACACTGATTGCATCGAAGATTGATTAGACACTGAATAATGTGACACAGCATTCTGACCAGTTACTTCGGTACAATAATTCAAGGCATTTGATAAAATGAATTCTAAGTATTTCTTCTAAATCTCGTCAGCCTACTTAAAGTAGTGTATGGGTGAAGTGTAAAATTTACAATCACATAAATAACTTAATGTAGGAAAGAAAGCTTAAAATACCATGGATTTTTCATAAAGGACTTTCTATATGCACGACTGAAAAGCTGGCTATAAAATACACCAGTTGTTATCTCTATCATGTTCTTCGCCTGCCATTTCAGAGCAGAATGTGTAATTAAAACGTATTTTTGAAAGACATTGATTTTTTATATTTTTTTTTATTTTTGATTTACAGCTTGATTCCACACTGTATTTTTGGTACAAGTGTGGAATTTTCAGCGTGGATATCGGTAGCCCAAATTTCGCAGGCCGACCATAGATATCAGGTGTGCGCCGGCATGGGCTCGAACCCTGGACCATGTGCATGGTCGGCGAGAGTCCTAACCACTGTGCCACCGACGCACGTACACTTTCAAGGGAGGAATTCGTTTGCAACCAATCTCCTAAAGCTCAAAATGAAGATATTACAATGAATACAAAGATCTATATTGGATACCTCACTGCGTTTTTCAGCTACTTTTAACCATCCACAATCACCTCAAAGTTTACTGTAATAGGGAGTCTCCTAGTTTCATGACCACATGACACACTGGATGGATAGAATTCGGTCAGCATTGAGGACTAGGTAGAGTTGTATTGTTTGATTCGCAGTCCCGGATTAGTGGATGTACACATTCAAAACGTTACGGTGGAATCTTGATCGAAAGAGTCGACTAGTTCGTTAGATCGAATTTCGAGATTTTCATCTATCATATTTTTTCATGTTTCATTTTTCAACTTATTGTCACACATAGTCAGAAGGTGTACATATTAAAGAATGAAATGCTAACTTCTTGAATATCACAAGTAAACTAAACAAAATCTAAGAAATCGAATAATTATCATAAAGGCAAAACCTGTTTAGCAGATTTATTCTTATCATATCTAATAGTTTCTACAAATGAAGATTATGCTATGACTTACGTGTATTCAGGCCCTTATATGTGGTGTGTAACGGTTGGCTGATAATTAGATTAAAGAAGCAATTTATTAATCAATATGGCTAATGCGAATGAATCCGCTGATGGCCATCAATATAGTTGTCAAGTCTTTAGCACTAAACGAGGACCTTGGAAGAAAGGTTCAAGCATATTGCATTCAACAACGTTTAGTGTTAGATGCTCATTACTGAAGAAATCTGTTTGTAATGTATTCCTGAGAACGTTGACAAAACTTACCCCCCCCTTTAGAAATGTGAATTTGCATTACTCTATAGAGAAGTTAGAAGCAGTAATGACTATCCTATACATGACTAACTGTTTAAGTGTAGAAACAGTTGCGATTTAAATTAAATTCGTAATTTGCAAGTTACACAGTTGGAAGTTAAGTTTCATCACAGTTTCATCTGGAAATCAAAATAATTCATATGGTATGCATAAATTGCTAATTGCGGATTCGATTTGACGTATTACCAGTTTGCAAATGTAGCTAACCGGAATCAAGGTGGTCTGAACTCATATGACTCTCGGAGCTGATATCAAACTGCGTTAAATGGCCACAAACAAGTGAAACGGTCGTCTTCCATTTAAGTCATTCTGATTTGGCTAGCAAACACTCTTGATTGATGTGAGTGGTGAGAACATAAATTCTGAAATTTCAAAAGTGTAAATAAATATGACTAAGCGGTAAAAGCAGCCATAATGCCACGTGCTATGCTGAAATGAGTGAGCTTCAATGACTTAGTCTAGCAGAACCCGAAGGCACACTAAACTACAATCCTATAGAAAAGCTTACTCAAGAAGCTTACAATCAATACATGAGTTTAAGTGGTGGATGGTGACTAGCCATGGAATCCAGGATGCACATTTCGCCCTGTTTGGTGCTCGTCACTGCATGTACCTGCATTCTACAATGAGTGATGACGTTTCCACCGAGGCTTCAACCAAGTGCCCATTGTTTCATGCACCAAAGCGTTATCCACTAGACCACTTTAGCCACGACAACCACCTCTTGCGGAACGGGTCAGATTAATTATTTAATTGAGCCTCGGTGGGAACATCATCACTCACTGGGGAATACAGATACATCCAGCTGATGAGTCACAAACAGGACGAAATGCGCGGTATCCTGGATTCCACTGCTAGTCATCATCCACCAGTTAAATTCTAACTACATGCCCAGACATCGTTGAAGCATCTGCACAAGAATCCGACATGTGAACTTGAGATCGAGCACTTCGGTCCAATCAGTCGACGGGAAAATCCAAAATCCAATTAAACAACCCATAAGTTGTTTGGATTACTCTACAGAAGGCATACAGCAACCACTAAACTGCAATAAAATCGGGATACTCTTCAAACCGCATTTTTGCACACAACTGGCAGAAAATTCAAGTGTCTACGCTGTACTATACTATTAAGTACATCCTGCTTTTGGAATATATGAAAAGTATGTCTCCGTTAACAGTTATCCAGTGGTGAAAAATAAGAAATTTCAGGGAAGCATTCAGAACACAATCCTCTATTAAAATATATAAATCGAAGTTATTGATTTCCAAAACTGGTTTGGTTGACACTGGAAACGATTACTATGGCATAGAAATTCAAGAATGCCAATACTTGTAAAAATGTAGGTCTAGGCAACCGTTTCATTGGTTGGTTAAAGTAAGCTAATTTACCACACTTATACATATTGCAGGAGGTGATTACTAATATATATGTCAATTAATTTTTTCTTCATATGCATAGAAATATACAGCACACAGGGACAAACAAAAACGTTACACTTTTCGAAGCAATAACTTTTATTTAATTCACGAAAGTAATTATTGTTTCGAAAGTGAAATCAATAAACTCTTGAATGTATAATGTTTTAATAACGCCTTTCTGTTCGAGTAATATTTTCCTGGTATAAAATTTAAATATTTCTTAGAAAGGTGAGTATTACGCCTAGCTCATATCAGTCACACCCTTCTGACACAAATATACATAAATTTCTAGTGTGTTCCGAAGGATCCTTCTTACATACTGAAGAAGAAAAGATATCATTCACCTTTAGCTAAATATATGTTGACTGAAATTCTTTGAATCATCTAAGCTTCGCTCGGAAACATACTTTGCAGTAAAGTAATTCACACAAGATCGGAGATCTTACAAACCATGGGAGTCGGTTAATAGTATGGTTAACTCAAAAGAATATTCACAGTTGCCTTGACAATGTGATGTTGTTTAACTTTAAAAAATAGGGACCATCGAATTAGCATGTCATTTTCCGTTAGAAAATGTATTTTAGGTATATTATTTGTTGTCTAGGTATCCAGGGTTTCACAGCTTAATCTTCTGAAGTGTTATGGAAATGCATCATTGAACAGTCTATAACTGGAACAAAACATTTTGTCAGTAATTCCTGGTTTCAGTGATTCTATAGGAAACCAACGAACTGACGAATCTCCACAAATTCAATAACAGTTTCTGTCTCGTAAATTGTCACCTCTTAGAGATTGAAGAATAGGAAATTAGGTGGAAGACATTTATTTTTACGACCAACGTTTTTCTGCAGTACACATTCTGGATAAAATGAATGCATGCTTGAGTTCTGAAAACTGATATATATATACTTCAAGGGATGGAATTATTTCATGCTTTATAGCGAAACGTGATAAATATGCCGTAAAAATTCACAACTATTAATAATGCGCTATCAAAATAGAAAAGTATGTTGAATGTAACTCAGAGTAACATTTAGAAGGGCAAATCAATCCAGCTAAATTGTAACAAGGGAAAGATCAGCATATTGAAACGATCGTTTCCTATACATTTTATTCTCTTTTAAAGTTACTTATGCATAGAAATAAACAAAATAAATTGAATTTTACACTTCAGATTTAGTGATTTTTGAGGGCATTGATTAGATCATAAAAGGCTTTTTAAAAATTACTAATAATACCCAAACAATATATTGATTATGGATATGCACAAAGTGTTGACTCTGATAAGGATATATTATTTAAATATTTGAAAATGAGTGTTAGCTGATCTCATTTTGGGACTTCCAAGCACAAATTAATCAACAAAAAAAGACACATGGAGTTTTACAATGATAAAATTGTATACTAAAATGGAAAAATTCACTAAAAGTTTCGAAGCACCGATAAAATTATCGTGTAATTTAGTCAACTATTGCTACTGACATCCAGTGGACTGCTCAGAAATAAACAGGCCTTTTCCTTTTCTGAGGGATCAAAATATTGAATTACCTAGGTAATCGCTAGCTACTTAGCTGTCTGATAGACTTGGTAACTTCCCTCAACGGCATACTTCGTTTTATCATAGTAAATAGTCCAAGAAGACGCTCATTGAACTAGCTCCCATAGTTCGAATCAGTACATAATACACGTTGTATCTAAAACGTTTAACTGAGTAAAGATGTCTATTAAAAATTTCAAAAGACTAATTACTGAATCAGAAAACATTTTTTTCGATAACTTCTTCGCAGTTATATGCCCATAATAATTAAAGAATCACTGTTATTAAAGTTTTAAATAAAATCGAATTGACAATATCAACAGATTACAGTTCAAAAGCATCTGTGGGTGATAATAGGCATAAATATGTAATACAAAACTGACTATCAGACAAAATAAGAAGAATGATAGAGAGTTCAGGAATTTATAGATTTCACAGCAGTCCAGGATAACAATCGTATCTGGACCTATTTCTTTTGCACACAGAGCTGTGGTTGTTTAAAGCCAACTGAAATGGTATTCAAGTGTTGACTTGCAGGGATTTGATTGGTTTCAGGATTTCACCATTAAGTGATATCGGTTAAAGGACTATTAGAAAACCTGGAAGTGCTGGACAGTTGTTTTGTCATAGTTTGGAACTCTCCGATGGCACGCACCCACTAAAGTTCGAATCCAGGACCTACTAGTGACGAGGCGAGCTAGCTCGTAGGCCATTCAGCCACTGGGAACCAATGCAAACGTTCATGAATTCCAACGTCTGCTAGTTCATTATGTGGTGCGACCACTAGCGAATGTCATCGGTGGAGAGTATTTGTCCTTACACCCCACCTTCTGTACCCCACTGGTTACGACTTCCCTCTAGAACCCAAGCAACTACCTACCTGAATAGGGCAAGTTACTGGTGAGCACTAGACTGATATCCAAGTGTCGGTTTGCAGGGATTTGATTGGTTTCAGGATTCCATTATGAACTGAACTAGGAAGAAACAGCTGTCCAGTACTCCAAGGTTTTCCAGTGGTACTCTAACAGATGTCAATTCATGATGAAATCCTGAAACTAACTGAAATGGCGTCTGTTGTTTGGAGTGTTTGGTATTTGAAGGCTTTTGGTAATTTATTCTGTTTTCGATGGATGATAGGATAAAACTCTTCAGTGCTAGCCTTGTAGCCTTGAGGTATTCTAATAAATAAATATTGATGGTTTTTACTACACCATTACTTAACCATACTGGTAGGTTTTCTTCAGCACAGGAAATTAAGTTCCTAGAGCAACAGCAAAAACAGCTGTATTACCATTTGCCACTTTGCGCTCGGCTGTCAGCCATCGCTTTCAACTGGTTCCACGACTGCCCACAGATTACCAGCTCCTGCACATACGATATTCTATATGTCACCCTCGTCCGCCAACCTCATCTGTTTCTATTAGAGTCCCACTTGACGGCATGGCTTCTGATGTTACTTGACGGCCTCCCCAATGTATATCCTATCCATCTTCACTTCCCTTAGCATATTTGCTGGTTAGTAGGTTCTTGGTTGGTCCGTTCCCGGAGTTCCTTGTTCCTTACCGTATAAGGTCGTCTGATCTTCATTGCTGAACTACGGTGGGTGTTGATGAAAGTCTGTTTCAGGCTGTTGGAAATGCTTTCGGTGACGCACCAAGTCTCTGAGTCACATAGAAGTAGTAACTTAAAAGACATATGTGTAGTGTTTCAGAAATTGTAACTGTTCTAAATAGTTGGCTGCAGATGTTTCATAAAATGCTAAGCGTCTTCTTCAGTCATATCTTTCTCATTGTTTGTCTTCTGATAAGATATGAAGTAAGTGTATTAGAATTTTCCATGTAATTTCGGTTAAAAGTTGTAAAAAAACTTAAATTATAGGAAGTATGAGATAAATAAATTGGCGAACCCTTGCAGTACATTCAGCGCACCTTCATAAACTCTCGCCTGTTGTTCTCCAAGCTTAAGATCATTATATAAAAGCCCATAGAGAGTTATTATTATTTCCTCTAATTCCTAGAGGAACATAGGGCTTCAGCTACGCGTCTCCATTGCGTTCGGTTCTCTGCCAACGTTTTCACCCCACTCCAAGTCTGCCCACATGCTTTCTTCTCCTCTTTACATGGCCTCCTCCAAGTCACCCTTGCTCTGACGACCAACTCGCCGCTTCCCTTTCGGGTTCCACTCGAGTGATGTCACTTGATGGTTTGTTTTCTCAGAGTATGGCCAATCCACCTACATTTCTTTCTGCCTATTTGTTTCACAATCGGTTCCTGATTGGTTCGCTCCCAGAGAACCCTGTTGATCTTTTCTGGCTGGCTATCTGATCTTGAGTATTGAGCGAAGACAACTGTTGATGAAGATCTGTAGTTTGTTTGAGGTGCTCCTTATGACGCGCTGGCCAAGTCTCTGATCCGTATAGTAGCACTGACTTCACATTGGAGTTGACAATCTGGATCTTACTTTTGATGCTGAGTGCTGTCGACCCCCACACAGACTTGAGAGTAATGAAGGCTTGTCTTACTTTCCCGATCCTTCCTTTGATATTCTCGTCAGTTCCGCCTGTACCTGAAACGATGATTCCCAAGTAGGTAGGTGAAGGAGGTTGTTTCTTTCAGGTTCCTCCCATTTATGCTGGCTGATTGTTGTCTGTTGTTGTTGGCCTGGAATCTTCATCACTTCTGTCTTGTCTGTATTCACCTGAAGTCCTATCTTCTCTGGATGCTTCTTCTGCCAACTTGTAGCTTTTCACTTGCATATCTTCCAGTTTGTAAGAAATCAGACATATATCATCGGCGAAATCCAGACCCTCCAAGTCTTTTGTGTGAGTTCATTTTATGCCTGTCTCCTCGTTGCCTGCCGCTGTCTGTCGCATTATCCAATCTACTGCAATCAGAAAAATCATTGGCGGCCTTGTCTTACTCCCGTTCTCACTTCAAAGGATTCCATGAGTTTCCTATTGTGGATTACTTGGCATGCAGCGTTGTCGTACAACTGTTAGATAAAATGTATAATTGTCGGCAGCACCCCTCGCATAAAGAATTAGTTATGATAATTTCCCTCAATTCAGTAGTCACTGATTCAGTCTTGTTTAATTGTCAAGAGTTCACATGAGTCTTAAAGTGTAAATCTAATTTCAGGTCATTCCAGGTGCTAAAAAACGTCGCAATTAGCTGAAACATTTTCTGACTATATAAAATCATTTATTCTAGTGATTTTTAGTTATCGAACTTTATGCACTAAAACATTACTAATTATTGACATTATTGTCCTACAAAATTCCCATCTGATCAATATTGCTTGTATTTGAAAGGCTTCATTCAGTAGTAACAAGAGTTCTTCGTATACAGTCGCTATGCTAAACATTCTACTTTAATTTTTAAGTGTGTTGGTTTTGCAGGAATTTGATTGGTTTCAAGTTTCATCACAAATTGAAATCGGTTAGCCAGTCAAACAATGCATTGTCTTCACTGATTTCTGGAAATGTCAGTGAAATAAACTGAAGTGTGTGACGAAATGTGTTTTTTAAGTTCACTTCACTCTAAGAAATTTCATTACCTTGAAGTCAGTTATTAGCAGGAGTCTGTCTGTCTGTTTTCGACATAGAACTTTGCACATATGTGCGGCAGTTCAAGTCACCAGACTCCCTCCTTTAGCACACAAAGGAAGAGAAGAAAGTACAAGAAATGCATATTAGAGACAGTAAACAGAGATGTGAGACAAAGGAATAGTAATAACGAAGAACAATATAGTTTCATTGGAAATCATAAGTCACAAGGAGTGGATGCATCTGCGCCACATATTGAGAACGATTTTGAGCCATATCACCGATTGTCTCCAGCCTTCATTGGTTTTTACCGTCCCGAGGACCCCAACCAGGAAGTCCACACCTTCCTACGTGGCTTAGACTAACTGTTGTGGATTTCATTGACTGGTGCCGCCATGTTTTGGTTTGACCGCCGCTAGCTATTTTCCAGCCTGACCCTATGTCAGCTAACATTGCCTATTGTCGAGGAAGGCGATGACTAGGCATACGTAACACATGTCCTTACCATCTAAGTCAATGTAGCTTCACAGCCTCGTCGATTGATTTCCCCTGTTTACCTAGAACTCGACGCCTAACCTAAATGTTGCTCACCTTATTATGCCACTTTACACGGGAAATAGAACGCTGACACATTTGATCAAAGACAGCTAGTCTTTTCATGTCTTCCACTTTCAATAGCCATGTCTCACAGCCATAAAGGAAGACGGAGCGAAGTGACTACTGAGCAGTACACACGTCCTTTGGTCGATAGCCAGATATCACGTCTAGGCTAGAGACTGCATAAACTGGCACATGTGAAACTAGCCTTCTGTATCCGTGATGAGATTTCGTCAGAGATCAACCCGTTGGCGTTGGCTGATGGTACTTCCCAAACAAGTGAAGCGGTCAACGTGCTCTACCACTTCACTTCCTATTTTTAAACTAGGCGTCGATGTAGTCCAGTCCTGTAACATCATCTTGCATTTGGCGGAAGCGAATCGCATGCCAAACTTTCGTAGATTGCAGCTCAAGGTGTTTAGAAGACTCTGCATTTTGTCAGAGTCCTCACCTAGAAGGACTATATCGTCTGCATATTCCAAGTCAACGAGATTATTCCCTGGTAGCAAGTCAATGCCTGTGTCTCTGAAGTGAGTTAGGGTTAAGTCCATCAGTACATCTAAGATAAAAATGAATAGAAACGGGGATAATGGGCATCCCTGACGAACACCACTAGTCGTCACCACTTCAGATGACAACTCGCCATAAGCCCTCACCTGGTTGCTTGAGTTCGAGAAGAGTGTCTTAATCAGTGCAATGTATCTTCTCAGCATTCCCTTTACGGCCAAGCATCGCCAGAGTACCTCTCGCTCGACAGAATCGAATTTCGCCTTTAGGTCAAGAAATATAATGATTGTTGGACGCCGGTAGGAATTCCTATGTTCTAGAATCTGTCGAAGGGTGAAGATATGATCAATACACCCTCTTCCGTTAGCAGGAGTCAGTAGCCAGTATCCTCTAACATTCATCATACTAATCGCTTATACTTGAAAAATGGTACATTTTGAAACGTGCCAAAATACGTGAAATGTTGCCTAAAACAAGTTCTAGACTAGTATTCCATATTTTCAGGTAGTTGAAGGTGAATAGAAGAAAATTTTTTAACCTATGTTTCGTGTGTTTTTGGTACACGAATCACATATCAGTCAGTTTCTGACTGTAGGGTTGGATAATACCACTGCAATTTAGGCTGCAAATCGGTCCCACTTATAAGCACCAATAGGCATAAAATTTTGGCTAAGGAATTTGTGTCTAATTTAAGAAAATATCAGTTTTTCTGCTTGCTATCTCAAAGATGAAACTTGGTCACGATCTGGAATAAAACAACATAGAAATATATTGGCCGTTGCTCTAGGAACTTGATTCTTCGTCCCCGAGAAAATTTCCCACTATGGCTAAGTAAAGGCGTAGTTAAATCCTGTAACCAAATCCACTAACAGTTCGATATTGGACCATCTGATGCAAACAGGCCACAAAGCTAGCGTGGAAGAATCCTTCTCTATCATCTACCGGGTGCCTAATAAATTACCAAAAGCACCGGAGCGCCTCATGCTCCAAATAGCAGAGGCTATTGCAATTCGCCTCAAACAACCAGTGCTCTGTGTGCAAAAGAAGCAAGTCCAGCCCCTACTACTGTACTGCCCTGGTCGGCCTTCAGCAGAAACTGTAAATTCATGAATTTGTATTAATATGTTTCCTAATTTTTTCTGACATCCAGCTTATTTTATTTTGATGCTATTGAGCTGTTATCTATTGATATTACTGATTCGATGTTATTTAAACAACATTAACGTTGTTCATAACACTAATTCATTCATTCACTATAATGTATACCTAACTGTAGAGCCTGATGATGAAGTTATCGAAAAGAGTATTCTTTGTTCACTATCCATTCTTTTGAAAATGTTAATGGACATTTTTAATCAGTTAAAATAGAAATATTTAGTGTGAAGTGACCGATTAGATCAATTAACAATTTTTTTAAAACATGAGTAAATAATTGTTTCCAGAATGCATTTAAAATTACTTTGAATCAGCCAACATTTGTTGTTTTTGATGCGTAAAATGATAACGTTGAGCAGATGTAGCCAGAACACGATCGCCAGGTAGACAGCCACTTCCATTACCAATAGGCTTTTCAAAATCCTCTGACTCTGAATCAGTTTGTGTTGACCTTTATTATTTAAACAAAACAACAACAAAAAACAACCAAATAACTTTCAAATAAACTTTGTAGGCTGGATTTTCTATTTAAAGCATTCATATCAAATGAATACTACATCTTGATTTATTAGTTATCTTGCACAAGTGCTCGTCTCAGTCGCATCACGGAATATTTTACACGATGATATATTAACCACCCCTTATTCAGGGACAAGCTCTGTAGGTTAAAGGACGCTGTCGTTTGACCCAATTCTATAGTTTACAAAATACCCTGCAATGACTATGAGTTAAGTCAAGTATATAGGTCAAACTAGTAGATCGAGCGAGGGTAGTCAGATTGTCTGAACATAAGAATTTAGCTTAGGTTAGAATGATTGACCCTGTGAAGATAAGTAATTTAGAAAACAAACTCAGCAATTGCACTGCATGCATTAAGACACAACCACACAATAGTGTGAGACAGAGTTAAAATTCTAAAAAGTAATACAGGTAGGTGGAGAGAGAGGTTAATTACTGAATCTTTGTTCATCGAATCTACACCCTACACATGTAACAGAACTGACTTATCACCAATACCAGAGATATGGGAAATACTACTACCAATCAAACCAAGAGATGAAAAATAATGGAATTAATAAACAAAGATAGAAAGTTGTGTGAGTAGTGACTTGATATGACTAAGAGCAGGAATAAATTGTGCTCGAAAGATGGTCATCAGTAAATATTACTGCATAAATTGAATATTCCCATAATTTATTCAGGACAAAATATTTAGAGCGAACACTTGTTTTCAATAAATTCTTCTTCAGGCTCTACAATTATAAATACATTAATTTAAGCATACAATATCCAATAAAGGCAAATTAGAATCATATCAGAAAGTGTATTGTGGAACAAGTATAAGATGAGATGGAACAATAGACAGATAGTTTTTTTAATATGAATGGTCAATGAGAACATGGGACAAAATGAGATGAAGTAATTTAATTTAATGATATATATATATATCTGTTCAACGACTTCATTTTCAAGCTATACAGTCGTATTTATATTACAGCTTGAAAATGAAGTCGTTGAGAAGAAATTTCTTCGCTGAACAAAAACTGTGTTTTACTTATGAATAAATGGATATTTTTTGTGATTTAAAAGTTAGAAAAGCACTATTTAAACCTAAGGTAATAAAATCACAAGAAAGGTCATGAAATCATAAAAGTCGAAAATGAACGTTTGTCAATGAAACAGAGGAATAGAAGAAGAAGAAGAAAAGAAAAGAAAATTGTGAAAGGAATTTATAGTGTTAATGGAGGATTTGTTGGCTTTATTGTAGGCCAAGGTAAACATAGAGGTTGAACATACTTCTTCTGTATGCAAAGAGAGGGTCTTCTGGTATTAATTGGAACCGCTTCAGCTACTGATAGAAGACGTAGTCGAGCTCGTCTAGATAAATTACTAGGAACGCGGTAAATAACTGAGAACGCTTGGTCAAGTTTTATCGGGTTTCCAGTACCTACCAAGTCGGCTAAGACTGCACTATTTATGCATTTGGTTACTCCTTTACTCAATCATACTGGTACATGTCCACGCGCGCGCCTGGATAAAGCCCTCTGAGTACGGCCAATGTAACTAGCTCCACATGAGCAGTTGAATTCATAGATGCACATTGATGAGGCCATCTTTGTTAATTTATCCTTGACTTGCTGTGTGAGTACTGGTTTAGTTGAGAAGTTTAGTACCAGTTTAGCTGCAGGAAATGTTCTATCTACTGCTCTATTAAATCGACATTTTAGAATGTCAGCTGCAATTTCCCCTTTGTAACTTAACTTAAGATACAAAGGTTTCTTGTCTACGGTATCCACCTTTACTCTGTCTGTAGGTACTGACATATACTTTTTTAGGAAGCTCTGTGGATATCCATTTTCTTGCAGTGTGAGTTTTAGTTTATGCATTTCTTCCTTAATGCATTTCTCTGAGCATATGCGTTTTATTCTATGGCTAAGACACTTAACCAAGTTTTCTTTTCACTGTCGGTGTGAAGCTATGGAAATGGGTGTACTGACCCGTCCAAGTTTTCTTTCTAAATAATTTTTTTGTAGATATCCGTCTGTCTTCATGGTAGGGAGGACGTCTAGGAAAGGTAAAATGTTATTGTCTTCTTCTTCTTCACATGTAAACTGAATAGTTGGGTGAACACTATTAACAGCATTCAGAAGCTCTTGTTTATTAAGATTTCTATCACAAACGACAAAGGTATCATCTACGTATCGACAATAATAGTCAAGCCCTTTAATCGTGTCTTTGAGTGGACCATTTTCAAGCTTTGCCAGGAAAATATCCGCTAGCATAGGGCCCAGAGGTGATCCCATGGCTACACCATCAACTTGTCTATAAAAACCATTATTGAACATAAACTGAACATTCATAGTGCATTTCAGTAATAATTCTTTGACTTTTTCGGATGGGATTCCTACATCTATCTTTCTTTCTATCAGCTGGTCACATATGCAGTTGACTATTTCAAGAATTTGGATGTTGGTGAATAATGATGCTACATGCAGTGACATCATTTTCTTTCCCTTTACATTCAGGCTTTTGGTAGTCTCCACAAAGCTGAATACGTCTTTTACACCGAATTTCACTAATTCGTGATGTAACGGTTCTAGTGCCTTTACCAACCACTTTGCTGTAGAATGATAAGGGGATTGACACATATCTAAGATGGGATGTATAACACTGTGAGACTTGATCAAAATAAAATTTTATCCATAATGGAATTATACTCTACCACAACGACTAAGTTCTACTCTTATAAGTTATGAAAATGTTTCGAAATAAATATGTAGAATAAACACGTAAAATAGTGAATGGTTGTTTAAGGGAAAACATTATTGGACCACAGTTAAAACGTACAGTTATCTGACTACTCACAAGTTAAAGGAGTCATTATAATACCCACTACGCGCGTGATTTCATAAAGACTCCAGAAAATGCCAACATGAGTCAAAAGATAAAAATATATTCATACTACTTACGGCTTAACTGCTGATTTACATCAACCAGTACCATCTAAATAATTCTACTTGGTGAAACGAAAGTGTTAGGGCATACGGGTGTGGTCGGTATTACTGACAAGATTTTGTAAGTAGTATAGTGGGTGTAATGCCTTCGCTGTTTTTCGCTGTTACACAGGTAGTGAACTGGTTTCAAGTTTTCAGAGCACTTCAATTTATTCAGAGAAATATGAAAATCCCTTAGAGTAGCAGCTAATTGCTTTTGGTGTTGAAGACTCTTTTTTGTCTTATATTCAGCTCACTTCAAAGAGTAACACTTTTGCTTGATGACTGGATTTTACTGTAGAATGAAGACATCGCATAACAATGCATGAATGGAACAAGAAAAGTTATGAAATGCCGTCTGTATAATCTTAAGAGGCTTTAAACTGAGATTTCAGTCTAGACGTCCAGTAAAATCTTACTGGTTTGACAGTATGCCCCACAAGAATCCTCTCTCTAACTATAATCTTCTGTTATTTTTGTATTTTGCCTTACATTTCTTCAAACTATTTCCCTCAATTTATTTCTTTTTATCTGTTTTCGTCTCTATTTGTAGACACCAACTTGAGATCAGCCTTTACCGTTATGGTTAGGATTACTAGAGAATTATCTAGAAAAAATGGTTATCCAGATAAATTCATTGAGAAAAATATGAATTCAGCACCTGGGAGAGTCATTATGGCAACAGTTCCGAAAAAACCGGTGTTCATAAAACTGCAGTTCCTCGGTGACAAGATCAGCGAAATAATAATAATACAGCGCCTGAAGAATGCAGTTTAAAGGAGCTTACTATGCAGCAGAGGTACGTTGTCTCTTCACAACCACCCCTGTTCTACGTTCGAGAAATAAGAATAAACTACCTAAATTTGCCTCTTCTATGTGTATCTACCAGTTTGACTGCAGCTGCGGAGCCAGCTACATTGGGCGTACAATTAGGCAGGTTCATCATCGTGTTTCCGAACATCATCCAACATGGCTAAGCAAGGGACAAACAAGATCTACTCGTAACTCTATTTTAGCGCACCCTGTAGATAGTGAGCATAAGGTTGACGTTATGACTTAATTATGATTTAATACTTCATTTGAAGTTATTTATCGCATTCCTACTAATCCTTATTTTGATCTACGAGTTCTTCTTCTACATACAGCTGAAGCAATAGGAATCCAGTTGAAGAAGACAAACCTGTGTGTTCAGAAGAAATTCGTACAGCTACTTTCCTTACCTTGGCCATCGTTACATGAATCTATAATCGGGACTACTTCGCCCCCCTCCCCCTAAACAATTAAAATTATAAAAATTATAATTGTCCAAATTATTTTATTTTTTCTGACCACTTCATCTTTAATTAGGTGTTATCCTTGTAAAATATGTAAATATGTACACATAGCGTCGTTGCTTTAAAAACATAGAGATTACCATTTGACCTCCATCCCACACACCCCAGCAGAGACCATTCACACAAAAGTTAGTTATCACGATGAGAATTAGTTAACACATTATCTCTAAGATTACATTTTTAATTGGTAATACAGAATACACGTTAAAGAAACTCACCTAAGATTACACACTAGAACGAGTAGACAGCATATAATTATAATAAGAATAGCGATTGAAAGACCAAATCCTGTTTTACGGCGTAACACGCAGTTCGACCAAGTATACATGAAAATAAGTCGAAAAACATGAAATATATATATGTGTTGGTGAAACGAATCTGTGTAAAATTATACACCGAGAAAAAAAATGACTATAAACTTGGTCGTTTCTTAGGTGAAAATTCAAACTTACTATTCTAGTAGAAATTGGATGCTTACGTCTAAAGAAATTTGAAAATATCTTACCTGGTAAAATATTTAGAAATGCTACTATTTGATGATGTTAGTTACAACAGATGACAAACTGGCCTATGGTTTCTTTCAGTAAGTAGTCTGTGACTATTATCTGGAACACTGATCAGTCTGAGCTTTGATTTAAAGAGGATTCAAAGGCTGATGAAAATAATGACAATGAAATCTCATATTTGACTGTTTAATGTTATTATTATTATTATTGAATTCTGATGGCTAACATCAGGCTAGCAACCCATCCTGTAAAAATAAAAACACTGCTACAGAAACTTCGAACCTCTAGCTTGAAGCCCTATGTTCCACTGGAAACGTGAAGGAAAAAAATCATATAGTACCAATAAGTCTACTGGTGCATCTGCGGGCTCATTGGTACAATTTTCTTCAGCGACGCCAGTAGGTGAGGGTTCGATACCTGATCCACGCACTGCTAAACCTCATTTGGTTCACTAACCGATAGTAAGCCCGTAATAAAGGGGAAGTTGAGCATGTGGCTAGTAACTCCCCCCCCACCCCCGATAAATTTACTAGCATTGCTGCTAAAGCTTCATAGCTTAGGGACCTGAGCTTCTCTCTGAAAGCAGTTTTACAGATGCTAACGGTGAGATGTAGTTACATCCGAGTGGTGGGGACTTGAAAATGCTAGGCTAGCATAGGAGCAAGTGTTACCTTCTTCTACTAACCATCCTAACATTTGTACAAGTCTTGGTATTATCAATACCGAATTTGTTGTCTACTTAATAGTTTGTAATTAAATGTTATCGTTCAATGTTTAAAATATCCGAGTAAATAATAGTTCGTTTTTTGAGCAAATTATTTACTCACTTCTCTTTCAACACCGGAATCGATAAATGCATTTTGAAGAATCAATACCTGGTACTGCTTCTGTGGCAATTTTTTTACGAACTTGATTAATGCATGTCGAAAAATTTAGTTGCTTAAGATATTACGTAGAGATGTACACACTCTCTCTCACACACACACACACCAAATAACTTTTGTACACATAGATTACATGCTTACTATAAGAGAAAATTAAGGTTGAAACGATTTCGAAACATTTCAGAGCATTTTAGTAAAATCTGAATTAAAAAATGACACTATCAGATTTTACATAACTGTTATGTACTGGTTGAGAATTTAATAGTCCTGACGCAAGAAAGACGGAAATCAGAAGACCACTAGGTTTGCGATGATACTTCTATTTTCCAAACACAAGGAGAATCCATATGTCACACAAGTGTGTGAGAGCAAAATATATGAATGTCCGAACGAGTGTGTGAACACAAGTGTGTGAGCGAATATTCAAAATGAACAAATCAATAGACAGTCTTAACATGATTGTTAATTATAATGGAATATCGATCCATATATACATAGCAAAATATATCAGACTGTCAAACAAACACACATATTATATGGATACATATCAGCTCTCCAGAACACAACCCTGTAGCTTAGTTAAATGGCATTTGGAAAACATGGTTGACATCTGCGGTTTGAAAATTGTGTTCAGAACTTCACATTAATTTTTTTCTCTATTGGATAGATCACACAGCGAACCACTGTTATTTAATGGATGATATATCGAACACAATTTATTGTTCGTAATCACATCAATTATAACTATACAACTTTGAAACTTCAGTTTTACTTGTTGTGTCTACGAAAAATTATCCAGTAGATTGTAACTCACTGACTGTTTTTTCTTGAAAATGCCTCCTGAACGATGAAAATACAACATTAATACTTGTTTGGATATTTTAACTAACTTTGTAATTATTTTCCTCTTTTATTCTAGGTTGTATATAATTGTTTTGATGTCTGCATATCATCTGGTGGCTAGGAGTTGAAAATCCGGATTATGTTTTTCATGCTGATTGCTGTTGATCTCTACACAGATTTGAGAGTAGTGAAAGCTTGCCTTGCTTTAACGATCCTCGCTTTCATATCCTCGTCAGTTCCGCCTGTAGTTGAAACGATGCTTCTCAGGTAGGTAAAAGAGGTTGTTTCTTTCAGGTTCCTCCCATTTATGCTGTGCGTCGGTGGCACAGTGGTTAGGACTCTCGCCAACCATGCACGTAGTCTGGGGTTCGAGCCCACGCCGACGCACACCTGATATCTATGGTCGGCCTGCGAAATTTGGGCTACCGATATCCATGCTGGAAATTCCATACTTGTACCAAAAATACGGTGTGGAATCAAGCGTTAATCAAAAATAAAAATAAAATGATTGTAGTCTGTTGGTGTTGTTGCTGTTCCCGTTGGCCAGGTATCTTCGTCACCTCTGTTTTCTCTGTGTTCACCTGAAGTCCTATATTCTCTGGATCCTTCTTCTGCCAACTTGTTACTTTTCAACTTCGTATCTTCCAGTTTGTGGGAAATCAGACATATATCATCGGCGAAGTCCAGACCCTCCAAGTTTTTGTGTGAGACCATTTTATGCCTGTTTCCTCATTGCCCGTCGTCTGTCGCATTATCCAATCTATTGCAATCAGGAAAATCATTGGCGATAGTAGGCAGTCTTGTCTTACTCCCGTCTTTACTTCGAAGGATTCCATGAGTTTTCCGTTGTGGATTACTTGGCATGCAGCCTTGTCGTATAACTGTTGGATGAGATGTATAATTGTCGGTGGCATCCCTTAGTAGCGAATTACTTTCCAAATCACCTCTCGATCAACGCTGTCGAAGGCCTTTTCAAATTCTATGAAGTTGAGATAGAGAGGTGACTGCCATTCCAAGCTTTGTTCAGTGATGATCCGTAGTGTGGCGATTTGATCAATACATGACTTGTTTCTCCTGAATCCAGCTTGTTCCTGTCGAAGTTGTCTCTTTATTATACTACTGACAAGTCTTATCAGTAGTACACACCAGAATACCGTTTAACTGAGCGATATATCCAATAAATAAACTAATGTGGAATTACATGCTACTCGAGATTTTACACATACATTAAGAACTACACCTGATATGTTGGTACACGAAATGCGATTCAAGGAAGTGTTTCGATCATTACATTTCGACCATATTAGATGCTGACTAATAAATGCCTGGTGCGGAAATCATGAAAACCACTTTGATTCTTAAAATATTGCGTAGATACAAAATATTTATTAATTTTTTGCTTGATATAAGTTTAACTTTAAAAAAGATAAATCGGCCAACAGTAATTTTGGTTCTTGTAGAACAGAAAGTAATGCATTAACATCATTGGTCTTATTAATTTTGAAAGAATAAAATTGAATATTGAATTTTTATTGACCGATCAACTTGAACCTCTTATTATTTCAACAACAAAATCAATTATTGATTAACAATTCAGTCAATGAGTACAATTTTAGACTAATGATTATTTTTCGAACTAAATGATTAGTGGGTTTTTTTTCTTACTACTTGCTGTGCCCTTGATTTATACAACTTGAAAAGCATTAGGTAATAGTCAATTTCCTACACAACTAGTAAATTATCTGTGCAACCTTAACAGAACGATAATCACTTTCTCATACAATCGATCATTGCCTAGTATATTTACACAGTGTGAAACACTTCATACATGATTATTATTCATCTATTTCTCTTTCAGAATATCAAATGATTAGCCTAATGCATTCAGTCTAAATAAGTTATGTTCACTTTAGTAGTCTAGACAGATTTTATGCTATAACTATTATGAACTGAGGAGGCCTGAAGAGCTATTATGTCCTAATTCATAGAGCAGTAGATTACATCCCATCGGGTGGATGGTTAAGCGTCCACCTAATACTTCTAAGGTCTTGCGATAGATCCCTGATTGTGTAGATGAATTCTCAACGTATAAAGGAATCTATAACTAGGATGAAGCAGCTGTACATTGTCTCTTGATTCTCAGTAATTTTTCAAATGATATTTGGCTGCGATTCAGTCTTTCTAGAAATCAGCAGGTCGAGTGTGAGGACAAATACTCGCCGAAGATATTCGCTAGGGGTCGCGCTATGTCATAAATTGGCAGAAATTAGAATTAATGGACTAGCCATTGGATTGGGTCCCAGTGGCCTAATAGTATACGAGCTAGCTCACCTTGTAACCAGAAGGTCCTAGGTTCGAACCCTGATGGTGGGTGCGTACTGATGAGGAGTCCCAAACTAGGACTAGTGAAACAGCTGACCAGTACTCCCAGCTTGTTTTCCAATGGTACTCTAACTAATGTCAGCTCATGATGAAATCCTGTATTGTCAATTTTCTTGGCATGTATCTTAGGCTGCCTCAATCATTCCTTTGGCCAGCTATTTGTATCTCCACTTAAGAATCTAGAATATTCGACTGAAGTGTCATGCGAGGCTTATACTTTGACTATTTCTTCCCTTTCCATATTTATTGTATATCTAAAGAAAACCTTTGCCTTATTAATCGTTAAACTTTGGGTTTTTGTTTTTCTCCCTACACGAAATAGAAACGTTAATTAACTGAAGTAGGTTTCAGTTATATAAGTTATTTTTTGGAAAATCCTGAGAAAATATGATGGAGAAGATTGCCACTAGCATCGTTTGTCACTCAAAAGTTTACTTTCAGTCCATTCTCCAACTCCCCGTCTCCAAGTGACTCTCATATTACGTAATCCTTTATTTTCGTCAGAAAAGTCAATTCTGTAAGACGTTTTTCTTAGAGAAAAGTGAATCAAAGACAGCAAATAAGCGAATATGTTATTTTTTTTAGCAAAAAAGTATTTTACTACTTATTTAGACCTTACTTAATAACTTACCTATTGATATCCACATGATTCTCTGATCGACTGACTTCGCACTGCTCGTAGAACCGTTGATATTTTGAGACAGCACGTATTTAAAGTCTACAGGCCAGAAAAAAACATAGTAGAATGTTTCATTTAGTTTTTGTACCAAATGTACTGTTTGGAATAAAACTGTCATTATTAATTATTTTTTTAAGTAGCCATTTTTTTTAATTATTGCGAAGCGTTAATAATCAATAATCTAAAATCAATATGGATATCTACTCCACTCAGCATAAAGATAAGATTCTGCTCTTCAGCACTGATGTAAAATCAGGTCTTCTGTTATAGTTCAGAGACTTGGTGCGTCACGAAAACTGCTTATAATAGCCTACTACAGACTGTTATCGAGAGCTTTCCTCGTTCCATACTGAAAATCGAATGGGAGTTCTGAAATGATTATCAAGAAGTAACTCTGGCAATTAACCAACAAATATGCTAAGAAAACTGGTAATAGATGGGACACACTCTAAAGTCTAGGTTGAATTCCCGACCTACACACACTGATAAACCTTACCTAACCGATAGCGGTATCGGGAAAGAGGGAAAACTGGGCACCAGGCCAACAACCTTGTCTCATAAACTTAACACCATAGCTACTGAAATTTCAGAAAACTTGAAGCCGTTTCTTGCAGTCTGGACACAAAGAATGAAAAAAGAAGAAAAAAATCTTTAGAGTAACCAGCTGACAAACTTTATTGTTCACCATGCTAAATTCTTAAGTTTAAATTCCTAAATTCTTAAGTTTAACAATGGAATGTATTGTATTTATGTATGATAACCTGAGATTTGTTCTTTCACAGTTTACCGTTATTATCACCACATAATTGTTAAGTAGAACGCATTTGTTGGGTAAAAGATTAAGTTATTTGACTAATATACAGACAGTTGTTTTTCACCTTTTCCATCTTAGCGTTTGATGTTTTTACTTTAAGAAGAGGAGGTATTTTTTTAAAACTTAATAGAACAGAGTCACTATATGAAAATTTACAGGTCGACCTTTTAAAATTACTGTGAGTTCCAAAACTTCTTATCTAAAATATTACCGTAGACTGAATCTTTATTCCATAATCGAGACTTATCAACGGAACAATGTGTATAGAACAGTTCCCACTACCTTAATTGAATGTTTCCTTTTTGAATGCCTTATTGTTTTGTAATTAGAAGGATAAAACTCAGTTGCTTAAACTTTTTACAGCCAGTCGGTAGTGGTCATTAAGAATATTTAATTTTTTTTCAAAATATTTTACGTATGAATGAGAGTTTACCAGTGTCAAGATCAGTTCTTGTTAAAAACTGACATTAGGTTTTTTTAGAATTGGAAATCACGAAGCAATCAACAGCTGTTTTGTCCTCTTTCACTGGTTTTTCATTAATTCACAAGCAAAAATTTTCAAAAGAATAGGCTCAGTGGCTTAAAAGCAATGTGCTCATCATATGCCTTACCAGTGTTCTTAGCGTACTACGCCGAACATCTCTAGAGTGTTTTCTAGTCTTCAATGTTTCTCTAGCTGATGTCATTTAGCGAAGAAATTTCCAGTGATGTTATTTTTTCCAGTACTTGTCAATGTGATAAAACCTCAATAGGCGTTACGAAGTGACATTTCCACTTTTTTTCTACGGTCGTTTGACTGCTAAAAGTGTTCTTTCCGGTAAGAAGTATTAAAAGATTCCTTGATCACTAATTGAGTTTTAAATTTTATCTCCAAGCCATCATTTGCAACCTCAAATGGTGATGATGTGTGACATTCAGTAACATCAATGTGAAAAGGGTTGTCAGTAACTTTCTATTTTGACATTTTCCGATAGATGGGGTAGATGGAATACATCATGTCCACTATTTGAAAGGAAAGTGGAAATCTCCACGTTCTTGGCAAAATTCTAGTTAGTTGACTTCATACATATCGGTAACAACTTTTGCATTTTTCATTTTAAACGCCTCATGGATACATTTCTGTTGCTGTGTTATTTTCATCATTGTCAGTTCAAGCTTATTGTTTATTACTTGTAGACAATTGTATCTAGTGTGGTCAGTGTAGTGAATGATACCACAAGTTGTGTTCCATCTAATTTCATATAGGCGGTGATGCAAAGCAGCATCACGTTGGATACGCAGAAAATGCTATTCAGCTAAGTCCAGACTAATTAAGGAGGCCTAAAAACCGCTCTCTAAATCCATGGAACTTTTCATCGACAGTGTAATTCCTGACTTCTGACTGTGAGACTACAAATATCATTATGGAGACAACTCCTCCTATGGTTCCAGAGAACTCAAATGCAAGGATTTCCAGTCATTCATAACACCTAAGAAAACTCAGTGAAGGAACATTAACCCAAAATGTTGACAGTGTTCCGAGTACAGAGTCTGCTGTGGACGCAGTGAGTATTATTCACCTCTCAGTGGTGACCATAGATGACTTCAAATGTACAGTTACAGATGGTATAATAAGTGGGGAATGAATCGCAACCTGATGGTTGAGCGACAGTGCACGACCTGAGATAATAAAGGAGTAAGGGCCCTGGACTGGATTCTATAATTCCATTTGCAAGACTACCAACTTATGGTGCAGGTGGTATGGGTAGGCATGCTTGGTAATAAGGGTGAAAAAAGTTTTGTGTTTATAATCATACTAATTAATTTTATCTGTTATTCTGTTAATGAATCATACTTTTCTAGGATCCATAATTTTACAAAAAACAGCCACATTACGACATATACAATATCAGTCTATTTGGATTACGCATTACATCCCACTGGTCTTTGAAGGAAAGCAAAGACGATAGAAGGATTCTCTAAACGCTAGACATCGAGATGTAAAGACTGTTAGGAAATATTTGACATACAGATAGTCAGGTCTCGAAAGTATACGTTTCCAAGACTTGCATGAATTAACCACATCTTAGGAAACTTAAGTCATACACCCTAATATATGCAGTATTGGAAATAGATTGCATAAGCTAAGTGTAATAGTAAATGAACTGAGACTGAGAGTAAGGATTAACGGTGTCTTGTCATCACATAACTAGTGAAAAGTGGTCTTACTCAAGGTACAATTCTAGTACCTCTTCTCTTCCTACCATATGTAAAAAAACTAACGTTGATAAATAATTCATCCTGTCCAGAGTTTGTCGTCAATATTATGCTCTGCAGGGCTTTAAACAATTACAGCATTCGACTTGTTTTGCAAGATTCATATTTTTGTTGTTTGAATGGTATAAGAAAGGGACTTTGTAAATTAATGTAATTAAGAGTTTACTTATGTATGTCATTCATAATAACAAGAACAATCACTTGACAAATTGTGTGACTCTACCAACGGTTGCTGAGTTTAAGGATTTAGGAGTGGTTATAAGATAAAAGCTGCGAAACATTTTAGGACATTTTGGTCACTCCAAATAGTTTTAATTAATTTTGATGATGACGCATTTTGTAGATTGAATTCTATCTATATCAGTGATACATGTACCCTTCAAGCACGTAGAGATCAGAAAATGTTCTAACCTTTAATTGAATTTGAGATTTTCCCGTCGATTGATTGGACCGAAGTCCTCGGTCTCAGGTTGACATGTCGGCTTCTTGTGCAGATGCTTCGACGATGTCTGGGCATTTAATTAGTATTTAACTGGTGGATGGTAACTAGCAGTGGACATGTCAACCTGAGACCGAGCACTTCGTTCCAATCAATCGACGGGAAAATCTAAAATTCAATTCAATAATTAATATGACCCGTTGCACAAAAGGTGGCTCTCGTGGCCCAAGTGGTCTAGTGAATAATGCTTTGGCGTTTGAAACTGCGTTCGAGCCTGGGTGGGAACATCATCACTCACTGAGAAGTGCAGGTACATCCAGATGATGAGCCACCAATGGGACGAAATGTGCATCCTGGATTCCACTGCTAGTCACCATCTACCAATTAAATACTAAGTTCTAACCTTTGGTACTAATAATAATAATAATAATTTTTCCTTCACGTTCCCAGTGGAACATAGGGCCTCAAGCTAATGACTTGAAGTTTCTGTAGCAGTGTTTATTTTTACAGGATGGGGTTGCTAGCCTCATGCCCAACCTTTCCTCTTTACCAGCTTTATTTCTGGTTTAGCGAGGCAAGGGAGTGCGTCGGCCGGGGTTCGAACCCCGGACCATGTGCATGGTCAGCGAGCGTCCTAACCGCTATGCCACCGACGCACACCTGTTTCGTCCTAGTTTAGGACTCTTCATTAGTACGCACCCACCGGGATTCGAACCCAGGACCTTCCGGTTACAAGGCGAGCTCGTATACCAATAAGCCGGCCTTTGGTACTAAACAGATTAATAGACTCTCACACCTCTCATACAACGAGTAGTTTGATCGGAAGATGAAAGTTGACGTCTTATTATCCCACTGTATCCTACATAATGATTTGGATGCTAATTTATTCCGATTATTTCGATCCATTGAGAGGACATTACCTAGAAGTTCAAAATCTACTGCCAAATTATCTACATCTGGAAGTTTATTTCTTGCATCAAACTATGCACCAGTGAGATTCTATATCCAAGCGTATCGTCACATCACCTTTTGTTGATTTATTCAAAGCATGACTGGACATCAACTATAATTTATATCCTAAAGCTTACTATCCATAATAATCTAAAATATGAGATTTAGGAGTGAAATATACTTTGATAAATGAATGAAATGAATGTCTTTTTCAAAGAATTTGGCTAATTACAATTTAAACAACAATGTATTGTCTTTTTTCTTTTGAATGACAATATCAAAAATTCAAAAAAAAAAATAAGCAATGATCTATTTTTCTCTTATTTTACCAAATATTGATTGCCCTCATGTAATCTACTGGCAAAATGTTCCGGAAATGTCTATAAATTAGTTAAAATATTAGTCAGTTCACGTTGAACATTTTAAGTGTAATATGATAAGAATTATAGAAAGTAAAACGAAACTGCTAATTTTTTGTAATACAAATCAATCATTGTTGTAGTCTGAAATCTGATTGAAATTTATTGAAAACTCTACATTAAATGGTGATTTTATGTGTTATTAGACAATACGTTTTTATGAGTAGACACTTTCAGACGTACGTTCTATTCTCATTCATCTCCAATAAGTGATACAGTGAAACTATTTAACAAATGTTCATATTTGTTAGCTAATTATCAGAGAGTGCATCGGTGGCACAGCATTTAGGATGCTCGCTGACCATGCACATGGTCTGGGATTCGATCCCCAGTCACCGACTCACTCCTTTACCTCTCTAAGCCAGCAATAAAAGCTGGTAAAGAGGAAAGGTTCGGCATGAGGATAGCAACCTCATCCTGTAAAAATAAACACTGCTACAGAAACTTCAAGCCTCTAGCTTGAAGGTGCCCTATGTTCCACTGGGAACGTGAAGGAATAAAAAGGAAATTATCAGAGAGATATGTCACCAACACAAAGTTCATCGACACGATATTATCTCACGCGGTTTTATAATAAATTACTCAAGGCATTCATTAATTACAATCTTTAAAGACTATACTAAATGATGGGTGATGAATTTGCTTTGGGTCACTTAAAATACGTCAAGTTTTCACAACCCACTCATGATCCATCTCTAGTGTTCGTGTTAAAAAAGAAACGATTTGGCTCATTCTAACATCATAATACCCCATGGTAGTTGATAATCTGTTATATCTAAGATCAGACACACTACAACTTTAGTTAACGAAAGCTTAAAAATTTCAAAGCTATTGTAACGGGAGGAGGCAAGGTATATTTTCAAGTGATCAAATCGCTATTTATATCTATAAGGTTTTATATGGTTTAACCAATCCCTGAACGTGTGATTTTGGTTCACATTAAACGACATGAAATAGAATGTTCAAGTACATATTAGTATTCTATTGCTAATGCAGTACTCAACTGTGGGAACATGTCACAATAGTATTCCACCGGAACACATACTATGTATCACACCACCACACTATAAAATAGCTCAGTCTGATGTTTGCTTGGAATACAGTTCAATTAATCTATTTGTTTTTTATGCTACTGTGAATCAGAAACTCACTGTCAAAGCAATACGCATTGCTAACTTAAAATAGATTGAATATTTTTTTTTAACAATAAGAAGCTGTAAGGTATTTCAGTGCATTTCTGTCTCATGTTCAAAATCTCAGTTTTTTCCGTGCTCACTTCCTGCTAGTGAAATAGGCCATATTTAAGAGTAATTGACTTGAGAGTCGAACCTATGCCCCTCCCTGGTGGTTAGCAGGCATTGTAACATTGGACCACTGATGCTTAATTAAGACTAACCATTCAGAAATCTAGTTGTATTCACTTTTTGCAAGGAAATATTCTCCTACGCATACATCAAGTTTTACTAAGTCTTTAAACTATTTACTTTTCAATTTATAAGTGATGATACTCTTCCATCCCAGTTTATGCCTGTATTTTCCTAGTATTTATATAAAATAGGACTTAATAGTTTTATATTCCTTATTCCTGACACTATTCCTAAGGTAACCTTATGAATTGTTAAGCTGAAACAGAGCTGTTTCATTAAAATCGCCTAGTCTCTTTTCAGATACTGGAATGCGACAAGAATGATTTAAATCAGGAGACTTGGAAATTTGAAATTACCTTTAAGATGATCTCAAATGGTCATAAAACAGTAGTGAACTACTCGATTTAGCTCCTGAAAACTATCATTCTAAGCAAATAAAATAATTGTGCTCATTTACAATTAAAAATAAGAATTCAGTGTTTTGACAAGAGGAATTGATAATCAATATCTAAAAACAGAGATAACTAAGTGTATTTTAAGCAACTTGATATGCTGAGAAATACTTCATTTGAGATATTATACTTTAAAACTACCTGTTTGTGACAGTGAAATAAACGTTTTCCTGATAATTCAAACATTTAGAAAACAATTCGTTTTACGTTCCCAATGGAGCATAGGACTCCAAGCTAGAGCTTTGAGGTTACGGTAACAGTGGTTTTATTTTACGGGCTGGCGTTGGTAGTCTCAAGCCCAACATAACCCCTTTACTAGTCCTATTTTTGGCTTAGAGAGGTAAAGGAGTGCGTCAGTCGGGGATCAAACCCTGAACCACCTGCGTGTTTGGTGAGCATTCTGCCGCTGTGCCATCGACAAGTAATGCAAACCCTGTTGTTCATAAATGAGTACAGAGATTTTCAAAAAAAAATAATAGATTACTCCATGTCCCTAGTTTATTGATGATATTGTCAAGAGGATTGTTTCACCTGAAATTTGTCCTTCACAATTTGGTAAGAAAAATTTTCAAATCTGTCGAAATTCAGAATGAAAACTGATAGTTTGATTTATAGTCTGAAGAAGTGACATTTTTCACTTGCTTGTCTTTACTTAAAGTCACACAGAAACAAAACAAAAAAAGCTGACTACATTTTTATGATAATATTGAACAACCTAATGTGCCTGTTTATTGCTAGTTAAGGTGTTCAGTAATTCTGTGATATAAATAACTTCAGGTTTGCTTCGCGACAAACCGGTATCATATGGAAGAAGTGTCAGAAAGCATCGAAGACAGTTTCAACAGAGGGCGTCGGTGAATTTACGAGATATTAGTCTTAGAACTGTCAGATTATCATACGTGCACATTGCTCATTCACAGTTATCAAGAATGATAAGTAAGTACCGTTTACCCGAACACTTAATAATTAATAATAAATAATTAATTTTTCCTTTACGTTCCCAGTGGAACATAGGGCCTCAAGCTGGTGGCTTGAAGTTTCTGTAGTAGTGTTTATCTTTTTGGCTTAGCCCCGAACACTTAGGTAACTTTTTATTGTAAAACCTCAGAAGGCAATAGTGAAACCTGAATAATACAATAACTTATGATAAAAGCTATTGACAGTGTTATTCTAAACAAATAATTCCACTTTACTAGTCTAATCAGAATAAAGACACAATTCTGAGTGGATGAATAATAGACGTGATCCCTTCTTAACTTGAATGTTCTCAGATCGTTTCTTATGAACTGCTAAAAATTTCAAACTAGGACAGGACAGCTGTCTAGTACATTCGGGTTTATCTTTTTCTTCAACTGATTTCGCCTCTTGATTATATCTACTTTTAAACCAACTAAATTCTCACAAACTGAGCATACGAATTGAATAGGTAGTGGATAGGCTGCGGTTTTAAACGGATTCGTGACGTTTTTGGAGTCTGTTAACTTTGGTTTAAGTACAAGAATACACTGGTGATTTTGGTGGCTGGTAATTAATAACAGTTAGAATTCATAGGCTATTGGATTTCGTCCCAGTGTCTGAATAGCCAACTCTTTCACCTCACAAACAGAAAGTTCTGAGTTCGATTCCTGCTGGGGTTATCGATGTGTACTACTGAAGAGTTCCAAACTAGGATGAAATAGCTCTCCAGTACTACCTAGATTTTAGTTGTTCTGTTGACTGGTAGCTGGTTTGAAATCTGCTACACTGCAAGTATTCACTTCTATACATCATTTACTGTTGTACTGAATATCAGTTCAACATAAAAAGCTTACCATAGCATGAAAATAGAAACTTACGCACAAAAAAGAGTCAAAAACACAAAAGACTTACTGTAAGCTATGCAAATTACAAGTATATGGAGCGAAAATAATAAATTCCATTTCAGTGGGTATAATGAAGACATGTTTGTTTGCAAATATAATGAGTAATATTTAGATTTTTTAATTGATTATACAAAGTAGAGACATATTCACATCATTTGCGCTTAATATGAGTGATTTGTAATCGAAGCTGATGTTGAAGTGAGCTCACAAAATAACGAAGTGATTAATATTTCACAATAATCCAGTACACAAAATAATTCAGTCACAAATTAAATCAGATAGCTTATTCTATTGGTGTATAGGCATATAAGTGGAGTTTAATTCCCTTAAGGATAAATAATATTTAAGTTATTTTTTCTTATCAAATAAGAATACAGACATACAAATGTATAGACATGCTCTCACATTGGATTGGTGAAATAATTTACACATATTTTGAAGCCCTAGATTACAATTAAATTTCCCAAATAGTAGAATAATTAATCAAGAAGATGTCTTTTGAACCAATCGTCCAATGACACTTTTGTATATGACGTAATTGATTAATAGGCGTGCACACACACACACACGCATGCATGCATACACGCCCTAGAAAAAAAACTTGATAGTTTAGAACTAATATAGATATAGGAAATTTTGTGGTTTAATTAAAGAATAACTTGAATAAAGAATAACTGTCAAAAGATTATTAATTGCTTATGGCGATCAGAATATTAGTTGTATGTTATGTTAAAATTTCAATTTTACTGCCATGACACATATGTAAATAACGCTAACTATAAATTTTATGACTTTAGGTGCATTTTATGTCTTGTAATATTTTTACATACTGATTGTTGTCATTTAGTTAAAGTATTTATTTCCCGTGATATTTGAGCCTTCAGTCGATAAGGCAGTAGGATAGAGATAGACTTAGAGACCTAGTCTTCTTCATCATTGCTGAATGTTTTTGATTGCTTAACTTATCAGAAGTGAAGAAATTAAGCTATGTATAACATTGTGACCTGTTGTACTTCTAGTCATTGTACACTTACAATTATAAACAATAATATCTTATTTAACTGAATTTTAGATTTTCCCGTCGATTGATTGGACCGAAGTGCTTGGTCTCAGGTTGACATGTCAGCTTCTTTCGCTGATGTTTCGACAATGTCTGGGCATTCAATTAGAATTTAATTGGTGGATAGTGACTAGCAGTGGAATCCAGGATGTACATTTCGTCCTGCTTGAGACTCGTCAGGTACATCCAAATGATGAGTCCCGAATAGGATCAGCTGCTTACAGACAAAAGACATTACTAAATATATCTACAAAAACAATTTTAACATACTTGCACAGAGTTCATTTTAAACAAAAATCAGTCGATCAATGTACACATACACTAATTATATATATATATATATATATATATATATATGCAATATTAAACACTGCTCCGAACAACAATAATCATACACAATGGAAACTTTTCAGCATTACGCATTCAGATAAAAGAGAGATGAAAATATCCAGTTACCAGGGTAAAGAAAGACTGATAACCGCTTCTTTCTGGACGCATAAATCAGGTTGCAGGCGCTTGATGGAAATGGCTTCAGCAAACTTGAGAAGAATTGAACTCTTTAGCCTATTGATAATTTTGAACGACTTTTCGACGTCCACCTCATGACCCGTGTCAAGGAGATGCCTGGCGTTGACACTGTTTAAAGCATTTGTTCCCTTTAGACATAAGCTTTTTGGTACGTGTTCAGAAAATCGTAGATATGTCCTTCTTTCTATCCTTCCAATGTAACAGCTCCCACAGGTACACTCAGTATTCATAAGGGCTAGAATTTAAAAAGCACCTTTCACGTCCCAAGAAACTAAACAGTCTACATAAATCTTAGCTCTATGTCTCACCCCTGTCAAACTCTTTTAAACCTGAATCTCGCATATACCACAGAGTTTGACAATATTTACTGAGAGTTTACCTGCTTCATTGGTAAACAACATTTATTAAATTATCGCCACAAGAATGTTGATGGGTTCGTTAGACTAAGTGACAATATTCACCGGTTAATATTCTAAGTTGCGTCTGACTTTTATGTTCAGTATATTGAGTATTAAATTATTTTAGTAATTAGAAGTGCTCTTAGAAACTGTTGGTTTTCTTTCTAATAAGCTTCAGCAAGTGTTAGTTATAACAGTATTTAAATAAGGCATCAGCCAGTGAATATGTTATATGCTACATATAGCAGATATGTCAATCGGGTTGTATATAAGGGCAGACAGTCAGTAGACTTTAACGATCAACCACTTTCAGGAAAAAAAATCCTAAACACAGGGACTACGAAGTCAGAGTATAGTGCATTAAAAAAGCTATTAAGTAAATGAGGAAATGTCAAGTAATTGTTGCTTTGCTGAAAACCGAAGTCCATGTAATCATATTTATCAGGAGGTACATTTTCTAGTTATATATGATGTATATCTTATTGTGGTTATAATTCCTCCATCGTCTATGCTTTTAGGCAGGCTGTACATCGTGTTCCATTTTTTTGGCTTTCCGAAAACCCATAGTGATGTTTCACTCCGTGTATCGTTTAAATACTTGATTTTTTTTTCAAATTCAGGTAAGTTGACATTGGAGGCTAGCAAGCATACAGTCTAATGGTGATATATTTGAAGTAATAGAAACGATCTCTAACACTTAATGACTGTGGACACTATTTAGTTTTCTCTGACTGTTTATATTTTACGGTGGAAGTCACGTTACCAAGCTTGATGACATCGATAGCACTTTGACATTGACAACTATTTTCATTGAACCATTGACGAGTATGACTCTTGAGAATAAGACTGACGTCAGCTTCCGGTCATCGTATATTAGGATCTTATTCAGTTTAAGACAAAGAACGATTGCCCCCTACTGCATTGACTACATACTTGATGTTATTCCGAAATTGAATGAGTGCTTAATATGTTCATTATTGGATTTCATCATGAGCTGACATTAGTTACAGAACTATTGGAAAACTTGGAAGTATTGGACAGCTGTTTCGTCCTAGTTTGGAGATCTTCATCAGTAAGCACTCACAGGGGTTGGAACCCAGGAATTTCTGGTTACATGGCGAGCTCGTATACCATTAGGCCACTGGGACCCGATCCAGTGGCTAGTCCATGAATTCTAGCTTCTGTCAATTCACGATATAGCGCAACCACTAGCCAATGTCTTCGGCGAGTATTTGTCCTCACACCCAACGTGCTGCACACTACTGGTCACGACTTCTCACTATTCTGCCAATTCATGACATAGCGCGACCCCTAGTTAGAATTCATGGGCTAGCCATTGGGCTGGGTCCCAGTGGCTTAATGGTATACGAGCTTGCCTTGTTACCAGAAGGTCCTGGGTTCGAACCCAAGCTTAGGGTAAGTACTAATGAAGCGTCCCAAACTAGGACTAGTGAAACAGCTGTCCAGTACTCCCAGCTTGTTTTCCAATGGTTCTCTAACTATTGTCAGCTCATGTTGAAATCCTGTAACCAACCGAATCCCTACAAACCAACACTTGAATATTCATTATTATTGGAAATAATCACCAATGTGATAAAGTGCAATTTGATACTGATCATAATCATATGAAAGAATTTTTAAATATTCGAAACAATCCTGGACATCAAGAGTTCATTCTCTTCCCCCACCCTACTCCCAAAGGTGTTAAACAGAATTTTCCAAAAGGACTGATCATATGAAAGGCATAATTCCCTTTAGTTTAAAAAGTCCTAAACAGTTTAGTTGATATCATTACGTCAGAAAAATGTCCATTTTGAATAAGAGGATAAATGTTGATTTAATAAAAGATTAGATTAAGGGTCATTGAGTTCAATAACCATAGTACAATATATGTGCATAGATTAAGAATAAAGTCGCTCAAAGAAGCTCGTTTTGGTGTTGATAGTAATAGTAGGAGAGTGGTGAACATCATTGTTTAAGGCAAATGCGTAAAATGACAAATACATTGTACATTTAAAAACAACCACAAACCCTAAATTTATGTCACATATATATATATATATATACTACTACTACTACTACTACTACTACTGTGGTGAGAGCAGGCTACTAGCCAAATTGGTAGACATTAATTTACGTCAATGTTTATGTCCCAATTATTGGTCGTGAGAAAATATGAACAAAGACTGATTCAACAACCAACCACAGCAGACTTTGCGTAGGCGGATACAGTTAACACATAGAAGATCTGTCATTCAAAAAACAGTCACAAAGAGATGCAAGGTTAACTTTCTGTGAGAAACAACCAATCAGAAGAGTGTGTTTGTTTGCTTGAATAAGCTATCATAATGTACATCAAAATATATAAATACGTGTTGATTTCCTTAATAAACGATCTGTTGCCTGCCCCTTGTCTCCTGCTGTTACACCACTAATAGTAATCATAATAACAATAATGAGAACAATGGTTTCGTCCTTGTATACTTCTTGTTAGATTCTTCTTAGTGCTGTTTCCGTCTTCACATATTTCTTCTTCATTGGCTTTTGCACTGACATAGAAATTATTATGGTCTTTCTGAAGTCGTCACTCAACGCACTACTTATATCTATGTATAAATGAGGCACACCACAGTCTGAAATAGACTTGTTGTCTTCCAACGGTAATAATAATTAACATTCAATTGAGCAACTTCTACAAAAATGTGGATGATGTGTTTTCAGTTATGAATTAAGAATGTGTATCTTAAGATAGTGAGTACTCTAATGAACTAACTTATACAAGAAAACCCAAATTCTTTTCAGTTATACCTTTCGATTAATAGGCCAGTAATGTTGACACAAATTACAACAATTAAACTAGATTATGAGAAAAACAATTTTTAATATTTCATTGCTGACAATTTGAGTTTAACCGAAGGCGGTGGTTTGTTTACATGACAACAGACATTATTCGATGATATCATTATTACTTGTTTTGCTTTGTTTTCCTATAAACCAATCATCGCACAAAACCAGTCGATTTCCTTTTTAAATTGACATGTTCGTTATCGATTCCCAAGACTGTTTGGTATTATTTACGACTAAGACAGAATATCCTAGTTTAATGGTTAACTAACACATACACATACGCATATATACATGCAAACATTTTAAAAATACAGTTCAGGTTGTTTAAGACACATTATAAGCAAATGTATTCAATCATTGATCCGAAGTGTTTACCTTCTACGAATTATGTGGGATGAAGATTACGCTAAGCCAGCAATAAAAGCTGGTAAAGAGGAAAGGTTCGGCATGAGGATAGCAACCTCATCCTGTAAAAATAAACACTGCTACAGAAACTTCAAGCCTCTAGCTTGAAGGTGCCCTATGTTCCACTGGGAACGTGAAGGAATAAAAAGGAAATTATCAGAGAGATATGTCACCAACACAAAGTTCATCGACACGATATTATCTCACGCGGTTTTATAATAAATTACTCAAGGCATTCATTAATTACAATCTTTAAAGACTATACTAAATGATGGGTGATGAATTTGCTTTGGGTCACTTAAAATACGTCAAGTTTTCACAACCCACTCATGATCCATCTCTAGTGTTCGTGTTAAAAAAGAAACGATTTGGCTCATTCTAACATCATAATACCCCATGGTAGTTGATAATCTGTTATATCTAAGATCAGACACACTACAACTTTAGTTAACGAAAGCTTAAAAATTTCAAAGCTATTGTAACGGGAGGAGGCAAGGTATATTTTCAAGTGATCAAATCGCTATTTATATCTATAAGGTTTTATATGGTTTAACCAATCCCTGAACGTGTGATTTTGGTTCACATTAAACGACATGAAATAGAATGTTCAAGTACATATTAGTATTCTATTGCTAATGCAGTACTCAACTGTGGGAACATGTCACAATAGTATTCCACCGGAACACATACTATGTATCACACCACCACACTATAAAATAGCTCAGTCTGATGTTTGCTTGGAATACAGTTCAATTAATCTATTTGTTTTTTATGCTACTGTGAATCAGAAACTCACTGTCAAAGCAATACGCATTGCTAACTTAAAATAGATTGAATATTTTTTTTTAACAATAAGAAGCTGTAAGGTATTTCAGTGCATTTCTGTCTCATGTTCAAAATCTCAGTTTTTTCCGTGCTCACTTCCTGCTAGTGAAATAGGCCATATTTAAGAGTAATTGACTTGAGAGTCGAACCTATGCCCCTCCCTGGTGGTTAGCAGGCATTGTAACATTGGACCACTGATGCTTAATTAAGACTAACCATTCAGAAATCTAGTTGTATTCACTTTTTGCAAGGAAATATTCTCCTACGCATACATCAAGTTTTACTAAGTCTTTAAACTATTTACTTTTCAATTTATAAGTGATGATACTCTTCCATCCCAGTTTATGCCTGTATTTTCCTAGTATTTATATAAAATAGGACTTAATAGTTTTATATTCCTTATTCCTGACACTATTCCTAAGGTAACCTTATGAATTGTTAAGCTGAAACAGAGCTGTTTCATTAAAATCGCCTAGTCTCTTTTCAGATACTGGAATGCGACAAGAATGATTTAAATCAGGAGACTTGGAAATTTGAAATTACCTTTAAGATGATCTCAAATGGTCATAAAACAGTAGTGAACTACTCGATTTAGCTCCTGAAAACTATCATTCTAAGCAAATAAAATAATTGTGCTCATTTACAATTAAAAATAAGAATTCAGTGTTTTGACAAGAGGAATTGATAATCAATATCTAAAAACAGAGATAACTAAGTGTATTTTAAGCAACTTGATATGCTGAGAAATACTTCATTTGAGATATTATACTTTAAAACTACCTGTTTGTGACAGTGAAATAAACGTTTTCCTGATAATTCAAACATTTAGAAAACAATTCGTTTTACGTTCCCAATGGAGCATAGGACTCCAAGCTAGAGCTTTGAGGTTACGGTAACAGTGGTTTTATTTTACGGGCTGGCGTTGGTAGTCTCAAGCCCAACATAACCCCTTTACTAGTCCTATTTTTGGCTTAGAGAGGTAAAGGAGTGCGTCAGTCGGGGATCAAACCCTGAACCACCTGCGTGTTTGGTGAGCATTCTGCCGCTGTGCCATCGACAAGTAATGCAAACCCTGTTGTTCATAAATGAGTACAGAGATTTTCAAAAAAAATAATAGATTACTCCATGTCCCTAGTTTATTGATGATATTGTCAAGAGGATTGTTTCACCTGAAATTTGTCCTTCACAATTTGGTAAGAAAAATTTTCAAATCTGTCGAAATTCAGAATGAAAACTGATAGTTTGATTTATAGTCTGAAGAAGTGACATTTTTCACTTGCTTGTCTTTACTTAAAGTCACACAGAAACAAAACAAAAAAAGCTGACTACATTTTTATGATAATATTGAACAACCTAATGTGCCTGTTTATTGCTAGTTAAGGTGTTCAGTAATTCTGTGATATAAATAACTTCAGGTTTGCTTCGCGACAAACCGGTATCATATGGAAGAAGTGTCAGAAAGCATCGAAGACAGTTTCAACAGAGGGCGTCGGTGAATTTACGAGATATTAGTCTTAGAACTGTCAGATTATCATACGTGCACATTGCTCATTCACAGTTATCAAGAATGATAAGTAAGTACCGTTTACCCGAACACTTAATAATTAATAATAAATAATTAATTTTTCCTTTACGTTCCCAGTGGAACATAGGGCCTCAAGCTGGTGGCTTGAAGTTTCTGTAGTAGTGTTTATCTTTTTTACAGGATGGGGTTGCTAGCCTCATGCCCAACCTTTCCTCTTCACCAGAATCATTTCTGGCTTAGTGAGGTAAAGGAGTGCGTCGGCCTGGGTTCGAACCCCGGACCATGTGCATGGTCGGCGAGCGTCCTAACCGCTGTGCCACCGAACACTTAGGTAACTTTTTATTGTAAAACCTCAGAAGGCAATAGTGAAACCTGAATAATACAATAACTTATGATAAAAGCTATTGACAGTGTTATTCTAAACAAATAATTCCACTTTACTAGTCTAATCAGAATAAAGACACAATTCTGAGTGGATGAATAATAGACGTGATCCCTTCTTAACTTGAATGTTCTCAGATCGTTTCTTATGAACTGCTAAAAATTTCAAACTAGGACAGGACAGCTGTCTAGTACATTCGGGTTTATCTTTTTCTTCAACTGATTTCGCCTCTTGATTATATCTACTTTTAAACCAACTAAATTCTCACAAACTGAGCATACGAATTGAATAGGTAGTGGATAGGCTGCGGTTTTAAACGGATTCGTGACGTTTTTGGAGTCTGTTAACTTTGGTTTAAGTACAAGAATACACTGGTGATTTTGGTGGCTGGTAATTAATAACAGTTAGAATTCATAGGCTATTGGATTTCGTCCCAGTGTCTGAATAGCCAACTCTTTCACCTCACAAACAGAAAGTTCTGAGTTCGATTCCTGCTGGGGTTATCGATGTGTACTACTGAAGAGTTCCAAACTAGGATGAAATAGCTCTCCAGTACTACCTAGATTTTAGTTGTTCTGTTGACTGGTAGCTGGTTTGAAATCTGCTACACTGCAAGTATTCACTTCTATACATCATTTACTGTTGTACTGAATATCAGTTCAACATAAAAAGCTTACCATAGCATGAAAATAGAAACTTACGCACAAAAAAGAGTCAAAAACACAAAAGACTTACTGTAAGCTATGCAAATTACAAGTATATGGAGCGAAAATAATAAATTCCATTTCAGTGGGTATAATGAAGACATGTTTGTTTGCAAATATAATGAGTAATATTTAGATTTTTTAATTGATTATACAAAGTAGAGACATATTCACATCATTTGCGCTTAATATGAGTGATTTGTAATCGAAGCTGATGTTGAAGTGAGCTCACAAAATAACGAAGTGATTAATATTTCACAATAATCCAGTACACAAAATAATTCAGTCACAAATTAAATCAGATAGCTTATTCTATTGGTGTATAGGCATATAAGTGGAGTTTAATTCCCTTAAGGATAAATAATATTTAAGTTATTTTTTCTTATCAAATAAGAATACAGACATACAAATGTATAGACATGCTCTCACATTGGATTGGTGAAATAATTTACACATATTTTGAAGCCCTAGATTACAATTAAATTTCCCAAATAGTAGAATAATTAATCAAGAAGATGTCTTTTGAACCAATCGTCCAATGACACTTTTGTATATGACGTAATTGATTAATAGGCGTGCACACACACACACACGCATGCATGCATACACGCCCTAGAAAAAAAACTTGATAGTTTAGAACTAATATAGATATAGGAAATTTTGTGGTTTAATTAAAGAATAACTTGAATAAAGAATAACTGTCAAAAGATTATTAATTGCTTATGGCGATCAGAATATTAGTTGTATGTTATGTTAAAATTTCAATTTTACTGCCATGACACATATGTAAATAACGCTAACTATAAATTTTATGACTTTAGGTGCATTTTATGTCTTGTAATATTTTTACATACTGATTGTTGTCATTTAGTTAAAGTATTTATTTCCCGTGATATTTGAGCCTTCAGTCGATAAGGCAGTAGGATAGAGATAGACTTAGAGACCTAGTCTTCTTCATCATTGCTGAATGTTTTTGATTGCTTAACTTATCAGAAGTGAAGAAATTAAGCTATGTATAACATTGTGACCTGTTGTACTTCTAGTCATTGTACACTTACAATTATAAACAATAATATCTTATTTAACTGAATTTTAGATTTTCCCGTCGATTGATTGGACCGAAGTGCTTGGTCTCAGGTTGACATGTCAGCTTCTTTCGCTGATGTTTCGACAATGTCTGGGCATTCAATTAGAATTTAATTGGTGGATAGTGACTAGCAGTGGAATCCAGGATGTACATTTCGTCCTGCTTGAGACTCGTCAGGTACATCCAAATGATGAGTCCCGAATAGGATCAGCTGCTTACAGACAAAAGACATTACTAAATATATCTACAAAAACAATTTTAACATACTTGCACAGAGTTCATTTTAAACAAAAATCAGTCGATCAATGTACACATACACTAATTATATATATATATATATATATATATATATATGCAATATTAAACACTGCTCCGAACAACAATAATCATACACAATGGAAACTTTTCAGCATTACGCATTCAGATAAAAGAGAGATGAAAATATCCAGTTACCAGGGTAAAGAAAGACTGATAACCGCTTCTTTCTGGACGCATAAATCAGGTTGCAGGCGCTTGATGGAAATGGCTTCAGCAAACTTGAGAAGAATTGAACTCTTTAGCCTATTGATAATTTTGAACGACTTTTCGACGTCCACCTCATGACCCGTGTCAAGGAGATGCCTGGCGTTGACACTGTTTAAAGCATTTGTTCCCTTTAGACATAAGCTTTTTGGTACGTGTTCAGAAAATCGTAGATATGTCCTTCTTTCTATCCTTCCAATGTAACAGCTCCCACAGGTACACTCAGTATTCATAAGGGCTAGAATTTAAAAAGCACCTTTCACGTCCCAAGAAACTAAACAGTCTACATAAATCTTAGCTCTATGTCTCACCCCTGTCAAACTCTTTTAAACCTGAATCTCGCATATACCACAGAGTTTGACAATATTTACTGAGAGTTTACCTGCTTCATTGGTAAACAACATTTATTAAATTATCGCCACAAGAATGTTGATGGGTTCGTTAGACTAAGTGACAATATTCACCGGTTAATATTCTAAGTTGCGTCTGACTTTTATGTTCAGTATATTGAGTATTAAATTATTTTAGTAATTAGAAGTGCTCTTAGAAACTGTTGGTTTTCTTTCTAATAAGCTTCAGCAAGTGTTAGTTATAACAGTATTTAAATAAGGCATCAGCCAGTGAATATGTTATATGCTACATATAGCAGATATGTCAATCGGGTTGTATATAAGGGCAGACAGTCAGTAGACTTTAACGATCAACCACTTTCAGGAAAAAAAATCCTAAACACAGGGACTACGAAGTCAGAGTATAGTGCATTAAAAAAGCTATTAAGTAAATGAGGAAATGTCAAGTAATTGTTGCTTTGCTGAAAACCGAAGTCCATGTAATCATATTTATCAGGAGGTACATTTTCTAGTTATATATGATGTATATCTTATTGTGGTTATAATTCCTCCATCGTCTATGCTTTTAGGCAGGCTGTACATCGTGTTCCATTTTTTTGGCTTTCCGAAAACCCATAGTGATGTTTCACTCCGTGTATCGTTTAAATACTTGATTTTTTTTTCAAATTCAGGTAAGTTGACATTGGAGGCTAGCAAGCATACAGTCTAATGGTGATATATTTGAAGTAATAGAAACGATCTCTAACACTTAATGACTGTGGACACTATTTAGTTTTCTCTGACTGTTTATATTTTACGGTGGAAGTCACGTTACCAAGCTTGATGACATCGATAGCACTTTGACATTGACAACTATTTTCATTGAACCATTGACGAGTATGACTCTTGAGAATAAGACTGACGTCAGCTTCCGGTCATCGTATATTAGGATCTTATTCAGTTTAAGACAAAGAACGATTGCCCCCTACTGCATTGACTACATACTTGATGTTATTCCGAAATTGAATGAGTGCTTAATATGTTCATTATTGGATTTCATCATGAGCTGACATTAGTTACAGAACTATTGGAAAACTTGGAAGTATTGGACAGCTGTTTCGTCCTAGTTTGGAGATCTTCATCAGTAAGCACTCACAGGGGTTGGAACCCAGGAATTTCTGGTTACATGGCGAGCTCGTATACCATTAGGCCACTGGGACCCGATCCAGTGGCTAGTCCATGAATTCTAGCTTCTGTCAATTCACGATATAGCGCAACCACTAGCCAATGTCTTCGGCGAGTATTTGTCCTCACACCCAACGTGCTGCACACTACTGGTCACGACTTCTCACTATTCTGCCAATTCATGACATAGCGCGACCCCTAGTTAGAATTCATGGGCTAGCCATTGGGCTGGGTCCCAGTGGCTTAATGGTATACGAGCTTGCCTTGTTACCAGAAGGTCCTGGGTTCGAACCCAAGCTTAGGGTAAGTACTAATGAAGCGTCCCAAACTAGGACTAGTGAAACAGCTGTCCAGTACTCCCAGCTTGTTTTCCAATGGTTCTCTAACTATTGTCAGCTCATGTTGAAATCCTGTAACCAACCGAATCCCTACAAACCAACACTTGAATATTCATTATTATTGGAAATAATCACCAATGTGATAAAGTGCAATTTGATACTGATCATAATCATATGAAAGAATTTTTAAATATTCGAAACAATCCTGGACATCAAGAGTTCATTCTCTTCCCCCACCCTACTCCCAAAGGTGTTAAACAGAATTTTCCAAAAGGACTGATCATATGAAAGGCATAATTCCCTTTAGTTTAAAAAGTCCTAAACAGTTTAGTTGATATCATTACGTCAGAAAAATGTCCATTTTGAATAAGAGGATAAATGTTGATTTAATAAAAGATTAGATTAAGGGTCATTGAGTTCAATAACCATAGTACAATATATGTGCATAGATTAAGAATAAAGTCGCTCAAAGAAGCTCGTTTTGGTGTTGATAGTAATAGTAGGAGAGTGGTGAACATCATTGTTTAAGGCAAATGCGTAAAATGACAAATACATTGTACATTTAAAAACAACCACAAACCCTAAATTTATGTCACATATAGTAATACTAATGCTACTACTACTACTACTACTACTACTACTGTGGTGAGAGCAGGCTACTAGCCAAATTGGTAGACATTAATTTACGTCAATGTTTATGTCCCAATTATTGGTCGTGAGAAAATATGAACAAAGACTGATTCAACAACCAACCACAGCAGACTTTGCGTAGGCGGATACAGTTAACACATAGAAGATCTGTCATTCAAAAAACAGTCACAAAGAGATGCAAGGTTAACTTTCTGTGAGAAACAACCAATCAGAAGAGTGTGTTTGTTTGCTTGAATAAGCTATCATAATGTACATCAAAATATATAAATACGTGTTGATTTCCTTAATAAACGATCTGTTGCCTGCCCCTTGTCTCCTGCTGTTACACCACTAATAGTAATCATAATAACAATAATGAGAACAATGGTTTCGTCCTTGTATACTTCTTGTTAGATTCTTCTTAGTGCTGTTTCCGTCTTCACATATTTCTTCTTCATTGGCTTTTGCACTGACATAGAAATTATTATGGTCTTTCTGAAGTCGTCACTCAACGCACTACTTATATCTATGTATAAATGAGGCACACCACAGTCTGAAATAGACTTGTTGTCTTCCAACGGTAATAATAATTAACATTCAATTGAGCAACTTCTACAAAAATGTGGATGATGTGTTTTCAGTTATGAATTAAGAATGTGTATCTTAAGATAGTGAGTACTCTAATGAACTAACTTATACAAGAAAACCCAAATTCTTTTCAGTTATACCTTTCGATTAATAGGCCAGTAATGTTGACACAAATTACAACAATTAAACTAGATTATGAGAAAAACAATTTTTAATATTTCATTGCTGACAATTTGAGTTTAACCGAAGGCGGTGGTTTGTTTACATGACAACAGACATTATTCGATGATATCATTATTACTTGTTTTGCTTTGTTTTCCTATAAACCAATCATCGCACAAAACCAGTCGATTTCCTTTTTAAATTGACATGTTCGTTATCGATTCCCAAGACTGTTTGGTATTATTTACGACTAAGACAGAATATCCTAGTTTAATGGTTAACTAACACATACACATACGCATATATACATGCAAACATTTTAAAAATACAGTTCAGGTTGTTTAAGACACATTATAAGCAAATGTATTCAATCATTGATCCGAAGTGTTTACCTTCTACGAATTATGTGGGATGAAGATTACGCCTTTTAACTGACAGAAGAAACAATGAGTAGTTGTTTTGGCGGAAAAGATCATTGATCTATCTAGAAAATATAAATATTTTTGAAAGTAGGGCGTAGAGTTAATTTAATAAATCCTGGTGGATATTTTAGTTGTACATTGTGTACACTGTGATCTGATTGTGCACACTGAAATATTTTTATTGTTATGGGGCAGTTGTTACGGTTCCATTATGTTATACTGAATATTAAATCCTTTCTCTATTTACCGTTTATTTTATGCAACCAGTAAAAAAGTAAACAAACATTTCAAAACACATTTTATATTTATTTATAAAACTTAAGATTTTATTGCTGTCAACAGACATCTAAGGAAGTCATGACCATTAGGGTGCAGCACGTCGGGTGTGAGGACAAATACTCGCCGAAGACACTGGCTAGTGGTTGCGCTATATCGTGAATTGGCAGAAGTTGGACTTTATGGGCTGGTCATTGGATCGGGTCCCAGTGGCTTAATGGTATACGAGCTCGCCATGTAACCAGAAATTCCTGGGTTCGAACCCCATTTGTGGGTACGTCCTGATGAAGAGTCCCAAACTTGGACGAAACAACTATCCAGTACTTCCAGGTTTTCCAATGGTTCTCTAACTAATGTTAACTCATGATGAAATCCTGTAACCAAGACATCTGAGGAGTTATGCAACCAAAGTTAAACTTCATCAAGCAATACATTGACAGAGTCAGGATTCAATGATTTCAGCTCAAGTGGTTGAATGGTCAAATAGCTGACCTCATGACCTGAAAATCATGGGTTTAATCCCTGGTGGTGACATGAGTGATCACTGCAGAAGAGTTCCAAACTATGACGAAACAGCTGTCCAGTCCTTTCTGGTTGTCAGTGATTTTCTAGCTGATGACCGTTAGCGAAGAAGTCTAAATTAAAAGTGTGTATTTTTATTGGAAAGAATGAGTATAAATGAACCAGACGTTCAAAGCTTCCAATGAGATGACTGTATTCTCTTAATGAGAGTGAGAACACAGGAATACTTTGGACTGATGAGAAGACTTCAGAAGATATGGATTTCGCAGATGACATATGTATAATGTGACACAAAATCAAAGACATATAGGCGAAAACCAGTAAACTCGCTGAAGAAGCAGCCAGATAAGACAGGACTCCCAGTGAACATACAGATGAAGGAGGTGATGAAGATAACCAACGAACAGAAACAGCAAAAACAACAACCAGCACCAATCACAGTCAAAGGGAGACATTTAACGGATGTTACCTCCTTCACTTATCTAGGCAGACAGCATCGTCTCAACTACAGGCGGAACGGATGAAGATGTCAAGGCCGGCCAGAATCGGAGAGGCAAGATACGCCTTCATCGACCAGAAACCAGTTTGGTAATCCTCTGCACTCCGCCTCAGCATAAAGAACAAGATTCGGATTCTGCTCAACACTAATGTCAAGTTAGTCAGTCAGTCCTTCTAAACGAGTCAGAAACTTGTACTGTGTGTAACCAAAAGGATTTTCAACAGTTTGTTGCAGACTTCTATTAACAACTGCCTTCGCTGACTCCAAACTGAAGATCAAATGGCCAGAAAGAATAAAAAACAAGAAACTGTGGGAACAAACCAACCAAGAGTCGATCGTTAAATAAATATGTAGGAGAAAATGGAGATGGATCGGGTATGCACCACTGAGGAGGCCTTCGAATGACATCGTGTACAATCCAGGCCATTGCTTGAGTGGAATCTGAATGAGAAGCGACGAGTGTGATGGTGACATAAAGGGGATCGTCCGAAGAGGAGATGAAAGATTGTGGGCAATCTTGGACCCAAATGAAGAGGAGGGCAGAAAATAGATCAAAGTGGAGATGTGTTGTTGAAGCCCTACGTTCCACTCGAAAACCAAGGGAACAATAATAATATTGATGATATCTTATAAACAACAAATATAACAATAAATCACTATTGATTACATGATATATTGATTTATTTACAAATTTTAAAACCTTTTGTTTGCTTTTTGACCTAATGTAATCAAGAAATTCTCAGAATTGTATACAACTTGACAGTCAGACATATGTTCATACATTTAAATTATATAATAAAAGTATTGTACAGTGCGTCGGTGGCATAGTGGTTAGGACTCTTGTCGACCCGGCAAATGGTCCGAGTTTCGATCCCCTGCCGGTGCACACCTGATATCTATGGTCGGCCTGCAAAATGTGGGCTACCGATATCACATACTGAAAATTCCATACTTGTACCAAAAATACGGTGTGGAATCAAGCTGTAATAAAAAAAATTAAATAAAATAAAACTCCTTTCCTAATAGTGAAGTAGACATCCAGGGTGTTAACTTTGTATTTCTTCACTTTTCCGACGAACTACAATGAATAACCACTACAAAACAAATTCACATTAATTATCTTCGGTGTTTTACATCAAATAAACTAAAAAGGGAATAACTGAATACAATTTTCTCTGACAGTAAGTTGTTTAACGATTAAGAATAATGACAGAAATGGTCATCTTAGGAAAAGACTTAACTTGGATGCACACACGTGTATTGGTAAAGCAATAATGATAATCTGTACCGCGTCTACATATGAATACTGTTTGAAATAAAATTGCATCAAAAGGAATGACGTGTTCAAAATCCTGTCTCCATCTATGAAAAGAAAAAATCAGCATTCTTAGTATGTTTGACAGAATCGAATAAGAAAGTTTACAAGGTTACTGCACTGTAATATATTCTTTTCATTTGTGCAAGTGATGATACCATTGCTCCTTCCATTTTCTAGAGAAGAATCCTGTTTAAACTCTGAGAGATATTACTCAGAAAAAGAAGTTGTCTTATACGGATGTCATTCACATTTATATGACACTTAAGCAGAATAAAGAAGAATTCCTAGGGACATTAATCATTGGGTCAACTTCTGTCCACAGGAAATACCAAAAACGTCTCTAAAAAATTTAAACTGATCAAAGAGGTGTCTTTGTCTGTTGAGATATTTAGCCAGAATACAGATGCTTACAACTCTCTGTCTGTCTAAGATAGATGGACATAGCTATATTAATGATTAGCCTTGAACCACAGTGACAAAATTCTTGTACAATTTAATTGAATTTTAGATTTTCCCGTCGATTGATTGGACCGAAGTGCTCGGTCTCAAGTTGACATGTCGGCTTCTCGTGCAGATGCTTCGACGATGTCTGGGCATGTAATTAGAGGTTAACTGGTGGATGGTGACTAGCAGTGGAATCCAGGATGCACATTTCGTCTTGCCTGGGACTCGTCACTGGATGCACCTGTGTTTCTCAGTAAGTGATGATGTTCCCACCGGGGCTCGAACCCAGTGCCCATAGTTTCAAACGCCAGAGCGTTATCCACTAGACCAATTGGGCCACGAGAGCCACCTCTTGTACAACGGGTCATATTAATTATTGAATTGAATTTGAGATTTTCCCGACGATTGATTGGACCGAAGTGCTCTTGTACAATGTTTAGACCTACAGTGATCAACTACTTATATTAGCAAGTAGTATATACAATGTAGCTCAGAAAGTGAATAAATTCTAAACATGAAAGATTGAAATAAGTAGTGATGAGTTGTAGGGTATATACAGGGAACAATCTGTCATAACTGTCTATTAAGATCGACGAGAAATGCTACAGTACCTGTGCGAACATTTGACAGACTGCATACGAAGGTCGCTTAGATAATAATAAAGTAATACCATATCTGGGAATTATAATACTAACGTAAACTCTTAACAGTATTTATCGCGAAATAATCATCGGAAATAAAACTCCATTAACTGAGGAATTGACTAAATCTAGGTAACAACCAAATGCCAGACTTTTTCAAAAGAATGGTTACTGAACAAATAATATTCTTTTCGATAAACAACATTAATGTTGTTTAAATAAACATCCAATCATTAATAATAATATCAACGGATTACTGTTCGATAGCATCAATATAACACTGCACTACACTGAATGAATATCAGAAAAATTAGGAAAGATAATAATACAGATTCATGAATTTATAGTCTCCACTGAATACCGGCCAGTGCAGTAGTAGTGGCTGAAATTGCTTCTTTTGCACACAGGGAACCGGTTGTTTAAGGCGAATAGCGATAGTCTCAGTCGTTTGGAGTATGCAGTACTTGGATGTATCTGGCAATTTATTTGGTACCCTGTAGGTGATAGAGAAGGATTCTTCAATTCCGGCTTTTTGGCCAGTTTAGACCAGGTGGTCTAACATCGCACTGTTGATGGTTTTTACTATGCCTTTACTTAGCCACACTCGTAGATGTTCACAAGCACGAAGAATCAAGTTTCTAGAGCAATGGCCAATCTAACCCGCTCCACAGGCGCAGATGAATCAGGAGATACAATTAGAAGTGGCTATTCTAGGTACTTCATCTTTCAATCGAGGAATCACATTCGGTCGTGTAGAAAACATGAATTGTAGTTTACCAGCATTAAACGTTCTTTGAATAGATTGCCTTTGTTTTTTAGTAATTATTTCATTAGGTGTGTCGTCACCCTTGAACTGCAGTAGTACATAAAAAGACTTCTTATTTACACATAAAAAATCGTCCTTTTCTGCTTTCTCGGTCATGTGTTTCTTCGTGAACTTTCTCGGATAAGTATTTTCAATTAGAGTGTCATATACAATCCTTGGTTCATCTTCAATTACCTCTCCTGAGCATATAGCCCTAACTCTGTGACTGAAGGTCCTTACTAAATTTCTCTTGTACTGGAGAGAAAAGAGGTTATTAAAATGTGTATATTGTCCTGTCTATGTGCTTTGCCTATACAAATCTCTATTTATACTACTATCTGGTTTTCTTATAAGGAGGACATCTACGAAAGTAATCCTATTTTGAGATTCCTCTTCACACGTAAATATAATAACAGAATGGGCTTCATTGAATTTAGTTATTTTTATGTTCCTATCCGAAAAATTATCTGCGCTTAGTATGCAAAAGTAGCAAGTCCTATCACTACCACTACGCTGGCCGACCTTCAGTGGAGACTATAAATTCATGAATCTGTATTATTATTATCTTTCCTAATTTTTCTGATATTCATTCAGTGTACTGTTATGTTGATGCTGCCGAACTGTAATCCATTGATATTATTGTTATTTATTCGATGTTATTTAAACAATATCAATGTTTTTAATAACACTAATTCATTCACTATTATGTATATATAACTGTAGAAGGCGATGAAGAAGGCGTTATCAAAAAGAATATTATTTCTTCAGTTACCATTCTTTTGAAAATTTTAATGGACATTTTAAATCTGTTAAAATGGTATACTACTGTTTCATACTATTCCACATACACTGCTGAGTAAGAGCTCGTGCTCAAGACCACTATCTTTGATGGAGACTATAACTCCATTCATCTAGTGTATCAGAACTTAACGGCTGGCTATTTCCAATCACTATCACGTCACCTACACTTAACGTAATAAGGAATTAACTGGTCTCACATCGAAACTGGTTAACAGCTACTAAATGGAAGATAATTGGCATCTAAACACTAGTCTTAATAAAAATCCAGTGAATTCCCAGTCCACTGCCTAAACGGTAGAGTACTAGTGTAATAAGTTCACATTCCTGACGTCGTTTACTAATGAGGCAAAATCAGATAGCAAAATTGATGAAGAGCTTCAAACTAGGACGAAACAGCTATCCAGTACTCCCAGGTTTTCCAGTCGTCCTCTAACCGATGTCAGTTCATGATAAAATCCTGAAAACAATCAAATCCCTGCAAAACAACACTCAAATATTAATCTGATGTTCACTAGTGACTGACCCTATTCAGGTAGGTAGTCATCTGGGTTCTAGTAGGAAGTCATGGCCATCAGGGTACAGTAGGTCGAGTGTGAGGTCAAATACTCACCACCGATGACATTCGCTAGTGGTCGCTCCATATTATGAATTGGCAAGAGTTAGAAATCATGGACAATCGGATCGTTTCCCAGTGGCCTAATGGTCTAAGAGCTAGCTTGCCTTGTCACCAGAAGGTTCTGGGTTCGAACCCTGGTGGTGGGCGTGTACTTCTGAAGAGTCCTGAACTAGGACGAAACAGCTGTCGAGTACTCCCAGGTTTTCCAATGGTTCCCTAAACTACGTCAGTTCATTGTGAATTTCCGGAAATTAAAGAGCCTCAACATGACAGTGTGATGTAGTAAATTGAGAATGTCACTATACGACCCACTGATTACGTCATTCATTTGATTAATTTTTGAGGAACGTTAATAGTTCATCCATGCTACAAAAACATTTTCTTATTGTCGAGTTGACTAATTGTCATGACAGTGTCTAGAATACCTGACTTTTTACCTAGTTTAACAGTAGATAAACATAATGACTCCAGAACCAGGACCTGACAACTTCTAGAAATCAATTACACTGCATACATACTCACAAACCAGTATATAAGCAACAATTACTATAAAAGGTCTAATGATACTAACAACTAACCTGGGTTGAAGTAGTTTGAGAGTGATTCTAATTTGGACTTATAGGCTGAAGTCAGTAAGCAACATCTCTCCAAGACTAGATAAAAATATTGATGTAGTTATGCTTTTTAAGTTGAATGGTTTATTTGAGAAACTTTCTTTGTCCTTATAGGCAAAATCTTCAGCGTAGACATCAGTATAGAGTGGATTTATTTAAATACTCCGTGTTTTATTTAATTATGGCAGAAATCCCCATCTAGACATTTAGAAGACAAAAAGATTGAGCAAGAAATATTCTCTTTTCTATGACTTACACATCAGATTATACAGTTATATACATAAAATATTCAAAGAATAATTGTTATTGTCAAAATTCATGTTTTAAAATGATATAAAATTGTTAAGATTAGTAGATAGCAGTTCATAAACATACGTGAGTAATAACACGAATAAATATAATAACTCAATTGAATATCAGATAGAATTACGACGAAAATTAATCCAACTTGCAAAAAGCATGAAGGGGAACTTGGTTGCGATTGGTTATTATTATTTTGCATTAGTATCAACTGTTTTACTGACTAGGTGTCTGACTTGTTTGTCATATGACTCATTCTTTATTAGCTGATAATTTTGATCTGTGTTAATATGCCTACAGATTGCAAATCCATATAGGCAAATCCAGGGTCATGACCATGTTAGAGTCAGATGTTAGTTTTACATATCACGTGAGAAACAATGACTCACTCTATATGAATCCTGTTAGTCTGTAAGTGAGATAAACATACAGCAATTTTTTTTTTCAATCTTCCGTATTCATTTATTAATTATTACCATAAAAAGTTAAAATAGAAACAACTGAATGCAAGTTAATTTGCCCTTTAATCATTATTTCAGATGTTGAAAACATTTTCAAGCAAAATTAATGACCTACAAACGTTGTCAACAGGGTGCTTTAGATTACTACATATATCAGTTTAAGTTATCACAACCCGCATTTGTATATCATGATACAGTGTTTAAGTGTATTAAATGACTGGAGGCAATCGGCCACAGGAAGCCTTGCACCTAGGTTTCGTACTAGTTAGCACTCATCAATAAGGCCTATCTGCAACCTTGAAGGAACTCATGACCCTTCTGAGATTCGAACCCGCGTCACACAGTGCTGCAAAACCTAGTTGTTGGAAGTCAAGTGCCTAAAATAATCAGCCACAATTCTGTTGTCGTGTAGGAGGTAGTGAAAATAAGGAAAAGTAGGTAATTTAATGCATAGTTTTAAGTCGTAAATGGTCAAAAAGTCCGGTCAGCATCAATGAATGAGAATGCATCTACGATAAACTACACCGTTTACAGTTTCCGACTATCGGCATCGATGGCCTCAGAGACATTTTTTTCCTTCACGTTCCCCAGTGGAACATAGGACTTCAAGCTAGAGGCTTGAAGTTTCTAAAGCAGTGTTTATTTTTATAGGATGAGGTTGCTATCCTCATGTTCGACCTTTCCTCTTTACCAGCATTATTTGTGACTTGGCGAGGTAAAAGAGTGAGTCGGTGGCCGGGGATCGAACCCCGGACTATGTGCATGGTTGACGAGCGTCCTAAGCGCTATACCACTGACGTGCTCCACAGAGACATTACCTCTCTGATTGTAACAGTGGAGGATGCTGGTCTTAATCACCCGAGAAGATATTGGTCCCTGCCAATGAGTACGAAACTTAGGTCCAGGCCTTTTAACCAATTGCCACCAGCCAATTAACATCAATTCCAACTGCACAAAGATGGTGAGTTATCCAGCTTGCTGACCACATTTCAAATTTAGATAGTAGAATTCAGTCTACACATCTAAGGAACTAACCTATGACACTGTTTATTCCTGAGTAAAACCAGTCAGCGTAAAATTCCTTCTGTAATAATGATTGTATTTCATTGATTTTCCCCTATATGACGACTTTATTAGATACTGTAGCACAATGATTCAACGTTGTCTTCTTAGTGATTGTGAAGTATCCTAGATCTGTCAGCTGAAGAAGTGTTTTTTTGTTTAGCGTACACTGTTTTACTAATGTGCATGATATGATTAAATATGCAACACAGTTATTGAAGTCACTGTCAGTATGCTGACAAAGTAAGGAAATTAAAACGTCATCGCGAAAAAAAACAAGTAAGTAATTAAACTGCTGAACTGGTGGATGGTGACTAGCAGTGGGATCCAGGATGCGCATTTCGTCCTATTTGGGGTTCGTCAACAAGATGTGTCTGCGTAAGAAGCCGACATGTCAACCTGAGACCGATCAATTTGGTCCAATCAACTGACAGGAAAATCTAAAATTCAATTAACTAATTAAACTAATGTTAATAATGTTTCCTGATTTTTTAAAATAAACCAGAGGGGTACTGACCGGTCATCGATTTAAATAATGATTACTCCTGTCAAATATGTCAAATATTAATCATATTACTGTCATATTTTGTCAATGCACCAAGATAAAATTACATGTTCGATTATAAATTATTGACAGAAAGTGTCTGACGATATTGTTGTTAAACAATTCACAAGTGTTTTGAATGAAAACAATAGAACTGCGCCTAAATAACAGTTGTCGATTGGAATACACAGTACTAACAGTAAGGCGACATTTTAGCTGTACATTACTAATTGCAATAAGACACAAAGTATAGTAGTTATCATGAGGTAAACTAATTTGTGCTAACGCTGTAAATTAAATGCATCGGTTAACTCTATCATTTACTGTGAAAATCGTCTTTCTAACCCCGAGTTTTTTATTCTAGCCTAGGCGAAAACAAAGACTGTAAATACAAATTAACCTTTGATTCCAAGTATCTGATGTTTACAGTTTCAGATTGTTCGATTTTATTACCAGAACATAAATAAACAACTATTTCCTTTAGATGTTTTGCTAAACAAATGTCAGTGAGTCTCAAATAAACTGTAGTCATAGTGTGGGATATCAAGTGAACTGTGTGAGAACAGATTACTTGTCGAAGGATTCATTCAAAACTGTACATAATTTATCACTAGCTGACTTGTCACGTTTTTAAGAAAAATCAAAGTATGATGATAATAAAACATTTCAGATATAAAAATTATATTTGTAAAATCTTGGGGAAATTGAAATGTGTAACTCCAACGTTTCGTTCAACAAATTCGTCCGAACTTCTTCAGGGGAATTGATCAAAATTAAAGCGACAAAATTACATCTGTTAACCATCAACGTAACCATGGCCAAGAACCTGATTAACAGGGCCACAAGCATCTAGTTACTGAGGTGGAAGAGATCAGCAGGCAACTAAAACTGGTTCAGTCTACTCTTGAGTCAGATAATTACCCGAAAGCTTTTATAAAAAGGGATATGTGATATGTAGTCTGCTTTGCTTTGACAGTCTGATATATGTTTGCTATGTGTATATTGATCGATATTCCATTATAACTGACAATATGCCTTGTCTGTCCATTAACTAAATACACAATGTATGACCTTTTTGTCACATGACATTACAACCAATCAGAATCCAATGATGGTAAGAAAAACTACTGTCTGTCTTATTGTTTCATGTATATTAGTCGTTTTCATATATACTCTGCATTGTACACTTATATGCACACTTGTTCACACCTTTCGTACACTATGTAACTTTTTACTCACACACTTGTGTGACAGTCAATTTCCCGAGTTGGAAAATACACGTATCATCGTCAACATGGTGGCCTTCAGATTTTCCCTTTTTCGCGTCAGGACAATTAACTACTCAGCAGTACATAACAAAAAGATACTAATAAAATGAAGATATTCAAGTGTTGGTTTGTAGGGATTTGATTGGTTTCAGGATTTCATCATGAGCTGAAGATAAGGATGAATCGAAACGTGTTGTTAAGACTTGGGTTAGTACAGTGGTGATTCCTTACCGCAAAGAAACATCGGATGAGATAATGTGAAACCTTAACAACCATGACATAACAGTGTATTTTCGTGCAACTAACACTTTACGCTCATCACTGGTGAAGATTAAGGATAAAATAGGCGACAACAAACAGAATTGTGTGTACCAGATCAATTGTGGGGATTGTGATGCTGTATAATAATAATAATAATAATAATAATAATAATAATAATAAACGTAGCAGAAACTTCCAGACAGGTGAATATAAGAGTGAAGAGGTATAACCATGTCTAAAGGTGGTTCCAAAGACCTCTACAGATTTGATGAAGCTAGAAAACAGATTGGCGACTGCACTGCACTCGACAAAAACAGGATACAAAATCGATTTTGATGGGACGAAGGTTCTACAGAGATGTTTTGCTTCGTATAAAGAATGACTGACTGCATAAGCCTAAAGTTTAAACAAATGTGAAGGTGTACTTTTAGCTGATGCATAGCAAGTCCTGATTAATAGATAAAAATGAATATGTATCACTAATTTATCATACTTAATCAAAATTCTCCAATTGTCTATATCTCCTTATGGAGGGGCCAACAAATGATTTACTATTATTGCCACATACACACATACCAGTGTATACCGCATATACATATATATTTTTTCATATTGAGTTATGTACGACTATGAACTTTAGTCGAATGTAATCACTCTTTGGTGTTACTCTGGTGTAAAAGTACACATTGTTTAAAGTGTTGAACAAAAGTGGACTAATCTTTTTAAGCCTGAGGTCAAATGTTAATCACAGTTGATGCAATTTTGTTTACTATATTTATGTCTGTTTCATGAGTCATATGACTGGAATTAGTTTTTAAAAACAAGACTTGTCCTTTTTATATATAAACCTCTGTCGTGTTAATTTGGATTGATTTCCCTGAAGAAGTTCGGACGAGTTTGCCTCACCTAGGAAACGTTGGAATTACTCATTTCAATTTCGTTGAGATTTTACAAATATAATTTTTACCTATGTCTACTTCTCACTCGGTGCCCAATTATTTGGAAACTATCAGGACAAATCTAGATAAGTTCGTATGAATTTCAGATAAACCTTGTTAGTCAAAGTGGTGACATGCTATGAGTCATCTTTTTCCATGTGACTTGTAAACCAGACATTTGACCTTAACATAGACTGTCAAAACTTTAGATTTTACTGTCAACCAATCAAAACAGTCTTTATATCGTAAACTAAGTATTGACGACTATGAGTAAACGGCATGAAGCTAAGTCATTCTGAAGACATAGAATTATGAGTTGAACTGGTATTCGGATATATTTACTGTAATACTGTATTTGAATAGCCTAGGAAAACGCTGCTTACTTTCAGTTGTAATTGACTAGTTATTGTAAAATAACAACAAGAATATTAGTCATTTTTAGTGACCTTGCGTTTGGCAGTCAATTGTCGATGTCTTCTCTGTAAGGGAACACTAGTCTGAGACTAGCGGTAGCGGTATATTTTTAATGAGTGTTGTAGTAGCAGTAATAACGAACCCACCCTGACTATATTATACTTATCTAAACCGTAGATGTTACGAATTTCCTGGAATAACTGAAGCGCTAAGTCAGACTGAATCATTGTAAGTTATTTCAAATAATCCCAGCTTATTTAACAAAGAAAATCAAAAAATGATTTTCACCCACGTTTCTCAGTGTAAGTCACACTTTCTACGGCATACTTAGTTGGATTTTATTAACCATCAAACCATATAGTCAAAAATTACTTAGATGGAAGTTAATTCCTTTGAGGCTTACTTGTCGGTTGACATTTGTACCAATGGAAAAATGTAAAATCACCTCATATTCGTAATGAATCATGTCAGATTTTAAAGTATTGGTTTGTAGGCACTTTATTTGATTGGTTGGAGGATTTTATCATGAACTGATATCTATTAGAGAAACATTGGAAAATCTGAGAGTACTGGACAGGTGTTTCGTCCTAGTTTGGGACTCTTCATTAGTACGTACTCACTACTGGGTTTCGAACCCAGGACCTTCTGGTTACAACACTAGCGAGCTCATAGATCACTAAGCCACTAGATCGTTTCCCAGTAGCTTAATAATCTACGAGCTCGCCGTATAACCTGAAGAACCAGGGTTCGAACCCCAGTTGTGGGTAAGTACTAATGAAGAGTCCCAAACTAGGACTAGTAAAACAGCTGTCCAGTACTCCCAGGTTTTCCAATGGTTCTCTAACCGATATCAGTTCGTGATTAAATCCTCCTGCTAATGTCAAATTGTCATATGCACTTATTTGTCTGGATGAGTGCGTGTGCATGTTGTGTATAATATGGAAAACAAGTCAAAACATGGTAATGCTTTCACAGAGGTCACAGCTTAGGATTGGATATTTTTTGCATTTTTGCTCACCTAATTTGCTTCATTAAAGTCTACCACATGGATGATAAGTCTATCCCTTATCCCCTATAAATTGCATTCGACACGGGTAAAATAAGCAAGGCTTCAGAGGTTAACCTTTCTTTTTGTGAATGAAAGCCTTTTACTAGAACTTCGACATTGTCTAAATCGATTTTACGTCTGATGCCTATAGCTGATCTATTTTCTAGACTCTTTAATTCTACTTCATTTCTAGGCGAACCTTTAGATTTTCTTTTTTTCCCTTCGCCCTATTTATTGATAATATTATTTAGAAGTTTTTGGATAACTATTGTCATTCATTTATACTGGAGATCTTGTCCTCCATATCATCATTATCTTTTATGACGCTTCCAGCTATGTTAACAAGGTTATAGCTGCTGAAACTTCCATAATTGCCGGATGATCTGATCGGAAATTCAAATATTTTCTTCAATGTGTAAGTAGCAACAGAAGACAAGGGCCAGACAACAGATCGTTTATTAAAGAAATCAACACATATTTATGGATTTTCATGTACATATAATAGATTATTGTTAACAGGAAAACACAGTCCCCTGATTGGTTGTTTCTCACAGGAAGTTAATCTTGCATCTCTTTGTGGCTGTTTCTTGAATGTCAGATCATCTATATGCCAACTGTATCCGCCTACGCAAGGCCTTTGTTCTCATTTTTCTCACGACCAATATTGGGGACATAAATATTGACGTAAATTACTGTCCAACAATTTTGACTAACAGCCAGCTCTCATCATATGTAGACTTCCTGTATATTGCGAACTTTAGTTTTTAGAGGTAGACGGATATCTCGTTCAACAACTTCTAATTAATTTATTCTCGCGTACCAAAGACAAAGCAAAAGCCAATAATTGATCGTCCAAACCAAGCGATATATTTAGGAACCAAAACGAGCCGTTAGACGAACGCTTAGCTAGCTAGTGATCGTGCACGTGACACGACGAGGTACCAAATGGCGGGGATGCTTGACCGGAAGCCTTCAGCTAAACAAGTCGACTTAAACAGTGGTGGTCAGCATCCAATGAGTGATTGCTGTGGTCAATAATTTTGGGGAATTATTTACCGCTACAGCTCACTCCCCCCTAGTGGGGTCGTGAGGACCCTAAGACAGAACCAGCCGGAAGTAAAAAAACTCGATGGTTCCCTTTCGGGTGAAAAAAAACTTCCGAGCGGCTTGGTCTTATGCCTACTGGTTTGTCTGCCTATGCTAATGGGGTGTTTGTACATAGCTTCCTGGGGTTGTTCGTTGGATTCCGTGCTTCGTTTGTTTCCTGTCCAGTGCCCGTCGCACCTGGAAAAGAAAACAAGAACGCTAAGAACCATGTCGAGGAAAATGTACGAAATGAGCTTTTTGGTTAAAAAAAATTGTGTGCATTTACTATACAGTAAAATAATGCTAAGTTCAGAACATAGAAAAAAAATACATCTAATTAATTTTTTTGTGTATGTTACATGAACTGTTGAAAAAAAAATTTTTTGTGTTCGGTGGTACTGTATATAAAAAAAAATTATACGTCAAAAAAAATAGTTAGTACCACAAACGAGTGAGTTGCGTGAATCACACGACTTCGTTAAGTCAAATAAGTGTGCAAATGTTCTGGGAACCTTACGGTGCGTCCAGAACGGTTTTTCTTAGGAGGCTCAACCTTAGTAGCCAGTGGGCGAATGCCCTTGCAGTCAATAGTGTGACCCAGGAAGTCGAGTGAGTCAACACCGATTTGACACTTTTGAATATTGATGGTAACACCATGTTGGCGTAACCTGTCAAATGCCAAGTCCAAGTGCCTAAGGTGAGTTTCCTTGTCTGGACTGGCAATGAGGCAGTCGTCTAAGTATGCGTATACAAAGTCGAGACCGCGAAATACTTCGTCAATGAAGCGTTGGAATGTTTGGGCTGCATTCCGAAGACCGAATGGCATACGTAGAAATTCAAAAAGTCCGAAAGGCGTAATGATAGCCGTTTTCGGGATGTCTTCTGTTGCCATCGGGATTTGGTTATACGCTTTAACCAAGTCGATTTTGGAGAATATAGTCGCGCCGGATAAGGTTGCCGTCAAGTCGTGTATATGAGGCAACGGGTAGCAATCAGGGGTTGTTTTGGCATTCACTCGCCGGTAATCACCGGTGGGTCGCCAATCGTTGCTATCCTTTTTCGGAACCATATGAAGTGGGGATGCCCATGGGCTATTCGAAGGTCGAATGATGCCAAGGCTAAGCATATGGTCAAATTCATTCCTGGCGATTCTCAGTTTGTCAGGAGCTAATCGTCGTGCTTTAGATGTCACAGGTTGTCCTGTGGTAATGATGTGGTGCATAACATTGCTGGTTATGCACGGTAGGTCGTTCGACGGGCAATTAAGTTCCGGATACTTGTCAACAATAGGTTGAAAAGTTGGATCAAGGATTGCCTTTATCTTAACGGGTGACAAGCTAGGGCCTATGTAGCTGATGCCTTTGATAGACAGACTAGTAGTATTGTCAATCAGTCGTTTTCGGCGGACGTCTACGAGTAAATCATGATGATTAAGTAGGTCCGTGCCAATGATGGGCATTGTAACGTCAGCGAGAAGGAAAATCCACCGAATAGGTTTGCGTAAACCTACGTTCAGATAGACGTATTTCCTACCAAAGGTTGCGATTGGTTTTCCATTTGCAGCCTGTAAGTTGAAGGTAGGTTCCTTCTGTCGATCTGCTGCTGTAGCAGGAAGGACGCTGACTTCGGCGCCTGTGTCGACTAAGTATCGAGTCTGGCTTATCACATCATGGATGTAAAGTAGGCGGCTAGTGCCACCGGCGACGGTTGCCGCTAACGCGTGCCGGCGGGATAGTTTCCCGCAGACTTTGAGACATTTCCGAAGTTACAAGGCTTACGGCAACACTTCGCTTCTTGGCCATAGGTGTTGTGGTACCAGCACCAGTCAGGGTTTTTCAGTGAACGTGGTTTGGACTTAGATCGACCACGTGAGTTCCTGCGTTGAGGAGATTTAGGACGACGGTCGGAGGAGTTAGAAGACATGTTCGACCTAAACATCTGCTGGATGGAGTTGCATAACTCTATCATTGCAGGATCCTTACTCGAAGTCTGCTTAGTCATCGAGCATATTTCGGGAACAGACCGTTTAGTTATTTCTAGAATCCTATCTGCAGTAATAGCTAAGTCCTCTATTACAGTACCCTGAAGTGTCACAAGTACGGTCTGTACAGACTGTGGCAACTTGGTTAAGAAGAGTTCTCTAAACAGTCCTTCGTCGAACTGACTTTGGCCGACGATTTCTTTCATTCTTGTCAGCATGCTCACGGCTGACTGATCTCCTAACTCGATGTTACGAAATAATTCATCTAGACGTTGTCGGTCCGTGAGAACGTTTCTCCTGAGGAGGGATGCTTTGAGCAACTCGTACGAGTTACTTACCTCGGGACTCAACATCTGTGATGTTACGTACTTGCTGAATTCCCGCGGTAGGGCGTGAATAACTGCAAGTAACTGTGAACGTTGATCGGTTATCCCATGCTCACAAAAATCTGCTTCAGCTAGCAGAAACCACGTTTCAGCATTATCTGGCCAGTATGGTACGAGCTGAATGGTTTTAGGAGTTGAGCGGATACGGATGACCTTGGGACTAAGATCACTCATGACGAAAATTATGTCGAATAATATATGGTACAAGAACAAATACAAAATGGAACGAACTCACCGGGGTTATCTGCGGATTTATCGTAGATGAAGTTCGCGGTTGGGCTCACCAGTTTAAAGGTTGACGGATATCTCGTTCAACAACTTCTAATTAATTTATTCTCGCGTACCAAAGACAAAGCAAAAGCCAATAATTGATCGTCCAAACCAAGCGATATATTTAGGAACCAAAACGAGCCGTTAGACGAACGCTTAGCTAGCTAGTGATCGTGCACGTGACACGACGAGGTACCAAATGGCGGGGATGCTTGACCGGAAGCCTTCAGCTAAACAAGTCGACTTAAACAGTGGTGGTCAGCATCCAATGAGTGATTGCTGTGGTCAATAATTTTGGGGAATTATTTACCGCTACAAGTTTTTCGTCAGTTTGTCTACTTACAAGACAATCCAGAAAGTTTAGAGTTCCTTAATCCGACTAAACTTCATTAGTAAACTTTATATATTTTGAGATTGAGTTAATCCATTGTAGAGAGTTTTCTTTTTCAGCTTTCTTAATGTTGATAAATGTGTCATCTACATATCTGTACTGTATTCTAGCGTGACAAATAAAGCTGGTCAGTGCTTTTCTTTCTAGACCTCTCATATAGAGATCTATTACTTTTCAGTTAGTTCCTCATCATTGGCTCTACACTAAAAAATACATATTTTTACATCACAATTTTTTACCAGTCAAGTGGTTAGTTTAGTTAATCAACTTCAGGTATATGGGGGATGAGATTGAAAGGTCAGAAGTTATCAAAACAATTAACTAATAAATGTTAGTAACAAGAATCTAAGTTTTGATGGAGGGGTGAAGATTAGTTACGGAACTCAAGATAAGTTAATTCATAGGCGTTAGCAACAATTTACTACATAATCACGGGATTTGTAAAATAACCTTGATGACTAAGAAGAATAGAATGACTCAGAAGAATTATCTAGAATACAAACAAGTTGATAGAATTAACTAGAATTGTAAGAATTAACAAAGTTCGAAAATAGTTACAAGGAGAGGAGAAAAAATCGTTTTTAAGACTTAATTCATATTATGTAGTTGGCCATAGCAAAGATAGGGACTAAACAAATTTCTTTCGGACACACAGATTTGACTTGTTCAGATGAGTTCCGATCGCCTCTGATGTATATAAAAGTCGCACTCGCAGATCATGTGAGAGGTTGGATGACATACGATAAATAATTTTAAAAGCTTTTTTAGAGTCGACTTGGTGTCCATTATCGACGAAGTGAGCTAGTATTGAGCTGCGTATAGCTTTATTCGGACCTTTACCGAACCAAGATGACAGGTGTTCAGAAATTCGACGATGAACCTGCCTGATCGTATACCCAATGTAACTAGCTCCGCACGAGCAAATATACTGGTAAATACACATAGAGGGGCGCTTTGTCTTTATTTCCTTAACTGAATATTGGTTGGCTAGTGAATGTACAACATAGCTTAGCTTCGCTGAGTCCTTTTGAAGACCCTTGTCAGACGTTGTCATAAGATTTCACTGCTGACATCACTCGTGAATGGTAATCTTAGGAAGACTGGTTATTTCGGGAACAGTCGATACCTTTGACTTTTTACTTTCTGAGTTCATGTGTTTGTTCAAGAATTTAGTCGGATATCCGTTTCTACTAACCTCGCCTAGTTAACTGGCTTGCTAGTTTTCTAGCTGGCCCCAAACCAGGGTAATGAAGGAGGGTTGGGCCTGGGGCTAGCGAACCCACACCACTAAATCTATCGAACAGCTAGAGAAAATTCAACACACAGAAAATATATTAAAAATACAAAACATTCAAATAAAAATTTTATTCTTCGCTTGAATGGGAGAGGCGAAATCACTCAGCGAGCTAGTGAAAGCCTTCGTGAAGCCAGTCAACCGACCGATGTGTCTTCTCTAGATGAAACCAAGAATAAAAATGGGGTTGTGGAAGGTCCGTACAATGTATGAGACTGTGAAAACTGCCCAGGTAGCCGAAGAAATGAGAAAATATAGCATAGAAGTGCTGGGTATCTGAGAGAGCAGATAGAATGGTTGCGGATTATCAAAATTTTCAACTGGAGAGTCAGTAATCTACTCTGCTCTGGTCACCTAGACGACAACCATGAGCACACTTAGTGGCCATAATGATGTCACCAGTGGCAGCCAGAGCCCTAATGCAGTGGAAGCCAATTCCATCCAGGACCATGACATCAAGATTCAACTCGAAAGGCAGGAAGGCAAGTCACAATTATCCAATGCTGCACAGAGTGCTGCAAACAACACGGAACAAGACAAGAAGGAAGACTTCTACAGACAACTACAAACAGTAATGGACAACATCCCAAATGGTGACATCAAAATCCTTATGGGGGATATGAATGCCAAATTGGGAGCAGATAATACAGGAAGAGAACTCATCATCGGTTGAGAGGCTGTCGTTCGGGGAAGCGAATGAGGACGGAGAATTATTGGCAGACTTCTGCTGTTTCAGTGATTTGGTGATTGGAGGCAACATGCACAAACACAAAGCAACATGGATTTCACCTGACGGACATACCACAAACAAGACGGCCTCTATCTCAAAGCTGCTCAAGGAAGTGGAGACGCAGCTAGCCTGCTGGACACGAATTCTAGAAGGGAAGCAGATGTGGATTCAGACCATCATCTAGTTCAAGGAACATTCAAGGTGAAGCTGAAAGCTTTAAGAAAAACTGGATAAAGGCTACAATTCAAGTTCAATATGCAGAAACTGAAGGACAGAACTACAAGGGATGCCTTCGCTACAGATCAAATCAGAGCAAGGTTGGACACACTACGCGGTATCACTGAGAAAACCTGCGTGGAAGAACAATGGGACTAACTCTCTGAAGGTGATGCTCAAGGAGACGTGTGCAACTGTTCTAAGAAGAAGGAAGGGACAAGACAAGGAATGGCTGTCAACGGATATCTGGAATCTAATCGAGAGGAGGAAGATGGAGAAAGAGATGACTACTCAATACGAAGATGGACAACAGCAGGAGGAGCTGAGTTCACTGCATTGAATAAAAAAGCGAAGAGGAGGGCTAGAAAAGACAAACGACAATTGTACGACACACTGACTGGCAACTGAAGCAGAACAGGCCGCAGTCAAAAGAGACGTCGGGACATTATATCAGATAATCAAGTCTCTATCCGGGAAGCGATCAACACAGATGATGAAACCAATAAAAGATGCTCAAGGGAACCTGGTCATCAAGGAGAAGAAACAAATCAGGAAATGGGTTGGTCACTTTAAAGGATTCTTGAATCAACCACCATTGGCAACCCGCCCAGAAATGCCAACAACAGCCAGTGGACATAAATCTTCCAAGGAAAGCAGAAATATTAAATGCCACCAAGCTTTTGCAGTCCAGGAAGTTTGGGAAGAAGGAAAGGTACCGACCAATTGGATGAAAGGTTACTTCGTCAAGCTGCCAAAGAAGGGCGACTTAGGCCTGTGCAACAACTGGTTTGGAATAATGCTCTTGTCCACGTCAAGTAAAATACTAAGTCGCATCATACTAGAGAGAATAGAGGAGGCACTGGATACAGAATTCCGCCCGGAACAAGCTGGATTCAAGAAAGGCGAATCATGTGCTGATCAGACTGCAACTCTACGAGAAAAGCATAGAATAGCGGTCAAACCTGTACTTTAACCTTTATTGACTTCGAAAAGGCCTTCGACAGACAGCCTTGACCAATAAGTAATTTGGAAACTACTTCAACACTACGGCGTGCATTGCCCAAATCTTTATCAACCTCATTAAACGCCTATATGACAGTGCTCTTGTAATCTATATTCACACCTCCTAACTTCCATTTCAAGTTAAAATTATTATTTCAATTTTGTTTCCATGCTCATTTTTACACACTTGTTACCCGTCCTAATCCTGTGTAATTTTGTTTCTAAGCCTCTCGTAGAAACCAAATCTAGCTGAAAATAATTGTCACCTCTTATTCACCGTCGTAAGTATGCGGAATCAAACAAGAATTCTATCCATATAAAATTATGTATTTAAATGCCATTGTACAGCTTTCGAAAATGAAATCGCCGAAAAGATATCTTTGCTGAACTTCGTGTTCTCTTCTTTCTAATCTCCTTATGGGTATCTTCAACTATCAGTTGGTCATATTGGTAGTTAGCAAGTATTCCGGCTATAGGGGGGGACATTAAAACAACTTACCTAAGCATTGATAAAAACAGAAATTTTTGACTAAAAAGTTTGAAAGTCTTCGGTGATGTAGCTGCTTATTAATCGGTTAGTTAGTTAGTCAGTCACGAAGGTGACATTTTGATATCACTTAATGATAATTAATAAAGTACACGTTAGCTTCAGTTTGTCACAATTTGACACTGGAATGGTAGGTATTTATAATGGGAAAAACTTGAACACCTGTGTTAAGAAGGGAACTGTTTGTTGTAAGTCCTTTTCCACCGTTACAGTGGAGAAAAAACCTTATTTAGTTTTGAAAGTTATTTCATAACTTTTATTCTAGTCTTTAACCAAATACTACTGACATGACTTTTACTCTGCTTACTTTGATCACTTAAACTACTCAACGAAGCCGCATATCTCTTACAGAACGGTTAATTTTACATCGCTAACTTCCGTTTCTGACTTAGGAGTATTCTTATGATTTTCCTGCATATGCCAACACAAGATTATTTTTTGATTTTTGATTACAGCTTGATTCCACACTGTATTTTTTGGTACAAGTATGAAATTTTCAGCATGTGATATCGGTAACCCGAATTTCGCAGGCCGACCATTGATATCAGGTGTGCATCGGCAGGGGATCGAATCTCGGACCATGTGCATGGTGAGAGTCGGTGAGAGTCCTTACCGCTGTGCCACCGACGCACACCTAGTGTTTTTTTCACTTCAACCCTTCGTATAGTAAGATTGCGAAATATTAATAACCTCCTTCTTCAAGATATTTAATTCAGGCATGTGGATATTTTGGTATAAAAGTTGTTTTGAGATTGCAGACAAGTTGACCAGGATCAACAAAATACAATGATATCCATATTGTCCTATTCAATTTATTCTGCTTTCTTTTGTTTAAGTTTATAAACAGATTTCCTTTCTGTCTGTCTGTTTTTGACATAGAACTTTGCACTGATGTGCAGCAGTTCAAGTCACCACACTCCCTCCTTGTAGCACACAAAGAAAGAGAAGAAATGCATAATAGAGACAGTAAACAGAGGTGTGAGACAAACGAATAGTAATAACGAAGAACAATATAGTTTCATTGGAAATTATAAGTCACAAGGACTGGATGCATCTGCGCCATTGAAAACGATTTTGAGCCATATCACCAATTGTTTCCAACCATTGGTTTTTACCGTCCCGAGGACCCCAACCAGTCAGTCAGGAAGTCTACACCTTCCTACGTGACTTAAACTAACTGTTGTGGATTTCATTGACTGGTGCCGTCATGTTTTGGTTTGACCGCCGCTAGCTATTTTCCAGCCTGACCCTATGTCAGCTAACATTGCCCATTGTCGAGGAAGTCGATGACTGGGCATACGTAACACAGATTTCCTTTAATCTTCAACAACCAAGTTACATTATTACTTTGATTAGTCATTAGATGGTAAACAAATGTCATGCATCTAGTTCTTGATGCTGGTTGGTGCAGAATGAGTTCTATCAGTCGAATTTGCATTATTGATCAGCAAGCCAGGTGGTAGCTTGCGATCACTGCGTGAACTCTAGTCAGAGGCAATCAGCAGCAGGAAGCCGGCTCCAGACGTAGGTGTCATGATCATCACAGCAAGGCATATCTGCAGTTTTAAAGGAACTCTGAGATTCCAACACGCGTCACATGTTACATTATATTATAGTCTCACCCACCTATAGGGTATGAAAAAACAAACAAACAATACTGCCACTTACTTACTATACACCTTCATTATAACTAGTACAAAAACTTTGACTGTGTGCACAGGAAGTCAATCAAATAAAGGAGATTTTATTCATCTAATATTTACTAACCAATAAAAAAGTCAGTGGTAATAGTATTGATAATAATAATAGTAATCTATCAGTCTTTATTGTACAATAGACAGAAAATGAGAATAAAAAGTAATCCTAAAATTCAAATAGGAAAAAATAAATAGACTCAAAAATTCTTTTTTAGAAAACAACAGAAAACAAAGTGCCATATGGAAAACGAACAAAAAACACATATGGCTCTCTCTCGCGCTTTCTCTCTACAACTACTACAACTATTAAATACTATAAAGTAATGACAGCAGTGTAATTAATGACCAGGGTATACATACATACATGCACACATTATAATTTACAATCAGAGGACGGACTGTCATCAAATGCCTTGAAAATTTACAAATTACAAAGATAGGGGAGTTTTGATATTGTTGTAAAAAAATAATAAGAAGAATAGTAAAAAAAAATTCAGTATAAATCCAACAAAGTAATGAGCAAAATCGATTGTCTTCTCTTCTTCTTCTTCTTTGGTATCAAGTACGCTTAGAACGTTTTGACTGCTGTCTGAAAGGAAGAGAATGACACAGAGAGAGAGAGATTAATAAATTTAAGAAAAAAAAACATTTTTAAGAAAGAAAAGTGAAAGATAAAACGAAAGTGTAATCATACATAAACCTTTGTTAATGTGAAAGTGAGAAACACAACCAACAATGACTTATTAGTGGATTAGTTCATGTCTAATGAGTGCATTGGTGGTACAGTGGTTAGGACGCTCGCTGACCATGCAGATGGTCCGGGGTTCGATTCCCGGCCACCGACTCACTCCTTTACCTCGCTAAGCCAGAAATAAGACTGATAAAGAGGAAAGGTTGGGCATGAAGCTAGCAACCCATCTTCTTCTTCTTCTTTCTTTACTTCGGCTATCTCCTACGGGAGGATGAACCGGCTTCATGAACATCTCGAATGTTTGTAAGAGAGTTGATGAAGTTTCATGGGAATTGGGTACGAGTGATGTCCCCAGAATCGCTCGACCTTTTGTTTGAGAGTGCAGCTCTAGCCTTTACACAGCCAAGTGTGACCTACAAGGCAGTAGGAGTGGAGTAGGGAGTCCACTATCCATTGGCAGCCGGTGACCGGAGTCCGGTTCATACGCCTTTTTGAATGGGGCCAGACATCCAGGGCATCCAATAAGCTCTTTGTCCATACGTCTGCCGGTGAACTCCGGTGAGCTTCATACGCCAGTCGTTGGAGGTTTGGAATCAGGGTTTAGCCATCTCCCCTAGACTGTCATCCAATGGACAGTCAACCCGGTGAAGAGCGCCGGGCATCCGCTTTTGCCCTCTCACTTCGGTGAAAAACACCTCCGCCACGTGAAGGCAGTGAGTAGGACTTCCTCAGGAGAGGCTATGTAAGACGCACGGTCATATGGGAGCATTTCAAGAGGTGTACGGAGGGGTGGCTAGCCCGCAGCGCAAGACACCCACCCCCGACCATCCTGTAAAATAAACACTGCTACCGAAACTTCAAGCCTCTAGCTTGAAGCCCTATGTTCCACTGGGAACGTGAAGGAAAAATTATTATTATTATTATATCATGTTTAATGTGTCATCCTATTATGTACTCGTCGCCAAATTATTGTTATGTACTGGTCGAGAATTTAATAGTCCTGACGCAAGAAAGACGGAAATCAGAAGACCACTAGGTTTGCGATGATACTTCTATTTCCCAAACACAAGGAGAATCGATCCATGTATACATAGTAAAATATAACCGACTGTCAAACAAACACACATATTATATGGATATATATCACATCCCAACAATTGGGATGTAGTAAAATTAACTCCATTCTGTCATATAGCGGAATCTTTTACTAGGAGAAGAGTGAAAGTTTGTAATGTGCCAATGGCTATTTAGCGACTTCCATTAGGGATTCAATGTCTGAGTATTTCTACATTCTACACGTTTCGTGAAATCATGTCAAAAGCTGAATACAAGACAACAATAAGAGTAAGTATTATGGACTGGAAACAAGAAATAGGCCGACTAACACCATCTTCACACGAAATATAGAGCATAAAAGCATCGAAAACAGACAGTCAGTGAGATCCAAAAGGGAACAGTTATCGTTGACATATACAATTTTATGCTGCTTCTGCCAACAGATAACAAGTACGACTTACTGACCTAAACGGTTGAATTACAGTTACACAATCACACCATATTTGAAATGGTATGGAGAACTAATGTCGCTTTTGACAAAAGAGGTTCAGCTTATCACAGGTGGTAAAGTACGGCTCTTCCAAACATACGCCATTGGCCATATATATGTATATATACCATTGTTTCCTATTGTTAATGTACTGAAAGTGATACTTAGACTATTGAAAATTAATCTGATGCTCGCTAGTGACTTGCTACAGGATGGAGTTTCCTGGAGTCAGTTGTAGTGAGAAGTCGTGACCAGTGAGGTCCAATTAGATGTCGCGTGTGTAGACGGATGTCCCACCAACGACAATGGTCGGGGTCGCGTTAAATCACGAATTGGTAGAAGTTAAAATTCATGAGCCAATGAATCGGGTCCCAGTGGTTGAATGGTATACGAGGTTGCCTTCTAACCGGAAGGTCCTGAGTTCGAACCTTGGTGGTGGGTGCGTATTGCCGATGATTCCCAAAAGTAGGATGAAACAGCAGCTGTCCAGTACTCCAGTGCTGGTTTTCAATGGTTCTCTAACTAATATCAATCCGTGATCAACTTGTAAAAACATAACTAACCCTTACAAAACAAAACTATAGAAAACTTAGACTTTTCGTCTAACGTCATTGTGTGTTTTCCCTAAAGCAGTGCGGGCTGGGAAAACAGGTAGCTGTTGTCTACGATGATGGAGCAGGCAACTGACAATGAGTGTTCACCGTGTCTCTGTGTCCAGCAGAGTGTCAATCAACAATATTTGAAGAAGTAGATTACACTGAGATGTGATGGGATTCGGATAAATGAATTACTCATTGCATATTGGCAATTTTATAATCACCTAAAACAAACGCAGAGACATGTATTAAGCTAATTGTTCTAGTAGTGATTTTCCAGAAGTAAAACTACACTTTATAACTGCTTAGATGGAACGATATCATCCAAATCACACTAAACGAAGGTGACAAATTACTGTGGTAGATCAGCAAGTCAACCGATTGAAAAATGGAAGAGTAAATTATGAAGAACAACAGAGAAAAGCAAACTACAACAAAGTATCAATCCATTTCTTCATAGAAAAAGTTAAAATAAAAGCTTAAATTGCTTCACAACATGTTAGCAATGTTTGAGAAGCAAGTGTATACTACTTATAACTGTAAGAGAAGTGAGTCACAGTAGTGGGACACTATCCCACCATATAAGGATAAATACAGTGATACAATATCATCATTAGTGTTATCGACACTGAAGATCAGATATCCTGCGGGAAAGCATAAACAAACGAACCAGACAACAACTTATCACCCAGCAAATATATGGAAAGAAATGATGATGATGAATTTGGCATCTTCAAGAGACCTTAAAGTGGCATCACAAGTCAAGCCCTCAAGTAGAACTCGAATAGAAAACGGGGGGGGGGGGGGTAGACAGTCGAAGGGTGACATTCAGAAAATCATGTGAAAAGAAATGAGAGCTTATAGATAGTTGTGGATACCCGGCGCTCTTAACCGGGTTGACTGTCCATTGGATGACAGTCTAGGGGAGATGGCTAAACCCTGATTCCAAACCTCCAACGACTGGCGTATGAAGCTCACCGGCAGACGTATGGACAAAGGGCTTATTGGATGCCCTGGATGTCTGGCCCCATTCAAAATGACGTATGAACCTGACTCCGGTCACCGGCTGCCAATGGATAGTGGACTCTCTACTCCACTCCTACTGCCTTGTAGGTCACACTTGTTTGTGTAGAGGCTAGAGCTGCACTCTCAAGCAAGAGGCCGAGCGATTCTGGGGACATCACTCGTACCCAATTCCCATGAAACTTCATGAGTTCATGAAGCCGGCTCATCCTCCCGTAGGAGATAGCCGAAGAAAAGTAAAAGTAAAGTAAGATAGTTGTGGAGACACTTGGAAACAATAGTACAAAACCGAGTGCACTGGGAATATGTTGTTGAAGCCGTATGTAATACTCAGAACCAATTAAACGAATACTAATCAGTTATTATTACTCATCTAAAGATAGTTAATAGCATGGCTACCAACACTTAGATTTGTTATCTTTGATTTCATTGTTAAGTGAATACACCCTCCTGTCTCTTCAACCAACGTTGAAAAGGTGAACATAATTTTCCAAGATCTGAAGTAAGGTAAAACTCTTATTACATAGTGGACCAGTTTACATCAGTTTACTACAACATACAAACAAACCGTATGAAGTGAAACGAAAAGAATTTACAGGATTTCATCATGAGTTGACATTAGTTAGAGAACCATTGAAAAACCTGGGAGTACTGGACAGCTGTTTCACTAGTCCTAGTTTGGAACGCTTCATTAGTACGTACCCACAACTGGGGTTCGAACTCAGGACCTTCTGGTCACAAGACTAGCGAGCTCGTATACCATTAAGCCACTGGGACCCGATCCAATGACCAGCCCATGAATTCTAACTTCTGCCAATTTACGACATAGCGCGACCCCTAGCCAATGTCTTCGGTGAGTATTTGTCCTCACACCCGACGTGCTGCACCCTACTGGTCACGACTTCTCACTAGAACTCCAGGTAGCTACCTATCTGAATAGGGCAAGTCACTAGTGAGCACCTCATTGATATTCACGTGTTGGTTTGTAGGGATGTCATCCCAGGTGTTCCAATGGTTCTCTAACTAATCTCAGCTCATGATGAAATCGTGTAACCAACCAAATCCCTACAAACCAACACTTGAAAAGAATTTAACGGGGGGCCTGGTTGGATCACTGGATTACTTGAGTCAGCATCCAACACAATACGTCATATTTCCTCTAGTTTTTTATTGTTTTAACTAATCGATTATGTTTTTGAGCCACGCACATTTTTGATTAGCTTTCAAACAACCCGGTGCACATTTCTGAAAGATGAAGTGACAATATCATATCGTGTAGACATTTGGTCCAGAATAAAGAAAGCTACTATGATAACATGAATCTAAGGCCTAAGTCAATCACAATATAAAGAATAAAAAAAGTACAATGATTAAATTTACTTATATCTGTTATTACTACGTCGTAAGGGGTTAGCTATACTTGAAGATAGATCTTTTGCTTCTGTTACATCTGATGATGCTTGACTAGTTGATTCAATTAACCTAGGCGAATAGATGATTGTTTTTTCAGGATTAGGATGTGATAAAAATTCTTTGGAATAATGAATTAATTCTGTTGAATTCTCTAAAGATATTGACAAATTTCTGTCTAAATCACAGGAGGATCGACGACCATCTGATGGAAGACGTGAATAAAAATAATTTAATACAGACTCCGGGTCGGATCTTCTTGTCTCCGACACCATGACATGCTGTCCATTTAACGATGATGCATCATGTTTAGCCCATATTTGATATGTTACAAGGGATAAATGTTTTGACTTTGCTGGTAGATTAGCTGCAGCAGAGTTGGACAATTTGACTAGAATAATACGAACAGCAAATTCAACTTGTCTGTCTTCAGCTTCACGTACAACATCCTGAAAATTGAATACAAAATAGTTGAATATATTCAAAACCTCCAAATAACTTGCTGAATAAAAAGATTATTCATCTTAGTAGTTAATAATACCAAAATAAAGATTCATTTTCAAAAAAAAGATATCCAAAAGAATAACGACAATTTTGTAGTATTCTGATTAATTGGCTGACTTTTAATGTACAACTTTGCACAAAAGTGCATCTGGTCATATAACATAGAAATATAAAGAGAAAAAGAATTCATAGGAACTATGATGAATGGAAATTTACGAGAGACAGAGAGAGAGAATAATTACATGGAGAATCATGAGCATCTAAAGCAGCCGGGAGATTACAATGGAGTGGATGCATGAAGATATGAAAAGATTACCTGCCTGAGTTCTATCTTCCGTGTGAGGTCGTATAATAAGGTGAGTAATATTGAGGTTAAGCGTCGAGTGCTAGGTATGGAGGGGAAATCAATCGACGAGGCTGTGAAGTTACACCGATTGAGATGGTTAGGACATGTGTTACGTATGCCCAGTCATCGACTTCCTCGACAATAGGCAATGTTAGCTGACATAGGGTCAGGCTGGAAAATAGCTAACGGCGGTCAAACCAAAACATGACGGCACCAGTCAATGAAATCCACAACAGTTAGTTCAAGTCACGTAGGAAGGTGTAGACTTTCTGACTGGTTGGGGTCCTCGGGACGGTAAAAACCAATGGTTGGAAACTATTGGTGACATGGCTCAAAATCGTTGTCAATGGCTAGTGCAGATGCATCCACTCCTTATGACTTATGATTTCCAATGAAACTATATTGTTCTTCGTTATTACTATTCCTTTGTCTCACACCTCTGTTTACTGTCTCTATTATGCATTTCTTGTACTTTCTTCTCTTCCTTTGTGTGCTACAAGGAGGGAGTGTGGCGACTCGAACTGTCGCACATCGGTGCAAAGTTCTATGTCAAAAACAGACAGACTGATATGTATCCACATATATATTTATGTGTGTGTGTGCATGTTGGTCTCTCTTTCTGTTTGCTCGGTTAGTCTGTGACCACTTCACTTGTATGAACTTGTCTCCTTTAATAATGTGTATTCTCCTTATATTATATTATATATAATATGAGTGTTTGTTGACAGTCCGTTGCTTGGTGACATATATCCATATATGTTTGTTGGCATGTCTGCTATATTCGCTATGTATAATTGGATCGACACTCCATTATAATTAGCCATTCATGTTAAGACTGTCTAATGATTTTTCCCACGCTTGTCTGAATTATTTATATATATTCGCATTCACAATTTGTGTGAACTACTTTACAACTACTTGACTTGCTTACCACTTTGGTGTGAGACCATTTATTTTCGTCTCCTTGTGTTTGGACAATAGAAGTATCATCGCAAACCTAGTGGTCTTCTGATTTCCGCCTTCTCGCGTCAGGACTATTAGTTTCTCGACCAGTCCATAACAATAATTCAGCGACGAGTACATAACAATTTGGCGACGGGGAAACTAGAACATAACAATTTGGCGACGGGGAAAACTACTATTAACCACTCAGCAGCAGCAACATAACAATTTACTATGGATTATTCTAAATTGGAATTATTGTTTGAACAACAATTGAAATTAATGGAAATGTTCGTCAACCAACAGACTGGTCCAGCTTCACCTTCAAGCAATCCCAATCATACCATGCTACCATCTGTCGACGGAATTGTGAACAGTATTTCACAGTTCAATTATGACCCAGAGGCTAATGTCACTTTTGACACATGGTATCAACGTTATGAGGATTTATTCACTGTTGATCTCGCCTCACAAGACGATGCCTGGAAGGTGCGAGTTTTGCTACGTAAATTGGGTCCGGCAGAATATGAACGGTACTGCAACCTAATTTTACCACAGAAACCACGTGACAATTGTTTCGATGATACAATAAAGTTGCTGCGTGAACATTTTGGAGACCACTCCTCATTATTCAGTATACGTTATCGTTGCCTCAAGCTGGCAATGAATGAAAATGATGATTTTCTTACTCACGTTGGCACAGTCAACCGAGAATGTGAGAGATTTCGACTCAGGTCCTTAACAGATGATCAATTCAAAGCCTTGATTCTCATATGCAGTCTCAATCTCCTCGTTTCACAGATATCCGAACTCGACTGCTCAATCAGCTAGAACAAAATCCTAAGTTAACATTACATGACATAGCTGATGAATATCAACGGCTGATTAATCTGCAGAAAGACACACACCTGGTCGAATCAACACCTTCGAGAAGCTCTGATATTCGTGCATTACGAAAGAGCAAAAATCTCTCATCAGCTACTCCTGACCCACCTACTTCTCTAATGTTCCGCGGAAATCTACACATACTCGTCCAACTTCACAAAATACGACAAAGAAGACCCCTCCATCACCATGCTGGCATTGTGGCGCGTGGCACTTTGTAAAGTCTTGCCCACACAAAAATCATCGTTGCAGCAAGTGCAAAATCATCGGTCATAAAAATGGTTTTTGTCAGCCACGCAAACCCAGATGTCATAATCCAGCGAAAACTCGACAAACTGTTGGTCCTAAATCTCCAAGGAGATCATTGAGTCTACTCGCAACCTGTCAAGTCACAACACCATGTATGCGGAAATATCTTGACCTTCAGATGAATGGTCATGATGCACGTCTGCAGCTAGATACCGCCTCTGATATTACTGTTATATCAAAGAAACTTTGGAATGATATTGGCAGACCACCTATCACCAATACTTCTCAGACTGCTGTCAGCGCCTGTGGTGGGCGCCTCAAACTAATTGGTGAACTCGAATGTTCTGTTTCCTTCCGCGATATCAAATTCACAGGAATTTGTTACGTCACCAAGAGTGATTTAAATCTTTTGGGACTTGATTGGTTCGATCGTTTACATCTGGCTGATGTTCCACTTAGTTCTGTATGCAACGCAGTTAACAAGGATGAAAATTCAGCCAACTCCTTTTCTGATTTATGCAAACTATTCGCACCTGTTTTTCAGCCCGGATTAGGTCACTGTACCTCGCTGCAAGCTACCTTTCGAGTATTACCAGACGCAAAACCGGTTTTTCGCCCAAAGAGGCCAGTTCCATATGCATCTGTACCAAAAGTTGACGAAGAATTGGAGAGACTGCAACAACAAGGCGTATTAACACCAGTCACGTACTCGGCATGGGCAGCACCCATCGTCGTTGTCAAGAAAGCGAATGGGTCCCTACGTATTTGTGCTGATTTCTCTACTGGGTTGAATGCTGCATTAGAACAGCACCACTATCCTTTACCTACACCGGATGATTTATTCACTGTTTTAAATGGTGGATCTTATTTTGCAAAACTGGACCTTGCTGACGCATATCTACAAGTGGAAGTAGCCCCAGAATGCCGAGAACTCCTTACCATTAATACACATCGCGGTTTGTTCCAATACAACAGATTACCTTTCGGAGTTAAAACTGCCCCAGCTATTTTCCAACAACTGATGGATACTATCTTGGCAGGTATTCCGGGTGTTGCCGTCTATCTTGATGATATCTTGGTGGTAGCGAATTCTATAAACGAACTTTACAGCAGGACAGAAGCTGTGTTGTCACGCATGCAGGACAACGGTCTACGACTACGCTCAGAGAAGTGTCAGTTCTCCTTGAGATCTGTCAAATACCTTGGATTTATATTTGATGCATCGGGTAGACGTCCAGATCCTGACAACATACGTGCTATAAAAGAGATGCCCGCACCTACTGATGTGCCTTCCTTACGCTCTTTCTTGGGATTAATTAGCTATTACTCTGCATTTCTCCCTGCGCTGCATAATGTTCGACACCCCCTCAATCGACTACTCGAAAAGAATGCAACCTGGAAATGGTCCGAAGCTTGCAGATCAGCTTTTGAAAAGTTGAAGTCTATGTTAACTTCTGAATTGCTTCTGACACATTATAGTCCAACACTTCCAATTATAGTTGCAGCGGACGCTTCAGCAAGCGGAGTGGGAGCTGTCATTTTACATGTCTTCCCAGATGGTTCACAAAAAGCAATAATGCATGCATCTCGAACACTAACTGCGGCAGAAAAGAAATATGCACAAATTGAAAAAGAAGCCTTAGCTTTAGTTTTCGCCGTACGACGTTTTCATAAAATGATCTACGGCCGCCGATTTACCTTGCTGACAGATCATAAACCGTTACTTTCCATTTTCGGATCTAAATCAGGTATCCCGGTACATGCAGCTAACCGACTACAACGCTGGGCAATAATATTACTTGGATACGATTTCGATATTAAATACAACCGAACTAACGAATTTGGTCAAGCCGACGCTCTATCTCGGCTAATTAGCGACTATCCTGCATCAAGTGAAGATATGGTAATTGCATCGATCGCCACCAAAGACTATGCAGTTAACCTCATCGACAATGCTATTCGATCTCTACCAGTAACGTTTGCAGAAATCCAGCGAACTACAAGCACCGATGCCACCTTACGACGTGCTACACAGTATGTATCCAGTAATTGGCCAAAGATTAAATATAGTGGAGACCTAAAACACCTGTTTGCCCGTCGTGATTCCTTATGTGTTGTAAAAGATTGCTTGATGTTTGGAGAACGCGTAGTGATACCTGAAGCATTACGAAATAAACTCCTGAAACAGTTTCACATGGGACATCCTGGTATTCAGCGGATGAAGAGTATTGCTCGCAGCTACGCATACTGGCCTAATATGGATAAGCATATTATCGACTTTGTTCAACGATGTTCAAAATGTCAACAATCAGCAAAGCTACCCCACCAGCTACCTCCCGTACCGTGGCCTCCAGCATCCCATCCTTGGTCCAGAATTCATATTGACTTTGCTGGCCCTACAAATGGTGCATACTATTTAGTGGTGGTAGACGCTTTTTCTAAGTGGCCAGAAGTTATACCAATGGTTTCGCCGACAACGTCCCAGACTCTCAAAGCTCTCACTGACATATTCTCCCACCATGGTCTCCCAGAAACCATAGTTACAGACAATGGTTCGCAGTTTACCTCTCATCAGTTTCAGCAGTTCTGTCATCAAAATGCTATCGAGCATATGTTCACACCGCCGTATCATCCTCAGTCAAACGGCCAAGCGGAACGTTTTGTCGACACTTTGAAGAGAGCCTTACTCAAAGCAGAGGGAGAGGGGACACCATTTGACATCATCCAAAAATTCTTGATGGTGTACCGTACAACGGCGAATGAGTCAACACAGAACAAGAAATCGCCGGCAGAAATTCTCTACGGACGCAAACTTAGAACGATTCATAACTCAATGTTACCACCGACACTCAAACATGCCGACGCATCATTTCGGAATGAAAAAAAATTTGATGTTGGTGACCCTATCTATGTCCGCGACTATCGAGGAGGACATAAACCTTGGAATAAAGGTTCCATCTCAGCACGACGTGGTCGAGTTATGTACGACGTGAAAGTTGGAAATGAATTATGGACCCGTCACTACAATCAGTTGCGGCCAAGAAACTCAAATATCCCTACCAGTACACAGTCATCCCTACCTCTGGATATTCTCTTGGATACTTTTAACTTACCTACGACTGACAAAACAGAAAAGCAGAAGTGCCCAGCTCAGACAACGTCAGACAAAGCAGAAGCCGCAAACTCAACAAGCAGACGAAGCAACAGACGTCGACAACAAACTGAACGGTTTCAGATAAACCCCAAGAAAGCACGCTATTAATCATCAATCTTCTCAAAAGGGGAGGTGATATGTATCCACATATATATTTATGTGTGTGTGTGATGTTGGTCTCTCTTTCTGTTTGCTCGGTTAGTCTGTGACCACTTCACTTGTATGAACTTGTCTCCTTTAATAATGTGTATTCTCCTTATATTATATTATATATAATATGAGTGTTTGTTGACAGTCCGTTGCTTGGTGACATATATCCATATATGTTTGTTGGCATGTCTGCTATATTCGCTATGTATAATTGGATCGACACTCCATTATAATTAGCCATTCATGTTAAGACTGTCTAATGATTTTTCCCACGCTTTGTCTGAATTATTTATATATATTCGCATTCACAATTTGTGTGAACTACTTTACAACTACTTGACTTGCTTACCACTTTGGTGTGAGACCATTTATTTTCGTCTCCTTGTGTTTGGACAATAGAAGTATCATCGCAAACCTAGTGGTCTTCTGATTTCCGCCTTCTCGCGTCAGGACTATTAGTTTCTCGACCAGTCCATAACAATAATTCAGCGACGAGTACATAACAATTTGGCGACGGGGAAACTAGAACATAACACAGACAGAGAGCCATTTAGGACTACTTTGAACCATATCACCAATGTCCGGTGGTTTATAGCGTCTTCACTACCCTGGTCAAAGATTTCACGGACTAATGCCTTGTTTTTATTCATTGATCTCTAACTCTCTTCCAATCTAAAATCCTATGTCAGTTGAAAACGTATAACTAACTCTACAATAACGCTTTTAAGACTTTATCACCTCTGCCCATCAAAATGCCAACTAGTTCTTGAAAAACTGTAAAAACCTATCAAGTGATAATTAGAGACAATTTGGGCTAGGGGGGTGAATATGAGGGGGCCAAAAAAGGGATGAGAACTGTCAGACTTTCATTAAGATAGAAATTACTCTATAAATAGGTAGTACGTGGTAAACACAAGAAGGACAAGCAAAAAGGAGGAAAAATGGTAAGGATTGTATGTGTTGATTTTACATTCACACGTCTAGTGTTTTTGAGATAAAATGAGTCATTTTCGGCTTGTCTATTTTGCATTCTAATCTGGTATTTACAGGTGCACGTAACACGGTCTTATGCATCATTCTAATTCCATCAGTTGTTCCCATTCAGATGATAATGTCGGCTGTCTGCAAACGGTATATTGCTCAAAAGACAGGATTATGAGCCAACTAGTATTTGGACGCATTTATTCTGATGTACATGTGAATAGCCAAGCAACATGTCGATCAACTGCAATCGATAATATCTTATTGTATTTTCGTTAATGTTGCTTGACCTGAGTTTACTTGATGGAAAAAAATAAACACTACAACTATTGATGTCTGTCTGAATTTCGGTGATTTTGATAATACAAAATTACTACTACTGCTACGACTATATTCCTTCTTGGTCTTGCGTGATCTTGCGTACAAGTTGTAGTTAATATCTATTGCGGAAACTCCTTCTTAATTCAATTACAAAACAGTACAAGTATGTATCAAAGTAAGGACTTTGTCAGCATTTATATGATGCAGTGTGTCTATCAGGCATCCTAGAATAGAATTTCTAATCTATTCTGTGGGTTGACAATGAGTCAGTCACAAGAGACACAATATTATGAATAGCTCAGCAATACGTTTTATGGAGTTAGCCATGAATTCGACTTCACCATTGTTGAACAAAGCGGGTAGGAGTTTTACACTTTGGATACAGATCTGCCTGACAATGAACCTTAAGTGACTTTATTTTCATACTACTGCAAAATAGTAAACTTAACTACAGAAATTTTAGAATTTCCCGTCGATTGACTGGACCAAGGTGCTCGGTCTCAGGTTGACATGTCGGCGATTCGGTCCAATCAATCAACGGGAAAATCTAAAATTCAATTGAATTAATATGACCCGTTGCATAAGAGGTGGCCCTCATGACCCAAGTGGTCTAGTGGATAACGCTTTGGCGTTTGAAACTATGGGCACTGGGTTCGAGCTTCGGTGGGAACACCACTACTCATTGGGGAGTGCAGGTACATCCAACCAACGAAACCCAAATAGGAGGAAATGTGCATCCTGGATTCCACTGCTAGTCACCATCTACAAATTAACTACAGAAAGGTAGAGATAAGTTCTAGGATCTTGTTTATTTCACTTCACTCAGTATAGCAATACAAATATTCACTCCCATCTCTGATTTTATGATCTTTGAAATTATCAGAATATAACCATGTACAGTTATACACCTTATATAAAGTTTAGTTACTTAAACTGGTGCAATAAGCGTAAAGAAGTTAAAAAAACCCACTACCTACACTAGAATGACTGCTTATTGTAGTAACGTTGAAAGATATATATATATATATATATATATATATATATATATATATATATATATATATACTATATACTTACCAAACCAGGTTTAGTTAGTAGTTCACATGGCCAACTAAGATTCCAAAATGTTTGAGCCATATGAAATGCTAGCTTAAGAACATTTTGTGTTAATACGAATGATTCCGGTAGCGTAGTTGGATTTTGTATTCCAGAGGCACCACCAGTATACGAAGATGTTATATTACTAGTGGAGTTTGATATGGAATCGGAAGCAGAATTATTAGAAATTGGTGTTATGTTACTAGTGACCATGTTAACATTACTAGAACTGTTAATACCACATTCACTGGATGAACGTTGACTAGATCCCAGACCAGAACGACGAGTATAATTACCTGCAGGATTTCGAAATGGACTGGTATATAATTCATGCAGCGTTTGAACAGTACGCGATTCCCAACCAAGCAATATATGCCATTTAGGATTGAATACTGAACAATCATACTGAAATACAAATAATCATTATGAAATTTTATTAATCTTCACATAATAATTTTTTTTAGAATATTTAATAATAAGGTAACATCAGGTATGTGGAGTGCAAGATGGAATTCTAATGCAGTTGCGATGACTAGAATTATGTATGCCTGTGTCATGAAGGTGAATACTCATTTACATTTATGTATTTTATTTTCGACAAGCATTTGCTTCTGACTGGACACCAGTAACTAGTGTAATGTGTCTAGTCTTTTCTTCGCTGCAGACTGAATTCTATCAGTCAGCTTTGTAATGTGGCCACCATTCTAGGTAGCTCGTCATCACGGCGCATATTGATTTGATGATATTAGATGGTTGGAGGCAATCGGTAGGAAGCTTTGGGACCTAGGTTTCGTGGTAGTTGGTACTCATCAGCAAGGCTTCCTGCCGATTGCCTCCAACCATCTAATATCATCAAAGCATTTGCTTCATTCTGTTGACATATTTTTGCTCAAAAATTCAGTATATACATATAGTAGCGTGAAAGCTTTAAATAGAAGTCATATTATTATCATTATTATATTAAAGCGTATACTTCGTTCATTATAGTCACCAAGAGATGCGTCGGTGGCACAGCGGTTAGGACTCTCGCCGACCTTGCACATGGTCCGGGGTTCGACCTCCTGCCGACACACATCTGATATCTATGGTCGGTCTGCAAAAGTCGGGCTACCGATATCACATACTTAAAATTTCATACTTGTACCAAAAATACGGTGTGGAATCAAGCTGTAATCAAAAAATAAAAAAATCTCACAGTTATTACGACGGCTGGGATACTTCTCAGACGTCCAAATCTAAGCATGTGGTTGTCTTAGGTGACTACTTCTTGAACCTTTTACCTGCATTCTGGTCCACAAGGCATTGGAGCAGTGTTATAGACTATGTCCCTAGGGTTTCCAGTGACTGGAAAAGGGTCATACGCTATTCGATCCATTCGTATTCTGAAGTCTATGGAATCAGGGATTCCCAGCTCCCCCAGAGGTAAACCAGCATGTCCACCAGTCCGGTTGTAAGCAGTGGACGTTCGCACACATTCGTCCTTTCACACTTTTGAGATGGAGACAAAGAATTCATAGAATACTAACGGAACAACGAAAGCATAATTAAGTGAGAGATGTTGTTTGTTAACGTAGAAAAATAAAATAATTCCCTCACATACACAAACATACTAACAACATATATGGATAAACAAAATAAACTCACTAAATTGGAAGAAAAGTTAAAGGTATTCTTTCCAAATAAATTTATATAACACTGCATTAATTTATCCATATCTAAACTTAACCCAATAGCACAAGGGCATTTATCTGCAGTCAAGGCGGTAACACTTAAATTACCCGCAGTAGAACTAGAACGAGATATTTTTCTTGGCAGTCTATTAGACATGAAAAGAGAAAAATAATTAGAAAATTTATTTTTAAACATACGAATGAGAAAGAGATATACAAAGACGTCATTATAGTTTGGCGAGAAAACACGTGCATTATACCACCACCACCAGAGTTTTACCACTGTGCTTTCAAATAATTGGTCTCGGGTTCGAATCATGCTCAGCTTACCCTTCTCATGTTAACTCCAATTGTGTATACAAATTTACGTGTATCTGCGGGAGCAGTTACATTGTGAGAACAGGAAGAAAGGCACACCTCCGACTTTCTGAACATGTGCCGAAAAGCCTACGACGTCTCAAGGGAACAAACTCTTATAGTAGTGCTATTACCAGACATCTCGACACCGGTTATGAGGTGGAAATCGAGAAATCCTTCAAAATTATCAATAGACAAAGGAGCTCCATTCTCCTCAAGTTTGCCGAAGCAATTTCTATCAAACGCTTGAAACCAGATTTATGTGTCCAGAAAGAAGCAGTTATTAGTCTTTCCATGCCCTGGCAACTGAATGTCTTTATTCTCTCATCTGATTACGTAATCTTTGTCTTTAACCTCACCCTCCCTTTTATAATCTGTAATTTTGCTTGTCTCTTGTTTCTATGATTTGAGTTCAACTCAGTACATTGTTGCCTAATTTATTAGTCACTGTGCATCTAACGCACATCTCATCTTTATTACGTAACTCCTTTACCATTATATGCATACATTTACCCTGTTTAGACTTGAAGTGCCTGTGTGAAAACTATATAAGCGCAATTTTCTGAGCATTGTTTACTAATTGTGGAACTTTCTGTCAACTGACAATATGTAAAATTTGCAAGTATGTTAAAACTTTTCTGTACTTAAACCTCATAATTTATTTAGGCTGTAAGAAAGCAGCTGATGAGAAGCCAACGAAATAAGCAATGATGGTACCATATTAATCTGGACAAACCACTCTTGTTCTTGCTTTATTCAAATTCATCAAGGGGAATAAATGCATGAGGCTACTTCAGTCTAGACGACTGTCTAGTATCATCATCCCTCGCATACTATAATTGGAGCTTGCAGTCTGGTACATCAAAAGCCTTTTCCAGATAACCCATGTCCTAACAACAATCAACAATTCAAAAGTACGTTAGATCTCGACAAAACCCACCACTTACACTATTATAACATAATATACTATAGCAGTTTATGTGTAACGATGTAGATGAAACACATTAACATAGAATGATTGAAACACAATTGATTCTAAAACTTTAGAATAGTAATTACAGTGAAATAAATAAAAGTAGAACATCTTTTTGCTAATCGCTTTTTATAAATCTACAACATATATGCGTTCATCAATGTTAATTTGTAAAACACTTGAAACATGCTCTGAAGATGATATGTAGCATTGGCTAATCTACAGTCTGAAATAGACAACCAGAAAAGTAAAAATAATTAACCTACATCTAACTGAATCAATAATATAAAAACACAAACTATAAATTTCAGACAATAGATATACAGTCTCTCTTGCTCACCAAACTCATTTGGTCACATGTAGGAATAAGAATCACACAATTAATGAATGTAATGTAGGTGGGGAAACTAAGCGACAGATAAAATCAGGTTTACACGATTATAATTTAGGTATACAACAAACCTATTTGTCGTAAAAAAAATATATTAAAACTAACTTTTCAATTACCTAATAGTAGTGAATTCTTTCGGGACACAGTGTTTAGCAATCAACTGGCTATACTCGCCACCTTGACCCAGTACAGTTAATATTGGCTGTGAAGCATTCGACTTAGAGAGACTTGAGTTACAATTAACATTCGAAGTCATTTTGTTTAATGAATCTTCTGGATTTCGAGGAGGTGGTGGGAAAACAGATGAATCAGACATTGCAGTTAACTGGAAGACTAAACCATTATACATGTGATGTGGTAGGACCAATCCAGGAGTAAATCGGAGCTTAAAAGTAAAAATACAACACAAACAATTTTTTTAATGATCTACTTTGAAAGTAAGGTGATTTGTGCCAGGATATAAAATGAAATCGTTTAGCAAAAACTGTGCCACACCACGTAAGCTCTGTGGCGTTAAAAACATCTGATTTTCTGTAGAAACCTAAAGAGACTGATTTTCAGTCAAATAGTCAGGGATGTAGGGTTAGTCAATATTCAGTATAAGTACACTGAGGAGAAAGACAATGAATAAACAAAGTGGATATTTCCACTGGATACAGAACTCCGTCCAGAACAAGCTAGATTCAGGAAAGGCAGATCATGTTCTAACCAAATTGAAACCCTATGCATCATCATCGAACAAAGCATGGAACGGCAATCAAACCTCTACTTCAACTTTATAGACTTCGAGAAGGCCTTTGACAGACAGCGTTGATCGTGAAGTAATTTGGAAATTACTCGAATACTACGGCGTGCTCCAAATATTCATCAACCTTATTCAACAGCTGTACGACAACGGCACACGTCAAGTCATCCACAACGGAAAACTCAGAGAGGCGTTTGGAGTAAACACAGTAGTCAGACAAGGGTGCCTATTATCACCAATAATATTCTTAATTGTGGTGGACTGGATTATGCACGGATATCCTGGACCGACGCGAAGAACCTAGAAGACCTGGATTTCGCGCGTGGATGACTTATGTTTGATTTCACACAAAATCGAAGACTTACAAGCGAAAACCGACAAACTGTCGAAGAAGCAGCCGGTAAACACAGGACTCCAAGTGAACATAGACAAGATGGAGGTCATGAAAATAACCAACCAACGACAATATCCAGCGCCAATCACCATCAACGGGAGGGATTGGAAAGAGGTTACTTCATTCACTCACTTATATAGGGAGCATTGTCTCAACCACAGGAAGTCGGAACGGACGAGGATGTCAAATCGAGCGAGAATCGGGAAGGCGAGAAACACATTCATCGACCTCAAACCAATCTGGAAATCTTCGTCACCCAGCAACAACAACAAAATTCAGTCGGATTTCCAATACAAACAACAAGTCAGTCAGTCCTTCTATACGGATCAGAAACTTCGCGGGGGGTCACGAGGAATATTTCCAACAGCCTGTTGCACACCTTTGTCAACCAACAACTGTCTTCGCTAGATCTATACTGAAGATCAGATGGCCGGGCCGGAAACAATCACCAACAAGAAACTATGGCTGGGAACAAACAAAACAAGAACCAATCGCCAACCAACAAATATGCAGGAGAAAGTGGAGGTGGATTGGACACTCGCTCGTTGAGGAGGCCGGTTGGTGACATCGCGCGCGCGTCAGGCCCTCGAGTGGAACCTGAAAGGGAAGCGGTGAGTGGGTCATCAGTGCAAGAGTGACATGGAGGAGATGGTGTGAAGAGGAGTTGAAACAGTATGGACTAACATGGATGCAGGTGAAGAGTACAGCAGAAGGAAGACAGAAGTGGCAAGTGGAGACGTGCAGTTGAAGCCCTAGGTTCCACTAGGAACCCAAGGGAACAATAATAATAATAAGAAACCGAATTCTCAACATATTCAACAAGTACGCCTTTGTGTAATGAGTATGGAATCATTATCTAGTACTGAATAATTAAGGACCTCAAACCATTAAGTGTTATACCAGATAGGCTTAACACTTAGACTTGATATAAAGTGAATTGGTTTGCTTAGAAGTGTCTACCGTATTATAAAAAAATAAAACAATCACAACATACGTGGAATCTTCCTGACCAATCAAATTTCATATAAATATCTGTTAATTCCTCCAATAATTTCACTGCACTGTCTATCAGTCTACTAACGACATGACATTGTTGAGCTGAATGCTGTATAAATGCTTCACGTATATGTCCAGCTTGAGCAGATTCTAAACGAATAATTTTCATAAAACGTTTCTGTGCATGTCCACGTGGTTTACTTGTCAGGTATTCTGGTAATATAAGTGAACGTGTTGGTTCATTAAGCCTTGATGAATAGTTTGAAGTTGACAATGCTGTAGTAGTACATGGAAAATTAGATGAAGCACGAGATAGTGTTGGAGAATAAGGAGTAGTAGAGTTCACTGATGAAAAGAAGAATGAATAAGTAGATAAGTTAACAGGTCTTGGATCGGCATTTGCTTCAGATAAATGACGCCAAACTGTTGCACGTGATCCAGATTGAATTCCAGTCAATTTGAATAATGCTTTTATCAAGTTGGTATGATTCACATAGAGAAAGAATGTCACATCCTTTAAAGAAATAGAAAATATGATATAGTGTAAAATTAATGTTCTCACATACAAAACGAAGGAAACCCTTTCTTTGATCAAAACTGTCAAATCCCTAGATAGTCTTTCGAAGAGGTCAAAAACAGATTAATTGAGTCACTGCCCAGATATGAATATTTGCTTATTCATTTTTTTTCAAGTATTGGTTTTGTAGGGATTTTGTTTGATTGCATGGAGGAGCTGTGACCAGTAGGGTGCAGCAGGTCGAAGATGAGGCAGTAGCTCATCGAAGAAGACATTGAGAAATGGTCGCGCTATGCCATGAATTGGCAGAAGTTACAACTCAAGAACCATTGGATCGGGTCCCAATGGCTCAATGGTCTACGAGCTAGCTCGCCTTGTCACCAGAAGGTCCTGGGTTCGAACCCCGATGGGTGCGTACTGATGAAACATCTGTCCACTACTCGCTGGTTTTCCAGTGGTTCTCTAAGTGACGTCAGCTCATGATGAAATCCTCTATTCATTTATTAATACAAATAAGAAACGCTGTAAATGCCTTCAAATAAAAAATGGATAAAAAGGCAGGACACGTTTTAAACAATGGTATACTTGGTCATAAAAAGTGAATCTTTAAAGGAAACAAGAGAAATCTGAGTGTATCATCACCCTTCGATAAACTATAAAAACGATAAACTTATCTGAGTTCGACAACTGCTACATTTCTTCACCTGAAGACCGATTTCGACTGACAGGTGTTGTGAAAGTTTCGTCTTATTTCTCATGTTTACAGTGTTTTAATCTATAGGAATATGACGTCTAATGATTTTGTTTACTCTCGCGAGTATTTAAAATGTTTACAGACTGCTGGTTAGCAAGGTTCTACTCAACTTGAGAAAAAGCATAATCGTGGGGGCCAACGTATCCCAGTACTTAAGATAACTAATTCTGAGATTTCTAGTACAAAGTGCCACTTCCTAGGAAATAAAATTAATTGCATGCAGTCTTTAATCATTTACTTGTGTCTTTGGGTCAAAAAATGTACTAATGCACTTTTTTAATCCAGTTTCAATCAAATATTGTGCATTTTTAGAAGGATACAAAGGCAAAATATAATAGGGGATTGATTTGCGCTTCAGGTCAGAGAGCATTGTGTCACGCGATCTACTATTTTACTTGAAGATGCTGGAGGAAACGAAGGTATCATCCAATAAGTTCTGCTGAGGATTTCTGTACATTTTATAAACACTGTTCGGAATTTTGCATCTGAAGTGATAATAACCAGTGGTGTGCGCTAGGGATGCCAGTTGTCTTCAATTTTTTCTAACCTCACCATAGATCTACTTAATGGATGTAACAATGATCGGATTTATTGGCTTAGGGGATTGACTTATTACCGGGGAATAGGGCTGCAAATTCATAATATGCAGATGATGCAGTTCTTCTAGATGACGACGCTGACAAAATGTAGTCTTTTGAATATCTTAAGTAGAAATCTTGTAACGACAGAAGACAAGGGCCAGGCAACAGATTGCTTGTCGAGGAAATCAAGAGGTATTTATAGATTTTTATGTACATTATTATTCGTTATTTTAGCAGAGAAGTAACGTCTTCTTATTGGTTTTTCTTGCTGAAAGTTATTCTGTACTGCTTGTGACCGTTTCTTACAAAGTTATCCATATATCTGAGAATCGTATTTGCACACGTTAAGTCTGTTGTGATTGGTTGTTGATTTCCTCAGGGTTAGGCTTTGTTCTTGTTTTTTATCATGACCCCAAATTCGGGACCTAAACATTGACATAAACTATTGCTTACAATTTTGGCTAGCAGACAGCTCTCATCACAATCTTAGTATGTTTGACATGCAATTCGCTCTTGACAAATGTAAGATGATGCTGCAGGACTGGTCCACACCAACCTCCAGTTTGAAGATAGGGTGCAGAATGGTTGAATGTATTCACCACTTGACTTATTTGAGAAGTTTCGGTAACCCTAGTGGACTGATTGCTAATAAAATCTGAGCACAAATGTATGAAGTTCGTGTAACATTTGGTGGATTACATCAACTCTTGCCCAGATGTGATGTCTGGTTATCAATCAATGAACGTATGTACTGCAAAGCAGTTCTCTCTATCCTTCTCTGAGGCTGCGAGACTTGGTCGTTGAAATTGGGAGACTTGAAGAGGCTGGCTATCTTTAACCACAGGTAAATGCACTCTATCTCTTATGTTAACTGGTATGATAACGCGATTAATTTCAAGGTTAGATGTCGAGTGTTCAGTAGGGAGGACAAGTCAATCGAAAAGTTTGTAGAACTGAGTAGAGACTTAAACGATAAGGAAGCGCATTACGTATGTCATGGCATAGTCTTCCTCATCAAGCAATGTTAGCCAACATACGATTGGGTAGGGAAAGAATTAGGGTTAGTCAAATGTAAACATGGCATCAGTCCATGACGTCTTTGATACGGCTCGAAATAGTTCTTAATGGGCAGATGTATTCACTCTTTGTTATGTCCTAGATACATTAGATGTTCGTGATTCTCCGTATAATTATTCTTTCTCCCGTAAGTTTCCATTTATTATAGTTCCTTTGTATCTTTTCCCTACCTCTGTGTGCTGTATGGAACGTGGCGACTTGAACCATTACTCTTCTGTGAAAAGGTACACACATTGGACTCCTAGTCAGTCGAATCAACAAAAACCTAAGTCCTATTTCCTTATGGCAGTCATATACAAGGTCAAGATGTGTACAGGTCAGATGGAGTGCTTCCTGTCTCTACTGACTCTTCGTTATATCTAATATCAACTGACAATTCACCTGAAACAGCGTCTCATCACTTAGATTACTGATAACAATGTACATCTGGTCGACACTCTTCGACTTATATACTGAAGAAATGTGCAATTAAATATACTACAATCTGATAATAATTTAAAGCACATAGCTCAAATCTATAGGAGGTCAGTTGTGGCTTGGAATACCCTAGTCGCAAGAGCATGGTCTAACTTGTCGCTAAGTGATGCATGTTGCAATCTCAAAAGCAACATGTATTTCGTCAAGATTGTAAGACAAAAAGGTCTACGTGCTCGCCTTGTAACCAGAAGCTCCTGCGTTCGAACCTCGGTGGGTGCGTACTGCTGAAGAGTCCCAGACTAGGAGGAAACAGCTGTCCAGAACTCCCAGGTTTTCCAGTGGTTCTCTAACTGATGTCAGTTCATGATGAAATCCTCCATACAATCAAAAAAAAAAAACTTTACTCGCAAGGATCACAAAGACTAGTTTTCTAACCAATCGATTTGTCAAGGAAGTCCTTCTATACTGTACATTTCAAACAAAAATGACCAAGCATCTGCACTTCATCAACAACAAAAAAAACTTGATAACAATGAGATGAATATTAGATGAACATTTTAAAATAACACCAGAGGGAGAGAATTGAAACATTAAACAATATATAACCAACCACAACATACCTTTGACTGAAATAGTTTACTGGTTATTTCGCGTAGAATGATGAATAACTCCACAGCCCAAAATGTACTTATAAAAATATTAAAAAGAAATTACAAAGTGTATAACAATAGATGTACAATAAATACGACAGATCAAACGAAACAAAAATAGAAATATGTGGAGAGACGACATATTCACTAGACTATCCAATCAATGAGTCATAATTTCAAATTCTACTACTACTACTACTACTACGACAAACGGAAGAGAGAAAACTAGGACTACAGTAACTAGATTTCAAAATTGTGAAGTTATATTTAGCTATAGATATGAAGAGTATTTTGAGTTCGAGACGTCATCCAGTGAATAGTAGAGTTTCACTATGAGATATATCTAATAAAAAATGGTACAAAATTACTCAAATGCTAATCTTATACAGTGACCATTTACCATCTCTTAGTATTACCCTGTATGTGATTTTATGAATGAACTTCCACGTCGTAAATATCGTCCCGTGTCAACTCCTCATCCATCTCCCTCTACGACATTATGAAGACTCGTATCCCAGTAATAACTAAACTCCTATTTTTTCAATGCTGTATTCTGACACACTCAGAAGACCAAATTCTTTTCCACACTTATAACAGAGAATGATGCATTGGGAACAAGTAGAAAATGAATTTTCCCAAAGAAAGCAATGTAATAACTGATAAGACCAAGAATTTATCACAGATCTGAAGTATTAGGCGGAGAAAGCATGTTCCTGACAACATGTATATTTAACGGGTAAAATTATTATTGAAGATAAAAATCAGATACTTCATTAATCCGTGAAGTGCGTCGGTGACACAGCGGTTAGGACGCTCACCGACCATGCACATGGTCCAGGGTTCGATCCCGGCCACCAACGCACTACTTTATCTCACTAAGCCAGAAATAATGTTGGTAAAGAGGAAAGGTAGGGCATTAGGCTAGCAACCCCATCCTGTAAAACGAAACACTGCTACAGAAACTTCAAGCCACCAGCTTGAAACCCTATGTTCCACTGGGGAACGTGAAGGAAAAAAATTAATCCGTGAAAGATGTACACCTGTCTTCTTCGAGACGGTAACTAAACTGAAACAGTGAATAGCACAGAATTAAGTCAAGTCCGGGTAGACTACAGCTGTGAGTAGTCGCTTGACAAACATCATGTTTATGATCTGTTGGAAGGCAGCACGAGTTACCTTGGAAGTAAAAAGTTCACAAATAAACCGTCAAAGTCCCCAATGGGTGTTACTTATTAATATCGAATTTGTATAGGTAGTGGATAGGCAACGTCTATTCATCAAACCTAACGGTGGCGAATACTTTGCTAAAAATAGGTCCCAAATACGAATCGAACGAAATTCTAGACAGTTACCAACAGTCAACACCCTATCAGCGAACCAACAATTCTTAAAATATAATGTCTGTATGCTGCATTATAAGTCTATTCAAAGTGTATATACAAAAGTGAAATGAAAATAGTATGACAATAGTATGATATCCTTACTTGTTTTCTAAAGAGACTATGTCAAAGGCTGCACGATTAACTTCTACTGGACACCCAAATAACATATGAGGTTGATCAGAGTTTGAAAGAGAAGAACTATGATAAGTTCTTCCAAATTCATAACGTTTCAATGGATCCGATTCACTTCGATTCTCTAATAAAACTGAACCTGACCTAGCTAGATAACGTGCAAATGCTATATGCAAAGAATCCGGTAGACGGACAGGTAATCCATTTTCATCTAATAAGACTGGGGCAGCTGACAGTCTATCCCAATTTTCAACAATATGATTATCATCTACACCAAATGCATCATTGTCACTATCCGGTTTCGGTTGACTGAACCATGAAGTTTGATCAGGTCTATGAACAACTGGAACAAGTGTAGGAGCTTCCATGAGAATACCACTGTGCGCAATAAATGAAGTTTCCACCAGGTGTGTTATGAGTCTATATAAAACATAAGAAATATTGAAAAATTTAGGATAAACAACTTGTATTGAATAAATATATATGAGTTATGATAAACATTGGATTAAAGTGACATATGAATGTAGACGTATTAATGTGATGGGATCATTTTAGAAGTCTCTTCAACAATTGAGTCTTTATAGTTCATCAAGGGAATGATAAATCATAGAGGTAGAGTGAAAAAAAATAATTTCTATCCTAGGGAGTTAATTTAACTTTGTTGTTACCTGTTGCCAGGCGGTAATAATGAACGCATCAGTTGATATTACTCACAAAGAAAGTTCTGATGAGTATACAACACAAAGTGAGAAATGCATACCAGTTAATAAGAAACCACAAGGGATATGATATTGGAAAAAGTAGATAATATTTTGGCAAGTGATAACAGTAGGTATTTTGATGTAATTGTCTTCTCTGAGCTGGTTGGTTTACTTGCTAAGCTTTCATTGTTCTACTAAGTTAGCATCTTCACAGCATGCTTTAATTCGAGGTGAGCTTTTAAATTTCTCCACGTGTGTATTAGTCATCTCTCCCGGTAACTCTGAATATGATTGATCGCTCTTCTGTATCTTTAAACCTTCTGGTCTACGTGTATTGCTATCGACCGTTTCTTTGTCGTGAAGTTTGACTTTTTGTGTATAAGATTTTCCTCCTATAGATTAATAAATTTTACCTTTGTCAATGTGCATGTTAACTGCCGATACATACTGGAACACCAGGCTTCCAGAAATTCTCTATTCTTTTTTCGCTGTTAGAAAACACTGAGAAAAACACTACATTGGCCAAAGTGGATGTCCTCTTCGTCTTTATATCCGTGAACACAAACTAGCCGTCAAAGAACATGATATTCACTCCCTCATATCGCTGCATACAGACAACCATGAACATCAATTCGACTAGGAAAATATTCAGATATTAGGAAGAGGAAACACCAAGAAAACCAGAAAAATTTCGGAAGCCTAGTGTTCCAGTGTGTATCGGCAGTTAACATGCACATTGACAAAGATAAAATTTACCAACCCATAAGAGGAAAATCTCATACACAAGAAGTCAAACTTCACGTCAAGGAAACAATCGATAGCAATACAAGTAGACTAGAAGGTATGAAAACGGACAAGAGCGGTCAATCATGTTCAAAGTCGTCAGGGGAGATGACTAGTACACTCGTGGAGAAATTCAAAAGCTCACTTCAAATTGAAGTATGCTCTGAAGATGTTATCCAGTAGGACAATGAAAGCTTAGCCAGTAAGCCAACCAACTCATAGAACACAACTACATCAAAAGCATCCACCTGAGCTACAAATCTTCAATATATCTATATAGTATGCATAATATGAATTGCAGTTCTGGTTTTTCATTAATTGTATTTGTGTACTACACGCTGACCAGTTAACATGATTGCCTAAAAAGAAAAGCGTAAATAATGGCAACCTAAATCAACTTTGAGCTAACAAAATACCCCCCCTTTCCATCAAACATACGTTGTTTTGAATTACTTCTTCAGTTGTTGTTTTCTTAACTCATCAAAGGGGTCAACACATCCTATCAGTTTCACTCGCACAATTTTGAAAAAAAAAACATTTCAACCTATCACCTTTCATGCTCGCCATAATAGATGGGGCAAAGAACAGTGAAGTGTCCAGACATGTCGCTCAAATGATTATCGCTAAAGTGGTTAAAATAAAGTGCAGACTTCACGGTCATGATTTTTTCTGAAGAGAAAATAGATCGAGAAGCTCAACGAAGATATCTCTTTTCGGTGATTTCATCCTGTAAAGCTGTACAATTGCATTTTTATATTAAGTGACATACACACAGTTTACATATTTACAATTATTATTTGAATCAGCATAGTAACCAGAAGGAGACTAAAGGTGATAATAATTTTCAGTTTGATATTTAAGCCTGAAGGTGTGAATGCAGATCACAAGGTGGCATAGAAGGGTAATTTTGTTACAATAGGAAAATGTCAAAAATTCAATTTTGTGAAAAATAATGTGATTATTATTATTATTTACGTTGAAGAGAGAGCAATAAGTCTCTTTAAGCGTTGGTTTGCAGGGATTTGATTGGTTTCACGATTTTATCATGAGCTGACATTAGTTAGAGAACCACTGAGAAACCTGGGAGTACTTGACAGCTGTTTCGTCCCAGTTCGGGACTCTTCATCAGCACAAGGTGAGCTCATAGATCATTAAGCCACTGGGACCCGATCCAATGGCTAGCCAATGAATTCTAACTTCTGCCAATTCACGACATAGAGCGACTACTAGCCGATGTCTTCTTCTATGAGTAACTGTCAGCACTTTCGATGTGCTGTAGCCTAGTGGGCACGTCTTTGCACAGCAGTTAGAATTAGCTGATAAGAAAGATTGCATAGAACAGGATGAAACAGAAATGTGCTACTACTGAGAAGCCCTACATTCCACTCGAAACTCAAGGGAATAATGGCAATAATAATAATATCTACAGTTTATGAATGACCAAAGTAGAACAGATCAACACACATTGCATACCTGCGTATTTTTAAGTAATTGAATAGCAAACGATTAGGATGATCTTGTATGAAACAATTTTTCCATAATAACTGAGATATGAAACTTTCATCAATCTGTCGAAAATTTCTGTGCAGTGAAGCTATTCCCGTATTACAATCATATAGTAAATCCTATAAATAGTAAATAAGTAAACATAATTGATTAGAGTGATTCAATATGAAAAATAAAAATACATAAAAATAGAGCAATAAAACAACTGCTGTAACAAAAGCAATCTGTTCAGGGTAACGCAAATTATTGGGGCTATCTGTGCAAATACCTCACAGCATGAAAAGTTATTATTGATAAAAAAAGTCAAGAAGCCCACCTAACCGTTTAATAGAGCATGGAGACAGTTTTCTTTAAAAAATATTTAAAACAACCAGTTCATTTTATAAATTTGGATGGTGTTATTAGATGGCGGAGATTATCTGAAAACAAAATGTGATCCATTTGCTCAATACATTTCGAACAATCTGATCACACATTTACTTGTCAAGTCAATTGATATGAAAAATAAACGCCAATTAGAAATACACAAAGTGACGAAACGATTACCAAGACAGGATGAGAGTGATAACAAATTGTTATCGTACACACATATCTCAGCGTATTTCAACAGGCGAAATTTGCAGTTTTTAAAAACAGTCTTAAAAGCTGTTCTGACATCAGTCTTATGTTTCATATCAATTAACTGAATAAAGCAAGAACAACAGTTTTGCTGAATAATATTGTATCATCATTGCTTATTTCGTTGGCTTCTCATCATCTGCTTGCAGCCCAAATAAATTATTAAGTTTATGTGCAGAAAAGTTTTCACATACTTGCAAATTTTACACGATGTCAGTTGACAGGAATTTCCGGACTAAGTGAACAGTACTCAGAAAATTACGCTTATGTAGTTTTTACACAGGTAGTTCAAGTTTAAACAGGGTAAATGCATGCATACAGTGGCAGAGAAAGACGAGAGATGAGTAAAACGATGAGTAACTAACATCTTGGGGAGGGACAATATATTGAGTTCACTTGAAGTCACAGAAACAAGAGACAAACAAAACTACACTATATCAAAGGGCGGGGTGAAGTTAAAGCCAAAGATTACGTAATCGAATAGAAGAGAGAATAAAGACATCCAGTTGCCAGGACAAGGAAAGATTGATAGCTGCTTCTTTCTGAACGCTTAAATCGGGTTTCAGGCGATTGATGGAGATCGCTCCGACAAACTTGAGGAGATTTGAGCTCTTTTGTAAATTGATAATTTTAAAGGATTTCGCGATTTCCATATCATGACCCGTGTCAAAGAGATGTCTGGCAATGGAGCTATTGTACGCGTTTGTTCCCTTGAGACGTAGGCTTTTCGGTACATGTTCAGATAATCGGAGGTGTGCCCTTCTTTCTGTTCTCCCAGTGTAACTGCTCCTGTAGATACTTGTATATTCCTATACAGAGTTGGAGTCAACATGAGAAGGGTATCTATCGACTTTTGACTGAACCAAAGAGCATGTTATCCGATAGACGAGAATCAACTTTGCTGCAGGATAGGCTCTGGCTAGTGACGTACTCAATCTTCTGTTGACTATTGCTGCATTATTTTCACCTTTAAAACAGAGTTGAATAAAGACAGGCTTTTTTCCCAGTGATTCATTTGGCGTTAGAGCCTTCACATTTTCCATATTTGTTAATGAATCTCTGAGCACTGTTCACTAAGTCCGGAACTTGCTGTCAACTGACATCATGTAAAATTTGCAAGTATGTGAAAACAGTTCTGTACATAAACTTCATAATTTATTTAGGCTGTAAGCAAATGATGAGAAGCCAACGAAATAAGCAATGATGGTACCACAATATTCAGTGAAAACTGTTGTTCACGCTTGATTCAAATTCATAAAGGTGAATAAATGTATGAAGTTTCATATCGATTAGATGTTTAGTTATATATGAAGCTGGGTAGTCTGTTACCTGCGTCTATCGATTTTCCAAAGTTAAAGTTTATCTGTGTTCTCTAACCACGTTGGGATATGCCCTTCCACCTTCACATGCTAACCGCAATAATTCCTCCCTATGGTATGTGTCCACACACACATACACACACGTAAATTGGTATATATAGTGTGGAATGTGACACACTCACTTGTGCACTTTTGAAGTTTGCAGTGGAGCATACTTTTGGCTTTTTCAATATATCTGATCAGAAAATAAAGTACATTGGGAAATGTGGATATGGTGGAGACATAGGATGAGTGATATGTTGTCAAAATAGTAGACTAGATAGAGGGGTTAGAATATGATCACATAAAGTGAAATAAAACAATAAAGTCTACAAAGTTCGACAAAGTTTGCCGAAAGGGGTAATTTTTTGTATAGTAGAGGCTTTGGCAATACAAAACATTAAGCCAGAACTTTGTGTACGAAAACAATTTGCACGATCTCTTACCATGGTCCTGATTTTACTTTGTAATTCACATAAAAGCTCGGTCATCCTTCTTTATTCCACGTTCCACTTTGGTTTTATTTTATTTCACCTTGTGTGATCATATTCTAACATTTTACCTGGTCAACTATTTTGACAACATTTCATTCATCCTATGTTTCCACTATATTAATATTCACATTTCCAAATGCACTTTATTTCCCGGTCATCTACTTCACACATGACTATTCAGCTTTAGGTTGGCCTCTATTTATTTAGTTTATCAGTAATTATAAGCCAAGGTTCTGTGAATGACAGAGTTTAGTCTTTGCTAGAGTGTAAGAGCATATCCCGAAGAGATTAGAGAAACAGATGAACTTTGGAAAATCGACAGACCCATGTGACAGACTACCAGCTTCATCTATAACTAAACATCTAATCGATACGAACCACAAGACTGATATCAGAACAGCTTTTAAGACTGTTTTTAAAAACTGCAAATTTCGCCTGTTGAAATACGCTGAGATATGTGTGTACGATAACAATTTGTTATCACTCTCATCCTGTCTTGGTAATCGTTTCGTCACTTTGTGTATTTCTAATTGGCGTTTATTTTTCATATCAATTGACTTGACAAGTAAATGTGTGATCAGATTGTTCGAAATGTATTGAGCAAATGGATCACATTTTGTTTTCAGATAATCTCCGCCATCTAATAACACTATCCAAAAAGTCATTCATTCTTGTGTTCGACTGCTTACTTGTAGAACGTGTAATGAGATCATTCTCATATAAGCCACATGCTAACGGAAATTAAGCAAATCTCTATGCACCCTTTTTCATCGAACGATAGCACTTAAATTCTACCAGCATAACTCAACAACCATCTTAAAATTTGTGACACAACAATTGAGAACCCAGAATTTATACCCAAAACCAAGCTTTTCATCGAAAGCCACTTTCACAAGAGGATCCTGACACTCAGTGCCACTCAATGCCATTTCACAGATAAGTAAAGCGACGAATAAGTATTGCAATTTAAAAGCTATACAAAAGTATGACTGAAGCGGTTTATTTTCAACCAATAAATCTCGAGTACACATGTTGCGTCAAATTATTCAATCTCATCATACAGGTACAACAATTATTGCATACACATTCGGTTTACCTCATAGCTCACAAGGGCAGAGAAAAGACATACCAATAAACTAGGCCGGATCAATTATTTTCAGTCGAATACTACATAATCTCCGCAAAAACGAAGTAATTTCACAAACATTATGAAACCAACAGATAGTTACTCCAATTCTATTAATTGTAAGAATCTCAGTGGAGATAAAAACATTCAAAATCCCTGGGACAGAAGAACAGAATACTTTTGAATAGACAAACTAAACATTAACTATTAAGTCAGAGGTAGAATACTAGCCAAATACATAGGTGACCCGGGGTTCGATCCGCAGCCGACGCATTTCTTAACCTCGCTTAAGCGGTGGTAAGCCCAGTATGGACAGGAGGTTGGGCGTGAAGCTACCAACCACTGTTATTTGAATTTCAAAGATGAGGCTTGAAGCCGCGTGTTCCACTTGAAATGCAAAAGGATAAAAATTACATTTAGTAGTCGGACGTAATGAGTAATCCATATTCCTGGTGGGTTTATGGGTGCGTGCTGACGAAGAGTTCGGAGACAGGATGAAACAACTGTCCATTAAGTGCTGGTTAACATTGGTCTTCCAATTAAGCCCAGTTCGTGATCCTATCTAAAATCAGTCAAATCCCTGCAAAGCAACACTTGAAAATCAAGATTCTACACTCTACTTTTAAATCAAAAGCAAACTGCACTAGAAAGAAGATTTTAAACACATCAAAAAGCACACGTTTATTTACCGATGCACCAGAACAGGCTTGAGAGAAAAGAGTGTTAGTAACAAAACGATATAAATTGCTATCAGGAGTTTTACAGATCTCAATAAGTTGTTTTCTAAATGCTGCTTCAGTTGACTTGAAAGGTGGTATACGCGGAGAAGTCAATAAATCCTGGAATGTAAACAAAGAAATAAAGAGTAAACCAATTAGTTAGATGAAGGCTTGAAAGTTAACAAATGTTATCCAATTAAAATCAATATTAAAATATCATGAATAAAATTATGATTTATTATTTTAACTATAACGGTTTATTGGTTACAGAATTTCATCATTGGTTAGAGAACCAGTGGAAAACCTGGGAGTACTGGACAGCTGCTTCGTCCTAGTTTGGGACTCTTCGACAGTACGAACCCAGGACCTTCCGGTAACAAGGCTAGGGAGTTCGTATACCATTAAGCCACTGGGACCCAATCCAGTGGCTAGCCTGTGAATTCTAACTTCTGCCAATTCATGATACAGCGCAACCGCTAGCCAATGTCTTCCCCTTTGTACTTAGAAAGTCCTAGGTTTGAACCCTGGTCGTGAGTGCCTACTGATCAAGAGTCCGAAACTGAGACAAAACAGCTATCCAGTACTCCTAGGTTTTCCAATGGTTCTCTAACCAATGGCAGCTCATAATGAAATCCTGTAACCGACTAACCAAATCCCTACAAAACAATACTTGAGTATAACGGTTCAGTTAGAGGAAATTATCGGGAAGTTTTAACGTTACTCGAAACAGTTGAAGTTCAATCAAACTACCACTCTCACCCTTACACTTAATTGAGGTAGAATAATATTTTACCCAGTCTTGACATTTAGAAAAGCCAGAATGTTTATGTTTTTATTCACCCATTATACTTCCTCCATAAAATTGTACTTATCCACTTTTACTTTGCTTGAAGTAAAATGCATAATGCTTAATTTAACATTTCAAAAATATTCATATTACAAGAAATGCATGAATTTGTATTCAATCAATACAATAAAAACTTAACGCAAAGATTAATGGTCAACATACAGAAGCACTTGGCCTTTTGGAAGGATCATGTTGAAGCATAGCACGTATTAACCAAGTCTGATTGACAAGTTCTTCTTGAGACCAGTCTTTTGGGAAAATAACCTTTTCTTTTCTTAAATCTGTAAGGACAGAAACCCGCTCCATTGCAGTTGGCATAGCACGATAAAACATTTCAAAGAGGATTACGCCTAGACTGTAAATATCAACACGCTAGTTTACAAAATGAAAAATATACAAAAGACAATATGACATGTAGGATTAAGATAAGTTTCTTATTTTCTAAATAAGTTAGTTAAATTAGCATAGGTGTGAGATTAAAGAAAAAAATATTTCTACTACAACAAAAAATGTTTTGGATTAAGTGAAAATCAGATACAATGTTTAAGTCTTTCGCTAAAGTATTGAAATAGAAATTGTCTACTTTCATATTATTCATCATAGAAACGTACAGGTTAGTGCGACCCTCAGTGAAGGAGAAAATGGCACTTGCCTTAAACAAATGAAATATGGAAGAACATCTTGCCTACTTTTCTAGATGCAGATTACCCTTTATAAGAAACCAAACGTTCAGCTGGAAACATGATCTAAGGTGGAGGTTGATTACTATATATTCAGAGACGACAACATACGGCGTAGTGCAAACATACATGGATGTGACATACTCTGCTCTTTATCCACGACTTCTACCGTTGGCGTAAGCGATGAATAACGCTTAAAACAAACTACATTTACATAGTATTCATTGTTTCATTGACGCATAACTACTTTCACTGTTTACCGGAACATTCTAGCCAGATATTTACGACTAGCAGTGACTACATTCATCATTATTAGTATTTCTTTGTTATAATGAACACGACAATCTTTAACAGTTGCTTTGTCCAATAGCAGACAGTTTGGATGATAAACTGTTTCTTCATAACTCAGTAAATTATTAGTCAATCACTTCAGCAGTTATTTACAACTTGTACATTAAATACTCAAAAACTAACTTCTCAAACCCTTTGAGTATTTATTACTGGAAAGAAAAAGATACTGAGATTCTTGATGACTTACGGGGAGGGTTTTAGTAGGCCAGATGAATGCTATTCAACAACCACTTACATTTCCAAAGAACCATGCCAACTGTATGGGGGCCAATGATATTGACTTGAGTAGGCTACACCTTTTTAGTTAGAGCAAGGTTCGAACCTGAGATATATTGGTCGGTAGTCGAGCGCGCCTAGACAAGTGTCGCCTGAATACATAGATGTCAATGGCTTTTCATTTGTTTGCAGTTGTTAACATGAAACATTGACGCTTCAGTAGCGGTAGTATTGTCCTATCTGTAGTGTAGGATTGCCAAGCTTGCGCCCAACTTTCTCTATGTTCCAGACTTGCTACCGACTAAGTGGTGCGCGTGGTTGGCGAGCATCCTACCGCTGCACTACCGACATACTCCAAATAATAACATGTGCAAATAGTTAAAGTGTAAGGAGTAATTTTTTTTAAATGAATAGCTTATGCAGTGTAGTAGAGTATAACTGTTGTGTTAGTTTGCTTGTTCAACCTACTAATGCACATTTCAAATACAAATCACTCGTTATAATCACAATGATTAGACTATAATGCTGGTAGAGAGTGAGCTGTCGATCCAACAGAAGCTAAAGGTCAATGCTTATAGCGACTGTTTCCAAATTAGAATTTCAGCAATCACAGACCAACATAAATTGCAGGTATAGCTTGAGCAAATAAACTGTCATATTTTCTGATGACTTGATGGATAATGAAATGATAATTTGTGGCACAATGTATAGCTAATATATCAAGCAAGTAGCACTAACATACCTCGTCATATACTCTATGTTTTTGACACCCCAAAAGTAAGACTTCAGGACTTATATACAAAAAAGTACCAACATTATGTGTCATGGATTGGTCGTAGAAATTCACTGAGGTATGGTGATGATGATGATGACCATTCACAGAATTTAATAATTTAATACTTGCGGTTGTTGTCTCTTGTGTGGAATTTGTACACTCTGGATTCTTGTTAGATTTCTAAGTTGAAGAAAAGGGAAAAAAATGGTCTACTGTTCATAAAATTTTTTCAATTTTTATATTGAATAATCTTCATAATAAATGGTTTATACTGAAATGATTACTTTAAAGTGCATAGTGGGTTTAATAATAGTTCAACGCTTGAATGAATTCTAGTCTAACACAAACGATTTTTAATATTAAACCTCTAAACAAGTGAGTGTTCATTTATCGACTTATAGATGAGCTGTATGTATTGTAAATGTGAAGTCATTGCTACTATACGGATCAGAGACTTGAACTGCGCATCATAAAGAGCACATCAAACAAACTACAGATCTTCATCAACAGTGTCTACACTCAATACCACTTGAAGTTAGATGGCCAGCCAGAAAAGATCAGCAACAGGGATCTCTGGCAATGAGCCAACCAACCAGGAACCGATTGTCAAACAAATAGGCAGGAAGAAATGGAGATGGATTGGTCATGCTCTGAGAAAACAAACCATCGAGTGACATCACACACCAGGCCATCACTCAAGTAGAATCTGAAAGGGAAGCGGCGAGTTGGTCGTCAGTGCAAGGGTGACTTGAAGGAGGTCATGTGAAGAGGAGATGAAGGCATGTGGGCAGACTTGGAGCCAGGTGAAAACTCTAACAGAGAACCGAACGCAATGGAGAAGCGCGGCTGAAGCCCTATGTTCCTCTAGGAATGAGGGGAAATAATAATAATGATGTATTGTAAAAGGATTGATGATTCAAAATCTGCACTGAACTCATTGAATAATCTTAAACTACACTAGATGGATGGAGAAAAGTATTGTAGAAATCATATGGTCGTTGCTCTAGGAACTTGATTTTTCATCCTCCGAAACATCTAATTTAATAAAGGTGTAGTAAAACCATCAACAGTTTGATATTACACCACCTGGTCCAAACAGGCTACAAAGCCAACACTGAAGGATCCTTCTCTATTATCTACCGGGTACCAAATAAATTGCCAAATACATCCGGGCATTGCATACTCCAAATAGTTGAGGCTATCGCTATTCGCCTTATACAACCGGTTCTCTATCTGCAGAAAAAGCAAGTCCAGCCACTACCCTGGCCCGCCTTCAGTGGAAACTATAAATTCATGAATTTGTATTATTATCTTTCCTAATTTTTCTGATATTCACTCAGTTTACTGCTATGTTGATGCTGCCAAACTGTAATCCATTGATATTATTATTATTATTATTATTAATGATTCGATGTTATTTAAGCAACATTAAAGTTGTTAATAACACTAGTTCATTGACTATTATGTATATATAACTGTAGAACCTGATGAAGGTGTTATCGAAAAGAATATTATTTGTTCAGTAACCATTCTTTTGAAAAATAACTATCAACTAAAAAAAATCAGAATACTAAGAAATACTGTACTACACAAAAAAGAAGAACTGAATGGAAAGGATGGGTTGCTCAGCTACTAAAATACATTAAAATAAATGTGTCCAAATACTAGTTCACTTGTCAGTCGAATGACTTAGCGACATATCTCGTACTGTCAGTAAAATAGATAGTGCAGTCAAGGAGAGTGAAAATCGCTTTGTGGTTTATTACTTCAGGCATTGAACTTTGACCTACTGTGCCAAAAGTTGGTTACCTTCGCGAAGTATTCTTTCAAGTAGCATATTTGACTTAAGGCTTGGCAAATAATTACTAAACTGTTTATGGATGGATTCCATTTTCTCTTCAACTTCATCCATAAAACGACAATCTGTGTTAGGGATATTAGGAAGATTCAGTGATATATAATCAGGGTATTATTTTAGCCTGGGCGACTAGGCACTATGTTCAGATGAGATATTGCAGTGGCATTGAAACCAACCAATTTTCTCAAAGATAAAGTTTGTCGGCTTAAGGACCTGATAGATCCAATTGAGAAAAATAATATAATTTACCAAATACCATGTAATGACTGTTAGTGGGGTCAATTGCATAGGTTAAACTAGTAGATCGGGGTCACCTAGATTAATGCAAGATTAAAATTTAGCTAAACCTAGAATGATTGACGCTGCTATGTTAAATAATCTAGAAAAAAACTCAGCCATTGCACTGCATTCACTTACATGTAATCACAAAATAGGGAAGGACAGGGTAAGAGTATTAAAAGGTAATATAATTAGGTGAAGAGAGAGATTAATCACTACTGTAGCTTTGTTTATCTATTCAATTTCGCACACGTGCAATCTACCGAAGATATGGAAAGTGACAACAAACAACAAGTGTGTTAGGAAGAGGCAAAACACATGCAATTATCAGGTCATTATCATGTCTCAGTCAAATTATTATCGCGTTATTAACAAGTCGTTGACATGCAATTATCCTGCTTTCTGATTGGACGCTTGCACAATTCCAACTCTCAACCGGATTGGTTGATTTCCAGTCTACCTTATTTTCTGTATAAATACAGTCACTTTTGTCATAATAAATGAACCTGGTTTTACCGCTGATCCTCGCGTGTTCTGCTTTACCAGTTAAGTGGGCACTGGTCAGTAGTTAAGCAGTGACTTCGTAACAAAAGATCTAGCATCATAACAAGGTGGAAGTTGGAGAGAGAGAAAATATAAGATAAACTATGAAATCGTGTGACTAAACTGTTATGATTATGACCAATAATTTATGCCTGAAACGTCATCCACTTGCTGATACTGAATCACTGTGTGATACTTAAAATAAACCCATCTAATAAGAGTATGATCAGCTCATATACAAAAAATATGGTTCATATCCTGATACAGGTAAAACCTCATCCAAGCAACCGAGTCTAACCAAGTAGTCAGTAAGGTAGGTTTCAACAATGTATCTGGTACATTATCCGAATGACAGCTTAACTGTTATTGGCTGAAAAACCATATAGTAAATCTGAACATGATAATTGAACGAGAAATTGCAAATTGAATTAAATAATTACTGATACACCCGTCGTACAAGAAAGACATGGCTTTCGTGACCCAACTGGTCTAGCGGATAACTTCTTGGCGTTTGAAACTATGGGTAATGGGTTCGAGCCACAGTGGGAACACCATCACCCACTGACTCACCGGAGAATTCAAGGCACATCCAGAAGATGAGTCCCCAACAGGACGAAATGCACATCCTGGATTCCACTGCTGGTCACTACCCACCGATGTACTTTAAGTTAAATAATCAGACATCGACGAAACATCTACACAAGGAGCAGACATGTCAACCTGAGGCAAAGCACTTCGGTACAATCAAACAACGCGAAAGTGTGAACTGAATTAAATAGTTGAAGAGAAATGAATACATACTGAAGGCCAAAATTCAGGAAGGTATAATGAAAGAATTCAACAGCAAAAGAAAGAAGACTCACCTGAAATTCAGCCGCTTGACGAGCATTCATTATTTGCTCTTGTACAGTTCGTGTAGCTAAGCCAAAATCCACAATTTTGACATGATCGTTAGAATCTAACATAATATTGGCCGGTTTTAAGTCTCTATGAATCACACCTTTGGAATGAATATACGCTAGGCCATCCGTCAACTCACGGAATAAACTCCAAGCTCTATCTGGACTGCACGATAAATTTTCAAAATCAATCACATGCCTTAATGACTTAGATGGACACAGCTCCATTTGGATTATAATATACTATTGTATAATTTGAAAAAGAAAATTCAAAGAAGAAAATTTAGATACTAAGTAGGGTATAAAAGTCGTTTTTAGCATATTAATTGATACGAATGAGCAGAACAATGAACAAAACAAAAAGTGATTGATACACTTTTCTACGTTAACACACAAATCAACAAGACAGCATGTAGACAAAATGTTCATTCCGCTAAAAACTACTTCATATCCAACAAGCTAAGTAGTATGAACTGTAATAAATCTTCTGCTAAATATTTTGTAATAATCACTATTTATTATTCGTGTCTCGACTTCATCTTGGCTTAAATTATATTAGATACTATGTGATAATCTCAACCTACTTTTACGCTTCATTTTGGAAACAGTATAAATTGTATATGCTTTAAAAAAGTAACTCTGCATCGATTGAGATGGCTTGGACATATGTTATGCATGCTAAGCCATCGCCTTCTTAGACAAGTAATCTTAGTTGACATAGGATTAGGTTGAAAAAGAGTTAAGCATGGTCAAATTAAAGCCTGACATCAATCCATGAAACCTTTAACAGTTAGTATGACTCACAGAGAGATATAGACTCACTTGGTTGAGAACCTTTGGAATGCTGAGAGTTTATGGCTAGAGACTATAGGCAGTATGTCTCCAAATCTTTCACAGATCCATTTGACCCTTTTGCTTTTCCATGTCACTATTCTTTCTCCCTTGCATCAGTCAATGAAATCCACAACAGTTAGTTTAAGCCACATAGGAAGGTGTAGACTTCCTAGTTGGGGCCCTCGAGATAGTGAAAACCAATGAAGCTTGGAGACAATTGATGATATGGCTCAAAATCGTTCTCAATGGCTGGCGCAGATGCATCCACTGCATGTGACTTATAATAACAAATAAAACTATATTGTTCTTCCACATTACTATTCTTTTTGCCTCATATCTCTGTTTACTGTCTCTATTTTGCATTTCTTTTTTCTTTCTTCTCTGGCTTTGTGTTCTGATTGAAGTGTAGCGACTCGAACTGCTGCACAACGGTGCAAAGTTCTATATTGAAACCAGTAAGTCAGTCAGTCCTCGCATTTCTGCTCATTAACATTTTCCTGGATCTCTTTTTTTTCTCTCTCTCTCTTTTGTGTGCTACATGGAATGTGGCAACTTGAACTACTGCACTTCTGTACAAAGTCATACGTTGAAACTCAGTGAGTATGTTAGGTTGATGTTGAAATATTGCACCAAACACAGCAATGGATTTTAGGAGACTAATCTCAGTAACACAAGTGATGCTTAATTTTCGGATACACATTATAAATTTCAAAAGTAAATTACTGTATCTTCTAAATGTGTTGAAAATCAACTATGTTGTAAGATTACCTGGATAAATGTATATGAATCATTACAAGGCTTCGTGTAATAGTCTAACGCAAAAAAAAAATAGGGCTGAATGAAAGATAACAGTAGTACGGACCATCTTACACATTCTAGTTGCTATTTGTTATGTACTGCTGCTGAGTGAGTTATTAGAGTTTTCCCCGTCGCCAATTATGTTATGTACTCGTCGAGTAGTTAATAGTCCTGATGCGGAAAGAGGGAAATCAGAAGACCGCCAGGTTTACGATGATACTTGTATTTTCCAGACAAGGAAAATAAATGTCACACAAGAGTGTGAGTGAAATGGTACGTAGTGTACGAAACGTGGGAACAAGTATATACAAGCATACAGTACAAAAGTATGTATAAAAATGACTAATACACATGAACCAATAAATAGACAGTCTTAACATGATTGGTTGTAATGTCATGTGACAACAAGGTCATACATGTTTATTTAGTTAGTGGACGGACAAAAGCATATTGTCAGTTATAGTGAAATATCGATCCATATACACATAGCAAAATATAATAGACTGTCAAAACCAAAACACACATCATGTGGATACATATCACTATTACAAATTCCTAGAATATCTCATCCAATTTGCGTGCGTACACAACAAGCTATGGATCTAGTAGAAGTAAATAAAGTGCACTCAACAATCAAGAAATACTGCATACAATACACCAAAACTTACTCGATATTCTCGTTTCGCCTTTTCCTGGCTATTCTCATGAGTAGCTCTAAGAATGAAAAAAACCATGAAAATCATCATTACCGTGGTTAAATGAAATTAACGGTTGAGAACAACTGATGTATGCACATTTGAGACGTGTTACAAGAATTTGTAATTTAACAGTATGACGAAAGTCACCAACGAAACCGATATAAGCACATAGTCACATAGCCTTTGTAAACCATTGAGTTTTATACAAATACGAAATAAGAAGTTACATTTTCGATAACGAAACAACCAAAGCAACAGTCAGATTCATTGCATTTCTTCACTGAAAATGAAAATTTGATACCTAACTGAATATCATTTGAAATATACGAAAATCAGTTAGAATCACCGCCTTTAACTGAAGAGAGAATTGACGCTCTGACAATTTTTCAAGAAATATAATCTCTCCGATGTAAGCAGTGAGATGTCAGTCTAACGCACTTATTTCTTATCCTACAGAGCTACCACAAATTCTTAAACACCATCTTAGAGTTAAGAAGGAGTGTTCAGCATGCATGCCACCGGCTATGACAAATGAGAAACAAGTCTGAGTTTAAAAAAATCTAATACCAAGAAAGTGACTCGCCTAAATCAATCAATTCTTTTTCGATGAGGAAGTGCATATACAGATTACAACTCAGCAATCACATGAATACCATTTCATCAAATACAAACGATGACCTAAACAAACTGGTTAGAACTCACGAGGTGTGCAACATAGATGGCACTGAAATAGAGACCAAATTGAAAATTAAATATCTTGGAGTCATTCTATCTGCTGATCTTTCCTGATCGTCTCCTATCTTGATGATTTCTAAGAAAATATTCCGTCTTACCTTCTACATCAAGAAGTTAAGACCCAACCCTTACTCCTACAATTCGTTAACTCTTGCATCCTGCCTATTATTCTCTATTGTTCCCCCTTAGTTTTTCCTGGGCTACTGAAGAAGGACTATACCTTATTACGTAGGATGTTAAATGTTGTCAGCAGGGTAAACCACAAGGTGCCACTTAATCAGCTTGTTAATATTCTGGTCTACAGGCACTTGGACTCATGTAAAAAATGGACTCAATCCATTTTATCTGACTCACACCACCCTTCTTCATTCACAACTCTCCCCTTGTATCTCATCAGGCAAAACCAAAAGTCTATATAGAAAACTATATGGTCGCACTAGTAAATACAAAAACTCAACCATACCCTATTTAGCTCGTGTTCTGTGCGGTTAAGAAAGCATTAGGCATGAAACTTATGACCTATTAAATAGTCAGTAGAACAACTGGATCTCGTCTTTCCAACTCATATCATTTATAGATACAACGTTTTTTCTTTCTTTCTTTTCCTTTTCTCTCTCTTTTTCTGTGATGTGCTGCTTTGTTTCTTTCTTCTGCTTATGTCAGTAAATAAGCTAGAACCTACTTTTCTAGAACCTTCAAACACTCTGTTTAATTTTGGCTTTTTTTTACCGACATGCTAATGTGTTGTTGTCAAAACTAACTGAGATTACCATTAATCTATGTAGAATTTTATTTATTGGTGATGCACCAACTGGATACAATACTGTAGTGAAATGCTGAGAATTCCATTCCCTATCACAAGTACTGTTTTGGAATAAAGCAAATTATTATTACAGGAGAAAATGAACCTCAAGATACTATTTCTATTCTCTGGAATAACGAAATCAAAAGTCAATTCGAAAGCTTCTTAAGGTCAAACTCACAATTGAAATTTAACATGAATACAAATGACAAATACAAAAAATTTCAAAATAATGTGAAAGGCAAGCTTAATTAACTAACTAACTTACTCATCATCAGTATTAAGCTTATTTACCAATGTATCTCTTCTTTTTCTACGAGTAATTAAAGTATCTGCGAACTGAGTAGATGAATCGGAGTAATCGGAGGTGCCAGATGATGAAGAGGATGATGTCGACGATGGTGAGTTGTTCTCTGCATCTTCTGTATCCTCACTACTTTCTCCAGGCACGCGAAAAAGATAATTCTGAATAGTATTCGTAGGTTTCTTAGCTGGAAATAGAATAAAATAAAATAACACGATTATTATTGTCATTTAATTACAACCTACATCAACGTAATAACTATAGAGTTTTGATGGTGACTTGAAACATGTATTTGCATCAATATTGCTATACGGCGGCCTGCTTAAACCTTGGGCTACCAAAATTTCCTATCATTTATATTGCGTCTGATTACTTGGATTTATTTTGTTTTAATTAATCAATTGTGTGTCCAAAGTGTTGTTTACTCTCGTGATTATTTAAAATTTTTTCAACCGGTTGATTTATGAGTTCCTAATAAACTTAAAGAAAAGCATCATGGTGGGGTGGCGACAACCCTAGAAGCGTACTCCAATGAATTAGATGAATGTTCGTGTGTTTATGAGCATAAATTGCAGGTCATTACCAAACGAGACTAATTACTTGCATGCTCTATTATCTTCGAATATTTATTGTAGTATCTATGTTCGCTGATGAATTCACTATTTTCGCTGCCGCCTCTTTCGGTAACTCAGTGTCCATGGTGACAGGCTATTTTCATTCTCGTGATCGCAGTTATCTTACAGTACTAGGTCATGAAAATGTCGTTAGCTTTCCGTGTGCTTTTGGAAGTGTGTGGGTGGCTGTTACTTCCCGGCTGCCAACACTGTGGAAGTTGATTAATTCTTCGGGTACTTGAAAGAGTGTTGCGTGACCGCAGAGCCCAGGGGACAACTGCTTGAGGCCAGCCGGTCACACGTGGTCTGTTTGACCTGGTTTCTGGGACTGGTTCCGTATTAGTAAACGCACCGCCAGTTACGGACCACCGTAGGGTAAGTCTGGATGTACAGTTTTTGGGGTTGACCTTTTCTTACCCCTTCTCTCCGGAGTGGAGAGACAGCATAGCTAGTATGCTGGTCATCTGAGGGAAACACATCACTGCTGTTACACCCCTGTTCCCCAGCAGTACGACTTCACCCTCAGACCCCCCAGGATAGTGTAAGAAAGATTCTTACACGATGCCGGTAACTACTTTTAGTCTAATCGCTATCCTAACAACCTTCCTGGTATGGTAGGACCTGCAGGAACATTGATTCCAGCCAGTACAGCTTGTTGGGTCATCGCAATGTGCAAGCCAGACCACCACGTCAAGGTAGCAGCTATCGGTCTATCTACACCAGTTAGTTTAAGTCTTGTAGGAAGGTGTAGACTTACTGATTGGTTGGGGTCCTCGGGACGGTAAAAACCAATGGCAGGAAACAATTGGTAATACGGCTCAAAATCGTTCTCAATGACAGCCCAGATGCATCCACAACCTTTGACTTATGATTTCCAATGAAACTATATTGTTTTTCGTTATTAATATTCCTGTCTCACAACTCTGTTTACTGTCTCTATTATGCATCTCTTCTACTTTCTTCTGTTGATTTGTGTGCTACATGGAGGGAGTGTGGCGACTTGAACTGTCCCACATATGTGCAAAGTTCTATGTCGAAAACAGGCAGACGAACGTTAGCTTTCCCACCCGACTGGATAATTCGCTTGATCTTGTATTTATAAATGACTCCGGAATACATGAAGCTCGTAAAACAGCCTCACTGTTTAACTCCGATAATCGTATTGTACGCGTTTTACCCAAATTTATGGAAAGTTACACAAAAGAACCTTTTCACACCTATCCAAGAAAATTGCACATGGATGTTACTCTAAGGAGAATGTTCAGAATCTTAGGAGCATGCTCAAAAACACAAGGTGGGAGTTGTTTAATGAAGACTCTCTTGATGACACTATCTCAAATATTACATGTTATCTCAATTTTTTCTTAACACTTGTTGTCCCAGAGCAACACTCTTCATCAGATTGGAAACGTTTCAAAGAAATTATTGGTGGTAAGCAGATAAACAGTATTGCTTATTGATTTGATGTATGCATACTAAGCAAGTCTTACATACATTCTCCCACAAATGACAAGCTCTCCAGTGTCACAAGTGTTAATGAAACCTGCTTCCCTGGTTACAATACAAGTGATGTTCTAAAATGTCTCCAGTCGCTGAACTCTTCTTGTAGCCTAGGGGGCCAAATGGTTTGTCTAGCGTTATTCTTAAAAAATGTGCAGATATCCTTTGGTATCCTCTCATTGAATCTTTCTCCACAAATGTCGTGCCAGCCGTTTAGAAGGACCTTGTACCTTTGCCTAAGTCATCTACTGGAACATGTGTTAAATTTAGACCTATTGTTATTACCTCTCCTCTTCTAAGAACTATGGAAAAGTTGCTCTTAATCTTTGCTTAAAGCCTTTAACAATTCGCCTGTAAATATAGTAGAAGTACTTTGGGTGAAGCTCCAGTCTTGCATCATAACATCGTCTACAGTTTAGACAAAGTGGCTAAATTTGTCCGCAGAAAAGTAAGCGTCAATAAAATGATGAAACAGACATTCAATAAACAATAATTTTCACTAACTAATAACAGACAACTAATGCTTTATTACAATTTACCATGAGATGAAATTTTACTTACAGTTACTTATTTCACACCATGACTCATCGGTACGATTAGACTGATCAACAAATATACAAGTGTTTATATCATTTCCAACAAGATCACTTAATTCCAGTGTATTGTTTACTGGTGGACAAATCAGATGGGATTTATTATGACGATGTTGTAAGTGTGTATTGGAATCATAACCAGTCGCGTCCTCCTTCTCCTCCTCCTTGTCATCCTCATCATCATCATCACTATAATCGTCTGAATAAAATGCATTGACTTTGGATGTAGGATACTTTGATTCACCACCGATTAATAATTGCTTTTTAATCCATTCAGCACACGGCATATTTTTATAAGGAAGTGGTTCAGTGAATGTATCTTGCCATGATGTGAAGTATCTGAATGTAATTGTATTAAAAAAGACGGTAATAGAGGACAAGAATGTAATCGCTAGGCATTATAGTGTTCACTAGTGACTAAGTACAGGTTGAAGTTGCCTGAAGTTCCAGTGGGAAGTAGTGACTGGCGGAGTCCACCAAAATTGGACGTCAGGAGAAATACTCATTGATGACACTGACTGGTTGTCACGCTGTACATTGCGAACTGGTCGAAGTTGCAACCGATGACTTACTGGATTCCATCTGTAGCTGAATGGTCTACGAACTCGCCTTGTAACCTGAAAGTTCTGGATTCGATCCTTGTGTGAGTCATGGGTGTGGACCCCCGAAGAGTCCCGAACAGGGATGACACAGCAGTTCAATACAACGTGGTCTTCAATGGTTTACTAACTGAAGTCAGTCCGTGACCAATATTTCGTCCCGAACTGACAAAAGTTTATTCATCAGATTCTAGTCAACTGAGTAAATGCTAATGTTCTCACCTAGTAACATGATACTTTTTACTCTTAAACTGCTGAACAGTCATAAACAAGGTATCACCAACAGTGCATGACTCTTTTATTTTCTTTTGATTGATAATAGAATCTCTTTTGAAACTGTACTGGTTATAAGCCAGGGAGTACTGGACAGCTGTTTCGTCCCAGTTCGGGACTCATTGGCAGTACACACCCACCGGGTTTCGAGCCCAGGACAAGACGAGCTCGTGTATCATTCAATCACTTGGACTCGGTTCAATGGCCATCCCATGAATTGTAAATCCTACCAATTCGTGATTTTAGCGCGAAAACATACCAATGTCCTCGACCGGAACTCCATCCTCATTCTTGACTGGATGGATATCACTGGTCACGACTTCTGACTAGAACTCCAGGCAACTTCTTTCTGCAACCAGTCACTAGCGAGCATCAGATTAATATTCAAGAATTAGTTTGTAGGGATTCTGCTTGTTTCAAGTGAGACCCTACGAAACCCGGTGTGGGTGCGTACTACGGATGACTGCCAAACTAGGACAAAACAGCTGACCAGTACTCCCTGGTTTTCAATGGTTCTCTAACTGATATCAATCGGTAGTCTAACCTGAAACAAACAGAATCCCTACAAACTAATTCTCGAAAATATATAAGGCATTATAGTAAACGCTAGTTAACATTTTATATTGTAAAATTTAAAAGTAAATTGGCCCAGTTAAGCATCTACGATAGTATCCAGTCTAAAATATGAAATATATTAACATTTTATAGGTTTCCAGACCGTAGGTGTTACGAATTTCCTGGAATAATTTGAGCACCGAGTCAGATTGATTCATTATAAATTATTGAAGGATTACTAATTTCAAATGACACATCATGATCACTACAATGAAGTCACACTGTTATAGTTCATTCTTATAATAAAGTTTTATAAAGGAACGACACAATGTGGGATGCATTGAATTACAATGCAATTTATTCGTGTGCACTTTTTCTTCCGCGGTGCATAGGCATTAAAATTTGAAAATTTATGTACACTTTGATAACTTGAGTTGTTATTGTCAAATGTAAATAATTTCATGTGATTCATTGGTAAAATCAATGACAAAGAAGTCTTATCACATCAATAGAAAAATGCAGACGGGAACAAAACATGTTATCATTGCATGACCTGATTAATAAATTAGATTAAAACTTTTTGATCAATACAACGATCAGTATTATGTTGAATTATTATTTTGTTTTGTCTATACAGTATGATTTGTCATTTTTTTTTAAATTTGTACTTTTATGTGTAATGATTAGTCAAGTCGTTCGCTATATCATGTTTTGTATATATATTGTCGCATATGAAAAAACTTTGTTTTGACTTTATCAATGAACTGTGTAAAGTTATTTGCATCTAACAATGACAACTTGAACTATTAAAGTGCACATAAATTTTCAGCTTAGTGCGTATATGTCAAAAAGGAAAGAGAATTGCACACAAAATGCATTGAATTCAGTGCATCGCACAACGGGGTGACTACTATATCATCTATGGTGTTACGTAATAGTTGTTGACCAATGAATGACACATGTTTATATCAGTGTCTAATTGATCAACTTTAGAAGCATAATCACTAAATTTGGGACCTATGGATAACACCTCTAATTGAAACTTATTAAGAGCAGGACGCTGGAAAAATTGTAAACATATTGGCCCGGATCTGAAGGAAATTTCCTTTCAAGCTTTTGGCTTTCGAGATATTTGTCAAGACTCTAATCCTTTTATTATTACTTCTGTTTACTGTTACGTTAACATATTCAATGAACATCAATTGTAATTTCTGAGGTAAATCATCAACTCTTACAAATGATCTAAAAAGGAACATATCACAAAGACAATTTTCAGTTGGTGATTTACCTCAGAAATTACAATTGATGTTCATTGAATATGTTAATAACGTAACAGTAAACAGAAGTAATAATAAAAGGATTAGAGTTTTGACAAATATCTCGAAAGCCAAAAGCTTGAAAGGAAATTTCCGTCAGATCCGGGCCAATGTGTTCACAATTTTTCCAGTGTCATGCTTAACATGTTTATATAATGAAAAATTGACTGAGTTAAGAAGAAATTCTCTAGAGGGACCGAATTAAATTAAATACCTGACAATATTTTCATGTTGTAATCCAGAAAGTGTTCTGATTTCACGAAATAATGTATCCGTTTGACTTTTTGAAGCTTTTACACATTTAATGGCATAATCACGATCTTCAATAATATTTCGTGCCTTCAAGATGAAAACAAACAAATTCGAAGAAATTATGTCTAAGCTGGGGATGTGAAAGACATGTAATATGGAAATAGGAAAGTATCCCTAAATAGCAATTTAATAAAATATTTATATCAAATAAAGTATAATTATATTTATATATTTTGAGTTTAATTAGGAAGAAGAGTCTTTTAACATAAATAAAATGATTGGTGGATGGTGACTAGCAATGGAATCGAGGATGCACATTTCGTCCTGTTTGGGACTGGTCAGCTGGATGTACCACTGCTAGTCACCATCCACCAATTAAATACTAACTAAATGCCCCAACATCGTCGAAGCATCTGTACAAGAAGCCGACATGTCAACCTGAGACCGAGCACTTCGGTCCAATAAATCGACGGGAAAATCTCAAATTCAATTAAATAAATCAAATAAGCAGAAACTAAGAGATTTTTTCAAAGAGACAATTATAGGCGTTAAAAATTGTCAGAGAGACGCTTAGATGTATAATTATTCACTAAATAAATTTACACCTACAACAACAACAACAACAACAAAAACAAGAATACTTACGTTCATTTGTCTTACCTTTCTAACCACACTAACCGATAATACAGCAAGAAATACTACTTTACAACTTCGTCGACTTTGGAAAAGTCTCCAACGACGTCGAGGGCGAAGTAATTCGGCAACTGCTTCCACACTACAAAATGCATTGCCTCAAAACCTCAAACAACAGCTATATGGTGATGCCGTATGTCAAGTAATTAGCAAAGGAAAGCTTACCAAAGCTTCTGACGTACGACAATTCAGTTAACTATTACTGATGATATTCCCAATAGTCTTGGACTAGGTTATGCGACAGAACGTGGGGATTAAGACGGCGAGCATACTAGTGTAGTCAGTATAAGATACAGGATCCGAATTTTTACCACGTGGGAAGTCAGTGCGCTTCTGTATAGTTGAGAAAGTCGGTGTGTCATCAAAAGCATTTCTGACAGGCTACAGACTTTCATCAACAGATGAGTTCGTTGGGTATTGAGGATCAGATGGATGGTAGGAGAAAATAAGCAACAAGGAATTCTGGGAACGAACCAGCCAATAAACTGTTTTCTGACGGATACACAGAAGGAAATGAGGATGGATCGGTACACTCTAAGAAGACCTTGAATTGACATGACACGACAGGCCTTCGAGCGGAACATAAATAAGAAGCAACGGGTTCAGAGCCTCAGGGTGACAAGCATATTATGTGAAGAGAAATGAAAGTTTTGACATTCTGCTTTGGCGGAATAATATACTAAAAACTGCTATTGAATAATCATAAAAGTCCATTAAATCTTTATAATCAACCAATCATTCATTATGATTAATTCACTCATACAAGTTAAAGTTTGTTAGGTGGACAGATAAAATCGAAATATCACTATGTATCATAGTGTGATGAGAGCTGGTTGTTAGTCAAAATTGGTGGACAGTGATTTACGTCAATGTTTATTTCCCCAATATTGGTCGTGATAAAAATGAGAACAAAGGCTTTGCGTAGGCAGGTACAGTTAGCATATAGATGATCTGACATTCAAGAAACAGCCACAAAGAGATGTAGGGTGAACTTTCTGTGAGAAACAACCAATCAGAAGACTGTGTTTTCCTGCTAACAATAATCTATAATAATGTACATGAAAATCAATAAATATGTGTTGATTTCGTAAACAAATGGTCTACTTCCTGGCCCTTGTCTTCTGTTGTTACAATAGTGAACTCTTCACAGATTTGAATTTCGTAGGAGTTATAATCTCCTTTGAATGTACCTACAAGTTTTCATCATACGAATATTTAAATGGTTATTTTCAAGCATCTATCTATTACCATATTCAGTGTGCTATGATAATTAAATCATAGTGAAATGACTTGACAGTGGCCTTTTTGTTTAATATTAGCTACAATACTGGTGAAAAAACGAATTAACCAAAAAATCAGAATAAATCAATTAAAAGTGAAATAGACAATCGACATACCTTTAACACACACCCAAAGCCACCTTTTCCTATCAATGTGAAATCTGTAAAATCTTCAAACAGCCGAGGACACTTGGATGTAAACGTTCCATCAACAGTTTGTGCATCTTTAAGTAAACATTAAAGTAACACTTGAAAGGTAACTTTCATACACAATAAGTATAATAAAACATTTCCTAACCTAATATTATACACCTTTGCGAGACACATACACTGGGATTAACTTTGTTCACTTTGTGATGCATCTCTTGTTGTAAATGGTGTATGAAGTTGACGTTTCGGATAAACAAACAAGAAATTAGACTTTCAGCTGGTGGGTTCTAGGTTCGAGCCCTGTTCGACCTATCTCAAGCCTGGGAGACTAGATGTGAGTGATAATAATAATAATAACAGCTTTATTCTGAACAGCTTTTACATAATGTACAGAATTTTCAGCCGAATTAATTGGATAATAGTCTATCTTTGTCCAGGATTTTCAAGTAAAATCGTAATTCACAGTAGACTGTGTGACACAATCCTGTTTAACCAATTGTCTAAGACATTTCTGCTTTGAATCCTTCGAGAAATGCATGACATTTGGTTGAAAGTCAATTAAGAAAGGTGCAGGGGGGTACATCTTGAGACTCAAGGATATAATAATAATAATTGAAGACTGCAGAGAGTAAGTTTTATTTCCTAAGGAGTGACAGTTTGCACTAAAAATCTCAGGAACAGTTATCTCGTGCACTGGGATACGTTTGCACGCACAATTTTGCTTTTGCTTAAGTACAGTAGAAACTTGAGAATATCAGCCGATTGTAGACACTTTAAAAAATACTAGTGAGAGTTGAAAAATCCATTAGAGGCCATACTTTAGTAGATGAAAACCAACTGAATAACAGAAATTATATGCAGTATAATGATGGAGGTTTTTAGTAGCTCAATTCTCAAGCAGGCTGCCGTTATTGGTCTGAAGATGAGAAATTTTCGTCAAGCAATCATATAATGTTTTTTATATGAGATGTATGTACTCAATGTTAAAAAATAAGAGGATGATATTGAATAAGTGAGTGGAGAACACTGAATAGCACTCATTTTAGTCAACTAATTGACACACATTGTAATAATAACAATATACAAACCTATACACACATTACACTAAAGAAATCAAGCCTACCTTGATTACTCAAAGTACGCCTTCGACCTGTAGTTTCATGTGCATCTGTATTAATCTTCATTTTATTAGAAATAAGTGCTGATAAACTATGCGGTACAGGATCATGTAAAAATTGATGTGATGTTAAGTGATCAATGAGACCTGTTCGATTATTACTATTAGTCAATAAACATAATTGTAAGAAGTCTTTGAAAACTGGTTGAGTCACTTCTAAGCATTCTAAAAATTGAGATATAAATGATGTCATCTGATTTAAACTGGTAGTTGGTAGTGGTCCAACAAGGAGATGAACTATAACAAGACCCTGTAGAGAGAAATATACATTAGTGAAAGAAAAAATTAATTTTTTATAAGAGAATACTAGTGTAAATGATGCATGCTTCCTGGAAATATCTCAAAAAATTTTACAACTAAAATATAAAACACAACATAGGCAATTTCCAAAGTTAAAGTGATATTGACGAAGCACAAATACTCAGTTGACTGGAAGTATTTGTGTTCGTCTAAACTAAAGCTATGAGATGTTTTTACATAGTATGATTACTTTTTTAAAAAGCGAGTGATGGTCATAACAAAATAACCTCTGTCTGTCTGTCTGTTTTCGACATAGAACTTTGCACATATGTGTGGCAGTTCAAGTCGCCACATTCCCTCCTTGTAGCACACAAAGGAAGAGAAGAAAGTACAAGAAATGCATAATAGAGACAGTAAACAGAGGTGTGAGACAAACGAATAGTAATAACGAAGAACAATATAGTTTCATTGGAAATCATAAATCACAAGGAGTGGATGCATCTGGGCTGTCATTGAGAACGAATTTGAGCCATATTACATTTGTTTCCAACCATTGGTTTTTACCGTCCCGAGGACCCCAACCAGGAAGTCTACACCTTCCTACGAGGTTTAGACTAACTGTTGTAGATTTCATTGACTGGTGCCAAGTTTTTGTTTGACCTCCACTAGCTTTTTTCCAGCCTGACCCTATATCCGCTAACATTGCTCGTCGAGGCAGGCGATGACTAGGCATACGTAACACATGTCCTAACCATCTCAGTCTTTGTAATTTCACAGCCTCGTCGATTGATTTCCCCTGTTTACCTAGAACTCGACGCCTAACCTCAATATTGATCACCTTATTACACCACTTTACACGGGAGATAGAGCGCAGGCACCTATGATCAAAGACAGCTAATCTTTTCATATCTTCCACTCTCAATGGCCAGGTCTCACAGCCATGAAAGAGGACTGATGAGCAGTACACCCGCCCTTTGGTCGAAAGTCGGATATCACGTCTACTAAGCCAGAGACGGAGTAAACTGGAATATGCGAAACTAGCCCTCTGTATTCGTGCTGAGATTTCATCAGAGATCAACCCGTTGGGGCTAATGGTACTTCCCAAATAAGAGAAGCGGTCAACGTGCTCTACCACTTCAATTCCTATTTTTAAACTAGGAATCGCTGTAGTCCAGTCCTGTAACATCATCTTGCATTTGTCGGGAGCGAGTCGCATGCCAAACATTCGTAGATCGCAGTTCAAGGTGTTTAGAAGACTGCATTTTGTCAGCGTCCTCGCCTAGTAGGACTATAACGACAACAAAATAATCTCACCCCCCCCGCTCCACCTCATTCTTTTTCCACACGCTTGTCTGACCAACACAAATAACGCTAGCATACACCTAAACCTACAATGAAAAGGAAGTATATCATATACACACCATTCAATGCATAAAAGCTGCAGACTAACAATCTAAACACTTGAAAAACCCGCATATTTCATACTTTGTATAGATGACAAAATGAAGACAAACGTAAAGATGATAAATTACAGTCGAGTAGTATATATCGTTGGATGTACAGCATAGCACTACTGTCTGAGTGAAGATAACAAATAAATACAACTTCATCAGGCTAAGCCAGATAACTTATCGCCTAATTTACAAAACGAGGAATAAAAACAACCTTGTATAAAATATACACGCATCAATTTGACTCTAATGATGAGATACCACCTAAATTGACATTAAAAAAAAAGGTTTAAAACATCTTAGGTATGTTTCAAAAGAACATATGAAATGAAAACTATAGAGACACCAACTATGTACGAGAATAGGAAACAATACTAGAAGAATTTTGTACTTAGATAATCTTTGACTAGACATTTGTGGTGATGCGAGTACAAATTACATGAATCATTCATATGAAACAAGCTATGAGGGAACGTATTATATATATATATATATATATCAAAGGTCATCTACAAAGAATAATACGAATCTCAATAACAATTATTTGCCCTCATTTATTCACGTGGCTCAAATAAATATGCTGTTTTTGGAAGTTAAGAAAAACAAATCAAGTAAAACGTAAACTATTTAGATTTAAACCTTATAAATAAATGAATAAGAACACGGCTACTTTGAACGACTGGTCGTTTTAATCCACGTGAAAAGTGGTAAAAATACAAAATGCAATTCCACCTCAAACCAATGAAAAAAACACTAGAGACTTTCCCTCTTCAGGTAGGTTCTAGCGAGAAGTCGTGACCAATAGATTGCAGCAGGTCGGGTGTGAGGACAAATACTTGCCGAAGACATTGGCTAGGGGTAGCGCTATGTCATGAGTTGGCAGAAGTTAGAATTTCATGGGCTAGCCATTGGATCGGGTCCCAGTGGCTTAATGGTATACGAACTCGCTAGCCTTGTCATCAGAAGGTCCTGGGTTCGAACCATAGTTGTGGGTGCGTACTGATGAAGAGTCCCAAGCTTAGACGAAACAGTTGTCCAGTACTCCCAGGTTTTCCAATGGTTCTCTAACCAATGTCAGCTCATGATAAAATCCTGTAACCAACAAAATCCCTACAAACCGACACTTAAAAAATACTTTTGATATAAGTTGCCACGACGAGATTAACTTATGTAACTTAATGATGGTATTCACGACCTAATATTGCAGGTTCACTATAGTAATACCTGTCTGCAAGTTAGTTTTTGAAGCTTTCATATTTTTAAAAAATAGTTTTGTTAGTTTAAATTTTTAAAAAGTGCAACGCACACCTGCACCCAAAGTAATCAGTTAAAGCATGACATATAAACGTTCTTGATACCACCTGACTGATAGCAAGGTCATAGTTGCTGACTCATTAGTTAAACATTACCTGGGTGAACTGCAAGAACATCACTACCTAAGATGGCTAAGAAACTGGGTTTAAGTGCTCTACTTCCAACGAATGAATCACAGGTTCGAACCCTGCTACAAGGTAGTATTATCACTCTTCACGCAACAGATGAAGAAGTATGGAAATGTAGGCGACCACTGTAAATAACACTTTACTCACTTCAGTTTATTTACATGTTTGAATTGTTCTTAAATTTTTCAAAAACCTATATATTTGTTCGAACTTAATGGCTTTGGATGGCTTGTTCTTCAACAAAGTAACCAAACCTTTTTGTAAATTGTGTCAGAGTTAACAACTAGACGGAGAAATTGAAAATAACTTTTATAGAATAAAAATCACTCACAAGTTGATATACATCCCTTTGTTGAACAGATCGACCGGGATAGTGAATATTACTTCGAAATGTTTCTTTTGGAATATGAGCACCCAATTCTTTAAGGTTTTCTGCAACTACTTGATCAAGTCTGAATATAGAAAAAAAAGCTCAAAGTGATGAACAACTTGAGAATCCACTAAAACATCTTATATTGTTAAATAATTAGGAATTAACTGGAAAAGGTGGGGGAGGGGGAGTACTTCATCAGTCAGTAACTAAGGTTTCAATAAACACTAAGGATGCAACACCCAGCGAAACTAGTACATACCGAAATCTGGAGTACACCGTGAAAGGAAAACACCTTAGAATGGTAAGACAGGACATGGTTTTAAATAGTGAGGTCACTTATTTTTAGTTTGATATACGTTAGTAACTATAACTCTCACAGACAACGTTTAAAAATGATGAGGGCCGACAGTAAAGGAGTAAACGAACGATCTCCGAAGTAATACCTATGAAGAATGTACAATTATTTGGCATATTTTACTTCCTGGACAACACCTTATCCACATTTGATAGTCACTTTACTACTTTTACGTATTTTGTTGATTTTGGATAGATGTGTTGTCAAAAGACTTGGTCTGTCAATTTGTTTACACACCGGAGAAAGTATAGTATAGAACGCAAATACAGAAACCACGATTACTTAGTGCACACGTCATGTTTCTGATATTATTATATATTCTAATATACAACATGTTAAACTAAACGGTATGCAAATTTTTTTCCCGAATTAGCCCTCAAAATAACTTTAAAATAGGAAAATAAATATTAATTTGAAATTCTCACTGTTTGTGATATCGCCAACTGGTTTAAGGACTCGGTGGATCTCGGGTTTGAACTGAGACCCGCTTAAATCAGCTCGGGCAATTAGATAGTAACGTTAGCCCCACACAAAAGTGCGGTCCATAGCTTCTTGGTAAGCGAGAAACGAATTTTAGCGGACACTTTGATTTCATCCTAACATCATTCAGTAGGCGATGGATTCCACGACTAGTCACCATTTATCGAAGTAAAAATGAACACTACCTTACAAGTGTGAGTTTGTAGTAATTTGATTTGTTTCAAGTCTGATCACAGATTGATATCAGTCGAACTGATATCATGTTACAGTGCGAGTCCGTTGACTAATCTCAACCAATAAGAAGGAATGTTATAATGGTCCATGAATTTTAACTTCGGTGGCACCAAAAATAACTAATTGACACAAGTAACTCGATGATGGTCAACGAACTCGCCTGGTAAACTAAAAATTCTGGATTCGATATCGGTTGGCGTCATGGGTGCGCGCCGATGAAGAGTCCAAAACTGGGACAAATCACTTTTCTAGTACTACTTGGTTTTCAGGAGTTCTTTGATTGATATCAGTCTGTGATCCCACTTGAACTCTTCCCTGTGTGTTGAGAGCTGGCTGCTAGCAAAAAGTGGTAGACAGTAATTTACGTTAATGTTTACGCCCCCAGTATTGACCGTGTGATAAATAAGAACAAAAACTGATTCAACAACCAACCACAGCAGACTTTGCGTAGGCGGATACAGTTAGCATATAGATGATCTGACATTCAAGAAAAAGCCACAAAGAGATGAAAGGTTAACTTTTAGCGAGAAACAACCAATCAGAAGACTGTGTTTTTCTACTGACAATAATGTATCATGAAAATCTATAAATATGTGTTGGTTTCTTAATAAATGATCTGTTTCCTGGCCCTTGTCTTCTGTTGTCACACCTGTTGTGAAGAATGTTATTATTATTACTATCATCATCTCGGATGCACAAGTCATAACATTAGTATCAACTAATATTTTAATAACCAAAAGATGAAATTAATTATCCACCAAAGTAATAAATGATTTACACGATAGTCAATAATTACCTTGCAAAATATTCATATCTCCATAGTGTTACGTGACCTGACTTATCCACAAATATATTAGATGGCTGTAAATGAAAGAAAAAACTTGGATTATTATCTACTTGTAATAAATCCATTAGCAAAGGATATTTTAAAAAGAGCTTTGCCTTAGTCTGTTTATTTTTTTTGTGATATCCATTTGATGATTATATTTAGCAGAAAACTATAATGGCAACAGAGTGCGGCAGTCGAGAAGATAAGCCACGCTTAACTGCATATTAGGTGAACTTAGTAATAGTAGTAACTCCTAGAAATCGAATGTTAAAGTAACTAATTGTTCCTTAGAATCATATGACACAAGCCTTACTGACACATAAATTTCATCCCTTAACAGACTGTAGGTTATGACTTTTCGTAAAACTATCACTAAAAAGGAGAAAATAAGAATGATTAATCCACTTTTTGAAGTTTGAAGCCTCCTATACGATTAACATCGAACACGATATCTTGAAAGTAGACACATAATACAGTCTAAGTTGCAGTATTAGAATGATAAGTACTGTGCTTGTGATAAGCTGAAAATTTAATAGCTATCGTATTATAAGTAAATTACTACTTATTATTGAAACACGAAGAGTCGGTGGCATAGCGGTTAGGACGCTCACCGACCATGCACATGGTCCGGGGTTCGATCCCCGGCCAACGCACTCCTTTACACCGCTAAGCCAGAAGTAATGCTGGTAAAGAGGAAAAGTTGGGCGTGAGGCTAGCAACCCCATCCTGTAAAAAATAATCACCACTGCTACAGAAACTTCAAGCCACTAGCTTGAAGCCCTATGTTCCACTGGGGAACATGAAGGAAAAAAAATTGAAACACGAACTTGGTATATATAGTATGGGCACCAACAAATGCACCAAACAAAAAGCAATGAATCACAATATATGAAAAATAAGAATAATAATTGAGGAACAGTATTATGAAGACAGGCGAGAACATTAATTGAGAGCATTTGTTACTCCTAGAAACGAATACAGTTCAAGAAATACAGCCAGCAATTATATCTTTGTATTTAGCTGCAACACTAAGCTACAAGAAAATTCCAACTTCATTGAGTGGAAAATAGTAATATGCGCAAATGATCGAGAAAAGTATGAAATTGGAAGAAGGATGAAGTCAACTAAAGTATAGTAAAGCAGTCAGGAGAATTTGGCCTAGGACTTTTCAAAATCTCACTTTTCTATGGATGTTTGAAGCCGATACTATACAACTATACGACCTGCATATGTAGATCTGTACAGTTGCTAAACAGAGATTTAAAAATAACTCCTACTTCAGTGCTAGCCCCATGTTTTACCCAGAATGTAAAGGGTGAAAACAAAAGAGAAGAATGAATATACATTGATCTAAGACTTGTATGTTAGGTAGTTGAAGACAATCAGTAAGATGTCTTATACGCAGGTTGCATATCTATTAGCGTATCCATACCCTCCAGATAACCGATGCCTCCGCACCATTCATTATTGCAGCCAAAGACCTTACCACTGAGCACAAAATCCCCTGAACGCAGCACTGGGTGACGTGGATTCCGATCTCCGAGTTGTCAGTCCCTTCGTTGTTACAAAAATCCCTTTTTGACGGCTGCTAATAAGCAGTAAACCTAGATGTAAGTTTCCTTGTCAATTCCTCCCAACTCCTTGACGTGGATTCAAAGTCCACCGCAATGGTTAGTCAGTCGCCTAACCTAGTGACCGCACGCACCACAAAATTGACCGATACAATTCAGTCGGCACTTATACTAAAGACTAGACACATGACGACTCAGTGTATTCAAAAACTTTATTTGATGTTACATAAATGTGAAATAGTACAACAATTTTTTATTTTAACTTACATTTAAATCTCTATGTGCAAGTGAAAGACTATGAAGCCAAGACAATGCACTGACAATCTGTTTAACCACATAACGCAACCACATTAATTTTGTATCATCTATTTGAATAGGTTTTGAAAATGAAGTAGATAAGAAGTTGGAACCAGGATTTTCACTAATGACTATCGGAAATGTCACACCTCCAATAGTATCTAAACTTGTTCCTTCTGGACGCTCTGTAATCAGACGTACAGCATTCCAGTTTTCCCATAGTTTTTCCATACTTTGGTGATATGCACTTAGGTCAATACCTGAAAAAAAGCAAATAGTAGTATGATAAACAGTAGACTAGAATTACTTTGAAACATAACATAATTATTATTGCTATTGGAACAAGGAAATCCTGAAACCAATCAAATCCCTACAAGCCAACACTTGAAATTCATTCTTGTCTAACTGTTTTCCTTTCCTTAATTAATAACTTGGTTGGATTTCTTAATATTATCCCTTTTCTTATCAACATTGCTAAACCACAGCTTATTACTACATCGAAGGAAATATAGGAAAAACATTAAAATTAAGCTCAGAAAAAGTTAAATGTTGGAATGTTTTCAGTAGGTTACATCTATCAAAATCAACCTACTATTGTTCGTTTATGACAAGACATGAATTTTGACATGTTATAAGTATTACCGATAAAACCAGGCCTAGATTACTAGCTCGCTAGTTTTCTAGCCGGTCCCAAACCCGGATAAAGATGGAGGGTTGGGGCGTGGTGCTAGCAACTCCATCCCTAAAACTTAACCAAATTGCTACAGAAACTTCAACGCATAAATATATTAAAAATACTAGAAATATAAACAATAACCTAATTTTTCGCAGACTCTATTATTGCAAAAGGTTTGGAAGGAGGGAAAGGTGCCTACTGACTAGAGGAAAGGTTACCTCGTGAAACTACCAAAGAAGGGCGACTTAGGACTCTGCAAGAACTGGCGAGGAATCATGCTCCTGTCGACGCCAAGTAAAATTCCGAGTCGCATCATACTGGAGAGAATAAAGGACGCATTGGATATAGAACTCCGACCAGAACAAGCTGGATTCAGGAAAGTAAGGCAAATCATGTTCTGACCAAATTGCAACTCTACGCATCATCATCGAACATAGCATGGAATGGCAATCAAACCTCAACCTCAACTTTATAGAGTTTGAGAAGGTCTTCGACAGCGTTTACCGTGAAGTAATTTGGAAGCCACTCGAGCACTACGGCGTACTCCAAATATTCATCAACCTTATTCAACAGCTGTATGACAACGGCACATGTCAAGTGATCCACAACGGAAAACTCAGCTAGGCGTTTGGAGTAAACACAGGAGTCAGACAAGGCTGCCTGCCTATTATCATCAATGATATTCCTAATTGTGGTGGACTGGATTATGCGTCAGGCAGTAGGAGGCGAGAAGACAGGGATATCCTGTACCGACGTGAAGAACCTAGAAGACCTGGATTTCACGCGTGGATGATTTATGTTTGGTGTCACACAAAATCGAAGACTTACAAGCTAAATCCGACAAACTGGTCGAAGAAGCAGCCAGCAAAGACAGGACTCCAGGTGAACATAGACATGACGGAGGTTATGAAAATAACCAGCCAACCAACAACAACAGCAGCAACATGCAACGCCAATCACCATCAACGGGAGGGATTTGAAAGAGGTTACTTCATTCACTTATCTAGGGAGCATTGTCTCAACTACAGGGAGCCGGAACGGATGAGGATGTCAAATTGAGCGAGAATCGGGAAGTCGAGGAACACATTCATCAACCTGAAACCAATCTGGAAGGAAATCTTCGTCACTCAACTCAGCATCAACAACAAAATTCGGTCGGATCTTCAATACAAACGTCAAGTCAGTCAGTTCTTCTATACGGATCAGAAACTTGGCGGCTGGGTCACAAAGAATATTTCCAACAGCCTGTTGCACACCTTTATCAACAGCTGTCAACTATCGCTCTATGCTGAAGATCAGATGGCCGGGCCGGAAATAATCACTAACAAGAAACTATGGCTGGGAACAAGCAAAACAAGAACCAGTCGCTCGCCCAACAAATATGCAGGAGAAAGTATAGATGGATTGGACACCCGAGGCTGAGGAGGCCGCCGCTGGGTGACATTACGCGCGCGTCAGGCCATTCCTCGAGGGGAACCAGGCAGAAAGGGAAGCGGAGAGTGGGGCGTCAGTGCAAGGGTGACATGGAGGAGATCGTGTGAAGACGGAGGAGTTGAAAGAGTATGTATGGACTAACATGGATGCAGGTGAAAAGTACAGCAGAAGGAAGACAGAAGCCAGTGGAGACATGCAGTCGAAGCCCTATGTTCCACTAGGAATCCGAGGGAACAATAATAATAATAATTACCGATAAAACACTGAATAATAAAGTTAACCTATGCTGAGAAAATTGTGAATTACTTTTAAAAGAACAGCAGATAAGTTTAACAACTGAGTGTTACTGTTGTTTTCCAGTCTAAATTCTGAAGACAGAGAAGTGAAAAAAAACGAAGTACAGATTATGCCTCCTGCGCAAATATGAATAACCTTTATCCCGACCTTGGCTAACTTTGAAGTCAAGAAATTCTCAAGCGTTTAATTTCGGAACCTCAACAACTTTTATATATATACAAGCATGTTCTTAGTCTCTATTTTCTCAAATTGCTTTATCACATTCATTTAATTTTATACAATATGCAGTCTACTTAGAGCTATTCTCATTTTTATTATCTAACTTATTGCCATTTCACCTATACACACACACACACACAATTCTAGTGTATGTGTTTCTCATGTAATTCTACTTAAATTTCATCTTCATAAAACCTGTAATCTAATAGAATACAATTTTCAAGTTTTTTTGTATGGGTTTGATTTGTTTGAAGCTTGATCATGGATTGACATCAGTTAGAAAACCATTGAAAACCAAGGAGTATTGGAGAGCTGTTTCGTCTTAGCTTGGAGCTCATAGACAGTATGCACCCACTAGCTTTTGAACCCAGCACCTTCCGGTTACAAGGCGAGTTCGAAGACAATCCAGCCACTGGAATCCGACTCAATGGCCATCCCATGAATTCCAATTTCTACCAATTCGTGGTTTTACCACGACCACCAGCCAGACAGGAAAACGCTGGGTTACCGATAAGAAGACGCAAGCAGATCCGGATTTCTCGCGTGAATGATTTATGTTTAATGTCATACGGACTCGAAGACTTACAGGCGAAAATCAATAAACTCGCTGAAGAATCATCCAGATAATACAGGACTCCATGTGAACATGCAGAAGAAGGAGGTGATGAAGATAACCAACGAACAGCAACAACAACAACAACCAGCACCAATCACCATCAAAGGGAGAGATTTGACAGAGGTTACCTCCTTCACTTATCTAGGCAGACAGCATCGTTTCAACTGCAGGAGGAACGGGTGAATATGTCAAGGCCAGCCAGAATCAGAAAGGCAAGATACACCTTCATCGACCGGACACCAGTTTGGAAACCTTCTGCACTCAGCAGGAGGAACAAGACTCGAATTTCCAACACCAATGTCAAGTCAGTCAGTCCTTCTAAAAGGGTCAGAAACTTGCAATGCTTGTTTCATACTTTTATCAATACCTGTCTTCGCCGACTCCATACTGAAAATCAAATGGCCAGAAAGAATTAGCAACATGAAACTCTGGCTGGGAACAAACCAACCTAGTGTCGATCGCTAAACAAATATGTAGGAGAAAATGGAGATGGGTCGGGCATACACAACTGAGGAGGCTGTCGAATGATATCGCGTGCAATGCAGGCCATTGCTGGAGTGGAATCCGAATGGGAAGCGATGAGTGTGACGGTAACATAGAGGGGATCGTGCGAAAAGGAGATGAAAGATTATGGGCAATCGTGGACGCAACTGAAGAGAAGGGCAGAAAATAGATCACAGTGAAGATGTGTTGTTGAAACCCTATGTTCCATTTGGAACCCAAGGGAGGCGAGTATTCGTCATCACTCCCGATCGGGTGAACCTTACTGGTGACGACTTCTGACTCCAGGCAACTTCCTCCTGAGGCCAGTTACTAATGAGCATCAGATTAATTTTTGAGAGTTTGCTTGTAGGGAATTGATTTGTTTTGAACAGAATTTATTCATGAACTATAATCATAACTCACTCACAAACTTGTGGTTGTGTGTTGGTATATCTGGCCTTATTGATCAATGCAGTCAGACATACCAAAATATACGAGTAATTAAGTTTAAACCAAACGCGTCGGATAGGAAAGTGGGATTTGAAGCTTATTGGAAACTGCTTGGACGTTTGCAGTGATGGGTACTTGGGGTTGAAGTTTCAGTAGAAACAGTATTACTTAGCTGACGAGTCCCAAATAAGACGGAAAACACATTCTGGATTCTACTGGTTGCCACAAGCAAACAAGTGATTTCAAGCTGTTAGTCATAATCGTTCTTACTTGTCATAAATGCTCTAACACTACATTCATTTGCTTTTGATAAAGTCTGAAGTAATCCACTTCAAGTACTGGTTTGTAGGGATTGGTTGATTGGTTACAGGATTTCATCATGAGCTGACACTGGTTAGAGAACCATTGGAAAACCTGGGAGTACTGAACAGCTGTTTAGTCAGCCTAGCTTGGGACTCTTCATCAGTACGCACCCACCGCCACGGTTCGAATCCAGGACCTTCTGGGTACAAGGCGAGCTCATATACCATTAAGCCACTGGGACCCGATCCAATGGCCCATGAGTTGGCAGAGTTTAGAATTCATGGGCTAGCCATTGGATCGGGTCCCAGTGGCTTAATGGTATACGAACTCGCTAGCCTTGTTACGGGAAGGATCTGGGTTCGAACCCCGGCGGGTGCATACTGATGAAGAGTCCCAAACTAGGACGAAATAGCTGTCCAGTACTCCCAGGTTTTACAATGGTTCTCTAACCAATGTCAGCTCATGATGAAATCCTGTAATCCACTTCGTTGGTATACTTTTACACCACATATGCTAACATACATTTCCTTAGAAGTGAATTTCAACATTGGTTATCCTAAAACAAACTGTTTGTTTGACAATTCGCTGCTACAGAAATACAACTGTTAAGGGAATTTTTAAACAAATTAACTCTTAAACTCATATATTTCCACTCTACTAAAATACGTACCACATACACTGTTTTTTTTCTAGCAGTCTATAAATTCAATAAATGCCGATGAGACAAAAGGATTAAATTATATATATATATATATATATATATATATATATATATATATATATATATATATATATATATATATATATATATATATTAACCTGAATTAAGGATTTGTAATACTTAACTTACCACAGGCAGGTAAATTTCTGGTGCATTCAACGCCTAAAATTCTACACAGATTTGGGTGTTTATTTTGCCGAGAAAAGTAGGCGAGTTGAGTTAGAAAACTATCCAAGAAATCACTGTTAGTTAACTGAGTATAATTTGTGTGGAAAACCCATTCGTGTAGTTGAATTGAAGAACCGGTTTGAACATCCAAACCATTGAAATAGCAAACACATGGAAAGACATCTGAACTGAGATTCCTAGATCAGTAATTTTTTTTAAAGAAAAATAATGAATTATAAAATACCATCCTACTTGAATAGATGAGATTGATGATTATGAGGTCCATCTGCACAACAACCTCTTTGAATTTCAATGAGAATGGATTCAGGTGATTTGTGAAATGTTTCATACTCATTAAATGTAGTAAACTTTTTCAATCTCCTACAATTTTCCAAGTACAACATACTCAAGGAACAAACATTTGAATGTCTATTTAATGGACACCTTGAACTAATTATTGGTTGATAAGATTGAATAGAACAGGGAGAGAAATGTAAACTTGATGGTTGGGTATCGGATTCATTAACTTCTAGTTTGGAAAAAATTCTGAAAAAAAAAATGAAACGAATAAGAAGGTTAGGGTAAAAAGTAATTTCATTATACAGTGTAAAGGATCAACTTTTCTAATAAATTTCAACTTGTATCTTATCATTAAGGTCTATAAAATATACCAAAGATATCAAATTAAAATTTGGACAACCCTATGTGATTAGCGTTCATTATGAGATGAATAGAACAAGAACAAAGATATCCTGAACTCCTCATTCAAGAGATATTTCGATTATTACTATATCCTTTAATTCCTAGAGGAACACAGGGCTTCAGCTGCACGTCTCCATTGCCTTCTGTTTTCTGCCAACTTTTTCACCCCGCTCCAAGTCTGCCCACACGCTTTCATCTCCTCTTCACATGACCTCTTTCAAGACACCCTTGCACTGACGACAAACTCACCGCTTCCCTTTCGGGTTCCACTCGAGCAATGACTTGTCTAGTGATGTCACTTGATGGTTTCCTCGGCGTATGGCCAATCCATCTCCATTTCTTCCTGCCTATTTGTTTCACAATCGGTTCCTGCTGGGTTGGTTCGCTCGTTGCCAGAGATCGATCCCTGTTGCTGATCTTTTCTGGTTGGCCATCTGATCTTGGGTATTGAGCGAAGACAACTGTTAATGAAGGTCTGTAGTTTGTTTGAGATGCTCTTTGTGACGCGCCAAGTCTCTGATCCGTACAGTAAGTAGCACTGACTTCACATTGGATTTGAAAATCCGGATCTTATTTTGGAGGGTGAGTACTGTCTACCTCCATAAAGACTTGAGAGTAATGAAAGCTTGTCTTGCTTTTCCGATTCTGGCTTTGATATACTCGTCAGTTACGCCTGGAGTTGAAACGATGCTTCCCAGGTAGGTAGGTAGGTAGGCAGGTAAAGGAGGTTGTTTCTTTCAGGTTCCTCCCAGCTGGCTGATTGTTGTTGCTGCTGTTGGTGTCGGTCAGGAATCTTCATCACCTGTTTTCTCTATGTTTACCTGAAGTCCTATCTTCTGTGGATGCTTGTTCTGCCAACTTGTTGCTTTTCACTTGCATATCTTCCAGTTTGTGGGAAATCAGACATATATCATCGGCGAAGTCCAGATCCTCCAAGTTCTCTTTTCGTGTGAGTCCATTTTATGCCTGTTTCCTCAGGGCCCATTGTCTGTCGCATTATCCAGTCTACCGCAATCAGGAAAATCATTGGCGATAGTAGGCAGCCTTGTCGCACTCGCGTCCTCACTTCGAAGGCTTCCGTAAGTTTCTCGTTGTGGATCACTTGGCATGCAGCCTTGTCGTATAACTGTTGGATGAGATGTGTAATTGTCGATGGGACCCCGTAGTAGCGAATTACTTTCCAAATCACCTCTCGACCAACGCTGTGGAAGTCCTTTTCAAAGTCGATGAAATTGAGATAGAGAGGTGACTGCCATTCTAAGCTTTGTTCAGTGACGATCCGTAGTGTGGCGATTTGATCAATACATGACTTGTTTCTCCTGAATCCAGCTTGTTCCGGTCGAAGTTTTTCATCTACGGCTTGTTTGATTCTCTCCAGGATGCTGCGGCTTAGTATTTTGCTTGGGATGGACAGGAGCATAAGTCCGCGCCAGTTTTTGCATTGACTTAAGTCTCCTTTCTTTGGTAGTTTGAATAAATATCCTTTCTTGCAATCCTCAGGTAATGCTTGTTGATCTGATCGTTTTAATGGGTACACACAGACCTACTAAACATTTTTATTCCTACATATGACCGACGATTATGGGATCTAGTACAAACCACTCGACGTAAATTTATTGTTTTAGAAGTGATTTTGGGATTTTTAAACCTGCACAGAATTATCGAATCGTGTGTATAAAATTGTGTCCTAGTTAGCTCAATATTACAGTCATCACTCCAATCATCAATAAATGTGCTTATTTCCTTATTTGTTGAAACTTTCTGATATGTTAGCAACCTAGTTGGGAAAGAAGTATTTTAGTTTCTCATCACTGTCACACTGTGATCAGGCTCTGAACTATATCATAAATATGTGTAGGTCAGATTATCAGTAGAAGAATGATTTTTTTACATTGATTACAGCTTGATTCGACACCGTATTTTTTGGTACAGGTATGGAATTTTCAGCATGTGATATCCGTCACCAAAATTTTGCAGGTCGACCATAGATATCAGGTGTGCGTCGACAGAGGATCGAACTCCGGACCATGTTGATGGTAGGCGAGAGTCCTAACCTCTGTGCCACCGACGCACATGATAATGTATTTGCCTTGTAATTTGGCAGTCTTTGACTCCGTTTTTCGTAATGCTGTGGATACTGAACATTACTAAGTTAGGACAAGACTTCTATTTGATGTTTGATAATTTTCTCTTAGTTGGTCTCGGATCGAGACAAAACTCAAGATTTATACATTTATAACGCGATTCTTCAACAGTATATACTTACTACTTATTAGCTTGCACACACGTCTTATTGAAAAGAAAAACAAAACTGAACAGAGCAAGCGACAACAAACCATTTGGCTAAAAGTATAACATACTCGAAAAGTTGATCAGTCTCTGCTTGTTTCTTTTGAATTTCTGCCTGCCAAAGACAATAAAAGCACCATAATTACCCGAATATATATATATATATATATATATATATATATATATATAATGCTAAAATTAATGTATTGACAATTGCTCTAATTAATTTTGTTCTGAATAGACAAATGAAGTGTATGCTATTAGTTCGGGTACTTAACTTCCCTCTGAATTCCAGGTTTAAACCAGGCATCATTTACTCTATACAAATCTCATCACATTATGAAAATGTATAAGAGTTTTATGTACGAAATGTGAGAAAATTGGAGCAGAAAATATATCAGAAACTTGTCAACAGTTTTCAAACAAAATTGGGTTGATCACTTTCTCGATTCCTATTTGCCAGTATTTACTTTAAAATAAAAAAGCTCTGATAATGGCATACATAAGAAAGACTTATCATCAGAACCAACGCTTTGATGCACACGCTGAATAAATAGCCATCAAAATCAAATTAGAACTGCTTATTTGATAATACTACGGAAGAAGTGATGGTCAGACACAAAAAATCCTTAAGCATTTTCAACTTAAAGCACCGAGGGTCTTGTGTGTGTGTGTGTGTGCAAGGTATAACTACTCACACAACAACTTAACATTTAGCAGATGTTCAATTTCTTCTAGGATATTATAAATGAAACGTTTTCCAATAAGGTAAGTTGAGCGCGAGGACAGAAACTTGCCAACTTGCCTTATCTGGAGAAATGACAGAAGTTCGAATTTGAAGGCTATTGGATTCTGACCTCCTCAATTCACAACCATAAGGTCTAGAATGTGTGATGACGAAGTGCCTAAACTTAGGATGAAACAACTCTCTGGTGCTCTTTGATTTTCGATGGTCGTCTAACTGGTGTTAATTTGTGAGGAAATCTACCTAAAAATAAACGCAAGATATTGCAATTTACCTTTTCGACACTTCTTTACTATGATTTCGCCTGCACTGTCTTAAATTACACGACGACCCCCCCCCCACACACACACAGTATTCAAAAATTACAAGCTTATTAATTTTTGAAAATAGGAAAAGGGGAAATATCTTACTTTCTACCCAGTGAAAATCACCTACCATATATATATTGAGCTTTCTTTTCAGAAATTTCAGACACACGATAAAGAGGCTTTACAAATTTTAGTGATAATTATTTAGGCAGCTATGACAAAGCACATTTAAACTGGATGCTAAACAGATTACAGATTTGCAGTTGGACTAACTAGTCTTAATAATACATTAGAGGCCAGAGGGGTTAAACAATTATTCATATTGTTCCTATGATCAAATACCTAGACTTATTGTCCTTTTCTGGTGACTTTTTAAATAGTAGTAGTCTGAATACGGAATCATATTAATTTAATAATAATAAAAAAGAATAAATTATCAATTCTAGTCTAGTCTTACTTCATTTAATGATAAACGCCACTGTATAGTCTTATCAATATGCTCCATCTGTGAAAAAAAAATTAATTAATTTATGGACAATAACAGCTACACCTGAATTTAACAAAGTACGAATGACAGAAACAAAAATCAAGACACTAATGTTACACTTAACAACGGTTATCAATTCTATCCATTGTAACCTTGGTTTGTTTACTTAATGATATTCAATTTCATAAAAGAGAATAAAACTTTTAATGCAGAGTGTAATTTGAACTCATGTACAACTAAGCTATTTCTCCCTTTTTGAATTAGATTCATAATTTTTAATGCAGTAAAAAACACAGATTTCATTTAACAGAGAGGAGAATGTAAGTAAAAATGTAAAACAATATAAAATAAGTAAATTTGTAGATGAGTATGACGTATTTATGCATAGTATTTAAATGAAAGTAATTTAAAACGAGAGGATGGTCGGAAGTATCTTGGAGTTTATTCGTCTGTCTGTTTTCGACATAGAACTTTGCACATATGTGTGGCAGTTTAAGTCGCCACATTCCCTCCTTGTAGCACACAAAGCAACAGGAGAAAGTACAAGAAAGCATAATACAGACAGTAAACAGAGGTGTGAGACAAAGGAATAGTAGTAACGAAGGACAATATAGTTTCACTGGAAATCATAAATCACAAGGAGTGGATGCATCTGCACTAGCCATTGACAACGATTTTGAGCCATATCACCAATTGTTTCCAATCATTTGTTTTTACCGTCCCGAGGACCCCAACCAGGAAGTCTACACCTTCCTAACTGTTGTAGATTTCATTGACTGGTGCCAAGTTTTTGTTTGACCTCCACTAGCTTTTTTCCAGCCTGACCCTATATCCGCTAACAATGCTCGTCGAGGAAGGTGATGACTAGGCATACGTAACACATGTCCTAACCATCTCAGTCTTTGTAACTTCACAACTTCGTCGATTGATTTCCCCTCCTTACCTAGAACTCGACGCCAAACCTCAATATTGCTCACCTTATTATGCCACTTCACATGGGAGATTGAGCGCAGGCGCCTATGATCAAAGACAGCTAATCTTTTCATATCTTCCACTCTCAGTGGCCAGGTCTCACAGCCATAAAGGACGGAGCGGACTGAAGAGCAGTACACCCGCCCTTTGGTTTATTTGCACTGTTTAACAAATTTTGAGTGATCCAACTTCAAATTTCCTGTAATAATACTGACTCCTTAATATTTTAAGAAGACTCTTATAGTGTATAAGCGTATTAATTATGCTGATATGGAAGAAACTGTGATATCGTTTTTTGTAAACAGATAAAAAGTAGATAAGGATTTTGGGGAATCTTTAGAAACCATGAACATGGAGTACTTTACTACTGAATTATACAAATAAAATTACAAAAAGGGATCTCATCGCTGACTCATGTGTTCTTAATTACATGAAATGGGAGCCAAGCAAAGAACAAACGCTTCAGAATCTAAACAGTTTTTTTTTAAACAAAACCTACCTCTACTTTTATTGCCTTCTGCCTAGATATCTGCTGATCTTGAGCAAATCTATCATCCTTCCCCGTGTTTAAGACTTGTTCCTTTCTTTGTGCTTTACAAGTGGTGGTGGGAGCAGATAGTGATTTTAAATAATCTTGACTAGCCTCGATCAGCTCTTTCATGCAAATCTAGTAATTTTAAAAATAAGACGAAAAATATTTATTGCTACAAAAACCATGGAACTTTATTGTGTGGTTTTTATATATGATAACGAAAAATAAAGTGCATTTGTCAAATGTTTAGAAATGAAAAATTTGATATCACAGTGAACGTTACAAAAAGGGCCGTTAAAAACGGAATTTTCAGCAGAAGAAGCGATTGATACTTTTTTATACCTTCAAAATATTTGTGTTAAAATAGGTACCATGAAAGATGTCAGTATCTTCATTTACAAAACCATAAAAGCAGAAGACAAACGGAAACAAAGGTGAAGAGATACCTTACCACCTGATGGGTCATTTACAATAACGGAAGTGACAACTGAAGCTTAATGTAGATTCAAACAAATTAATACCTTCTGAGACTAGAAATTAACTCTGGCAATAAGGCTTAGCGAATGATTTAGCGGTGTGAAATCACTGATAAATAAGCGTGGTAATCAAGATTTTTAGAGTAGCAGCTATGGAAACCAGATATTTCCAAAAATGGAAGGAGATTTAGCGAATTTTCAAAAGCAAAACAATAATTTCAGTTCCTAAAGCGACTACCTATCATCGCTTACTGAACATACTGGACCGACAAACACATTTTCTTTGCAGAAGGCACTTCGAAGACAATGATAATTTAAGCATCAGTCCCTAAGCTGAGAGCGACCGAATTCCTTGTTTTGTCAAATATTGAAAGATGGCAGACAACTTAGTCTACAGTAACAACTTTGTGAAAATATAAATATAAAGTGACATTTGGTGTGACAAACATACTTCGCTATCGAATCAAACCATGTGAAAAATGGTTTTTGTGGGTAAAATTTAATCTCAAGAATGCATTACTCTCTTTGTACTAAGAAACATTTCAAAAACTATGGGGAGCGAAAAGAAATGCTAGCGCATATCTTTGAGTCCATAATAAAGAAAACCAATGAGATAATCACTAACTTACTTGGCCTTTCATAGTACTAGCCAATTCACCAAGTATACCACGAAGAGTATCAAGCTGCACCTTAGAAACCCTCTTGTTTCCATTGATTCGAAACCTAATATTCCTGTAAAAATAACAGATAGGCACAATGTATTTGAATTAATGACTGGGTTTATTAGAACTTCAACCTATTGAACAAACCAAAAAAGAGCATCGATAGTCTATTTTCAACTACAACATACAGACACAATGTGATAATAATGTACAAGGGAAAAATGACAAATACAATTTCATATTTTTAAGCAATGGAGACAAAGCGAACTAACTTAGCAAATCCACCATATATTTCTTACTAACAAGACAACTGGCAAAAGTTTAAAAAGAGGATTGCATCGCCTAAATAACGTAATACCACCTAGAATTAACCGCTGTTGGAAGGCCTTTGATAACAGTGATAAATGTTTGTTTGAGAGTGTTGAAGGAAAGGTGCTGCAACGTGCAGCCGCTCAGCATAAACAAACTCAATTGAACCAGGTTCTTCAATATATGAAATTTTGTACAGACACACGGAAGACAGTTCGGTTATGAACAACGTACAAATTTATGGTATGTTTTACTAGTTATTACGTCGGAGATTTCAAGCAAGTTTAATCAGCATTAAGCCATAGTCTACATCATTTCGCGATTAAGTTTAGTTGCATTGTGCGGCACTTTCAGTGCAAGTATAAAAAGCAAAAATACTACGACCTTTTGTGTTTTTCACTAAGCAACTAACGATCGCTTGTTCATTTCAGATGGAACAGCACTGCATTACGCGGATGGATTAAAATATGATCAGTGTTGATGTGATTTATTGACACAGATAAGTGTTCTTCATTTGATGTTGCAAGGATATCAGCTAGTCACTTCTGTTTTTTCGATCACCTGTAGCTAATAAATACTGGATTACTTAAAATTACTGACTTACATTTTAAACGTGCTAGAAAAATGCAAAAGCAACATACCATTCGCTGGATATATGGCTAGTTCACTTTAGTACGTGGCTTTCTGCGGCTGAGTTCCGTTTTGAATCATGTTCAGCTTACATTAGCTTAAGCGACTGTGTAGCATCATCGGCTTTTACATAACAAGTGTAAACGATAGCTCGGCACACGAGAAACCTGTTCTACCTCACAGTCTCATTTAACTGTCATTCTCCTAGTAAAAAGAATCACGTTAGTGCTTAGGGGAGCAATATTGGTTAATTATACTAACTAACATTTCTAAGAGTTTATTTCATTGTAAACCATTACCTCAGTTGGTTCAGTGGAAATAGTTGTATGATTACAGTAGCGTAAATAGCAACCTAAAATGAATGGCATTTTAAAGCCTAAAGTACCACAGTATAATGACTGATAAGAAGTTCAAATGAATCTACACAACATTAGGTATATTTTCCCTAAACTTTCTTTAATAACGGTTATGTCGATAAAAAAAAATCAGAAATGCAAAGAAATTGAATTCGGATAGACAAATGTTTACAGTGTTTACTAATTGATTTAATATATACTACTATGCAGGTATATCTGTGCGTGTGAATAAGCTTTCTGTCCATAAATCCTGTGTGTATTGTGAAATAAACGAAACTAACACAAATGTGCCTAAAAACAACTGTATATACAAAGTGAGTCTCACTTTTAATAATATTTCAGACCCAATAACTGCAAACAATATTTACTAATATATGCACAAGAAATTCACTCATTTACCTACTTCACTGACTTCCAATGTATATCACTGAAAAACGGGTTCACGTCAGATAAACACCAATAAATAGAACGATACATCTATTGTTTGTTGATATTTGTTGATCCGATAATGTGCGTCCGTAATCATTAATTTTGATGTGGTTTTGTTCTCTGAGCTGGATGGTTAGTTTGCGAAGCTTTCATCGCCCTACTGGGTGACAGCGCATACTTCAATTTGAAGTCTTCAAATTGAAGTATGCGCTGTCACCCAGTAGGGCGATGAAAGCTTCGCAAACTAACCATCCAGCTCAGAGAACAAAACCACATCAAAAGAACGATACATGTTAGACGGGTACGATAACACGCTCAATCAATGCGTTAATAAAAGAAGCACAATAAAAACGAAATTATTCAAAACGACTTAATTCTTACGCTTCAGGATATTCAGGGTCACATAAAAACTGAAGGTTAATTGCCTTTTCTGGACCACCTGGACGATTAGACGAAGTTATCCTTAAACTGACTTGTACGGGGAAATTCGCCTTTTCTAAATCACGTACTGAATCGAAAGGTAGCTAAGGAACATGAAAAAAATAAAAACAACACCTACGTATAGCTTTTTAAACCCAGATATAGATACTATCAGATCAGGAAATATGGAGCAGATAGCAAACAATTCTTCCCTCTGAACGGAATCACACATCACGCAAACTACGTACAGTAACGGAGCATTTTAACATGCCCGCCTTTTTAAGCCGATGTCCAACATGGCTTTATCAACCCGGTAGAAACCGAATCGAATTCTGCACACTAATCTTTAATTCATAAACTGACAGCTCATAATATCCGGTGGTTTTCTGTGCATTTAATCCTGACACTTGTCTGCCATATATTCCGTAAACTCCTAAGGCAGTTGGAGGCTTTTTATGTTCGAAGCGTAGTTTGCAATCTGCGCCGAGTCTATGACGTCACTGTGATCAAAGTTGCACTATCGACCTGCGAGCCATTCGTTACAGCCAAGACTTACTGCCTTCCAAAATTCCATATTCTTATGATAAGCTTATATATATACTGATTTCTTGGCACTAGCTTATAGTGTTCGTGAACAATCTATGCTATTTCTTACAAGCTGAGTAAAGGAATTGATTTACTTATTATGAATGGTTTATTGAAAAGGCGAAGAGCTTGAGAATTTAGTGAGTGATTACCGTTCACCTCTCTCACTGGATGCTATGTGGAATGTGCATGTATTGATATCAAAGAAATTCGCGAATACTCGTGAACTTTGAAAATTTCTGACGGGTAAAAAGCAAGACACATGGCTCACAAGGGCAGTTTTGAGAAATCAGACCGTGTCTGTAGTATGATGAGGTGGCGTTCTTATGAACTCTCAGTGTTCCTTTCCCTAAGTACATCCATGAGCAGGCGTTAGTACTATGTTTTGCCTCCACTATTTCTAACGCCGTTGGGAATAGCCTAACCAACACGTCAGAGCAGGCCAGACTAAGAAGTCAGCTAGGTCTAGAGTAATGGGTAGTCACCTAATAGTCATGAGCGTATTATGTGGCTGGACCAACGGAAAATAATATCAAAATCTCCCAAGCGAAGTAAGTGGAATGAAAATTAGGATTAGTGAGACCTGTGTAATAAAAATGACTCGTCTCCAACATATTCCAAGTCGTGAATTGTTATTTTGCACCAGACTAAACTACCAAAGTTCATATGCCTTTCAGTGATAAGCCAAGGAAATCATTCTGTTTCTAGCCCAGGAACTCGATGGAAAATCAAAAAAAGAGTATATGCACAGACTTTTCACATACTGACACTGTAGAAATTTAGGGTGAGGATATACGTTATTGCGTTTAAAATTCACCTCGCTTCAGTTTTTCTCGTCTTTCATTGTCTAGAACAATGGCGGCCAATTGGATTTTTGATTCGTCATAGGTAGGTGCTGTCTTTTGTGGTTTTGCGTGGTCGTGTTATGCGTAATTTGCAAGTACCTGTGATGAAAATAAATGCAACATTTAGCTATTCTATTGTTGTTTCACTGCTTTTTATGCAGACACAATGCTCTTTTCGATGTAAACTCTCTTGAAACTGGTTAGCGAATATGGTGGTTATCAGTGACTGCGATCCTGTGGGTCCCAATGCATTTCTTGAGTTGTGGTTGAACGTACATTTTTTCTACTTCGATACTTCTCACTCACATAGTCTGGTATCCAGGTTTCTTGCGAATTGACTGTGGCAAGCAGTGGCAATAATGCGGTTCGTTAACGAGGCAAAGCATTGTCAAATGTATACTTGTAGTATGATTCGATTGCACAACTACTGGCAGGTAATTATATCATGTGCGCGTATGACTCATGACATTTTATGCACCATTATTGTGCTCCACATTTCAGAAGTACAAGCTAGGATGACTGAATTTACTGAAGACTTAAGTCCTATAATGTCATGCATGTTAATTATATAGATGCTTGATTTATGCGAGTGAATTTAATCTGTATCACTTTTAGGAATGACAAATGATATGGAGTTAGTCAGTTATTTAAATCCCGTGGAAGTAGTCGAGTTCGGGCAAAGATATCCTAAAAACATTGACGAGTGTTTAACAACTTATAACGATTGCATAATCGGTTCTAGGAATAGATTCTACATAAACAACAAGTGGAGGTAACTACAACTGTTCAACTATAACCCTGCAGATATTCTTTGTACCAATTAACGCCACCGCATAAATTTCGATATGAGCATACAGTTCTGTTTACTTGATATCTGAGAGAATTTCAACGTGGACACATTGGGACACTGGGTAGTGTCCGTGAGAAAAAAGAAGCTACTTCAATCAAACTCCAGGTCTAAGGACACTAAACTTAGAAGAAATTCAAGAAATATGGGAATTTAACAACGCAAAAATCAGAAAACAGATTGGCGACTCGAGAATCCTTTATTCTTACCCCAACATGTAACCAACAATAAGGTTATTACACACAAGGTCTAAGAATAAATGTCATAACAATAAATCACGATAATACTTTGATAGTTTTCTATCGCCGACCGAACAGCGAACGATGAAACGATGACTGGTGGATTGATGACTCCCGCGAAAAATATTGAGGAGTTGGGTTTGAGCAAACAACCATGAATTGATCGTTCAATCTTCAACCAGATTGACGCTCCCCGGTAAAAAAGGGAACCACCCCATTTTTCCACCACGACCAATACACGTTGACTTGGATGCCAGTGCGAGAACCTGGGTCACACGGACAAAGCCGAAATGGAAAACAAACAGAAAAGCCAACACACCACAGACATACCCACAGCACAATATCACTCATAGACGACAGCCTACGCCGTCCAGTTAAAGACATCCTCTTGACATCTTGCAACACAATCGCCACTGGCTAGAATGATTCTTTCAGAAAGTAACGTGATCATAGCACCACCTCACGCTACCCTTCGCACATCCTCTTATCTATTCAGTACCAATCACCACTGCGATCGCTTGTCACTCATTCTACCCCAGTCCTAATAACGGTGACGTATGAAAGCCTCAGTCGTCTACACCCTCAATCCCCGGCGTGTGGGACCACAGCCTAATCATTATCTCCGTGTGCATTTCATTCTCAGCACTAGCCTCCCCGACATATACTATCCATCTGCTGTCTTTAACATCAATCAATTCATTCACAGATGTGGAAGACTAGAAACAACTTCAGAAGTAATCACGACGAAAATTTTAACAAAATTATGCAATAACAACAAGGTACGAAAACAACGAATAAAGGCAATTAATCCAAAAGCACCAAATGATATGACACACCACACGTATATACAAACAGTACACATAACCTCGCAGATAATGTCTTGAAGGAATTCCTCTGAAGAATCGCAGGACTTACACCAGTACGCCTGCAACCCTTCTCAGGTTGACGATTGTAAGTTGAAGAATGTCCGGACACAAACAAGATTAACCAAAAATTACTGTCAATGCAGTTGAGGATTGAACGACCAATTCATGGTTGTTTGCTCAAAACCAACTTCCCCAATTTTCGTGGAGGCATCAATACGACAGTCATCGTCTCATCGGTCGCTGTTCAGAAAGAAGTCAACAGTAAACCGTCAGATGTAATATTGTGATTTATTATTGTAATATTTGTTCACAGACCTTAGTGGAAACATTTTTTATATGTTGGTGTTACAATAAAGAATTCTCGAGTGGCCAATCGGTGTTTTGGTTTTTTCGTCCGTTATTACTAAGCGTTTCTGAGAAACTTCAAGGAACAGCGTGAGTCCCAGTGTAGCAAGAGCTGGGCATTAACGGTTTACGAGGCGTGGCTGACAATTACAATAACTGAAACCCACTCAATTACCTAACACAAACATATGTACAATCAACACATCAAACGCTGTGGATTCTGCCTTGGCGAACTACCATTGAAGAACTGTAGGACCTACAGCAGAACGCCTACATTCCTTCTCAGATTGATGACACAACTGGAAGACATCCGGACACAACCAAAATTATCAACAGATGGATGAAAGATGGTACCAATTCATTATATATAAGATGAACATATGTACAAAATAACACACCAAGTGTGATGGACTGGGATTCGACGTACTACCCTTGAAGAATTGTAGGACTTACAACAGTACGCCTACAAACCTTCTCAGGTTGACGCCCTAGGTTGGAAAATCGTCGTTGAGTTTATTTGCTGACCCCCTTCTATCATCTAAATCCTCAACTCTGAACGGAAACATGCCCATGTCATTGTATCGTAGAATATAGATGACTAACAAACATACGACATATCTGACCAACCAAGCGTAGGTACAGAGTAATTTACACCAAAGATAATAACATTCAAATGGTAATTTGAAACTTGAAAGGCCTTTATTCGTGCAAGTCAGTTTAACAATTACACTCATACACAGTTAGCTTATCCTCACTAAACTGACCATTGAAATTCGTCCATTCAAACTGACCGATACTGACATAGTCACATCACAAGACACCAGAGTTCATGGACATCCCTTTCATTGTGGATGACAACACCAACGACGACTGAGCGATACCAGTTGATGCACTTAACGATACATCAGAAGCTGTTGTTTTTAGACATTTAGAAGGTTGTCTAACCGTAGGATTACCGCCACTGCTATCTTTTATGATTAGCTCCGGTCTAGCACTAGCATCTGTTGATAGGTGGGCTACACGCTGATTATTTACACTGACGGTCTCACTAGTATCCATACCTTCTGCAACCGCATCTGCCTTTAAGTCTACTTCACGTTCAAGTTGTACAGAACCTTTGTTCAACTCAGTAGTAGTAGGCATCCCGTTCATCTCATTATGATCAACCATAGACAAAAGTGTACTATGATGATCGTTGTCACAAATATTTACTTCACCGTCGTCTATCTGGTCTACTTCATCGTTTTTAAACTCTTTAATATCAGCAGTAGATGATTTCGGCTCTTCCTCACAAATCCTTAAAGGTTTTATACCTTTGCTCTGACTAGTAATACCTTGTAAAATTGTGGCGTCAGAACTGGACTCTGAAACCGCAACTCTCTTCTTCTGCACAAAATGTGGTGCCGTCTGTGACACTCTATTCAACAGTGGCTCACTGATAGCAACTCCAGCCTTCTTCACTGCACCATTACCGTCACACAATTCGTAGTCAGATCTTGATGACGCTGATTTCACATTTAGCTTACCACTAAACTTGCTCACTGCTTCACAGTTCGCCTTTGTATGCACTTCTTGCAAACGTGTAAAACACAACCGTGTTTGTCTCGCAGCTTGTAACCTATCTGTTGTAGACGTCTTACGAAAGCTGTTACACTCACTAAGTTTATGTGGATTACTAGACACCATAGAGTTTTCTCGATTTCCACTTCGCTGAGACCCCTTAGTCATATGTGACTGCGTTTTGCTCTCTAACTTCTCTACTTCAGAGGTGGGATGCAATGTACTTGCAAACTGGCTCATAGATTGGTTGACACCGTTTTTCACCAGTTTCAGGATATCATCGAACTTTGGCTCAACACCTTCGTCCTCTTTACGAGGGCTTATCTTCACCCACTTCCCTTGCAGTTGAGTAGGTAGGCGTCTTTTTATTACTTCTAGGACGGAGTTCAGGTCGCTCATGCAATCCATCGAAATCAACGTATTCTTGTAAGTCATCAGATTATCCAGATACTCAGTGAGTGCCTTGGAGTCATTTTGTAATTGACTACGATTACGCTTAACAGCCTCTAATACTTTCCTTACAATTATATAAGGTCTTCCGAATCTTCGACGCAGTATACTCATAGCCTCAGTTTATCCTTCACTTGGCTTCATAAACTCACGGCACTGTATGGCTCTTGAAGCAACTTCAGTGCAATACTTCAACAAATACATCAACTTCACTTTATCATCTATTGCAAACCCACTCAACGTCACTTCAAACTCCGTTACAAACTGTGGATAGTCAGCTGGGTTTCCGTCGAAACACCGAGGCTTATATTTAGGTAGTTTAAAGTTCCTATCATCCCTAGATGGCGAAACATTGACATCAATCTTATCATGCTGAACATTACACACATCATTACATATAACAGGCAACTCAGCACTACTTACCTTCCTATCTGCTTCCAAGACGCTCTATCCCTTCTTTGACCCAGGCATCACTGAACTTGATCGAAAATTTCAGAAAAGTCCCAGATAACACATGCCCAAAGAAGACGAGCAGACACGGAGAAAGACGAACAGAAACTATCAGAAACTGCCAGCCAAATCTCAGAAATTGTCAATGTCCAGCTCTTGCTACGCTGGACCTCACGATCTCACTGGAAGACTTTCAGAAAGAATTTGGAATACCCAATGCGAAAAACCAGGACACAGATTGGCGACTCGAGAATCCTTTATTCTTACCCCAACATGTAACCAACAATAAGGTTATTACACACAAGGTCTAAGAATAAATGTCATAACAATAAATCACGATAATACTTTGATAGTTTTCTATCGCCGACCGAACAGCAAACGATGAAACGATGACTGGTGGATTGATGACTCCCGCGAAAAATATTGAGGAGTTGGGTTTGAGCAAACAACCATGAATTGATCGTTCAATCTTCGACTACACTGACAATCTGATATAGTGATTTGAGGTTCCTCTAACACCAGCCAGTTCTGCCCCAGTTACCATTCTGTCACAGAATTTTCCTTCATCTTTCTTTGTACTTCTCTTCGCTTCTTTGTTCATCACGGGTTTTATTGTTTCTTCGTTTTGAAAAGTTTCTCATCGTCGCTGATAAGGTCCCTACTGTGATGATCGCCTTAGTTTATCAGATAAATCAGATTCAATACAACTAGACTGATCACCCTCTTACCAGCAGCTATTTTCTGACTCCAACTCTAATGAAAGTTGCTCTGAATGCGCTTCTGTTCACGTTACTACTCAAGGGCTTTATTAGATAGTTAAACAGCGAGATGAAGTGTATTTGACTGAATACAGTACGTAGGTGGTAGAATACTCACCAACCATGCAAGTGGTTTTGGTTCAACTCCTGACAGACACACTCAAAAATTTCTTTTAGTCTACGAACCTACAGTAAACACAGAAGAAAGTGGAATCTGGGCGTTAGGTTGGCAGTACAAAGTACCATTTTAGGAGTGACTTTATTGCATATCCCCTCAATGACGCTTGTCGCTATGTTGCTAGTGGTTGCAAGTGGCCTTGATTTTGGGGGAAGATATAACTGATGTAATATTGCGATTCCATAGACATAACTCAGGCTCATAGGTGAAAGGAAGTTATTATCCTGGAATAAGGACAATTGTCCTTATATTGTTCATAAGGTGATGAGAACATTATTTTTCAGTTTATTTGTATATATGCTATTGTGCATCGAGTTGTACTGAGTTCCTGGTGCAACTCTATGTAACTGCATTTACATAAAGTAAAACATTACGAATGCTCCTGTTTTTAGAATAAAAAAGATGATTCTTTTCATTATTGTAGTAATAAAGAATGGAATTTCTCCAACGTCAGTGTTGTTTAATTGAACTTTTAGTCTCTGTAGGCCCTTAAAGGAATAAATTCGGCACCGAGAACTCCTATAGAAACCGAAAGTACTTTTAGTTTACTAAATCTTACTGACTTGCTTTATAAATTTGATACTTGTCAAGTGTTCATTTGAAATCTGTTGGAGTATTCAGTAAAGTAAAAGTTGCTGTTCCAGTTTGCTGATGATATTGTCCACCTAGACTGTGAGAAGTAACCCCTGATGCTGTAAAATATGAAAAGAATACCGGTGTTTGATTATAGGTGTCTGTGTTCTATCTCATGAGTAAAGCAGTGTTATATGGCGAGTGCTGTTGAGGTTACTCATAAATGTTTAGGTGGGGAGGGTAAGTTAGTCTTCGAGGTAGCGAAGCTGAATAGGTTGAGCTGGCTAGAACACGTGCTGGTATACCACGCCATTGCTTTCCTCCAGGGGACAATGCTAGCCAGCACACGTTAAGGTTTAAAATGTGTTTGGGTCGGTCAAATGAAAAACTTGTATGGGTTCATAAAATCGTTGACCGTCAGCCGGAAGAACTACCAGAGTTATGACTGAAAATCTTTGTTACTGGCACAGATGCATCCACTGTGTTTAACCTCACGTATCTATTCAACTCATGTTTTTCCTTGTCGCTATTTATTCTCCCTCACATTTTCGCTCGTTAAACTTCCATTTAGTTTTATGTCTCTACCTTTGTGTGCTACATGGAATGTGGTAAATTAAACAAGTGGACTTCTCTGCAAACTAATACTGAAAGCTAGTCAGAATGACACAGTCTAGGCATAACTAAATGCTTAACATTGATGAATGACCTCCAAAATTTCAACAAATAATAAGTGTAGTTCTTAATCTAGTTCTTTGCTAAATGAAAAATAGATACCTTTCATATTAGTTTGATTATTAAATGTATCACACAATGAAACAGTATTGTATACTGGATGACGTTTCGAACACAATTTATTGTTCATAATCATATCAATTTTTGTCACACGACTTCGAGATTACCTTTCAGTAATCTCTTCTTCCACCCGGGACTCGTCTCCTACTTTGCAAGTGTTTTTTGTTCTTTGTCACTTTTGTGCTAAGCTTTCAGTCCGCATATGCCGTTGTTGTTGACTCAGGACCTAGATGACTTTATTTGTAATAACATTCCCTCTATAGTAAATACAATGCTTGTGATAACAATTCGTGATTATCTTTTCATTGCGTTGATAGGTGCGTATATATTAGAAAAAAGCTAACCCTGTCGTACTAGTTCTCTAAATTACAATCACTAAGTGCCCATACCTCTGCTGAATACCAAGTGCTACTCGTGGCCCATGAAATACTTATTACTGTATTCGTAAATAACTATCAAACTATTATTACATGGGGTAGTGAGACAGAAGGCGTATGAAATTTAGATATTAGTGTGTATCTGAAGTTAATGACACAATACATAGGTACATGTTTCATTTCCAAACAAGTGAATTTTATAGGGTAATGTAAGGCTGAGCTCCGTGAGTTAATAGTGTATTCTTTACTGTATACATCTTGTATGGGTGAAATGCTTCCATTCAATTTTTGGCGAAGCTGCAATATCACCCTGCAGGGTTTCTTCAATGCACTCTCATAGGGAATAATACTTGGTACAAAGGAATCCAGCCAAAAGCATATAATGTATTTCATACAAATTTAAAAAAAATTTACATGAAAATGCATGCCCTTTTTACAGGCGCGATCAAGTAAGATATAGTCTCAAATCTCAGATTGTCTACAAGTTAATCATATTTCAACTGTTAAATATTTGATACATATAATACACTCATTGTCTGAACTAGGCCGTATAGTTGTTGAATTGTACAATTGTCCTCCAGGTTGAGCGGGAAAATCGACTTCGTTTCGTTTTCATCCCGTGGTTGTCGGCATCCGATAACCAACCAATATTGAGGTAAGTACAACTTCTACAAGGGATTCAAAGCTGTTTTAGAAAAGTAAAAATGCTGAGGTGAATCATTAAATTGTAATGAAATAGGTAAGTGCAAGTATCATTAATAAATGCATTTATAAAGGAAACTCCCTAGGCTGACAACGTTCATTTGCAATGTATAATGCTACACGTATATCTCGTACTATCATGATGTCCACTTTTGGTTTTAATACATTTATCCTCAGTTGTGCCAGTTGTTTTTGTTTTATACCTTTTTGTGCATTTAGTGCACAACCGTACCCTTCAGAGAGTAGGAATATAACAAGTCATAAAGAGCTGTAAAATGTTAGTTTTAATGGAGTAAAATGAGGATCAAGTAAAGACGTTATTAGAAAATAAATGAGATAAGACATTTTGAAAAGGTATTTAAAGATCTGACAATGGATAGCTAGTTAATTTATAAGATGCCCCATAAATCTGTGCAGATCCCACATGGTCGCATCTCAACAATAGGCTGGGCGAATGGTATATATTTAAAGGTAGAAGCATGATCTGTCAAGGCGTTCATTATTATCTTTTTCAAGATAAAATCTAAGCCCTCATAAAAATCAGAAATATCTCGAGCCTTCAAATTGCGTATTGCTGTTCCTGCAGAATGGGGCGATTCTCCTTAGTGACCCCCATCATATCTACCGATGAGCTAGCACCACCCTCCCTCCTTTATGTTACACAGTCGAATGACTTCTTCAACTAAAAGCGGCAACGCTGAAATTAAGTGTGATTTACCTGTAAACTGAGGGACTTTAGTGTAGTGCAGCACCATATCCCAGCAGGGTATTCTTTGTGTTTAACAGGTAAAAGTAGAATTCATGGACTGAGCATTTGTTAAATATGGAGGCGACCCATTGAGTCACCTAGACGAAAGGCTGACGAAATGCGATACCTTACACATGCACCTTCAGATGTAGGCATGTGTCACTTCACATGAACTCTGGACCATATCGAGTAGGCATTCCTTTAAATCTACACTACCCTGTGCGCTCAATTACTGTTCGTATATGTGATGACTTGGTGCGTTTCCTAGTTTGCCTATAATTACGGAATGTACATTATATTATGCAACACGAATGGATTTTGTGAACACCAGTTACGTTCCTTCTCTAGTCTTAACTGATGTCACATTGATTGACACGATTAAAGGAATAGATTGTAACGTGGTGTTTTCTGTAGCTGCGAAGCGTAGTTACCTAGTTTCTAATTGACATCATGCGTCTAATCCTATTAACCTATATATATATATAGTTTTTTCTTCAAGATATATAGAAGTCAGTAGACTGTCTTTGACAGATCTAGTTTTACGATGCGACTAATTGGTGAGTCACCTGGTGTTGTGTTAGTAGAAAAAACAACTCCAAACCTTAGTATTTTCCAGATATGAACATATTTACATACTTTGGCGACAAGTTAATCTTTGTATCAAGAAACCCTTAGGGAAATTAACCTTTACTTAGTAATTTGGATCCGAAAGTAAACGCCATGTTACTAAGTTATTCAAAAGACAGAATGATGAGTAAAACAGTACTCGGATACTTATTCTAACGAAACCGAATAATGATAATCATTTAGCCTACCAATATGCCGTTTACTTTCAGTCTTAATTCAAAGACAAATTTAGTTACTCACTAAATTAATAGTTTCAGAAGACTACTCTACTCCTGTCTTCGAAATACTTTACCCGATTGTGTTTTACTTCAAAATATGTGTATACTGGCCAGCTGATGTTGCATATCCAGTTATACTGTTTTTCAATTACAATGTCCCACCTATTTCCTATCAAACAAAACATCCCTTAAACCATCAACAAGTTACCATCATTTCTAAATAAATAACCTTAACTATTCGCATGTAAACGATGCTATAAACTTTATCACCTACGTGACGTTTCAACTTTCGACTAATCAGTTTTCCCTTACATGAACACCTGTTTCAATTTCAACCGATAGTTCTAACCTTTGACTACTGAATTAGTACGTTTCGTTATATGCCATCCTTACGAAATATAGGTACTGATAATAATTACTGCTAACAGATTTATCATGAGAATGAGAATATACTCCATACTGACGACAATATACCTCAGGGGAGGAAGTTTTTTTAAACGCACTATTCAATCCAACACATGACCCTAACTCTGTAGCTCAAAACATTCTGTAAAGTTAGTTGTGACTATTAACAAGTAGAATGTCTATTTGAGGTATAGAGAATACATTTATTAGTGATTCAACACAAAATACAAACTCAACGGTACTGGAAACCACTTTCTTCAGCAACGAATCCCACGAGGTTACTGGAACTACAGATTACCTAAAAAAGAAAACAAGGGTTCACAGGATGTATACATGAATATAACTACCAATATAATATTAACAAGACAGCACAGTAAGAATTAATGAAAGTTTATATCATTGTGAGATTACATCAGCCACTATTTTTGACACAAGTGGATATTTAGAGGAAGTAATATGTCAATAGAGTTGAAGATTGAACGATCAATTCATTGTTGTTTGCTCAAAATCAACTTCCCCAATTTTCACGGAGGCATCAATACGACAGTCATCGTCTCATCGGTCGCTGTTCAGAAAGAAGAGTGAAACATCGTCAGAAGTAATACAATGATTTATTATTGTAATATTTGTTTTCAGACCTTAGTTCGCTTATTCTTTTTATATGTTGGTGTAACAATAAAGAAATATCAAGCGGCAGATCGGTGTTTTGGTTTTTTTCGTCCGTTATAACTAAGCGTTTCTGAAATCTTCAAAGAACAGCGTGGGCCCGAGCGTAGCGAGAGCTGGGCATTAACGGTATATGAGACGTGATTGACATAATAAGAAGACATAATTTGTCTGAATCGTGTAGTGTTGTATTTGTGCAACATATTTTGGACAATCTGGTCACGCATGGACTTGTCGTAAGAATACATATGAAATTAATACAGTTAAGAGGTTAGACATAAATTTAGGTGGAATTAAAATCACATATTGAAGGTCAAAACAACAATGAAGCTCACTAAACCAAATATCAGTGGCATTAGTACATCTATCCTGACTGGTATCAAAGCGAAGTTTAACAAAGGTTTCGTGTGATGACGAATATTTTTGGAACTCACAAAGGTGGTTTAAACTTCCTAATTACACTTGGGCTTCCACAAACTTTAGGATGCAATCGAAACACGTTTTACTGATAGGTTTAAAAATGTACCAACGTCAATTCTATGTCCTGTCTCTATAAGACGTTTCGCAATAGAGGAGCTGGGTTTCCTGTTCTTACCATTAATAGCTTATGAAGATTCTGTTCGCTTCTAGAGGCACTTAGGAATATGATGCGAAGCCCTTACTTGCAGAAATCGATGAGTCCTAAATGGATACAGCAACCACTCCTAAACCTTCGGTCCATGGCTTGAAGAGATGTCGGACAATACTTCTAGGCGATTTCAAAATAATTTTGCGAATTAACTTCGAACAAACTCATATAATATGGAGCCAGGGCAATGACAAAAATCGGAAGTTTATGAAACCAAACTCAATAATGGGACGAAATGACGTACACCTAAGATGTCTTTATGTACCTGATCACGAGGATGGTATTCAAATCCACCAAATTACTAGAATGTTGCGGTGTGCACTTAACTCATTTAAAAACTTTGACAGAAAACAGCGGATGTTATAAGTGATTGTAAAGCATATTGCAGTTTCTGCCCACTTGTGAACACTAATTTTCGCTTGTATCTATGCATTCCATTGACTTTCAGCTACCAAAACACCACACAAAAGTGTGGAAGGATGCACGAATTCGATATCGACCACATTCTTTGGTTCCTGCAACAGTAATAGCTACTGAACAATAGCTGATAGGGAAATTTGTGATCGAGTACAGGTTTCCACCAAGCTGCAAAGAAATTTATCGAATGATAGTCGTCGAAATGCACGCGAAGCTTACCCGGCATGCCAAATAATCATTGCATGAACCATGTATTTAAGCGTCCTGTCCCACAAGCAATCAGTAAATGCTCTAGAACAATATCGAACAACAATTTTCGTACAAATTCATCCAACATGAGCAAAATAAGCACCGAAATCGCGCCTATTGTGTTTTTCTGGACGACTAGCTCCAACTCGAATCAACGAAACCGCGCAAATGCCATCAAAGTTAAGCCAAAGGCGCCACTTCAAATAGGGGATATGCCTTATCAACGCCCTTTTTCTACACTGTGCTTGGGGGCTGTGGACGAATTCCTACTGCTTGGGGACGGGGATGTAACATCAGTAAGGTGTTTCCCGCGGACAACTAGCATTCCAGCTACTCTGTCTCTCCACTCTGTGTGGTTATTCACTTAACCCCACCCGACCGACAAGGTAAATCTGCAGAATTCGCTTCATGGGTATCAGGAGAGTCTTCAGCTAGTTCCTGAGGTTTGGCAGGTGTGGCGTCGGTGGCACAGTGGTTAGGACTCTCGCCGACCATGCACATGGTCCGGGGTTCGAGCCCACGCCGGCGCATACCTGATATCTATGGTTGGCCTGCAAAATTTGGGCTACCGATATCCATGCTGAAAATTCCATACTTGTACCAAAAATACAGTGTGGAATCAAGCTGTAAATAAAAAAAAATAAAAAAAATAAAAACAAATAAAAAAATTGAGTTTCAGGGCAGGGAAATCCCTGCTTGACTGAATCCCAGTAGATAGTCGTGTGTGTGTGGTCCGTATGAAAGGGGACGTTTGAAGACCGAAGGACTGTGGTACCCGTTTTTGTCTTTTCATATTCTCAGCTCACGCCCCAACCAACTGCAGTTCGGTCGAATTAAGGGATGATTTCTGCCAGAAACTGTTTAGTTCGCCACAAAAAGCAAAACGCTGATATGTAGTTGTTTTAGCAGGTGACTTCAATGCCCAAGTAAGGAAGTTAGGCCACACTGAGAAGTATATTAGTGGTTCCTACAGAGTCTCCTGCCGAGGAACAGAGAACGGTGGGTGTCTTCTGCAGTTCTGTTCAGATAATCATCAACATTGCACCAACTTTAGGCATAAAGACAGACATTGCCTAACCTGGCGACCTCCATCACAAAATCAACGCTGGGCTTAGACCACATAGCGATGAGGTGTCGCCGGCGAGGGTCAGTAAAAGACGCTCTTTCTGGAACACGTGTATGCTCCGATCACGCCAGGGTTCGCGCACGTTTATGCTGTCGATTAAACGGGCATAAAGAGCTGTTGACTGAGAAGCAAATCCCCCCTAACAAGATCAAAACACTAGGTTCCTATTTAACGAAAGTCTAATGGGGCGAGTAACTGAGGTACTTTCACAGACATAAGTCGCCCTTCTTTGGTAGTTTGATGAGGTATTCCTACTTATGTTGGAGGAGTGGTGTCCACTGGCATTTCCGTGTGTGTTGGTGGTGGTATTTCTGGGCGAGTTGTCGGTGATGGTCGATTCAAGAGTCCTTTAAAGTGATCAGCCCGCTGTTTGATTTGTTTCTCCTCCTTGTTGATCAGGTTCCCTTGAGCATCTTTTATCGATTGCATTGTCTAGGTTGATCTCCTCCCAAGTATTGACTTGGTTATCTGATATAATGTCCTGACGTCTCTTTTGCCAGCGGCCTGTACTGATCCAGTCGCTGGCCAATGTGTCGTAGAATTGTCGTTTGTCTTTTCTAGTCCTCCTCTTCGCTTCTTTATTCAGTGCAGTCGCTCTCAGCTCCTCCTGCTGTTATCCATCTTTGCGTTGAGTCATCTATTTCACCTGCCTCCTCTCCTCGATTAGCTTCCAGGTAGGTGTCCGTCGTCAGCCATTGCTTGTCTTTTCCCTTCATTCTTCCCAGAACAGTAGCGCACATTTCCTTGAATATCGCTTTCAGAGAGTTCCAATGTTGTTCCATACAGCTTTCCTCATTGATACCTCGTAGTGTGTCCAACCTTGCTCTGATCTGATCTGTAGCGAAGGCATCCCCCATAGCTTTGTCCTTCAGTTTCTAGAATCGGGGCCTTTTTCCAGTTGTTCTGAAGGCCATCAGCTTCACCCTGAATGTTCCTTGAACTAGATGATGGTCTTAGCCTACATCTGCTCCCCTTCTCGAATTCGTATCTACAGGCCATTTGCGTCCCTATATTGCTTTGTGTGTATCCTTGTGCTTGTACACGCTGCCCCTAATCACCAAATCGTTGGAAGAGAAGAAGTCTTTGAAATAATAATAATTCTCTATTCACAATAACTTCTTCGAGCAAGAGCCTCTCAACCCATGATGACCTCTCCTCTTGTATTATCTGCTCCCAGTTTGGCGTTCATATACCCCCGTAAGGATTTTGATGTCACCATTTGGGATGTTGTCCATTACTGTTTGTAGTTGTCTGTAGAAGTCTTCCTTTCTGTCTTGTTCCATGTTATTTGTAGAACTGTGCGTAACATTGGATAATTGTGACCTCCCTTCCACCAAGAGGAAGTTGGTTCCCACTGCATTAGTGTTATGGCTGATGTTGCTGACGTCATGTTAGCCACTGACTGTCTCAGTGTGTTCGTGGTTGCAGTCTGAGTGGCCAAGGTAGATTATTGGCTCTCCCGTTGATAATTTTGACAACCTGTAACCGCTCCATCTGCTCTCGCAGATACATGGTACTTCTGAGCCATATTTTCTCATTTCTCTGGCTTCCTGGGCAGACTTAGTAATAATAAATTTTTATTTCTGCAGCAGAAGTCAGCCATTTTTACAGACATGAACATATGTGCACTAATTAGAACTTATGGAATGTATAATATGATTTGTTAATCTAGATATAGATTGAATACTGGTTAATATGAGAGAAACATTGAAAAAGAAATGTTCAAAAAAGGAAGTAGATAAATTTTGAGATCTGCTTTCAACCGAAGAAATCATAAGATATGGCGTGAAATCTAAACTGTATTCGAAAAAATACGGTATGTCAGTTTCACGCGGAAATTATAAATGATTGCGTTAATTGTAGAAGGTAAGTAGCATGTTTGTACAGTGGCTGACGTGTAACATAAGGGATGCAGAATGAGCAATAATTATAAGTGAATTATTCATAAAGTGGATGAAGTTCAGCAATAGCGTCCCAGGAGTTTGAACGCTCCAATGACCTTGAACGTATGCTAGTCGTTGGCTGACAGCATCTGTCATTATCATAGCTGAAATATCAACGCTATTCACCAACTTAGGGGAGAACTTCACCTAAATCACGTTTTTAAGTACCGTTTGGACAATGTGTTAATGGCTCGTTAGGGTTAAGACCGGGGTTAAAGTATATATTGGGGTAAGGGTTGCGATCAGGGATGTAATTAGAATTAGATTTAGAATTATGGTTTGCATAAGCGTCATGATTAGGGTGAATATTAAAGCTAGAGTGTTTTAGAGTGAGGATTAAGCTTATGGTAACAATTAGGCATAGATTTCTAGTTGTCAGCCACGTCTCGTAAACCGTTAATGCCCAGCTCTTGCTACACTGGGACTCACGCTGTTCCTTGAAGTTTCTCAGAAACGCTTAGTAATAACGGACGAAAAAACCAAAACACCGATTGGCCACTCGAGAATTCTTTATTGTAACACCAACATATAAAAAATGTCTCCACTAAGGTCTGTGAACAAATATTACAATAATAAATCACAATATTACATCTGACGGTTTACTGTTGACTTCTTTCTGAACAGCGACCGATGAGACGATGACTGTCGTATTGATGCCTCCGCGAAAATTGGGGAAGTTGGTTTTGAGCAAACAACAATGAATTGATCGTTCAATCTTCAACTGCATTGACACTCCCCGGCAAAAAAGGGATCCATCCCTTTTTTCTTCACGACCAATACACGTTGACTTGGATGCCATTGCGAGAACCTGGGTCACATGGACAGAGCTGAAATGGAAAACAAACAGAAAAGCCAACACACCACAAGCATACTCACAGCACAATCTCACACATCAATGACGACCTCCGCCTTCCAGTTAAAGGCATCCCATTGCAACACAATCGCCACTGGCTAGAATGACTCTTTCAGAATGCAACGTGACCATAGCACCACCTCATGATACTCCACGCACATCCTCTTATCTACTCATTACCAATTACACTGCAATCGCTTGTCACTCATTCTGCCTCAATTCTAGTAACGGTGACGTATGCGAGCCTCAGTCGTTTACACTCTCCCTCCCCGGCGTGTGGGACCGCAGCTAACAATTATCTCCGTGTGCATGTCACTCTCAGGAATATCCTCCCCGGCGTATACGACCCATCTGCTGTCTTTAACATCAATCAATTCATTCACGGATGTAGAAGAGTGGACACAACTTCATAAGTAAGCATGACGAAAGTTTTAACAAAATTATGCAATAAAAGAAGGTACAAAAACAACAAGTACACACAGTGAATCCCAAAACACCAATTGATATGTCACACCACACATATATACAAACAGTACACACAAACTCGCAGATCGTGTCTCGATGGAATTCCCTTGAAGAATTGCAGGACTTACACCAGTACGCCTACAACCCTTCTCAGGTTGACGATTGTAATTTGTGGAATGTCCGGACACACACAAGATTAACCAACAATTACAATAATTGGAACTCACACAATTATTTAACAAAAACATATGCACAATCAATACATCACATGTTGTGGATTCTGGCTTGACGAACTACCTTTGAAGAACTGTAGGACTTACAGCAGTACGCCTACATTCCTTCTCAGGTTGATGATCCAAGTGGAAGTCGTCCGGACACAATCACAATTACTAACAGCTAGATGACAGATGATATCAATTCAGTATATACAATATGAAAATGTGTACAAGATCACACACCGAGCACATTGGACTGCTCATTGATGTGCTACCCTTTGAAGAATTGTAGGACTTACAGCAGTACGCCTACAACCCTTCTCAGGTTGACGCCCTAGGTTGGAAAATCGTTGCAGAGTTCATTTGCTGACTTCCTTCTATCAGCTATATCCTCAAATCTGAACGGTAACACGTTCATGTCATTGTACCGTAGAATAAAGATGACCAACAAACACACGACGTATCTGGTCAACCAAGCGTAGGCACAGAGTAATTTACACCAAAGATAATAGCATTCAATTAGTAACTTGAAACTAGAAATGCCTTTATTCATGCAAGTCAATTTAACAATTACTCTCTCGTTTACACTTGGCTTATCCTCTCTAAACTGAGCAATATATTTCGTCTTTTCGAATGCACCAATACTATTATAGTCATTGTACAAGATACTTGAGTTGATGGGCGTCTCTTCCATTGTGGATGACAACACCAACGATGACCGATTGATACCAGTTGATGAACGTAGCGGTGGATCAAAAGCTGTTGTTGCTCGGCTTTCAGAAATTTGTCTACCTGGAAGACCACCACCACTGGTGTCCTTTACTATCAGCTCAGGTTTAGCACTAGCATCTGATGATAGGTGGGCTACATGCTGATCACTCACACTGACGGTCTGACAAGTATGCATGCCTTCTGCAACTGCATCTGCATTTATTTCCACTTCACGTTCAAGTTGTACAGAACTTTTGTTCAACTCAGCAGTAGTAGGCATATCTATCATCTCATCATGATCAACCAAAGACAACTGTGAAGTATCATGATCATTATCACGAATATTCACTTTACCGTCAACTTCATCATTTTCAAACTCTTTAATAACAGAAGTAGACAATTTTGGTTCCTCGTCGCAAATCCTAAAAGGTTTTTTAACTTCACTCTGACTAGTAATACCTTGTAAACTTGTAGGGTCAGAACTGGACTCTGAAGCAGTAACTCTATTCTGTGACACTCTATTCAACAATGGCTTACCAGTTGCAGCTACAGACTTCTTGACCGCACCTTTATCGTCACACAATTCGGAGTCAGGCGTGGAGTTTACATTTAGCCTATCACTGAACTTGCTCACTGGTTCACAGTTCACCTTTGTATGCACCTCTTGCAAACGTGTAAAACACAACCGTGCTTGTCTTGTATCTTGTAACTTATCTGTTGAGGATGTACTACGAAACCTGTTACACTCACTAGGTCTATATGCATTACTAGACATCATGGAGGCTTCTCGATATCCACCTCTTTGAGGCCTATTCGTCATCAATGATTGCATTTTACCCTCAGACTGCTCTATTCTAGGGGTGAGATTCAATATACTGGCAAACTTGCTCATAGATTGATTGACACTATCTTTTACTAGTTTCAGAATGTCATCAAACCTTGGCTCGATACCCTCATCCTCCATACGGGAGCTTATCTTCACCCACTTCCTTTGCAGTCGAGTAGGTAGGCGTCTTGCTATTACTTCTAGTATAAAACTCGAGTTGATGCCACTCATGCAATTCATCGAAATCAAGGTATTCTTATAAGTCATAAGATTATCTAAGAACTCAGTAAGTGCCTTGGAGTCATCTTGAAGTTGACTGCCGTTACCTTTGACAGCTTCGTATACGATCCTTACAATCATCGGAGGTCTTCCAAACCTTTGACGTAGTATGCTCATAGCCTCGAAGTAGCCCTCTTTTGGCTTCATAAACTTACAGCACTGTATAGCTCTTGAAGCATCTCCAGCGCAATACCTCATCAAATACATTTACTTCATTTCATCACTTAATAGAAAACTACTCAGCATGATCTCAAACTCCTTTACAAATTGTAAATAATCAGCCGGGTTTCCATCGAAACACCGTGGTTCAAATTTAGGGAGTTTGATGTTCCTATTATCCCTGAACGGCGAAACAGTAACATCAACCATGTCATGCTTAACATCAGACACATCGTTACAATTAACAGACAAGTCACCATGACTTACCTTCCTGTTTGCATCCAAGACACTCTGTCCCTTCTTTGACCCAGGCATTGTTGAACTTGACCCAATTCCAAAAATGTTCCAGATATTGCTTGTTCAAAGAGGACTTGACCGGCACCAGGAAAGATGAACGGTGACTATCCAAACTTTCACCAACTGTCTGAATCCGCCAAAGTCTGTTTCTACCATCAGAAACTGTCAGTCACGTCTCGTAAACCGTTAATGCCCAGCTCTTGCTACACTCGGGCTCACGCTGTTCCTTGAAGTTTCTCAGAAACGCTTAGTAATAACGGACGAAAAAACCAAAACACCGATTGGCCACTCGAGAATTCTTTATTGTAACACCAACATATAAAAAATGTTTCCACTAAGGTCTGTGAACAAATATTACAATAATAAATCACAATATTACATCTGACGGTTTACTGTTGACTTCTTTCTGAACAGCGACCGATGAGACGATGACTGTCGTATTGATGCCTCCGCGAAAATTGGGGAAGTTGGTTTTGAGCAAACAACAATGAATTGATCGTTCAATCTTCAACTGCATTGACACTCCCCGGCAAAAAAGGGATCCATCCCTTTTTTCTTCACGACCAATACACGTTGACTTGGATGCCATTGCGAGAACCTGGGTCACATGGACAGAGCTGAAATGGAAAACAAACAGAAAAGCCAACACACCACAAGCATACTCACAGCACAATCTCACACATCAATGACGACCTGCGCCTTCCAGTTAAAGGCATCCCATTGCAACACAATCGCCACTTGCTAGAATGACTCTTGCAGAATGCAACGTGACCATAGCACCACCTCATGATACTCCACGCACATCCTCTTATCTACTCACTACCAATTACCACTGCAATCGCTTGTCACTCATTCTGCCTCAATTCTAGTAACGGTGACGTATGCGAGCCTCAGTCGTTTACACTCTCCCTCCCCGGCGTGTGGGACCGCAGCTAACAATTATCTCCGTGTGCATTTCATTCTCAGCAATAGCCTCCCCGGCGTATACGACCCATCTGCTGTCTTTAACATCAATCAATTCATTCACGGATGTAGAAGAGTGGAAACAACTTCAGAAGTAAGCACGACGAAAATTTTAACAAAATTATGCAATAAAACAAGGTACGAAAACAACAAGTAAACACAATGAATCCCAAAACACCAATTGATATGACACACCACACATATATACAAACAGTACACACAAACTCGCAGATCGTGTCTCGATGGAATTCCTTTGAAGAATTGCAGGACTTACACCAGTACGCCTACAACCCTTCTCAGGTTGACGATTGTAATTTGTGGAATGTCCGGACACACACAAGATTAACCAACAATTACAATAATTGGAACTCACACAATTATTTAACAAAAACATATGCACAATCAATACATCACATGTTGTGGATTCTGGCTTGACGAACTACCTTTGAAGAACTGTAGGACTTACAGCAGTACGCCTACATTCCTTCTCAGGTTGATGATCCAAGTGGAAGTCGTCCGGACACAATCACAATTACTAACAGCTAGATGACAGATGATATCAATTCAGTATATACAATATGAAAATGTGTACAAAATCACACACCAAGCACATTGGACTGCTCATTGATGCGCTACCCTTTGAAGAATTGTAGGACTTACAGCAGTACGCCTACAACCCTTCTCAGGTTGACGCCCTAGGTTGGAAAATCGTTGCAGAGTTCATTTGCTGACTTCCTTCTATCAGCTATATCCTCAAATCTGAACGGTAACACGCTCATGTCATTGTATCGTAGAATATAGATGACCAACAAACACACGACGTATCTGGTCAACCAAGCGTAGGCACAGAGTAATTTACACCAAAGATAATAGCATTCAAATAGTAACTTGAAACTAGAAATGCCTTTATTCATGCAAGTCAATTTAACAATTACTCTCTCGTTTACACTTGGCTTATCCTCTCTAAACTGAGCAATATATTTCGTCTTTTCAAATGCACCAATACTATTATAGTCATTGCACAAGATACTTGAGTTGATGGGCGTCTCTTTCATTGTGGATGACAACACCAACGATGACCGATTGATACCAGTTGATGAACTTAGCGGTGGATCAAAAGCTGTTGTTGCTCGGCTTTCAGAAATTTGTCTACCTGCAAGACCACCACCACTGGTGTCTTTTACTATCAGCTCAGGTTTAGCACTAGCATCTGATGATAGGTGGGCTACATGCTGATCACTCACACTGACGGTCTGACAAGTATGCATGCCTTCTGCAACTGCATCTGCATTTATTTCTACTTCACGTTCAAGTTGTACAGAACTTTTGTTCAACTCAGCAGTAGTAGGCATATCCCTCATCTCATCATGATCAACCAAAGACAACTGTGAAGTATCATGATCATTATCACGAATATTCACTTTACCGTCAACTTCATCATTTTCAAACTCTTTAATAACAGAAGTAGACAATTTTGGTTCCTCGTCGCAAATCCTAAAAGGTTTTTTAACTTCACTCTGACTAGTAATACCTTGTAAACTTGTAGGGTCAGAACTGGACTCTGAAGCAGTAACTCTATTCTGTGACACTCTATTCAACAATGGCTTACCAGTTGCAGCTACAGACTTCTTGACCGCACCTTTATCGTCACACAATTCGGAGTCAGGCGTGGAGTTTACATTTAGCCTATCACTGAACTTGCTCACTGGTTCACAGTTCACCTTTGTATGCACCTCTTGCAAACGTGTAAAACACAACCGTGCTTGTCTTGCATCTTGTAACTTATCTGTTGAGGATGTACTACGAAACCTGTTACACTCACTAGGTCTATATGCATTACTAGACATCATGGAGGCTTCTCGATATCCACCTCTTTGAGGCCTATTCGTCATCAATGATTGCATTTTACCCTCAGACTGCTCTATTCTAGGGGTGAGATTCAATATACTGGCAAACTTGCTCATAGATTGATTGACACTATCTTTTACTAGTTTCAGAATGTCATCAAACCTTGGCTCGATACCCTCATCCTCCATACGGGAGCTTATCTTCACCCACTTCCTTTGCAGTCGAGTAGGTAGGCGTCTTGCTATTACTTCTAGTATAAAACTCGAGTTGATGTCACTCATGCAATTCATCGAAATCAAGGTATTCTTATAAGTCATAAGATTATCTAAGAACTCAGTAAGTGCCTTGGAGTCATCTTGAAGTTGACTGCCGTTACCTTTGACAGCTTCGTATACGTTCCTTACAATCATCGGAGGTCTTCCAAACCTTTGACGTAGTATGCTCATAGCCTCGAAGTAGCCCTCTTTTGGCTTCATAAACTTACAGCACTGTATAGCTCTTGAAGCATCTCCAGCGCAATACCTCATCAAATACATTTACTTCATTTCATCACTTAATAGAAAACTACTCAGCATGATCTCAAACTCCTTTACAAATTGTAAATAATCAGCCGGGTTTCCATCGAAACACCGTGGTTCAAATTTAGGGAGTTTGATGTTCCTATTATCCCTGAACGGCGAAACAGTAACATCAACCATGTCATGCTTACCATCAGACACATCGTTACAATTAACAGACAAGTCACCATGACTTACCTTCCTGTTGGCATCCAAGACACTCTGTCCCTTCTTTGACCCAGGCATTGTTGAACTTGACCCAATTCCAAAAATGTTTCAGATATTGCTTGTTCAAAGAGGACTTGACCGGCACCAGGAATGATGAACGGTGACTATCCAAACTTTCACCAACTGTCTGAATCCGCCAAAGTCTGTTTCTACCATCAGAAACTGTCAGTCACGTCTCGTAAACCGTTAATGCCCAGCTCTTGCTACACTCGGACTCACGCTGTTCCTTGAAGTTTCTCAGAAACGCTTAGTAATAACGGACGAAAAAACCAAAACACCGATTGGCCACTCGAGAATTCTTTATTGTAACACCAACATATAAAAAATGTCTCCACTAAGGTCTGTGAACAAATATTACAATAATAAATCACAATATTACATCTGACGGTTTACTGTTGACTTCTTTCTGAACAGCGACCGATGAGACGATGACTGTCGTATTGATGCCTCCGCGAAAATTGGGGAAGTTGGTTTTGAGCAAACAACAATGAATTGATCGTTCAATCTTCAACTGCATTGACACTCCCCGGCAAAAAAGGGATCCATCCCTTTTTTCTTCACGACCAATACACGTTGACTTGGATGCCATTGCGAGAACCTGGGTCACATGGACAGAGCTGAAATGGAAAACAAACAGAAAAGCCAACACACCACAAGCATACTCACAGCACAATCTCACACATCAATGACGACCTCCGCCTTCCAGTTAAAGGCATCCCATTGCAACACAATCGCCACTGGCTAGAATGACTCTTTCAGAATGCAACGTGACCATAGCACCACCTCATGATACTCCACGCACATCCTCTTATCTACTCATTACCAATTACCACTGCAATCGCTTGTCACTCATTCTGCCTCAATTCTAGTAACGGTGACGTATGCGAGCCTCAGTCGTTTACACTCTCCCTCCCCGGCGTGTGGGACCGCAGCTAACAATTATCTCCGTGTGCATGTCACTCTCAGGAATATCCTCCCCGGCGTATACGACCCATCTGCTGTCTTTAACATCAATCAATTCATTCACGGATGTAGAAGAGTGGACACAACTTCATAAGTAAGCATGACGAAAGTTTTAACAAAATTATGCAATAAAAGAAGGTACAAAAACAACAAGTACACACAGTGAATCCCAAAACACCAATTGATATGTCACACCACACATATATACAAACAGTACACACAAACTCGCAGATCGTGTCTCGATGGAATTCCCTTGAAGAATTGCAGGACTTACACCAGTACGCCTACAACCCTTCTCAGGTTGACGATTGTAATTTGTGGAATGTCCGGACACACACAAGATTAACCAACAATTACAATAATTGGAACTCACACAATTATTTAACAAAAACATATGCACAATCAATACATCACATGTTGTGGATTCTGGCTTGACGAACTACCTTTGAAGAACTGTAGGACTTACAGCAGTACGCCTACATTCCTTCTCAGGTTGATGATCCAAGTGGAAGTCGTCCGGACACAATCACAATTACTAACAGCTAGATGACAGATGATATCAATTCAGTATATACAATATGAAAATGTGTACAAGATCACACACCGAGCACATTGGACTGCTCATTGATGTGCTACCCTTTGAAGAATTGTAGGACTTACAGCAGTACGCCTACAACCCTTCTCAGGTTGACGCCCTAGGTTGGAAAATCGTTGCAGAGTTCATTTGCTGACTTCCTTCTATCAGCTATATCCTCAAATCTGAACGGTAACACGTTCATGTCATTGTACCGTAGAATAAAGATGACCAACAAACACACGACGTATCTGGTCAACCAAGCGTAGGCACAGAGTAATTTACACCAAAGACAATAGCATTCAATTAGTAACTTGAAACTAGAAATGCCTTTATTCATGCAAGTCAATTTAACAATTACTCTCTCGTTTACACTTGGCTTATCCTCTCTAAACTGAGCAATATATTTCGTCTTTTCGAATGCACCAATACTATTATAGTCATTGTACAAGATACTTGAGTTGATGGGCGTCTCTTCCATTGTGGATGACAACACCAACGATGACCGATTGATACCAGTTGATGAACGTAGCGGTGGATCAAAAGCTGTTGTTGCTCGGCTTTCAGAAATTTGTCTACCTGGAAGACCACCACCACTGGTGTCCTTTACTATCAGCTCAGGTTTAGCACTAGCATCTGATGATAGGTGGGCTACATGCTGATCACTCACACTGACGGTCTGACAAGTATGCATGCCTTCTGCAACTGCATCTGCATTTATTTCCACTTCACGTTCAAGTTGTACAGAACTTTTGTTCAACTCAGCAGTAGTAGGCATATCTATCATCTCATCATGATCAACCAAAGACAACTGTGAAGTATCATGATCATTATCACGAATATTCACTTTACCGTCAACTTCATCATTTTCAAACTCTTTAATAACAGAAGTAGACAATTTTGGTTCCTCGTCGCAAATCCTAAAAGGTTTTTTAACTTCACTCTGACTAGTAATACCTTGTAAACTTGTAGGGTCAGAACTGGACTCTGAAGCAGTAACTCTATTCTGTGACACTCTATTCAACAATGGCTTACCAGTTGCAACTACAGACTTCTTGACCGCACCTTTATCGCCACACAATTCGGAGTCAGGCGTGGAGTTTACATTTAGCCTATCACTGAACTTGCTCACTGGTTCACAGTTCACCTTTGTATGCACCTCTTGCAAACGTGTAAAACACAACCGTGCTTGTCTTGTATCTTGTAACTTATCTGTTGAGGATGTACTACGAAACCTGTTACACTCACTAGGTCTATATGCATTACTAGACATCATGGAGGCTTCTCGATATCCACCTCTTTGAGGCCTATTCGTCATCAATGATTGCATTTTACCCTCAGACTGCTCTATTCTAGGGGTGAGATTCAATATACTGGCAAACTTGCTCATAGATTGATTGACACTATCTTTTACTAGTTTCAGAATGTCATCAAACCTTGGCTCGATACCCTCATCCTCCATACGGGAGCTTATCTTCACCCACTTCCTTTGCAGTCGAGTAGGTAGGCGTCTTGCTATTACTTCTAGTATAAAACTCAAGTTGATGCCACTCATGCAATTCATCGAAATCAAGGTATTCTTATAAGTCATAAGATTATCTAAGAACTCAGTAAGTGCCTTGGAGTCATCTTGAAGTTGACTGCCGTTACCTTTGACAGCTTCGTATACGATCCTTACAATCATCGGAGGTCTTCCAAACCTTTGACGTAGTATGCTCATAGCCTCGAAGTAGCCCTCTTTTGGCTTCATAAACTTACAGCACTGTATAGCTCTTGAAGCATCTCCAGCGCAATACCTCATCAAATACATTTACTTCATTTCATCACTTAATAGAAAACTACTCAGCATGATCTCAAACTCCTTTACAAATTGTAAATAATCAGCCGGGTTTCCATCGAAACACCGTGGTTCAAATTTAGGGAGTTTGATGTTCCTATTATCCCTGAACGGCGAAACAGTAACATCAACCATGTCATGCTTACCATCAGACACATCGTTACAATTAACAGACAAGTCACCATGACTTACCTTCCTGTTGGCATCCAAGACACTCTGTCCCTTCTTTGACCCAGGCATTGTTGAACTTGACCCAATTCCAAAAATGTTTCAGATATTGCTTGTTCAAAGAGGACTTGACCGGCACCAGGAATGATGAACGGTGACTATCCAAACTTTCACCAACTGTCTGAATCCGCCAAAGTCTGTTTCTACCATCAGAAACTGTCAGTCACGTCTCGTAAACCGTTAATGCCCAGCTCTTGCTACACTGGGACTCACGCTGTTCCTTGAAGTTTCTCAGAAACGCTTAGTAATAACGGACGAAAAAACCAAAACACCGATTGGCCACTCGAGAATTCTTTATTGTAACACCAACATATAAAAAATGTCTCCACTAAGGTCTGTGAACAAATATTACAATAATAAATCACAATATTACATCTGACGGTTTACTGTTGACTTCTTTCTGAACAGCGACCGATGAGACGATGACTGTCGTATTGATGCCTCCGCGAAAATTGGGGAAGTTGGTTTTGAGCAAACAACAATGAATTGATCGTTCAATCTTCAACTGCATTGACACTCCCCGGCAAAAAAGGGATCCATCCCTTTTTTCTTCACGACCAATACACGTTGACTTGGATGCCATTGCGAGAACCTGGGTCACATGGACAGAGCTGAAATGGAAAACAAACAGAAAAGCCAACACACCACAAGCATACTCACAGCACAATCTCACACATCAATGACGACCTCCGCCTTCCAGTTAAAGGCATCCCATTGCAACACAATCGCCACTTGCTAGAATGACTCTTTCAGAATGCAACGTGACCATAGCACCACCTCATGATACTCCACGCACATCCTCTTATCTACTCATTACCAATTACCACTGCAATCGCTTGTCACTCATTCTGCCTCAATTCTAGTAACGGTGACGTATGCGAGCCTCAGTCGTTTACACTCTCCCTCCCCGGCGTGTGGGACCGCAGCTAACAATTATCTCCGTGTGCATGTCACTCTCAGGAATATCCTCCCCGGCGTATACGACCCATCTGCTGTCTTTAACATCAATCAATTCATTCACGGATGTAGAAGAGTGGACACAACTTCATAAGTAAGCATGACGAAAGTTTTAACAAAATTATGCAATAAAAGAAGGTACAAAAACAACAAGTACACACAGTGAATCCCAAAACACCAATTGATATGTCACACCACACATATATACAAACAGTACACACAAACTCGCAGATCGCGTCTCGATGGAATTCCCTTGAAGAATTGCAGGACTTACACCAGTACGCCTACAACCCTTCTCAGGTTGACGATTGTAATTTGTGGAATGTCCGGACACACACAAGATTAACCAACAATTACAATAATTGGAACTCACACAATTATTTAACAAAAACATATGCACAATCAATACATCACATGTTGTGGATTCTGGCTTGACGAACTACCTTTGAAGAACTGTAGGACTTACAGCAGTACGCCTACATTCCTTCTCAGGTTGATGATCCAAGTGGAAGTCGTCCGGACACAATCACAATTACTAACAGCTAGATGACAGATGATATCAATTCAGTATATACAATATGAAAATGTGTACAAGATCACACACCGAGCACATTGGACTGCTCATTGATGTGCTACCCTTTGAAGAATTGTAGGACTTACAGCAGTACGCCTACAACCCTTCTCAGGTTGACGCCCTAGGTTGGAAAATCGTTGCAGAGTTCATTTGCTGACTTCCTTCTATCAGCTATATCCTCAAATCTGAACGGTAACACGTTCATGTCATTGTACCGTAGAATAAAGATGACCAACAAACACACGACGTATCTGGTCAACCAAGCGTAGGCACAGAGTAATTTACACCAAAGACAATAGCATTCAATTAGTAACTTGAAACTAGAAATGCCTTTATTCATGCAAGTCAATTTAACAATTACTCTCTCGTTTACACTTGGCTTATCCTCTCTAAACTGAGCAATATATTTCGTCTTTTCAAATGCACCAATACTATTATAGTCATTGTACAAGATACTTGAGTTGATGGGCGTCTCTTCCATTGTGGATGACAACACCAACGATGACCGATTGATACCAGTTGATGAACGTAGCGGTGGATCAAAAGCTGTTGTTGCTCGGCTTTCAGAAATTTGTCTACCTGGAAGACCACCACCACTGGTGTCCTTTACTATCAGCTCAGGTTTAGCACTAGCATCTGATGATAGGTGGGCTACATGCTGATCACTCACACTGACGGTCTGACAAGTATGCATGCCTTCTGCAACTGCATCTGCATTTATTTCCACTTCACGTTCAAGTTGTACAGAACTTTTGTTCAACTCAGCAGTAGTAGGCATATCTATCATCTCATCATGATCAACCAAAGACAACTGTGAAGTATCATGATCATTATCACGAATATTCACTTTACCGTCAACTTCATCATTTTCAAACTCTTTAATAACAGAAGTAGACAATTTTGGTTCCTCATCGCAAATCCTAAAAGGTTTTTTAACTTCACTCTGACTAGTAATACCTTGTAAACTTGTAGGGTCAGAACTGGACTCTGAAGCAGTAACTCTATTCTGTGACACTCTATTCAACAATGGCTTACCAGTTGCAGCTACAGACTTCTTGACCGCACCTTTATCGCCACACAATTCGGAGTCAGGCGTGGAGTTTACATTTAGCCTATCACTGAACTTGCTCACTGGTTCACAGTTCACCTTTGTATGCACCTCTTGCAAACGTGTAAAACACAACCGTGCTTGTCTTGTATCTTGTAACTTATCTGTTGAGGATGTACTACGAAACCTGTTACACTCACTAGGTCTATATGCATTACTAGACATCATGGAGGCTTCTCGATATCCACCTCTTTGAGGCCTATTCGTCATCAATGATTGCATTTTACCCTCAGACTGCTCTATTCTAGGGGTGAGATTCAATATACTGGCAAACTTGCTCATAGATTGATTGACACTATCTTTTACTAGTTTCAGAATGTCATCAAACCTTGGCTCGATACCCTCATCCTCCATACGGGAGCTTATCTTCACCCACTTCCTTTGCAGTCGAGTAGGTAGGCGTCTTGCTATTACTTCTAGTATAAAACTCAAGTTGATGCCACTCATGCAATTCATCGAAATCAAGGTATTCTTATAAGTCATAAGATTATCTAAGAACTCAGTAAGTGCCTTGGAGTCATCTTGAAGTTGACTGCCGTTACCTTTGACAGCTTCGTATACGATCCTTACAATCATCGGAGGTCTTCCAAACCTTTGACGTAGTATGCTCATAGCCTCGAAGTAGCCCTCTTTTGGCTTCATAAACTTACAGCACTGTATAGCTCTTGAAGCATCTCCAGCGCAATACCTCATCAAATACATTTACTTCATTTCATCACTTAATAGAAAACTACTCAGCATGATCTCAAACTCCTTTACAAATTGTAAATAATCAGCCGGGTTTCCATCGAAACACCGTGGTTCAAATTTAGGGAGTTTGATGTTCCTATTATCCCTGAACGGCGAAACAGTAACATCAACCATGTCATGCTTACCATCAGACACATCGTTACAATTAACAGACAAGTCACCATGACTTACCTTCCTGTTGGCATCCAAGACACTCTGTCCCTTCTTTGACCCAGGCATTGTTGAACTTGACCCAATTCCAAAAATGTTTCAGATATTGCTTGTTCAAAGAGGACTTGACCGGCACCAGGAATGATGAACGGTGACTATCCAAACTTTCACCAACTGTCTGAATCCGCCAAAGTCTGTTTCTACCATCAGAAACTGTCAGTCACGTCTCGTAAACCGTTAATGCCCAGCTCTTGCTACACTGGGACTCACGCTGTTCCTTGAAGTTTCTCAGAAACGCTTAGTAATAACGGACGAAAAAACCAAAACACCGATTGGCCACTCGAGAATTCTTTATTGTAACACCAACATATAAAAAATGTTTCCACTAAGGTCTGTGGACAAATAATACAATAATAAATCACAATATTACATCTGACGGTTTACTGTTGACTTCTTTCTGAACAGCGACCGATGAGACGATGACTGTCGTATTGATGCCTCCGCGAAAATTGGGGAAGTTGGTTTTGAGCAAACAACAATGAATTGATCGTTCAATCTTCAACTGCATTGACAGCATCATCTACATTGAAGTCGGCGACCAACTGTCTCATCTGTCGTAACAATTGTGTGTGCTTCCTGTCTCCAATTTGAACATCACGAAAGAGTTCCTGCACTTTTTGTTTGTCTGTGAGTGCAACTCGCTTAATTAGTGCTTGCTTGATCCGTTCATACAAGTCATGGGACGGATCCATGAGAACGTTTGAAACCTCTTCCATAACATTTTGACGGATACTCACAATTACCCAGTGTACTTTCGTTTCCTGTGAGTGTATATGTTTGAGAGTGAACAAAGCTTCTACATGGTTGAAGCAAGCAACAGGACGATGTGTCCATAAGGTGGGGAGTTGCAAGGTTATAGCCATCTGCGAAGCACTGTTGTCAGTCATTTTGGGGACAGTAGGATATACTAACGGGGTAATACGACAAAAACACGTGCGAAAAAAATCGAATAAAAATTAATAATTCCATGCGAAAAATATATACAAAAATGTAGTCAATATGAAAAAGAACTAAAAACACGTCAAGCTATAATGGAGGGAAACGATGAATACACGGGCTCACCACTTGTAAGAACTCTATTACGGCTTAGAGTGGACCTATACTCTAAACTCCCTTACAGACTTCTTCACCGTTTTGCGACCTTAGCAGTACACTACTCGACGCACAAATACTGACGAACTGTATCGCGGTAAAAAGACTTGATGTGACAAGGGTACCTGGGAGAATTATATTTTATTCGACGAAATATAAAATTCAATAAATAAAGAAGTCGTACGACTTATCTGCAGATGTTGCTGGAGGTAGGCTCGGAGAGTGTGCAGAAAGAGAGCACAACCAGAGAGCGAACCAATGAACGTACAGAAGAGTCACAACTCAAAAGACAAAAAGTGTAATACCATGGGTGAGCGAGTTTAAACAAAAGTTCAAAGGTACAATCTGCACTACGGACTAATCACCAGAGAGTTGAGGCAACAGAAACAAAGGATTCCTGAAGCACAGGCACCTGCGACGTCTCGAGAAATTCTGCAAACGGTCGCAAAACTGGCGGCGAACAGCAATACTCTGACAATAGGAGTTCTCTTGAAAGCGTAGATTGCGCTGCGACCGAGTGGTGCCTCTCCAGGTCTTCTGAAAATGGATCCTGAAATCGCAGCGGACATGCTCACATCACTACTAGAGTAATTTCGGGAGGAAGGAGTGGTAACCACTGACTCGAAGAAAGGTGTGGTGGACCTTTTACTCTGTTAGCTTAGTTACCCAAATTGAAATAGAAAATAAAATACCAAATTAGTTTAGTTACGGGAAGAATATATTAAAGTTTCGTTACTTGGGTTTACAAAGATCCAAAATCCACAATAAACGTGATAGACTCCAGGTGCTGCGGGAAGACTGCTCCAGTACTAATTCTCCAATGTTGACGTTGCCGGAGGTCGACCAAAGTACGTAGGAAGAAACTACGGTGCTCCTGCAAAAATTTGAGATAGAAAGCAGGTGATTAAAATTGATCGACGGCAGTTGAGATGGTGGAGAAGACGGAGAGTCGAAGGCAGAACTATATATTTATTCAAAACCCGAGGTAAAGTCCAAAGTACAGAGTTTATGGTTAAAACAAAGTAGTGTACAATATGTTCATTTCTTACATAGTAGTAAAATTTGGATAAGTTTATTTTTGAGGACTCCACAGGGCTTCCCCTCTTAGAGGTCCGGAGGACCATCAGTACTGTCCTCGTGGACGATTACATGAATATAAGCAATATAAATAAGGGATAATGTCAACAATAAGGATAAAAAAAAATAACATCAACAACAATAAGGATACAAAGTTAGATCAGGATGTATGGAATGCATCCGTGTCGTATAAAGTTTAGCACATACAAGCACATACAGGAATTTAAAAAAAATCAAAACTTGTTATAATTTTAAATAAAAAATTTATGTACATAATAAACCATGACATGTTCGTTAACATTTGTGAAATTCATATATAAATAGATATATACATATACTTGGTGAATGCGTGTGCTTGCAGTACAGTTAACGAACAGCAAACAATAATACTAATAAATATTAATGGTTATAATGAAATGAATGTCAACAACAATAGTAATGAGAAGAATGTCTAAATGAGGTTAACGTTTATGTCAGTCAATAAAATGAACATAGCGGGCAGGTTTACAGATCTGCCGCCCACTGCGTGTCTGTACAGGGGGAAGAGTGAAGAGCGGGAGAGTTGGAGTTGCATTGACTTTCTGATTGTTTATTGGTGTCGGCGTTGCTAGTGTTTCATATTCGCTGTCGGTGTACGCTGGTTTAAGACGGTCGATAGAAACAGTCTCCGGTTTACCATGTTTGTTCAGCGTGAAGTATTTATCGGTGCGTTTAAGTACTAGAAAAGGACCTTCATATGGATGTTGTAAACCTTTTCTAATGGCATCGACGCGAACAAATACAAATTTGCTAGTGAGTAGATTCTTATTAACTTGAGCTTTCTGAAGTGATTGGCGAGGGGCTACTGGTCGAAGCTGAAGCATATGCTGGGTAAGGCGGTTGGTGAAGTCGGAGATATTTACTTCAGTTGAATCATTAGACGGAACTAACTGACCAGGCAATGTGAGGGTAGTACCATACACAAGTTGAGCTGGTGTACATCCCAAATCTTCTTTTACAGTTGATCGGATACTGAGAAGAACTAATGGTAGGTGTTCACTCCACTTAGATGAGTCAGCTTGTGCCATAAGCGAGCTTTTCAGTTGTCGATGGAAACGTTCCACCAGACCATTCGCTGCAGGATGATAAGCTGTAGTGGAGATATGGTTCACTCCAAGGAGTCTCGTAAACTCTCGAAACAGAGTTGATTGAAATTGAGCTCCTCGGTCTGTTGTAATAGTTGTGGGTACTCCGTAGTTTGACACCCAGCGATCTAAGAAAACCAAAGCGATATTTTCTGCAGATATATCGTTGAGTGGACAAGCAATAGCCCATCGGGTAAATCGATCAATCGCAGTAAGTATATGAGTAAATCCTCTGGATGGCGGTAATGGTCCAATAATATCTATATGAACGTGTTGAAATCGTTTATCCGGTAAATTGAACTGTTTTGGAGGTGTGACGGTATGATGATGTACCTTGGATCTTTGACATTGCAAGCATTGGCGGGCCCATTTCCGAATATCGGAGTTCATCTTGGGCCAAACAAAACGCTCGCTGATTAACTTGACCGTAGCACGCACTCCAGGATGAGACAATGAATGTAGATGTTCAAACAAAGGTTTTCGACAACTTAGTGGAACAAAAGGTCTATGAACGCCCGTTGAAACGTCGCAGACGATAGTTGTATCAGACAGGGGAATAGGTACATCCTGCAACTGTAGGGAGGAGTTTCGTCTACAAGTATGGAGTTCGGCGTCATTTTTCTGCAGCTTGGCAATATTGTCTAAGCTAATATCTATCGAAGATAGGTGATTAACGTCACATCGAGACAAAGAATCGGCTACGATATTGGAATCTCCTTTGATGAACTGGATGTCTGTTGAGAATTGTGAGATGTAATCCAGTTGTCTGGCTTCTCTCGGAGAGTGTCTGTCCAACGAAGTGGTGAAAGCATAACAAAGAGGCTTATGGTCGGTTAAGATAGTAAAATGTCGACCTTGTAGTAAGAAGCTGAAATGTTTCACTGCTAGGTAGATGGCTAACAGTTCTCTGCCAAAAGTGCTGTAACGAGTTTGCGCAGGTTCCAACTTCTTGGAGAAGAAAGCAAGTGGAGTGGTGTCATTATTGAACTTTTGTTGTAAAACTGCTCCCACTGCTACCTGCGATGCATCTGTACATAAAATGAGTGAAGCTTCTGGGTTGATGTGAGATAACATTACAACGTTGGATAAGGCATCTTTTGCATTATTAAATGCTGCTTTTGCTTCTTCAGACCACTGAAATTTCTTCGAATTGCATCTAAGTAGGTCGGTCAGTGGCTGAACTATGGAGGCACATGATGGAATAAAACGTCGGTAGAAGTTGAACATCCCGAGAAAACGTCTAAGTTTCTTTAAGGAATCAGGTTCGGGAAAGTTCTTAATAGTTTTTATCTTATCTTCGGTAGGTCTGATGCCTTCGGCAGTTATTCGATGTCCTAAGAATTCAATGGAAGGGGAACCAAAAATACATTTCTTTGGATTGATAACAACTCCAAATTGTTCAAACCTTTGAAATAACTAGCTTAAGTGTTCCATATGTTCTTCCATCGATGAGCTGGCAATTAAGACATCGTCGATATATACAAAGACGAAATCAAGACCTTGGGTAACTTGGTCCATAAAACGCTGAAATGTTTGAGCAGCATTCTTTAGTCCGAAAGGCATTCTCAAGAATTCGAATAATCCAAAAGGCGTGATAATTGCTGTTTTTGCAATGTCTTCTGGAGCGACTGGTATTTGATGATATGCCCTGACCAAGTCAACTTTAGTAAAAATGGTCTTTCCATGTAAGGTCAAGGAGAAGTCGTGGAGATGAGGTATAGGATAACGGTCTGGGACCGTAGCGTTATTCAAAGCGCGATAATCTCCACATGGTCGCCAGTCGTGATTAGTTTTAGGTACCATATGCAAAGGTGAAGACCATGGACTGTTAGATGGTCGTATGATGCCTAGCTGCATCATATGTTCGAATTCCGACTTAGCTGCTGCTAGTTTATCGGGTGGTAACCGTCGTGGACGTGCCTTCACAGGTTGTCCTGTTGTGATGATCTTATGCGTAACTGTATGAGATATATATATATCTTCGACGTTGCATGACGATTTAAGGATTTTAGGAAATCGTTGCAGTAAGGCAGAGAACATTTCACTCTCCGGCTTTTCTATACAGATGCTATGAACAGAGTAGTCACATGTAATACCGTGGATCTTGAGTTGGGTGCAATTGTCAACCAGGTTTTTCTTGCTGATATCAACTAACAGATTGAAGTGACTTAGGAAGTCTGCACCTAGTATAGCGTGACGTATGTCAGCTACTATGAAGATCCATGTGAAACGTCGGCGTAGTCCTAGGTTTAAAATCATTGACTGTTCGCCATACGTCTGTATGTTGGTTTGGTTGGCAGCACGAAGTGAAAGTTTACCAGGTATTTTTGCTGATCGCCTGGATAGTGAGGGGGGAATAACACTGACCTCGGCGCCTGTATCTACCAGGAATAATGTGCCGTTAGTCAAATCCCTCACATAGAAAAGGCGACTGGGGTGATTGCCAGTAACAGCCGTCGCCATTACTGTCTGGCTGGGGAGTTTCCCTGAATTGTGTTACCACTGTTGTGCATGCACGGTCGAAGACACTTCAGGGCATTATGCCCATAACTCCTATGATACCAACAAATGTTACGGCTTTGAGACGGTGTTCTAGAACGTCTTCTAGATCTTGATTGCCGTTGCTTAGATACCGAATGTGACTGGCTCCTTTGTGCTCGAAGCTCGGACACTTCCAGTCGTAAGTCTTACATTTGAGATGTTAACTGCGAAAGTAAACAAAACAGTGGTGCGTCCTTCATAGATGTGGAATCCGGCAAGGCGGTAACAGAAGAGTTCTGTATCACTTCGCCTATATGAAGTTCTTCGGGAATAGTGATACGTTTATATGGAGCCATTGTCAAAAAAATATTTAAGTATACAGATATACAAAATAGCAAAACTTTTGGTAACAAAAATTAAAGCAATGCGAGTTTATAAGGCTAAAATAGCAACGAAAATGTTCAAAACGAGTTAACTATCGAAACAAAAAGGTTCGAATACGGGTTAACCATAAAAAAGGTTCGAAACGGGCTCACCAATTATTGTGATGGACCTTTTACTCTGTTAGCTTAGTTACCCAAATTGAAATAGAAAATAAAATACCAAATTAGTTTAGTTACGGGAAGAATATATTAAAGTTTCGTTACTTCGGTTTACAAAGATCCAAAATCCACAATAAACGTGATAGACTCCAGGTGCTGCGGGAAGACTGCTCCAGTACTAATTCTCCAATGTTGACGTTCCCGGAGGTCGACCAAAGTACGTAGGAAGAACTACGGTGCTCCTGCAAAAATTTGAGATAGAAAGCAGGTGATGAAAATTGATCGGCGACAGTTGAGACGGTGGAGAAGACGGAGAGTAGAAGGCAGAACTATATATTTATTCAAAACCCGAGGTAAAGTCCAAAGTACAGAGTTTATGGTTAAAACAAAGTAGTGTACAATATGTTCATTTCTTACATAGTAGTAAAATTTGGATAAGTTTATTTTTGAGGACTTCACAAAGGTCATCTTGACAAACTGCCAAAGAAGCACGATCCAGGTCTTTACAAAGTGTTTTGTGGAATCATGCTCCTGTACATAGCGTGTAGAATGTTAAATCGCGTCATCCTATAGAGACTCAAAGATGCTCTTGGTGCAGAACTCTACCAGGAACAAGCTGGACTCAGTAAGGCGTACCATGTGCCTACCAGATTGTAAAGCCACTCACCACTATCAAGAATAGAATAGAGTAGCAGTCGAATCTCCACCTTAACTTAACTTGCAAACCTCATCCAACAACTAAGTGATAACACCATGTTGCAAGTAATCCATGACGAAATAACATAGCGAATCCTTTAAAGGGAATGCAGAAATAAAACAAAGTTGCTTACTATCATCAATGATATTTCAGACTGTTGTAGAGTGGACATGTGGTAGAACTTGGGGGAAGAGAAGACACAATTACGTTGGACCAGTGAGAATACTCTAGATGATGTGGATTTCGCAGACGATTTATGTTCAATGTCACACAGAACCGTAGACTTGCAGGCGAAAACCGACAAACTGTCTGAAGAGGCTGGCTTCCAAGACAGGAATTCGAGTGAATATAGAGAAGGTAGAAGTGATGAACATAACCTACCACCACCACCGCCAGCAACAACAAACACCAGTCACTATCGGTGGAAGGGGTTTGAAGGGAGTCACTTTTCCGTTTATCTAGACAGCATCGTTCCAATTACCGGTGGCATGGGTGGGGACGTGAAAGGCAGGGTGAAAAAAGCGTGACAACACTCTGAATTTAGTTTGGAAATCTTCTGCACTCAGAACTAAAAACAAGATTCAGATTTCCAACAAAAATGTTAGGTTAGTTCATCTACATGATCCAGAGATTTGGCGTGTCATGAAGAGCAGTTCTAACAGGCTGCAGATATTTATCAACAGCTGCTTTCAATCCATACTGAAGATCAGATTGCTCCCTCAGAAAGGACTAGCAAGCAGCAACTCTGACAGTGAATTAACCAAGAACCTGTTGCCCAACAAATATGCTGAAAAAATTAGGAATCGATCAGTTGCACGTTGAAGAGATCGATTAGTGACATCAAGCATCAGACCTTCGAGTGAAAGGCAGATGCAGGACGGCGAATTGAATGTCGAAGTGTGACATGAAGGGTATAGTGTGAGGAGGAAACGGTAGCTTATGAATAATCGGGAATTGCAGAGAACAGGGTGAAATGGACATCTGCTGTCCAGGCCCTAGGGAATAATAATAATGGTATTTGTAATCACATGCTGAATACAGCTGAAGGATGCGTTGTTTGATTTTTTCTTTAACCCATCATACGCTAGATTTATATCGGTATGCCGCGTTCCATTTCCACCAGTATTATGTGTCATATGTCTAGAGTCCTGTATAAGGACTATCACCAGCTGATAGGCCTACAAATCAGGTGATCTGTTCCGTAGGTTTGTGTCGTCTTCATAGCTTTCTTCAACCGAAATGCATTTTAGATGTTCTGTGGCTAAAAACACACGAAAGTGAAGATGGAAAGCCAACTCAGTTTGACATTTTATTTGAATAGAGTAAACATGCTAGACCACATATAACGTATGAAGAAAGCCTACCAATTATGATAAGGGATATCAAGTGGTTTAAATGATGTGCGCATGTACGAACACATCCTAGTCAAATTTATACGGACAGTATATGAAAATAATGAAACCCTTGTACCATTGTTTAACTTTTTGTCCAGAGAGAAGTTCGAAAGGAAACATACATGGTATTCATTCTATAAATAAGTCGGAGTATTCGTTCAGAAGTGTGATAAAAAGCCGTATAAGGGTGGTCACAACTTATTTCAAACAGTTTATAGTCAGTAAATACTTCCATCCATATGAATACTAGCAACATTGTTCGTCTAAAACATGCGGTATGGCACGCATTTCAAGTGTAGTACTATGCTATTTTTTGGCTGTTATTTGCTTTGACATACCTGTAAAAATCTAGTGAAAACAGTCCTTTCAAAATAAGTTGAACTCTTCATTTTTAGTGTGATTGTGTTCTCTGGACTGGGTAAATCTATTGGGAAGCTTTCATTGTCAATCTTGGCATCATCGTATACTTCCGTGAGAACTCATTTCGTTTCATAGGGTTCTTTCCAGCTACACACAGTGCAAATAACAAAACACATTAGATGTCAGTCTGATATAATTTCTGATATACTTTAAATGAATAGCCGGGTCATTTTGGAGGAGAAGAATACTAACATCAAAAACGCAATGTGTGATGTTGGGATAACAAAATGACTTAAAAAGCAAAATATGTCAATCAAACAGGATGTAATGAAATCAACAGGATTATATTTCCTATGAGAAATACATGGAGAGATACATTACTGATAGCTATATTACAATGAATTAATCATAGCAAAAGCAAAGGTAAAAGCATCTTACAAGTCAGTTTCAGATAAGTATTGGGTGGAAGGAGTATGAGGGATTGAAAATTGAGGCGACACTGGATTACATTTCAATTTCGTCACCATAATAAACAATTAGTTATGAGAGACAGAAATCAAAGATATGAGAAATTGAAATACAGTTAACAATGATACTGATAATAATAATAATAATAATAATAATAATAATAATAGGGACAAAAGCAGAAGTCTCAAGTGCAGTGCAGATACTGATTTCAGAAAGGCATTCGACAGAGCTGAGCAAAAGATAATGTAGAGACTACTTCAACACTACGGCGTGCAGCACCCAAATCTTTATCAAACACATTTAACAGCTGACTAAATGACAATTCCATATGTCACGTGATTGCTAGTGGAAAACTCAGTGGGGTGTTCGAAGTGAATACCCGAGTGAGACAAAACAGACTGTCTGTTTTCACTGATGATAAATCTAAGTGTGATGGACTGGATTATGCGTCTACTGTGCACAAGGAGTGAGAATATAGGTTTAAAGGTTGACGATAGAGACGTTCGCGAACAGTACTGGGTATACTAACGCAAGATCTTATACTGACAACTTCTAACTTATTTTATTCTCGCGTACCAAAAGCAAACCAAAAGACTGCAATCGGTTGTCCAAATTACGATATATATTTCGGAACCAAATCGCGGATTGAAGCGGAAGCTAAGCCAGCTAGTTATCGTGCACGAAAGTGACACGACGGAGTACCAAATGGCGGGGATGCTTGACCGAAAGCCTTCAGCTAAACAAGTCGACTTAAACTCTAAGGGTCAGCATCCAGTGTTCACTGATAATTCTTATAGTCAATAATTTTGGGGTATTATTTACCGCTACACAGGAATACGATGGACTGATGAGAAGACTCCGGAAGATCTGGATTTCACAGATTGTAAATCTATAAGTCACTAAATTCGACCAGGGGCACATCTGTTCATAAATTTATAATGAAATTAAGCAAAAATGAGGCCAATAGCCATCCCTGATGGCCACTAGTGGTTATTACCACTGCACACGAAAAATGCCTCTCCGTAAGCTCTTACACGGATGGGTGGGTTCGGGTATAGTGTTTTGATTAGTGTGATGTACTTATCCTGACGACTGCACCCGGCCAGACATTTCTGTAGCACCTCTTAGTGGATGAGGTCAATAGCTGTCTTCAGGTGAAGAAATATGACAACTGTTGAAGGCCAGTAAGTATGCCTATACTTCAGTAATTATCAAAGGGTGAGTGAATCATCCTTACACCCTGATATAGGCTTAAAGAGCAGCAGAATCAGTGTTCTTGTATTTATCAAATGAGATGAATCATCGAGAATTCACTAGTATTTATTAGTGTGAGAAGCGATAGCAAGAATTCTACAATGCTCAATGGAGTGAGTAAACTACGAAAATTCAATACGTAACGATTTCAATTGTTATAATGTGTAGTTAAAAATGACTGACACTAATTGCCCTCAATCAAACACTGGAGGTTTATTTCTGCCGGATAAGTCTATCCACTTTCCTATTATTGTGTAAAACATAAGTTTATGCATATTACAAATAACAAAACAATAATGGCAATGATAACGACACCCATTTCGAGTATTAAATTGACTGACACAGTCGGGACAAATCTTCTTCATAGCATTCGTGACTCATGATTGATTTCCTCTAAAAATAATATTGCTAAGGAATATAGTTCAGAAGAGTCCACACACAGCATATACAAAACAGAGTTTAGCAAATGAATTAGAATTAAGCAAAATTCACAGAGGAACTTTTCTCCTGGAACAAGGGAACTTCACTGTTGCTTGTATCGTTCTTACAGCGTCAATTACTTAGCTGGTGCTTGTACGGATAGAGGAAGAGACGTAACAGATTTGAAAAAAATACTGAATTGTTATACATTTTTAATTAACATTGATGGAACGAATCCGAATAGCGAAACACAACTGACGTAAATTGTAGTTACTGAGAATTTTCACTAAATACAATGCAGAGAAGTAATTTATTCAGATTTTTAAACGTCAGTCAAACGACAGGGTACATGATTCCCAATCTAGTGTGATCAGTTTGAATTGGAAACAGATGACTGACTGTCCCGTTAGTTATCAGGTTGTATGAAGATATTTAGGCTGACAGATGAATCATAGAAGTGCACATCTGATTAGGACTAGTAGAAATTCATATTCATAAAGAATACAGTCGAATAATTTTGCTTGTGAATTTGAGAAGGTTCTTGTGGGAATCAGCGACAGTTGTACTCTGGCAGTTGGGCTGGAAACAGCCATGTACATCTACTACTCTCTGGTCTGTTCATATAAAATAAGTCTGAAATAACATCTTTATGTAGACGTCAGACACTATACATATTTTAGCTAGCATACAGACGGCACTATTCCTACTTCTTGTCACTCCATCAGTGGTTTGAGATACCTAATTAATGACCTTCATGTCTTATACAATTCTCATTCAAATTACTTCGAGCAGACAATGACAAAGAAATAAAATACAGATGTTATGGTGAACCACTTCAACTTAACCGAATTACAAACCTTGATGAACTTAAATCGCGAGAGAGAGAGAGACAACGGGATATGTTCATAACTGAGGTCAAAGCTTTGAGAACAAGACAATAACAGAGATCCTGGTCACAACGAAGTTGATCCGCTGTCCTCTGAATTCAACTGACAATATACTCCTCGCATTTCACTTGTAATCCGTGAAATGCTATTGAAATGACTACGTAGGCGTAAAACACCAAACATGTTGGGAAGAGTTTATTTCTTGCCAAACAGTTTTCATTTACATTCTTTGCTAACAGTTGTGGGTATTGTACAATGATAATTTCTAAAAATGATACAGTCTAGTGTTAAGATAGACTGTAATACAAAAAACCAGTTAGGTACATAATTGTCTTTTTCTTATCAAAAGAGAAGTAGAAAATCTTCGGTAAAAAATATTTTTTCACATAAATTGGAGAAGGTGAGTGATGATGAGATTTCAATAGTCTTGATAAAATATTCGTTATGCATTTGCCGAATTTTACTATTTTTATCACCAACGATATCAAAGAAGACGTGTAATGAAATTATTTGCACAGAAAAAGTAAACATCCACAAGATATGTTTGGTCACTTGGAAGAGCACAAAACAAAGGACACCTGTGTTTTTTCAGCATTCGACTACAATTACGGTGTCCATCGAAGTTTTCGTCCGTTGCATCCATCATTCCACCATCTCGCTACTCGTGGAACCCAATACGGTCCAAACAGGGGAGAAGTATGTGCTAGTAAACACATGGCGCACTGTGGTTGTGAATCCCAGTCGTGGATAATACCATGACCGTGCCAAGCGAAGTATTCATTGTATGCAGTATCGTTTTTGTCCAAGTAATGCAAATATTCTGCGAGTTTTGCTGGTGATTCAAACTGATCAACGTGAATAAAGGAGTATGGTGGGGCAACCCTCTCGTATTCCTCAATTGAAGCTCCCATCACAATAGGAAGTAAATCGTTGCTTGAAAGGATGTAGAAAAGTAAAATGTCAGTCAGAATAATTTGGCATAAAATATTCGAAAGTGTTTTCACTATCCGAAATAGTCTATAACTGCGAAACTCTTAAGAATGATATCCCTCCAAAAATGCACTCATAAGAGGATCAATAACTTTAACAACAGGATAAATATGTTTACCGAACAAACTGTCGATAATTCCCTTCAGTTTTGCATTTCTTCTGGATACATCTTCGTATAACTTAATGTCTCAGTATCCTTTATGCATTCGCTCAACTGAGGATGGTGCTGAAGTTCTAGATAGTTAAATTTAGGATCCGTAGGCGGAATTTTCTTGGCATTCAGAATTTCAGCTTACTGTGGCAGTGTACTAGTTTCTCAGTAAGATACAGCTTCGAATTTTTAGTTTTGGTTACTTACTGAATAAGTTCTTCTCATATCTCTCATTTTGTAAGACGACAGTGGCTGAGTACTAATAGGATGAAAATCTGATAACACTGAAACCTGACAGGAGACCAGGTCCAGCAGTCACCATGAATAAGCGCGACTACTGTAGTAATTTATTGTACTTGAAATATTAATATACCGGGATGACGGAATTATAGGAATCTAATCAAAACCCAGAGAGGGCAGCAATCAGTAATTTGTATTTAGCGGAATTAGAATGCAATTCATATAAGAAACATATCAACAGTCAACAGTAAGTATTTAAACAATACAGAGATAGAAATTGTCAATCACCACATTCGCCACACCTCGAATATCTCCTCGCGTATTTATAACGATGTCTCGGTTTGCTTGCAAGTAGCTTCGAGCTAACTGATTCTGTGATATTATTTTCATCAGTACTATCTGGACTTATTTCTGAATTATTTCATTTATTGTCACTTTGTCCAGGTGTCCGTTATGAACTGAATGATCTTTGATGTCTAATATCTTCACCACTCTATTTCCCATTTTTTGTAGTATGATTCCAACTGAAGGTCTATAGTCATTCCCTTTGTAATAATGTACATTAGAAGACGTGGACATCAGATGCTTTTTGAGAATTCGAGATTTGAATAGTTTTGCAGGACTTTCACAAGAACTTGTATGCTCTGGATTCACCAGACGTAGTCTATGCATATGCAGTAATTCCTCCATTTTAATCAGTTGCTCTCTCATCTCATTCAGGTCTTTTCGTGCTTTCGACAGTTAACATTGCAACTTAGCTACCTCATTTTTGAATACAGTTGATACTTGCGTTGCTGAACTTGTAGTGGAGGTTTTCGTTGGAATAGCTTGAGTATTTTGAAAAGTTGAAAGACACATTGACTCCATTTTACTAGACAGCTTGGAAGAATTATAAGAATGTTGAGCAACATAAGTATTTGAACTTCTGCAAACAGTCTTGATGTGTCCAACGTTACCACATTTGTGACACTTAGCATCCCGAAAACGGCATGTGCTTCGTAGATGTAACTTTCCACAGGAAAAACACGGTTTAATGTTTTTGATCTCTCGCTGCATTCTATTACCTGTGCACGGCAGTTTGGATTGCTTTCCATTACCACTTGTATTTTCGACTTTAGAAAGCATAACATCAGACACTGACGTAGTGGGAGCAGAGTATTCATTATTGACATCTTCATATGTAATGCATACATCTTTAGCAGTTTGAAACGTACAAGAGGGAATCTGAATTAACTCTTTCTCTAATTTAGGAATGTTGATTCCAGCAATTAGACGATCACGTAGTTGTGTATGCAGCTGATCTCCAAAATTACACTTTGAGGCTTGAATTTGGAGTTGTAGTATAAAGTCTCTTATCTTCTGATTGGGAGAACGTACCAGTTTGTTGAACTGAGCCCTCTCTCTGGTCTCAAAAGTAGTTACATGGAAGTGATCTATAAGAAGTTCACGGATCTTGTCATATGACATAGAAATGGGTTTATCTGGAAACGCCAGATTCTTCACCAGGCTATATGCATCAAGACCAATAGCGGTGATGAAATGAGCAGGTATTTTATCATCCCGAACATTCTTGGAAATACACCACGCATCAAAGCATTCCAAATAATCAGCAATCTCCCGCGGAGAACCATTAAGAGGAAATTTTCCTAGGTTACTTAGCTCCATCGCGACGCCAATTTGTAGTAATTTATTGTACTTGAAATATTAATATACCGGGATGACGGAATTATAGGAATCTAATCAAAACCCAGAGAGGGCAGCAATCAGTAATTTGTATTTAGCGGAATTAGAATGCAATTCATATAAGAAACATATCAACAGTCAACAGTAAGTATTTAAACAATACAGAGATAGAAATTGTCAATCACCACAACTACTCAACTCAGATGGGATGATTCAAGAGAATTTCATGAATTAAATATTGGTAAGGATGCAAATGAGTTGAAAGAACACATAAAATCTGATCACTGTGTTCAGGTTTCACGAAGTAAAACCCTTGGGCGCATGTACACTCATATGGTACCGTTTATTATGAACGATGCATTAACTTTCTCAAAAGCTGTGAAAACCCTCAGTTTCAGTAGAAAGCAAACGACTTCACTGGATATAACATCACTGCTTAGTAACGTTCCACTTCTTTGATTGGTTAGTCTCATAGGAGATAGCTCATAGAATGGGAGGTAAAAATAAGAATTCTCCACAAAACGGTCAAGGGATTACTGTCAGAATATACAATTAATGTTTTTTAATGTTCTATAAAGACAGGTTTCATAAACAAGTTGACGGAGTTGACATGATTTCACTACACGTCCGTTTGAAAACAACGTTGGTAAGCTCGACTTTTGTCAGTGGCACAGCGGTTAGGAATCTCGCCGACCATGCAAATGGTCAGGGATTCCGTGTGAACTAAAAGCAACGTTTGGCGTGATCACGAGCAGTAATATTACCAAAAACCAAAAAACTTATCATTGTGTGTAAACTACCGCAGTATAATTATAATTTATGTGGGTATAGTATTCTGACTCTAACATTAACAATATCAACTAAAATGCACCATTGAACTGTGGGTATAGTATTCAAACACTAACATCAACCAATGCAATGTCTGTATCACACCAGTACGCTATCGTTTCCGGCATTTATAATTTCGTGACCTTTCAAATTAAGTTTGTTGTCATAAGACAGATCAGTGAACAAAGAAAGCTTTTTTCGATAACTTCCACATCAAGTTCTACAGTTGTAAAAATAATTATACCTTAACCATTATGTTTTTCAAACAAAAATGAATCATTAACATCCAAATTCCAAGAGGTGCATGTAAATAGACTGTTCTGCATATATAAACAAAGAGTCACCTTACATGCAATCGCAGATTAAAAGTGAAAAACCAAGTGAAGCTGTAATCAACAAGCTAAGGAAATCAGTTCAAAGAACCTTTTACACAAGTCCGGTTATGATTCCGAAAATAAGAGATGAAGTGCCTGGGTCAACAACCACCTCTTCTTGTATCTATCAATCCAACTATTCCTGTAAAGTCAAAGTGTGGTGATTGACTATTTCTATCTCTGTATTATTTAAATACTGACTGTTGATTGTTAATATATTTCTTATATGAATTGAAGATAATTCCGCTAAATACAAATTCCTGAATTCCGCCCTCTCTGTGTTTTAGTTGGATTCTTGTGATTCGGTCATCTCGAAATACTAATACTACGATTACAATAAATTACAACAAATTGGCGTCGCGATGGAACTAAATAACCTTGGAAAATTTCCTATAAATGGTTCTCCTCGGGAAATTGCTGATTATCTTGAATGCTTCGATGCATGGTGCATTTAAAAGAACGTTCGGGATGACAAAATTCCAGCACATTTCATTACTGCTATTGGGCTAGATGCACATAGCCTAGTGAAGAATCTGTCATTTCCAGATAAACCCATTTCTCTGCCATATGACAAGCTCCGTGAACTTCTAACGAATCACTTCCACATAACAACTTCGAAACACGAGAGAGGGCTCAGTTCAATAAAATTGGTTCGTGCTCTCAACCAGAAGATTAGAGACTTCATTCTTCAGCTTCAGATACAAGCTTCAAAGTGCAACTTTGGAGGTCAAGTGCATACTCAACTACGTGATCGTCTAATTGCTGGAATCAATATTCCTAAGTTACAGAAAGAGTTAATTCAGATTCCTTCTTGTACCTTTGAAACTGCCAAAGATTTATGTATTGCATATGAAGATGTCAACAGTGAATACCCTGCTCCCACTACGTCAGTATCTGATGTCATGTTGTCCAAAGTCGAAAATACAAGTGTTCATGGAAAGCAATCCAAACTGTCGTCCACAGGTAACAGAATGCAGCGAGAGATCAAAAACATTAAACCGTATTTTTCCTGTGGACAGTTACATCTACGAAGCACATGCCGTTTTCGCGGTGCTAGGTGTCATAAATGTGGTAAAGTTGGACACATCAAGACTGTTTGCAGAAGTTCAAATACTTATGTTACTCAGAATTCTTATAATTCTCCCAATCTGTCTAGTAAAATGGAGTCAATGTGTCTTTCAACTTTTCAAAATACTCAATCTCATCCAATGAAAACCTCTACTAGAAGTTCAGCAACTCAAGCATCAGCTGTTTTCAAAAATGAGGTAACCGAGTTACAATGCGAACTGTCGAAAGCACGAAAAGACCTGAATGAGATGAGAGAGCAACTGATTAAAATGGAGGAATTGCTGCATATGCATAGACTGCGTCTGTTGAATGCAGAACATACAAGTACCCGTGAAAGTCCTGCAAAACTTTTCAAATCTCGAATTCTCAAAAAGCATCTGATGTCCACGTCTTCTAATGTACATTATTACAAAGGGAATGACTATAGACCTTCAGTTGGAATCATACTACAAAAAATGGGAAATAGAGTGTTGAAGATATTAGACATCAAAGATCATTCAGTTCATAACAGACACTTGGATCAAGTGAGAATAAATGAAGTAGGTCGTTCCAATTATAATATTATTGATTCCGCTAATAATCCTGATTTTGTAGATAATTCAGTAATAAGTCCAGATAATACTGATGAAAATAATATCACAGAATCAGTTAGAAGGTCGCAGCTAATTGCAAGCAAACCGAGACATCGTTATAAATACGCAAGGAGATATTCGACGTGTGGCGAATGTGGTGATTGACAATTTCTATCTCTGTATTATTTAAATACTGACTGTTGATTGTTAATATATTTCTTATATGAATTGAAGATAATTCCGCTAAATACAAATTCCTGAATTCCGCCCTCTCTGTGTTTTAGTTGGATTCTTGTGATTCGGTCATCTCGAAATACTAATACTACGATTACAATTAATTACAACACAAAGATATTGATCGGTGCTCTTGGAACTTAGATTTTTCGTGCCCGACAATGCCTACCAGTGTGGGCGAAAATGGTGCAATGGAAAACATTGGCAGTTTAATATTAACACACCTGACCTAAACAGACGGCATAAGAGAACCGTTTTCTGTCTTCTGTCGCGTACTAAATAAACCACCAACAGGTACCGAATAAGCCAAATAGCAGAAAGCATAGCAATTCACTCAAAACAGCCGAGAATTTGTGCATTAAAGAAATAAGTTCAGCCACTAGTGTTACTCTAGCCTGCTGTGGATTCTATAAATTCATAAATAATGCATTACGTCATAACTTTTAGGTATCAGTTGTCCCTTGTTTGTGATTACACTTGTATATATATATATATATATATATATAAACTTATACCCAATTTTCTCTTTCCGTTTCCGATAATATCGTTCATTCATTAGAAGTTTATAATTAGTCTGAATAAAATCCAATCACGAGTATTTATTAACATATTCTTGCGTTTCGAGTGGAACATAGGGCTTTAACAACACATCTCAACTGTATTCTGTTTTCTGCCGTCCTCTTCATTTGAGTCCACGATTAACCAAACTCTCTCATCCCTTCCTCACACAATCTCCTCCATATGACCCTCGCACTGACGGCCCACTCGTAGTTTCCTATTTGGATCCTACTCGAGCGATAGCCTGCATTGCGCGCGATGTCATTCCGCGGCCGCCTTAATGTATGCCCGATCCATCTCCTAAATATTCGTTGAGCAATCGGCTCTTGGTTGGTTTGTTCCACGGCAGAGTTTTTTGCTGCTAATTCTTTCTCGACATTTGATCCTCAGTATGGAGCCAGCAACGGGAGCTGTTGATGAAAGTCTGCAAACTGTTGGAAATCCCTTACGTGACACGCAATTCAAGTTTCTTACCCGTATAGAAGAATCGACTTCACATTGGTGTTGAAAATGTCAGTTCTCTTCCTGTATTATCTGCTCCCAGTTTGGCATTCTAATCCCCCATAAGGGTTTTGATGTCACCATTTGGGATGTTATCCATTAATGTTTGTAGTTGTCTGTAGAAACCCTCTCTCTTTTCTTGTTCCGCGTTGTTTGTAGCACTGTGCGTAGCATTGGATAATTGTGACCTCCCTTACATCAAGAGGAAATTGGTTCCCACTGCATTAGTGTTTTGGCTGATGTTGCTGACATCATGTTAGCCACTGACTGTCTCAGTGTGTTCGTGGCTGTCGTCTGAGTGGCCGAGGTAGATTATTGGCTCTCCCGTCGATAATTTTGGCAATCTGTAACCACTCCATCTGCTCTCGCAGATACATGGTACTTCTGAGCCATATTTTCGCGTTTATCTGGAAGACTTCACAGTCTCGTAAATTGACCGATTATTGCACGTACCTATTCTTACTCTTGCTTTCATCGGTTGGCTGACTGGCTTCCCGAAGGCATTCACCAGCCCGTTGTGTGATATCGCTTCTCAGATTTGAGCGAAGACTGATATTTGATTTAAAGTTTTTGTATTTGTATAATGTTTAATTGTTAACTGTCATAGGCGTATATCACAACAGTGATGTGAATATTGGAATGCAAACTAAGCGCTGTGGAACACGCTTCAAAACAACCAATGAAATTCAGACCTATGATGGTGACGACTATATTTGTGGATATGTGTCTCAGTGGTATCCCACGAATTCACATTTGTTGATGAGTAGAATGACTCATTGGTTTTGTCTCTCAGGAAGAAGATAAGTTAATTACCGCAGTAATTATACTGTTGCTAATCATCATCAGTGCGAATACTAACTTAATCCAAAATGAACTAGATAGCAAACCGAATTCAAACAATTGTGAATTAACCCATGAAGAAAACATTTACAAACACAAAATAAACAACCTTAAAGCGCTTCATTTGGATTTTCAGTCTAAAATATTACGTCCAATTTTATCATCAGGTGTATTCAAAATGACCTGGAACTTTAGGCTTTCTGGTAATTATATGGATGTGAAGGCCAAGACATCTTGGAAATTTCATACCGAACCAACTCTGCTTAGATGTAAGTTGTGACATCGTTATCATAACTTTCATTAACCGATCATGCTACACTAGCAGGCATATTAACATAATAAAATAGGTGTAGACCGTTCCAACTACAGAGAAAGTAGCTTAGTGAGAAAATCCCTTCAGAAACACAATTAAAATGAATTCATTTCAGAATCGAGAAGATTTAGATTCGTCTGTTGAAAAACAGAAGTAAACATTTAAAAGTGACTTACTTAAGGGCATTTCTGTAGAGTTTCTCGGTTATGTAATCAGGACACAAACTGTTCTCAAAGCTCAAATAAAATTTGTAGTTGTTGCGAATCACATCTAGGCATTCAGGCGTTGAAGCAAATGTTGCTTTATTCTTCGGACACGATTTCGTGCCACATCCACCGTATATGTCAACCTATAAGTCGAATAAAACCCAACCATAAAATATTTACTAGAAGAAATTACGCGGTTAGCGAACTAAGTAATTACTCACTGAAGAAACAAGTTCACCACTGCTGCGTACTGTCCATTTTCGGAGCAGATATTTCAGCACATTGTCGTTTCACACAATTAGGTTTCATGTGGCACATAAATAAACCAATCAAGAAACCTCAGTGGATCATATAAGACACAACGCTGTTTGAAATGTAAATAGAAGTGACATCTAAATACTTCTATTACACATGAACGAACAGATAAATCTACCGAGCTTATTGCACGAACTTGCTTGTTTGATGGTGTATCAGAGGAGAATTCCTATACCTGTTACATATAAACAATTATTACTGCACTGTTGTAGTTGGGCATAACTTTGAAAATCTAGTCAAATGTCAATGTATAGAAAGACACATGTTCATTTCCTACTCAGTGGAACATTTTGCACATGCTTCCAATGTTTTCTTTCATGGCCATCTAGTCGCTGCTGATATGGTCAGTCAGTATAAAGCCATTTAAGCCACAAAAGACGATTATTTGACAACAGAAATTTACCATATGAAAACAAAACCTTGGTTAAGATGGTAAGCGTTATGAGCGGAAGACTAAAGTGAAGCAGTACGATGATAATAATGAAACGAAAATATAAACAAAAATGTGCAATCACTCACGGATATATGTCGAGATAATTCTTTGGCATATGTCATTCTAGGGCTTTTCGGTATACAGTTACTTACAAACCACGCCACCTGCTTAGATCTCCCAGCCGCAATGTTACGAGTAGGTAGTGGATATCTCGTCTCTGGTCCGTGAGTTTTGATATGTGGCTCATAATAACCATATGAAGAATAAATTGTTGAGTCGAAACGAAAAGATATGGTAAAGTTCACCTGCAAACACAAAGAAGAGATTGAGAAGAAAACCCAGTGTGAATGTGAATAAATATGTTGAAGTAGGTAACACAAGTAGGCGACTCCAGCTGTTATTCACAGCTCTACTGACATGCTGTAAACAGTCAGCTTTGAGCTGTTAAACAAACTAACCGAAGTGGAATGTGGGGTCTGTACAGCAGTCATTAGAAAGCTGACACGTCTGACAGAAAAACACAGCAGACTTAAGTGTAAACAATCCGGGGATTTCTATTGTTCGTCATCTAGGAAATACATGCAAGTAAACAATTTCAGGTCTCAGAAAGGCCAAAATTTCCACATGTAAAACTACCAGTTAGGCAAATTTTAAATTTTGGTATGATACCCAGTCGTGAAGATATAAGCCAGCGAATGTTAGGAAAAGTTAACCAACCAACGACCATCGTTGTCAGTTTCACTGACACTGAAATGCTTGATTCATCTATTTCTATGGTCTTATCCTTGGTGTAATTGGTAAGACAGAATATTATCTCTGTAGACCAAACTTGTATTTATGTAGAATAAACTGTTTACAGCAGGGAATGAAACATCCTGAATTATACACAATGTCAACTACTCCAACAGATACGTAATGAACTTGAATCATAATTCCTAAAAGTCTCTGGTGTTGTAAAATATCTGACCAGGTATCTTAAAACAGCCTACAGCTCAATTCGTTCAAACATAATGTTGTTAGTGGCGAAGGTGTCAATAAGCTTGGCGATTAACATATGAAGGATCAAATACCAAATCTAGGAGAACTTCAAACAATCTAAACATGCCTGTGACACTTGAATTTACTCCAGACTAGAAGAATACTTACCATAAAATTTGAACTTGGCCCAGAAGAATGACACTGGCAAGTTATTTAAATCCCACTACCCGAAGAAGAATATGGACCTAGTGCATTTAAGTTATCTACAGAAATATGAAATGACTTATGAACTAACCACTGGAAATAAAACAACGAGTTGTGTGTGTGTGTGTCTTGTCAGTTATAAATTTACACTAAAATGTTTCTGAAAATATCATGGTGTCTGTTATTCAACAAACGCTGTGAATTTAATCATCAACAGGAATGCGTTTAAAGACGACATTTATTAAGGTTTAAAATGTGTCTCTCCATAACTCGAGAAACACTTTAAAAGTAAGTGTTGACTAAAAGCAGGTTTTCCTGGATGAGTAATAGAAGCAACTCAGTAAACGGAATTATATTTCAGCTATGTTCAACTCAGACATGCTCTACTACGTTCTGCACTCGCTCACAGTTTCTCATCTCTTTATATACAGCAGTTTATTCCACAGTATATATTTAAATAATAATGATAATAATAATCCCCAGAGAATACCATTTCTAACCTCATTCGTCAGAGAGTTTGCGATTGCGATATGAACAGGAGATTCATGTATTAGTGTAAACCATAATTGTCCTGGTGGACGTTTACCATTCGGCAGTTTGTCTTCTGTAAGTATTAATCCATCAGCCTCTCGCCATCTTTCCATTTCATTAATGACATCACACTCCTTCGCATGACAGTAGGAAAAATTCATAGGTGTAAAAATTGTTCTCTTTCCATAATTGAGAAAAATCTTCACCTATAACATGAAAGGAAGGAAACAAAGATACGTTGATCAAGATCTTCATGAATAATCACCGATCTGTTTATTCATCCATCTTTCAGAGAGAATATCACCGATACCGTGAATAATGCAGATATTCTAGTACTTTATGTGGTAATAGCAATGAGAAAGAAGACTTAGAATGACGTTGAAAGCACTGGCTAAGCACTTCACAGACGCCTCTGACTAGATGTACCGCATCGATAATCAACATAACAACAATTTTTACAAAGAAATACCAGTAGGATAGCATTATCTGCTACCTAGAATATGGTGTTCGGTGTCAGTCAGTAGGTTTCCTTTCCATGTTATTTCAGATCACACTAACATGCTTCAGTGAGGAGATTAAATAAAGTATACTACTGAGAATGGCGATTGAAGTGATTGAATAATACTCGATTTGACTAGTGGCAGACTGTGAAGACTAATCCTGCACACTCAGAGTACTTCGAAGCGTAGCAGTGTATAATGAACACTCAAAAACTATTCCCACACTAAGAAGATATAAAAGTACTGGTGAAGAGTCCCAAAATGGGACGAAACAGCTGTCCAGTTCTCCCGGGTTACCCAGTGGTTCTCTAACTTTTGTCAGCTCATGATGAAATCCTCCATCCAATCAAAAACAAAATTCCTACAAAACCAATACTTGAAAATATAAAAGGTAAGATTTATTCTTTCAGAAAGACGGCGAAGAACCAACACCTTGAAAGTTTTATGTATAAAAGCTGCATTCTAAACAATTAACAGCATTTCAATAAGGCATTTAGAAGACAAATTTTCCGAGATGATATTATTTCATAGTTTCTCTACAGTCGCCTTACAAATAGCGTCCTTCACAATAATATAATAAAATGCCTGATATTTATTCAGTTATATTGAACAAAAGTACATGCTAATGACTAATCATATTTAAATAGGTCAAGTAGTCCATGGTAGGTGAAGGTTGAAGTCTTTTGTTTTTGTTTTTTTGGACTATACGTACATAGTTTAGGATGTATGTGATTAAACAACAGTGCTTCCATCACCTTTAATAAACTTGAATTAGAGTTAACTGAAATAGTTGTGAAGGTGTCACTAATATTCATTTTGTGACCTGAAACTAATAATTAGTAACAGCCTACCAATCAATATTCTTTGATGAATTTGTTTGGTCCACTGACCACAGTTTCTCCAAACTCAATAAAGTAGGTAAATGTTGTCGTAAATTTAACATTATATTTTAGATTGCTAAAACCTGTGTACACGTAGAGAAATAGATAATATAGTATCTTGTCAATATCGTTGTCATGGTCACATTTATATTTACTTTATAATGTTCTGGTGTTTGATGGAGAATAACAGATTAACATTGTTTAGATAGAAGAGTTCACTCACTTTCTTTTCTCCTTTTATTGTGTCATACAGCTGTTTCAGCCTTTCTTCTTCTAAACTAAAATACAGGGGATATTTCTGAACAGCTGATATTGTCTGAGTGGAATATGTTGTGTGTAGGATAGCAGCTAACTGAGATTGATTAGCATATGAACCAGATTCGTTCGAAAGTACTGACTCATTTACTTCTGACGATATGAATCTGTTTTCTGGTTTTGAATTCAAGAAATATGAACCAGGTGCAAGAATTATCAGCCAGATAATCAGGAGTACAATTAACACAAGAGTAATTAATTTACACTCTTGAGAAGCTCTACTCAACATCAGTATTAGTTTTAACAATTGCAGCGACGAAATCAGAATTTAGCACAGTTCAACGTCACTGGGGAGAAGGTACTCAGGCTATCATCTGCGAAATGATGAAGAATAAGCTCACTATTAGTCTGCAATTGAAGACAAAAGTTATCAAAGTAGACTCGGTGGAGAATCCAGAATATAAATCTTGAAGATTTTCTATGAAATGTGGGAAGATTTCTCGGAAGGCATATTTGATATTCTCTCAGAAATATCGGTCTGAACATACCTTAATTAAGGACCAAAACAGACATTCTAAGTCAACCTTAGTTATAGGCAGTATCCATTACTTCGTGAAATTAAGTTACTGATTTGTGAAAACGCAGAGTTTATGACCCAAGGAAAATTCAATGGATTTTCATGAAATATGAATATTACTGGAGTCCTTACTATACCAGAAATCACCTGTCACTGAAATGTACTTAAGTAGGTAAACGTACCACGAACTAACTATAACTATTCGTTTCGGTTTAAATTATTGGCTTTATTGCTTGACTGTCAAATTTTCATGAGTTTATTGACCTTCATAACACTCGCTTTCATTACGGTATGTAATACTTGATATCAATCTGTTCATTCATATATTGTCATTTTAAACGACCATATCTAAACAATAATTCATCAGGTTTAATATGAGCACAGCTAGTTTTTTCTAGCTTTTCTGATAATGAGAGCACATCAATGATCTAAATAAGCACAATGCTTAGAATAGATGAAGCTTTTTCGGTATAGTGATAGCTTAACATAACATTCCACTACGAAATTGTAAACCTAAGGTATATCAACATTTAAGAATCAATCGAATATGTTTAATAATCGATTTAGTAATCAATAGAAATTCAAATTATTAATAAGTATTTCTAATCAGACAGTTGAACCCAAAATAGTTTATAAAGTGACTGAATATTTGACCGAAAACTTGCACAATTCATGCTGATGTATGTATGTGTACATTTACATTGAGACTACTTTGATTCTGAAATAAGTCCTTTTCTAACCGAAGTCAATTGAAGGAGAACCAAAAATCATGAAGCACTGAAGAGTTGTTTCTCTCTCGCTGAACATTATTCAGCAGTGAGCACTCATGTCCCTACGAGTAATCGAACGCAGAACCTCTACACTACTCAGTTGGAATCCACTGGCCCACTGACTCCTAGAGTACTAATAAGGAGTTGTGACTTGTTTGAGTTACTGAATCACCTGTGAACTCATGTACTAAGAGATGACATTGAGTTCAACAGGAGCTCCATCACAAGTGGACAGAAGAAGGAATTTATGTGGCACGGGATTGGTAAACGTACTACTCTCTTAACCGGTATGTTATGGGTCCGCCCACTTGTACAGTCATACTGAGTATTCTCCAGTCAGAGAGCAGCATCTGTCCAGTGATCCATAATTTCCAATAGCTTTCCAAGTTATTTGCGCTAATGATGAAATCCCTCATGCTTTGAGACTTTGTAACCTCATTTCAAAAGTTTCGTACCAGTAGCTTTCTTCTAAAACTCAGCAAATGTCACAATTAACGTAGACCCTACTGAACAACATTCGTTGCTAGAAAACATTATGCTGACCAGCAGGACTACAGTAGGTATCCAGTAGGCTTTTCAGAAATCAGGTTTCGTATTTTGCTACAGGATATTATTCTCAACTACTGAATTTTAGTCTACAGTTCTCTTTTAGGGAGAGAGAGAGAGAGAGAGCTAACGCTTATTTCAAGTGACCGATTTTGAACAGAAAACCATGTATGTCTATTTGTGAATACCACAGATATATGAGGAGTGTTTGCCGATAATATGTAGTCTGGTACCCCACTTAATTGTCTCTTCAAGTGAGAGATTTAAGTACATCTTAAGTGAAGTATCCTCATGAGCCAACTGAATTCATCCAAGCACAAAGCTGTTTCATCAGTCAATTCCAAACATACGACACTAATATGAATGTCAAATTATGCAGATTAGCGTCGGTGATTCTTGGAGGATGACATTTGTTAACACAGTGGTGGTGACCGCTGTAGATATAAGCATAATGGAAAAGATGCACAATTTGATCACCATCAGAATAAAACATTAGGAAACAAATAATAGCACTTATCGGAATCACACACACACCCACACAAACTGTGCCATGATGACTTCTCAGTAGTTTGATTCTTGTTACCGCATAGGACAGCAGCCCCTCACTATTAAAAGAAACTCTCAGTTCAATCATTTTAAATCCATAACATCAAAATGATTTTATCTAGGTATGTAAATTAATGGGCGTATTATATATATATATATATTTCTTGATTACAGCTTGATTCCACACTGTATTTTTGGTGCAAGTATGGAGTTTTCAGCGTGGATATCGGTAGCCCAAATTTTGCAGGCTGACCATAGATATCAGGTGTGCGTTTGGAGGGGCTCGAAACTCGGACCATGTGCATGGTCAGAGGAGAGTTCTTACCACTGTGCCACCTACGCACATATATATATATATATACATATAATTTACAATAAATCCATTGGCTTTTATTTGCTCGTTAATATCCTAACAGTTCATGATAAAATCAGGTCAGATAGTGTCAACAAAATTTCCACAGAAAAACTTGTCGCCCTTAAAAGTAACCGCAAAATCAGTCCCCTATGAAAACTCTACCAAAACAAAAACGCCTGCAGCTGGAACAAGGTAATATTCCTTACATTCTTCATAATAATGTTGCTGTCAGGGATGATGCAGGCATTGCTGGACTCTTTAATAAGCACTTTTCTGATTCATACACGCACGATAATTCTACATGTACCAACTTCGACGCTGTAACAGACAAAACGCTATCAAATATACACCTAACGGTTAATTTTGTAAAGATTCCAATCGATTCATTGAAATTCTCCAATAATTCAGGATCTGACTCAGTTCCTGATCTCCTTCTCCTTTCTCTTAAAATAATTTCAACGTCACTACTTATGAAGGGAATTCAGTCTTCTAAATGGAAGCAGACATATATCAATGTCAGATTTAAATCCGCGTCAAAATGTGATGTGCTACAGTGTGTTTGAGTTCTTTCTAACAATGTCCACGCACAGTTTCTTTTGTGAGTAACTACGTTATTTCTATTATTGTTGATTATTTGTTCTGTGTGCATTGATTTTAGGTAAGTTTCCATTTCGAAATTTCCTGTGTTAGTTCTCTTAATTAAGACATCTAAGAATGGAATTTCGTTGTTTAATTCTTCTTTTTTGTGGATTTAATTTCTTCATATACGTTATTTATTCATTCTGTGGGTGTATTCCAATTCATTTCTTTTAATTTTTACGAATGTATCATCAATATAACGTAAACAGATTTTAGGTTTCATTTAGGGTTATTGATATGTATCCACTTGATGTGTGTGTTTTGTTTTTGACAGGCTAGTATATTTTGCTATGTGTATATGGATCGATATTTCATTATACCTGACAATATGCTTTTGTCTGTCCACTAACTAAATAAACATGTATGACCTTGTTATCACATGACATTGCAAGCAGTCATCGTAAGACGTTATCTTATTGGTTCATGTGTATTAGCCATTTTCATATACACTTTTGTATTAGACACTTGTATATTCTTCTGTTTCCCACGTTCATACATCTAAGTACCCTTCCACTCACACACTTGTGTGACATTTATTTTCCTTGTCTGGAAAATACAAGTATCATCGTAAACCTCGTGGTCTTCTGGTTTCCCTCTTTCCGCGTCAGGACTATTACCTACTCGACGAGTGCATAACAGTTATTAATTTAATGGCGATTAATACGAAGTTAATTCATGCAAAATAAAGCACTTCATAAATATGTGTAAATACGACTTACAATACAATATGTAACCGTACAGTGACGAAAAAAATCATGAATGCATGTGTGTTAAATTTATTTCAACTTTATTAACATATGGATTGAATAAGCGAATAAGTGAAGTGTATACAACATTCTTTTATCAACCAATGAAAATGGCTTAGAGGTCTTCCTTGTTATTTTGACCTTGAATACCTCCTTTTAACTTGACCTAAGTCTATTTTCTTACCTCTTTATTAATTTCATATACATTCCTATGAAAAGTCCGTGTGTGATCGAAGTGTTCGAAATGTGTTGTGCAAATACATTACACTATTCAGACAAATTCCGTCTTCTTAGTGCTTTATCTAAAAGCGTAGAATTGAAACAATCATTCTAATGGATGAGAAATGGTAGTTGATTACAGCCAATGACCTGGGTCTCACGTAGATTATTTCGCCATAATATAGACGTGAAGAACCAATCAAAATTCTAGACATGGTGAATTAAACTTCTCTTGGCTATTTAATAATCTTTGGCGTGGGCTGAATAGTATGATGAGAAATTATCATGCCTACAACACGTTTGCAGTTTGGAATTTTCTTAGAGCTTATAGAGTGTTATATTTGACTTCACCGAGGCTATCAGTGCTTTATCGATTGGTCAATAGGTGTCACAATCGTTGAAGTAGAAATTACACTTAGACAATTCAATACAAACGTATGTTCCAGAGTCTCGACAGGAAGATTCCCCTGCTTGTATTACTTCTGGACCTTCACGAAGCCAACATATTAGGGAAATACAAATGAGACAGAAGCTGAAGAATGCTCCTATCACATTTTCGAACATCCTGTTAGCGCCTCGAATGAATAAAGCCATAAATGAATGACAGATATCCTTCCTGTTATGGAACCCTTATATTAGACCTAACTAAACGCTTACGAAACTAATTCACGTAGGCATATTATACTCTTACAGAAGCTAATTTGACATACACTTGGCGAATATTTGCCTTAGTATTATTGAACATTGCTCTTCGTTTGTTATATATTAAAAGGGTTTTGCACTTTTCGTCTTCGCCTCGTGTTGTTTGAAATTCGATTTCGTTGACAATACATGTTTTCAAGTTTTCCCTTGTTGTTCTCAATACAACTTTGTTCTTCTTTTTGATCGAGTACAGCGGTAGCATATAGCAGAACGTGAAAACGTGGATATACTAAAGTTTCATAATCGGAATCATAATTATTATTATTAGTTGACAATCATTCACCAATAGTGCTTGTAGTTTTATACCATATCATCCTTATTATTTTACAATCATTCCTATCGTTGTTATTTTCAACCTTGAACTTATGTCTAGACCGCCCCATTCGTTGGTTTATTTTCATATTGTCTCACACAACCTGATTATACTCACTCTTGAATCCTGTATTTTCTGTTGACTATATTTATATATAAACACACACATCATTAAATTAAATTACTTCATCTCATTTTGCCCCATGTTCCCATTGTCCATGGATATTAAAAAACTATAGGACTATATGACTATTGTTTCATCCCATCTTATACTTGTACCACAATACACTTTCTGATATGATTCTAGTTCGCCTTTACTGGCTGGCTATTGTATGCTTACATTAATGGATTTATAATTGTAGAGCCTGAAGAAGAATTTATTGAAGTGATAAAAATACCGATGATTAAATTGTTAAAGGGGGTAGAGATGAAGTGGATGAATTACAAAATTATTAAAGGTTGTTTTATAAGTGAATTGTTATACAAAAATAGATTTTTAAATGTGAAGCGTTGTCCAAAAATTTTAAAAATTAGGAGTGGTAAAATAAAATAAAAACTAGAAAGGACATTGTAATGACTAGGGTAAAGTAAGGGGCTTGTCAAAACATTTTTGAACAAATAATTTAGGTTTCTGTTCTCGAATAGCTAAAGTTTCCCCTATGCATAAGTGAAGAAAACGTAAACTTTTCGAGCGATCCGATTTTGCCATGTAGATAACTTTGAAAGATGAATCACGTGGGGCTGACTCTGAAAGATGATCACAAATGGACGACTTCGCAGTTCTACGTTCACCTTTCACTAACTAAACCTGATAGTGTTCAACTACACGTTTTCGGAGACTACGCTTACAGCGTCCAATATAATCAGCTCCTCAGGAGCAGGTAAAAGAGTAAATGCACATAAATGTGGACATAAGCGGTAATCTCTCCTTGACGCACTGTCTAATCATAATCATATTTCGGCTGGTAAAAACTAGTTGCAAGTCAGCTGCAGGAAAAGTGCTTTCTGTACACACAGTTTAGGCTGTATGTGATAAATCCAAAGTGCTTCCATTACCTTCAGTAACCCTCAATTAGAGCTATGTGAAATCATTGTGAAACAGTCGTTAATAGTGATTTTTGTGACCTGACATTAATACGTGTTTTGCAATGGATGAGGCTGGATTTCTATTCAGATTAATAGACTTCAGTATTCGCCCACCATGGACTACTTGACCTTTTAAAATATGTCTGGTTATTAGTATGTATTTTTGTTTTTATTTAACTGACTAGTTGTCATGAGCTTCATTTTATTTTATTATTGTTAACCATGTTAGTTGTAAAGCGGTTGTGAAGAAACTACGAAATGATTTTATCTCGCGAAATTTGTCTTCTTAAATTTATCAAAGGGACTAATTGCCTTAATAGTGAGTGTACAAATATAAAATATGAAATTTAATAATTTTGAGTTTAGAATGACAAGTGGGTCAAGTGGAAAAGATTCAGAGTGAGAATAGTTATAATAATAATAGTAATAATAATAATCGTAATAATAAGGGAAAAGTACATTGAATAACTAAATGAACAAATGTCTATCCCTCTACAGCCAAGGCTGAAGTAGGCGTTGTACATACATCTTTTGTACACGAAGGTCAGGCTTTAAGTCATGAATTGCTAAGGCCTCAGCTGTCTTTAGAAGTCTGAAGCGAAGAAAACGCCGGAAGTTAGCATGTATTCTATATCTGAACTTAACATCCTGATCAGGGTTGATAGAGTGACGTAAGTCAATTAGTTGTTCCAGAATATAGCGTCGCACACACCTCCTTTCTCCCTAGGAAAACTATGCTGGAATATGTTCTCGGATCCGTGTGGAAATCGTCCTCTGACTACGGCCAATGTGTTACATTTGATATATGTGTAAAACCTGGGCACTGTGGTAGTAGGTAATGCCATATTAAATAAAGTATAATTATATTTCAATAGTTTACACACAGTGATAAGTTTTGTTATTGGTAATATTTCGAGCAAAATTATTCCCCGTGTTCACACTACTGTTGGAATTGTTTTATTCACACATTTATGATTTGTATTCATATATATAGTTCATTATTTTTTTTGCTCATTCATGTTTTGTGTGTGTATATGTGTGTTCAGAATTATACTCCATATTCATTCATGTGTTTGTATTTAGAATTATATTCCAAGTTGTTGATAGTTGTACTGAGTCACCCTTGTTACATGCATCCGGTGTAACTTTAATGAATATCGATTCTGTTATAAGTCTCTTTTTCCATTTGTTCATGTTAGTTTTTAGAATACACACATTGTTCCAATCGATATTACCAATAACATAACATGATAAAATATTCATGGATTATTGGGAGGAGAATGCCCTTAAACCATTCAGGTCATCACTAAAATGTTGGTGGAGATATGTAGACGACACACTAGTAATAGTGAAAAAACGGTATTGAGACACTTTTCTCACACATGAACAGCCACGTAGACTCAATAAATTTCTCTATGGAAATAGAGAATGAAATTGGGGAACTGCCTATATTAGACTGCAAACTACAAAGAATGACAGATGGTAGCATAAAAACAACGATATATAGAGAAACCACACACTCTGGAAGATTCCTTGATTATCACTCAGCTCATCCACTCACGGTAAAACGAGGATTAATACAAGGTCTTGCAGATAGAATACGTAGACTTACAACAACACCAGAGGACCAGTGTAAAGAAATAAAAGTCCTATTCAAAATGCTACTCGAAAACAACTACCCTAAGGAATTTATAAAAGATAATATAAAGAAGAGAAAAAAGAGGGTAAAACCGGAGAATAACAAGATAGAAGAGTGGAAAAAGACAGTCGCAATACCATGTGAAAATGGTACATCAGAGGCAATTCAAAGAAACCTCAAAAATATCGACATTAGAACAACGTTTAAACCGACGAATCTAATCAAAAATAAAATAAATCCACTGAAAGATCCCATAAAAATGATGCATAAAAACAATCCGACTTACAAAATATCTTGTGCTGATTGTCCGACTAAATATGTGGGGCAAACGTCCAGATCACTCAAAATAAGAGTGAATGAACATAAACGCCTAACCAAAGGTCAACCAACAGGAACACAAGCGTACAAGAATCTTGAAAAAAATTCATCGATAGCTGCACATGCATGGGACAAAAACCACAATGTGTGAATAAAACAATTCCAACAGTGGTGTGAACACGGGGAGTAATTTTGCTCGAAATATCACCAATAACAAAACTTATCATTGTGTGTAAACTATTGAAATATAATTATACTGTATTTAATCTAATCCACAATGCTCAAACTTTTTACTGATATTAATTCAACTAACGGTCTTCCCATTAAAAGACTGGACAACAAACTCAAACATTTATATCAAGCTGAATCTGGATTTATGAACCATCGTATTTTCAACATCAGATGCCTAAAAAATAGAATTATTCCTGTATACATGAGATTAAAATCACCGATATCTACTGATAAAGCAAATGCAGCGCTCACATATGCCTCAAAAATATGCATCAAAGAAAACCTACGTGGAATTATACGAAAGCTATTCACAATAAGGAAAGATATTAATGAATTAAAAGAAAAGTTGAAAGGAGTAATTGAAAAGGAAAAGTATGAAGGCATACTAGAAGTTGCACAAAAACGAAAAGAAACTACCTATGAAGAAACAAAGAAAAACATAAAAAAGTTTAATAAACTCATGATAGCGAAAACCCCGAATGACAGACAAGTAACTAAAACCAATTGGATTGTAAACTTTTCAGACAGAAAGCTAACAGAAGCAGAGGAAGGCGTACTGATGAAAAGGGTGAACTTCAATATTGGCAACAAAAGTTTAAACCTGAAGATATCATATCTGTAATTGAAACAGTACTCGAAGGACATGACAAGCAAAAAGCTGAACTAGTACGAGTACAATGTGCTTTAACCTTAAAAAAAGGAAAAAGCCGAAAAACCAAATATAACGAAAGAGGAACTAACAGCACTTCCAGACATAAAAGCAGACAAATCCACTGTCATTACTCAAGCAGACAAAGGAAACACAACAGGAAAACTTAACAAAACAACATATAATGAAAAGATAAATGAACATCTACAATCTGGACCCTATATCATAATGACTGAGTCAGCTGAAACAATCAACAACTAAACAACGAAAGAAACAGCAAAGGGAGTTAGACAAATGAAAAAAGTAATTGCTTGATTGGTTATATGATTTCATCATGAACTGACATTAGTTAAACGACCTTTGAAAACCTGGGAGTAATGGACAGCTGCTTCGTCCTAGTTTGGGACTCTTTATCAGTACGCACCCACCGCCAGATTTCGAACCCAGGACCCTGTGGTTCAAAGGCGAGGTCGTATACTATTATGCCACTGGGACCCGACCCAATGGCTAGCCCATGAATTCTAACTTCTGCCAATTCACGCTATGGCGCGACCCCTAAGAAATGCCTTCAGCGAGTATTTGTCCTCACACCCGACCTCCTGCACCCGACAAACCAACACTTGAATATGATTGATTAATTTTCCTAGCTCAAAACTTCACAGCTCTTTTATACTACTATCATTGTTAAAGTAATGTTATTTAATTGAAGCTTCAAACAGAAAAGACAAAAGTTTGAACGTTTCAGATCAAGTAACTGGTATGACAGCCTAATATTCTCTTCATATACAGTCGATCTGTATTGATTAGGATTTCATCACAAGCCTTCTGGTGAAGCTAAGAACGCATAAATTACATGTTTGTCATTCAGATGTCGATTCAAATATTGACAATCATACTGATATTACCGATCACAAATTCTACTTCAATAGCATTTTGAGCATTCAAACAAACAAACGGATTCTTAAAGAATAACTCCGTTCATTTATCGGTGAATATAATCGTGAACAAACACGAATATTAAAAGTGTAGTAGTCTAACCTGACTATTTGAGATGATAACCATATCAGTTTAGCCATTTATCCTTTGAATAAGAGTACGACTAACAATTAAGACAGGATCTTTTGATGTACACCTCGGTATCCTGAAGAACTAAGTTTGTGTGCATTAGTATACTGTATCCATTTGACAGATAATCTCTGTTATGGGGTCTAATCAAGCCTTCATGACATTATTCAAGCACAAAATTACTAGACAGACAGTGTCAACTTATTTAGCTATCATAACAAAACAGAATACGTGTGTTAATGTAATGAAACTGAAAGTCGTATATCTTTGATTTCTACAGACCAAAGCTTGTAAAATCTGACGAAATCCACTGAACAATATTGTTCACGAATAAACAAACAAGAGTTGATGTTTACGCCAACTACAAAAAGTAGACACGACACTCATTGTTCAGCCAAATGACCCTGACGAATTATTCGAAACTGTCTTATGAGAAACCGACATTTAGTAGACCGAAAAGTTTATTTAACTTCACACGTATGTAGTAAAACTGATTTACAAAGGATATGGGTTTGTTATAAGCTGCAATGGGCGTCGGTAGCATAGCGATTAGGACACTCGCCAACTATGCACATGGTCCAGGGTTCGATCCCCACCCGACGAAGCACTCCTTTACCTCGCTAAGCCAGAAATGATGCTGGTAAAGAGGAAAGGTTGTGCATGAGGCTAACAACCCATCCTGTAAAATAAACACTGCTACAGAAACTTCAAGCCACTAGCTTGAAGCCCTGTGTTCCCATTGGGAACGTGAAGGACAATTAAAAAAATCTGTTCAAGTGTGCCTTAGTATCTCCTAGGTGTCGTTAACGTCATATCAAACGAGTCACTACACATGAATTCATTTTGAAAGATCAACCGTCTCATTGATTATCTCAAGTCAATCCGTTGAATCTAAAGTGTGATATCGACTGTGTATAGTTGACACGTTTATTATATAATAGAGCATAACAAACACTTCATATTAAACATCGACGATTTGTTTTATTGTTCAACAGAATATCAGTTATCACACACTATTTATTCTCACCTTACTAACAAATTTAGGATTTGTTTCCATCTCAAATGAAGGTATATAAGAAAACACCATTCACACATGTTTATGTGTATTTGTGTATTAGTCATTATGATGTGGCTTGTTTTCATGATATCGTTTGCATATGAAGTGTGGAAGCTTCCTTTGCCTAGTGAAGACCTACTATTGTCATAATACGGCTCACTATCACTGAATACACACACAGACACAGATGTGCCTGCAATATATAGGTGACATACATCAAAGTCCGAACACTGAAGAACACTAAGTAGATTGTAAACAGTGTTCATACTACGGAAATCTGAAATGGCGATTAATACGAAGTTAATTCATGTAAAATTAAACACTTCAGAAATATGTGTAAATATTACTTACAATACAATATGTAACCGTACAGTGACGAAAGAAATCATGAATGCATGTGTGTTAAATTTATTTCAACTTGATAAACAAGTGGATGGAAGGTGATTAAGTGAAATGTACAGAACATTCTTTTATCAACCAATGAAAAATGTAGAATTGAAACAATCATTCTAATGGATGAGAAATGGTAGTTGATTACAGCCAATGACTTGGGTTTCTCATAGATTATTTCAACATTAAATAGACATGAAGAACCAATCAAAATTCTAGACATTAATTAAACTTAATTGGTCGATTTTGATTAGCAGTGGAATCGAGGATGCGCATTTGATCCTATTTGTGACTCGTCACCTGCGTGATGATGTTTTCACAGAGGCTCGATTCCAGTGCTCATAGTTCCAAAGGCCAAAGCGTTATCCACTAGACCACTTGGGGCAGGAAATCAAAAAAAATCAATTCAAAGAATTAAACTTCTCTTGGCTATTTAATAAACTTTCGCGTGGGATGAAGAGTACGAAGGGAAATTATTATCATTTACTTAAAGGTTATGTAGTGTTATGCTTGAATTCACCTACGCTATCAGTGCTTTATCGATTGGTCAATAGGTGTCACAATCGTTGAAGTAGAAATTACACTTAGACAATTCAATACAAACATATGTTCCAGAGTCTCGACAGGAAGATTCCCCTGCTTGTATTACTTCTGGACCTTCACGAAGCCAACATATTAGGGAAATACAAATGAGACAGAAGCTGAAGAATGCTCCTATCACATTTTCGAACATCCTGTTAGCGCCTCGAATGAATAAAGCCATAAATGAATGACAGATATCCTTCCTGTTATGGAACCCTTATATTAGACCTAACTAAACGCTTACGAAACTAATTCACGTAGGCATATTATACTCTTACAGAAGCTAATTTGACATACACTTGGCGAATATTTGCCTTAGTATTATTGAACATTGCTCTTCGTTTGTTATATATTAAAAGGGTTTTGCACTTTTCGTCTTCGCCTCGTGTTGTTTGAAATTCGATTTCGTTGACAATACATGTTTTCAAGTTTTCCCTTGTTGTTCTCAATACAACTTTGTTCTTCTTTTTGATCGAGTACAGCGGTAGCATATAGTAGAACGTGAAAACGTGGATATACTAAAGTTTCATAATCGGAATCATGATAACTATACCATACTGTCAGATAAACACCAATATTACAAATGTTTAGTCGACACAAACTTAAGAGTGCACTGTATCACATCACATATATGTATAGGTATGTGTATATATTTCACACGAGGTCTGAGGTAATCGAGCTTCGCGTGACTCGTAATCAGATAAAACAGAAGGCTTTCCATAATGTTGTTCGTTGCCTTAGTCTTCTGTTGTCATAGAAATGCAGTATTAAGGCCAGTTGCTTTAAGCTTCGAGATAAATGTGCGTTTCACAAACAGAAATAACTCTCTCTAGATGATGGAATTAGACAACTTGCTTCAGATGGTTTACAAATGATTTACACATAGTCACGAATCCACGGGAATTCAACTGCTCAATACTTGTCGCAATACAAATGTTCGATACTGAATGGATGCATGAGACTTTCCACTTCAAAATTCCTACTTTCTCATCAACAACCTCTCTCCTAACAAGCACAAGGTGTAATTAGAACCGAAATGGTCCGGCTATGAAATATTCCTCCCTACTGATCATTTTGATCATTCTAATTAATTCCTGTTCAACGAAAAGCATCGTTGACATTCATCTCAGAAAACTGTATTCAGCAGCCTAATTGATATACTGTATGTAGTTTTAACTACTTTGAACAGAACAATGGTTTAGTGGTTGCAATGCTCTCTTAAAATTCATAATACCATACCACTCAAGAGAAATTCTGTAATCCTTCAAACACCTTTAAGTCTATTAGCGCATATGCTATAAGAAGTTACGAGCAAGTGAGAAAACAAGACTTAAAAACGTTCAATTTCGAGTAACGGATTGCTGTGAAAGTCAGAGTCATAGCAGTGAAAATAGTTACGGTCTGACTGCAATACACTGCTTAGGTTAGGACCTATCAAATGTAACAGCTGGAGTCTTTCTGATCACTTATATGCATTTATTAAACGCTCTGAACACATGAATGGCAACAGTGAACAGCGAACACGATGTATGATGCACCTGTAGAATGGCGTCTGAATCAGTGTGCAGATCTGAGTGTTCCACTCGTAGACTTTTAAACCTTGCTTCCTAGGCATGATGATTTGTATAAGATTTCAAGCCTACTATACGAGTTTAGATTGGGACATGAAATATTGGAGAGAAACAAGAATCAGCTACAACATCGCCACGCCAGGCCACGCCACGCCACGTCTTCAGGAGTCAAGATAAATTTACAGCTGATACGGAAAACTTCCGAACTACCTCCAGTGGGTTGAGAACCAAACTGACTCGGAGAATTAGAGGTACTGATTTGTTGCACACATTTTGAGAGACAGGTGAATAGAAGCGGCTGGAGCCGGGTAAGACAGGTCAAACACAGTGTAAACCGGTGTGGACAGATCACACCGTCGGGCCCAGACAGAATATTATAATACAGTTGGATATCCTAGAAACTGAAACTTACACAACTTTCGGACGTTCGTATTGTGTGTATATATACACGTTTATTTTTGTACAATAAAGACAAACTGTACTCACTGACTAGGACGAGTCTTTCTTCTGTCTTTATTTACGTGGGAAATGAGGAGTGTGGAGTGATTGGAAATAGATACTGGTATCTGGTGTTCGAACTAGTAACTTACTGCCTTGCTTCCTGTATCGAACCCTAGTCAGAACATTATTATTAGTGCCGGTCATTTCATCCATATCGAAATTCAGTGACGTTATGGAACCTAAAGAGACGTCATCCTCATCGTTCAAATCATAAAGCTACTCACAGTGATGTTTATCTACACTCAATCAAGTGTCAGTACGAGGAAACATGTAATAAATTTTGAATACATGAAATATATCAGGGCATGCGGTTACAACCTCTTAAAAGCGCTAGATTTAGGACTATACCGACAACCACTTCCTATTTTATGATTATAAATACGACAACTGTGTCGAAGACTGGGAGAATTTGAAGGGTAATAGCTAATCAATGAACCCCGAATATTATACACTTTTATGGATTTCGTAAAATCAACATCTATCCATTCCTCTTTTCTTAGACCACTCAGAGAGAGGAGCAACTTGTGGTGAGTGCTGTCTGCAAGCCGAAGTTGTAGACAGCAATTTGCATCCATGTTACATTTCGAATCATTGTCATGAGTAAAACAATGACAAAGCTTAACCTTGAGGAATTCACCAATCAATCACAGAAGTCTCAACGTGTGCAAATAGGATTCGCAGATATATGACTTATCTGGCTTTCTGAGAAACAGTCACAAGCCGTACGGAATAACCTTCAGTAAGGAAATCCAATCAGAAGACGTTGCTTCTCCGCTTACAATAATGTACATAAAAATCTTTAAATACCTTTCTATTTCATGAATAAACGATCTGTGGCCTGGTCCTTGTCTTCTGTTGTCACAAACTGAGTTGTCAAATGAATATTCCTCATCCCTCTCTATGTTGTTGGTTGATTTCCTGTAATTCAGTCATTATTCGAAAATACTACTATTACAGTTAATTATAACATTTTGGCGTCGTTATGGAATTAAATAATATGGAAATTTTCCTATGGACGGTTTATCGCGGGAAATTGCTGATTATCTTGAATGCTTTGACGCATGGTGCAAGTCGAAGAATGTTTGTGTTGACAAAATTTTACTTCATTTTATTACTCCGTTTGGGCTAGATGCGTGCAGTCTACTCAAGACTCTCACTTCCATATGAACTGATATCCTTGAAAAAAGATTCTCCATGAACTTCTAACAGATCACCACCACACAACAAAATTTCACGTGAACCCATTCGGCTGAGGATGACGTGGTGTTGTGTACAGATAACGACAACCTATATGTTTAAGCCAACCACTGAAGTTCTTCTCAGTGAAATGAGTACCAATATCAGTAACTAAGACATCTGGAATTCCTTCTCGACTACAAATCTTCCTCAAAGCTCTGTGAGTGAATTTTGAGTTGGGACCATCTGTAATAAGAATCCAAAATAATAATTAAGGCATAGTATGAATTTAAGAATGGACCACATCAATCCACATGGGGACGCCGCCAACGTCACAAGATGCAGTCCTTGTTTTCCACACCGACTTTCCCTAGGACATTTTATACAAACAACTGGAACAGCTATTTGATCGTGTTCATAGAATGAAATCCGAACTGTCATCCACATATAATGGAATGGAGACAGAGAGCAAAAACTTCAAACCGTGTTTTCCCTGTGGAAACATTCATCTACGTGGCACTTCCCGTTTTTCGAGTGTTTAGTACCATAAATGTGGCAAAATTAGGCACATAAAGTATGTTTGTCAGAGTTCAAATACTTATGCTACTCGGAATTCTCGTGATTCTCACAATTTGTCTGGTAAAATGAAGTCAATGTCTCTTTCAACATATAACAGCACTGAATCCCATCATATGAGCACCTTCACTACAAGTTCAGTCAAGTCTCACTCTTTTATAATTGATACTGGGAGTACTGAATCTAGAATTTCTAAGGAAGTTTTACTATCGCTTTGTCAGCATGGCCAGATGGATCATATTATTAGTTGAATTACAGGCATTACTGGTCATTAACCGCCTCTTATCACTACTACTAAAGTTTCTTTGAAATCAGACAGTGGTAATTTTGTAAATATTCCCTTTCTTGTTAGTGAATATGGTCCATCTTTACTGGGATTAAAGGCCTTAGATTACTAAATGTCGAAATCTCACTTCGTACTGAGTTGTTTGATGAATCTTTGTTCAGAGAATTACTTCTCCAATGTTCAAAGAGTGTAGGTGGCATGAAGATTCAGCCCATCCATCTTGAAATAGAGGGTGATCCTGTCTTCCTAAAGCGCCGATTAATTCCATACGGTTTTCGAGATGCAGTTAGGAAAGAATTAGAAAAGTTGGTTGAGTAGGGCATACTCATGCCAGTTGAATCTTCAAATCGGGCGACTCCTATTGTGACACCACTAACGGCTGATGGGAAAGCACCGAGAATTTGTGGTGACTATTGTCTTACACTCAATAGTCGCTTACGGCAGCACAGCTGCGTTACACCAGAAACTGAAGGCATTTTGTGCTAACTACGTGGCTCAAAATACTCTTCCCAAAATAGAAACTCGAATATGCTTATGTACAGATTCCTCTTGATTAAGCTCCTAGTGCACTAACCAACACTAACACTCCATTTGGATTGTTCAAGTATACCTGCTTGACTTCTGGCTTAAAGGTTTCACCTGTAATATTTCAAAACGTAATAAATCAGATGATAGATGGACTAGATGGTGATGAGTCTTACCATGACGACATTATGCTTCATGGATGGAACGTCGAGTTGCATAATGGACGTCTGTTGAAACTGTTCAGGCGTTTCTGTGAAAACATATCCTGGTTAATTCGTTCCAGTGTTATTTTACTTTGTCATCTGTAAAATGCTTAGGATAGACAGTAGATTCCGACGGTCTCGGACCCGATGTTAGTCGTTTGGCACCTCTCATGCGAACACCTTCATCTAATATTATGTCGTCGTTGAGATCGTGAATTGATACTCTTCATATTCACTCGAGATTCATTCCCAATTTCACTCAGCTGTTATCTCCGCTGATATAAGAATAAAACTTGTGCACTATGGTAGAGTGTAATTCCATTATAGGTAAATTTTGTTTTGATAGAGTCTCACAGTGTTATACAGTAATGTTTACTGATGACACTTCGAGCACAATTTATTGCTCACAATCATATCATACCCATGATGTAATTACACTCTACCACAGTGCACTAGTTTTATTCTTATATCAATGATATATATGGTCTTCCTACTACGAAGCTTATCAACAAACTCACATGACTTTGTCAAACTGAAGCAAGATTCACAAATCATCCGATTTTTAACAGTCGATGTTTAAAAATTCATATAATTCCGAAATATTTACGTCTACGTACTCCAATTACTTCAAGCAAAATAACATGACCTCGATATGATTATAAGAAATAAATTGTGCTCAAAACATCATCAGTAAACATTACTGTATAACACTGTGTTATCGCCGCTTTTCGATATTGTCTCCAGTGAACAGTTTAAGTAGGAACTACAACACGAGGATATCTCACGAAGAACATTGGAGTTTCTTAATAGACGAACTTTGTCAAGTCCTTTCTCAACGAATGACAAGTGTGTTCTCACTAGATATGCTTCTCCTGTGTGCACAGCTGCAGTAATTGAACAGAATGGACAACCTGCTACTTGTATTTCACGACGTCAACGTAAGAGTGAGGAAGAGTAGCCCCGAAACCAGAAAGTGGCTCCAGCAGTTGTATGGACAATAAGACACCTCCACAAGTATCACTTTGATACTAAGTTTCACTCAGCTACTGATCATCAGGCTTTGAAATTCATTTACAATCCAGAAACGTCTCTGTGGGTGAGGGCGGGCTAACCAAAAGTGGTAGACAGCATTTTACGTCAATGGGTATGTCCCCAATATTGGTGGTGAGAAAACATGAACAAGACTGATTCAAAAACCAGTCACCGCAGACTTGGCTTATAGATTATCTGATATTCAAGATACAGTCAAAAACAGATGCAAAGTCAACATTCTGTAACAAACAACCAATCAGAAGACTATGTTTGTCTGGCTGAGTAACCTATAATAATGTAAATGAAATGTATATATATTTCTAAATACATGTTCATTTTCTTAGTAAACGATCTGTTGCCTGACTCTTGTCTTTGTCGCTCCATCATCTGCTGCTTTGATTCAAAGATGGAATTTAGAACTAAGTGTATATGATCACACTTTCGAAGACAGATTGGCTAGTCATATACCTCATGCAAACTTCTTATCTCGTTATTCAATACTTGAAACTTCTACTAATGACTTTGGTTGTTTTTGTTAGTCCAGACGTTACCTGTGGATAGAATTTCACCTATACACGATACTCGGAATTATTACAGATGCATTATAAATGCAAGAGAAGAGGTTAGAATATTCAGTGTAGGCGAATGCTTCCGGACCTATGCAGGCGAAGGGATGAGACTTCAGTCCATCCTGAAGGAATTATATGTCTGAATGACAGAATTATTGAAAACATTTATTTCCCGATACGAATTTAAAACAAGCAATAAAGGTTAATAAAGCAGGATTTAATGAATTCATCAAATTTCGGTAGAACTCGTCAGCTGAATACTCTACATACACGGATATATATACTTTTGAAATTACATTGGGAGTTACAAGACTGATAAATAAACTACTACCCTTTGCAAAACAATTCAAACAGTTCCAAAGAAACCTGACTATATCAATTTGCCATTTAAAGGAGATGACGTACAGGAATTAGTGAAACGAAGACTCGACAAAGCCATCAAGAGAACCTATTATGCTGCAAAACTTGTTATCCTTAGCACCACCAAGCGAGTGCTTCAACAATCTGGGAAAGACCAGTCGCCAATCCTCGACACTTCAAACTGCATATATCAATTTGAGTGTGTTTGTGGCAGCAAATACATAGGTCGTACGGAAAGGCGATTATCTACTCGCATGATGGAGCATTTGCCAAAATGGTTGAAAACAGCTGAGTGCAAAGTGCCAAAATCCTCAATAACAAAACATCTTGTGGATTACGGACATGATATCGAAGCGGTCAAGTCGTTCACCATTGTCAGTAAACAAAGAAACAAGAAGATGCTTGCAATTGCAGGGGCTTGTGCAATTCGAATTTACAAACCAGCTCTCTGTATACAAAAGGAGATGGTTGTCACTCTGAATCTACCATGGTAATACGTTTTACTTATTATTCCCTACTTGTTATTACTACTATTCTACCTCTTCTTCTTATTATTATTGTTATTATTATTATCATTATTTTTATTCTTGATTTATTTAAAACTATGCTTTATCTGTAAGATTAGCTTAACTCACTTCAACACTATTAAAATTGTGATTATAACTATTACTACTGATATTAGTCTATTTACAATTCTCGTTATATTCCCTAATGACTAATTGTTTTTCTAAGTGATGTAATTGAGGCGTAATGCAATTTATCTTAATTTTGATCTCTCATACACTCTCTCGTCTTATCTATTTGAACATGACCTGTAAAACATTCGCACGTGTCTTTCTCCATGACTAATTTAATGTAGCTTATTTATCAGTCTTATACCTCCCAATGTAATTTCAAAAGTATATACATCCGTGTATGTAGAGTATTCAGCTGACGAGTTCTACCGAAATTTGATGAATTCATTAAATCTTGCTTTATTAACCTTTATTGCTTGTTTTAGACAGAATTCTTATTCTTCCAACATTAAGATCTGCGATCTTCCATTATCTGCACTCTGCTAATCTAGAAGCTCATGAGATGAGATGAAGTCATGAGCACGCCTAACATTCTGGTGGCCGGGAATTGATCCTGACATTAGCAAACAATCAAAGAGCTGTTCCAGTTGTGCTAGGGTATATCAGTAAGGAAACCATGGACTGCATCTTGTGACGTTGGCGGCGTCCCCATGTGGATTGATGTGGTCCATTCTTAAATTCATACTATGCCTTAATTATTATTTTGGATTCTTATTACAGATGGTCCCAACTCAAAATTCACTCACAGAGCTTTGAGGAAGATTTGTAGTCGAGAAGGAATTCCAGATGTCTTAGTTACTGATATTGGTACTCATTTCACTGAGAAGAACTTCAGTGGTTGGCTTAAACATATAGGTTGTCGTTATCTGTACACAACACCACGTCATCCTCTGTCCAATGGGTTCGCAGAAAATTTCTACGAACAATTAAGTGTGCCATAGCATCACTGAGTCCTAGGAATTGTGACGAGCTGCAGAGAAGTGTAGATAAATTCTGACTTAAATGTCACAATGCGGAGCATACGAGTAACCGTGAAAGTCCTGCTAAGCTATTCAAATCTCGAATTCTCCGAATGCATATGATGCCCACGACTTCTGATGCACATTATTATACAGGGGATGATTACAGACCCTCTGTTGGAATCATACTACAAAAAGTGTGAAATCGAATGGTAAAAATATTAGACATCGAAGATCATTGAGTTCATAGCAGACATCTGGATGAAGTGAAAATAAATGAAGTAGGTCGTTGTGATCATGATTTCAATGATTCGCTACTGATCCTGATTTCGTAGATGATTCAGAAATAAATCCAGATGACTCTCTTACAGTAATAGCCCAGAATCCGTTTGAAGATTGAAGAGACTTGAGAAAGCGAACTGAGACTTCAATATGAACATACAAGGAGATATTCTAGATGTAGCGGATGTGATGATTGACAATTTCTGTTACTGTATTTTTAAGTACCTAATGTCGTTAGTTAATATTTATTGCATGAATTGGAAATAATTCCGCTAAATACAAATTCCTAAATTGATCCTCTTCTGTGCTGTTTGTTGATATCCCGTAATTCAGCCATTGCGAAATACTACTATTACAAATAATTATAATTATAAGAATGTGCTCCTAAAATATCAGGAGAAAACAACATGAGGTGAATAATAGTGCTAGTTGGTCAGATACGGGTGAGCTCAGGCGTATGGTTACTGATGGAGAAATATATATATTTCGAAAAGAGTATAACAACAAATACAAGATGGAACGAACTCACCAGATTCGTCTACGTGTTAACAAAGATGAAGTTCGTGATAGCGCTCAATAGTTTAGAGGCTGGGGGTGTTGACGTTTACGGATAGTACGATGTATACTAACACAAGATCTTATATCCACAACTCCTATGGTGTTTGTTCCGCGTAGATTAAAGTCTAAGCAACACACTAAATCGATCGTCCAATATACGGAGTATATTTCGGGACCAAATTTGTAGCCAGCAAGGATGACTGCATAACTAGCTAGAGATCGTATACGAACGAACGAACGGACGAACGTGTCACGACAGGTTGCCACAGTGACTGAATGCTTGACTGGAATGGAGGGGCCTTAGGTTAAATAAATCGACTTAAACAGTGTAGGCCATCAACCAATGTTGAATTCTGATGAAGTCGTAAGGTACTGATTTTAGAGAGTTATTTACCACAGTAGACTTAGTTAAAATTGAGGTAATTCTTACTGTCGATGATGGACTCTGTGTATTTTTATCTTTTTTTATGTGTATGCACTAAGCGTAATTTAAATGATCAAATTTACAATAACCTAAACACCAAACAGTGTTAGAATGAAGAGAAGACTAAGGGGATGTTCAAGGTACCGGGAGAATAAGTAGGTTAAAGTGAACAAAAGTTTCCAATGACACCTTAGATTCGAAGCGTCATTGCTTTCTGCCAATCGATCCGGGGATTAGGAGGTAATTGCGTAGGAACCGTTACTAGTTTATTGAAAATTTTCATTTCAAGAGAGATTTTGTATTCTGAAAATTGTAAAAGGTGTCATTAAACAGTTACTGGTAACCAGCATAATACGCAAAAACGAGTAAGTTTCTCTCATTTATGCAAAGATATCTAACCAGCATATTGCAGTTATTATTGTTATTATTATCATTATTTTTTGTCTCTCTACACTCTGCTCACTTCATCTCACAACGCCTTTAAGCAGTAGATATCAGATGTTTATTACTTAAGTGTGGGCAATTACCTAATACTGCTTCAAGACACAAATTGACAATATTCACAATCAAAATCTTTCTGTAGAAATTATCGCAGCTAAGTCAATTACCACTTGTCTATCTTGTTCGTTTTGTACAATTCTGTCACTGATTCTGGAAGGAAATGTATTTGTAGATAAATACTTGGGAAACAGTTCTTGTAGACTGACTGACTCAACATCACCCTTGAGGAAAGTTACTTTTCTAAATGGTTGTGAAGTCACAATGCTATTCCCCAGTAGTAGAACTGAAGGATCGATGTATCCAAAGTAAGTGAGATCAATAATTTGAAGGTGGTACTCTCACTTTTAGAAGATTGTGGTAGCTATCCTCTAAGACTTAGATGAAATGTTCACAAACCACAGTCAAAAGTGGTTATTGATATATGAATCAAAATACCAAAAAGGCTTTTTAATTGACGTGTTCATTTCCTTAGTAAACGATCTGTTGCCTGACTCTTGTCTTTGTCGCTCCATCATCTGCTGCTTTGATTCAAAGATGGAATTTAGAACTAAGTGTATATGATCACACTTTCGAAGACAGATTGGCTAGTCATATACCTCATGCAAACTTCTTATCTCGTTATTCAATACTTGAAACTTCTACTAATGACTTTGGTTGTTTTTGTTAGTCCAGACGTTACCTGTGGATAGAATTTCACCTATACACGATACTCGGAATTATTACAGATGCATTATAAATGCAAGAGAAGAGGTTAGAATATTCAGTGTAGGCGAATGCTTCCGGACCTATGCAGGCGAAGGGATGAGACTTCAGTCCATCCTGAAGGAATTATATGTCTGAATGACAGAATTATTGAAAACATTTATTTCCCGATACGAATTTAAAACAAGCAATAAAGGTTAATAAAGCAGGATTTAATGAATTCATCAAATTTCGGTAGAACTCGTCAGCTGAATACTCTACATACACGGATATATATACTTTTGAAATTACATTGGGAGTTACAAGACTGATAAATAAACTACTACCCTTTGCAAAACAATTCAAACAGTTCCAAAGAAACCTGACTATATCAATTTGCCATTTAAAGGAGATGACGTACAGGAATTAGTGAAACGAAGACTCGACAAAGCCATCAAGAGAACCTATTATGCTGCAAAACTTGTTATCCTTAGCACCACCAAGCGAGTGCTTCAACAATCTGGGAAAGACCAGTCGCCAATCCTCGACACTTCAAACTGCATATATCAATTTGAGTGTGTTTGTGGCAGCAAATACATAGGTCGTACGGAAAGGCGATTATCTACTCGCATGATGGAGCATTTGCCAAAATGGTTGAAAACAGCTGAGTGCAAAGTGCCAAAATCCTCAATAACAAAACATCTTGTGGATTACGGACATGATATCGAAGCGGTCAAGTCGTTCACCATTGTCAGTAAACAAAGAAACAAGAAGATGCTTGCAATTGCAGGGGCTTGTGCAATTCGAATTTACAAACCAGCTCTCTGTATACAAAAGGAGATGGTTGTCACTCTGAATCTACCATGGTAATACGTTTTACTTATTATTCCCTACTTGTTATTACTACTATTCTACCTCTTCTTCTTATTATTATTGTTATTATTATTATCATTATTTTTATTCTTGATTTATTTAAAACTATGCTTTATCTGTAAGATTAGCTTAACTCACTTCAACACTATTAAAATTGTGATTATAACTATTACTACTGATATTAGTCTATTTACAATTCTCGTTATATTCCCTAATGACTAATTGTTTTTCTAAGTGATGTAATTGAGGCGTAATGCAATTTATCTTAATTTTGATCTCTCATACACTCTCTCGTCTTATCTATTTGAACATGACCTGTAAAACATTCGCACGTGTCTTTCTCCATGACTAATTTAATGTAGCTTATTTATCAGTCTTATACCTCCCAATGTAATTTCAAAAGTATATACATCCGTGTATGTAGAGTATTCAGCTGACGAGTTCTACCGAAATTTGATGAATTCATTAAATCTTGCTTTATTAACCTTTATTGCTTGTTTTAGACAGAATTCTTATTCTTCCAACATTAAGATCTGCGATCTTCCATTATCTGCACTCTGCTAATCTAGGAGCTCATGAGATGAGATGAAGTCATGAGCACGCCTAACATTCTGGTGGCCGGGAATTGATCCTGACATTAGCAAACAATCAAAGAGCTGTTCCAGTTGTGCTAGGGTATATCAGTAAGGAAACCATGGACTGCATCTTGTGACGTTGGCGGCGTCCCCATGTGGATTGATGTGGTCCATTCTTAAATTCATACTATGCCTTAATTATTATTTTGGATTCTTATTACAGATGGTCCCAACTCAAAATTCACTCACAGAGCTTTGAGGAAGATTTGTAGTCGAGAAGGAATTCCAGATGTCTTAGTTACTGATATTGGTACTCATTTCACTGAGAAGAACTTCAGTGGTTGGCTTAAACATATAGGTTGTCGTTATCTGTACACAACACCACGTCATCCTCTGTCCAATGGGTTCGCAGAAAATTTCTACGAACAATTAAGTGTGCCATAGCATCACTGAGTCCTAGGAATTGTGACGAGCTGCAGAGAAGTGTAGATAAATTCTGACTTAAATGTCACAATGCGGAGCATACGAGTAACCGTGAAAGTCCTGCTAAGCTATTCAAATCTCGAATTCTCCGAATGCATATGATGCCCACGACTTCTGATGCACATTATTATACAGGGGATGATTACAGACCCTCTGTTGGAATCATACTACAAAAAGTGTGAAATCGAATGGTAAAAATATTAGACATCGAAGATCATTGAGTTCATAGCAGACATCTGGATGAAGTGAAAATAAATGAAGTAGGTCGTTGTGATCATGATTTCAATGATTCGCTACTGATCCTGATTTCGTAGATGATTCAGAAATAAATCCAGATGACTCTCTTACAGTAATAGCCCAGAATCCGTTTGAAGATTGAAGAGACTTGAGAAAGCGAACTGAGACTTCAATATGAACATACAAGGAGATATTCTAGATGTAGCGGATGTGATGATTGACAATTTCTGTTACTGTATTTTTAAGTACCTAATGTCGTTAGTTAATATTTATTGCATGAATTGGAAATAATTCCGCTAAATACAAATTCCTAAATTGATCCTCTTCTGTGCTGTTTGTTGATATCCCGTAATTCAGCCATTGCGAAATACTACTATTACAAATAATTATAATTATAAGAATGTGCTCCTAAAATATCAGGAGAAAACAACATGAGGTGAATAATAGTGCTAGTTGGTCAGATACGGGTGAGCTCAGGCGTATGGTTACTGATGGAGAAATATATATATTTCGAAAAGAGTATAACAACAAATACAAGATGGAACGAACTCACCAGATTCGTCTACGTGTTAACAAAGATGAAGTTCGTGATAGCGCTCAATAGTTTAGAGGCTGGGGGTGTTGACGTTTACGGATAGTACGATGTATACTAACACAAGATCTTATATCCACAACTCCTATGGTGTTTGTTCCGCGTAGATTAAAGTCTAAGCAACACACTAAATCGATCGTCCAATATACGGAGTATATTTCGGGACCAAATTTGTAGCCAGCAAGGATGACTGCATAACTAGCTAGAGATCGTATACGAACGAACGAACGGACGAACGTGTCACGACAGGTTGCCACAGTGACTGAATGCTTGACTGGAATGGAGGGGCCTTAGGTTAAATAAATCGACTTAAACAGTGTAGGCCATCAACCAATGTTGAATTCTGATGAAGTCGTAAGGTACTGATTTTAGAGAGTTATTTACCACAGTAGACTTAGTTAAAATTGAGGTAATTCTTACTGTCGATGATGGACTCTGTGTATTTTTATCTTTTTTTATGTGTATGCACTAAGCGTAATTTAAATGATCAAATTTACAATAACCTAAACACCAAACAGTGTTAGAATGAAGAGAAGACTAAGGGGATGTTCAAGGTACCGGGAGAATAAGTAGGTTAAAGTGAACAAAAGTTTCCAATGACACCTTAGATTCGAAGCGTCATTGCTTTCTGCCAATCGATCCGGGGATTAGGAGGTAATTGCGTAGGAACCGTTACTAGTTTATTGAAAATTTTCATTTCAAGAGAGATTTTGTATTCTGAAAATTGTAAAAGGTGTCATTAAACAGTTACTGGTAACCAGCATAATACGCAAAAACGAGTAAGTTTCTCTCATTTATGCAAAGATATCTAACCAGCATATTGCAGTTATTATTGTTATTATTATCATTATTTTTTGTCTCTCTACACTCTGCTCACTTCATCTCACAACGCCTTTAAGCAGTAGATATCAGATGTTTATTACTTAAGTGTGGGCAATTACCTAATACTGCTTCAAGACACAAATTGACAATATTCACAATCAAAATCTTTCTGTAGAAATTATCGCAGCTAAGTCAATTACCACTTGTCTATCTTGTTCGTTTTGTACAATTCTGTCACTGATTCTGGAAGGAAATGTATTTGTAGATAAATACTTGGGAAACAGTTCTTGTAGACTGACTGACTCAACATCACCCTTGAGGAAAGTTACTTTTCTAAATGGTTGTGAAGTCACAATGCTATTCCCCAGTAGTAGAACTGAAGGATCGATGTATCCAAAGTAAGTGAGATCAATAATTTGAAGGTGGTACTCTCACTTTTAGAAGATTGTGGTAGCTATCCTCTAAGACTTAGATGAAATGTTCACAAACCACAGTCAAAAGTGGTTATTGATATATGAATCAAAATACCAAAAAGGCTTTTTAATTGACGTGTTCATTTCCTTAGTAAACGATCTGTTGCCTGACTCTTGTCTTTGTCGCTCCATCATCTGCTGCTTTGATTCAAAGATGGAATTTAGAACTAAGTGTATATGATCACACTTTCGAAGACAGATTGGCTAGTCATATACCTCATGCAAACTTCTTATCTCGTTATTCAATACTTGAAACTTCTACTAATGACTTTGGTTGTTTTTGTTAGTCCAGACGTTACCTGTGGATAGAATTTCACCTATACACGATACTCGGAATTATTACAGATGCATTATAAATGCAAGAGAAGAGGTTAGAATATTCAGTGTAGGCGAATGCTTCCGGACCTATGCAGGCGAAGGGATGAGACTTCAGTCCATCCTGAAGGAATTATATGTCTGAATGACAGAATTATTGAAAACATTTATTTCCCGATACGAATTTAAAACAAGCAATAAAGGTTAATAAAGCAGGATTTAATGAATTCATCAAATTTCGGTAGAACTCGTCAGCTGAATACTCTACATACACGGATATATATACTTTTGAAATTACATTGGGAGTTACAAGACTGATAAATAAACTACTACCCTTTGCAAAACAATTCAAACAGTTCCAAAGAAACCTGACTATATCAATTTGCCATTTAAAGGAGATGACGTACAGGAATTAGTGAAACGAAGACTCGACAAAGCCATCAAGAGAACCTATTATGCTGCAAAACTTGTTATCCTTAGCACCACCAAGCGAGTGCTTCAACAATCTGGGAAAGACCAGTCGCCAATCCTCGACACTTCAAACTGCATATATCAATTTGAGTGTGTTTGTGGCAGCAAATACATAGGTCGTACGGAAAGGCGATTATCTACTCGCATGATGGAGCATTTGCCAAAATGGTTGAAAACAGCTGAGTGCAAAGTGCCAAAATCCTCAATAACAAAACATCTTGTGGATTACGGACATGATATCGAAGCGGTCAAGTCGTTCACCATTGTCAGTAAACAAAGAAACAAGAAGATGCTTGCAATTGCAGGGGCTTGTGCAATTCGAATTTACAAACCAGCTCTCTGTATACAAAAGGAGATGGTTGTCACTCTGAATCTACCATGGTAATACGTTTTACTTATTATTCCCTACTTGTTATTACTACTATTCTACCTCTTCTTCTTATTATTATTGTTATTATTATTATCATTATTTTTATTCTTGATTTATTTAAAACTATGCTTTATCTGTAAGATTAGCTTAACTCACTTCAACACTATTAAAATTGTGATTATAACTATTACTACTGATATTAGTCTATTTACAATTCTCGTTATATTCCCTAATGACTAATTGTTTTTCTAAGTGATGTAATTGAGGCGTAATGCAATTTATCTTAATTTTGATCTCTCATACACTCTCTCGTCTTATCTATTTGAACATGACCTGTAAAACATTCGCACGTGTCTTTCTCCATGACTAATTTAATGTAGCTTATTTATCAGTCTTATACCTCCCAATGTAATTTCAAAAGTATATACATCCGTGTATGTAGAGTATTCAGCTGACGAGTTCTACCGAAATTTGATGAATTCATTAAATCTTGCTTTATTAACCTTTATTGCTTGTTTTAGACAGAATTCTTATTCTTCCAACATTAAGATCTGCGATCTTCCATTATCTGCACTCTGCTAATCTAGAAGCTCATGAGATGAGATGAAGTCATGAGCACGCCTAACATTCTGGTGGCCGGGAATTGATCCTGACATTAGCAAACAATCAAAGAGCTGTTCCAGTTGTGCTAGGGTATATCAGTAAGGAAACCATGGACTGCATCTTGTGACGTTGGCGGCGTCCCCATGTGGATTGATGTGGTCCATTCTTAAATTCATACTATGCCTTAATTATTATTTTGGATTCTTATTACAGATGGTCCCAACTCAAAATTCACTCACAGAGCTTTGAGGAAGATTTGTAGTCGAGAAGGAATTCCAGATGTCTTAGTTACTGATATTGGTACTCATTTCACTGAGAAGAACTTCAGTGGTTGGCTTAAACATATAGGTTGTCGTTATCTGTACACAACACCACGTCATCCTCTGTCCAATGGGTTCGCAGAAAATTTCTACGAACAATTAAGTGTGCCATAGCATCACTGAGTCCTAGGAATTGTGACGAGCTGCAGAGAAGTGTAGATAAATTCTGACTTAAATGTCACAATGCGGAGCATACGAGTAACCGTGAAAGTCCTGCTAAGCTATTCAAATCTCGAATTCTCCGAATGCATATGATGCCCACGACTTCTGATGCACATTATTATACAGGGGATGATTACAGACCCTCTGTTGGAATCATACTACAAAAAGTGTGAAATCGAATGGTAAAAATATTAGACATCGAAGATCATTGAGTTCATAGCAGACATCTGGATGAAGTGAAAATAAATGAAGTAGGTCGTTGTGATCATGATTTCAATGATTCGCTACTGATCCTGATTTCGTAGATGATTCAGAAATAAATCCAGATGACTCTCTTACAGTAATAGCCCAGAATCCGTTTGAAGATTGAAGAGACTTGAGAAAGCGAACTGAGACTTCAATATGAACATACAAGGAGATATTCTAGATGTAGCGGATGTGATGATTGACAATTTCTGTTACTGTATTTTTAAGTACCTAATGTCGTTAGTTAATATTTATTGCATGAATTGGAAATAATTCCGCTAAATACAAATTCCTAAATTGATCCTCTTCTGTGCTGTTTGTTGATATCCCGTAATTCAGCCATTGCGAAATACTACTATTACAAATAATTATAATTATAAGAATGTGCTCCTAAAATATCAGGAGAAAACAACATGAGGTGAATAATAGTGCTAGTTGGTCAGATACGGGTGAGCTCAGGCGTATGGTTACTGATGGAGAAATATATATATTTCGAAAAGAGTATAACAACAAATACAAGATGGAACGAACTCACCAGATTCGTCTACGTGTTAACAAAGATGAAGTTCGTGATAGCGCTCAATAGTTTAGAGGCTGGGGGTGTTGACGTTTACGGATAGTACGATGTATACTAACACAAGATCTTATATCCACAACTCCTATGGTGTTTGTTCCGCGTAGATTAAAGTCTAAGCAACACACTAAATCGATCGTCCAATATACGGAGTATATTTCGGGACCAAATTTGTAGCCAGCAAGGATGACTGCATAACTAGCTAGAGATCGTATACGAACGAACGAACGGACGAACGTGTCACGACAGGTTGCCACAGTGACTGAATGCTTGACTGGAATGGAGGGGCCTTAGGTTAAATAAATCGACTTAAACAGTGTAGGCCATCAACCAATGTTGAATTCTGATGAAGTCGTAAGGTACTGATTTTAGAGAGTTATTTACCACAGTAGACTTAGTTAAAATTGAGGTAATTCTTACTGTCGATGATGGACTCTGTGTATTTTTATCTTTTTTTATGTGTATGCACTAAGCGTAATTTAAATGATCAAATTTACAATAACCTAAACACCAAACAGTGTTAGAATGAAGAGAAGACTAAGGGGATGTTCAAGGTACCGGGAGAATAAGTAGGTTAAAGTGAACAAAAGTTTCCAATGACACCTTAGATTCGAAGCGTCATTGCTTTCTGCCAATCGATCCGGGGATTAGGAGGTAATTGCGTAGGAACCGTTACTAGTTTATTGAAAATTTTCATTTCAAGAGAGATTTTGTATTCTGAAAATTGTAAAAGGTGTCATTAAACAGTTACTGGTAACCAGCATAATACGCAAAAACGAGTAAGTTTCTCTCATTTATGCAAAGATATCTAACCAGCATATTGCAGTTATTATTGTTATTATTATCATTATTTTTTGTCTCTCTACACTCTGCTCACTTCATCTCACAACGCCTTTAAGCAGTAGATATCAGATGTTTATTACTTAAGTGTGGGCAATTACCTAATACTGCTTCAAGACACAAATTGACAATATTCACAATCAAAATCTTTCTGTAGAAATTATCGCAGCTAAGTCAATTACCACTTGTCTATCTTGTTCGTTTTGTACAATTCTGTCACTGATTCTGGAAGGAAATGTATTTGTAGATAAATACTTGGGAAACAGTTCTTGTAGACTGACTGACTCAACATCACCCTTGAGGAAAGTTACTTTTCTAAATGGTTGTGAAGTCACAATGCTATTCCCCAGTAGTAGAACTGAAGGATCGATGTATCCAAAGTAAGTGAGATCAATAATTTGAAGGTGGTACTCTCACTTTTAGAAGATTGTGGTAGCTATCCTCTAAGACTTAGATGAAATGTTCACAAACCACAGTCAAAAGTGGTTATTGATATATGAATCAAAATACCAAAAAGGCTTTTTAATTGACGTGTTCATTTCCTTAGTAAACGATCTGTTGCCTGACTCTTGTCTTTGTCGCTCCATCATCTGCTGCTTTGATTCAAAGATGGAATTTAGAACTAAGTGTATATGATCACACTTTCGAAGACAGATTGGCTAGTCATATACCTCATGCAAACTTCTTATCTCGTTATTCAATACTTGAAACTTCTACTAATGACTTTGGTTGTTTTTGTTAGTCCAGACGTTACCTGTGGATAGAATTTCACCTATACACGATACTCGGAATTATTACAGATGCATTATAAATGCAAGAGAAGAGGTTAGAATATTCAGTGTAGGCGAATGCTTCCGGACCTATGCAGGCGAAGGGATGAGACTTCAGTCCATCCTGAAGGAATTATATGTCTGAATGACAGAATTATTGAAAACATTTATTTCCCGATACGAATTTAAAACAAGCAATAAAGGTTAATAAAGCAGGATTTAATGAATTCATCAAATTTCGGTAGAACTCGTCAGCTGAATACTCTACATACACGGATATATATACTTTTGAAATTACATTGGGAGTTACAAGACTGATAAATAAACTACTACCCTTTGCAAAACAATTCAAACAGTTCCAAAGAAACCTGACTATATCAATTTGCCATTTAAAGGAGATGACGTACAGGAATTAGTGAAACGAAGACTCGACAAAGCCATCAAGAGAACCTATTATGCTGCAAAACTTGTTATCCTTAGCACCACCAAGCGAGTGCTTCAACAATCTGGGAAAGACCAGTCGCCAATCCTCGACACTTCAAACTGCATATATCAATTTGAGTGTGTTTGTGGCAGCAAATACATAGGTCGTACGGAAAGGCGATTATCTACTCGCATGATGGAGCATTTGCCAAAATGGTTGAAAACAGCTGAGTGCAAAGTGCCAAAATCCTCAATAACAAAACATCTTGTGGATTACGGACATGATATCGAAGCGGTCAAGTCGTTCACCATTGTCAGTAAACAAAGAAACAAGAAGATGCTTGCAATTGCAGGGGCTTGTGCAATTCGAATTTACAAACCAGCTCTCTGTATACAAAAGGAGATGGTTGTCACTCTGAATCTACCATGGTAATACGTTTTACTTATTATTCCCTACTTGTTATTACTACTATTCTACCTCTTCTTCTTATTATTATTGTTATTATTATTATCATTATTTTTATTCTTGATTTATTTAAAACTATGCTTTATCTGTAAGATTAGCTTAACTCACTTCAACACTATTAAAATTGTGATTATAACTATTACTACTGATATTAGTCTATTTACAATTCTCGTTATATTCCCTAATGACTAATTGTTTTTCTAAGTGATGTAATTGAGGCGTAATGCAATTTATCTTAATTTTGATCTCTCATACACTCTCTCGTCTTATCTATTTGAACATGACCTGTAAAACATTCGCACGTGTCTTTCTCCATGACTAATTTAATGTAGCTTATTTATCAGTCTTATACCTCCCAATGTAATTTCAAAAGTATATACATCCGTGTATGTAGAGTATTCAGCTGACGAGTTCTACCGAAATTTGATGAATTCATTAAATCTTGCTTTATTAACCTTTATTGCTTGTTTTAGACAGAATTCTTATTCTTCCAACATTAAGATCTGCGATCTTCCATTATCTGCACTCTGCTAATCTAGGAGCTCATGAGATGAGATGAAGTCATGAGCACGCCTAACATTCTGGTGGCCGGGAATTGATCCTGACATTAGCAAACAATCAAAGAGCTGTTCCAGTTGTGCTAGGGTATATCAGTAAGGAAACCATGACTGCATCTTGTGACGTTGGCGGCGTCCCCATGTGGATTGATGTGGTCCATTCTTAAATTCATACTATGCCTTAATTATTATTTTGGATTCTTATTACAGATGGTCCCAACTCAAAATTCACTCACAGAGCTTTGAGGAAGATTTGTAGTCGAGAAGGAATTCCAGATGTCTTAGTTACTGATATTGGTACTCATTTCACTGAGAAGAACTTCAGTGGTTGGCTTAAACATATAGGTTGTCGTTATCTGTACACAACACCACGTCATCCTCAGCCGAATGGGTTCACGTGAAATTTTGTTGTGTGGTGGTGATCTGTTAGAAGTTCATGGAGAATCTTTTTTCAAGGATATCAGTTCATATGGAAGTGAGAGTCTTGAGTAGACTGCACGCATCTAGCCCAAACGGAGTAATAAAATGAAGTAAAATTTTGTCAACACAAACATTCTTCGACTTGCACCATGCGTCAAAGCATTCAAGATAATCAGCAATTTCCCGCGATAAACCGTCCATAGGAAAATTTCCATATTATTTAATTCCATAACGACGCCAAAATGTTATAATTAACTGTAATAGTAGTATTTTCGAATAATGACTGAATTACAGGAAATCAACCAACAACATAGAGAGGGATGAGGAATATTCATTTGACAACTCAGTTTGTGACAACAGAAGACAAGGACCAGGCCACAGATCGTTTATTCATGAAATAGAAAGGTATTTAAAGATTTTTATGTACATTATTGTAAGCGGAGAAGCAACGTCTTCTGATTGGATTTCCTTACTGAAGGTTATTCCGTACGGCTTGTGACTGTTTCTCAGAAAGCCAGATAAGTCATATATCTGCGAATCCTATTTGCACACGTTGAGACTTCTGTGATTGATTGGTGAATTCCTCAAGGTTAAGCTTTGTCATTGTTTTACTCATGACAATGATTCGAAATGTAACATGGATGCAAATTGCTGTCTACAACTTCGGCTTGCAGACAGCACTCACCACAAGTTGCTCCTCTCTCTGAGTGGTCTAAGAAAAGAGGAATGGATAGATGTTGATTTTACGAAATCCATAAAAGTGTATAATATTCGGGGTTCATTGATTAGCTATTACCCTTCAAATTCTCCCAGTCTTCGACACAGTTGTCGTATTTATAATCATAAAATAGGAAGTGGTTGTCGGTATAGTCCTAAATCTAGCGCTTTTAAGAGGTTGTAACCGCATGCCCTGATATATTTCATGTATTCAAAATTTATTACATGTTTCCTCGTACTGACACTTGATTGAGTGTAGATAAACATCACTGTGAGTAGCTTTATGATTTGAACGATGAGGATGACGTCTCTTTAGGTTCCATAACGTCACTGAATTTCGATATGGATGAAATGACCGGCACTAATAATAATGTTCTGACTAGGGTTCGATACAGGAAGCAAGGCAGTAAGTTACTAGTTCGAACACCAGATACCAGTATCTATTTCCAATCACTCCACACTCCTCATTTCCCACGTAAATAAAGACAGAAGAAAGACTCGTCCTAGTCAGTGAGTACAGTTTGTCTTTATTGTACAAAAATAAACGTGTATATATACACACAATACGAACGTCCGAAAGTTGTGTAAGTTTCAGTTTCTAGGATATCCAACTGTATTATAATATTCTGTCTGGGCCCGACGGTGTGATCTGTCCACACCGGTTTACACTGTGTTTGACCTGTCTTACCCGGCTCCAGCCGCTTCTATTCACCTGTCTCTCAAAATGTGTGCAACAAATCAGTACCTCTAATTCTCCGAGTCAGTTTGGTTCTCAACCCACTGGAGGTAGTTCGGAAGTTTTCCGTATCAGCTGTAAATTTATCTTGACTCCTGAAGACGTGGCGTGGCGTGGCCTGGCGTGGCGATGTTGTAGCTGATTCTTGTTTCTCTCCAATATTTCATGTCCCAATCTAAACTCGTATAGTAGGCTTGAAATCTTATACAAATCATCATGCCTAGGAAGCAAGGTTTAAAAGTCTACGAGTGGAACACTCAGATCTGCACACTGATTCAGACGCCATTCTACAGGTGCATCATACATCGTGTTCGCTGTTCACTGTTGCCATTCATGTGTTCAGAGCGTTTAATAAATGCATATAAGTGATCAGAAAGACTCCAGCTGTTACATTTGATAGGTCCTAACCTAAGCAGTGTATTGCAGTCAGACCGTAACTATTTTCACTGCTATGACTCTGACTTTCACAGCAATCCGTTACTCGAAATTGAACGTTTTTAAGTCTTGTTTTCTCACTTGCTCGTAACTTCTTATAGCATATGCGCTAATAGACTTAAAGGTGTTTGAAGGATTACAGAATTTCTCTTGAGTGGTATGGTATTATGAATTTTAAGAGAGCATTGCAACCACTAAACCATTGTTCTGTTCAAAGTAGTTAAAACTACATACAGTATATCAATTAGGCTGCTGAATACAGTTTTCTGAGATGAATGTCAACGATGCTTTTCGTTGAACAGGAATTAATTAGAATGATCAAAATGATCAGTAGGGAGGAATATTTCATAGCCGGACCATTTCGGTTCTAATTACACCTTGTGCTTGTTAGGAGAGAGGTTGTTGATGAGAAAGTAGGAATTTTGAAGTGGAAAGTCTCATGCATCCATTCAGTATCGAACATTTGTATTGCGACAAGTATTGAGCAGTTGAATTCCCGTGGATTCGTGACTATGTGTAAATCATTTGTAAACCATCTGAAGCAAGTTGTCTAATTCCATCATCTAGAGAGAGTTATTTCTGTTTGTGAAACGCACATTTATCTCGAAGCTTAAAGCAACTGGCCTTAATACTGCATTTCTATGACAACAGAAGACTAAGGCAACGAACAACATTATGGAAAGCCTTCTGTTTTATCTGATTACGAGTCACGCGAAGCTCGATTACCTCAGACCTCGTGTGAAATATATACACATACCTATACATATATGTGATGTGATACAGTGCACTCTTAAGTTTGTGTCGACTAAACATTTGTAATATTGGTGTTTATCTGACAGTATGGTATAGTTATCATGATTCCGATTATGAAACTTCAGTATATCCACGTTTTCACGTTCTACTATATGCTACCGCTGTACTCGATCAAAAAGAAGAACAAAGTTGTATTGAGAAGCACAAGGGAAAACTTGAAAACATGTATTGTCAACGAAATCGAATTTCAAACAGCATGAGCGTATAATATGCGTACATCAATTAGTTTCGTAAGCGTTCACCTAGACCTTATATAGGGATTCCATAACAGGAAGGATATCTGTCATTTATTTATGGCTTTATTCATTCGAGACGCTAACAGGAAGTTAGAAAATGTGATAGGAGCATTCTTCAGCCTCTGTCTCATTTGTATTTCCCTAATATGTTGGCTTCGTGAAGGTCCAGAAGTAATACAAGCAGGGGAATCTTCCTGTCGAGACTCTGGAACATATGTTTGTAGTGAATTGTCCAAGTGTAATTTCTACTACAACGATTGTGACACCTATTGACCAATAGATAAAGCATTGATAGTGTCGGTAAAATATCCAGTCATGCACCCCTTCACTTTAACCCATTTATGCTGTATTAGAATAATGCAAGAACAACAGTGGTTTGTGCTGAATAATATGTTACCATCACTCAATTCGCTGGCTTTTCATCAGCTGCTTACAGCCTGATTAAGCAGCCTAAACAGAGTAAATCGCCTGTATTATGCTGTATTTTGTTTGAAACCACTCCAAGTGCTGATAGTTGCAGCTCAAATGATTACAACTTCAAATGATTACGACTTCCAAGGAGTAATGCGATGACATAGGAATGATTATTTTGAACAGCTGGTTAGCACTCGAAGACTAATTGGAGTATATTAAGGTGTTCTGTAAAGTCAAATGTAACACCATATTAGTTTGTTTATTAGATATATCACACAGGAAAACTGTATTATTTACTGGATGACGTTCCGAACAAAATTTATTCTTCATAATCATATCAACTGTAATCACACCACTTCAAAACTTGAGTTTTATGCTTTTCTTTGTTTTCTCCTATTTGTCGTCGTTGGTTAGTAGAATCTTCCAGATATCCGACTAGACAGGTGATGAATCATTCCTATGACACGTGTTCTCTCTCAGTTGATTCCATAAACAAAGCTTCTGTTATCAATCTCTCCCTATACCCTGTGACATCAGATTTGAAAACTGTCATCCTATCCCATCCATCCTATTGTATGGTTGTGTTTGATTGCATGTAATGCAATGGCTGAACTATTCTCCAGATTTCTTATCTTATTCGGGTCAACTAATCTAGGTTTTGACAGGTATTTATGCTCGGCTAGTCTGAATGCCCCTGTTCTACTGCTTTGATCTATGTATTTGACCTGACAATCATCACGAGCGGGGTATTAGATAAACTAAATTGTTTTGTTTTAGAGGCTCCACAGGATTGATCCTTTAACAGACAAAGCTTGTTTCTAATTGAGTTTTTGTCGGTTTGAATGCCAGGGACTTTTATTCTTGCCTTGTTAAGAATTCTGAGTAAGGCTTCCGAGGTTCCTTCCTTGTATGGAATTACTACTGATGATTTAGATTCCTTATTGTTGGTGTCGTCATCAATATTAATATTATTATTATCACTGTTATCATTAACATTATTATTGTTATCATTATTATTATTATTATCAATGTTATTATCACTATCGCTACTATCATTATTTACTTTATTTTTACATTTCCTTACATATTTCCTGACGAATTTATCCGGGTAATTATTAAGTTTCAAGGCTTCTTTTATGTGTATCATTTCTTGTTTTAGATATTCCTTAGTACTGCTTAGATTTTGTGCTCTTTCACTTAAATATTTCACCAATCCTATTTTTACTGACATAGGATGGGATGATCGGAAGTCCAAATACCTGTTTGAATGTGTGGGTTTCCTGTAAACACTAGTGTTTAACTTCCCATCTTCTTTCCTTTTTACCCTGCAATCTAACATTGGAAGCTCCCCTTCCTCACATTCCAAATCATAAGTGAACTGAATTGCCTGCACTTTTGAATTAATATGTTAGAAAAATCTATCTATATCCTGTGTTTTAAGTACAGTGAATGTGTCATCTACATACCTCCATCATACTTTTTGGGTGGGGGTGAACGTTTCAATCGCGATGTTTCCCCTTAATATTCAAAAAGGTAGAAGACAAAAGAGCACTTGTGTTTTTTTTTCTGTAGTTGTCTGTGTTCATTTCCTTGTGTTAGATGATATTATATGATCAGTAAAAATGGGAGTTGACAGTAGAATACTACGTAAGAAGTTAAGTTCAATGGTGATGAGATTGTGAACCATCATCTTTTGAATTGGCTAGGACATACGTGTCCAAAGTGTGACAAGTTGAACTGTTGTAACCATGTGCAAAGTTCTCTCTGGCAGATTCTATTCAGTATTTACAGACAACACAAAGGATCCCCGCAATCCATCATTTACAGTAGAACATGAACTGTCTTTAGTCACCAACTATGGTTTTATTAATATATGTGTATATGAACACGCTTATCACTATTTAGCCAGCATATGTTCCTTCGAATTGAAATCTCTAGCAGATAACTTATAATTGAAATTTCAGTATCAAACATACTTTGAAATAATTGGTTCATATAAGAAACATGGAAGTTAGATGTATAATTACTGAAGAAAAATGCAAGCTAAAAGCAGTGAATTGAAAGGGAAAAAAACTTTGCTTACATACATCTTTTGAACAAGTCTCGCATCATTGATGAATAAGAAAGGAATACATTATTAAAGAAAGTCAGGAAGTAGTAGAACTGAAACAAGGCATCACTGTATGCAAATATACTAACTGTATGTCTGACCTGCATAGGAGAAAAGTTCCCTACATCGCTAAAATCTTAAGAATATTAGAAATCAGTATTTTTAAGATATAGCTAAATTATCTGACGCTTTATATTTGAATATATATATATATATATTATATATATATATATATATATATATATACATTTCCTTATTGCTCATTATCTGGATAACCGGCTTAACTGTTATTCAGTTTATTATTTATATATGTATACTTTTTACAGTTTGTAAATTTTAATGAAAAACCGGTGTTTCATTTTAACATACACCCACATTATTAGACTATGCATAATATGAAATACTAACCAATTAGCTATTGTTCATCATTCAGTAGTGTGTATCACCAAACATGTGTATATTGAATGAACTCAAATAAAAAGCTGACTATTGAATTGAATTTTTGATTTTCCCGTCGATTGATTGGACCGAAGTGCTCGGTCTCAGGTTGACATGTCGGCTTCTTATGCAGATGCTTCGACGATGTCTGGGCATTTAATTAGTATACAATTGGTGGATGGTGGCTAGCAGTGGAATCCAGGATGTGCATTTCATCCTTTTTGGGACTCGTCAGCTGGATGTACCTGCATTTCTCAGTGAGTGATGATGTTCCCACTGAGGCTCGAACCCAGTAACCATAGCTGACTGTTAGTCATGAAAGACAAAGAAAGAAAGGAACGGTGACCTCAATACTCATCGATGCATATATATATATATATATATATATATATATATCTTTCACATTATTAAAATGACAACTATATGAACCAGTAAACTACTCCAAGTTTCAGAAACAATCGTTTCTTAAGGCCTAGATTTATGACTACTTTGAGTGAATACTGTAGTTTTTATAGAATAGATTATTGTCCAATTAAATTGAAACAATCAATTGATTGTTGGTTGAATACGGATTAAAACAATTTTGAATAGTTCTACAATAATTAAAGCAGATAAGAAAAAGTAAAAGCCTATGTCACTATTATTAGACTTTAAGCCAAATGGTTACATAAAGTACACTTAAAACAAAATAACGACGAAAAAATAAATAAATTATTCGTTTTATTTGTTTATTTATTTTTATTTTATTTTTCTGATGCATGAAAATACAACTTTGAATTATTTTCATGTTGATACTCTTATAAGCATCTTTGATGATTTAATTGAATTTTAGATTTTACCGTCGATTGATTGAACTGAAGTACTCGGTCTCAGGTTGACATGTCGGCTTCTTATGCAGATGCTTCGACGATGTCTGGGCATTTAATTAGTATACAATTGGTGGATGGTGGCTAGCAGTGGAATCCAGGATGCGCATTTCATCCTTTTTGGGACTCGTCAGCTGAATGTACCTGCATTCCGCAGTGGGTTTGAGCCTCGGTGGGGATATCATCGCTCACTGCGGAATGCAAGTACACGCAGTAATTAGTCACAAATAGGACGAAATGCGCATCCTGGATTCCGCTGCTAGTCACCACCCACCAATTAATCTTTGATGAGTACATGCATTTGCTCATAATTTATTTCATGAAAGCGAATTAAATGTGTTAAAAAAACAATCGGTTCACTAGGTATACTTTGAATAAATCAAAATATTTAGATAAAAATATTTAACTTGTTTGCGAAAATTCAAAAATAAATAAAAATACATACTGCTTATTGATGTGAATAGCTGTCTTACATTCCTGTTTACTTCCTTAATGGTTTTCATGGGCTCAAGTAAGTTATATATTATGATCTGAACATATTGATTACTCCAAAGTAACCTTGGTGAACTTCCACGTGGAGCTAGCTGTCTAGGCTACAAATAACAACTAATAACTAATTACACTTATATATGCCGTGATTAGCTGGTATTTGCGTTAACAAGTTTACTACTAATCATATCAGCCAATAGTATCCATTGTCTGGTATTTTTGACGACTATCCATAGTAAGCACAGTTCATCATTAAACGATTAATTTCACTTTGATCACAGGTATCTCTAAGGTAGGCCTAATTAATAAGTCAGTGATACCAACAATTAATTTTTATATTACAATACACTGAATTGATGTCTAAATATTAAAATCATGGTAACTCTACCTGAAAATCTGTTAGTATGCAGAGTTTTATTATATCAGTCACACTAGAGGTAAGTAGGTTTTAAAAATTGAAACATGGAAAAACTAGAATCTACATTTTTAAAGACGCAGTTCAAAGAGTTGAATTAATGAACTAATACACTGAGGAAAAGTGTTTATAGTTTTAAAACATCTTATGAATTTTAGATGACATGTATAAATTATGACTGCATGAAATTAGCCATTCCAGTATGCATCATCAGACAGACAACAGAATTCAGACTGACTAAAGTAATGACAGTAGATATAATAAAGTATGGGGGTGGGGCAAGAGTCTAAATCAAATCAAATATGAAGTTATATGTGATAAGATTCTAAAGCCAAATATCATTAAAACACCGCCTACACATAAACTGACTGGTACATACAGCTAAAGGTAATGTGAAGTTGAAATTTTTCAACTTTAAATTGTTGCAATGACTGATTTATTCCTTTACAGCTCCATTGAAGTCTATATCTTTATTTAGCGTCTTGTTTGAATCTCTGACTTCACTTTCTATCTGGTTTTATCTCAACTTATTCATTCACTCAATGATTTGATCTACAATTATGTAACGATAATATCTTCTGTCCTCAATTTACTTATTTTTAGTATATGACATAATTGTTTTGTGCATTACAATATAAAATTTGTCTCATATGATTTACGGTTGATAAGTAACAACGAAATAAAATGGTAGTATTTTTTACTCTTCAAATTGTTATTCCTGCTTTATTTTCAATAAATAACTATGCAGAATGTAAATGACTATTATTGTATGTATGTGATTTTGCTTCCTTATCAAATTTCACTTGTGTGCAACACAATCATCTTATATTCAGTTATTGGTTATTGTCAAGAGAAATTGGAAGGCAGAACAAAATTGAATAATCACGACAATAGATGCTTTCACAATAGTGTCTGCGTGTGTGTATATGTTTAAATATAACACCATGGTTAATATTTCCTTGAATGTTGTTTATTCAATTATTTCCTATTTTTCGCTCTATATTCCTGTTAATTTCTTTTTATGGCTTGATGAACTTATGAACTTTACAAAGTTTATTAACGAGCATCAGATTAATTTTCATGAATTATTTTGTTGGGATTATATTTGTTTCAGGTTAGACCACAGATTGATATCAGTTAGAGGACCATTGAAAACCAGGGAGTACTGGACAACTGTTTCGTCCCAATTTGGGACTCGTCGTCATTACGTGCCCATTGACGTTCGAACACAGGATATTCCGGCTACAAGGCAAACTCTTATATCATTCAGCCAGCCACTGCGACCCAATCCAATGGCAAGCCCATCAATTCTAACTTCTACCAATTCGTGATTTTAGCAGAATAACTAATCAATGTCATCGCTAGTGACTGGCTAAAGGACGAAGTTACCTGGAGTTCTAGTCAGAAGTCGTGACCAGAGGCGTCCATCCAATCGGGAGTGATGATAGAGTTTCCGCCGATGAAAGTGGTTGGTGGTGGAGCAAAAATAACGAATTGGTAGAAGTTAGAATTGATGGGCTGGCCACTGAGTTGTGTCCCAGTGGCTGAATGGTATACGAGCCTGCCTTGTAACCAGGATGTCTTGGGTTCGAGACTCAGTGGGCACGTACTGCTGATGAGCCCCAAAACTAGGAAGAAAATTAACTAAACCTGAAACTTTGATTTTATATTTTCAGTCTTCATCTTGGAGAATTGGTTACATAATAAACCATGAAATAGTAGAAAAGATTTTATTTGGAAAATACAAGGACATTGAATTCTCCGATAAAAAAAATATTATTTCATAACACTTATCATCCTAGTAAAACAATTGTGTTTTTTATAATGAAACAGTTAAGACGTTGACGACTGCTGTCTAGACAATACAGGTGGTAAACATTATTTCAAGTTACATTTAAGAATTGAATAAACTGGCTTCAAGGACACCTAGAGGAGGTGATACGTATCCATTATTCCAGGAAGTGCGTAATACCAAACGTCTGGAAACTTAAAATCCTAAATTTTGTTAGTAAGGTGAGAATAAATAGTGTGTGATAACTGATATTCTGTTGGACATTCTCTCTATTCTCACTGATGATCATGTTTGGTGTCAGAATAATGCACACAATAAAACAAATCGTCGATGTTTAATATGAAGTGTTTGTTATGCTCTATTATATAATGAACGTAGCAACTATACAGAATGGATATCACACTTTAGTTTCAACGGATTCGCCTGAGATAATCAATGAGACGGTTGATCTTTCACAATGAATTCATGTGTAGTGACTCGTTTGATATGACGTTAACGACACCTACGAGAAGCTAAGGCACACTTGAACAGATTTTTTTAATTGTCCTTCATGTTCCCAAGTGGAACACAGGGCTTCAAGCTAGTGGCTCGAAGTTTCTGTAGCACTGATGTTTATTTTACAGGATGGGGTTGCTAGCCTCATGCACAACCTTTCCTCTTTACCAGCATCATTTCTGGCTTAGCGAGGTAAAGGGGTGCTTCGTCGGTTGGGGATCGAACCCTGGACCATGTGCATAGTTGGCGAGTGTCCTAACCTCTATGCCACCGACGCCCATTGCAGCTTATAACAAACCCATATCCTTTGTAAATCAGTTTTACTACATACCTGTGTAGTTAAATACACTTTTCGGTCTACTAAATGTCGGTTTCTCATAAGACAATTTCGAATGATTCGTCAGGGTCATTTAGCTGAACAATCGGTGTCGTGTCTGCTTTTTATAGTTGGCGTAAACATCAACTCTTGTTTGTTTATTCGTGAACAATACTGTTCAATGGATTTCGTCAGATTTTACAAGCTTTGGTCTGTAGAAATCAAAGATATACGACTTTCAGTTTCATTGCATTAACACACGTATTCTGTTTTGTTATGATAGCTAAATAAGTTGACACTGTCTGTCCAGTAATTTTGTGCTTGAATAATGTCATGAAGGCTTGATTAGACCCCATAACAGAGATTATCTGTCAAATGGATACAGTATACTAATGCACACAAATTTAGTTCTTCAGGATACCGAGGTGTACATCAAAAGATCCTGTCTTAATTGTTAGTCGTACTCTTATTCAAAGGATAAATGGCTAAACTGATATGGTTATCATCTCAAATAGTCAGGTTAGACTACTACACTTTTAATATTCGTGTTTGTTCACGATTATATTCACCGATAAATGAACGGAGTTATTCTTTAAGAATCCGTTTGTTTGTTTGTTTGAATGCTCAAAATGCTATTGAAGTAGAATTTGTGATCGGTAATATCAGTATGATTGTCAATATTTGAATCGACATCTGAATGACAAACATCTAATTTACGCGTTCTTAGCTTCACCAGAAGGCTTGTGATGAAATCCTAATCAATACAGATCGACTGTCTATGAGGAGAATATCAGGCTGTCATACCAGTTACTTGATCTGAAACGTTCAAACTTTTGTCTTTTCTGTTTGAAGCTTCAATTAAATAACATTACTTTAACAATGATAGTAGTATAAAAGAGCTGTGAAGTTTTGAGCTAGGTAAATTAATCAAACATAATTTACTGACGGTGATATGCATTACTGTTATTTATTGAATTGAATCATCACTCATTCAGAAATGCAGATACATCAAGCTGACGAATCCCAAATTGGACGAAATGCGCATCCTGGATTCCACTGCTAGCCACCATCCACCAATTGTATATAACTGTTAGTGTATAAAACGACTAGTGAATACTGTATGTCAGTAGAAGGTAGTCAAAATATTCGGCTTTTACAATAATGTTGAAACATGTAGTAATGAATAGATTTAAGGTGACATTCAAGACGACTGATAACACACAATCTCTGAACTACCATAATTTATTCTGCATTCATGTAAAATTGAATCATCATGATGTTTTGCTAATTAGAACCGTTCTAGGCACTGTTGGTTTCTTAAGGAAAAACAGCGAGATCTGGGCAGTGACAACAGTTAAGAGCTTGGAGAGTGAAAATGAATGTGTTAGTTACCAATATACAAAACAAGTTGATACACAGTTTGGAGAAGTCATCACAAGAAAATGAGTATTTTCTTATCATGTAGTGCTTCCAACATCAGATGGTATTATAGTTTTAGTATGAAGTGTAGTTTACTTTAATTCATCTATCCTAACAATCGTCAATCATCTAATGATAGTTTGTCGGGATTTGATTGGCTTCAAGTTAGATCACGGATTGACATAAGTTAGTGAAATTGAAGTAAGTTAGGATTCGTAGGCTACTTGATTCTCTGCCAGCTCGCCTCATAACCTTAAGATGGTGTGTTCCATCACTGGTTGACTGACTCACTGGTACACATTGATGAAGAGTCCGAGATTGGGAAGAAATATATGTCCAATACTCTCTGATTTCCAATGGTCCTTCGTTTGATGTCAACTGGTGATTATATTTGAAAGTGTCAATATGTTTAGTAAAGTCTAGCATTAACTGCTTGCTACCTTCTGTCATAGATATCCTTTCATTTATTATGTATCATATACCTGTAGATGCGGATGGCATTGCTAATCACCTAACGACATTTAGATTTCAAACACTTAATCAGCTGCAAGAACTGTACAGCTATGATAACAGGTAATCAATTTTACGAGAATTTAACAACCAGGCAATTGACACAATAGATTTAGCATCCCTGACCAAAATAAAATTCCTTTCTATAGTTACAATATATTATAACCCTAATGTAGATCTGTAACTGACGATAATGCACAAAGAAGTTGGGTCATAAATTAAAAGAAACAATAAATGTGGTCAAAATACAAACTTTAAAAATGTTGGAGTTAATGTTAGTAAACATGTTGAAACACAACTAAAATAATGGAGAAGCTTTGAAGCTCATGAGGATGATTTCAACCTAGTCGAGTTCTCTGAGCTGATTGACTTAATTGCAAGGCTTTCGTTTTCCATCTGGACAACATCTTCAACTCAGTTTTTAGCATGAAAGGAACTTTGATTTGACACTAGTAACTAGTGTGATGCGTCTAGTTCTCTGACTGGTGTAGACTGAATTCTATCAGTCAGGTTGTAATGTGACCACCATTCTGGCTAGCTCGCCATCAAGGTGCACATTGATTTGATGGTATTAGATAGTTGGAGGCAATCCTCAGGAAGCCTTGGACCTAGGTTTCGTGCTAGTTGGCACTCACCAGTCAGCAAGGCGTATCTGTAACCTTGAAGGAACTCATGTCCCTTCTGAGATTCGAATCCGCGTCACCCAGTGAATACTGCAGTCAGAGACGTTACCACTGAGCTATTCGGGCTTATTTAGGTTTACTTTTATTTATTTATTTTATTTAGATTTTCCATAGATGATATTTATTTGTATGTCCCGATAACTATTGTCGTAACTGGTTGTTAATTAACATCTCTGTTGATCATTTTTATTGACCTGGAGTTTGGACTTTCTCGTCACGTGATTTACTTTTTATTACTTGGTAAATTTGGTCCATAGTAATAAGTTTGTTGATCGCTGGTTCGTTTAAGTACTAGTCTTCTATAAATTCCCTGACATGTTTGGTATTTCCTCTATTTAAGATTTCTGCATCCTCCCAATCAAATTAGTGTCAGTAACTATCTACGTGCATCGATATGAAAGAATACATATCGTGTCTCGTCACAGCTGATTTTTGTTCTTCATTTCGGACACAAACTGGACGCCAACATCAGGATTATAAGTTGAAGCCGTTGTGCAAAGATTAGAATTAATAACTGTTATGTACTCGTCGAGTAGTTCATAGTCCTGAAGCGGAAAGAGGGAAACCAGAAGACCACGAGGTCTACGATGATACTTGTATTTTCCAGACAAGGAAAATAAATGTCACACAAGTGTGTGAGTGGAAGGGTACTTAGATGTATGAACGTGGGAAACAGAAGAATGTACAAGTGTCTAATACAAAAGTGTATATGAAAATGGCTAATGCACATGAACCAATAAGATAACGTCTTACGATGATTGCTTGCAATGTCATGTGATAACAAGGTCATACATGTTTATTTAGTTAGTGGACAGACAAAAGCATATTGTCAGATATAATGAAATATCGATCCATGTACACATAGCAAAATATAACAGACTGTCAAAAACAAAACGCACACATCAAGTGGATACATATCAATAACCCTAAATGAAACCTAAAATCTGTTTACGTTATACTGATGATACATTCGTAAAAATTAAAAGAAATGAATTGCAATACACCTTGAAAATGAATAAATAACGTATATGAAGAAATTAAATTCACAAAAAAGAAGAATTAAACAACGAAATTCCATTCTTAGATGTCTTAATTAAGAGAACTAACACAAGAAATTTAGAAATGCAAATTTACCTAAAATCAATGCACACAGAACAGTAAATGCCAGTTAAAATAGGATTGGTGATTTGTTTAGGTGACAGAGCACAAAAACTAAGTAAGTTACGCCAAGGAAACTCTAAGATAGGATGTCATACACATAAAAGAAGCCTTGAAACTTAATAATTACCCGGATAAATTCGTCAGGAAATATGTAAGGAAATGTAAAAATAAAGTAAATAATGATAGTAGCGATAGTGATAATAACATTGATAATAATAATAATAATGATAACAATAATAATGTTAATGATAACAGTGATAATAATAATATTAATATTGATGACGACACCAACAATAAGGAATCTAAATCATCAGTAGTAATTCCATACAAGGAAGGAACCTCGGAAGCCTTACTCAGAATTCTTAACAAGGCAAGAATAAAAGTCCCTGGCATTCAAACCGACAAAAACTCAATTAGAAACAAGCTTTGTCTGTTAAAGGATCAATCCTGTGGAGCCTCTAAAACAAAACAATTTAGTTTATCTAATACCCCGCTCGTGATGATTGTCAGGTCAAATACATAGATCAAAGCAGTAGAACAGGGGCATTCAGACTAGCCGAGCATAAATACCTGTCAAAACCTAGATTAGTTGACCCGAATAAGATAAGAAATCTGGAGAATAGTTCAGCCATTGCATTACATGCAATCAAACACAACCATACAATAGGATGGATGGGATAGGATGACAGTTTTCAAATCTGATGTCACAGGGTATAGGGAGAGATTGATAACAGAAGCTTTGTTTATGGAATCAACTGAGAGAGAACACGTGTCATAGGAATGATTCATCACCTGTCTAGTCGGATATCTGGAAGATTCTACTAACCAACGACGACAAATAGGAGAGAACAAAGAAAAGCATAAAACTGAAGTTTCGAAGTCGTGATTATGAAGAATAAATTTTGTTCGGAACGTCATCCAGTAAATGATACTCTTTCACTGTGTGATATATCTAATAAGCGAACTAATATGGAATAACTTATTACCACAATGCCCAAGTTTTCACATATATCAAATGTAACACATTGGCCATAGTCAGAGGACGATTTCCACACGGATCCGAGAACATATTCCTGCATAGTTTTCCAAGGGAGAAAGGAGGTGTGTGCGACGCTATATTCTGGAACAACTAATTGACTTACGTCACTCTATCAACCCTGATCAGGATGTTAAGTTCAGATATAGAATACATGCTAACTTCCGGCGTTTTCTTCGCTTCAGACTTCTAAAGACAGCTGAGGCCTTAGCAATTCATGACTTAAAGCCTGACCTTCGTGTACAAAAGATGTATGTACAACGCCTACTTCAGCCTTGGCTGTAGAGGGATAGACATTTGTTCATTTAGTTATTCAATGTACTTTTCCCTTATTATTACGATTATTATTATTACTATTATTATTATAACTATTCTCACTCTGAATCTTTTCCACTTGACCCACTTGTCATTCTAAACTCAAAATTATTAAATTTCATATTTTATATTTGTACACTCACTATTAAGGCAATTAGTCCCTTTGATAAATTTAAGAAGACAAATTTCGCGAGATAAAATCATTTCGTAGTTTCTTCACAACCGCTTTACAACTAACATGGTTAACAATAATAAAATAAAATGAAGCTCATGACAACTAGTCAGTTAAATAAAAACAAAAATACATACTAATAACCAGACATATTTAAAAAGGTCAAGTAGTCCATGGTGGGCGAAGACTGAAGTCTATTAATCTGAATAGAAATCCAGCCTCATCCATTGCAAAACACGTATTAATGTCAGGTCACAAAAATCACTATTAACGACTGTTTCACAATGATTTCACATAGCTCTAATTGAGGGTTACTGAAGGTAATGGAAGCACTTTGGATTTATCACATACAGCCTAAACTGTGTGTACAGAAAGCACTTTTCCTGCAGCTGACTTGCAACTAGTTTTTACCAGCCGAAATATGATTATGATTAGACAGTGCGTCAAGGAGAGATTACCGCTTATGTCCACATTTATGTCCATTTACTCTTTTACCTGCTCCTGTATTATTAATAATTTATCCTTTAATTCCTAGAGGAACATTGGGCTTCAGCCACGCGTCTCCATTCCCTTCGGTTTTCTGTCAACTTCTTCACTCTGCTTGAAGTCTGCCCACATGCTTTCATCTCCTCTTCACATGACCTCCTCCATGTCACCCTTGCACTGGCGACCAAATCGCCGCTTCCCTTTCGGGTTCCCGGGTTCCACTCGAGGGCTTGTCTAGTGATGTCACTTGATGGTTTCCCCAGCGTATGGCCAATCCCTCCCCATTTCTTCCTGCCTATTTGTTTCACAATCGGTTCCTGCTGTGTTGGTTCGCTCATTGCCAGAGATACCTGTTGCTGATCTTTTCTGGCCGGCCATCTGATCTTGAGTATTGAGCGAAGACAACTGTTAATGAAGGTCTGAAGTTTGTTTGAGATGCTCTTTATGACTCACAGTGCAAGTCTCTGATCCGTATAGTAACTAGAAATGACTTCACATTAGAGTTGAAAATCAGGATCTTTTATTTTTGAGGGTGAGTGCTGTTGACCTCCACACAGACTTAAGAGTACTGAAAGCTTTTCTTGCTTTTCAGACTCTGGCTTTGATATCCTTGTCAGTTCCGTCCACCTGTAGTTGAAACTATGCTACCCAGCTGGGTAAATGAGGTTGTTTCTTTCAGGTTCCTCCAATTTATGCGGATTCTTGTCTGTTGTCGTTGCTGTTGGTGTTGGCCAGGAATCTTCATCACCTCTGTTTTCTCTATGTTCACCTGAAGTCCTATCTTCTCTGGATGCTTGTTCTGCCAACTTGTTGCTTTTCACTTGCATATCTTCCAGTTTGTGGGAAATCAGACATTTGTCGCATCGGCGAAATCCAGATCCTCCAAGTTTTTGTGTGAGTCCATTTTATGCCCGTTCCCTCGTCGGTTGCCGTTGTCTGTCTCATTATCCAATCTACTGCAATCAGGAAGATCATTGACGATAGTAGACAGCCGTCCTCACTTCGAAGGATTCCCTAAGTTTCCCGTTGTAGATTACTTTATTTTGTTTATGATTGTTTATGATTACAGCCTGATTCCACACTGTATTTTTAGTACAAGTATGTAATTTTAAGCATGGACATCGGTGGCCCAAATTTTGTAGGCCAACCATAGATACCAGGTGTGCGTCGGCAGGGGGTCGAACTTTAGACCATGTGCATGGTCGGCGAGAGTCCTAATCACTGTGCCACCGACGCACATTGTCGTATAACTGTTGGATGAGATGTATAATTGTCGATGGGACCCCGTAGTAGCGAAGTAGTTGCCAAATCACCTCCTGATCGACGCTGTGCTGTCGAAGGCCTTTTCAAAGTCGATAAAGTTGAGATAGAGAGGTGACTGCCATTCCAAGCTTTGTTCAATAATGATCCATAGTGTGGCTGCTCCTGTGGAGCTGATTATATTGGACGTTGTAAGCGTACTCTCCGAAAACGTGTAGTTGAACACTATCAGGTTTAGTTAGTGAAAGGCGAAGTCGTCCATTTGTGATCATCTTTCAGAGTCAGCCCCACGTGATTCATCTTTCAAAGTTATCTACATGGCAAAATCGAATCGCTCGAAAAGTTTACGTTTTCTTCACTTATGCATAGGGGAAACTTTAGCTATTCGAGAACAGAAACCTAAATTATTTGTTCAAAAATGTTTTGACAAGCCCCTTACTTTACCCTAGTCATTACAATGTCCTTTCTAGTTTTTATTTTATTTTACCACTTGAATTCATTCCACTTCACTTCATATCTTTATTCCCAGCGTAATGGTACTCCTAATTTTTAAATTTTTTGGACAACGCTTCATATTTAAAAATCTATTTTTGTATAACAATTCACTTATAAAACAACCTTAAATAATTTTGTAATTCATCCACTTCATCTCTACCCCCTTTAACAATTTAATCATCGGTATTTTTATCACTTCAATAAATTCTTCTTCAGGCTCTACAATTATAAATCCATTAATGTAAGCATACAATAGCCAGCCAGTAAAGGCGAACTAGAATCATATCAGAAAGTGTATTGTGGTACAAGTATAAGATGGGATGAAACAATAGTCATATAGTCCTATAGTTTTTTAATATCCATGGACAATGGGAACATGGGGCAAAATGAGATGAAGTAATTTAATTTAATGATGTGTGTGTTTATATATAAATATAGTCAACAGAAAATACAGGATTCAAGAGTGAGTATAATCAGGTTGTGTGAGACAATATGAAAATAAACCAACGAATGGGGCGGTCTAGACATAAGTTCAAGGTTGAAAATAACAACGATAGGAATGATTGTAAAATAATAAGGATGATATGGTATAAAATTACAAACACTATTGGTGAATTATTGTCAACTAATAATAATAATAATAATAATAATAATAATAATAATAATAATAGTAATAATAATAATGAATATAATGAAGTGGAATGAACAGGATTTTGTAAATACGATAGCAAGTTAGAAAAGCACTACTTAAACCTAAGGTAATAAAATCATAAGAAAGGTCATGAATTCATAAAAGTCGAAAATGAACGTTTGTCAATGAAACGGAGGAATAGAAGTAGGAGAAGAAAAGAATAGAAAATTGTGAAAGGAATTTATTGTGTTAATGGAGGATTTATTGGCTTTATTGTAGGCCAAGGTAAACACAGAGGTTGAACATACTTCTTCTGTATGCAAAGAGATGGTCTTCTGGTATTATTTGGAACTGATAGAAGACGAAGTCGAGCTCCTGTAGATAGATTAATTTAATTCCAATTTAATGATTTAATGATGATGATAATTTGCTTTATTCCAAAAACAGTATTAATGATACAGCAAGGAATTTTCAGCATTCAGTACAATATTGCATCTAATTTTCTCAAAAACGACAAAAAGTATAATAAAAATAAACATTACATAATGATAATAAAACGTTGTTATATAAGCTACATAGCAAATTACTGTATGCAATACGGAGAAAAATATACTTAAAGTACAAAATTGTAATAATAATAGTAATAGCAACTAAAATAAAATAGCAAAGTTATAATTAAACGATAGAAAGTGTGACACCATATAATACAGAAAGACGAATAATGAAAGGGTCGATTCACTGTGCTAATTACATAGTAAGTTATGTGTTTCAAGTCTAACAGAGTCTTCGTCACATAAAGTACGGGCTAAATAGGGTACTGTAGAATTTCGGTACTTAGTGGTACGAGCATATAACTTTTTATATTGACTTCTCGTCCTACCTGATGAGATACAAGGGGACAGGTGTGAATAAAGGGGGTGCAGAGGGTCTGACATTATAGCCTTTGCCCATTTCGTACAGGAATTTATGTGTCTGTCGACTATATTATTGGCGAGCTGACGCAGTGGCATACCACAAGTTCTACTCACAGCATTTAATGCTCTTCGTAATATGATATAGTCTTTTTTGAGAAACCCAAGAAAGATTAATGGAGAGCAATAGAGCACAATAGGTAAAATACAGGAGTCTAAAAATTTCAAAACTAAAGGTTGGTTGGTACCTGATTGTCTTAACTTTTTAGTGTAGAAGGTAAGACGAAACATTTTCTTAGAGATAGATAAGATGTGAGATAACCATGAAAGGTCAGAGGAAAAAACTAATGCTTGACATGGTTTCAATTTCCGTGCCATCTATGCTACAGACATCATGCGAACTAACTAGTTTATGTAAGTCATGTCGATGCTTGAAAGTAAAGTCAACTGCCTGACATTTGGAAGGATTTAACATTAGGCCATTTGACTTAGACCACTTGCTGATGTTCAACAGAAAGCTATTAAGTTTGGAGCAGTCAGACTCGGAAGTGATAGGCAGTGATACAGTCAGATCATCTGCATATTTAACAAAGTTAGTTTCGTTTGAATGGGGCAGGTCGTGTAGGAAGAAAGCAAAAAGAAAAGGAGAGAGGACGGCACCTTGAGGAACACCGGATTTTGTAAGCGAGGAAGAAGAAGATTTACCATTATATACAGTATACTGCATCCTATCAGAAAAATAGGAATGCAACCAACTCTTAGTCCAGGATCCTGTTTGTGTCAACGAAGGCTTATTAAAGAAAAGGCCCCTAGGTACTGAGTCAAAAGCAGATGTGTAGTCTAATTACTAGGAACCCGGTAAATAACTGAGAACGCTTGTTCAAGTTTTATCGGGTGTCCAGTATCTACCAAGTGGGCTAAGACTGCACTCTTTATGCATTTGGTTACTCCTTTACTCAACCATACTGGTACATGTCCACGCGCGCGCGCATGGAAAAAGCCCTCTGAGTACGGTCAGTATTACTAGCTCCACATAAGCAGTAGAATTCACAAATGCATATTGATGAGGCCATCTCTGGTAATTTATCCTTGACTTGCTGTGTGAGTACTGGTTTAGTTGAGAAGTTTAGTGCTAGTTTAGCTACAGGAAATGTTCTATCTACTGCTCTATTAAGTCGACATTTTAGAATGTCAGCTGCAATTTCCCCTTTGTAACTTAACTTAAGATACAAAGGTTTCTATCACAAACGATAAAGGTATCGACAATAATAATCAAGCCCTTTAATCGTGTCTTTGAGTGGACCATTTTCAAGCTTTGCCAGGAAAATATCCGCTGCATAGGGCCCAGAGGTGATCCCATGGCTACACCATTAACTTGTCTATAAAAACCATTATTGAACATGAACTGAATATTCATAGTGCATTTCAATAATAATTCTTTGACTTTTTCGGATGAGATTCCTACATCTATCTTTCTTCCTATCAGCTGGTCACATATGTAGTTGACAATTTCAAGAATTTGGATGTTGGTGAATAATGATGCTATATGCAGTGACATCATTTTCTTTCCCTTTACATTCATGTTCAGACGAATGCATTAGGGAAGAAATTTACAAACTGAAACTCACACTGCAAGAAAATGGATACCCACAGAGCTTCCCAAAAAAAGTATATGTCAATACCCACAGACAGGGTAAGGGTGGATACCGTAGACAAGAAACTTTTGTATCTTAAGTTAAGTTACAAAGGGGAAATTGCAGCTGACATTCTAAAATGTCGACTTAATAGAGCAGTAGATAGAACATTTCCTGTAGCTAAACTAGCACTAAACTTCTCAACTAAACCAGTACTCACACAGCAAGTCTAACGCGTAGGTGGAAAATTTATCACGAACATTAAAGAGTACCATAGCATCAATGAGTCCTAAGAATTTTGATGAGCTACAGAGATGCGTAGATAACTTTCGACTTCAATGTCTTAATGCGAAGCATACTAGTACCCGTGAAAGACCGTAACTATTCTCACTGCTATGACTCTGACTTTCACAGCAATCCGTTACTCGAAATTGAACGTTTTTAAGTCTTGTTTTCTCACTTGCTCGTAACTTCTTATAGCATATGCGCTAATAGACTTAAAGGTGTTTGAAGGATTACAGAATTTCTCTTGAGTGGTATGGTATTATGAATTTTAAGAGAGCATTGCAACCACTAAACCATTGTTCTGTTCAAAGTAGTTAAAACTACATACAGTATATCAATTAGGCTGCTGAATACAGTTTTCTGAGATGAATGTCAACGATGCTTTTCGTTGAACAGGAATTAATTAGAATGATCAAAATGATCAGTAGGGAGGAATATTTCATAGCCGGACCATTTCGGTTCTAATTACACCTTGTGCTTGTTAGGAGAGAGGTTGTTGATGAGAAAGTAGGAATTTTGAAGTGGAAAGTCTCATGCATCCATTCAGTATCGAACATTTGTATTGCGACAAGTATTGAGCAGTTGAATTCCCGTGGATTCGTGACTATGTGTAAATCATTTGTAAACCATCTGAAGCAAGTTGTCTAATTCCATCATCTAGAGAGAGTTATTTCTGTTTGTGAAACGCACATTTATGTCGAAGCTTAGAGGAACTGACCTTAATACTGCATGTCTATGACAACAGAAGACTTTTTCACTAAGGTAACGAACAACATTATGGAAAGCCTTCTGTTTTATCTGGTTACTAGTCTCGTGATGCTCAATCATCTCATATATATACATATATATGTTTGTCTGATGTGATACATTGTCGTTGTGATATGGCTTGATTAGCTCAGTGGCCCAACATGCTAAACTAGCTGGGAATCATGTTCCTGCAGGTCCTGCGATGTCAGGTAAGTTGTTTGGATGGCGGTTAAACTAAAATAAGTAACCATGTGGTACGCGGGCTCCAGAATCTAATCGGATCAAATGGCGAATGAACCTGTTTTGGTCACTGGTGACCATGGGAACTTAGCTCCTGACGTTGCTCCGCTGCCTTGCGGATTAGGCTCCAAGTCAAAGGTTTGCGGGGTGGTCCCTTGAAACCACCACCTTCTGCGGTCTGAGCGCTCGGGCAGTATCTTAGCCCTCACACAATCAATGAAATGAGGCATCATACTGGTAGTGAAACTTATCACGTGCTCTTAACGATGCTCTCAAACAATAATCCTGTTTCAAGTGACACATCTATTCCCAACTTTTTTTTATACACAGACTCCTGTATTTTACTTTTGCTGACATTGACATCTTCACTTTTGTCAGCCCTTCGCCTTTGTCTGAATTCCCCGCCTATCTATGCCGTTTTGAGATGTCAGTGAGTAACCTTCGAAATGGTTGTCCGCAGGCCGACAACTAACTCAGATACCCTGAAACCGCGTGTCACGTTCAAGCTGACCACCTATAATTTTCAGACACTGATGCGAATCGGACAACAGATAGGTTTAGTAAGAACATTGGAAATCCTTTCTATCGATGTCTGCTGCGTTTCGGAAACCCGCATTCAAGATCTCAGCGAATTGCTTCGATTTTCCTCTCCATCTAAAAGTTGGAATAGCATGTATCACTTGTGCTTGTCCGGGGACCTTGTGGCGTCAGAATGTGGGGTAGCTGGTGTTAGTGGCACACTGAGCGCGAGAGAAGGAGCTACATTATGCGACTGGATCCTCGTAACTGTCGTTTATGTGCTGTGAGGCTGGAAGGTTATACGAAAGTTAGGAGTGGTAGGCCAGATAGGTGGTGTCTATTTGTTGTCTCTGCCTATGCACCGACGGACTGAAGCTCGGATGCAATTAAGGATGAGTTCCACTACCAACTGAGCGGAGGGATATCGTAGTGCTGAGTGGGGACTTAAATGCACAGGTCGGGCGTCTAAGCTCAAAGGAGAATGGTTTAGGTGGTCATCGGGGTTTACATGGTGGCAGGTTAGATAATCACAGCCTATTTCTAGCTAGCAATAGCTTCTGGCACAGCCATCACTGTAGCGCTACCAGGTGTCATAGTTCTGCGAATCAAGCTTGGACTCAGATTGATCATATTTCTGTCTCTTGATACTTTTTAGCCCACGCCTAACATTATCATATATATATGACAAGAATAAAGATAATTAAAATGATGTACGAAGGGGATAGAGTTGAAGTAGATGAATTACAAAACTTCTAAAGATTATTTAATAAGTCACTTGGTGTCAAGATTTCAAAAGTGTAATTCATCCACTTCAACTCCACCCCATTAGTCCATCATTTTAATTATCTTTATTCTTATCTTATGTATATTGACTGAGCGATTATTAAATAGACAAGGAAAGTTTTATTCATCATGCCTAGAATACAGACTAGTTCTTCACGTCTATTTAATGTTGAAATAATCTATGAGAAACCCAAGTCATTGGCTGTAATCAACTACCATTTCTCATCCATTAGAATGATTATTTCAATTCTACATTTTTCATTGGTTGATAAAAGAATGTTCTGTACATTTCACTTAATCACCTTCCATCCACTTGTTTATCAAGTTGAAATAAATTTAACACACATGCATTCATGATTTCTTTCGTCACTGTACGGTTACATATTGTATTGTAAGTAATATTTACACATATTTCTGAAGTGTTTAATTTTACATGAATTAACTTCGTATTAATCGCCATTTCAGATTTCCGTAGTATGAACACTGTTTACAATCTAGTTAGTGTTCTTCAGTGTTCGGACTTTGATGTATGTCACCTATATATTGCAGGCACATCTGTGTCTGTGTGTGTATTCAGTGATAGTGAGCCGTATTATGACAATAGTAGGTCTTCACTAGGCAAAGGAAGCTTCCACACTTCATATGCAAACGATATCATGAAAACAAGCCACATCATAATGACTAATACACAAATACACATAAACATGTGTGAATGGTGTTTTCTTATATACCTTCATTTGAGATGGAAACAAATCCTAAATTTGTTAGTAAGGTGAGAATAAATAGTGTGTGATAACTGATATTCTGTTGAACAATAAAACAAATCGTCGATGTTTAATATGAAGTGTTTGTTATGCTCTATTATATAATAAACGTGTCAACTATACACAGTCGATATCACACTTTAGTTTCAACGGATTCGCCTGAGATAATCAATGAGACGGTTGATCTTTCAAAATGAATTCATGTGTAGTGACTCGTTTGATATGAAGTTAACGACACCTACGAGAAGCTAAGGCACACTTTTCCAGCTTATAACAGACCCATACTTTGTAAATCAGTTTTACTACATACATGTGTAGTTAAATACACTTTTCGGTCTACTAAATGTCGGTTTCTTATAAGACAGTTTTGAATAATTCGTCAGGGTCATTTAGCTGAACAATCGGTGTCGTGTCTGCTTTTTATAGTTGGCGTAAACATCAACTCTTGTTTGTTTATTCGTGAACAATATTGTTCAATGAATTTCGTCAGATTTCACAAGCTTTGGTTTGCAGAAATCAAAGATGACATTCAACTGTTGTTTTATTTGTATAAGTATAAAACTTGGGCACTGTGGTTGAGTATAACTCCATTATAGACAAGATATTTTTATTTTGATAAATAACACAGTTAATCATAATGATCATCAGTTAATCAGTTAATATTACTGTGTGATCTATCAAAGTAAAATCTTGTCTATGATGGAGTTGTTTTATTTCGTATACGCGAATCGGTTACTCGTCTTTCAATCACAAGCGTTTGTTGAAACTATCAGTAAGATTCAAATAGGAAACAAGATACAGTAGCAGAATGTTTTATGTGCGCCTCCCAAGTTTGTTGCATTCAGTTTTGTTATCATAACTAGGTGAATAAGTAAACACCGTCTATTTAGTAATTTTGTGCTTGAATAATGTCATGAAGGCTTGATTAGACCCCATAACAGAGATTATCTGTCAAATGGATACAGTATACTAATGCACACAAACTTAGTTCTTCAGGATACCGAGGTGTACATCAAAAGATCCTGTCTTAATTGTTAATCGTACTCTTATTCAAAGGATAAATGGCTAAATTGATATGGTTATCATCTCAAATAGTCAGGTTAGACTACTACACTTTTAATTTTCTTGTTTGTTCACGATTGTATTTACCGATAAATGAACGGAGTTATTCTTTAAGAATCCGTTTGTTTGTTTGTTTGAATGCTCAAAATGCTATTAAAGTAGAATTTGTAATCGGTTATATCAGTGTAGCAGTATATATATATATATATATATATATATATATATATATAGAGAGAGAGAGAGAGAGAGAGATAGCAGTGAATTATTATACATAGTTACGAAGCATTCGACTACTTAGCATAATAATCATGGAAAAGTGAATCAAATACCGTTAGTACTCAAGACTCACCGTGTAGTTGAGTAAATTTTTTGACGACCACCATTTGGGCGAGAATTTAGGTAGATGGAGATGGTATTTACGCACAGCATTAAGTAGTCACCAGAGGATGCTATGTTCCCAGTCATATTCAGGCTATTACTACTCGATCTTGAGAAAGAACTCTTACCACACTGCAGTGCTCACATACAATGCTTTCAGGGATATATGTCGAAGTATTTGATTGATTTGGCAGTCAGCAGCTGGAGTTAAATGTAGTTGAATGACTCGAAAAGTATAACAAAAAATGAAGTGAGTAGAGTTTAGCAGGCGATGGAAATAATGCGGTTGCATGGAGGGTAGTTTATCTAGATTCAGCGCAATTACCATAGTGAGTATATTAGGCTGTGTATTCCAACCGATGTTTGTGCGAGAGGATTGTGGATATTTTGAGTTGTGACTTGTTAGGCAAGTAATTGAATCCACTGAAAAAGGAACTTAATACACCACTAGCGTAACCTTGATTATGTTAAATAAGTATGATAATTCTGGGGGTTTCTGTTAATGCCTTGAGTGAACAGAGCTGTTTAAGTACATAAGTCAAAGGGAAAAGAAACACTATCACTAGTTTTTAGTGTCTGACAAACTGTGTCGAGACCATTTCCGGGGAAGTATTTATTTATGGAATAAGTGAATCTTTGTATTGTGGTGCTGGCAAGAAGTTTCATATTGCCCTATGTTCAACTGTAAAGAAGTTTGAACGAGGCTTCGTTCGACAAAGGACGTGATTTAAGAAGACCCGTTGCTACGTAGTTCATATGTCGAGGAAGTAAATTAAAGGTTGTTATTGGGGAAGTATACCATTCCTCTGACAATTTTAAATAGGGGAATGGGCTTAAGATCCTGACGCCTGAACCAAAGGGGTTGGATCTTAAGAGTTGTGTAACAGTAGTTGTAGAGAACGTTTAGACTTGCTCCGAAAATTCTATTTCTAAATTTCCTTTCGACACTTTCAACTTTCAGTATATCCTTAATAGAAGCGCTATCTAAGATAAATGAAGAGTATGTGTGTTTTATACAACAGCACTTTAGACTCTGTATTCGACAGTTATGAAATTTAAATCCAAGTAATCTCCTGGCTTTAGGAAGGGGATTTGAAATCAGCAGAGTAGCCAAGCCCGAGGTCAAGTACAGAAGATGAAATCGTGATTGGCTTGTCGCATATTGTTGTGTGGCAGGATACAAAGACAAGCTGAGCATAAGAGACCACAATTTTCCACGTTGATCTGCACTGTCCATCACTCACACCACTTTTCAGTGTTATCAAAATCCGATTGCCTTTTATAAAACAGATTGTCACTTCTTAGGCGGTTGTGAGGTGAACGAGCTTTAAGTCATCGGCATATAAGATGCTTTATAGCATCACAGATGTCATTTGGATATATAAGAATGAAGAGAGAGCCCTAGTACACTACCTTGAATTACGCCACTTGATATTAGATTGTTATTAGAAAATGTGTCGTTAATCTTAACAGGCTGGGACCGACCACACATACATGAGTCTCAACACTGTAAAGGATTGCCAGATATTTTGCGTAAGATTCTCGTTATTTTGGGAGTAAACTATGCCATTTCTTATGCGATGTCTTCTCAAGAGCAATATACGTAATAAGTAAAACGCACTTTTCATCTGTAAGATCAGGGATAAAGTCAAATAGTCCCAAGTGATATGTCAAACATTACCAGAACTTTATAAAACCGTACCGAGAAGATGTTGTGGGGTTTTGAGTTTATAAGAAACCGGTGATTTTAGTAGTGATTGTTTTCCCAAATGTCCTTGACAGAACAGATACTATATCATTCAGCTTGTGTCTCTTTAAATTATATTCGAAGCATTAAATACACGAGTGAAAATGAGTGTTAAAAAACTCAATGAAGTAACGAGAGTCTGACTGTTAAGCCACCAAAGATGTTAATTTCAACCAATATGAATACTAATGAAGATCTCGTTCTCCTTATCATCATTATCTGTTACAATGTTTCTAGTTCTAGATACTGAAACTCTCATTCTCACTGGATGATCTGATTGGAAATTGAAATACTTGTTTGAATGTGTCGGTTTCCTGTATATCGTGAACTTTGGTTCCTCATCAGTTTGTCTTTGTACAAGACAATCCAGGAAATTTAGAGTTTCTTTGCTCGATTGTACTTCATTAGTAAACTCTATATAATTTGAGCTTAAGTTGATCTGTGCTAGAACGTTTTGCTTTTCAGACTTCTTAATAATTAGGAATGTGTCCTTTACATATCGTACCATTTGAGAAAGTTTTCTTTCTCAGCTTTTTTAATAAATAAGAATGTGTCCTTTACATTCCTTTACGATATTAGAAAGTTTTATTTTTCAGCTTTCTTAATAATCAAAAAAGGTGTCCTTTACATATCTGCACCATAGTAGAAAGCACATATCCGTAGAGCTATAAAAGCTGAAAACGGTGAAAAACAAAATTTTCTAATATAGATAAGATACGTAAAGGACACAATCATTATTAAGAAAGCTGAAAAACAAAACGTTCTAGCACAGATCAACTTAAGCTCAAATTATATAGAGTTTACTAATGAAGTACAATCGAGCAAAGAAACTCTAAATTTCCTGGATTGTCTTGTACAAAGACAAACTGATGAGGAACCAAAGTTCACGATATACAGGAAACCGACACATTCAAACAAGTATTTCAATTTCCAATCAGATCATCCAGTGAGAATGAGAGTTTCAGTATCTAGAACTAGAAACATTGTAACAGATAATGATGGTATGGAGAACGAGATCTTCGGAATAAAAGAAATATTGATTGGAAATGTTAACCCGGTAAGACTACTAGGTAATATTACTAATAAAAAGGAGAATAATGGAAAACAGGAAATTTAAAATTCTTGGCTAACGACAATAGCCATTGCATATGGAAAGGAAACAGCTGAACAATTTCAAGGACTGTTTGCTGCATATAATATTAAAGTCTATTTCAAGCCTTCTAATTCTCTAGAGGAAGCTTTGGTGAATGTCAAAGATATAGTTCCCAAAATGTCACAAAACAATTGTGTCTATAGGATAAAGTGTTTAGAAAGCTATCTGGCACAGATTAACTTAAGCTCAAATTATATAGAGTTTACTAATGAAGTACAATCGAGCAAAGAAACTCTAAACTTCCTGGATTGTCTTGTGCAAGGACAAACTGACGAGAAACCAAAGTTCACGATATGCAGGAAACCAACACATTAAATCAAGTATTTCAATTTCCTATCAGATCATCCAATGAGAATGAATGTCGTTAACATACCTAGAAACATTGTAATGGATAATGATGATATGGAGAACGAGATCTCCGGAATAAAGGAAATGTTGATTGGAAATGACTATCCGAAAAAGCCACTATCCCTCCCTTGGCCTGTTAAGACATAACCAACTGATGACTTCTCCAACAACCCTCACTTAAATTCTCAACCCCTGTCTTATCATCCTCTAATCTTATCACATCTTCAATAAAGCGTATTTCATTTACTCCCCTTACAATCAGTCTAGCATTACTTAATCGGTTCATTTGTTTTTCTTAGCCCTTATCGACTGCTTCTACCTGAACATTTTTTTGTTTAATCATGCTGTTTTTCGTTGTTCTTGTTATCGCAGATCGCCTCACTATTTCATAGTTATTATTGATACAACCATTATTATTGTCATTACTATTATTATGACTAATTGCACAATTTATATGCACAATCTTATTATTCTATAGACAAAACACCATGATTGGTTTATAAAAAAATTTTTATTTGTAAAGTTATATATATTAGAGTTAAGACTGATGAGATCTAAATGAAAACAATATTGTTCTCTAAAATGTGTTGTACTAAAGATACGGTTCACAAAACATCACAAAACAATTGTGTCCATAGGATAAAGTGTTCAGAATGTGAAGCTTCTTATATTGGGGAGAGCAGTAGACGGCTAAAAGTCGGAGTGAATGAACACAGACTATGCACGAAATGTCCACTCAGAAATGAAGTAGAATTAAAAGGTCTAGAAAAACGGTCAGCTGTAGCAAAGCATGCTATAGACAGTGGACATAAGATCGATTTCGACAGTGTCAGAACTCTAGGAAGAGGCTTTCATTCACACAAAGAAATGTTGACCTCTGAAGCCTTGCATATCACCCATATGACAGACTAGAATGAAGCAAAACCGATGAAGGCGAAAAACAAACAAATTAATCTTATATTATCATCATAGTATGAAACATCATAATGTTTTGACGTATTTTCCACATAACAAACAACACACACACACACACTCACACAGAGAAATACGCAAAGATGACAATTCGAAACTAATCATTACAAATATGCAATTACCGTTCACACTTTTCGATTGGTACATAGGCAGGCCTACCGACAGGTGACTTTCAAAGGAACTGACTTCAGTTTATGTAATTTTCGATTATATATTCTGATGCCTAATAAAAATCTGAATAATTCGGCTGGAGAAACTGTGGTCTACACAGCGAAACCTTCAGAAAAATCTTGTTTTGGTTTCTTCTTGAACACACTGGGATCATTTTAAATAATTCTAATGATTCAATCTTTCTTGGCACTCGAATTATTCCAGGAAATTCGTAACATCTATGGTCTGGAAACATATATTCAATAAGAGACTGGTCCGCATGTTAGTCAGGCGATTCTTTCAAAGAGCTGGGTTTTAGTTCCCAAGATATTAACTTATTCCAAAAGCGCGTTTAACTATTGATCCAGCGGAGTGTGATGGTTGGCCAGCTAACTTGTTGTTCGGATAGGGTTTGACTTACGCCGTACTGTGAAAACTATCTCCATCTTTATGTTTTCCAGTGCTCATTGTAGCCGAAACCCCATTCTGACTCGAGTGTTCTTAGGCGAATTGGTGCTACACTCAGTAGAAGTCAATTTGAAATAAGTGGGAGGTTTTCTAAAATTGGGTTAAGGCACACTTTTTTTACAGTGGAACTTCTGTTTCACAGTAAAAAATTAACAGAGATCCACTCTAGAAGCCCTCGTGTTTCAAAGATATTCTTACGTCTAATAATGTACCTGCAAACACTAAAGTTGTGCTTAATACCCCAATTTACATTTTGTGTTGATTAGACCTTTCGTCGTTCATCGGACTGTCGTACATCCTTTGTTCGAACGCACACTTTTGTTAGTTGTGATCCACTTTTGTGTTCAGCCACTGTGACATTGGTACTTGGATGCTGGGTAATCTCATGTTTGAGGATTTGTATCATCTGATACGTTTCGCCTAACAAAACAATAAATCTTGCAGTTTTTTCAGCGGTTTCGGCTTCAGTATAAGTCTACTGGGAACCAATTGGTTTTACTTCAGATTTCGTTGAAGACTGTGAACGAGTCTATATCTTTGGAGTTATTCGTACATTGTCTGTAACAATGTTATAGTCAATTCGTTCTCACAAAGCTACATCCCTAAAGTGTCTTGAAGCTAGATCTAAGAGTGACTTGAGTTTTGGTGGCTTTATCCACTTACTTCAGAGATTGAGTTAAGACTGTTGTTACCTGTGCACACCAGTCTGCATTTTCCATGTTAAATCTCAGGCAGAAGTCGGCATACAAGGACACAACGTCACTTTTCATCATCATAATGCTAGGGAACCCAGATTCGGCTTCGTTTGTTCGTCGTATAAATAACTTCGCCCATTGAAGTGATAGGTTGCGAGTCCCCAAGTATCACAAATTCCTAAACAGTGTACTTTGTTGCGTTATGCATAACACCCCTGAAATATCGTATCACTATTGTAGCATACACATCCAGAAGATGGTGTATGCTTCGAGACATTACCTACTGATGTATTTCCTTGCTTTTGGAATGAGATAGTTAATGTGCTTATTTCCAACAGTCTTGTTAAGAACAGAGTGCTAATCATCATAATAAGACTTACGCCTCCTAAATTTGTTTTATATGGTGACTAGTACGTTTCCGAAACGTCTTAGACCTACATTTTGGTAATGATCACATTTTTTTAAAGTTTTTATCTCAGCGACACTACAATTTGAGTCAGTTTTCACCTGTATTGGTGAGAGAACCAGTGGTGCAGTCTGTTAGTATCATCATTGGCAGTGTGTTCAAGTCAGAAGGGGTGACTGAAACGTTCTCTGCATTTACAAGGCATATTGCCTCGACATATGAACCTAACAACACAGTGGATTCTTTAAAGTAGTACAAGCTAGTTAGCATCATATGAGTTACTCAGCCTTAAGATTTTTGAACAACAAGAATGCGAACAAATGCATTTGTAACCACAGTGAACACTTACCATGGCATGGAATTTCAAAGCCTTGATTTCACTGCCAACTTACAGACACTGGGTGTGGTGCATCATAGGCTACTGCTTGTTTGAATGACATTATACGGCATTACTTAGCTCTGGTTCTTCACTTCAGCATTCACAATAATAGCGTTTTAATTTGGACACTCTGATTGTCTGCACACAAACAAGGCAGTGGTCTAAATTACCTGAGTACTGCAAGTATTAGAAGACAGTTGCTACTAAACAAGTAAATTTCCAAGGTGTGATAATTGAAGCCCCTCGAAACTGAGGTTTGTATTTCTTTTGAATTAAAGATTGAAATATTCGGTATAGTTGAGAGTATAGGAACAACAAAATTCAGAGAAGTCTGTTTTCGGCGAATTCATTCACTTAGCTGTACAATCTCACTTATATATGTTTATTAGGACTGTCGAACAAGAATATAATAAAAATTAGTTGGGGTTACTGTTTAGGTCACAATAACAGGATATGAGGAATATGTCCCCACCATCACATGCGCTGAATAGCTATCAATACTCTCCCACCTTTTAACATTCAAAGTCTCGGAAAAATTCTTCATTTTTATTATTATGTACTACACAGACTGTTTGTACATTCGTTTATTAACTATCATTGAAATTCATGGTATGGAAGACAACTTTCTGGAGATCATCTTGGATGTCTCAACTGCTACAGCATTTCTAAAATAATTGACAAAGATGTAGGAAAATTAGACGGTTATAGTCTACGTTTTAGATTTCAACAAATAAAAAAGTAAAAGGCGATGAGAAGGGAAACCGAAACCACTGTATGATGGTGCATCAGTATATATATGTAAACGCACACAAATCAGTCGCTCCATTGTAAACGAGCATGAGATATGTCACAAGTTTTTAGATTTTTCAAAAGTAAACCATGATATGTGTTATGGAATGCCTTCCCGAGACCAATGTACATCATAAATACAACGAATTTTCCTTCTGTAAGTCCAGTGATAATGTCGAATAGATCCAAGTGACATGTCAAACAACGACCTGAACTTTATAAACTCGTATCAAGAAGATATTGTGGGGTTTTCAGTTTATAAGAAATCGGTGATTTTAGTAGTGATTGCCTTCCCAAATATCTTTGGCGAAACAAATGCTGTATGGATATGTCTATAATGCTTCACATCACATTTTGAACCGGATATGTATATGGGAATAATATATATCTACTCCTATAAGAAGGATGAATGCCTTTCATAAGTGACTTTGGAAATATTTTAAGCGAAAGGATTGAATTTAGTCAGGGGACTGAGTCATATCCTGGATTATTGAAGAATTTCAATGAACTGATTACAATTTTAAAATCATCGACCATCAGGCATATGTTTGACAGTGTTTTGTCTGTTACAGAGTCAGTGTCAGAACATGCAGGAATATCGTGCATGTATGAATAAGAAAAGTGCTTGTTAAAAAGTTCAGCCATGCCTGCATCATCGCTTGAAAGCAACATTATTATGAAGAATGTAAGGAATGTTACATCGTTTCAGCCGAAGTCATTTTTGGAAGAGTTTGCAGAGAGAACTAATTTTGCACTTACATTTAATGGCAACAAGTTCTTCTTTGTAAGTTTCATCGGAATTATCTAATATGATTTTATCATGAACTGTTAGGATACTAACGAGCAAATAGAACCCCATGGATTTATAGTAAATTATATACGCATATATATATATATATATATATATATATATATATATATATAAATACAATGCGCTCATTAATTTACTTACCTAGATAAATTCATTTTGATGTTATGGATTTAATGTGATTGAACTGACAATTACTTGAAATAGTGAATGACTGCGGTAACAAGAATGAAACTATTGAGAAGTCATCATGGCAGTTTGTGTGGGTATGTGTGTGCTTTCGATAAGTGCTATTATTTGTTTCCTAATGTTTTATTCTGATGGTGATCAAATTGTGCATCTTTTCCATTATGCTTATATCTACAGCGGTCACCACCACTGTGTTAACAAATGTCATCCTCCAAGAATCACCGACGCTAATCTGCATAATTTGACATTCATATTAGTGTCGTATGTTTGGAATTGACTGATGAAACAGCTTTGTGCTTGGATGAATTCAGTTGGCTCATGAGGATACTTCACTTAAGATGTACTTAAATCTCTCACTTGAAGAGACAATTAAGTGGGGTACCAGACTACATATTATCGGCAAACACTCCTCATATATCTGTGGTATTCACAAATAGACATACATGGTTTTCTGTTCAAAATCGGTCACTTGAAATAAGCGTTAGCTCTCTCTCTCTCTCTCTCCCTAAAAGAGAACTGTAGACTAAAATTCAGTAGTTGAGAATAATATCCTGTAGCAAAATACGAAACCTGATTTCTGAAAAGCCTACTGGGCACCTACTGTAGTCCTGCTGGTCAGCATAATGTTTTGTAGCAACGAATGTTGTTCAGTAGGGTCTACGTTAATTGTGACATTTGCTGAGTTTTAGAAGAAAGCTACTGGTGTGAAACTTTCGAAATGAGGTTACAAAGGCTCAAAGCATGAGGGATTTCATCATGAGCGCAAATAACTTGAAAATCTACTGAAAATCATGGATCACTGGATAGACGTTACTCTCTGTTTGGAGAATACTCAGTATGACTGTACAAGTGGGCGAACCCATAACATACCGTTTATGAGGGTAGTACGCTTACCAATCCGGTGCCACATAAATTCCTTCTTCTGTCTACTTGTGATGGAACTCCAGTTGAACTCAGTGTCATCTCTTAGTACATGAGTTCACAGGTGATTCAGTAACTCAAACAAGTCACAACTCCTTATTAGTACTCTAGGAGTCAGTGGGCCAGTGGATTCCAACTGAGTAGTGTAGAGGTTCTGCGTTCGATTACTCGTAGGGACATGAGTGCTCACTGCCGAATAGTGTTCAGCGAAAGAGAAACAACTCTTTAATGCTTCATGATTTCTGGTTCTTCTTCAATTGACTTCGGTTAGAAAAGGACTTATTTCAGAATCAAAGTAGTCTCAATGTGCATATATATATATATATATATATATATATATACATGAAGTTTGCAACTTTCCGCTCAACTATTCAGTCACTTTATAAACTATTTCGTCTTCGACTATCTGATTAGAGATACTTATTCATAATCCGAAATTGTATTTTTTTTTTTTTTTTGATTTGCAGCTTGATTCCACACTGTATTTTCGGTACAAGTATGGAATTTTCAGCATGGATATCGGTAGCCCAAATTTTGCAGGCCGACCATAGATATCAGGTGTGCGTCGGTGCGGGCTCGAACCCCGGACCATGTGCATGGTCGGCAAGAGTCCTAACCACTGTGCCACCGACGCACCTAATCGATTATTAAACATATTCGATTCATTCGTAATAGTTGATATGCCTTAGGTGTAGAGGTTCGTAGGGGAGTGTTATGTTAAGCTATCACTATGCCGAAAGAGCTTCATCTATTCTAAGCACTGGGCTTCTTCAGATCACTGATGTGCCCTAACTATCAGGAAAACTAGAGGAGACTAGCTGTGTTCACATTAAATCTGATGAATTATTGTTTAGATATGGCCGTTTACAATGACAATTTGTGAATGAACAGATTGATATCAAGTATTAAATACAGTAATGAAAATGAGTGTTATGAAGGTCAGTAAACTCATGAAAATTTGACAGAGAAGAAATTAAAGCCATTAATTTAAACCGAGACGTATATTAATAGTTAGTTCCTGATAGGTTTATCTACTGTAGTACATTTCAGTGACAGGTGATTTCTGGTATAGTAATGACAGCAGTAATATTCATATTTCATGAAAATCCATTGAATTTTCCTTGGGTCATAAACTCTGCGTTTTCACATATCAGTAACTTAATTTCACGAAGTAATGGATACTGCCTATAACTAAGGTTGACTTAGAATGTCTGTTTCGGTCCTTAATTAAATTACTTTCAGACCAATATTTCTGAGAGATTATCAAATATGCCTTCCGAGAAATCTTCCCACATTTCACAGGAAATCTTCGAGATTTATATTCTGGATTCTCCACCGAGTCTACTTTGATAACTTTTGTCTTCAATTGCAGACTAATAGTGAGCTTATTCTTCATCATTTCGCAGATGATAGCCTGAGTACCTTCTCCCCAGTGACGTTGAACTGTGCTAAATTCTGATTTCGTCGTTGCAATTGTTAAAACTTATACTAATGTTGAGTGAAGCGTCTCAAGGTTACAAATTAATTACTCTTGTGTTAATTGTACTCCTGATTATCTGGCTGATAATTCTTGCACCTGGTTCATATTTCTTGAATTCAGAGCCAGAAAACAGATTGATATCGCCTGGAATAAATGAGTCGGTACTCTCAAACAAATATGATTCATGTGCTAATCAATCTCAGTTAGCTGCTATCCTACACACAACATATTCCACTCAGACAATATCAGCTGTTCAGAAATATCCCCTGTATTTCAGTTTAGAGGAAGAAAGGCTGAAACAGCTGTATGACACAATAAAAGGAGAAAAGAAAGTGAGTGAACTCTTCTATCTAAACAACATTTATCTGTTATTCTCCATCAAACACCAGAACATTATAAAGTGAATATAAATGTGACCATGACAACGATATTGACAAGATACTATATTATCCATTCCTCTACATGTACACAGGTTTTAGCAATCTAAAATATAATGTTAAATTTACGACAACATTTACCTACTTTATTGAGTTTGGAGAAACTGTGGTCAGTGGACCAAACAAATTCATCAAAGAATATTGATTGGTAGGCTGTTACTAATTATTAGTTTCAGGTCACAAAATGAATATTAGTGACTGCTTCACAACTATTTCAGTTAACTCTAATTCAAGTTTATTAAAGGTGATGGAAGCACTGTGGTTTAATCACATACATCCTAAACTATGTACGCATAGTCCAAAAAAACAAAAACAATAGACTCCAACCTTCACCTACCATGGACTACTTGACCCATTTAAATATGATTAGTCATTAGTTCAATATAACTGAATAAATGTCAGGCATTTTATCTGATTATTGTGAACGACGGTACTTGTAAAGTGATTGTAGTGAAACTACGAAATAATATCATCTCGCGAAATTTGTCTTCTAAATGCCCTATTCAAATGCTGTTAATTGTTTAGGATGCAGCTTTTATACATTGAACTTGCAAGTTCTTGGTTCTTCGCCATTTTTTTCTGAAAGAATAAATCTTACCTTTTATATCTTCTTAGTGTGGGAATAGTTTTTGAGTGTTCATTATACACTGCTGCGCTTCGAAGTACTCTGAGTGTGCAGGATTAGTCTTCACAGTCTACCACTAGTCAAATCGAGTAGTATTCAATCACTTCAATCGCCATTCTCAGTAGTATACTTTATTTAATCTCCTCACTGAAGCATGTTAGTGTGATCTGAAATAACATGGAAAGGAAACCTACTGACTGACACCGAACACCATATTCTAGGTAGCAGATAATGCTATCCTACTGGTATTTCTTTGTAAAAATTGTTGTTATGTTGATTATCGATGCGGTACATCTAGTCAGAGGTGTCTGTGAAGTGTTTAGCCAGTGCTTTCAACGTCATTCTAAGTCTTCTTTCTCATTGCTATTACCACATAAAGTACTAGAATATCTGCATTATTCACGGTATCGGTGATATTCTCTCTGAAAGATGGATGAATAAACAGATCGGTGATTATTCATGAAGATCTTGATCAACGTATCTTTGTTTCCTTCCTTTCATGTTATAGGTGAAGATTTTTCTCAATTATGGAAAGAGAACAATTTTTACACCTATGAATTTTTCCTACTGTCATGCGAAGGAGTGTGATGTCATTAATGAAATGGAAAGATGGCGAGAGGCTGATGGATTAATACTTACAGCGAATGCACTACCAGATAGCATACGTCCACCAGGACAATTATGGTTTGCGCTCATACATGAATCTCCTTTACATGTCTCAGTGGCAAACTCGCTGACGAATGAGGTTAGAAATGGTATTCTCTGGGATTATTATTATCATTATTATTTAAATATATACTGTGGAATAAACTGCTGTATATAAAGAGATGAGAAACTGTGAGCGAGTGCAGAACGTAGTAGAGCATGTCTGAGTTGAACATAGCTGAAATATAATTCCGTTTACTGAGTTGCTTCTATTACTCATCCAGGAAAACCTGCTTTTAGTCAACACTTACTTTTAAAGTGTTTCTCGAGTTATGGAGAGACACATTTTAAACCTTAATAAATGTCGTCTTTAAACGCATTCCTGTTGATGATTAAATTCACAGCGTTTGTTGAATAACAGACACCATGATATTTTCAGAAACATTTTAGTGTAAATTTATAACTGACAAGACACACACACACAACTCGTTGTTTTATTTCCAGTGGTTATTTCATAAGTCATTTCATATTTCTGTAGATAACTTAAATGCACTAGGTCCATATTCTTCTTCGGGTAGTGGGATTTAAATGACTTGCCAGTGTCATTCTTCTGGGCCAAGTTCAAATTTTATAGTAAGTATTCTTCTAGTCTGGAGTAAATTCAAGTGTCACAGGCATGTTTAGATTGTCTGAAGTTCTCCTAGATTTGGTATTTGATCCTTATTATGTTAATCACCAAGCTTATTGACACCTTCGCCACTAACAACATTATGTTTGAACGAATTGAGCTGTAGGTTGTTTTAAGATACCTGGTCAGATATTTTACAACACCAGAGACTTTTAGGAATTATGATTCAAGTTCATTACGTATCTGTTGGAGTAGCTGACATTGTGTATAATTCAGGATGTTTCATTCTCTGCTGTAAACAGTTTATTCTACAAAGGTAATATTCTGTCTTACCAATTACACCAAGGATAAGACCATAGAAATAGATGAATCAAGCATTTCAGTGTCAGTGAAACTGACAACGATGGTCGTTGGTTGGTTAACTTTTCCTAACATTCGCTGGCTTATATCTTCACGACTGGGTATCATACCAAAATTTAAAATTTGCCTAACTGGTAGTTTTACATGTGAAAATTTCGGCCTTTCTGAGACCTGAAATTGTTTACTAGCATGTATTTCCTAGATGACGAACAATAGAAATTCCCGGATTGTTTACACTTAAGTCTGCTGTGTTTTTCTGTCAGACGTGTCAGCTGTCTGATGACTGCTCTACAACCCCACATTCCACATGGGTTAGTTTGTTTAACAACTCAAAGTTGACTGTTTACAGCATGTCACTAGCGCTATGAACAACAGCTAGAGTCACCTACTTGTGTTACGTACTTCAACATATTTATTCACATTCACACTGGGTTTTCTTCTCAATCTCTTCTTTGTGTTTGTAGGTGAACTTTACCATATCTTATCGTTTCGACTCAACAGTTTATTCTTCGTATGGTTATTATGAGCCATATATCAAAACTCACGGACCGGAGACTAGATATCCACCACCGTCTCGTAATTTTGCGGCTGGGAGATCTAAGAAGGTGGCGTGGTTTGTAAGTAACTGCAGTCCGAAAAGCCCTAGAATGACATATACCAAAGAATTATCTCAACATATACCCGTGAGTGACTGCACAATTGTTCTATATTTTCGTTTCATTATTATCATCGTACTGCTTCACTTTAGTCTTCCGCTCATAACTTTCACCATCTTAACCATGTTTTTTGTTTTCATATGGTAAATTTTTATTGTCGATCAATCGTCTTTTGTGGCTTAAATGGCTTTATACTGACTGACCATATCAGCAGCGACTAGATGGCCATGAAAGAAAACATTGGAAGCATGTGCAAAATGTTCCACTGAGTAGAAAATGAACATGTTTCTTCCTAAACATTGGCATTCGACTAGTTTTTCAAAGTTATGCCCAACTACAACAGTGCAGTAATAATTGTTTATATGTAACAGGTATAGGAATTTCCCTCTGATACGCCATAAAACAAGCAAGTTCGTGCAATGAACTCGGTAGTTTTATCTCTTCGTTGATGGGTAATAGAAGTGTGCGTTGGTGGCACAGTGGTTAGGACTCTCACCGACCATGCACATGGTCCGAGGTTTGATCGCCTGCCAACGCACACCTGATATCTATGGTCGACCTGCAAAATTTGGGCTACGAATATCCATGCTGAAAATTCCATATTTGTACCAAAACCACAGTGTGGAATCAAGCTGTAATAAAAAAATAAGTATTTAGATGTCACTCCTAATAACGTTTCAAACGGCGCTGTATCGTATAGAACCCACTGAGGTTTCGTGATTGGTTTATTTATGTGCCACATGAAACCTGCTTGTGTGAAACGAGAATGTGCGAAAATATCTGCTTCTAAAGTGGACAGTACGCGTTAGTAGTGAATTTCTTTCTTCAGTGAGTAATTATATTGTTCTCTTACCGCGTAATTTCTTCTAGTAGATATTTTATGCTTGGGTTTTATTCGACTCATAGGTTGACATATACGGTGCGTGTGGCACGAAATCGTGTCCGAAGAATAAAGCAACATATTCTTCAACACCTGAATGCCTAACCACGATTCATGAAAACTACAAATTTTATTTGAGCTTTGAGAACAGTTTGTGTTCTGATTACATAACCGAGAAACTCTACAGAAATGCCCTTAAGTAAGTCACTTTTAAATGTTTACTTCTGTTTTTCAACAGACGAATCTAAATCTTCTCGATTCTGAAATGAATTCATTTTAATTGTGTTTCTGAAGGGACTTTCTCACTAAGTTACTTTCTCTGTAGTTGGAGCGGTCTACACCTATTTTAGTATGTTAATATGCCTGCTAGTGTAGCATGATCGGTTAATGAAAGTTATGATTATTTTCATTTTTTTATTTTTTGATTACAGCTTGGGTACACACTGTATTTTTGGTACAAGTATGGAATTTGCAGCGTGGATATCGGTAGCCCGAAAATTCGCAGGCCGACCATAGATATCAAGTGTGCGTCGGCGTGGGCTCGAACCCCGGACCATGTACGTAGTCGGCGAGAGTCCTAAACGCTGTTCCACCGACGCACAACTTACATCTAAGCAGGGTTGGATTAGCGTAATTTTTCAAGATGTCTTGGTCTTCACACCCATAAACTTACCAGAAAGCCTAAATTTCCAAGTCATTTTGACTACACCCGATGATAAAATTGGACGTAATATTTTAGACTAAAACTCCGAATGAAGAGCTATAAAGTTGTTATTTTATGTTCGTAAACGTTTTCTTCATCTTATTGATGGATAGTGACTAGCAGTAGAATCCAGGATGTGGAGTTCGTACTGTTTGGGCATCGTCACCTGGACGTAAACCCGAGACCAAACACATCGGCCCAATCAGTCGACAGAAAAATCTGAAATTCAGTATTCCTCATCTGTCTAACTTTCGATTGTTTAAATTCGGCTTGATATCTATTTGGTCTTGGAATAAGTTAGTCTCCCCACTGATGATGATAAGACACGGTATAATTACTGCGGAAACTAAAATATCTGTCTCATAAGAGATAGAACCGACTAGTGATTCCAACTGTCATCAAATGTAAATTCCTGGGATACCACTGAGACACATATTCACAAATATAGTCGTCATCGTCATAGCGTGGTGAGAGAGAGCTGGCTGCAAGCCAAAAATTGTAGACAGCAATTTACGTCATTCTTACGTCCCGAATTATTATCTTACTCTCCGACTACGCTACACTTTCGAATATTTTATACCAAATTATTCTGACTGACATTTTACTTTTCTACATCTTTTCAAGCAACGATATACTTCCTATTGTGATGGGAGCTTCAATTGAGGAATACGAGAGGGTTGCTCCACCATACTCCTTTATTCACGTCGATCAGTTTGAATCACCAGCAAAACTCGCAGAATATTTGCATTACTTGGACAAAAACGATACTGCATACAATGAATACTTCGCTTGGCACGGTCATGGTATTATCCACGACTGGGATTCACAACCACAGTGCGCCATGTGTTTACTAGCACATACTTCTCCCCTGTTTGGACCGTATTGGGTTCCAGGAGTAGCGAGATGGTGGAATAGTGGATGTGACGGACGAAAACTGCGATGGACACCGTAATTGTAGTCGAATGCTGAAAAAAACACAGATGTCCTTTGTTTTGTGCTCTTTCAAGTGAGCAAACATATCTTGTGGATGTTTACTTTTTCTGTGCAAATAATTTCATTACACATCTTTCTTTGATATCGTTGGTGATAAAAATAGTAAAATTCGGCAAATGCATAACGAATATTTTATCAAGACTATTGAAATCTCATCATCACTCACCTTCTCCAATTTATGTGAGAAAATATTTTTTACCGAAGATTTTCTACTTCTCTTTTGATAAGAAAGAGACAGTTATGTACCTAACTGGTTTTTTGTATTACAGTCTATCTTAACACTAGACTGTATTATTTTTAGAAATTATCATTGTACAATACCCACAACTGTTAGCAAAGAATGTAAATGAAAACTGTTTGGCAAGAAATAAACTCTTCCCAACATGTTTGGTGTTTTACGCCTACATAGTCATTTCAATAGCATTTCACGGATTACAAGTGAAATGTGAGGAGTATGTTGTCAGTTGAATTCAGAGGACAGCGGATCAACTTCGTTGTGACCGGGATCTCAGTTATTGTCTTGTTCTCAAAGCTTTGACCTCTGTTATAAACATATCCCGTTGTCTCTCTCTCTCGCGCGCGCGATTTAAGTTCATCAATGTTTGTAATTCGTTTAAGTTTTAAGGATTCATCATAGGATCCGTATTTTATTTCTGTGTCATTGTCTGCTCAGAGTAATTTGAATGAGAATTGTATAAGACATGAAGGCCATCTCTTAGGTATCTCAAACCACTGATGGAGTGACAAGAAGTAGGGATAGTGCCGTCTGTATGCTAGCTAAAATATGTATAGTGTCTGACGTCTACATAAAGATGTTATTTCAGACTTATTTTATGTGAACAGACCAGAGAGTAGTAGATGTACATGGCTGTTTCCAGCCCAACTGCCAGAGTGAAACTGTAGCTGATTCCCACAAGAACCTTCTCAAATTCACAAGCATAATTATTCGACTGTATTCTTTATGAATATGAATATGAATTTCTACTAGTCCTAATCAGATGTGCACTTCTATGATTCATCTGTCAGCCTAAATATCTTCATACAACCTAATAACTAACGGGACAGTGAGTCATCTGTTTCCAATTCAAACTGATCACACTAGATTGGGAATCATGTACCCTGTCGTTTGACTGACGTTTATAAATCTGAATAAATTACTTCTCTGCATTGTGTTTAGTGAAAATTCTCAGTAACTACAATTTACGTCAGTTGTGTTTCGCTATTCGGATACGCCTTCCCCCCCCCCACACCAGAGGAGTTGAGAGACTACCGGAGACTGTCACTGTTAGTGAAGTGCATAATAATAATAGCAATAACCATTTTTATGACAATAATAATAAGGATACATAATAACATGTATGTACGTGAAAAGGAATTCGGGTCGCCTAGAGTTTGAACGCATTTACAAATAGTTCAACAACAAAAAGTGAAATAGAAGTTTAAGTCAATTAGTTGAGGTTGGTTTCTCTTTGCCAAAGCTATGAAAAAAGAAGGTTATTAATGTATAAGCGGAGATATCTATGTATACAGTCATTAGTGAGGATGAAGAGAGTGGATTAAAATTTGGTCGTTTCTGAAAAACACAGATACCTGTCTTGTAGCTGAGGTACAAATAAACAAATAAATAGCGATAATAATCATTTATGGTAACAGTGACACCAAAGTGTACGAAAAATAGTAATTGTCATGATAATAATATCTAAACGAAGAAAATGCAATTGTTCTTATCAGTCCACAAAATGAATGTAGCGGGCAGGTTTATTGATTTGCCGACCACTACGTGTTTGATATTGACGATGGATAAGAATCGGTGCCGTTGGAGTTGAATCAACTGTCTGATAATTTGGTTGTGCAGATATCGATGTAGCTTCGAGGTCGCTGTCTGTGTTGGCTGGTTTGATTCGACCAGTGGAAATATTCTCCCGTTTTCCATTTTTGTTCATTGTAAAGTGTTTATCTGAACGTTTAATGACTTGGAAGGAACCTTCGTACGGAAGTTGCAATCCTTTTCTGATGGCGTCGACTCGAAGAAAGATGAATTTGCAAGTTTCCAGGCGTTTGTTTACCTGATCTCGTCGGAGAGATTGTCGAGGTGTTATTGGTTGAAGTTGAAGCAATTGTCTAGGTAGTCGACTGGTGAAGTCAGCAATATTCACATCTGTCGAATCAGCTGAGGGAAACAGCTATCAAGGCAAAATTGGATTAGTACCATGAACAAGTTGAACTGGTGTACATCCTGAGTCTTCTTTGATAGTAGATCGGATACCGAGTAAAATCAAAGGTAGACATTCACTCCACACAAATGTATCGTTCTGTGCCATCAGGGAGCTTTTCAGTTTTCTGAGAAATCTTTCCGCAAGACCATTCACTGTCGGATGATAAGATGTCGTCGAGATATGTTTCATTCCAAGAAGTCTCGTTAGTTCTCGAAACAGATTTAATGGAACAGCACAGACAATAATATATATATAGACATATATACATATAGCAGGCACACTGGGATAAGACGTGAAAAGAAGAACACAGACTCGGATCGAAACACTTTATAATTACCATCCGTCTCAATAGAAGAAGAAGAAGAAGAAGTCGATGTTATGTACAACAAAAGAGCTAGGCTGAAACTGTTCGGCGACCATCGCGTTTTGGACTGACTCCTTCTTTTGAATTAGACTCACTATTCAGAGTTGATAGTAAATGAGCGCCTTTGTCTGATGTAATCGTAGTTGGTACCACATATTTTGGCACTCAACTGTCAAAAAATAACCAGAGCAATATTCTCTGTGGATATATCTTTTAGCAGGAATGTGATAGCCCATCGAGTAAATCTGTTGATGGCTGTAAGAATATGTGTATATCCACTTGATGTTGGTAATGGTCCCACTGTATCAATATGAACATGTTGAAATATTTTATCCGGTGAATCAAATAGGTTCGCAGCTGTTATACATAAAATGTGTTTTATGTTACGTCAGATGTGAGAAGACAAGTGCTATTACTCTCTAACGACTAAGACTAACAGCTGAAGTTCGCATGAAAAATACAAACAGCCACCTTGATACAGCCTTGTTTCAGCCTGCATTGACAAATTATTCGAAATTACAGCTTCCCACTGGTCATATTCATTAGTTACGCCTACACACGAATAAGCCTGGATACGTTAGTTATACCAATTTAACTTTTAAAGAATCAGTGTTTTGCACCCGGCTATAACTGACTGATGTACAGAATCTCCATGCGTAAGGATTGGTTTGTGCAAAACAGGAACGCCACCTGAAGGTAGTCAGAACAGTTTTTATCATTATTTCGCTAGTTCCATGTGATTCGAGCATTTCATCGAAGGATACCTGCATATGGCCACTTGCAACGTTGCAGTTTTGAAATGTTAACTTTCGTGGTGGCACTAAAGAGAGTGATTAAAACTCAAAGTAGTGGAAAGCTGGTTATAATTTATCGGAATGAAGTTATCTCGATTCGCCTGACACTTTTCATTTCCTCGTAATACCTTTCCTCAAGTATATATGTTACAGATGTATCCCAGCAAAGCACTTGTTATTAACAGTACACTGCTGTCTAAGCATCAGCAGCAAAATAAATGACACTGCATCTCTGTGCATTTTGTCAGAGAAATTACTCGGTTAATGCTGCTTTATATCGCCTACTATGCTTCTCATATTGCTAGAAGTCAACTTTTGTCAGTATCGTTTCCTTAACTCGTTTCACTGTCCGTATGAATACTATTATATATGATAGAGAAGATTTGTAGCTCAGGTGGATAATTTTGATGTGGTTTTGTTCTCTGAGCTGGATAGTTAGTTTGCGAAGCTTTCATCACCTTACTGGGTGACATCTTCAGCGCATACTTCAAATTGAAGTATGCGCTGAAGATGTCACCCAGTAAGGTGATGAAAGCTTCGCAAACTAACTATCCAGCTCAGAGAACAAAACCACATCAGAATACTATTATTGCTAACTGTATTTCATTTTCTCATATCTTTGATTTCTGTCTCTCATAACTAATTGTTTGTTATGTTTACGAAATTGGAATGTAATCCAGTGTCACCTCAATTTCCAATCCCTTATATTCCATCCACCCATTACCTATCTGAAGCTGACTTGTAAGATCTTTTTACATTTGCTTTTGCTATGATTATTTCATTGTAATACAGCTATCAGTTACGTATCTCTTCATGTATTTCTCATGGGAAATATAATCCTGTTGAGAAGTTCTACAGGAAAATGTTGATTTCATTACATCCTGTTTGTTTAACATATTTTGTTTTTTAAATAATTTTGTTATCCCATCTTCCTGCGTTGCACTTTTGATGCTTCTGTTCTCCTCCGCCAAAGTGACCTGGCTATTCACTTAAAGTATATCAGAAATTATGTCAGACTGACATCTAATGTGTTCTGTTATTTGCACTGTATGTAGCGGGGAAGAACCCTATGAAACGAAATGAGTTCCCACTGAAGTATACGATGATTCCAAGATTGACAATGAAAGCTTCTCGATAGATTTACCCAGTCCAGAGAACACAATCACACTTATTTTCAAAAGACTGTTTTCACTAGATTTTTACAGGTATGTCAAAGCAAATAACAGCCAAAAATCAATAATAGTATAGTGTTATACTTGAAAATATGTGCCATACCGCATGTTTTAGACGAACAATGTTGCTAGTATTCATATGAATGGAAGTATTTACTGAGTATAAACTAAAACAATTAGTCCCTTTGATAAATTTGAACAAGGCATTAAGAAGACAAATTTCGCGAGATGATATCATTTCGTAGTTTCTTTACAACCGCTTTACAACTAACATGGTTAACAATGATAAAATAAAGTTCATGAAAATTACTCAGTTAAATAAAAACAAAAGTACATACTAATGACCAATCATATTAAGATAGGAGAAATGATGGAACGATTCAGCGCTCTATTTTTCGTAAACAAACATGGACTGGACAATATCTTCATTTTACCAGTTTTGTTCCTATCCAGTATAAACGTTCCCTAGTGAAATGTTTGTTCTCAAGGGCCCGAAAAATATGCACGAGTGACACACTGATGGATGAGCTTCGACATGTACATTCAGTTTTATTAGCTAATGGTTATCCGGAGAGCTTTATCACTTGTCACAGCAAAGAAAAAACCACATCTCGAAAAGACAGCTTCTGTACCAAAGAAAGCCATCTTTATTAACCTACCACTATTCAAGGGCGACCAGATTATGCAGTTGACAACTCAAAGACTTCGATCAGCCATCAAACGCACATTCTACGCCGCATCTCTTTTTCTCACTTGCCGAACATTTTCGATCCCTGTTCCTACGATTAAAGGACGAAATTCTGTGGACTCTACTTCAAACTGTATCTACAAGTTCACCTGCAGCTGCGGTGACACCTATATAGGCAGAACTAACAGAATGTTCCAATGTCGTCGAAAAGAACATATTCCAAAATGGCTAGTAAACCATATCGAAAATCCCAACGCGATTAATCTTAATAGAAATCCAGCATCATCCATTGCAAAACACTTATTAATGTCTGGTCACAAAATACATATTAATCACTGTTTCACAATTATTTCACATAACTCTAATTCAAGCTTATTGAAGGTGATGGAAGCACTTTGGATTAATCACATACAGCCTAAACTGTGTGTACAAAAATCAATAGACTTCAATCTTCGCCTACCATGGACTGCAAGACCTATCTTAATATGGTTGGTCATTAGTATGTACTTTTGATTTTATTTAACTGAGTAATTTTCATGAACTTTATTTTATCATTGTTAACCATGTTAGTTGTAAAGCGGTTGTAAAGAAACTACGAAATGAGTATAAACTGTTTGAAATAAGTTGTGACCATCCTTATACGGCTTTTATCACACTTCCGAACAAATACTCCTACTTATTTATACAATGTATACCATCTAAGTTTATTCTCGAACTTCTATCTCGACAAGAAGTTAAACAATGGTACGAGGATTTCATTATTCTCACGTACTGTCCGTGTAAATTCGACCAAGTATTTCCAGGAACAACGACATATAATCTGTCTAAACAACTTTCCAGGAAATTATAATAACTCTCAGAATCATGAGACCATTCTATCAATTCGTTAATCCAATTTTTAGAGAAAATCAAAAACTTTCGAGTAGATGACAATGAAATAATTGTGTCCTTTGATATCACAACATTATATACTTCAATTAGCCGAAAACTAGAAACATAAACTTTGCAACAATTACTCTATAGTGATGATAACTTAAAAACGCAATCTTCAACTTGGATAAAACTCATAGAATTATGTCTTACAACATACTTTCAATTCCATACTCAAATAAACAAACAGATAGAAGGAACACCAATGGGATCGCCCATATCAGGATTATTAGCTGAAGCTGTCGTCATGCAAAGATTATAATTAATAACCCTCCCAACCCATAATTGAACCAAAATTCTGAGTATGTTACACTGATGATAAATTTCTAATAACTGAAAGGAAATGATTTTGAATATACCCATGAATTAATAAACAACTGGTTTGAAGACTTCGAATTCACAAGGGAAGCACAGTGGTTAGGACTCTCGCCGACCATGCACATGGTCCGAGGTTTGATCCCCTGCCGACGCACACCTGATATCTATGGTCGACCTGCAAAATTTGGGCTACCGATGTCCATGCTGAAAATTCCATACTTGTACCAAAAATACAGTGTGGAATCAAGCTGTAATCAAAAAAGTAAATAAAATAACTAAAAAAAACTAGATAACAAGCAGCTGCTGGTAAATGTCTTCAGCATGTTAGAAATGCTTTTCATGACACTCCAAGTCTCTGATTCATATAGAGGAACTGACTTAATATCTTTGTTGGAAATCCGAATCTTGATTTTAGTCCTGATTGGAGAAGGCTCCCAAACTGGCTTCAGAGTGTTGACATGCTTTTCCCACCCTGCCTTTCATGTCCCCATCCATGCCACCGGTAATTGGAACGATGCTGTCTAGATAAGTGGAAAAGTGACTTCCTTCAAATTCCTTCCGTCAATAGTATCTGGTGTTTGTTGTTGTTGTTGTTGTTGTTGGTGGTGGTGATGGTAAGTTACGTTCATCCCTTCTGTCTTCTCTATATTCACTCGAATTCCTTTCTTCGAGGCCATCCACTTCAGACAGTTTGTTGGTTTTCGCCTGCAAGTCTACGAGTCTGTGTGACGTTGAAATAAATCCTCCAAGAAGTCCGCATCATCTAGAGTCTTCTCACCAGTCCAACGTAATTGTGTCTTCTCATCCCCCAAGGTCACTCACATGTCCACTCTACAACAGTCTGAAATATCATTGATGATAGTAAGCAACTGTGGTGGTTGACAATTTCTATCTCCGTAGTAGATTTGATAGTGTGAAATATTCCCATATTATGAATTAAAAGTCAATCTGAACGAAGAATATTCTTTTCAATCATTTCTCTTCAGGTTCTTACAATTATAAAGTATAATATTTGTTTACAATTGGTGGATGGTGGCTAGCAGTGGAATACAGGATGCGCATTTCGTCCTATTCGGGACTCGTCACCTGGATGTACCTGCATTTCTCAGTGAGTGATGATGTTCCCACCGAGGCTCGAACCCAGTGCTTTGGCGTTTGAAACTATCGGCACTGGGTTCGAGCCTCGGTGGGAACATCATCACTCACTGAGAAATGCAGGTACATCCAGCTGACGAGTCCCGAATAGGACGAAATGCGCATCCTGTATTCCACTGCTAGCCACCATCCACCAATTGTATACTAATTAAATCCCCAGACATCGTTGAAGCATCTGCACAAGAAGCCGACATGTCAACCTGAGACCGAGCACTTCGGTCCAATCAATCGACGAGAAAATCAAAAATTCAATTCAATAATATAATATTTGTTGTCGTTAGAATAAAGGCCAGTTATACCGCGGATACATTTTTAACGTAGAATAGCGTAGAATTAGTTATGGGGTGTCAGAATAAATAGTCGTATTTGTGTGACAAACGTGTTAGGCTCAAATCGATTAGAAAATATTGTAAAACGGGAGACAAGAGTGGTGATTAATCATAATAGATTTGTAGAGTGTGGGGTAGGAAAATTGACAAATCAGTTCAAGGTTATCGAAGGTGTCAGGTGAGTGGCTAGTACAGAGTGGTCTGTCCCAAACAGGAGATAGTAAGAGTGCAATGAGAGGTTCATAATGAGATAACGAATATGTTAAATGAAACAGGTAGAGGCATATATTGAGGAAACAGATAATATCACTAATAATAAGTTCGTATAAATAAAATATTCGATAGTATTGAGGGAATGTTTGCATAAAGGGCATACATTATGACGAATAATAATAATAACTGTAATAATAATATTTGCAATAATAAGCAAAGTAAAAAAAAAAAAAAAACAACCAAAAAAACCAAGAGGGTTAAGGGGAAGGAGCACTCTTGGTGAGAAGAAAAATCTTCAATCCAAGTTTGACCACGGTAGGAACAGCGTCTGGACATGTTCTTTTTGGATACAAAGTTCCGGTTTAGTCGATCTTATTGCAACAGCTTCAGCTATGTGTAGGAGACGTAGGCGAACTGTATGTGATAACGACTTCGGAATTCGGTATATAACCCTGAAAGCTGTGTTGACATCGATGCGATGTCCAGTATCGACCAAGTGTGACAGGATCGAGCTTTTTATGCGCTTAATTTCCCCCCTGCTGAACCAAACTGGTAAGTGTTCTCGAACCCGTAGACGAACCTGCCTAATCGTGCGCCCTATATAACTTGAACCACAGGAACAGTTGAAATGGTGTATGCATGAAGAAGAGATAAGGTTAGGAAAGACATCTTTGAGTTGCTGGGTGAACATTGGACGGCTAGTGAAGGATAGACACAGACGTGCAGAGTAGAAAGTTTTCTTGATCGCCCTGGTTAAACGTTGGAATAGAATCTCCGCAGGAGTATCTCCCTTGAATTGGAGAAGTAAAAACAAAGGCTTTTTCTCCATAGTTGCCAGTTCATTTTTACGACTATTCCAACGTATGTTGGCTTTAATGAGCTTCTCTGGATATCCGTTCTCGCTTAGAATGTCTCGGATGACCTGGAGTTCTTTCCCTACGCAGTCTTCGGAACAAATAGACCTCGCTTTAAATGCTAATCACCTGATTAGATTACGTTTGTATTTCATCGGTACGAAGCTAAGGAATTGTGTATACTGAGCTTTGGTCTCTAGCTTTCTAAATATGGTTCTTTTGACGAAACCATCCTCTCTCCTCGTTAGCAGGACGTCGAGGAAGTGTAGAGAGTCGTTGTGTTCTACTTCATAGGTGAAATGGACCTCTGGGTGAGCATTATTGAAGTTGTTCACAATCAAATCACTATTTAACCCTTCATCGTACACTACAAAAGTGTCATCCATGTAACGACAATACATTTCCATTTTCGCTATTTCCCCTTTCAACGGACTATTTTCTAGTTTTGCTAGAAATATATTCACGAAAATAGGTCCCAGTGGGGATCCCATGGCTACTCCATCAACCTGTCTGTATATTTCATTATTAAACAGGAACTGAACATTCGTTGTACATTTAACGAGTATTTGTTTCAGATTACTGATAGGAATATCAGTGCACAATTTTTTTCTATAATCTTTTCGCAGATATAATGGATGGTTTCCATATAGATGAAACATCAAGTGATACCATATATTTGCCAGTCGCGTTCACGTTTTTGATCTTATCAACAAAATGAAAGGTATCCTTGACGCTGTGCTTTACTAACTCGTCATGCAAGGGTTGAAGTAGATGTACCAGCCACTTTCCCGTCTCGTGATAGGATGAAAGAGACATGTCTAATATGGGGCGTAGAGGGACTCCTGACTTAAGCACTTTCGGTAGACCATACGCGCGTGAGATGGTATTCCCTGTGGGTTTATGTTTTCGAAAGTTTTTGGTGATAAGTAGCCTTTACCTTTCAAGTCCTTTAATAAGTTTGTTATTTCTCTCTCTATTTTCTCCGTATGATCTTTCATTGCTTTCGGCTTCTGAAACTTGCTGCCGTCAGCTAGTATGGAGTTCATCTTGTCGATGTATTCCTGCCTATCCATAATCACTATCCCCGGTCCCTTATCCGGTCTGGTAATAACTATGTTTTCATTTTGTCTTAGTCTTTTAACAGCTCTCGATGCTCTTTTGTGAGTATACTATGGGGCTTATTCTTGTCCTTCTGTCTATACTGATAGCAACAGTCTACCAGGGTTGATTTGAATCTTTCTAGGTCCTCATCAGAAGAGGCGACCAAGTCCTCTGTTTGTATATAGAAGTTCTCGAATTGTACATCAGTGTAAATCTGACTAATCCCCGTACGGATATCGCAAAATTTAGGTCCTAGAGATAACGCTTCAAGTTTTAGTTTGTCAAGAGTCACACTAGAAAAGTTATGGACGTACCTTTATGGATTAGCAGGAAATCTACATTCAGGAGTTCGGCTTTCTAAGCCTTTCATCAGTTGTGTTCGTTTTTTCGAAGAATTAGATTCGGGGATTTCATCGACATATTGCATAAATTGTTGTCTCATATCCTGGTCTCATATCTCTGTATTGTTTAAGTACTTACTGTTTGTTAATGTATTTATTATATGAATTGAAATATAATTCCGCCAAATACAAATTCTTCAATTCATTCCTCTCTGTGTTTTTCGTTGAATTCCTTTAATTGGGTCATTGCGAAATACGACTAGTACAATTACAAATAAATATTAACAATTTTAGAGGCGCTATGGAATTAAATAATCTTGGAAAGTTTACTATGAATGGTTCACCGTGGGAAGTCGCCGATTATCTTGAATGTTTCGATGCATGATGCATGTCGAAGGATGTTCGCGATGACAAAATTTCAGCTCATTTTATTACTGCTATTGGGCTAGATGCGTACAGCTTAGTGAAAACTCTGTCATTTCCAGATAAACCAGTTTCTCTGTCATATGATAAACTCCGTGAACTTCTAACAAATCACTTCCACATAACAACTTTCGAAACACGAGAGAGGGCTCAGTTCAATAAACTTGTTCGTGCTCCCAACCAGAAGATTAGAGACTTTATTCTTCAGCTTCAGATACAAGCTTCAAAGTGCAACTTTGGTGATCAGCTGCACACTCAACTACGTGATTGTCTAATTGCTGGAGTCAATATCCCTAAGTTAGAGAAATAGTTGATTCAGATTCCTTCCTGTACCTTCCAAACTGCTAAAGATTTATGTATTACGTATGAAGATGTCAACAGTGAATACTCTGCTCCCACTACGTCAGTATCTTATGTCATGCTGTCCAAAGTTGATAATGGAAGTGTTCATAGAAAGAAATCCAAACTGTCGTCCACATGTAATGGAATGCAGCGAGAGATCAAAAACATTAAACCGTGTTTTTCCTGTGGAAAGATTCATCTACGAAGCACTTGCCATTTTCGGGGTGCTAAGTGTCATAAATGTGGTAAAATTGAGCACATCAAGTCTGTTTGCAGAAGTTCAAATATTTATGCTATTCAGAATTCTCATGATTCTCCAAAACTGTCTGATAAGATGAAGTCAATGTCTCTTTCAACTTTTCACAGTACTCAATCTCATCATATGACAACCCTCACTACAAGTTCAGTCAAGTCTCACTCTTTTATAATTGATACTGGGAGTACTGAACCCATAATTTCTAAGAAAGATTTACGATCGCTTTGTAAGCATGGCCAGATGGATCATATTACTAGCTCAATTACAGGCATTATTAGTCATAAGCTACCTCTTATCGGTACCACTAACATTGTTTTGAAATCAGACAGTGGTAGTTTTGTGAATATCCCCTTTCATGGTGGTGAATACGGTCCATCTTTACTGGGATTAAAGGCCCTTAGATTATTGAATGTCGAAATCTCACTTCGTACTGAGTTGTTTGATGAATCTTTGTTCAGAGTATTAGTCCTCCAATGTTCACAGATTGTAGGTGGCATGAAGATTCAGCCCATCCATCTTGAAATAGAGGGTGATCCTGTCTTCCTGAAGCGAACATCTGCACATCTCCTTAGGTTGTCAAAATTCCTAGTACTCAGTGATGCTATGGCACTCTTTAATCTTCGTACAAAAGTTTCTCCCAAGCCGTTTGACTGAGGATGACGTGGTGCTGTGTACAAATGACGACAACCTATATGTTTAAGACAAGCACTGAAGTTCATCTAGTGAAATGATTACCATTATCGGTCACTAAGTCATCTGGAATTTCTTCTCATCTGCAAATCTTCCTCAAATCTCTGTAAGTGAATTTTGCGTTTGGACTACCTGTAATCATGACTTCAGGTCGTCTATAATAAGAATCTACAATTACTGAAACATAGTATGAATTTAAGAATGGACCACAGTAATCTGCATGAATACGCTGCCAAACCTCACAAGATGCAGGCCACGGTGTCCACGATGACTTCCCATAGGACATTTTATGTAAACAGCTAGAACAGCTCTTTGATCTTTTGTTAATGTCAGCATCAATTTCCGGCTACCAGCATGTTAGGCGTGCTAATGATTTCATCTTATCAGCTCCTAGATGATCAGAATGTAGACCATCCAAAATCGCAGATCTTAATGTCCGAGGAGTAATAATTCTGTCATTCATACATAGAATTCCTTCAGGATGGACTGAAATCTCATCTCTTCGCTTATAAAAGTCTGGAAATCTTCGCTTATACTGAACATTCCAACCTCTTTTTGTTGCATTTATAACGCATCCGTAATATTTCCGAGTATCATTTATAAGTCGAACTCGATCCACAGGTAACGGCTGAACTAACAAACAATCAGTGTCATTAGCAGCATT